>OX578148.1:33258509-34641009 GCA_951213105.1 Amaurobius ferox
TATATATATATATCCTTCAAAAGAACACAGTCTGTGAACATTATATGAAAGCTGCGATGAGTAAAGGCGCTGTTTGAAGTTCTAAACAAACACCGCTATATAAATTTTAAAAGATAATCAATGAAAAGAGAACAAGAAAGATCAATCATGCATAAAGCATTGATTATGAAACACTTTCCAATTGCAATGCAATTTTATTTTAACATCTCTAAAATGCGATACATTCAGCGGTAATATTTTTAAAATTATCACAATACTACATTAATTTATTATATTTGAAAACTTAAAATGTCATCGAAAAAATGAACTTTATTCAAATGACGTCATTCAAATATAAATCGTCTGGATCTCTATGTAAAAGCTGTAAATATTTAATTCATACACTTTTATTCCATTCCTTTCATTCATCACAATACTACAGTAATTAATTTTATTTAAAACTTAAAATCATGGAGGTACAAGTAATTTAACTCTATGCTTAAATTTTCATCGAAAAAATCGTCTGCTTCTCTATGTAAAATCAATGAATGTTTAGTTCATATCAGATATATTGCAGACCCCAGAGCTAAATAATTTTAAAGAAATCCAGCAATTCTTATACAACTCATCCTACATCTTTATTGGTTCACATTCTCCTTAAGTGAAAATTAGGCCTCGTTGTAGAAATAATCAAAGTTTGATGATCGTTTAAACTCAAATATATTGTAATTGCGTTGTTTCAGAATGTAGATGCACAGAATTTAAGCAAAAATAAAGCGATTTTAGGACAGTTACAACACTAAGTATAAATTAAAAAGAACTTTAAAAATCACGATTTTGACACAAGATGGATACCATACTTTTTTAAGTTGGTCACGTGATCTCTTCATATCATATGGGTGTAATTATTATTTAAATTTTTATTTAAAAAACTACTGAATATAATTTGCTGAAATTTTTTTCATATTTTTTATGGGATAATTTGAATATTTCCCAAAACTATAGAAGCAATGGGTGAATTTTAAATCCGCTTAAAAAATGTTTGAAAAATTAAGTCCCATAAGGTTCAATGCATTTCATTTTTTCAACTCGGGTTCAGTCCAAAACTAATTGGGTGTTATTATTCATTTATATTCCCATAGGTCTCACAGACCGTTTGAACAACATATAAAAATTGCATTTTGATAAAGTCATCTTTACGGCAGTTATCGTGCGAACGGACAGACAGACAAAGAAGAATGAACAAAGTCATAAACATTTTTCAACTATGTTGTAATGTATTAAAAACTTAATTGATTATTTTATATGAACATAGAAATACATCAGAAACTGTATACTGACTTGAAAATTAGAGATATTGAAGCAATATTGTCTGTATATTAAATGATTTTTGTCATTAAATAGTATTGGATTTTTATCAATTTTGGGGTCATTTTTGCCAATTTCGCGACATTTTCGTCAATTTGGTCGCATTTCAAAATGTCACCAAGTTAGCGATATTCCGTCAAATCTATCGCTAATGCAATTAAAGGATAATTGCCCCATGAATTTCAATGTTATATAACGTTTTAAAAAGTTATATAAACGTGCTATATCTTATGAACGGTTCATGCTAACGTTTTAAAGTGGGTGCCATATATTTTACTAATGATGAATTGCGGAGAAAATTATTAACAGTATGACTTTCTAATGATTTTCTGAAAAAAAAAAAAAAAAAAAAAAAAAAATCGGAATGTGGGGGTGTCTTCGGATTATTCTCTCTGGTATCATTAGTGTTCCAGTTTTCACTGATTATAATAACAGTACCAATTTTTTCTCAAATTGCTAATTTCGTTCATGAGATATCATTTTGTCAGACTCACGGACACACACATACTAATAATGATATTAATAAATATACACACGCACTGACATATATTCAGAGACAAGGGCAATACGTTAAATACGTTCGGATCGAGTTCAGGGATGCTGGAAACGTGCTATTTTGTGAAAAAGTCAAATTCAAATTTTGACTCTGTCACAGTACTTTCCTGCAATTACATTATATAAGAGGGAAAAATAAAAATTTCAGCTATTTCGACTCTATCAAGTGGTGGCTTGTGTTCGATTGAGGCGAAATTATTTTTAGTGAATAACTTTTTCTACAAACGTCATAAAACTCCAATAAAGTTTAGAAAGTTTATTACTTGTTTTTTTCGTTTACAACCAATAAAACATGCTTTTGGTAAATAAAGTAAGATATATACTTCTCACCAAGTCTATATAAGTTTGGTTACGCCTGGTAGATTTTATAGGATACCACTATATTTCGAAAACTAAGAACGAGATTCGAAACGTAATATTATATCTTTGTAGGATTTTCAAAGTGCTATAAATTACTTCTTGTTGTTTAAAGCTAGCATTTTTTGTAGTTTTTGGAATAAAGCATTATAAACTTTAAAAATAGAAACGTTACTATGGTCTACAATTTGACAACACAATTGCTCAAAAACTATAAGAGCTTTGTAAAACAAATTATGGATCTAAAATCTGTTCCTGAATATTGTTCCCAAACATATCAGTTGCTTACTGTTTGTATCTACCTTTCATAGATTAGAAGACATTGTAGTGAAAACTCGCTCAGACAAAAGCTTTTTTGCTTTTTTTTTCGAAAAAAAATTGTTCAAAAAATTAACATATTAAAATTATTTTTGCATAGTCTTAAATGGTACTATAATTTTGAGAAAAGTATAAATTGTTAATATTTCTATCTATTAGGTTCGGAGATATAAGCAACCAAAGTGTTTTAAATTTTTCGTATGCCCCAAATTTGGACAGATACCCTAACCATAGATGTTATTCACTTCAAAACTTCTTAGTAATTACTGGTTAAAGTAGACAACATTATAAGAGCCCGAACGCTTTCCTCTAGATATGCTTTCAGTGTCCAACCACGAGCGCTCCAGCATTTGACACACGTGTTTGTACCGTCCCTTCGTTTTCAATACCTCACCTCTTTACTCACCTTATCGACGACACGACAAATACCAGGGAGCTAGCTCTATCCTCCAATTCCGAATGAATTCGACTCTGTGTTGGACCCGGGTTCCTTCCTCAAGCGCTAATAATCGAGCGCTAATTCGACTTTCTGAATCTAATTCAATCAAAGATATTCAATGGAATTAAGTTGTGTCGATTTATGAGCCAATTGACGACGAATGACTTCAAATTTTCGCCATCGAATCTGTTGACTTCTATTAAGCTATTGCCTTCCACAACTCAATGTATACAACTCCAATTTACTTCATTGAAATCCATCAAATAACTGCCAATCATACCACGTTGGTTTCAACTTAGACGACTCTAACTAACTTATTGATTACAATATAATCAATTACCACCGATAGCTCTTATCCAGTTGTCTTCATCTTAAACGACTCCAATTAACTTATTGCTACCAATTAGTCAATTATCTTACCGATCAGTCATTTTCAGATGAAGACAACTGGGTAAGACTTATCGGTAGTAATAGATTATATTGGAATCAATAAGTTAGTTAGAGTCGTCTAAGTTGAAACCAACGTGGTATGACTGGAAGTTAGTTAATGGATTTCAATATAACAAATTACCGCCAGCCATCTCAAGTGAATTTCATTGGCTCAATCGAAACCAATTAATTCAGATGGACTAAATTTACCTCCATCGGTATCAACGAATCTAACTGACTCAGATTATTTCTATTGTTAATTTTGACCAACTCGAATCCAGTCAGCTTTGACTACGCACGATTCAGGTTACCAAAGTATAATAAAATTTCCTTTGTTTTATATCATTGTCAACAAGTTTAAATAAAAATCTGGTAATGAATTAATTTTTAATTTCTGTTTTACTTTACTCATATGTCAACAATGAGATTTTGCAATAAATGATATATACATAAATTTTCAGTGAGGTTCAACTGGACTTTCATAAGTAACGCTGTTAAATTTCTATAAGCTACACGATCTTCATTGGCTCCTCTGTATGTGACGTTACCAAGGTTCTCAAAGAATTTTGTTTGGTGTTGAGATGAATTCTTCTTTGTTTACTTCAGAGAAAATTAAATTTTAAAATGTTTTAGCTCAAATTTTAGTGAATTTCAAAAATCTTAATTTTACTTTTCATTAATTTAAATAACAAGAAAGATCAATCATGCATAAGCATTGATTATGAAACACTTTCCAACTGAAATGTAATTTCATTAAAAATCTCTAAAATGTGATACATTCAGTGGTGATATCTTTTACATTATCACAGTACTACAGTAATTTATTATACTTAAATATTTAAAACTGTATCGAAATATAAATCATCTGAGTCTCTATGCAAAATCAATGAATATTTCATTGATATAATTTGTATTCTAGACTCCAGAGCTAAATAATTTTGTGTGAAAAAAATTCAGCACTTCTTATGTAACTCACCTAACAATCGCTTGAGATATTTGCATTCTGCATAAGTTAAAATTAGGCTTCGTTGAAGAAATAATAAAAGTTTAGGGATCATTTAAAATCACAACTATTGTAATTGCGTAGGCACGGAATTTAGATACACAGATAATACACAGATACACAGATAATATATGTGCGTGCGTGTGTATGTATTCAAAGTATTGGAATCGTGCCGAAAAGATCGGAACTCGAATTTTCGAAGGAACTATACGTTTTGGGACTTCTAGAACACGAAAAAACTTGTTTTAGGAAGACGTCTGTGCGTGTAAGGGTGTATCTGTGTGTCTGTGAGGATATTGCATCCACTCTAACTGAAAACTAATGGACCGAATTTAATAAAATTTTGTAGGTAAGTTTCCTGTGGGAAACCCTGATGTTCATTAGATTATAGTACGATTCGTAATAAAAGAATGTGTCTTCTTTGCGAAATGGCCGGCAGAAATTGCCTTTATCCACTCTAGCTAAAAACTAATGGACCAAATTTACCACAATTTGCTGTATAATATTTCAATAACTTACAAGTGATTTATATGCCAAATTTAACAAAATTTGTTATATAAATCACTTGTAGGTTATTCTAGTACGATTCGGGAAAAAGGAAAGGGCTGTTTTTGCGAAATGACCCGCAAAAATCGTTAAATATAAAAATAAAAGACTACGTGTGCTCAACTATATCAATTAAATTCCTATTTTATACGTAATTTTTGTCAACAAAAAGAATAAGACTAACCTCATTACTCTAGGACTAGCTGTTCTTGATGGCCGTTCTTATGGCTGTTATTTTGTGCAGATAAACTCAAATTATTATTGAAGAAATAAAGAGAACGTGAATATGAGTCTGCAGAGAAAGACATGTGCTGTCCACATCAGAATTTTTAACAATATTACAACAATGATTTATAGAGGTGAACGGGGATTATTTGCAGGCCATTTCGAAAAAAAATGTATGATCTGTATTTAAAGATCCACCAAATTTTTGTAGAATAAAATGTTCGACAAATTTAAGCTGTGTACCAAATTTTAACTCTCTAGGACGTAGGAAAGTGTATTAAAAATGCCATCAAATAAGTATATCATGAAGAGTTATATAAATTTAAAAAAAAAATTGAAAAATTGTTATCTACCAAATTTATTTTAAAATGTGAAGCCTCTCTCATATACAAAATGATTAAACTCGTGGAAAGATATTTATTATATAATATATCTCTTTTTTTCTTTCTGGAAGATATCCCAAAAGTTAGAATTTAATTGAATTTGTTTTTTTCTCTATATTAAATAATTTTTAATTAAAAAACTACCTAACATATTTTACTGCAGTTCTTTTTTATATAATTTATGGGATAATGTGAATATTTTCTAAAACTTTCGAAGCAATTTGTGAATTTTAAATGTGCTTAAAAAATGTTTGAAAAATTAAGTCCCATAGGGTTCAATGTATTTCATTTTTTCAACCCGGGTTCAATAAAAAACTAATTGGGTGATATTATTTATTTATATTCTCATAGGTCCCACAGACCGTCTGAAAAACATACTAAAATTTCATTTTGATAAAGTCATTTTTACGGCAGTTATCGTGCTAACGGACAGACAGACAGACAGACAGACAGAATGAACAAAGTCATAAACACTTTTCAACTATGTTGTAAAGTTTTATAAAGAGAATATCAAATAAAGGTGTGCTTACGGGGTATTAGCAATGTCAACGGGGATTGTGGCCCCTTTTTCTAGTTTAAGCGTGCTTTTAATCCCGGGAAACACTCACAGAAACAGCCAATTGCCCGAAGCAGCACGTATCCGTGTGTACGGGAAAATCAGAATCCGTGATGGAACATGCTGCTGTTTAATACTGTGTGTGGGAACCTCAGGTAGCCACGCATGCTGCACAACGATTTCCCATTCTTTCGATGAAGATTTTTATGAGTTGCGTGCTCAAAGAGTTTCAAGCCTCACAGAGAGCAGTTTTCAGTCCCAGGACGGAGCTTGGTGGGTAGTGGAGAGCTGCAAGATGTCTCCCGAGTATATCCCACATATGCTCTATTGGATTCAGATTAGGAGAGCTGGCAGGCCACTGCATGTGCTGGATATCGTCAGTTTGAAGGAAGTCGTCGACCAAGGCCGCACGGTGAGGAGGCGAATTATCAGCCATGAATATGAAATCAGGACCAACAGCACCTTGAAACAATCGAACGGTAGGCTGAAGGACTTCTTCTCTGTATCTTTGACCGGTAACCGACACCGTGTCAAAGAAGTGGAGGTCTGTGTGGCCGTCCATCATGTGCCTGCCCAGACCATGACTCCCCCAATCGGAAAACGATATCTTTCCGTGATCTTTTCCGAGTGAAAACGCGTTCCACGTTCTCTCCAGATCATGGTACGACGAGAATCAGTTTGCAGGCTAAACCTGGACTCGTCACTGAACATGACATTGCCCCACTGTTGTCCACTCCACTACCGATGTTCCAAACTCCACTATAAACAAGCGCGTTTCTGTGCAGATGTCAGGAGGATACAAACTGCTGGTCGTCTGGCAAGGAGACGAACGTGTCTGAGTCTCCTGTAAGCAGTTTGTCTTGAAATAGTGACTCCTGTGGCGGCTGTCAGGACTGAACCCAGTTGTCTGGCAGAACGGTTCCTCTGACGTCGGCAATTTATCACCAAATATCCGTCTTGCTGAGCGGCTGTTACCCTTAGCCGACCTGGTACTGGTCGGGTAACATCTCCAGTGGTTTGGAACCTCTGCCATAATTTCAGAATTTGAGACGCTTCTGTTTGGGATTGACCGGATTTCAGCATTTTAATAATTCGTCCCTCCAAAAGCATGTCCATTTGGCATCTTTGTCACATATTTCGTTCTTTTTAACACTTTACAACAAAGTTGAAAAGTGTTTATGACTTTGTTCATTCATTCTGTCTGTCTGTCTGTCCGTTAGCATGATAACTGCCTTAAAAACGACTATCAAAATGAAATTTTAGTATGTTGTTCAGACGGTCTGTGGGACCTATAAGAATATAAGTGAATAATATCACCCAATTACTTTTGAATTGAACCCGGGTTGAAAAAATGAAATACATTGAACCGTGTGGGACCTAATTTTTCAAACATTTTTTAAGCGGATTTAAAATTCACAATTACATCGAAAATTTTAGAAAATATTCAAATTATCTCATAAAATATATAAAAAAAATTTCAGCAAAATATATTCAGTAGTTTTTAAAATAAAAATTAAAATAATAATTACACCTTATATATGAAGCGATCACGTGACCAATATATGAAGCGATCACGTGACCACTATATGAAAAGATCACGAGATCCACTTCAAAATAAAATATGGCATCCATCTTGTGTCAAAACCGTGATTTTTAAAGTTCTTTCTAATTCATATTTAGTGTTGTAACCGTCCTAAGACAGCTTTATTTTTGTCTAAATTCTGTACATCCACATACTGAAATAACGCAATTGCAATATATCTGAGTTTAAAGGATCATCCAACTTTGATTATTTCTACAACGAAGCCTATTTTTCACGTATGGAAAATGTAAATACCAAAAGATGTTGAATGAGTTGTACAAGAATTGCTATTTCTTTAACGCAAAATTATTTAGGTCATGGAGTCTGCAATATAGCTGATATGAATGAAATATCAATTGATTTTACAGAGACAAGGACGATTTTTTCGATGAAGTTTTAAGCATTACTTGTATCTCCATGGTCTTATGTTTTTAAATAAAATACATTTTTATATTTTTGTTACGAATGAAATGAATGGAAAAATGTTTATCAATGAAGTACTGCTTTTATAGGGAGAGCGAGGCGTGTTATATTTTGATGACGTCATTTGAATAAATTTCATTTGTTTTCGATGAAGTTTTCAAATATAATAAATTATTGTAGTATTATGACAATTTAAAAAATATTATCGAGGAATATATCACATTTTAGAGATGCTTAAACCAGACAATTTATACTTCAATGCAGTCATTTGAATGAAGTTCATTTTTTTCGATGAAGTTTTAAGTTTTCAAATATAATAAATGAATGTAGTATTGTGATAATTTTAAAAATATTACCGAGGAATGCATCGCATTTTAGATATGTTTAAATAAAATTGCATTGAAGTTGGAAAGTGTCTCATAATCAATGTTTTATGCATGATTGATCTTTCTTGTTTATTGTTAACAACGCTCAGTACCACAGAAATTGCGAAATTCTGCCTCAACTGGCCATGCCGCTCGAGGCCGTTTTATACTCCTTCCGACGTGCGCCGTACTTTATATATATATATATATATATATATATATATATATATATTATTCCATTAGGTTGAATAGGTGTTGCAATGCATTTACTATATCAAACATAATATAAGGAAATATTTACAAATACTTCTTATAATATCAATCATATATTATTAATTATTACTCATACTATCATACCGGTTTAATTTTTTGAGGATCCGCCAAATTTTAATAGATAAAAATGTTCTTCTAGACTGAGCAGTGTACCAAATTTCAGCTAATTAGGATGTAGGAAAGTATGTTAAAATGCAATCAAAATCAAAGAAATTGAGAAACAGATACAAAACAACGCATCGGTCATGACGAGTTAAATGTAAAATTTTAATAAGAAAGATCAATCATGCTTAAAGCATTGATTATGAAACACTTTCCAACTTCAATGCAATTTTATATAAACATGTCTAAAATGCAATCACATTCCTCGGTAATATTTTAAAACTTATCAGAATACCACATTAATTTATTATATTTGAAAACTTAAACCATCATCGAAAAAAATGAACTTCATTCAAATGACGGCATTGAAATATAAATTGCCTGGTTTAAACATCTCTAAAATGTGATACATTTCTCGGTAATAATTTTAGAATTATCATAATACTACGATAATTTATTATATTTGAAAAGTGCATCGAAAACAACTGAAATTCATTCAAATGACGTCATAGAAAAAATAACACGCCTGGCTCTCTCTATAAAAGCAGCATATCATTCATAAATAATTTCCCATTCATGTCATTCATCACAATACTATAATAATTTATTTTATTTAAAAATTAAGACCATGGAGCTACAAGTAATTAAACTCTATGCGTAAAACTTCATCGAGAAAAATCGTCCTTCTCTTTGTAAAATCAATGAATATTTCATTCATATCAGCTATGCAGACTCCATGAACTAAATGATTTTGTGTTAAAGAAATACAGCAATTCTAATACAACTCATTCTACATATTTTGCTGTTTACATTTTACATAGGTGAAAAATAGGCTTCGTTGTAGAAATAATCAAATTTGGATGAGCATTTAAATTCAAATATATTGTAATTGCGTTGTTTCAGTATGTAGATGCACAGAATTTAAGCAAAAATAAAGTGGTTTTAAGACGGATACAACACTCAATATGAATTAAAAAGAACTTTAAAAATCACGATTTTGAGACAAGATGGATGCCATATATCATTTTGAAGTGGGTCACGTGATCTTTCATATCTTGGTCACGTGATCGTTTCATATAAGATGTGTTATTATTATTTTAATTTTTATTTAAAAAACTACTGAATATATTTCGCTGAATTTTTTTTATATATTTTATGGAATAATTTGAATATTACCTAAAATTTTTGAAGCAATTTGTGAACTTTAAATCCGCTTAAAATATGTTTGAAAAATTAGGTCTCATAGGGCTCAATGTATTTCATTTTTTCAACCCGGGTTCAACCCAAAACTAATTGGGTGATATTATTCATTTATATTCCCATAGGTTCTACAGACAGTCTGAACAATATACTAAAATTTCATTTTGATTAAGTTATTTTTGCGGCAGTTATCGTGCTAACGGACAGACAGACAGACAGACAGAATGAATGAACAGACAGACAGACAGACAGAATGAATGAACAGACAGACAGACAGACAGAATGAACAAAGTCATAAACACTTTGTTCATTCACAAGTGTTAAAAAGAAATATGTCCAAGAGATTTAAATTGCAATGCAAGACAAATAGCATTTTAAGTGAAATGTTTAAAAAATTTATCTTAATCTGCACTTGTATTTATATGTGCTGAATGTGTTATTCTATGTTATTTTATCAAACAAAATTAAGAATTGGCATAATATTTAAAATAAGTGGGAAAAGAAAATAAGTGGAATACATATAAATTTCAAATGGAAGATAAATAATATTTTAAATGAAATGTTTAAAAATTTAAAAAATTCACATGAATCTGCTTTTGAAATCATCAATTAAAAGAAATTAAAGTAAAATAAATATGAAAGCGAAATAAATATGGTATAATGTTTTCAACACTTTACAACATAGTTGAAAAGTGTTTATGACTTTGTTCATTCTGTCTGTGTGTCTGCTCGTTAGCACGATAACTGCCGTAAAAATGACTTTATCGAAATGAAATTTTAGTATGTTGTTCAGACGGTCTGTGTGGCCTTCGGGAATATAAATGAATAATATCACCCAATTAGTTTTGGATTGAACCCGGGTTGAAAAAATGAAATACATTGAATCTTATGGAACCTAATTTTTCAAACATTTTTTAAGCGAATTTAAAATTCATAAATTGCTTCGAAAGTTTTGGGAAATATTCAAATTATCCCATAAAATATATAAAAAAATTCAGCAAAATATATTCAGTGCTTTATTAAATAAAAATTAAAATAATAATTACATCCTTTATAGGAAGAGATCACGTAACCATTATATGAAGAGATCACGTGACCCACTTCAAAATAAAATATGTCATCCATCTTGTCTCAAAATCATGATTTTTAAAGTTCTTTTTAATTCATATTTAGTGTTGTATCCGTCCTAAAACTGCTTTATTTTTGCTTAAATTCTCTGCATCTGCATACTGAAACAACGCAATTACAATATATTTGAGTATAAATGATTATCAAACTTTGATTATTTCTTCAACGAAGCCTAATTTTTACTTATGGAAAATGTAAACACCAAATGATGTAGAATGAGTTGTATAAGAATTGCTGCATTTCTTTAACGCAAAATTATTTAGCTCATGGAGTCTGCAATATAGCTGATATGAATGAAACATTCATTGATTTTACACAGAGAACACAGGTGATTTTTTCGATGAAGTTTTAAGCATAGAGTTAAATTACTTGTACCTCCACCGTTTTAAGTTTTTAAATAAAATAAATTATTACAGTATTGTGATGAATGAAAGGATCGGAAAAATGTTTATGAATGAAATGCTGTTTTTATATAGAGGTGATTTATATTTCGATGACGTCATTTGAATAAAGTTAATTTGTTTTCGATGAAGTTTTCAAATATAATAAATTATTGTAGTATTATGATAATTTTAAAAATATTTCCGAGGAATGTATCGCATTTTAGAGATGCTTAAGCCAGGCAATTTATATTTCAATGCTGTCATTTGAATGCAGTTCATTTTTTTCGATAAAGTTTTAAGTTTTCAAATGTAATAAATTAATGTAGTATTGTGATAATTTTGAAAATATTACCGTGGAATTGTATCACATTTTAGAGATGTTTATATAAAATTGCATTGACGTTGGAAAGTGTTTCATAATCAATGCTACATGCATAATTTATCTTTCGTGTTCTCTTCTACTCTTTTCGTTTTCTTTCTTTTTTTTTTTAATCGTAAGGAATAGACTCATTATTTTTTTCATTCAATGATTTAATTATACCAGCGATTAAAACTTCAATGCAACACCACGTGGAAAAAAATGGTGTAGTTCAGTATTTCAGAAGGGTATATAATTGGCTGTCGCCAAGCTGAACGCTGTGGAAAATCATACGTTGACACACTCCAAAATTTGTGACATCACTTTTCATGAAGTCAAAGGACCTGCTGAAAGTATATTGCGCAGGCTATGTCACATACAAAAAAACATGTTAAAGTAATACTTTGCAGTTGAAACAAAACAAAGATGTAATATAAAAGGTATTTTCTCCCAGTTATATTTCAGGTATGTATGTTTTATATCTTTACTTGTACATATTTACTTTCTCATATTATTGTTTAAGGGAAAAAAAATGTTTGCCCAGAATGTTTGTATTCGAAACTTTTACCGGACAAGCAAGTTTTAATACCTTCTGAACCCGTTTCGAACGCTTTTTGAAAATTCTGAGTTTGTGTGTGTATGTATTCAGAGATCAGAGGTGTGTGGACACGATAACTCAAGGATGAATGCGCCTCTATAAAATTTATGTGTAGATGTATTATGCAAAAAAGCAGTAATTAGAAATAATTGTTCGCAATTTACCTGATTAAAAATCGAATTATTCGAGCTTTAATTATGAGAATTCCTGAAAATGTTATCTAGTTCTTGTTTAACACACAATGAATTTACACATAAAATTGTTTAATGGCAGGTGTATTTGTTTTTGAGTGATTGACTAAATTCCTCATACGCATACGAACATACGCATACCTCATACGCACATGCGATTGAAAAGATACATACAATATCTAAATCTTCTACTTTTTTACTTTCCCTTGCCGCATAGTTTAATGTAAAGGGAACGTATATAGGGTGGAAAATTTTGATTCAATTTTTAGACGGATTTGCACGTTTTAAGCACCTCTGATCTCTGAATGCGAACCGAACGTATTTGCAATGAAGTTTGTATGTGTATGTGTAGGGGACGACGATATCTCAAGAACCAATAGGGAGATTCGAATAAAAATTGGCTGGATTATTACAGTCTGTGAATGCTTGAATTCTATTGATTTTAAACAGAGTGGAGTATTAGAAAGGGCCGACATTTTTTAATGAAGATTTGAGAAAACTATTTAAATATTGGAACAGACAATTATCCACATAAATAAAGCTTCTTCGACTCAGACTGTCCGACCTACCAGAAGGTGTTGTTGTTGAAACCCAGACCGTCCGACCTACCAGAAAGGTGTAAGGTAACAGTTTGGACGGTCGGGAAGTGCCACCCAATTTAGACCGGAACCCAGTGGGGGAGGCATCCACAGGGACCGTACCCTCCTTCCCCTACCATCAACCTCTCGGAAGGACTTTCGGACCCACATGTTTAACGTGATCGTACTCCGCATGAGCACGGTGGCAGTTTTAGCAGTGGCTGGAATCGAACCCGGGCCTACCGAGTGCAACTCCAGCGCGCTAACCAATGGGCTACCGCGCCCTCTACCAGAAGGTGTTGTTGTTGAAACCCAGACCGTCCGACCTACCAGAAAGGTGTAAGGTAACTGTTTGGACGGTCGGGAAGTGCCACCCAATTCAGACCGGAACCCAGTGGGGGAGGCATCCACAGGGACCGTACCCTCCTTCCCCTACCACCAATTTAGATGACCACCCTCCTTCCGTACCCTCCTTCCCCTACCACCAATTTAGATGACCACCACCATGATTAGATGACATGATTAAATATAGATAACATGATATTTAGCAAGATGACATGATATAAAACATGATGTTTGATGACAGTTGTAGATGATTAGATGACAGGATTGAAGAATGATGACATGTTTAAGAATTGATGACAAGTTATTTTGCGTGAAGACAAAAATGAAAATGAAGACATGAATAAAATTGAGGATGACATTATATAAAATTGAAAAGAAGAAAAATTATATGATATTTTGTTGATGAAAAAATATGGTGGTAAGAAAATGGCTAGGGTAAATTACAAAAATATCATTCTACTACTAATGATATATATGAAACCAGTATAAAGTAATAGGATGTAATACGAAACATGGTATAATTATTGCTTATCAAGGTTGGTATACAAAACACAAACAACCAACAGCTCAAACAAGGGACAAAACGCACAAGTACTACAACAAAACGAGCAAAGAACAAGCAGCTTAAACAAAGACAAAAACACTAACAAACGACGACACCACCGGGAAAGTAAGAGGGAGGAGTCACCGGCCAGAGATAAAAATTGAAAGCAGAAAAACCCCAGGCTGATTAAGAGATTTTGTTTGAAACTTCTCTTGCAATGAGAACACAGTTTTTGATTTTGTTAATGGAGGATTTGTTGGAGCAAACACTCGAGAACCAGGTCGCAAAATTTTGGCGACGGTCGGGAAGTGCCACCCAATTATATCGGAACGTATGTAGGATGTAAAAAAATAAAGTTGTAAGATGAGTTGTATAGGAATTGCTGAATTTTTCAGCGCAAAATTATTTAGCTCTGGAGTCTGGAATATAGGTGATATGAATGAAATTTTCGTTGAATTTATATAGAGAAGCAGACGATTTTAAAACATTGTCTTTTTCCATGAAGTTTTAAGCATGGAGTTAGAAAGTACTTTTACCGCCATGGTTTTAAGTTTTTAAGTAAAATAAATTATTGTAGTATTGTGATATTTTAAAAAATATCACCGCTGAATGTATGGCATTTTAGGAATGTTTAATTAAATTGCATTAGAGTTGGAAAGTGTTTCAGAATCAATGATTTATGCATGATTGATCTTTCTTGTTTTATTTATTTTAACGCGACCCGATTCGAATTTAATAAAAAAATATCGTAGTTGAATTAATTTTCTTGAAATTTGGTCCGGCCTGACTAATAGACGGGTCGGGTGTAAGCCCACGAGCCAGACCCGAGTCCGTGCAGAAATCTAGTGGAAGTGCCTTTTAGGCAGTCAGTATCACCCAGGTGTATGTATAAGACAAACAATTCATCTAACATGCAATTTAATACAAGAAAATGAATAGAATTTAATTTAGAACGCTTGCATAAAATGATTTCGATTATTGAACATTTTTCGAATGTATTTATCAAAAAGTTTCATAAAATAAAAAGAGCATTAAGTAATATTACATAATGAGAATATTCATATGTGACAAATCTGTTAATAACATTCTCTTGAATTTAAAACGTTCCTTTCACATGAAAAGACACGTTTTCTTATAGCTCTATATATTTCTTATAGCTCTATACATTTCTTATGGCTCTATATATTTCTTATAGCTCTATATATTTCTTCGCCGAAATGCTGCACATTTTCACTTATTTAACATGATATTCATTCTCAATGGCATTTTCCGCGTGTGTTTTAATAAGTATTTTCTTTTTCAAATTTAACTAATGTAGTGTTAATTTGAGACCAAACCAGTGTAGTTATAGTTTTAATTATTTATGCACACATTTAGCGACTGTTGCGTACAATGGCTAATTGGTTGCCATAATACAGATTTATTTATCGATAAGGTTTCATTTAAAAAATTATTATTTATTGCAATATGAAAAATCTGATGTAGGCAGCACATGACTTTCCCTGCAGACATATATCCACGTTCTCTTTATTTTAATTAAATTTAATTCAATTTTAATTCAATTTTCATTCTCATTTGGTAACTAGACTTATTTTCAAAGGTAGCGTAGAGAAAATACGAAACAACTAAAATATCTCGAGAATAGCTAGTCCTAGTGTAATTGGGTTGGTCTTATGCTTTTCTTCGTTAACAATTACGTATAAACCAAGCATTTAATGGATATATTTAAGCATACATAGTTTTTATTTTAGATTTGGAAGATTTTTGAGGGCCATTTAGCAGAAAAAGGCAGATTATTTTTTTCCGAATCGCACCAAAATCTAATCAGCACCAGGATAACCCACAAGAGACTTATCAACCGATTTTTGTGAAAATCGGTCTATTAGTTTTTCATCTAGAGTGGATACACGCAATTTTTGAGGACCATTTCGCAAAAAAAGGGCGGGTTCTTTTATTCCGAATTGTACACAAAACTAATCAGCACCAGGGTCTCCCACAAGTGACTTACCTACCAAATTTAATGAAATTCAGTCAATTTGTTTTTTAGTTAGAGTGGATACAAAATCTGCACAGACAGACGGGCACACAGACAGACACACACACACAGACGTCACGCTAAAAATAGTTTTTTCGTATTCTAAAGGTCTCGAAACGTGTAGATCCGTTGAAGACTCGAGTTGCGATTTTTGGCATGATTCCAATACTTTCCCTATACATTACCATGTATTGCAAGGAAAGTGCAATTGATTTATATATTATAATCTTATACGTATTGTAATTGTGTAGGCTACTATTTGATGTAAGAGAACAGAAAACGTTCCGCCCTAAAGCATATGGCACAGATGATTCATCATCACAATCCTGCGATACCCGCAGGGCCGGCTCAAGGATATTTTCGTGTGTGGGCAAAACAGTTTGGGGCTGCTCTTTATATATATATATATGTATATATATACGCTCTTGCAAAAAATATATGCACCCATAAAAAAATTGAGCTACATTCACGAAACTCGGCATGCAAATTTCGTTTTAAGGGTTATCCAAATAATCAAACTGTCAACGCCAATGACGTTATAGGGATCTTGCAACGCGCATGAGAACGACACATCATGCAGCATTTAAAACGGCCGATGTTTTCACTTATGGGTCATTGGAACTGGATTTTCTGCTTTGATAGTGAAAGTTGTGAACATAGATGCCTTTGAGAAGTACTCGACAGCACTGCGAACATTTGTCGGATTTAGAGAGAAGTCGCATCATAGGCCCAAGGGAAACTGTTTGGTCCAACAGACTATCAATCGCCATCTTGGCCGGAGACCGTCGCAGAGGCCCAGATCCCCCCCCCCCCCTCCCGAGACAGACAACTGCTCGAGAAGATCGTGCAGTCAGGAAAGGAGCCACGTCTACACCAAAGGCGGCGTATCAGCACCCCCGTGCATCCTGTATCAATGTATATTATACGGAGACGACTGGCAGAAGGTGGGATTAGTTGTCGACGACCATTAACGCGCCTACCACTGACCCATCAACATAGACACAGCCGTCTGGATTGGTGTTGAGCTCATGGACAGTGTCCGAGTGCAGGCAGGCATGTTGTCTTTAGCGACGAATACCGTTTCTCTCTCATTGCTGATGAATGCCACATAGGCGTGTGGAAAAGGAGTGGACTTTTTTTCATGATTACACACGAGAAAGATACTGAGAGGAAAGCATCTTAGAGGGGCAAGAGCAGGAGGGGACTAATTCCCTTAAAACAGCATCACCTTTTACGAAAATTATTTTATTTCAATGACCTATCGAATGTTATTCTCATCTAAATTTAGAGCTCTAATTAGCGGTTTAGAAAATGGAATGCTTTAATTTTTTTTCTACATACATAATGCAGCATTAATTCATAATACGTAACTGAATTATTTTGAACTTTATTTGTAATTTCCCTGCATACAAATAATGTATAGGGAAAATATTATGATGGGTTCGAAAACTCTTAATTCGAATTTTCGACGGATTAATATACGTTTTGGATATCCTTTAATCTGAATAGATTACTTTTAAAGGAATGTCTGTACGTATGTGAGTGTAATGTATGTATGAGTGTGCGTAGTAGTCTAGAGAGACATTTCTAGAACGAATGGAGTGAAGCGAATGAAACTTATAATTTAAATATTGTCACTTTCCAAGTTTTAACACTTGGAAAGTGACAAATTTTAAAACTTCTTTTAAATTATAAAAAAAAAAAAAAAAAAAAAAAAAAAAAAAAAAAAAAACGGCATCCAAAAATGTTAAATAAACAAACATGTTTTCATTGGAAATGAAATTGAACTTACTTTAGAACAATAGCATGAACTGTTCTCAAATAAATGGATCAAAAACTATGCATAAAGTTAATAAAAGAGCATTTATACGATAAATTTATTAACGACATTCACGTATATATAGCGCTTTCTATTCACGAGAAAAGACATGTTAATTTTGTTTTGTTCAATAATGCTATAAATTTCTGTTTAAGTTAGTTATTACACTGCTGATATTATTGTGAAATAAATTCTAGAACGTGGATACAAGGTTTTTATTTTATGTGAATAGCATCTACGTTTGGGGTTTCTGTGGAGGGAAAACGGAGCGTTACGAAAAATGTAAACCCTTTGGGCGCTTATAAAAATAATTTCAATATTTATAACTTTTTTTCTACAAAACAAAAAGTATTTGTTCTGGCGAGTGTTTTTATTCTTATTTTCATTTTAAACTATAAAATATAGATATAAATTGTAAACGACAAAAATATGTACTAGGAAATTTGATATCAAAATCAATATTTATTATTAAAAAAAGCTTTTATGGTTCTTCAATTTGGCAAGACGATTACGTCTTGCCAAATTGTAGAAGATTAAAAATTTTCCATTTTTCAAGTTTGTGATTATTTCATCTCAAAAACTAAAAGATCTAGCTGTGAACAATAAGCAAGAATTTGTAGCTTTTTGAAGCCCTATAAGTGCATATAATTAGATTTTGGATAGAACCCTATTAAAAAAAGTTTTTTTCCATGTTTCATATTTTCACTCAAAATATCCTCGAAAGTATAAAAGATAGATATAATTAGTAAGCAACAGAAATTATGAAAAAATTCAGCTTCTAAATCAATATGTATATTTAAAAAAGTTCTTATAGTTTTCAAGTAATCGTCTTGTCAGGTGGAAGAAAAGCTTGCAATGCTTATATTGTAAAAGCTAAAAGTGATAGCTATAAACAATAAGCAAGAATTTATTGTTTTCTTTTAATGTATATAATTGGATTTTGGGTCACTTTCTTGGCTTTTGAAGTATGGTGGTTATAATTCGATATTTTAGTATTTTTATCTGAGTTTTCCAATGGGTGGGAAGGCTGTAATATTTGAAATACCACGATTGTTGCAGCTCATTCTATTTACTTACCCTTTTGTGAAATATTGGTGCACAAGCACGAGATATTTTGTCTTGTTTAAAAAAAAAATGGGAATTTAAATGAACTTGGAAATTCTAAAGATATTTAATGATTGGCGAGGTTTGAACAGAATAGGTGGAAATATGCGTATTCAAGTACATATTTATGTGCCGTCAGGCAAGTTTATAGATTAACTATAATGTAAAATCTCGTCAGTGAGTTTCATTTTTATACCGCAAATCATGTCGGTAAAATAATTGAATATATTAAAGTGGAGTCTATGGTCGGAGTTTCCAGATGAAATCGGGACGAAAACTAAAATCGCAAGCTAGCTAAAAATAGTTCCCGAGTAATTTGCGTGCTTTGAAAGCCTGTAAACGAAACAAATGAGTATGAAAAAATCGAATAAACTCATTGAACTTTATTGGATTTTTATCTTATAAAATATCATT
This sequence comes from Amaurobius ferox, assembly GCA_951213105.1. Classification (NCBI taxonomy): domain Eukaryota; kingdom Metazoa; phylum Arthropoda; class Arachnida; order Araneae; family Amaurobiidae; genus Amaurobius; species Amaurobius ferox. The sequence goes on from OX578148.1 coordinate 33,278,110, forward strand.
CACGCTAAAAAACAATTTCGGCTCCATCGGACTGGAACCACCGCCGATTATAATTTTTCTGAATTTATCAGGAATCAGAAGTAACTTACTGCATTATGTAGTGTCATGAAAGTTCCCTCATTTTTTTAATAAAATTTTAATTTGTAATTGGATAAATTTTATGAATTATTTGTACATCTTAGCAGTAAAACATTATAAACACATCAAACGAATGATCTCATGAATAAATTAGAAAAGGAGAGAGATGAAGAAAAAGCATTTCAATCTCTAAAAAGCTAAAATATAATATAACGGGACAAATCAGAATTTTGCAGGTTATTATTAGCAATATATTTAAATAGCTAATCTTTAAATATTAAATTAAAAACTCAAACATATTTAAATTTATTGCGTTTTTGATTTCGCAGATAAAAACCTGGAATCCTATTTCGAAGCTGTTTGTAGCTGTCCATTGTAGCCCCTCTAAAATCTGATTCAAATACTGCAGGGACATAGATGCAAAATAATGGAATACTAGCCAAATTACAAGAGAATTTTACACCTTGAGAAATTTAAAATTTGTTTTATTGTATCACTGGAACGAATTACTCTATATTGACCGGGACTTAAATAAAGCCCCGCTACGTAAATAATACATTTACAGATAACACTACTCAATTTTCTTCAAGTACTAAACAGGCGCCAAATTACTCTATCCGCAAAGCAAAAAGAAAATACCCCTTCTCCGTAATGCAGCAAATAAATGAATGAAATATCAATGGCCTCTAAGAGATGATGAATTAGATCATTACGGTAGCTTATCGTATGAGTAGCTGTTAAATCATATCGATGGCTGGATGTTCTGTAACTGTTAAATCACGAATAAAGCTGCTAGGCCATATCGGTAGCTGGAGATTATCTGATTTTGGAATTTAAAAATTCGTTAAAAAATCTAATTAAAATTTTGAAAAATAGCTATTGAGATGCATTAGTTCAGGTATAGATGCGACTGTGTGAAAAAATTCAGTGCGGTGAATATCGAGAGGCATTGTGGATAAACAAACAGACAGATTCTCCTTTTTATTATTATAGATTCACTGGGGCTAAAGACGATAGAAACGTAATGTTTAAAATGTCCCTGAGTTTGTGACAAGTGAATGAAAATATATAAAAAATGTTAGAAGATACAAAACCTAATCCAAATGCAGAAAAAGTATGGGACAACAATTAGGAAGAAAATGGGGAGGGGGGGGGGGGGTAAAAATAAAAATATTCGTATTTTGTGTCAAAAGATAAAGCGTATCACAAAATTAAGAGAGGAAAAAAATCATATTTGCAATCATTGGAGGACAAGGCGGTAAAAAACGCAGTATTTTTTTAATTTTGGAAAAAATAATAAACCGAATCATCTGAAAAGATTTAAAGATACGTGGACCCAACAGAAACACAAGGAATGCTTCCTAATTCATTAAAAAAAAGGAGGGGGGAGGCGGAGTTAGAAATTAAAAATGTGACTTTCGAGTGAGGTAATAAAAATAGGCCATATTATAAATTAAAAAAAATTCTATTTGTTGGAGAAAAAAGAACGTCAATCTTTCAGATAGCTTCTAATAGACGGCGAAGACTGGATAATTTGAACTTTAAAATATGCGATAATTTGAAAACATTAAAATATGCGTTTTAATGGGAAAAATACTTTGAAACGTGTCAAAAATTTTCTAAATAGTACATATATATTCGAAAGTTATTTTAAAAAATTGTAATAAATAAAAGTATGTTTAAATAATTTTTTAAACTAGATTTTAAGCAGGGGAAGCTCAACTTTTTAGCTTCAATGGACACTACGCCACTGGGTGGAAGTGAGAGGAATTGATTTTCCCAATAGGGTCCCTACAGAGGCTGTTCGCACATTTTTTAGACGATTTTGGTAAGCGGTAATAAAAAATCGTTTGCTGCAAAAGAAATAATTCCAATTGTACTATGTTTTTAAAAGTCAAAATTATCGTCTGCGGCTTGAAAGTTTTGTTTTTATTCAAAAATGGCGTTTTTAACAAAACAGTGGTTCGAAGGCTACATTTATGCTCTTTCCGAAGAGAAATATGCATACTCTGTTATCCAAAAACGATGCGAGAGTCATGGTTTTGTGATATCTAAAGCGTCGATAGGTAATATCGTCAACAGGAAAGGAAAAAAACGTCAAATTGGAGCCTCAAGTGGGACAAAAATTCCAAACAAGTATCCAAGGAAAAAATGGACATCTTCGAATATTGCAAAGGTACGTTGTTTAATGTTAATAGAAAATCCCCCTAGTCAAAGGACAGCTGCAAAATCATTAAAATGCTCGGTGTCCACTGTAAACAAAATGATAAACGTTGATTTAAATCTTAAGAAAGCGAAAAAACGCAATGTGCATCGTCTTCTTCCAAATCATATCGCTGAACGCAGGACACGCTGCAGAATTCTATATGAGAAACACTTATCCAAAGAAAAATGGAAAACAATTGTCACAATAGATGAATCATAGGTGTATTTAAATGATTGCAACAAAAAAAGAGCCATTTATTATCATAAAAGGGGAGAAAAAAATTTAAGTACATGGTTCAAAGAATCGAAAGAAAGTTTTTCTAAGGGATTCATGATTGTTGCTGGTTTTTCTTATAATGGCAAGTTAAAAATAAAGAGAGTGGGAAAAAATGTCAAGATTAACTCCAAATACTATCAGGAACATATTTTATCGCCAATTTTTCTGAATGAAATACCATCGCTTTACCCACAGTGCCATCAATCTGTGAGACTCCATCAGGACAAAGCTAGCAGTCACACATCAAAATCCACTGTAAATTTCCTAAAAGAAATGGAACAAAAAACTGGTATCAAGGCCATACCCTTCACTGATATCCCTACTAAATCTCCCGATGTATCACCTATGTATTTTTGTGCTTTTGGACTTTTAAAATCTGCATTATCCAAACGTCGTCCCAAAACTCTTACAGGACTCTGGAAAGCTGTTCAGGAGGAATGGGATAGAATACCTCTTCTGACACTTCAAAAGGCATTATTATCCTGGAAATTGCGGTGTCGAAAGATAGTTCAGAATAAGGGATGTCAAATAGAACATTTAAAACACAATAATTTTATGTAATTTAATTTTGTGAATGCAATATACATCGTCTAAAAAATGTGTGAACAGCCTCTGTATATGAAAAATGTAATTGATTATTCAATGGGGGAGGGGACGTACTGAATGTACTGAAGGCAGTTATATGATTAAGTTGCCTCAAACTAAAAATGCTATCATAAACGATTTATCACAAAATGGTCATGTACACAAGTTCATAGACTTTCATTTTCTGTATCTCTCCCCCATTGGCGTTACTTTTCTATAGAAGATAACCCTCTCTACTAGCTCCATCCATTCGATCGTCGAGTTCTTGGCTACGCCTAAAGGTGTACAGAGGGATAAGGATAATAAATTGTGTCGGTAGAAAAAAAAATCACATTATCAAATGTGCATTTTACAAATTCTAAGACTATTTACTTGATACTTTACCTAAAAGTGTATTACGTTATAATTATAACTATAATTGCAATTATACAAAATAAAATAATATATACAGATTATTAAATGTATATCTAGGCAGAAATTTATATGCATGAGCAAAAGAATTTGTCAAATTCGTAGCTATTTTGCCTATAGAATAAATTTATTAATTTACAAAATAGCTCTAACAATTTTAGAACAATTTTTGCACTTTTAAGCAAATATTCATAAGGAAATATTTTACTTCCCCAAAACCTTTTTTATTTTTTTATTTTCCCTGCAATATACATGGTAATGTATAAGGAAAGTATTGGAATCATGCCGAAAATCGCAACTCGAGTTTTCGACGGATCTACACGTTTCGAGACCTTCAGAACACGAAAAAACTATTTTTAGCGTCTGTGTGTGTGTCTGTCTGTATGTATATCTGTGTAATGTATGTATCCACTTTAATTCAAAAACTAATGGACCGAATTTCCCATAATTTGGTAGATAAGTTACTTGTTAGATGCTCTGGTGCTGATTAGAATTTGGTACGATTCGGAAAAGAAGAATCAGTCTTTTTTTTGCGAAATGGCCAGCAAAAATTGCCTGAAAAACTAATGGACTGAATTTCACAAAATTCGGTAGATAAGTCGCTTGTGGGTTACCCTGGTGCTGATTAGATTTTGGTACGATTCGGAAAAAAATAACCTGCTTTTTCTGCAAAATGGCTCGCAAAAATCGTCAAAATCTAAAGTAAAACTACGTATGCTCAAATATATCCATCAAATGCTTGTTTTAAAAGAATAAGACCAACCCCATTACACTAGGACTAGCCGTTCTCGAGATATTTTAGTGTTTTTGAATTTACGCTGCTCCACGGTTGAAAAAAAGTTCAGTTACCAACTGAGAACTAAAATTGAATTAAAAGTGTCAATTGAGTGTCCTTTTAAATAATTATGGGCATTATTTCGTGCAATTAAACTCGATATAATGAATTATTAACATGAATATAAGTCTGCAGGGAAAGTCATGTGCTGCTCACATCAGATTTTTTTTTATGTAAATGAAACTGGGAAAAATTATTAAATGAAGACCATTTTACTCCCTCGTACAATAAATTGTCTTTGAAATCATTATAGAAGGACCATGTATCCTTTAATCCTTTAATGTGTTACTAAAATTCAAAAAGTTACATTAATTTCATTTGTATTAAAATGACACAGAATTGGTTTAATTAAAAAAAATTGAATGCGTCTGCAAAAGTATTATATAGGTATTATTTTGGTACTTAAAATGCAAACATGCAAACATTGCTTTGTTTATCATATTATTCTGTGGTCAATTGCATAATCTAAACTCACCAAAATATTTAATCTAATAATAAATCTATATTCAGCAAAAGAGAGTCAACTAAAATTTTAGGAAAATACTTTAAGAAATTGAAAAAAAATTACCTAAATAGTTCGAATACTCTCAACAAAAGATGAAGACCTATAAGACAGACGTATCAACAGCACAGCAGTGATATAACGCAATATTCTGAACACGTTTAGTCATTGGGCTATCTGAATGGAAAATGCACAGAATATACTCTGTGGGAAAATGCTTCAGCTGTCCTCCAGCCAAGCTAAATGAGCATCGATAAAGGACCAAAAGGACAACTATTCTTATGGGACGCTCCTGATATTTTATGACATATAAATACTCTTTCTTTCTGCCCCTTCCAAATTTGCAATCTTTTAAAAGTGCGATAGAGACCGAATCTAGGTGTTTACAATTTGAATTTGAAACTAGGAGCAAATCGTGAGAATAGCTCTCGGGCTTTTTCTTAGCCGGTATTGGGTGTAGACAAATTCTCCCTCAGGGATTACAGGCTTCACCCAGCTGCAAGTTGTATAAAATCTAATAATCTCCTAAGTGTTTGAGAGCACGTATTTTCCAGGTAAACTATACATTGCTGCAAAAAAGACCTAATTACAGGAGAGAAAACGGTTCTAAAAAGTTACATCAATTTCATTTATATTAAAATGGCACAGAGTTGGTTTAATTTCAAAAAATTTTTTGGATGCGTCAGCAAAAGTCATTCTTACTACACCTAATTTAACTTCCAAATGGCCGCCCCTAATTCAGCCGCTGTGGGCAATTGCCCACGCCGCCCACGCCTTAAACCGGGCCTGGATACCCGGCACATGCTCCAACTGAGGGCCGGCGGGGGCAGGACACCACCCCGTCGCAATGCCGACAACCTCCGTACACCACACGGCACCCAGTACATCATGAAGCGTTTTATAGCCTTTATGCAGCACATCGTCGGACGGCAATCCAAAAGAAAAAGAAAACAGCAACCATCAACCGCTGACCATCCCCTACAGCAACTGCAGGTAGAACAACTCGGTCTGAATCAGAAACGCCCAACAACTCAAGTGCCAGCACAACAGAAGACATAAAATGAAACCAGAAAAAACTGAAAATAACTAGTAATCTCCACATTGACAAGTCAAAGCAAGCAAACTTTTGCCAATAAATAACATACGCTTTACAACTTAGTTGCAATAAAGAACATAACATTCATTTAATTCCATTTCAAAAGAATAAGCAACGATTTTACCTAACTTTATCAGACAATCTAACTAATGATCTTTACCCAACTTTGTCAGACATAAAGAGATTTTTCAGTTCAACATTTAATTAATTTTTATAAAGTACTAGCAGCATAACCGTTCTTCGTACGGAGTATATAATATAAAGAAACTTAAAATTCACAATCATGTTTAAATTCCTGTAGTATAATTATAATTCCTGTAGTATAATAGAAGATATGGCCGTGTGTTAGTAGAAGATTACCCGTATTACAATATGAGTCCCAAAAATATTTGCCAAAATATAACAGATGACATAATAAATTGAAAATATCAATAATCCCCGTAATTTTTATACCAGAAGGCCGTAATTGATTCCAATATATATCAATATATATCAAAATATATGCCAATATACCCGTACTACTTATATTCTCGTAGATTAGAAGATATACCCATGCATTTGTAGAAGATTACTCGTACAACGTACAATATATGAGTTTCAACAATTTTTGCCATAATAAAACAATGGCATAATAACTTGAAAATATCAATGATCTCTGAATCAATAATCTCCAAAAACATCAATAATAATAATGTTTAAACCTGAAGAACATAATTGATATTATCCAGTCAAAAATGCAATGTCACTGAAATTTATTTTATATACGGATCTTTATTATTCAAATCGGAAAAGATTTAATAAAAATCGTCTGCGGCATAAACACATTGGATTTAAATCTGTTGCTAAGCGACATGATATCATTTGTTTCAAATAAATTAGTGGATAAAATATCATCTGAATAATGCTATCTCTGAAAGGTTTGGCGACATTTTAAAAAATCGCCAAATTTATCGCCAAGTGGGACTGTAGAACTGAGCGTCCCACTTGGAAACATATTGACGAAACATCATCACAACACTACCCCCCCCCCCCCCTAACAAAACACAATTAATTTCATTTATTAAACGCAATTTTATCAATTTCAAGATATTTTTATGGATTTACAACCATTTTTATTAATTTGGTGAATTTTTAAAAATTCGCCAAATGTGTTACTAAGTAGGACGGATGGACTGACAGATAAATGCTTCCGAAACATCATTTCAGTTCTCTCTTTGAAAAAAAAACAAAATTAATTTCATTGATTTAGTGTCGTTTTTATCAATTTGGGGACATTTCCGTCAATTTGGTAAAGTTTAAGAAAAGTTGCCAAGTTAGCGATATCCCGCCAAATTCGTAGATCTAAATTTGCAGATCTGAAGAATAAAACATCCCGATCCCGTTTGTATATACTAAATGAAAACACTAAAATTGTATTTATACCCGTTCTACTCTTATACTGTTTCAACAATCGGTTAAATGAGTTTATCGGCTAAACACAATATATGAGTTTATTGGCTAAACATTATATATAAGTTTGAAAACTCTTTGCCAAAATAATGGAAAGTGATGTACGCAGTCCGCAATTAATATAATTAAAAGAAAAATCAAACTGTTCATTTTTAAGATATATTTTTATATTCATTTATTTATTATTCAAATCGAAAAAAATAATAATTAAAATTAACAAACACATTTAATTTAATTGCGTTGCTGAGCAACATGATATAAGATAGAATCTTCATAAAATGCTGATAATTAAATAAGAATTTTGATTTCTTAATACTTTTCATTGTTGAGTAAAAGCTTGTGAAATATAAACCATGGTGATAGATTTTCCATTTATATTCATGTTTCAAACATTCATGTTTTCAAACAATTCATGTGTTTAAAAAATGACTAATTAGCGCAAAATTCTCCCACCAAACTAAGAGATAGAGTTTTAATTCACTTTTACGTTTTAAGCCAGCGATTTCCAACCTTATTTGTTTGGAGGAACCAGGGAGTTAGAGAGTAGAACTCCTATGAAAAGTTTAGTCTTTTAATAATATCTCGACAGCCACTGGTCTTAGAAATTCGAAACAGGGACTAAATTTTAAGTAGAGCTATTTCAGGGCGACCCACAAAATTTCATTAAATTCGGTTCAGCCGTTCTCCCGTGATGATGAGACAAACAAACAGACACACAGACAGATTTCAATTTTATTTATATAAACTAGCAGCATACCCGTTCATCGTATGGAGCATATAATATAAAGAAACTTAAAAATCACAAATATGTGCAAATTCCTATAGTATACTAAATAACATTTTTAATCAAAATATTCTGTTACAATATTTAATACAATACTGCTAAAACGAAGTTTCAGAATCTCTATTCTCAATATGCAAAATTATCTTCAAGAGCAGATCTGAAGAATAAAACATCCAGGCCCCTTTTGTAAGCAAATTTATAAAAAAAAAAGGCAATTGAATCAATATATGCAAAATGAAAGCATTAAAATTGTATGGGAACCGTACTACTTATATACGCGAATATTAGAAAATATAGCCTGTATTAATACATTACATGTATAAATTGAAAATATCAATGAACCCGTAATTGATTCCAATATATACCAGAATGAAAGTACTAAAATTATATGGGAATATATATATATATATATCCCCGTACAATTTATATTGTCGCAGTTTAGAAAATATGCCAGTGTGTTAGTAGAAGATACCCGTATTATTATATGAGTCTCAAAAATCTTTGCTAAAATAAAACAGATGACGCAACATATTGAAAATATCAATAATCCCCGTAATCTTTATACCAGAAGGTCGTAACTGATTCCAATATATGCCAATATATATCAAAATATATGTTAATATACCTGTACTACTTATATTATCATAGATTAGAATATATACCCGTGTATTTGTAGAAGATTACTCGTACAAAGTACAATATATGAGTTTAAACATTTTTTGTCATAATAAAAGAATGGCATAATAACTTGAAAATATCAATAATCCCCGAAAATATCAATAATAATAATGGTTAAATCTGAAGACCGTAATTGATACCATCCAGTCAAAAATGCAATGCTAATAAAATTTATTTTATATACATATCTTTATTATTCAAATCGGAAAAGATTTAATAAAAATTATATTTACATCCGTTGTTGAACGACATGATATCATTTGCTTCAAATAAATTGGCGGAAAGCATATCGTCTGAATAATGCTATCTCCATGGAAGATGTGGCGACAATTTCGTCAATTTAGCGACCATTTAAAAAATTGCCAAATTTATCGCCAAGTGATATTGTCTGACGAAACATCATCACAATACTATCCCTTAACAAAACACAATTAATTTCATTCATTAAGCGCAATTTTATCAATTTCTTGATAAAATTTGATTATTTCTACAAAGAAGCCTAATTTTAACGTATGTAGAATGTAAACACTTCAAGTTGTAAGATAAGTTGTTTAAGTATTGTTGAATTTTTTTAATGCAAATTTATTTAGCTTTGGAGTCTGGAATATAGCTGATATGAATGAAACATTGATTGATTTTACATAGAGAAGAAGACGATTTTATAGTATTATCTTTTTAGATGAAGTTTTAAGCATGAAGTTAGAAAGTACTTTTACCTCCATGGTTTGAAGTTTTTAAGTAAAATAAATTATTGTAGTATTGTGATAATTTTAAGAATGGAATAAAAGTGTTTGAATTAAATATTCACAGCTTTTATGTAAAGAGCCAGGCGATTCATATTTCGATGACGTCATTTGAATAAAGTATATTTTTTTTCGATGCCGTTTTAAGTTTTTAAATATAATAAATTATTATAGTATTGTGATAATTTTAAAAGTATCACTGCTGAATGTATCGTATTTTAGAGATGTTTAAATAAAATTGCATTGCAGTTGGAAAGTGTTTTATAATCAATGCTTTATGCATAATTGATCTTTCTAATGCATAAGTGGTGGCCGCTTATCAAAGTACCGAGCACTTATTTAATTACTTATAAGTAGTGTTCGCTTATTTGGGATCCTGGTAACGCTATTCGTTCTAGTATAAAAAAATCTGATGTGGGCAACACATGACTTTCCTTATATAATGTAATAAATTTACTACTTTTACAGTAAAAAAATAGGTTTTTCTTATAGTAGATACTTATATTCTTTCCAAGATAGTGAATTTTCGACAATTAGTCGTCATTTTCATTGATTTAGTGTCATTTTTATCCATTTGGCGAGATTTTCGTTAATGTATCAACATTTCAAAAAGTCGCCAAGTTGGCGACATTCCGCCAAATTCGTCGCCAAAATCTCGATAAGCGTCATGGACGAAGAAATATATACAGTTATTCTTACAACAGGTAAATGACTATTGGCGTTCAAATACAAAAGTATTACTCAAAGTATCTTTTTTCATGAATGGAACGAGCTAGATCCACGAGAATGATATCACCCAATTTATCGCATGGTATTACATATGAAAAGTGAACATGTTTCTCAATAGGAATTTTTTTTTTATTTTATATGACTTTTTATAATGTTTCTGGAAAATGTGCAATATCTCGAGAACAGTTCATGTTAGCGTTCTAAAATTTAAGTCAATCGTTTTCTAATGAAAAATTACATAAGAAATGTTTATTTACGTAACTTTATTAGCGGTTTTGATTTTTTGACGATTTTTTCAAAATTTCACGCGAAAATTTAGGGGGGGTTCTGAACATTCGATTGTGTATGAAAACAATAGGCTTCCAGTGTTTACGGATTGTGATTTTTGTACCAAATTTCGTTTGAATCGGTCCATTCGTTCGTCAGTTATCGTCTCTACACACACACACACACACACACACACACAGACAGACAGACATCACTTCAAAAATGTTTGATTCGTGATCAGGGATGCTTGAAACGTGCTCTCCCGTCGAAAACTCGAATTTGAATTTTCGACCCCATCACAATACTTTCCTTATACACTATGTATATAAGGAAAGTAATATCATTTAGATACACACTTACTGGTTCATTCAAAAATCCTATTTCATTCTAGGTACTTATCCTATCCGATTTCAGCAAAATTGAGAGAGAAACATGAGTGGAAAATTATCACAAGCATCTAGAAGAACGACTCAGAAGTCTTATACTTCCAGAGTTTTACAGGAATCGTCAGTTGGCATGGTGTCCAGTCTTGCAGAGACAACCAGCAAGCCAAGAAGATGGTTCAAAGTCTTCGTGCTCATCTTCTGCCTGACGGGTTTCCTGTATCAAAGCGGGGAATTTTTAGGAGTTGTTTTCCAATATCCAACAACAGTCAACGTGGAAGTAATACGACCCGATGTATACAATATTCCAGCGTACACTTTCTGTGACAATAACGGGTAAGATGCTCAGTTAATGCAATTATATTCTTTCTTCTTATTTTGTACTAGCAGTACACCCGTTCTTTGCACTGAATATATAATATACACCCCACCCCACTTAAAATTTACAATTATATGTACATTTTTGTGGTATTCTAAATTACATTGTTACTCAAAACATTTTAAAATATTTAAATTAATTTCTCTTAAAAAGAAGTATAAGAATCTTTGTTCTCGCTATACAAAATTATCTATGCAGGCAGATTTGAAGAATAAAACATCATGGTTCCGTTTGTAAACAAATTTGCAAAAAATATGAAATTGGATCAATATATGCTAAAATGAAAGCGCTGAAATGGTATTAGTACCATTTTAAATTTATTTCGACAATTGGCTAAATGCAATATGAGTTTGAAAAACCTTTACCAAAATATAACAAAAGAAAAAAGAAATTCAAAATATCAACAATTCTCGTAATCTTTGAACCCGAAGGCCGTAATTGATATAATCCAGCCAAAAATGTAAAACCGCTCATTTATAAAATTTATATTTATATCCATTTCTGTATTATTCAAATCAGAATAAATTAATAAAAATCATCTGCCGTACAAACACATTTGAACACACATAAATCTACTCCTGTTGCTGAGCTAAATGATATAATTTTCTTCAAATAAATTTGCGGAAAAAATATCGTCTTCATAATGCTATTTCTATGGAAGGTATAATTCTGCGTTTTTAACACTTTCCAACATAGTTGAAAAATGTTTATGACTTTATTTATTCTGTCTGTCTGTCCGTTCGCACGATAACTGCCGTAAAAATGACTTTATCAAATGAAATCTTAGTATGTTGTTGAGACGGTCTGTGGGACATATGGGAATGTAAATTAATAATATCACCCAATTAATTTCGGATTTCACCCGGGTTGAAAACATGAAATACATTGAACTCTATGGGACCTAATTTTTAAAACACTTTTAAAGCGAAGTTCAAATTCACAAATTACTTCGAAAATTTTAGGAAATATTTAAATTATATGAAGAGATCACGTGATCCACTTCAAAATAAAATGTGGTATCCATCTTTTTTTCCAGTGTTAAAATCGTGATTTTTAAAGTTCTTTTAAATTTATAACTAGTTTTGCATCCGTCCTAAAACCGTTTTATTTTTGCGTATTTTCTGTGGATCTATATTCTGTGCCAATGCAATTACAATACTTATCATCAAACTCTGATTATTTCAACTACGAAGCCTAACTACATACATATATACATATTTGCAGTTTTATTAACATTTTTCAACATAGTTGTAAAGTGTTTATGATTTTGTTCATTCTGTCTGTCTGCCTGTCCGTCCGCGCAATAACTGCCGTAAAAATGACTTTATCAAAATGAAATTTTAGTATGTTGTAGAACTTTCTGGTTTCATTAATATCTCTATAATCCCTGGTCCCAGAAACTCGAAATAGGAATAAAATTTTAAGTAGCGCTATTCCAAAAGGATACCCATAAAATTTCATAAATATGGAGTAACCATTCTCACATGATGATGAGACAAACATGCATACATACATACATACATACATATTTTCAATTTTATTAACACTTTCCGACATAGTTGTAAAGTGTTTATGACTTTGTTCATTCTGTCTGTCTGTCTGCCCGTTCGCACAATAACTGCCTTAAAAAGGATTTTATCAAAATAACATTTTAATATGTTGTACAGACGATCTGTGGGACATATGGGAATGAAAAATAATAATATCACCCAATTAGTTTCGGATTTCACCCGGGTTGAAAGAAATGAAATACATTGAATCCTATGGGACATAATTTTTCAATAATTGTATAAACAGAGTTGAAATTCACAAATTGCTTCGAAAATTTTAGGAAATATTCAAATTATCACGTAAAATGTGTAAAAAACATTAAAAAAAATATGTTAGGTAGTTTTTAAAAAAATTGAAATAATAATCACACCTAAATTATATAAAGAGATTGCGTGACACATTTCAAAACAAAATATAGGAAATTTTATTTAAGCATCTTTAAAACGCGATACATCCAGCGGTAATGATATTTTTAAAATTATCACAATACTACAATAATTTATTATATTTGAAAATTTCATGGAAAGCAAATGAACTTTATTCAAAAGACGTCATCGAAATATAAATCGCCTGGCTCTCTATATAAAAGCAGTGAATATTTCATTCATAAGCTTTTTTCCATTCCTTTCATTCAGCGGCGAAACTTTTAAAATTATCACATTACTACAATAATTTATTTTACCTAAAAACTTAAAACCGTGGAGATAAAAGTACTTTCTAACTCCATGCTTAAAACTTCAGTGAAAAGGGCAATACTATAGAATCGTCTGCTTCTTTATATAAAATAAATGAAAGTTTCATTCATATCAGCTATATTGCAGACTCCAGATCTAAATAATTTTGCGTTAAAGAAATTTAGCAATTCTTATACAACTTATCATAGAGCTTGATGTGTTTATATTCTCCATGCGTGAAAATTAGGCTTCGTTGTAGAAATAATCAAAGTTTGATGATCATTTAAACTAAAAAATATTGTAATTGCATTAGCGCAGTATATAGATACGTAGAAAAAAATCTAAGAAAAAAAGCAGTTTTGAGGACGGATGCAACACTAAATATAAATTTAAAAGAATTTTAAAAATTACTATTTTGACACTGGGGGAAAAAGATGGATGCCATATTTTATTTTGAAGTGGGTCATGTAATTTCTTCATATAATATGGGTGCAATATTATTTTAATTTTTATTTAAAAAACTACTGAACGTATTTTGCTGAATTTTTTTCATATATTTTATTGAATAATTTAAATATTTACAAAAATTTCGAAGCAATTTGTGAATTTTAAATACGCTTAAAATGTTTGAAAAATTAGATCCCATAGGGTTCAATGTATTTCATTTTTTCAACCCGGGTTCAATCTAAAATTAAAATGGTGATATTATTCATTTACATCCCCATATGTTCCATAGACCGTCTCAACATTATACTAAAATTTCATTTTCATAAAGTTATTTTCACTGCAGTTATCGTGCGAATGGACAGACAGACAGACAGAATGAAGAAAGTCATAAACACTTTTCAACTATGTTGTAAAGTGTTAAACATTCATCGCTGAATGTATAGCATTTTAGAGATGTTTAAATAAAATTGCATTTCAGTTGGAAAGTGTTTCATAATCAATGTTTTATCCATGATTGATCTTTCTTATTTATATAGATAAGGATAAGGTGCTCTTAATACTTTAGAACATAGTTGAAAAATATTTATGACTTTGTTCAATCTGTCTGCCTCTCTGTCTGTCCGTCCGTTTGTACGATAAATGTCGTAAAAATGACAATATCATGCTGAAATTTTAATATGCTGTTGAGACGGTCTGTAGAACATATGGGAATGTAAATGCATAATATCGTTCAATTAGTTTTGGATTGAATCCGGGTTGAAAAATTGAAATACATTGAACCTTACGGGACTTAATTTTTCAAACATTTTTTAAGCGAATTTAAAATTCACAAATTGCTTCGAAAATGTTAGGAAATATTCAAATTATCCCGTAAAATATATAGAAAAAAATTCAGCAAAATGTGTTCGGTAGTTTTTTGAATAATAATAAAAATAATAATTACATCCATATTTATGAAGAAATCACGTGACCCACTTCAAAATAAAATATGGCATCCATCTTGTGTCAAAATCGCGATTTTTAAAGTTCTTCTTAATTTTTATTTAGTGTTGCATCCGTCCTAAAACCGCTTTATTTTTTATTTTTTTCTGTATATCTATATACTGCGCCAATGCAATTACATTATTTTGGAGTTTAAATGATCATCAAACAACGAAGCCTAACATTCACGTATGGAGAACGTAAACACATCAAGCTGTAAGATGGGTTAGGTGTATAAAAATTGCTGAATTTCTTTAACTCAAAATTAATTGGCTCTGGGGTCTGCAATATAGCTGATATGAATGAAACATTCATTGATTTTACACAGAGAAGCAGACGATTCCATATCATTGCGTGGAATTAGAAAGTAATTTTACCTCCATGGTTTTACGTTTCTGAGTAAAACAAATTATTGTAGTACTGTGATAATTTTAAAAATTTCGCCGCTGAATGAAAGGAATGGAAAAAAGATCATGAATGAAATATCCACCGCTTTTATATAGACGATTTATTTTTCAATGACGTTATTTGAAGAAAGTTCATTTGTTTTCGATGAAGTTTTCAAATATGATAAATTGTTGTAGTATTGTGATGATTTTAAAAATACCACCGCTGGATGTATCGTATTTTAGAGATGTTTAAATAAAATTGCATTTCAGTTAGAAAGTGTTTCATAATCAATGCTTTATGCATGATTGATCTTTCTTGTTAAGTTTTGAAACATACTTTGGCGGTAAATAAGAATGCTCCAAATTTTTACATACTGTAGAATTTATTACTTGTTCTGGTGGATTGATGTTCAAGTCATTCGCCAAAATGTTCAATCCATATATTGAGTATGTTTCCTTTTTCATTCAGGATAATACCATCTTTTTTTAACAAATAGTTATTCTAAGTCTTTACCGTCTATGTTTTTAATTTTCCGATAGAATGCTCTGCTTTCATGGAAACGTCTAAGATGTCCAACATTTCGAATAAAGCTCTCTTTGTGTAGTCTTTTCTTTCTTTTGTGTATTTTTTTTCTTCTTTCCTTATCATTTTATACTCATCAAATGCTTTTCTTGAGTGTCTCTTTTGTAACATAATTTTACAAGCACTTTTTTTCCTCCTCAATTAGTGGTCATTTACTTATATGAGTCATCTGAATTATTTTAAATAAATTTAAATTGGTGTTTATATGCCTCAAAATTAAGTGAGGAATATTTCAAATTAATGAAAACAGTATTTTTCTAGCGAACTAAAAAGAAGAATTTTACAGTTAAATTTTTCTACACAATACTTTGTAATTTGTAGAATCATAGCATTTCATTTGCAGATTCATTATGTTTGACACAAAGCGATACTATATTGTGTCAAATATACGAGTATAAACAAGAAAGATCAATCATGCATAAAACATTGATTATGAAACACTGTCCAACTGCAATGCAATTTTATTTAACTATCTCTTAAGTGCGATACATTCGGCGGTAATATTTTTAAAATTATCACAGTGCTACAATAATTTATTGTATTTGAAAACTTAAAACTTCATCGAAAAAATGAACTTTATTCAAATGACGTCATTAAAATATAAATCGCCTGGCTCTCTATGTAAAATCAGTAATATTTCATTCATACACTTTTATTCCATTCCTTTCATTTATCGCATTACTACAATATTATAGTTTACTTAAAAACTTAAAACCGGTAAAAGTAATTTAATTCTATGCTTAAAACTTCACCCAAACCTCTGCTATCAAGTCGTCTGCTTCTCTATGTAAAATCAATGAATGTTTCATTCATATCAGCTATATTGCAAACTTCAGAGCTAAATAATTTTGCGTTAAAGAAATTCAGCAATTCTTTACAACTCTTCTTACAGCTTGATGCATTTACATTTTCCATAAGTGAAAATTTGGTTTCGTTGTAGAAATAATAAGTTTGATGATCATTTAAACTTAAATATATCGTAATTGCGTTGTTTCAGAATATAGATGTACAGAAATTAAACAAAAACAAAGCGGTTTTAGTACGGATACAACACTAAATATAAATTTAAAAGATCTTTAAAAATCAGGATTTTGACACAAGATGGAATGCCCTTCCGAGAGGTTGGTGGTAGGGGAAGGAGGGTACGGTCCCTGTGGATGCCTCCCCCACTGGGTTCCGGTCTAAATTGGGTGGCACTTCCCGGCCGTCCATACAGTTACCTTACACCTTTCAGGTAGGTCGGACGGTCTGGGTCTCAACAACAACAAGATGGAATGCATTGATCATTTAAACTCAAATATATTGTAATTGTGTTGATTCAAAATATAGATGCACAGAAATTAAACAAACATAAAGCGGTTTTAGGACGGATACAACACTAAATATAAATTAGAAAGAACTTTAAAAATCACGATTTTGACTCAGGGAGAAAAGATGGATGCCATATTTTATTTTGAAGTGAATTATGGGATGTCTTCATACAGGTGTAATTCATATTTTAAATTTTATTTAAAAAATCTGATGTGGGCAACACATGACTTTCATTATATAATGTAATGAATTTACTACTTTTACAGTAAAAAAATAGGTTTTTCTTAGAGCAGATATTAATATTCTTTCCCAGATATTGAATTTTCGACAATTAGTCGTCATTTTCATTGATTTAGCCTCATTTTCATCCATTTGGCGAGATTTTCGTTAATTTGGAAACATTTCAAAAAGTCGCCAAGTTGGCGACATTCCGCCAAATTCGTTGCCAAAATCTCGCTAAGCGTTATGGACGAAGAAATAAGTTGTTCTTACAACAGATAAATGACTATTGGGGTTCAAATACAAAAGTATTACTCAAAGTATCTTTTTTCATGAATGGAACGAGCTAGATCCACGAGAATGATGTCACCCAATTTATCGCATGGTATTACATATGAAAAGTGAACATGTTTCTCAATAGGATATATATTACTTTCCTTATATACATAATGTATAAGGAAAGTATTGTGACGGGGTCGAAAATTCGAATTCGAGTTTTCGACGGGAGAGCACGTTTCAAGCATCCCTGATCACGAATCAAACATTTTTGAAGTGATGTCTGTGTGTGTGTGTGTGTGTGTGTGTGTGTGTGTGTGTGTGTGTGTGTGTGTGTGTGTGTGAAAGTATGTGTGTATATGTGTGTGTGTGTGTCAGTGAGCCTGTGGAGACGATAACTGACGAACGAATGGACCGATTCGAACCAAATTTGGTACAAAAATCACAATCCGTAAACACTGGAAGCCTATTGTTTTTATACGCAATCGAATGTTCAGAACCCCCCTAAATTTTCGAATGAAATTTTGAAAAAATCGTCAAAAAATTAAAACTACTAATAAAGTTACGCAAATAGACATTTCTTATGTAATTTTTCATTAGAAAACGATTGACATAAATTTTAGAACGCTAACGTCAACCGTTCTCGAGATATTGTACATTTTTTAAAAAAATTATCAAAAAGTCATATAAAATAAAAATAAAAATATTTCCTATTGAGGAACATGTTCTGTCTAGTTCTAGATTTTTACTTTCCTTCTATACATAATGTATAAGGAAAGTATTGTGACGGGGTCGAAAATTCGAATTCGAGTTTTCGACGGGAGAGCACGTTTCAAGCATCCCTGATCACGAATCAAACATTTTTGAAGTGATGTCTGTGTGTGTGTGTGTGTGTGTGTGTGTGTGTGTGTGAAAGTATGTGTGTGTGTGTGTGTGTCAGTGAGTCTGTGGAGACGATAACTGACGAACGAATAAACCGATTCGAACCAAATTTGGTACAAAAATCACAATCCGTAAACACTGGAAGCCTATTGTTTTTATACGTAATCGAATGTTCAGAACCCCCCCTAAATTTTCGAATAAAATTCTGAAAAAATCGTCAAAAAATCAAAACCGCTAATAAAGTTACGCAAATAGACATTTCTTATGTAATTTTTCATTAGAAAACGATTGGCATAAATTTTAGAACGCTAACATGAACCGTTCTCGAGATATTGTACATTTTTTAAAAAAATTATGAAAAAGTCACATAAAAAAAAATTCCTATTGAGAAACATGTTCACTTTTCATATGTAATACCATGCGATAAATTGAGTGACATCATTCTCGTGGATGTAGCTTGTTCCATTCATGAAAAAATATACTTTGAATAATACTTTTGTATTTAAACGCCAATAGTCATTTATCTGCTGTAAGAATAACTTTTTTCTTAGTGCATAACGCTTGGCGAGATTTTGGCGACGAATTTGGCGGAATGTCGCCAACTTGGTGACTTTTTTGAAATGTTGCCTAATTAATGAAAATCTCGCCAAATGGATAAAAATGATGCTAAATCAATGAAAATGACGACCAATTGTCGAAAATTCAATATCTTGGAAAGAATATTAGTATCTACTATAAGAAAAACCTATTTTTTACTGTAAAAGTAGTAAATTCATTACATTATATAAGGAAAGTCATGTGTTGCCCACATCAGATTTTTTTTTTCATTTTATATGACTTGTTAATAATTTTTTTGAAAAATGTGCAATATCTCGAGAACGGTTCATGTTAGCGTTCTAAAATTTATGCCAATCGTTTTCTAATGAAAAATTACATAAGAAATGTCTATTTGCGTAACTTTATTAGTGGTTTTGATTTTTTGACGATTTTTTCAAAATTTTATTCAAAAATTTAGGGTGGTTCTGAACACTCGATTACGTATAAAAGCAATAGGCTTCCAGTGTTTACGGATTGTGATTTTTGTACCAAATTTGGTTCGAATCGGTCCATTCGTTCGTCAGTTATCGTCTCCACAGACTCACTGACACACACACACACAGAGACATCACTTCAAAAACGTTTGATTCGTGATCAGGGATGCTTGAAACGCGCTCTCCCGTCGAAAACTCGATTTCGAATTTTCGACCCCGTCACAATACTTTCCTAATACATTATGTATATAAGGAAAGTAAAAAAAGCGGATAAAAAGTAAAGTATATATATTCGAATTCTGATGGAAACAAATGCCCGACAGCGTCGATCTATGCCAAAAATAAGATCATCAATAGAGAAGACATGTTCTAAGCTCATAAAGGTTAAGGGAAAGGTCATGGAGAAAGCTTAAAGGTCTCCAAAGCCATGTCCCATACATGTTCGATGGGTTTCAAGTCAGGCGATCTTGATGGCCATTTCATAGGTAGCAGTGTTTCCGATTCTATGTGCTGGCCAACAATGTGAAACTTTGTATAAGAGCTTTAAAATAAACCGAGAATTGACAAAAACGAGCAGAAAACGTATAGGTGACTCTGCTTCACGGTACCATGTTTTAAATGCATTACAAAAAATCTGATGTGGGCAACACATGACTTTCCTTATATAATGTAATGAATTTACTACTTTTACAGTAAAAAAATAGGTTTTTCTTATAGTAGATACTAATATTCTTTCCAAGATATTGAATTTTCGACAATTAGTCGTCATTTTCATTGATTTAGCATCATTTTTATCCATTTGGTGAGATTTTCATTAATTTGGCAACATTTCAAAAAAGTCGCCAAGTTGGCGACATTCCGCCAAATTCGTCGCCAAAATCTCGCCAAGCGTTATGCACTAAGAAAAAAGTTATTCTTACAGCAGATAAATGACTATTGGCGTTCAAATACAAAAGTATTATTCAAAGTATATTTTTTCATGAATGGAACGAGCTAGATCCACGAGAATGATGTCACTCAATTTATCGCATGGTATTACATATGAAAAGTGAACATGTTTCTCAATAGGAATTTTTTTTTATGTGACTTTTTCATAATTTTTTTGAAAAATGCACAATATCTCGAGAACGGTTCATGTTAGCGTTCTAAAATTTATGCCAATCGTTTTCTAATGAAAAATTACATAAGAAATGTCTATTTGCGTAACTTTATTAGTGGTTTTGATTTTTTTACGATTTTTTCAAAATTTCATTCGAAAATTTAGGGCGGTTCTGAACATTCGATTACGCATAAAAACAATAGGCTTCCAGTGTTTACGGATTGTGATTTTTGTACCAAATTTGGTTCGAATCGGTCCATTCGTTCGTCAGTTATCGTCTCCACAGACTCACTGACACACACACACACACACACACATACTTTCACACACACACACACACACACACACACACAGACATGACTTCAAAAATGTTTGATTCGTGATCAGGGATGCTTGAAACGTGTTCTCCCGTCGAAAACTCGATTTCGAATTTTCGACCCCGTCACAATACTTTCCTTATACATTATGTATATAAGGAAAGTAAAAACTACCAAATAGATTTTGCTGAAATTTCTTTCACATTTGTTATGGGATAATTTTAATATTTCCTAAAATTTTCGAAGCAATTTGTGAATTTTAAATTTGTTTAAAAAATTAGATCCCATAGGGTTCAATGTATTCCATTTTGTCAACCCGGGTTCAATCCAAAACTAATAGGGTGATTTTATTCATTTATATTCCCATATGTCTCACAGACCGTCTCAACAACATAGTAAAATTTCATTTTGATAAAGTCATTTTTACGGCAGTTGTCGTGCGAATGGACACACAGACAGACAGACAGACAGGTAGAATGAACAAAGTCATACGCACTTTAAAACTATGTTGTAAAGTGCGCATGACTTTTCAACTATGTTGTTAAATGTTAAGAAAACGTATCGAGATTGTATCCAGTACATGCATTTATGGAAGTTATTAATTTTTGTCAAAAACTATAGGATAAAAAGAAGCTTGTTTTGTGAGATGTACCCGAGCCAATGCGAAGAAGCGGACGAAGCTGTCTGTGACGACTACGAGCCGTTTTGTGGAGAGAATAACACATTGGTAAGTAAAGGGATTTAGAGGTGACAAGTCTTGTTCTCCAATATTTTGTTTCTTCAAAGTCCCCTCAATGTTAAAACGTTGTCGGAGTTATACAGCGTGATTAAAAAAAGATGAGCCAAACTTTACGAAGGGCTAATACACACCAAACCAAGCCCGGCCACACATTAAGCTACCACATGCCTTAGGGTTGGTCGTGTGGTCTGAGTCTTCATCACCAAACCAAGCATTTTTCGTCAGAGTTTACCGGGTTGGAAATGAAACGTAAAGGTGCTAGTGGGCGTTTAATGGTCAAACCGATCAGGTGAGCGAAAACACAAGAATGACTTAGAAGTTATAAAATGTTATTTAGCAACCGCCAACCTGAATGCACCTGAATGCACTTCGGTAGCAGTGGCCAAAATTCTGGAGACGAGTTCCTCTTTAGATTCAACGGGAGTGTCATAGACAAGAATTTTGAGATATCTCAACAAAAAAAAGTCAAGACACGACAGATCGGGCAATTGTGGGGATTCTATCTATGGGTCCACGTACGTCTCAAAAGTTGGAGCTGGGAATAACTGCTGCAAACGGATAAGGCAGTACATTCGGTGTTAGGAAATTTCGCATAAGGGTTTTTCTGTCCCAGATGAAATTTGCATACGTGGTTTTCTTCTTCAGTCAGAAAATAACAACCAAAATGACGCTTTTATGTTTGCGGAGCGGCCGCTTCCCAACGAGTAAACGCCCTGTAACGGCTTTACGTTTTATTTCCGACCCGGTAAACTATGACGAAAAATGCTTGGTTTGGTGTTGTTGTTGTTGAGACCCAGACCGTCCGACCTACCAGAAAGGTGTAAGGTAACTGTTTGGACGGCCGGGAAGTGCAACCCAATTTAGACCGGAACCCAGTGGGGGAGGCATCCACAGGGACCGTACCCTCCTTCCCCTACCACAAACCTCTCGGAAGGACTTACGGACCCACATGTTTAACGTGATCGTACTCCGCGTGAACACGGCGGCGGTTGTGGCAGCGTGCAAATCCAGCGCGCAAACCACCGGACTACCGCGCCCGAAAAGTAGCAACAGCACGCGGTGTCCCCAGGTGGTCACCCACCCAAGTACTAACTGCGCCCGATGCTGCCTGGCTTCGGTGATTTAACGAGAACCGGCGTTTTCAGCACGGTACGGCCGTTGGCTCAGCTTGGTTTGGTGTGTACTATCACCTCGTAAAGATTGACGCATCTTTTTTGAATCACCTTGTATATATTTTTAAATCAACATATATGTTTAACACTTATGTGAGGTACTTTTATGACTTCACATTTATGAAATAGAATTGTTTCTGCATGATTCTGGAAATGGAAGAAGCCAAAATGGATTTGAAAATCCATAACTTTAAATTAAAACAAGAAAAATCAATCATGCTTAAAGCATTGATTATGAAACACTTTCCAACTTCAATGCAATTTTATTTAAACATCTCT
The DNA here is from genome assembly GCA_951213105.1 of Amaurobius ferox. Classification (NCBI taxonomy): domain Eukaryota; kingdom Metazoa; phylum Arthropoda; class Arachnida; order Araneae; family Amaurobiidae; genus Amaurobius; species Amaurobius ferox. The sequence continues at coordinate 33,301,461 of OX578148.1, forward strand.
AAAATGCAATACATTTTAAATAATATATTAAAACTTATCACATTAATACATTAATTAATTATATTTGAAAACTTAAACCTTCATCGAAAAACAAATGAACTTCATTCAAATGACGGCATTGAAATATAAATTGCCTGGTTTAAACATCTCTAAAATGCGATATTATTCTGCATTCTTCGGTAATATTTTTAAAATCATCATAATACTACAATAATTTATTATATTTGAAAACTTCATGGAAAACAACTGACATTCATTCAAATGACGTCATAGAAAAAATAACACGCTTGGCTTTCTCTATAAAATCAGCATTTCATTCATATTTTCCCATTCGTTTCATTCATCACAGTGCTAAAATAATTTATTTTATTTAAAAACTTGAGACCACGGAGCTACAAGTAATTAATCTCTATGCTTAAAACTTCATCGAAAAAAATCGTCCTTCTCTTTATAAAATCAATGAATATTTCATTCATATCAGCCATGCAGACTCCATGAGCTAAATACTTTTGCGTTAAGGAAATACAGCAATTCTAATACAACTCATCCTACATATTTTGCTGTTTACATTTTACGTAAGTGTAAAATAGGCTTCGTTGAAGAAATAATCAAATTTGGATGATCATTTAAATTCAAATATATTGTCATTGCGTTGTTTCAGTATGTAGATGCACAGAATTTAAGCAACAAATAAAGCGGTTTTAGGACGAATACAACACTCAATAGGAATTAAAAAGAACTTTAAAAACCATGCTTCTGAGACAAGATGGATGCTATATTTTATTTTGAAGTGGGTCACGTGATCTTTTCATATCATCATCACGTGATAGCTTCATATAAGAGGTGTAATTATTATTTTAATTTTTATTTAAAAAACTACTGAATATATTTTTCTGAAATTTTTTTATATATTTTATAGAATAATTTGAATATTACCTAAAATTTTCGAAGCAATTTGTGAATTTTAAATCCGCTTAAAAAATGTTCGAAAAATTAGGTCCCATAGGGTTCAATGTATTTCATTTTTTCTTCCCGGGTTCAATCCAAAACTAATTGGGTGATATTATTCATTTATATTCCCATAGGTCCTACAGACCGTCTGAACAACATACTAACATTTCATTTTGATTAAGTCATTTTTACGGCAGTTATCGTGCTAACGGACAGACAGACAGACAGACAGACAGAATAAATAAAGTCATAAACACTTTTCAACTTTGTTGTAAAGTGTTAAAAAAGCATATTTGAAGTATTTACATTAATTTTTTTTCTTGGAAAAATTACATTCTAGCATAATAACCATTGTGAATAAGGCTGAGCTTCCCATTGAAACCCACAGACACTTCTTTTTTGGCAGCATAGGCAAAATGTTCGTAGAAAAGTCCTTAACATCCCAATATTTTTGTATGGAAGTTCCATGAGTGTACACATTTGTTATATCTACAGTAACGTGACCATTTCCAATCGAATAAAAGTGATTGCAGTGTGCGTAACAGAGAATTGAAGAAGTTAGGAAGGCGAATTCGGCAACAAAGCGAGATTGAAGGAAAATGTGAATTGCCTTAAAGCCCTGTGCAATAAGTAGGAATCGGTACAAAATCGGTTACATAAAGCTTTTAGTTGACAAAATATGGTTATAGGCGAATGGCTGTCGTATTCAAGGACTCATGCAATAAATAACATTAGCATCCACAGACAGCCAGTCTAGAGCCTGCTCAAAATGTTCCTCATCAGTCGCAGTGCATATATCAATTCGATAAAAATTAATTAGAGCGTGGCTTAATTCAACTTTCTCATACCGAAATCCATTTTAGAATAGCTTGTGATTTTTAATTTCTCATACGTAGTATTATATTAAGAAAGCATTGTTTTCCCGAAAATTTTCGAGATTTTGATGCCAATATATGCTGTAAGACCTTCTGAACACGTTTAATTATTTTTGGAATGATGTCCGTCTGTCTGTCTGATGTCTGTGGGGTCGATTTCTTGTGTACACGATAGCAGCCACAAATATAAATGGATTTTCATGAAACTTTATATTCGGCTTTGTTATAAAAAAAATCTGATGTGGGCAACACATGACTTTCCTTATATAATGTAATGAATTTACTACTTTTACAGTAAAAAATAGGTTTTTCTTATAGTAGATACTAATATTCTTTCCAAGATATTGAATTTTCGACAATTGGTCGTCATTTTCATTGATTTAGCATCATTTTTATCCATTTGGCGAGATTTTCATTAATTAGGCAACATTTCAAAAAAGTCACCAAGTTGGCGACATTCCGCCAAATTCGTCGCCAAAATCTCGCCAAGCGTTATGCACTAAGAAAAAAGTTATTCTTACAGCAGATAAATGACTATTGGCGTTTAAATACAAAAGTATTATTCAAAGTATATTTTTTCATGAATGGAACAAGCTACATCCACGAGAATGATGTCACTCAATTTATCGCATGGTATTACATATGAAAAGTGAACATGTTTCTCAATAGGAATTTTTTTTTATGTGACTTTTTCATAATTTTTTTAAAAAATGTACAATATCTCGAGAACGGTTCATGTTAGCGTTCTAAAATTTATGCCAATCGTTTTCTAATGAAAAATTACATAAGAAATGTCTATTTGCGTAACTTTATTAGCGGTTTTGATTTTTTGACGATTTTTTCAGAATTTTATTCGAAAATTTAGGGGGGTTCTGAACATTCGATTACGTATAAAAACAATAGGCTTCCAGTGTTTACGGATTGTGATTTTTGTACCAAATTTGGTTTGAATCGGTTTATTCGTTCGTCAGTTATCGTCTCCACAGACTCACTGACACACACACACACACACATACTTTCACACACACACACACACACACACACACACACACACATACACACACACAGACATCACTTCAAAAATGTTTGATTCGTGATCAGGGATGCTTGAAACGTGCTCTCCCGTCGAAAACTCGAATTCGAATTTTCGACCCCGTCACAATACTTTCCTTATACATTATGTATATAAGGAAAGTAAAAATCTAGAACTAGACAGATTTTTTTTTAAATCCGTGTGAAAACTTTGAATTTTATTCTAAATTATGTATATTTTTTTTACATGGCAGCATAGGACAAAAATTTGACATAATCATGCATAAAATAGTTTATTTTTGGCACAATGATCACGAGACTTCATAGTTTCAATCATTGTTGTGAAAAATGGCCGCCATACAATTTGTTTCGTTCGTGACATTATTATCCCCCCCCCCCCCAAGGAAGCAAGTTACTCCTCGGGGAGGGGGGGGGACACTGTCAAGTACGGTTTCAATCGAAAGATTTTTAAAAACCTTTTAAAGTGAATTGTAACATGCTAATTAATAGTTGTAATCATTTGGACCCACGATATCGAGTTTTCAAATTTTTTTCTTGGAAAATTTGTAAAAAAATTAATTCTAGTATGAGGAAGTCGAGTTGAACCACACTCCAGTTATTTTTGTTTTCAAATTTTGGGAGAAAATTGCGAGAATTTTTTTTTTTTTTAAATCTTTGTCGTTGGTTCAAATGATTATAATTATACATGTAATCTTTCATTTTAAAAGGCTTGCAAAAAAAAAAAATCTAAAAAAAAATTCTTTCGATTTATATCAAGTTTGGCAATGTACCTCCTTGCGAGTAATGACCCCCTTTCCCCTCGGGGGGGCTAATAAAATCATGAACACATAAATTATATCGCGGTAATTTTTGAATACAATGATTGTAACTATCCAGTTTCGTGATCATCTCTATATAAAGAAGAAAAGTATGTATGTATGTATGTATGTAGGATCCACCATAACAGGAGAACGGCTGAACCGAATTTGATCAAATTTGGTAGTTGGTCATGAAATTGCCCCACTTAAAACATAGACCATGTTTCGAGTTTCTACGACTAGTGGTTCTTGAGATATTAGTAAAAAACGACACTTTTTCGTTTGTCTCATCATCACGGAAGAACGGCTAAACCGAATTTAATGAAATTTGGTGGGTGGCTTTGAAATAGCCCTTCATAAATTTAGTTCAAGTTTCAACTTTCTAAGACCAGGGGTTGTCGAGATATTGATGGATAACGAAACTTTTTCCTAGGAGTTCTGCTCTCTAACTCCATGATTCCAACAAAAAAGATTGGAAATAGTTGGTTTAAAATGAGAAAATCAGTTAAATCTCTGAGCTTTGGGGGAGTTTATTGAACGTACTAGTCACTTTTGAAAATCGCAGGTTTGAGATATGAATTTAAATGGAAACTATCACCATGGTTTATTTCTCATAGGCTTACTCAACAACTGAAAGTATTAAGAAATCACAAGAAAGATCAATCATGCATAAATCATTGATTATGAAACACTTTCCAACTTTAATTTTATTTAAACATCTCTAAAATGCGATACATTCAGCGGTAATATATCACAATATTGTAATAATTAATTACATTTGAAAATTTAAAAACTTCATCGAAAAAAATGAACTTGATTCAAATGACGTCATCGAAACATAAATCGCCTGCCTCTCTGTGTTAAAAGCAGTAAATATTTCATTCATGCATTTTAATTTCATTCATCACAGTACTACAATAGTTTATTCTATTTAAAAACTTAAAACCATGGAGGTCAAAGTAATTTAACTCTACGCATAAAACTTTATCGAAGAAGTCTGCCATAAAATCGTCTGCTTCTCTATGTAAAATCAATGAATGTTTCATTTATATCATCTATATTGCAGACTCCTGAGAAAATAATTTTGCGTGAAAGAAATACAGCAATTCTTATACAACTCATCTTACAGCCTAATCAGATTACATACTCCATAAGTAAAAATTGGGTTTCGTTGTAGAAATAATCAAAGTTTGATGATCATTTAAACTGAAATATGTTCTAATTATGTTGTTTCAGAATACAGATGCACAGAAATTAAGCAAAATAAAGTGGTTTTAGGACGGATACAACACTAAATTTAAATTGAAAAGAAATTTAATAATCACAATTTTGACGCAATATGGATGGTATTGATCATTTAATCTTAAATGTATTGTAATTGTGTTGTTTCAGAATACAGATGCGCAGAAATTAAGCAAAATAAAACGGTTTTAGGACGGATACGACACTAAATATAAATTAAAAATAATTTTGAAAATCATGATTTCGACACAAGATGGATGCTATATTTTATTTTGAAGTGGGTCACATGATCTCTTTATATAATGGTCGCGTGATCTCTTCACATAATGGTCACGTGATCTCTTCATATAGAGAATTTAATTATTATTTTAATTGCTATTTAAAAATACTACTGATTATATTTTGCTGAACGTTTTTTTATATATTTCATGGGATAATTTGAATATTTCCTAAAACTTTCGAAACAATTTGTGAATTTTAAATTCGCTTAAAAATGTTTGAAAAATTAGGTCCCATAGGGTTCAATTTATTTCATTTTTTCAACCCGGGTTCAATCCAAAACTAATTGGGTGATATTATTCATTTATATTCCCATAGGTCCCACAAACCGCCTGAACAACGTAATAAAATTTCATTTTGATAAAGCTATTTTTACGGCAGTTATCGTGCTAACGGACAGACAGACAGACAGAATGAACAAAGTCATAAGCACTTTCCAACTATGTTGTAAAGTGTTAAAAATGGTTATTTAATTATCAGCATTTTATGAGGAAGATTCTTTCTTATATCACTGTGACTTATACAATGCAATGAATTTATATCTGTCACAGTGACAAAACAATGTATAAGATTTACGGCCCTATATGTTCAGGTGTAATTTTTATCACAGTTTAACATGGTAAATCCCGCTGTGTAATCGCTGCTAGTTGAACTATAAATAACTCCTTTTATGCATGTTTATGTCAAATCTCTTCCTATGCTGCCATGCTAAGGAAATATAAAATTTCAAATACAGTTTTAGCAATCGAATTAAAAAATCTACGTAGTTCTAAATTTTTCGTTAAGAAAGCCGGATAAAAAAATTCGGAAAAATTCATTAATATTTGTGGCAGCTATAGTGTACACAAGAAATCGACCCCAAACATACGACAGATGGCAGACTACAGACGACAGACAGACATCACTTTAAAAATAGTCAAATGGTTTTCAGAAGGTCCCAGTTCATATATTGGTATCAAAATCTCGAAAACGAAAATGTTCGTTAAAATAATACTTCCTCTATAAAAGCGAATCAAGTCTTTAGCTTTCTTGGGGACTAAGCCATAAGTCCTCGGAAATCAAGGTTTGTCACGTCAAGTATAATATACACTTACCAACTTTGGACAAGATGACTTGGCGGGGTGAATGCTATCACCTTCCTGAAATTTATCGCAACTATTTCAGTAAGCTTATAAATAATATGAAAGTATATCCCATTGCCTTTGAAGTCAGTAAAAAAAACACCCAAATAAATCCAAAGGAAAGGTTGGTGCTGACAGATTCTAAATTTTTACTATTAAAATTTATTTTTTATTTACAGCTGCCGATAGATGTGTTAGTATTGCATATGCCTTCTGAGGAAATTCTGCAACTTAATGGAAATTTGAGTGATTTCCTGTGGATGAAAAGGTAAATATCTTGAGATTTTTTTATTGTTTTGAAATTTAAATTCTTCTTTAGCCTCTAGTTTTGGAATGCAAAAAATAATCAGTTTTAAGTGCTGTGTCATAAATTTAGAGAAATTTAGAGAAATTTACAAATGTTATTATTTTTCCTACATACGTGAGCTACATATAAAATGTAAAAGAAATTATTGTGGTTGGTTTTGAAATTATCGTGCAATTTCTCAGTAAAAATTTACCCATTTCGTGTCTTTGAAATCGAATAGACTTTTTTGAGATGATGTCTGTATATATGTGTATACGTTATTATATATATATATATATAACGTTATTATATATATATATATATATATATATACATATAAAAATAAGTATATCACGAACGGAACTCTTATTTAATTAAAGGAGAAAACAGAAACCTTACAGAGGATGTGGCGCATAGCAGCTATATATATATATATATATATATATATATAGTATATATGTGTGTATTTGTGTGAGTGTGTGTGTTATATGTGTGTGTGTCTGTGTATGTGCATAACTGTGTGATTTTGTGGATACTATATCTATCGTACGAATTGAGTGAGTGACCTGAATAACATTTGTAATTGTTTGAGTGTTATTGCTTGTTTTCTCTTAATTACGGTAAAGAAAATCATGCAGTGACTTAATATATATATATATATATATATATATATATATATATATTTTCTTTTTGTAGTTTTAGAGACAATCGTGGTGAGAACGTAACTGGGCCGCACTGGAGAACAAAACAGATGTCTGAGCAATTGATGGTATGTTACAGTTTGAACGACCGAATGAACAGCCCCCTGAATGGTCTTCAAACAAAGAAACAGCTCCTGAGTATGATTTCCTATGATTTATCTTTTAGTTACAATTAGGACTACTTGAATAAAGTCATTCAATCCGCTTTGGGGTTGTCACACAAAATTTTGGAAAAAAAAATAACTAAAAACAAAACAAAAAAAAAACAGCCGAATAATAATAGAAAAATATTAAACGAATAAAAAATATATATTTTAATTACATCACATAAAATGCTCTAGATTCCATTCATTAAATTCTACTCACTGTCATCACGTCTATATGTTACATCACGTTATTCCAACTGATCTAGTCAGTTGTCGTCTGCCAGTCTTATTTCAATGACGCGCATATTACATGACTGATATTTGATATCCAATTTAATTATAAAATGGGTGCTTCTGCTGCCAAAAAATGTGCCAATCATTCAAGAAAGAAGTTCAGAATGCTTAGATTTCCTCGAAATCACGAAAAAGGTAGGATAAAGTAAGCCCCTTCTCACCATGTACAACCGTCGCTTCGATTGGGAGTCAAGATGGCTGTTGCCGCGCCGTCCTTTCTTTCTCCCCCTCTTCCATTGCGACTCGTCTTTCTTGTTGGCATCTTAGTTACCAAAGACGTAGATTGCGATTTTATTCTTGCCCTTCCAATATATTATTTCATTTACCATTTTGAATGAAGTGCTTGACTCGATTCTAATGCATTCTTCAAGATTTGTATGGAAGGGAGTTAATTAAAATATTATTTGAAAGTAAATCGTTTCACACGAAATTGAACACTTCAGGAAACATTTTGAACGTTTGGAAACAAAAATATTTCAACAGATGTAAGAAAAATGTCCTAAGACAGAATTTACTTCCATTTTACAAACTTGTAAAAAGCATTAATAGACTTATAATACGATTACGAAATTAACGGATTGAGTTATACTTACCGCCTGACAACGAAATTTGTAGTAAACCTCTACATCTCGTATTGAAGTATACATATGTTGAAAAGAATTAATAGTTGTGATGGCAGAAACTTATAAGCTGTTATTGTTCATTCTAACAATACTAGCAACAGTTGAGCACACATTTTCAACTTTGAAAAAAGGCAAGACTTTCGCCAGATCTACTCAGGGACAAAAAAGACCGCCTGGCTTGATCTGCTATCAGTAGAAAAGAACTTTCTACAAAGACTCCGACAAAATCCAAAAGTTTACAAAAAAATTGAAATTGAAAAATTTTGTTCACAGAGACGAATATTTAAATAAAAGTCAGTTGCCTATATAAGCTATATTTCAATCTTGATATTTTTAAAAACCCGATGCATGAATAAAAATTGTATTTATAATTGATAAATATCTTTTAGAATTTTTAATAATACGCATCAGCCTATCATTAAAAATGTATTTTTAGGCATTTTTACCAGACGTGGGGTAACGGAGAAAAATGGGAGATTACCCACTATCTGAGATCAGGCTAGGCCATTGGTATTAATAAATCCTTCTGAGGTTTCTTGATTATCAAACAAAGCATTTTTTGGGGTTTCTCATTCTCTCTCCCTGCATCAACATTCGCCATTGACAGGGTTATGTCGTGCAATGAAGCCAGAACACATTTTCACTGTCAAACTCATTTTCTGAGCTGTCAAAAAATAAATCCTGACAAACAGTTCGTGCAGTTAATTTTACCGTTGAAAGTTTTATAACCCTGATTTAGGTTATTGTGCGAGTTCCCTTTTTAATTTAATGACGGGGCTCGAACTCGTACTCTGGTTTTGATTTAAATATCTCTGGTTTTGATTTGGATATCTGATTAAAGTCGTAGATTTACAAAAAGTATAAATACTTTGAATGCTTATATCTCCGAATCTAATAGGTAAAAATGTAAACAATTTATACTTGTTCTGTCCGAAATATAAAGCAATTCATAAATACACAAAATTCATTTTAATATTTTGGACATTTTCTCTTTTCTTTTTCGAAAATAATGAAAAGCTTTTTCCGACTGCGTTTTTGCTTCACTTTGTGTGATTCATCTTGTACGGTCCAAACTCGAGCGTTAGTTTATGTTTTTCTAATTCTGCTTTTAATTTTTCTTTCTCTAAATTTAATTTAATTTCTTGTATTTTGCTCTTCCATTTAAATTTAATTTCTCGTTCTTATTTTTCCAAATTAAATTTACGATTTCATTTGAAATCCTCCTCACTTTCTGAGTGCAGCCATATTCGCTAATCCCGTATAATAACACATTTAATATCGATAATCGTGACAGTTTTCGATATTCACGTTTCTTCACCACAGTGACGTAACCAGAACTTTTGGAAGGAGTGAGCGCGGATTTTTCTTTTCTCTGAAAGAGGCGGGGGAGGGGTAAGCAGTCAGAGTAAGTGATATTTTATCAAATGTGTTGTTAAGGTCACCAACGTGTTGCCAAATTTGTTACTGAGCGTGACAAAAAGGACTTTTCTTATACAGTATTTGCAGGATATCTATCTTTGAATGTACTTAAATTTTCAGAAGTTGTTTAATCTTTTATAACCACGGATATATTAAAACTTTCAAAATATTTAAAAAACAGCGTAGGGATGCATTTTGAGTTCTACCTGAGTGTCTCCTAATAAATAAAGAGAAAATGCTTTTTATTGATAGCATTTTAAAAAGATCCGATACAGAAACTCGTCGGAAGTTTTATAACAACAAAAAATATTATATTTGTTCTGCACATATCCTTAAACTTGATTATTTTCTTCAACAAATGCCAGTATTAATGTTAATGATAAAAATAAATTTATTTCATTGAGATTAGTAAACATTTAAATATACCATATTTTTTCCCTTGCCGTGCGTATTATACCTAAAATTCACAGCTAAAGTGAAAATCAAAAAATTTTTCAAACGGAGTGTATAAATCTCATAAAATCGTTCTTCAACATCAAATAACTAGAAATCTAATACGAATTTAAAAAAAGTGTCGCCAAGGTATGTTGCACCAGCAGTTTAGCTAACCTATATTATCAAATTTCGCGGCTGCCGAAACTATAGTCAAAACTGCAAAAACGACTTGAAATTAACAAAAATGAAGTCAAATTGATAAATAATTAAAATATCTTAATATATGGACTCTATGGCTTATTACGGACGCAATCAATATTGATAATTGTCAAGTTAGAGTTGCGGGAAATATAAGTTAATTGGATACTTTGAAATCATGTTGTCATCCGGAAAAGCGCCAAATGTAAAATTCAACGTTAAAATATTGTTCCATGGATCTTATACACTATTTCTTTACTGTGAAGAAACTTGACATTGCATTGTGTAAGTAAAGCCATGTGCTGCTCATATCAGATGCTTTTATTTGACAGCTGTCTATGTGAATCCAAGACTATCAAATTCCACCCCCAAATGCTACATTTTGAAAAGGGGTGGATTCAAAACCTAGCAAGTTAGGATATTTTAATTATGATGATTGTCGATAAATGGCGCAAACAATGAACTTGTCTTATTTAAGTGCTATATGTGCTTTTCTTAAGCTGGATATCCAATTACCGGACTAACATTCCATCTGAAGGAGGAGGACGTGCTTCTACCAGGAACCGAACCCGGAGTATTATTCTCAATTCATTCACCGTTCGGAAGCGCAAATCCCTTTGAAGATGGGATATTTATGAAGCCAGGAAAAACTTACATGATCTATGTCTCCATGGTGAGTAATTTCATTTTTTTTGTCACTGTTAAACTCTATCAACGCATCTGAACGAGGGCCAGTACTTAAATTTTTAGAGTGTGGTAATACGAAAAATAACAGCTTGCTTTCAGTGCAGACGATTTTTTAAAAATTTAAACTTTCATGTGAGCAACGGCTGTTTAAGAACGAGAAATGCTGTAAAATTCTTTTTAAGGGGTCGTTTTGAAGTTAATAATGTAGTGACAAACCATGGATTAAGTCGCAGAGGTTTTCGAACTATGATTTATCGTGACTTCCGCCGAGAATTGATACAGCTGCCTTCCCACAGTGTACCGGTCTAAATTGGGCGGCATTTTCCGGCCGTCCAAATAGATACCTTATAGCTTTCTGATAGGTCGGACGGTCTGGGTGGAAGAAGAGAAGGGTTGACACAGCAACAGTTCCTCGATCGAATGAATTCAACTTTTGGTGAAGCACCATCCAAAGCAACAATTTACAACTGGTTTAAAGAATTCCATCTTGAACGTAGAAGTCTCAGTGATGAATTTCGTAAAGGTCAGCCAAGAACTGCTGTGACGCCAGAAAACATTGATGCTGTGTAGCAAATGATTACTTTAAATCGTCATGTCACATATAATGAAATTGAGGCATATTTGAATATTTCGAGGACCCGAGTGCATTCAATTTTACATGATCTTTTAAAAGTCAAAAAAGTATGTGCGCATTGGATTCCACACATTTTAACTGAAGCTCAAAAGGACGCTCGTTTTAAATGGTTCAAGGAAAATCTAAAAATAGTTAACTCTGGTGCTTCAGAACATGCCTTTGACATTGTAACAGGTGGCGGAACTGGGATTTACTCCTATGAACCCGAAACAAAACAACAATCTACTGTTTGGGTGTTTCAAAATGAACCAAATCCTGCAAAAGTTGTTCGTGCACAAAGTGTTTCAAAGAAATCGTTCTTTGAAACACTTTGTGCAAGAACAACTTTTGTAGGATTTGGTTCATTTTGAAACACCCAAACAGTAAAATTGCTTCGTTTTTTTGTAAATTCGGCCATGTTGTAACCATTGCTTTGGAGGATCGTAGAAAAGTAATACTGATTGGTAAATTTGTCAGAAATAGTTGCTTAAGCAGAAAAAAAAATGCGAAAAGGTCGCATCATTCTTCTTCATGACAATGTAAGATAACACACTGCATTTCAAACTATCAAATATTTGAAGCATGAAATAATTGATTTGATGAGTCATTGTCCCTATTCGCCTAATTTCACACCCAATGATTTTTCTTGTTTCCAACAATCAAAACTAAAATGCGGGTTTAACGGTTTAACAGCCCAGAAGCAGTTGAAGCTCATAAATCATATGTGTACGTCATACAAACTTCTAAATGGCATAACTATTTTAATTATTAGTTTGCTGGATTGAAAAAATGTATTGATACTAAAGATGAATATTGTGAAAAGCAATGAAACTATTTATTTCGATACAAAAATATTTTGTATATTGTTTTCAAAAAACCTAAAGACTAACCTTTGTATAAGCGGCCAAATTGTTTACGCTTTTCGCAACACACCGTTTTTCTACCAGAGACATCCGAACCATAGATGTTATTCACATCAAAAATTTGACTTCATTTGGTTCTGTCCCATAGTAAACACTATAAGTGTGCAAAGTTTCAGCTTTCTTGGTCACCGAGGGGATTTCTGGGGGTCTGGAAATACTTTTTGATCCCTCCCTTTTGCTCCCAAAATCGGATGATATTAGTTTTTTTTTCTGCAGTGTATACTTAAGTATGCAAAGATTCAACTTTCTAGATCACCAGGGGGAGGGTGGTTCTGGAGCGTCTGAGAAGACTTTTAAAAAAGAAACCCCTTCTCTCGGCCCCCAGGGGAGATCCAAATATCCGTCTCCATTATATTATGTTCCGTTGTTTATTCTATAAATGTGCAAAAATTCGGTCTTCTAGGTGACCGGGGGCTTCGGGACGGGGGTCTGAAAAGGAAAAAATACTTTAAACAATTATTATGTAGATCAGGTATGGGCAACCTTTGGAAAGTTGGGGGCTGAAGTTTAGGATATTAATGAAGTCGCGGGCCGTAGATAATAGGTAGTTGTGAAAAATAATAATGATACGGTTTATTTTATTTTATATTTATAAAGTATAAGTCTAATGTTAAATGAATCAGAATAATATCGAATTGATTAAGTATTTGCTTACAATCAGCAGAAATTAATGAGAAGCTTGAGCTTGAACTTGAGAAACAAGATAATCACTGTTGGCACCAATCCCACTAATACACAGGCGCAGAGTGTTTTCCAAATTTTCATCTGTAAGCCTGGTTCGATACTTCGATTTATTAGTCATGGAAAAGAACTGTTCACATTTATAAGTGCTTTCAAATGCGCAAATCATGTTTCTTGCAAATGCTCTCAGCTGTGGGTAATTTTCTTCGGCAAGGTATGTTCTGTAGAAATCACTTAGCTCTACGTCTTCAAATTTTGACTTCAAATGCGTGTCTTCCTGAAGCTCGATCAACTCCATTTGCAGGTGTGTCAGAGCCTTCTCTACGTCACTCTTCATCGCAGTAGCAAAAAGGTTAAAGCAGCTATCCATGTTTTCGAAGTCGGAAAATCTAATAAAAAATTGCTCCGAAAGTGATTTTAGTTCTTCAGCATATTGAGTGTAATCAATATTTTCGTGACTGGATAGTGTTGAAAAATGATAACAGCTTCCAGATCGCATTTGTGTTTCCCACAAGCGAATTTTGTTCTGGAACGATTTCAGATGGCTGTACAATTCGTTTACCAACTGACCTTGTTTTTGAAGCTTCAAATTTAACTCCTTTAAGTGACCCGTGATGTCAACTAGAAATGCTAAATCACATAACCATTTCTGATCACTGACTTCAGGCAATGGTTTTTCTTTGATTTCCATAAAATCGGCTATTTCCTGTGTATAATCATAAAATCTTTTTAGCATTTTGCCTTTGCTTAACCACCTTACTTTGCAATAATATGGCACATCACCATGTTCTGAAGAGAGGTCATCCAAAAATGCTTTGAACTGGCGATGGTTAAGCACGGGATCGAATAAAATTTATGGTCTTTACTACCACATCCATAACGTTCTGCAATCGGATGGACTTAGAACACAAGTTTTGTTGATGGATAATGCAATGTAGAATTATTAAATCGTCTTTTTGCGCATTCAAGTCAATTGGTTTTTCTTTCAAAATTCCGATGAAACCCTTTCGTGAACCGACCATAGAAGGTACACCATCTGTGCAAACCCCAATTAATTTGCACCACTGCAAACCATACTGTTCGATAGCACTTTTAACCTCACGAAAAATATCTTCTCTAGTAGTGGTCCCTTTTAGAGGCTGTAAAGCCAGCAATTCCTCAGTTACAGTAAATTCTTTGTCAACGCCTCGTATAAAAATAGCTAGTTGCGCTGTGTCAGACAAGTCGGTGCTCTCGTCCAAAGTAATCGAAAATGCTTTAAAATCAGTCACACGATCAGCCAATTTTTCTTGATATCACCAGCCATCATATCTATACGTCGAACAACAGTACGTCTTAATAAGCTTATTTTCTCAAATTCTTTTTTCTTTTCGGGACATAAAACATCTGAAATTTCTAACAGGCAGGCACTCTTTGACATATTCTCCTTCAGCGAATGGTTTCGATGACTTCGCTATTTTTGAACAGACTATGAAGCTAGCTTTCACAACATTGTCCAGTTGTGTATTCTTTTAAAACAGATATTGTATTCTTTTAAAACAGATATGGATTCATTACACAACAGGCAGATAGGCTGACTATTGCGCATGATAAAAAAGTATTCATAAATCCATATTTCTTGAAAATGGCGACATTCCGTGTTTACTTTTCGCTTTTTTACAACAGACATATTTTCATACACTTTCCGAACAAAAAAAACTGAAAAACAAAGCAAAAACTATCTCCACGCAACGTAACGCGATGAGTGTACCTAAGACATGTGACTGGGCTCGCGATCGGACATTTCACAAATATCGGAGGGCAGATGCAGATTCTTTGATGCAGAGGTGCTACCGTCGCGTTATCTGGTGGTGGTTATGGTGGCACGTAACTACAAATCAAAACTAAAAGTTCGCTATCCTGTTTCCGACGATTTTCAAAACGATTTGAAAGATGGTGAAATCGGACGGACAATAGAAACATCCACGCAGTTCAGCCTCCCCCCCTCACTCTCTTGTTGGCGAGAACCGAGAATATTTACTTTTTTTTCGAGCGCGATTTTAAAATGTTCTGCGGGCCGGATCAAAAGCCGGGGAGGGTCACACCCGGCCCGCGGGCCGGGCGTTGCCCATATATGGTGTAGATATATGAAAAAGGTGAGTGGAGATCCAGATGTTCTTTACTTTTACAAAGTAATTAAAATTTTTTTAGACAAATAATGAGAAAAATGTTTTTGTCCAAAAATAGGAGGAGGAGATTTTACTGCCCAGCCCTTACAACACGGACTGCATGAACTACACTCAACAGTGGGAGATCAATGGTCGCAGCGGACCACGGACGAAGCAAGTAAGAACACTTATTCTGTACTGCAAATGTTTACAAAATTATGCCATTCCCGGAGAAGTATCGTATCTTCCTCATATATAACGAGTGGACGCGGTACCTTGTTCACGTGACATTCCTCGTATTTTGACGTCGGTATTAACTACCATCTTGTTTACTAAGTACCTTAATATGTTTTTTTCTAAGTTGTACATTATATTTGTATTCTTACAGAGCATGTATTTTTCAATTTCTTACATTGAACTCACTTTATAAAAAAAAAATGTATGTGCTTTATTTCTCCTACTTTCAAACTTTTATGTTTAACGTCTATTTGCATTACAATCAGTATCAGAGGACGAAAAGTATGAATGAGAGTTTTCATAACCAGCTTGTGTTTTTATTCACATAAATAACGTCTATGGTTGGGAAATCTGACTGAAATCGGAGCTTTACATAAAATGTAGATATCTTCGAACTTAATAGATAAAAAATTTAAATAATTTATATTTGTTTTATCGGAAATAGGGCACCATTTATGAATGCATAAAATTTTTTTCAATATTTTAATATTTTGAACATTTTTTTTCGAACAAAAAAAAAAGAAATAAAAAATTTTGCCAGAGCGAATTATTTTTGTTTCATTTTTGCTTAATTTCACTCGAAATATTTTTTAACATATAAAATATAAATATATATCGTAAGGAACAAAAAGGTTCAGTAGGAAATTTTCTATATCAGTAATCTGTTTTCAGAAAGATTTTATAGTTCTTGTGAAGCTGTCTTGTCCAGTTGAAGAATAATTTTGACTGCATCGGACAGGAGTAATCGCTGAATTTAAAATTTATTTTTGAAACGTTGGCAACAGATGAGTTCAGCTGACAAAGTCTATACATTTAATACACTGTTTGCACATTAAATTCACATACTTCGTACATGACGAATTTTGTGAGGTCTAAATAACCGTTTGTTATTATTTCTCTCAGTTACATTATAATTTATGTTTATATTATATTAACAACTTCTGATAGGCTCAGTTCAGAACACTTATTCAGTTAAGAATAGACCAATCACCGAGCCAAGTTGCACTCAGCGATTCTGGTTTAGCGACAGGATAAGTTTCGGATCGCGAGTGAGTGGATGTTAAAGTTGATTAGAAGAAAGGTTTGCTAGTAGGAAGAAGCCTGAAGTAAGCTGAGGCTGGTTGAGCTGATTAAGTTGGGTGAGTCGCCAGGAATAAAGTCGCTGGGTACAAGAAAAATAGATAGTGCAAGTCCGTGAAACCCGTATTAATGGTTACTACTATGACTAGAAGGGTCTAGTATCCCGGGTTAGTCAAGACAAGATTTAGAGGCACTAGGAAAGAGTCGGGTAACCGTCAAAGTTTTATAACTAGTCCGCTGTTTGTAAGTATAAAATATCACCAGACCTTGAACTTGCATTTCATGATATATTTTTGTTAAATAATGGGCACGTGCAATACTGGCTGTTTGATATGTGTCTCTATTTTAGTAAGCAGTCAGCTGCTGTAATTAGAGTGAATGCACAATAAATGTGTTTTGATCTAACTTATTGTATTTGTGAGTTATTGCCACTGGCCGCAAGGTCCTGGGTATCTAGTTATACTAAGTTTAGAGATATGTCATTTCTGTTTGACAGATCTAAGTAAGTACGGATAGGTAATCCAGTAACCAAACTCGAGAAATCCGGACAATATGAGTTCTGACCAAGGTCCGTTACGTTACAATGGAGCCCGATCGAGGCTCGGAATTCTACAATTTCAAATCTTAAAAATAAAGATTTGAAAAAGATATGAAATAAAGATTTGAATATGAAATAAAGATTTGAGAAAATTATATAAATCGAATGTAGAATAATTGTGTTTAATTGTGTTCTAATCTTACGAAGTGAATATATATATATATATTAGATGATCCTTTGCGGTTTCAATAAACGCGAGTTTACCCAATCCTGCTTCAGAGATGCAACCCCATACAAGTACACCTCCGTCTTTACCATCGGTACCAAGGTCTTTGGATTCGGCTCTTCTTTATTACATCGCCAGACGATGATGAAATCATCTGAACCGAAAATATTTAATTTACTCTCATTCACAAAAGCAACCTGATCCCAATATGATAAAGGTGTACGTATTTATCATTGCTTTAGCGAACATGAACTTGCGTTTTTTTAATTACTTACGAAAATGTTTCTTCTTGCGGCACAACCATGGTATCCGGCTGATCTAATCACTCTTCTCGCAGTTTTAGGAGAAACTGATGTAAAACTAGTGATATTCAAACCTTTCATTAAATTTTGCGGAAAGTTTTGCAGCACTTGACGGAGGATTTTTTGAAAATTTTCTAAATATAAAACGCTGCTTTGGTGGACGACCCTTTTTGATTATTGTCTCTATTAGAAAAAGAAAAAATGAGCAACTTATAAAAACACAAATAACACAATTACCTCTATTCTTGTTTAGAACTCGGTTTTCTTCTTTGAACGCTTTATAACATTGGAAACAGTACAACGCCCGGCAAATTCAGTTTTTCTAGCAAATTCTACAATATATTTACCATTTTAGAACGAAAAATAGCTTTATGATACCTTGCCATGATTTCACTAAACACACTAAATTGGAATTTATTTGTAGAATAAATTTCTAAACGTGATATTTAAATTGTTGCCATATTGTTAAAACAAAAAGAATTCAGCAAACGACTTTCTTAAATTCTAATTTCTTTGGAAAAATGTAATTTTTAAATTGTTGCCATATTGTCAAAACAAAAAGAACTCAGCAAACGACTTTCTTAAATTCTAATTTCTCTGGAAAAATGTAATTTTTAATTTGTTGCCATATTATCAAAACAAAAAAGAACTCAGCAAACGACTTACTTAAATTCTACTTTCTCTGGAAAAATGTAATGTTTAAATTGTTGCCATATTGTCAAAACAAAAAGAACTCAGCAAACGACTTTCTTAAATTCTAATTTCTCTGGAAAAATGTAATTTTTAAATTGTTGCCATATTATCAAAACAAAAAGAACTCGGCAAACGGCTTTCCTAAATTCTAATTTCTCTGGAAAAATGGGATTTTTAAATTGTTGCCATATTGCCAAAACAAAAAGAACTCAGCAAACGACTTTCTTAAGTTCTAATTTCTCAAGAAAAATGTGTCCCAAGACTTTGATACTGCTGGTTAATTTTTAATTTTTTTTTAAATTGTAAAATTATTATTTTGATAAATGTTATGCATAATTTTGTAAAGAATAAAATAAAAAGATTATTTAAAAATTGCAATGAAAAAAATATTCTAATTTAGCCCTTTTACATACTATTACAATCTAAAGTGTCCCAACACATTTAGGAGCCATTGCATCAAAAACAAATAATCCGATCTGAAATCCAATTACAACACATCGCTTTTAAAGGACTTTAAAAGGCTGAGCTGTAAATTAAGCTGTAAATTACTAGCAGACTGTTCATAACTAGAACTTTTACTTTTTGAGATATAAGCATTACAGACAGAAAATGTTCAATTTTCTTCAACTTGACAAGACGATTGATTGCTAGATTATTATAAAAGCTTTAGTAAAAACAAATTATTGATTTAGAAAGTGGATTTCCTATGCAATATTTTTATTGCATACTACTTTATATATATATATATATATATATATATATATATATATATATGTATATATATATTAGAAGATATTTCGAATGAAAGAAGGCAATGTAGAGCAAAAACTTAATCAAATAATTTTTTTTTCTTTTTTCGAATTTTTTTTAAATGTTAAAGTATTGAAATTATTTAAATGTATTTATATATGATACCATTTTCCTGATAAAATGAGTGCAAATTCTTTAGGTTTTTAACTATTGGGTTCAGAGATATAAGCTCCCTAAAAATATTCACATTTTTCGTAAAGCTCCGATTTCAGCTCGATATCTCACACATAGATGTAATTTGCATCAAAATTTCGTAAAGCAGAATAATACACAGATACAATAATGGTTGACAGCTTTGAATTCGTGTTTTATGCTGCTTTACATCCATTATTCTTGCTTTCCCTGCAATACATGGTAATACATAGAGTAAGCATTGAAATCGTGTCGAACACGTTCCGAGTGCCCTAAAACACGAAAAAACTATTTTTAGCGTGATGTATGTATGTGTGTGTTTATCTGTCTGTCTGTTTTTGCAATGTATGTATTCACTCAAAATTTCAGCATTTTATCATAAAAAGTCCCAGAGATATGGAAAGACAAAAATACTAACTTAAACCACTTTTCGATGCATCGACATGGGTTGGTTCTCAGAGGAAAAAAATCATGCCGGCCGATCGCGTTTTAGGGGTCATACACAAATTACGGAAGAAAAGAATGATTACATAAATAGTAATTTTGCTATTTATTGGTACAAAAGTATCTACACTGTGTAGCAATAATAACCTTACACAAAGATTGCAAAGCTTCTTCAAAATGTTTTCCATCCATGCCAAAATGTTTTCCATCCATGCCATTTTCCATCCATTAAAGATAAGAGGCAGATATTATTTGACTATGATGCATTTCTGCGTTGCGTCATTTGCACTCTTGCTGTAAACATTTACATTTTAGTGCGTGATTAATCCCTCACCAACTTTGTTTAAACATATCTCTGGGACTTTTTATGATAAAATGCTGAAATTTTGTACATCACATTATTAGTGTATACAGCACATTTTACTTTGGAATTATACTCATTGGAAATTACTCATTATACTCATTGGAAATGTTTTTGTACGGGCTGGGCCCGTATAAAAATTTAAATTTTGCATTTATTCAAATTTAATCCACTGAAATTCTTTATCGATTTCATAAAATTCTGTACCCTTTTTTACGCAACTTTGCAACTTATTATATATGTCTAAGATCAATATTTAAGGAATAAAAGCCGAGGTTAATGTTTTAGGAACACCCTGTATAATAAATGCAGAATATATACAATTTAAAGGTCTTTACAAAATATGCGGTCTATTGTTCTAAATTAAGATTGGTGACATTTTAAGCAACTTTACACATTGTATTTGCACTCTGCGCAACACCAAAAACTCGTTTCCTCGAAGCCAATCTTTGTTGTGTGGTCTTCGGTTATTTGTTCTGTCGATTTCAATTGGCTGCGCCTTTGCTCGGCGCATGATTCTATATTCAATTGTGCCTCTGTTTGCTGGTTCATGATTGAGCGAAATAATTTTCTATATGAAATATACTTACACAATTTTATTGGTATATATTAACGGTACACAAAAATCACTTTTAATGGCCTACGTGTTATAAAAATACATTTTTGGCTAACGAAAGTATGGACATTCATGAAAAAACTGAAGAAGTGTCTGTTCCAGAAAAGTTTAGTTTAAGCGAAGTTGATACACTTTATTCTGTACTGGATATTTCATCAGTATCAAAAATTAAAAGATTAAGTTCAGAAAAAAAAATCAAGAGTAGTTTTAATATGAAATAAAAAAAAAAATAAAAAAAATTAAAAAAAAAAAATTAAATAAAAAATAAAAATAAAGGTTCTGTGTAAGAAATTATAACATTCATTTACAGAAGACATACAAGTAGATAATGAAGAGGGTTCATCTATTTTGAGTAATAAATATACTAATTTTTGTCAAACTAAAAGCAAAGTTGAAGATAGCCATTAATGAACAAAAAGTAAAGATTATCAGTTTAATGCCTATATTTTGGTCTAAATAAGAAATATGCGAAGAGCTACAGGTCTCCGAATACCTAGTTAGAATTACAAGAGAATTTGTGCGAAAATATGACATTCTTCCTGATTTAGCAGAAGGAAAATGCAGGAAAAAATAGGCTCTTTATAGGAACTTCTGAAATTCTCTCATATCTCGTAGGTTACTAGTTATTTCGAGGTGTTTCTCGAAGCTTCGAAAAGTTACCACATGTCGCCAAATTGGCGATAAATAGCCAAATCCAGCAACCCTTCATTGAACTTCGGCATATGACAACCATTCAGCATATATTCACGTCATGGGAAAGGCTACCTGTACGGGTGTTTTCTCTGTCTGGTCTTCGAAAGAGATGAAAGTGAGAGGGGGTGGGGGAGAGAATCCAGAGCATTTTTACAAGTTCGTAACAATATGTATGAATTATATTTTTTATGGAGTTTTTGATATGTTTTTTTAATAATTTTTCATTTAGGCTAAAGTATCCATATAAATTAAATATTATAAATAATCGTTTTTCAGTTTGGTTCCTAGTAGTCTATGCAAATTTAACCGCACGTAGTAGATTCTGCAGGATCTGGTGTAAGTTTTGAGTTGAACATAGTCTTAGTAAAGTCAAATAACTTTGCATTTTCTAGTTTCTAGACGTCTATGTTAACATTTTTAACTGAAATGATGGGCATATTCGGATCGCTGAAATTATTCGCAATTATAACCATTCTATTTCAAAACTAAAAACTCAATCAAAAATCCTATTATATATCCTTGTATTGCTTTAAAAGAGCTACCCACTACTACTTACTGTTCACAGTTAGCAAATTCAATTTTTCTGATATGAGCATAACAAGCTTTAAAAACGGAACATTTTCAGTCATCTTCAAATTGACATGCCGATTTCTCAAAAACAACAAGAGCTTTGAAAAAAACAAATTATTTATCTAGGAACTGGATTTTCTACTGGACAATTTTGTCACTTAGTGGTTATATCTTTCTTTTATAGTTTAGAAAATATTTCGAGTGAAAGTAAGGAAAAGCCAAAACTCACTCGGACAAAAACATTTTCATTTCGATAAAAAAAAAAGTTCAAAATATTCAAATATTAAAAATAATTTTTATATATTCATGAATTCCCTCATTTTAAACAAAACAAGCATAAATTGTTCACATTATTATCAATTAATTTCATAGATATAAGCGTTTACATTTTTCGTAACTCTCCCATTTCAGCCTTATACCTCGACCATAGATGTTATTCACGTCAAAAGAAACCTTTTCACTTTCCTTATATACATAATGTATAAGGAAAGCATTGTGACGGGCTCGAAAATTCGAATTCGAGTTTTCGACGGGAGAGCACGTTTCAAGCATCCCTGATCACGATTCAAACATTTTTGAGGTGATGTCTGTATGTGTGTGTGTGACAGTGACTCTGTGGAGACGATATCTCACGAACAAATAGAGCGATTCGAATAAAATTTGGTACAAAAATCACAATCCGTGAATACTGGAAGCCTATTGCTTTTAAACGTAAGCGAATGTTCAGAATCCCCCTAAATTTTCGAGTGAAATTTCGAAAAAATCATCAAAAAATAAAAACCTTTAATAAAGTTACGCAAATAGCCATTTCTTATGTAATTTTTTCTTAGAAAACGATTGACATAAACTTTAGAAAGCTAGCATGAACCGTTCTCGAGATATTGCACATTTTTAAAATAAATTTATTAAAAACTCCTATAAATTAAAAAAATATATTAACTGTTGAGAAACATGTTCACTTTTCATATGTAATATCATGCGATGAATTTGGTGACATCATTCTCGTGGATCTAGCTAGTTCCATTCATGAGAAAAGATACTTTGAGTAATACTTTTGTATTTGAACGCCAATAGTTATTTATCTGTTATAAGAATAACTTATTTCTCCGTACATAACGCTTGGCGAGATTTTTGCGACAAACTCGGCGACTTTTATAAATATTCCCAAATTAATGAAAATGTCGCCAAATTGATAAAAATGACACTAAATCAATGAAAATAACGACTAATTGACGAAAATTCAATATCTTGGAGAGAGTATAAGAATCTACGAATGTTATAAGAATAACATATTTTTCCGTCTGTAACGTCTGGATAAATTTTTGGTTACGAACACCAATAGTTATTTATCTGCTATAAGAATAACTTATTTCTCCGTCCATAATGCTTAGCGAGATTTTGGCGCCAAATTAGGCGGAATGTCGCCAACTTAGCGACATTTTAATGTTGCCAAATTAATGAAAATCTCGTCAAATGGATAAAAATGATACTAAATCAATGAAATTGACGACTCATTGACGAAAATTCAATAATTTAGGAAGAATATAAATATGTACTATAAGAAAAGCCTATTTCTAACACTTTACAACATAGTTGAAAACTGTTTATGACTTCATTCTGACTGTCTTATGTTCATTCTGTCTGTCTGTCCGTTAGCACGATAACTGCCGTAAAAATGACTTTATCAAAATGAAATTTTAGAATGCTTTTCAGACGGTCTGTGGAACCTATGGGAATATAAAAAAATCATATCACCCAATTAGTTTTTTATTGAACCCGGGTTGAAAAAATGAAATACATAGGACCCTAGGGACCTAATTTTCCAAACATTTTTTAAGCACATTTAAAATTCACAAATTGCTTCGAAATTTTTAGGAAATATTCACATTATCTCATAAAATATATAAAAAAATTTCAGTAAAATATGTTAGGTAGTTTTTTAATTAAAAATTATTTAATATAGCAAGAAAAACGAATTCAATTAAATTCTGACTTTTGCGATATCCTCAAGAAAGAAAAAATACATATATTATATAATAAATATCTTTCCAAGAGCTTAATTATTTTGTATATGAGAGAGGCTTCACATTTTAAAATAAATTTGATAGATAAAAAATTTTCAAATTTTTTTAAAATGTTATATAACTTTTCATGATACACTTATTTGATGGCGTTTTTAATGCACTTTCCTACGTCCTAGAGAATAAAATTTGGTACAAAGATTAAATTTGTAGAACATTTTATTCTACAACAATTTGGTGGATCTTCAAATATAGATCCTACATTTTTTTCTAAATGGCCTGCAAATAATCTCCATTCACTTCTATAAATCATTGTTGTAATATTGTTAAAAATTCTGATGTGGCAGCACATGCCTTTCCCTGCAGACTCATATTCACGTTCTCTTTATTTCTCAATAATAATTTGAGTTTATCTATACAAAGTATCATCCATAACAATTTTAAATGACATTGAATTTGCAAGTTAAATTTAAATTTGATTCTCATTTGATAGATGAACTTATTGTCAAAAGTGGCGTAGCAAAACGCGAAAAAACTAAAATATCTCAAGAAGGGCTAGTCCTAGAGTAATGGGGTAAGTCTTATTATTTTTGTTGTCAAAAATCACGTGTAAAATAGGAATTTAATTGATATAATTGAGCACACGTAGTCTTTTATTTTTATATTTAGCGATTTTTGCGGGCCATTTCGCAAAAACAGCCCGTTCCTTTTTCCCGAATCGTACTAGAATAACCTACAAGTGATTTATAAAACAAATTTTGTTAAATTTGGTATATAAATCACTTGTAGAATATTGAAATATTATACACCAAATTGTGTTAAATTTGGTCCATTAGTTTTTAGCTAGAGTGGATAAAGGCAATTTCTGCCGCCCATTTCGCAAAGAAGAGAGATTTTTTTATTACGAATCGTTCTATAATCAAATGAACATCAGGGTTTCCCACAAAAAACTTCCCTACCAAATTTTAATAAATTCGGTCCATTATTTTTTCAGTTAGAGTGAATGCAATATTCTCACAGACACACAGAAACACACACAGATACATCCTTACACACACAGACGTCTTCCTAAAAATAGTTTTTCGTGTTCTGGATGTCCCAAAACGTGTAGATCCTTTGAAAGTTCGAGTTCCGATCTTCGGCACGATTCCAATACTTTGAATACATACACACGCACACACATATATTATCTGTGTATCTGTGTATTATCTGTGTATCTAAATTCCGTGCCTACGCAATTACAATAGTTGTGATTTTAAATGATCCCTAAACTTT
The DNA here is from genome assembly GCA_951213105.1 of Amaurobius ferox. NCBI lineage: Eukaryota > Metazoa > Arthropoda > Arachnida > Araneae > Amaurobiidae > Amaurobius > Amaurobius ferox. The sequence goes on from OX578148.1 coordinate 33,326,930, forward strand.
TATTATTTCTTCAACGAAGCCTAATTTTAACTTATGCAGAATGCAAATATTTCAAGCGATTGTAAGGTGAGTTACATAAGAAGTGCTGAATTTTTTTCACACAAAATTATTTAACTCTGGAATCTGGAATGCAAGTTATATGAATGAAATATTCATTGATTTTGCATAGAGAATCAGATGATTTATATTTCGATACAGTTTTAAATATTTAAGTATAATAAATTACTGTAGTACTGTGATAATGTAAAAGATATCACCACTGAATGTATCACATTTTAGAGATTTTTAAATGAAATTGCATTTCAGTTAGAAAGTGTTTCATAATCAATGCTTATGCATGATTTATCTTTCTTGTTTTATTGTAAAAGTAGTAAATTCATTGCATTATATAAGGAAAGTCATGTGTTGCCCACATCAGATTTTTTTTAAGAAAAATTATTAAAACTGCAACTTGCAACCGAAAGGCCGTAAAAGATACAATTTTTACTGTTGTTCTAACGGCAATTATAATACAAACCGATCGGAATAAAATCCTGAATATAAATGCATAAGAAATTCCATTGAAGACTCACACTTTAGATAATTTATCATGTCTTAACTAATTTAAAATTTATTTTATTTTTTCTAGATGTGCCTGCATGCCTGTTTGATTCAATTTTCAGTCGGCTGTTACAATTGCGTCTTCCCAATATTGTTTTATCCCAGCAGAGAAAGAATATGCTCTAGAGGTAATATTTTTTCCCCTCCGTAAATACCCATGCATGGAAGTAAAAGTAAGGATTTAAAACTTCATATTAAGAAAACGCCGATATCGTTTGAGACAATAATCCAGGTGGCGTTGTGGTAAGATAAGTAGTCCTTCATTGTAAGCTTTTATGTCAAAAGGGCTACAATAGTTATTTAAACTGTCAATTTTGTAAAAATGAAATATTAGAGCAATGCAAATCAGAGTTGGAACAATAAAGAATATTTCTACGTATTCAAAATTATTTTAGCTTTCAATTTATTTTTAATCTCCCTATATTCTGTATTCTATCCTACAACTATGTAAAAAAATTTGATGTGGGCAGCACATGACTTTCCTTATATAATGCAATGAATTTACTACTTTTACAGAAAAAAAAAAAAAAAAAAAAAAAAACGTTATTCTTATAGTAGATACTTATATTCTTTCCAAGATATTGAATTTTCGTTAATTAGTCGTCATTTTCATCGATTTAGCGTCATTTTTATCCATTTGGCAGGATTTTCGTTAATTTGACAGCATTTAAAAAATCGCCAAATTCGTCGCCAAAATGTCGCCAAGCGTTATGGACGGAGAAATAAGTTATTTTTATAGCAGATAAATGACTATTGGCGTTCAAATACAAATGTATTACTCAAAGTATCTCTTCTTATGAATGGAACGAGCTAGATCCAGGAGAATGGTGTCACCCAATTTATCGCATGATATTACATATGAAAAGTGAACTTGTTTCTTAACAGTTACTATATTTTTTTAATTTATGGGATTTTTTTTATAAATTTATTTGAAAAATGTGCAATGTCTCGAGAACGGTTCATGCTCTAGCGTTCTAAACTTTATATTAATCGTTTTCTGAGGAAAAATTACATACGAAATGTCTATTTGCGTGACTTTATTAAAGAATTGAATTTTTGATGATGTTTTCAAAATTTCACTCGAAAATTTAGGGTTTTCTGAACATTCGATTGCGTTTAAAAACAATAGGCTTTCAGTATTCACGGATTGTGATTTTTGTACCAAATTTCATTAGAATCGCTCCATTCGTTCGTGAGATATCGTCTCCACAAACTCACTGACACACACACACAGACATCACCTTAAAAGTGTCTGAATCGTGATCAGGGATACTTAAAACGTGCTCTCCCGTCAAAAACTCGAATTCGAATTTTCGACCCCGTCACAATACTTTCCTTATGCATTATGCATATAAGGAAAGTAATACTGGTTAATTGTACTCATAATGAGGAAATCGTTAATTTAAAAAGAATAAAAAATAACATATACTTAGTACTACGCCTTTCTGTTGTGACAACTAACAATAGTACTTTTTACTAGCGCTAGCGACACCTAGCTATATTTCTCCAAACATTATGTTAATTTCAAGTGTTTCATCTATAGAAGGTTTACCTCCTTCTATCTAACTCCATGTCTTTGTTTATGTATCAGTTTAAAATATATTGAAATGTATCGTTACGATATTATATTGTTACGACGTATCTTCTGGTATTGGGGGAGGGGGGGTACGCACTCAGGATACAAGAATGAGTCCCAATTTCTGGATAACTAACACGTTTATTCACAAGCACAGCGTAAACAGGAACAATATACACTAAAACAACACTTAACGGTTTCACTAATTTCACAAAATAACCGATACTCTTATCAAAACATTGACGAAAGTCATTTCACAAAACAGAAGCTAATATTTTCAAAAGATTGACAAAAAATCACTTCAATGTAGCTTGTATCAGGCTAACTGCACTCCGACTGAGTGATGAATCCTTTTTATAGACTCTCCATAGAAATTTCTGGAAATTTCACACATCGCGTAGAATATTGGTTATTTCGAGATGTTTCTCGAAGCTTCGGAAAGTCGTCATATGTCGTCAAATTGGAGATAAATCGCCAAATCTGGCAAACCTTCTTCGAACTTCGACACTTAGAAACCCTGCCGGCCGTCCAAATAGCTGCTCTTAGTCCTCTGGACGAGTCGGACGGTCTGGGTCTTCAACTTAGAAACCCTGAGGCCAACGGCCGTACCGTGCTGAAAACACCGGTTCTCGTTAGATCACCGAAGTCAAGCAGCATCGGGCGCGGTTAGTACTTGGTGGGTGACCACCTCGGAACACCGCGTGCTGTTGGTCATCTCGGGTGCGGTATCCCCGTCGTTTGCTCGCTGGATTTGCACGCTGCCACAATTGCCGCCGTGTTCATGCGGAGTACGATCACGTTAAATATGTGGGTCCGTAAATCCTTCCGAGGGGTTGGTGGCAGAGGAAGGAGGGTACGGTCCCTGTGGATGCCTCCCCCACTGGGTTCCGGTCTAAATTGAGTGGCACTTCTCGGCCGTCCAAACGGTTACCTTACACCTTTCTGGTAGGTCGGATGGTCTGGATCTCAACAACAACAACATGGAAACCCCAGACTCGTGTTATGGGAAAGGTTGTTTGTACGGGTGTTTTCTCCGTCCGGTCTTCGAAAGAAAAGACAGGCGCTTTCTTGCTATTTTCTGGTGAGTTGGACGTATCTCTTTATCCTGGCGTAAATGGCTTTAAAACTGGTTAATATTTTTCAGCAACTTTTTATGCTGTTATTAACGATATATTTTATTGCAGATTAGTATCGACAGAAGTTTAACTGAAACTCCGTGTTAGACCCTTTTACTTTTTATAGAATTCTATAGAACTCCTTTTTCTCACACTATAGAATACAGTATAGATAAAGTATCGTTTTCGCGAAAATTTTGGATTTCGAGGTTTTGATGTTAATATAGGTTCTAGGACCTTTTAAATGGATTTTTCCAAAACTTTTTATCCGGCTTTGTTAATGAAAAATCTAGAACTAGATAGAATCGTTTGAAATTCGAGAGAAAACTTCTATATTTCATATTTTCTGAACAGGGCAGCGACAAAACGCGACATACTTATGTATTAAAGGGATTATCTCTGGCTCAAGGATCACGAAACTTAACAGTTTCAATCATTATAGTAAAAATCTGATGTGGGCAACACATGACTTTCCTTATATAATGCAATGAATTTACTATTTTTACAGTAAAAAAAATAAGTTTTTCTTATAGTAGAAACTTATATTCTTTCCAAGATATTGGATTTTCGACAATTAGTCGTCATTTTCATTGATTTAGCGTCATTTTAATCCATTTGGCGAGATCTTCGTTAATTTGGCAACATTTCAAAAAGTCGCCAAGTTGGCGACATTCTGCCAAATTCGTCGCCAAAATCTCGCCAAGCTTTACTGACGGAGAAATAAGTTATTCTTATAACAGATAAATATTGGCGTTCAAATACAAAAGTATTACTCGAAGTATATTTTCTCATGAATGGAACGAGCTAGATCCACGAGAATGATGTCACCCAATTTATCGCATGGTATAACATTTCATGATATAACATATGAAAAGTGAACATGTTTCTCAATAGAAAATATTTTTTTTTAATTTTATATGACTTTTTGATAATTTTTTTGAAAACTGTTAAATATCTCGAGAACGGTTGATGTTAGCGTTCTAAATTTTATGTTAATCGTTTTCTAATGAAAAATTACATAAGAAATGTCTATTTGCGTAACTTTATTAGCGGTTTTGATTTTTTGACGATTTTTTCAAAATTTCACTCGAAAATTTAGGCGGGTTCTGAACATTCGATTACGTTTAAAAACAATAGGCTTCAGTGTTTACGGATTGTGATTTTTGTACCAAATTTCGTTCGAATCGGTCCATTCGTTCGTCAATTATCGTCTCCACAAACCCACTGACACACACACACATACTTTCACACACACACACACACATACACACACACAGACATCACTTCAAAAATGCTTCATTCGTGATCAGGGATGCTTGAAACGTGCTCTCCCGTCGAAAACTCGAATTCGAATTTTCGACCCCGTCACAATACTTTCCTTATACATTATGTATATAAGGAAAGTAAGAATTATCCGCGATACAATTTTTATGTTTTGTGGTATATGTCTGCATGTGCCGCATTTTCAAACTTTTACCTGGCCCGACGCGAAAATATTAAGATTTGACCCGAAAGGAGTTGGAGAGTTTTTGAAAATTATTCATCCAAGCCAGACACGAAAACACTCACAGCCCGGCTCGTTTGAAGCTTGGCTAAATTGAAGCCTGGCTAAAGCTAACTCACTAGTACCATGATCATAATTTGCCATTTAAGGAATTAGACACAACTTATATTGCATGTTACATACAACGATTCAAATCAGCAGGTGAAAGTTGCGAAGGCCAATATTTTATGTTCACTTCGGAATGTCTTTGATTAAATAAGTCTTTAACGCTAGAACGACGGAAGCGGTCATTTTGACCGTTTAACTACTTTGAGAAACGATTTCTCCAAAACAGCTAATCCCAGCTTATTGAAATTTTACGATTTTTCTTATTTTCTTAAAGTTATTGAAAACAGAGAAAAAAATTATACTCGGATTTATAATAAGAGAACAAACAAATCAAGCCGCCCTTCGTTCAAGGTAGTTCAAAATATCCGTTGTTCTAGTGTTAATTTCCTATCTGAAATTATTATTAGTTTTCTGTATCTATAGGTTCTAATTTACCCATCTGCCTTACGGAGCAAATGTTTATTACTTAATATGGGACAGGAAAACTTTTATCCGCTTATTGAGAATTTTGCTTTAGACGTAATTCAAATTTTTCTGTTTAAATTTTCATCTAATTTTGACTTCTTCTTTATTAACTTTTACCCTGCCCGACCCGACCCGACTCGAATTTTTTAAAACCTAACGCGAGCCCGACGCGATCCAGTGTAGTTTTCTTAACATTTGGATTGGCTCGGCCCGTGGGCATAAGCCTACCGGCCAAGTCCGAGCCCGTGCAGACCGCCTCATTGGTCGCATCGAGGGGGGGGGGGGTTATCCCCCTTGCGGGTGCATTGTCAATCTTCGTACCAGTAGAAATATTTTTTCAAGCCTCTCAAAATGAAGGATAACATGCTGTAATTGTAATCATTAGGACCAACAATGTTCGTCTTGCAAAATTTGCAAAAAAGAAAAAGCTACTTAAAAATGGATTTTGGTACGAGAAAGTCAAAATGAACCACACTTCATTTAATTTTTTTTTCCTTTCTTCAAAGGAACTTAATGCGATGAATGCGAAGCATGTGCTACTATGAGGGGAAGAGAGGAAAACTATGTTGATAAGAGACGAACTGAGAAAATAAATTTAAAATTCTGACTTTCTCAATCTTATAGTGGATAAGCTTCAATTTATGTATGCGTTTATCTTGACAAATAGGAATATTTCTAAAATTCATGTGAATCGAAGTAAAAATAAGAAATTTTGTTCACAGCGGATATTTTAAACTTTATACAGAGTGATTAAAAAAAGATGGGCCAAACTTTACGAGGCAGTAGTACATACCAAACCAAGCATTTTTCGTCGGAGTTTACAGGGCCGGAAATTGAACGCAAAGGCTTCAATGGGCGTTTAATGATGAAACCGATGAGGTGAGGCGAAAACACAAGAATGACTTAGAAGTTATAAAATGGCATTTAATAAACAATAATTACAGTAATGGCTCAAAAGAGCGACCGCCTACCTGAATGCACGTCTCACAGCGGCGATGGAGAACAGATCAGACAGTCGCGCACTTCTGCATCAGCGGCCGAAATTCTGGCGACGAGTTCTTCCACAGATTCAAAGGGAGTGTCATAGACGAGACTTTTGAGATATCCCCGCAAAAAGAAGTTATGAGACGACAGATTGGGTTATCTATGGGACCACGTACCAAAAGTTGGAGCTGAAAATAACTGCTGCAAACTGATAAGGAAGTACATTCGGTGTTACGAAAATTTGCATAAGGGTTCTTCTTCTTCCCCAGATGAAATATACATACGTGGTTTTCTTCTTCAACCAGAAAATAACACCAGAAAATAACAACCAGAATGACGCTTTTAAGTTTGCGGAGCGACCGCTTCCTAACAAGTAAGAGCCCTGAAACTCCTTTACGTTTCATTTTCGACCTGGTAAGCTATGACGAAAAAAGGCTTAGTTTGGTGTTGTTGTTGTTGTTGAGACCCAGACCGTTCGACTTACCAGAAAGGTGTAAGGTAACTGTTTGGACGGCCTGGAAGTGCCACCCAATTTAGACTGGAACCCAGTGGGTGAGGCATCCACAGGGACCGTACCCTCCTTCCCCTACCACCAACCTCTCGGAAGGACTTACGGACCCACATGCTTAACGTGATCGTACTCCGTATGAACACGGCGACAGTTGTGGCAGCGTGCAAAACCAGCGTGAAAACCACCGGGCTACCGCGCCCGAAAGGTGCCAACAGCACGCGGTGCTCCCAGGTTGTCACCCACCCAAGTACTAACCGCGTCCGATGCTGCTTGACTTCGGTGATCTAACGAGAACCGGTGTTATCAGCACGGTAGGGCCGTTGACTTGGCATAGTTTGGTGTGTACTACCACCTTGTAAAGTTTGACCCATCTTTTTAACACTTTACAACAAAGTTGAAAAGTGTTTATGACTTTGTTCATTCTGTCTGTCTGTCTGTCTGTCTGTCTGTCCGTTAGCACGATAACTGCCGTAAAAATGACTTAATCAAAATGAAATTTTAGTATGTTGTTCAGACGGTCTGTAGGACCTATGGGAATATAAATGAATAATATCACACAATTAGTTTTGGATTGAACCCGGGTTGAAAAAATGAAATACATTGAGCCCTATGGGACCTAATTTTTCTAACATTTTTTAAGCGGATTTAAAATTCACAAATTGCTTCGAAAATTTTAGGTAATTGTCAAATTGTTTCATAAAATATATAAAAAAAAATTCAGCTAAATATATTCAGTAGTTTTTTAAATAAAAATTAAAATAATAATTACACATCTTATATGAAACGATCACGTGACCATGATATGAAACGATCACATGACCCACTTCAAAATGATATATGGCATCCATCTTGTTTCAAATTCGTGATTTTTTAAAGTTCTTTTTAATTCATATTGAGTGTTGTATCCATCCTAAAACTACTTTATTTCTGCTTAAATTCTGTGCATCTACATATTAAAACAACACAATGACAATATATTTGAGTTTAAATTCTCATTCAAATTTGAGTATTTCTACAACTAAGCCTATTTTTCACCTATGTAAAATGTAAACAGCAAAATATGTAGAATGAGTTGTATTAGAATTGCTGTATTTCTTTAACACAAAATAATTCAGTCCATGGAGTCTGCATGGCTGATATGAATGAAATATTAATTGATTTTATAAACAGAAGGACGATTTTTTTCGATGAAGTTTTAAGCATAAAGTTTATGAATTGTAGCTCCATGGTCTTAATTTTTAAATAAAATAAATTATTATAGTATTGTGATGAATGAAATGGAGAAAGTTATGAATGAAATCCTGCTTTTATAGAGATCCAGGCGTGTTATTTTTTCTATGACGTCATTTGAATTAATTTCAGTTCTTTTCGATGAAGTTTTCAAATATAATAAATTATCGTAGTATTATGATAGATTTAAAAATATTACCGTGGAATGTATTGCATTTTAGAGATATTTAAACCACGCAATTTATATTTCACTGCCGTCATTTGAATGAAGTTCATTTTTTTCAATGAAGGTTTAAGTTTTCAAATATAATAAATCAATGTAGTATTGTGATAAGTTTTAAAATATTACCGAGGAATGTATTGCATTTTCGACTTTTTAAAATAAAATTGTATTGAAGTTGGAAAGTGTTTCATAATCAATGCTTTAAGCATGATTGATCTTTCTTGTTTTTAATCAACCTCTATTTTGTTTCCTTTGATTGGTTGGCGGTGAGGGTATTTTCAGTAAATTGTTTTTGTTCTAAGGATTTCTTTGTTTTTTTAGCACTTTACAACAAAGTTGAAAAGTGTTTATGACTTTGTTCATTCTGTCTGTCTGTCTGTCCGTTAGCACGATAACTGCCGTAAAAATGACTTAATCAAAATGAAATTTTAGTATGTTGTTCAGACAGTCTGTAGGACCTATGGGAATATAAATGAATAATATCACCCAATTAGTTTTGGATTGAATCCGGGTTGAAAAAATGAAATACATTGAGCCCTATGCGACCTAATTTTTCAAACATTTTTTAAGAGGATTTAAAATTCACAAATTGCTTCGAAAATTTTAGGTAATATTCAAATTGTTCCATAAAATATATAAAAAAAAATTCAGCGAAATATATTCAGTAGTTTTTTAAATAAAAATTAAAATAATAATAACACCTCTTATATGAAGCGATCACATGACAATGATATGAAACGATCACGTGGCCTACTTCAAAATGATATATGGCATCCATCTTGTCTCAAAATCGTAATTTTAAAGTTCTTTTTAATTCATATTGAGTGTTGTATGCGTCCTAAAACTACTTTATTTTTGCTTAAATTCTATGCATCTACATACTGAAACAACGCAATTATAATATATTTGAGTTTAAATGCTCATCCAAATTTGATTATTTCTACAACGAAGCCTATTTTTCACCTATGTAAAATGTAAACAGCAAAATATGTAGAATGAGTTGTATTACAATTGCTGTATTTCTTTAACACAAAATCATTTAGTTCATGGAGTCTGCATAAATGATATGAATGAAATATTCACTGATTTTAAAAAGTGAAGGACGATTTTTTTCGATGAAGTTTTACGCATAGAGTTTAATTACTTGTAGCTCCATGGTCTTAATTTTTAAATAAAATAAATTATTATAATATTGTAATGAATGACATGAATGGGAAATTATTTATGAATGAAATGCTGCTTTAATAAAGAGAGCCAGCCAGGCGTGTTATTTTTTCTATGACGTCATTTGAATGAATTTCAGTTGTTTTCTATGAAGTTTTCAAATATAATAAATTATCGTAGTATTATGATAATTCTAAAATTATTACCGAGGAATGTATCAACTTTTAGAGAAGTTTAAACCAGACAATTTATATTTCAATGCCTTCATTTGAATGTAGTTCATTTTTTTCGATGAAGGTTTAAGTTTTCAAATATAATAAATTAATGTAGTATTGTGATAAGTTTTAAAATATTACCGAGGAATGTATTGCATTTTAGACATGTTTAAATAAAATTGCATTGAAGTTGGAAAGTGTTTCATAATCAATGCTTTAAGCATGATTGTTGTCTTTTGTTACGGATTCTGATTTGTTACATTCTGGATCTATATTGTTTAAATCTAATTATACAATAATGAACAATCAGAATACAAAAAATGCTTCTTTTTATCAATGCTCATTCATATAAGTTACTGTTTTAAAATTTTTTGTAAAAATACGTTTTTTAAATTGGTAGAAACTTGGCGGTAAGTAGTGGCCGCATTGGCTGAGTTACTAGAAATTATTTCCATACCGATTGCCTATGATAGGAGATCACACTTACCAGCACAAAAATCTTTGTTTTAGTGGAGTATTCAAAATTTATGGACTTGCCATTATTTCTTCAATTGATATTAAATTTGTGTGTGTGTTGTCTTGCATTTTATGTTATACTAAAAAAATGAAAATAAAATTTAACAAAAGTTTTATGGAACATTTTGTTTTTATGATAGACCAGAACGAATTATCCGCCGTTGTCCGCGTTCTAAATAAGGGTTAGCTACTTAAATAATACAGAAATAGATAACACCACTAAATTTCCAATTCGCCTGATTTGAACCAAATCAGTTCCTTCCTCCTTTGTTTCCACGCTCAGCCATTGTCAATTAGATGTACGTAATACACTCTTTTAACGCGTCCTAAATAAGTTCCTTTTATGATCGCGCCAAAAGTAAATGGAAACACTTGAAGCATCCGATAGTCCCCAGAAGTAAAATTAAAAAAAAATAATTGCTATCTCAGCGAGCTTTAAGGAAAGTAGAGAGTTTTCAAAGAACACTTGTAGAATTGAAAAAAATTATATTCAAACACATGAAAATTAATTTTTTAAATACACTAATTGGTAAAAATTTATTAATTCCATTCAAAATAGAAGTGAAAGGAATTCTGTCAAAAAACATGTTTTTAAAAGTACAGACATTCCTTTCACTTCATTTCTTTTCACTTGACAGAATTACTTTCACTTCTATTTTGAATGGAATTAATAAATTTTTACCAATCCCTTTTATTACAGTTAAATTGAATTACCGTTATGTTTGTACTAACGGCAGAAAAATATACAACTATAGTCATATATGTAAGAATACCTCGTTGTATGACGTGGAAGAGTGTAATTGCAAGAACAGTGTATATAGTGACCCATATCACAAACATATTATTACAGGAAATTTAAATTTTATTGAAGACCAACAACTAAAATGTATTTTCAAATTGGGAACTAAGTTTCGAGAACAAGAATTTGAGTGTGTATATGATGATTTACATAACGATCTGTATCAATTCATTTATCGTTTAGCTGTGAAATACAGTGTTCCTGTTCAGACATTTGATGAATGGAAATATCATTTTATTAATGGTTTCAAATTGCACTATCAAAAGAGATACAAAAATACTAAAGTATCATCCATACCTAGATCCATAAAAAACATCAGAGATAGCTTTGTAATCACTTATACAGATAAAATCGTGGCTAATTACGCATTTACCTGTAAAAAATATTATATGGAAAATTTACAGAAATGTTACCTTGATCAGGATATGTATACATCGGTATCGCATAATAGTAAAACTTTGACCAATCGGATCAAAGCCTTATACAAAAGAATTGATATTGATCTTAAAAATGTTAAGTTCCCTTACTTAGTGCTTATACCAAAGATACATAAGGAACCCGTTAAATTCCGCACTGTCACCGTAGGATGCGGAACTTATTTGACCATTGCTAACTTAAAACTTTTAAATATCCTAAAGCAAGTTATGATTCACCTTCAAAAGCAGGGAACTGTTATTATCAAGAACAGCCATGATATCATTAAAAGACTTAAATTCTGTGACAAGGAATTGCGATTCAGAAGTTATGATTTTCGCGATCTTTTCAATAATATTGATATTGCACAACTTCACCTTATATTGAAGGAATTGCATGAGTTACATAATTTGAAAGAGTACATTACATATCGAAAATATATGGACCTTATCAATCTGGTTTTGAGGGAAAATATACTTTTTGACGGAAAGTGCTATTATAAACAGATTAAAGGAATTCCAATGGGGGGAAGTTGTTCATCAATATTGGCTGACATATATCTCACTAAATATGAGCATGGAACACACCTATTATATGAGATACCGTACTTTCGTTATGTTGATGACGTGCTGTATGGATATTATGAAAATGCAGCAGGATTGGAATTCAATTTTTACCCCAGTGGCTTGGAATTGGTTGAAAATAAACGTGCAGAGGATGGATCGGTGAATTTCTTGAATATCACCATTAAGTACAATACAAGGAATGGAATTTATACGAGTCTACACGACAAAAGAACAAGTTATGGCATAAAAATTAACAATATCATCACTTGGAAAACGAACCTCTCAAGATTCATTTTTAGAAATATACTTTTGGGACATTTCAAGAGAAACCAAATATGCAACACTTAACAAAGGATTGCATATCAAGTAACAAGGGGATAATATTAGAGGCATTAAAAAAGAATTACCCTGTTAAATTCCTGAAGAAATATTATAATTCTTTTTTCAACAATAAAAATGAAGCAAATTCTTTCAAAAGGGATTTTGCTGAATTGGGATAGTTTCTGCATATCACTTGAAGACTTGCACATGCGCATAGTTATTTATATAATAGGAGATTTTGTGTTTCCTTAGTTGTGCGTTTCTTGACTTCCATTCTCAGTGGTCTGTTTCTCCATGTTTGGGTGCTTCTGACTAGGCACGTATGGGGGATCAACCTTTGCAATGCATTGGTTCCGTGAGCGTTTGCCCGGGCTGGAAAAGCAGCTTTAAACGGGAATGAGGAGTCGCCATCCTCCTCTGCCATTGCATGCATTGTATTTGGTTTTCCCTTCCTTTGAGCTTAATCCTCGTTTTTGATTTCAATAGTATATTTACTTCGGATTAAAGAGCAGCATTTGCGCCTATTCCTTGGTAATATTGGTTTACATCTTTGTGATTACGTATAGCACTTGTCGTATATTATGTATATATATATATATATATATATATATATATATATATATATATATATTAATTATAGCATTTTTTTAATATAAATTTTCTGACAGATAGCTATTTAAATTCAGGTAGAGTATGTATGCACATAATATAATAGCATGCAAAATTTTAAGATTCTGTGTTAATAAATTTTGATGCTACAATACGCACGAGGTTAAAGATTACAGTTTTAAGAAAAACGATCGCAGAGTCAGAGTAATTTGCTTGATTTGTACATGTTTCATCAATTTTATTATAAAACTGGAAAATGTACCCAACGTTGCCTGGGATTTAAGATACAAACCTCTATTTAAAATTACACCGTAACATATAGCAAATTCTCGAAAACTCAACAATGCTTTTAAGATAAATAGGTCGCTGCTTCCAATTTCAACGGATACAGGTTGGAACATGAGTCGCAATTCCCAGTGCATAGCAATAGGTGAACCGGAGAATGAAGCCTTTCCGTAACGAAATCGAAAATGTCAATTTTTATGCTTTTATTTGCAAATTAACAGAAAATAAAAAAATAGAGAAATAAATTTTTTTTTTTTATTAGAATGCAAAGGTATACCCCCATAATTTTTATTAAAAAATGTAGAATTGCACTAATCTCCAATTTTTGGATGCGACGAAATAAGAATCAGATAACATGCATATTTCGACGTATTTAAAAATAAATAAGTGTGAAGAAAAGTGACCTATGGATTCGGTTCAAAGATCGATTAGATAGGAAAGTTCTTCGGTCTTTCCGATGATGTCAAAAAATGGAAAATTTGTAGAAATATTTTTGAACAGAAACCGATTTGTGTTAAAATGGCTCAAAATCGTGCTTCATAAAATATCTAAGAAACTATTTCGAATTAAAATAAAATCTCACCGAGCCGTATCGTCGTTCAGCTACCCCTGTGTAGAATTTAGTGGTTGTTCGAAGCTTCGATTTTCCTTTAGAGACGACACAGATGCAGAGACACACACGCACAGAGAGACATTGTAAAAAACCTTGCTGCCCTAACCGGGAATCGAACCCTGGATATTCAAACTGACCAGCCGACGTTCTACGTTGAGCTACTGGGAGGATATTACAAACTCTTATTTTCGAAGTGCTCTAATGTCCGATTCGCGGGCAACTGGTAATCTGACTGACCACCTCCTGCTATTTTTACCCCAGGTTAACCTCCTGGTACTATTTTTAACCTATTAGTTAGCTTCCTGTGTGTTCAGCGTGTTCATTAACCTCTTGATGTGGAATCGGCGCCCAATACGCCAGAGTCTACTGAATCCGTACTAATCGGACTAAGGTAGCTTTCCTTCGTCACTTTTTGACTGTCGCCAATTGGGTAAGCATAAAAGCTTAGTCACTCTGCTGGATGAGCGTTATCACCAGCTCCGTAAGTGTATTATTACTTTCCTTATATACATAATGTATAAGGAAAGTATTGTGACCGGGTCGAAAATTCGAATTCGAGTTTTCGACGGGAGAGCACGTTTCAAGCATCCCTGATCACGAATCAAACATTTTTGAAGTGATGTCTGTGTGTGTGTGTGTGTGTGAAAGTATGTGTGTGTGTGTGTGTGTGTCATTGAGTCTGTGGAGACGATAACTGACGAACGAATGGACCGATTCGAACGAAAATTGGTACAAAAATCACAATCCGTAAACACTGGAAGCCTATTTTTGCTAAACGTAATCGAATGGTCAGAACCCCCCTAAATTTTCGAGTGAAATTTTGAAAAATTCGTCAAAAAATCAAAACCGCTAATAAAGTTACGCAAATAGACATTTCTTATGTAATTTTTCATTAGAGAACGATTAACATAAATTTTAGGACGCTAACATGAACCGTTCTCGAGATATTGCGCATTTTTCAAAAAAATTATCAAAAAGTCATATAAAATAAAAAAATATATTTCCTATTGAGAAACATGTTCACTTTTCATATGTAATACCATGCGATAAATTGGGTTACATCATTCTGGTGGATCTACCTCGTTCCATTCATGAGAAAAGATACTTCGAGTAATACTTTTGTATTTGAACGCCAATAGTCATTTATCTGCTATAAGAATAACTTATTTCTCCGTCAGTAAAGAGTCAGTGGCGAGATATTGGCGACGAATTTGGCGGAATGTCGCCAACTTGGCGACTTTTTGAAATGTTGTCAAATTAACGAAAATCTCGCCAAATGGATAAAAACGACGCTAAATCAATGAAAATGACGACTAATTGTTGAAAATTCAATATCTTGGAAAGAATATAAGCATCTACTATAAGAAATACCTATTTTTTTACTGTAAAAGTAGTAAATTCATTGCATTATATAAGGAAAGTCATGTGCTGCCCACATCAGATTTTATTATATAAGTGTATGTCCTTATGGACATTTGCACTATCAGAATGGTCTATGTCGGCAGTTTCTTTAAGATGTAATTATGTGTAGCACACAAGAAATAGTTTGATTTAATCAGTGCATTCGTGTGTTATTGTCCTGGGCCGAAAAGTCCTGCATATGTAGTTACTTTAGGTTAGAATTAGGTCACTTTTGACAGATCTGAGTTAAATCCTCTAGAATGGCATCTAAGGAGGATAAGAAGACAAACGAGGTCTTTGCAATGGCGCCCGAGCGGAAATAAAAATAAATAGTACACGTAAAGTATATATTATATATTTGTATTTCACAAAAGTTGTCTTCAAAATAAACTAGTCATGGAAAATATTGTAGAACAGCTCATCGTAACGTTAGCGATGTCAATGAAGTCAGACTTTTGTATTGATGATCGGCGAAAGCATACTATGTTGTTGTTGTTGTTGAGACCCAGACCGTCCGACCTACCAGAATGGTGTAAGGTAACTGTTTGGACGGCTGGGAAGTGCCACCCAATTTACACCGGAACCCAGTGTGGGAGGCATCCACAGGGACCGTACCCTCCTTCCCCTACCACCAACCTCTCGGAAGGACTTACGGACACACATGTTTAATGTGATCGTACTCTGCGTGAACACGACGGCAGTGTGGGCAGTGGAGGAAATCGATCCCGGACTTACCGAGTGCAATTCCCGCGCGCAAACCACTGGGCTACCGCGCCCTGAAAGCATACTACGTTGTTGTTGTTGAGTTGAGACCCAGACCATCCGACCTACCAGAAAGGTGTAAGGTAACCGTTTGGACGGCCGGGAAGTGCCACCCAATGTAGACCGGAACCCAGTGGGGGAGGCAATCACAGGGACCGTACCCTCCTTCCCCTACCACCAGCCACTCGGAAAGACTTATGGACCCACATGTTTAACGTGATCGATCCGCATAAACACGGCGGCAGTTGTGGCAGCGTGCAAATCCAGTGCGCAAACCACCGGGCTACCGCGCCCGAAATGTTCCAACAGTACGCTGTGTTCCCAGGTGGTCACCTACCCAAGTACTAACCGCGCCCGATGCTGCTTGACTTCGGTGATCTAACGAGAACCGGTGTTATTAGCACGGTAGGGTCGTTGGCATGAAAGCATACTATGTGTAAAACTTAGAAATTTTTTTTTCAAAAAACGTCAAGAAGTGACGAACAAAAGCTCCGTGGTTGGTCTATCTAACCACAGCTGTCAGAATGGTTAGTTCAGAGAAAACATGACTTATAATAAAACTGAGGGAAATAATAATCGAAAGGCTATTTAGACCTCACAACATCTTCTTTTATCATTCAAGATGCTTTCAAATTGGAATAATTTTATCATTTAAAAAATGTTGGTAACATTTTATTCGATAAATATAGAAAATACAAAGACATTGATTTTTTTTAACATTTAATGGACGATTTCTCCCCTTTAAATGCATTACATACTTTAATTTATCCATAAACTACATACTACCATCACTGTCCTTGTATACCATAGAATGCAATGCTATAAAAATCTTAAAATTAGAATAATTGGAGCTCTAATTATGATAATTATTAAAAATTCTATCCTATTTTAGTTTTACTCATAATGTATCTATACATAAAAGTGTTTCGATCGCGGTAAGTGTATTAGTTCTCGAGTTATCGTGTCCGTACGTCACAGAGATAGAGACAGATGGGCATCTTTCCACAAGGGCTAGAAATAGATTCAAGAGGTGTTAAACCGTACTTATTCGTCGAAACTCCATATTAAAAAAAATTCCGAGAATTAACAGTGATTTTGTATGAAATTTTATTTTAACTTTTATTTGCAGTATCACAAACTTAGTTCTATAACAAGAGTTCCAGTTTAGTTATTACTCATACAATTATAACTCATTTACTCCTTTTCTATTTTAGAGGAAATGAGTGCAATCCGATGTCCAAACCATGATTTAGAGAAAGTGAAACAGTGTCATTTGAACTGTAAAGAAGATTGCCAGTAAGAACTTTTTCATACTATTGTTAAAAAGATGTTTCATAAGAATATTTTCATTTTTACACACATAGTTAAGAAGATAGACAATAAAAAAAATTCACTTTTTCATACTATTGTTAAAAAGATTGTCATAAGAATATTTTCATTTTTTCGTACATTGTTTTAAGAAGATTACCAATAAAGAAATGTTCACTTTTTCATATTATTGTTAAGAAGATTGCCTGGTGCTAAAACACGTGCGGCACATTGTAGTGGGCATGACTCCACATCTGTTAGTAGCCTCCCCACAATTTTTGCATTAGACAGTCTTATCTGTTTTTGAAGGTTTGCTTGGTTAAACTGTACTACAACAGAGACTTTCTTTAACGAAATAACAGCCATATTTAAAACTTAACTTTTATACCGGGTGATTCAAAAGTTCAGAGCAAAAGTAAAACGCTATAAAAATATCTATGGGTCGGAGAGACATGCGGTTTGCAGATTGATATTCACCGTGGTGGGGGTTTTGTATGGCATGAAAAAATAGTTCAAAATCTCGACACTAGGGGAGCGCTGCTGCTAAGAAAATAATGCGAGGTAATAATTGTGAAATGATATATTTTATTTCAGCATGATTTACAGCTGCAAGTGCTCAATGTGTCCACTACTACTTTCCAGTACTGAGTGCAGTCGCGGTATTACGGCTGATACAGCATGAAACAGCGTATTAACGAGAATGGCTGCTACCTCCTGCCGTAAGGCGTCTTTCAGTGCTGGTAAGGACTAGGGCTTTCCTCTATAGACCCGTGATTTTAGGTATCTCCACAACGAGAAATCACAGGGTGTGAGATCTGGGGATCACGCAGGCCAGTCATGTGTGCAATCACCTCCATGCATAAGTCATCTCCATGGCTTTATCTGCCGCAGCCCCCCGAGTGTCGAGAGTTTGAACTATTTTTTTTCATGCCACACAACCCCCCCCCCCCCCCCCCATCACGGTGAATATTAATCTGCGAACTGCATGACTCTCCGACCCATAGATATTTTTTTATAGCGTTTAATTTTTGCTCCGAACTTTTGAATCACCCGGTATACAAATATATCACACCTAAAAATGATACATAAACGTAAATCATAAGAACAAAAGCCTCTGACTAAGCATGACATACGCTGCGGCGTATTTGCCAATCATCTGGTTGCGTGGATTCATAAAAAGAAAACAGGCGAGAGTAAAGTTCCTCGATTAAATATCTTCGCGTGCCTGACGTCATCAAATAAGTAATTTGCCAATGACGACAGGCATGACTTACACATTATGCAAATCTCAAAACAAATTATTATGCATATTAGTATAATAAAGTTTGAAAGTTCAAATAAAGTTCACAAACGTGTGAAAAGTAAGAGTAGAAAACAAAGTATTTGAGTCAACACAACTTGTTCGGGGCAGATTTTATCCCCGTTACTCTTTTAACTCTGACAACTTTTGCTATCGTAACGTCCCCTGCTTTATTTTCTATAAGGGGTATAAAGTTTACTTACCATGCTTACGCGAAAATACGCGTTGATCTAAAAGAACACTTTCTAAACACGTGTGGTATGCTTGAAAGCTTTTTGACTCAGAGATGTGCCTTAGAACACTTAACAAAAAAATCCGAAGTGGGCAGCACATGACTTTCCTTATACAATGTAATGATATTTATTACTTTTACAGTAAAAAAAGAAACAAATTATTCTTATAGTAAATACTAATATTCTTTCCTAGATATAAAATTTTCGTCAATTAGTCGTCATTTTCATTGATTTAGCGTCATTTTTATCCATTCGACAAAATTTTCGTTAATTTGGCAACATTCTAAAAAGTCGCCAATTGGGCAATTTGTCGCCAAAATGTCGCCAAGCGTTATGGACGGAGAAATAAGTTATTTTTATAGCAGATAAATGATTATTGGCGTTCAAATACAAAAGTATTACTCAAGATAACTTTTCTCATGAATGGAACGAGCTAGATCCGCGAGAATGATGTCATCAAATTTATTGCATGATATTACATATGAAAAGTGAACATGTTTCTCAACAGTTAATTTTTTTTAATTTATGGGATTATTTGATATATTTATTTGAAAAATGTGCAATATGTCGAGAACGCTTCATGCTAGGGTTCGAAAGTTTATGTCAATCATTTTCTAAGGAAAAATTACATAAGAAATGCCTATTTATGTAACTTTATTAAAGGTTTTGATTTTTTGATGATATTTTCAAAATTTCACTCGAAAATTTAGGGGGGGTTCTGAACATTCGATTGTGTTTAAGAAACAATAAGATTCCAGTGTTCATGGATTGTGATTTTTGTAACAAATTTTGTTCCAATCGCTCCATTCGTTCGTCAGTTACCGTCTCCACAGTCTCAGTGATACACACACACACACACACATACTTTCACACACACACACACACTTTCACACACACAGACAGCATCTCAAAAACGTCTGATTCGTGTTCAGGGATTCTCGAAACGTGCTCTCCCGTCGAAAAACCGAATTCAAATTTTCGACGCAGTCACAATACTTTCCTTATAAATTATATGTGTATAAGGAAAGTAATATCTCTCCTGGGTATGTTTCAAAAATACGGAATGTGATTTTGAACGCCATTACGCCAATAAGAATGTCTTCACTCTTTCATACTACTGTTAAGAAAATTCAGTAAGAATACTTTCATTTTTTCATACTATTGTATATAAAAAGTACTATTTTCGCGATAAGTTTTATGTATATCTGTGTATGTGTGTATGTCTGTGAGATGTGCACACAATTACTCAATAACAAATGCACCTATCGCTATACTCCTATAAATGCCATGTTATACCCGTGTGATATCTATGGATGTTGTTAGCTGCAATGTGTAATGGGAGCGCTATTCAAACTTAGACATTTTGTTTGATCCGCTAGGCTTTTAAATGGGAAGTTTCAATATAAAAGTATCTAATGTTAACTTTTTCATGGTTAATAAATACATTTTATTTTACAGCCGAACAAAATATACATATAAGGTCCAAGAGCGATCTACCGCAGCATTTTTCACTGTGAGTATAATTTATTTTACGTTTCTTATTCTCTTCATAGAATATGCGATATAACAATCTTACGTAATGAAGGAAGATGTCTGTCTTTCTGTGCAGTCTGTCTAAAATATAAACGTTGTACGACCCTGAAATTTGGTACACATGTACTTCAGGACCCTAATAAGTGCACCTTGTTGTTATTTTTTAACACTTCACAACATAGTTGAAAAGTGTTTTGACTTTATTCATTCTGTCTGTCTGTCCGTTCTCACGATAACTGCCGTAAAAATGACTTTATCAGAATAAAATTTTTAGTATGTTGTTGAGACGCTCTGTTGGACATATTGGAATATATATGAATAATATTACCCAATTAGTTTTGGATTGAACCCGGGTTGAAAAAATGAAATGCATTGAACCCTATGGGAGCTAAATATTTTTTAAGCAAATTTAAAATTTCCAAATTGCTTCGAAAATTTTAGGAAATATTCAAATTATCCCATAAAAATATGAAAAAAATTTCAGCAAAATATGTTCCGTAGTTTTTAAAATAAAAATTAAAATAATAATTACACCCATATTGTATGAAGAGATCACGTGACCCACTTCAAAATAAAATATGGCATCCATCTTGTGTCAAATTCGTGATTTTTAAAGTTCTATTTAATTTATATTTAGTGTTGCATCCGTCCTAAAACCACTTTATTTTTGCTTAATTCTTGTGCATCTATTTTCTGAAATAGCGCAGTTACAATATATTTGAGTTTAAATGATCAATGCCATCCATTTTGTGTCAGAATCGTGATTTTTAAAGTTCTTTTTAATTTATATTTAGTGTTGCATCCGTCCTAGAAGAGTTTTATTTTTTATTTTTTTTTCCGTGATCTGTATACTGCGCCAACGCAATTACAATATTTTTGATTTAAATGATCATCAAACTTTCATTATTTCTACAACGAAGCTTAATTTTCAGGTATGGAAAGTGTAAATACATCAAGCTGTAAGATGAGTTGCATAAGAATTGCTGAATTTCTTTAACTCAAAGTTATTTTACTCTAGAGTCTGCAATATAGCTAATATAAATGAAATATTCATTGATTTTATATAGAGAAGTAGACGATTCTATAGAATTGCATTTTTCGATGAAATTTTAAGCATAGAGTTAGAAAGTTTCCTCCATAATTTAAGTTTTTAAGCAAAATAAATTATTGTAGTATTGTGATAATTTTAAAAATATCGCCGCTGAGTAAAAAGAATGGAAAAAGGTTTGTGAATGAAATATTCACTGCTTTTATATAATGAGCCAGTCGATTTATATTTCGATGACGCCATTTGAATAGAGTTCATTTGTTTTCGATGAAGTTTTTAATTACAATACATTGTTGTATTATTGTGATAATTTTAAAAATATCACTGCTGAATGTATCGCATTTTAAAGATGTTTAAAAAAATTGCATTGCCGTAGGAAAGTGTTTCATAATCAATGCTTTATGCATGATTGATCTTTCTTGTTTAAATTCCAGATTAACTTTTTTATGTTTTAGCCTGATTCACAACCATTTTGGCCGATATTCGCACAAATCGATTCCTTAGTAACCTAAAATATTATCACAGAGTTTCTATCTTGACACCATCGGAAAGACCGAAAAATTATTTCTTAAACAAACTGCGAATGGAATCGGTACAGTTTTTAGGCGATTTTTAGTGAATTTTTAAAAAAATATATATTTTTCGGGAGTTTTATACCTTATCAATTTTTATATTACTATATACAAAAATTAGCTTACCATCCGTCGTTCACTTTTATTTCAGCACTTGCGTATGATATCATAGACTACTCTAGAAAAGAAATAATTTCATAAACCCATCCGTTAATTAATTATAAATTTTATATACGAGGCACGTCTTTGATTCTTTGAAATAACATAGTTACCTTTGTACGGTACCATCTTCTGGAGCTTTTTCAGCTACTGCGGCTCACTAAGTACGGAACAAGCTGTTCTATCTATTGAGATTATGGTGTTATTACACAGGGCAATTTTTATTGCCGAACTTCGGCAATTCCTCCCGTCAATCATACTTTAGGCTCCCCCTCTTTAACAGGCCCCTTCTCTCTAATGTCGCCGATTTCATTTCAGAAAGCATTCTTTGGTGTGTTTCTCGTATAATTTGAATCTTTTATATCCCAAAGGTGTCTGTAATTAGTTAAAAGTTCTATTATTATTTTCCATCTGCAGACTTTAGAAATTCCTCCCGACAATGATACTTTAAGCCCCGCCTTTCTAAAACGCCCCTCCTCTCTAATACAGCCAAGTTCATTCCAAGAAGCATTATTTAGTGTTTTTTTTTCGTATAATTTGGATCTTTTATATGCCACAGGTGTCTGTAATTTGGTAAACGTTTTATTATTTTTACATCTCCAGACTTTAGCAATTCCGCCCGGCAAGGATACTGTAAGCCCCTCCTTTCTAACGGACCCTTCCAGTTTAGTGCCGCCGATTTCAGGAAGCATTCTTTAGTGTGTTTTTTCGTATAATTTGGATGTTTTATATCCCACAGGTGTCTGTAATTTGGTAGAAGTTCTATTATTTTTTCCATCTCCAGATTCTAACGTAATTGAGCTGCTTCGACGTGTTTACATTACAGTCGCCATCGCCATCTTGAATGCAAATGAGGAGAGGAATGGCGGAGCGTAGTGACGTCCAATTTTATCGTCCTCTGATTGGTTCGCCGCTCAGAAATTGAGCAATTTTTAATGCCCAGTACGAACGAATTGCGCCAATTCGGCGGCAAGATTTCTTCCCATTGAAATGTATGGTGTTGCTGAAAAATTGCTGGAAGGAATTGCTCCGTGTGGTAATTAATACCATTACTATTTCACGCATGATATTTTCATTTTCTGTCGCGACTTGCAGAAGCAGCGGCCTACGAGACAAAAGTGCCCTACATACTCGTGTCTGTTTTGTAAAGCAGACGACTAAGCTTTTCAAGAAATTTAATGAATTTACTTAATTCCTGCTTTACATCCCGGGCAACGACGGGTACAATTTCTAGTACGATACAACTTCGATTTTTATTTGCATTTACTCAGTTGATAATACGGAACGTGTTTAATTTATTATCATTTTATTTTCACTTCACATAATTAAAAAACAATCTGATGTGTCCAACACATATCATTCGCTACAAATTTATAAATGTCAAAATATGGGGAGAAAACAATAAAATAAATCAGAGATTTAATATAACTGGATTTTTTCAACAAATCAATAGGTTTTTAGTTGGTACCGATTAAAATAAGCACATCAAGTTTCATATAATTTGCTGGATTATTTCCAGAGATATTACGCTTCATGTGGAAAAATAAAAGTTTATATAAAAGTAAAAGTTAATTTCTCCAAAACGGCTAATAGTAATTACTAGCCACTTGTGCCTGTTTATTTCTGCTTGAAAACTCACAAAGCATTTACTCAGTTGATAATACTGAACATATTTAAATTATTATATATTTTTTTATTTTAAATGAAAGACATGCAATATCTCGAAAAACACGCATAATAATGCTTTGAAAATTATACTATTCGTTTCTAAATAAAAAGTACTTATAAAATAGCTACTTTTGCTAATTATTAACACAATTATTGTTCAAGAATTTGTTTTCAATTTTCGAAAAAGAATATTAGAAATATTGAATATATTCACGTGGTTTGATCTTTCTGAAATTTCTCACGCCATTAAAATCTGCCAATAGAATATTAATACCAAATTCTTTTCGACTTGCATAATTTGCTGTAGATTGTGAGAAAAAAGTAAAATTTTCAATATCTGAAGAATGGCTTATAATACCATCTAAATAATCGTGGCCATTAATTTCGGATTAAAATTTTCCAAAGAGTTTCCTTATTTCATAACAGTGACAATAAAGAATTTATGATATTTTTTCTTCGTTATAGATCAAACACATGAAATATCTTGTGTATGAAGTGTGTTAGTATTCTATAATTGATATAATTCGGTTTTAAATAAAAAGTTACATATGAAGTACCTTTTTTTCCCCTAACTTTTAAAATTATATTTATGCTTTTAATATAATGCTTTCTCAATTACCCCCCCCCCCCAAGAAAAAAGATTGAAAATTTGTTGACCTTTCTTTGGTCCGTTGACCGAGAAAACCAACAGGCCCTTGATGTCCATCAACTCCATCTCCATAGTCCTTGATGTTCATCAACTCCATCTCCGTAGCCCTTGATGCTCATCAACTCTATCTCCATAGCCCTTGATGTTCATCAACTCCATCTCCATAGTCTTTGATGTTCATCAACTCCATCTCCATAGCATTTGATGTTCATCAACTCCATCTCCATAGTCTTTGATGTTCATCAACTCCATCTCCATAGCCTTTGATGTTCATCAACTCCATCTCCATAGTCTTTGATGTTCATCAACTCCATCTCCATAGCATTTGATGTTCATCAACTCCATCTCCATAGCCCTTGATGTTCATCAACTCCATCTCCATAGCCATTGATGTTCATCAACTCCATCTCCATATCCCTTGATGTTCATCAACTCCATCTCCATAGCCTTTGATGTTCATCAACTCCATCTCCATAGTCTTTGATGTTCATCAACTCCATCTCCATAGCCTTTGATGTCCATCAACTCCATCTCCGTAGTCCTTGATGTTCATCAACTCCATCTCCGTAGCCCTTGATGCTCATCAACTCCATCTCCATAGCCCTTTATGTTCATCAAATCCATCTCCATAGTCTTTGATGTTCATCAACTCCATCTCTATAGCCTTTGATGTTCATCAACTCCATCTCCATAGTCTTTGATGTTCATCAACTCCATCTCCATAGTCTTTGATGATCATCAACTCCATCTCCATAGTCTTTGATGTTCATCAACTCCATCTCCATAGCCCTTGATGTTCATCAACTCCATTTCCATAGTCTTTGATGTTCATCAACTCCATCTCCATAGCCTTTGATGTTCATCAACTCCATCTCCATAGCCCTTGATGTTCATCAACTCCATCTCCATAGCCCTTGATGTCCATCAACTCCATCTCCGTAGCCCTTGATGCTCATCAACTCCATCTCCATAGCCCTTGATGTTCATCAACTCCATCTAAATATCCCTTGATGTTCATCAACTCCATCTCCATAGCCTTTGATGTTCATCAACTCCATCTCCATAGTCTTTGATGTTCATCAACTCCATCTCCATAGCCTTTGATGTCCATCAACTCCATCTCCGTAGTCCTTGATGTTCATCAACTCCATCTCCGTAGCCCTTGATGCTCATCAACTCCATCTCCATAGCCCTTTATGTTCATCAAATCCATCTCCATAGTCTTTGATGTTCATCAACTCCATCTCTATAGCCTTTGATGTTCATCAACTCCATCTCCATAGTCTTTGATGTTCATCAACTCCATCTCCATAGTCTTTGATGTTCATCAACTCCATCTCCATAGCCTTTGATGTCCATCAACTCCATCTCCGTAGTCCTTGATGTTCATCAACTCCATCTCCGTAGCCCTTGATGCTCATCAACTCCATCTCCATAGCCCTTTATGTTCATCAAATCCATCTCCATAGTCTTTGATGTTCATCAACTCCATCTCTATAGCCTTTGATGTTCATCAACTCCATCTCCATAGTCTTTGATGTTCATCAACTCCATCTCCATAGCCCTTGATGTTCATCAACTCCATCTCCATAGCCTTTGATGTTCATCAACTCCATCTCCATAGCCCTTGATGTTCATCAACTCCATCTCCGTAGCCCTTGATGTTCATCAACTCCATCTCCATAGCCTTTGATGTTCATCAACTCCATCTCCATAGCCCTTGATGTTCATCAACTCCATCTCCATAGTCCTTGATGTTCATCAACTCCATCTCCATAGTCTTTGATGTTCATCAACAAGGTGCGGCTGGGAGAAAATACAATAACAAAAGATAATAAACACATGCTCATCAATTGAAATAATCGTACAAATTACATCCGATTTGGTCAATTTGTTCGAGGAATATCGTGCGCATAGCAAACACACATGCAGACAAACACGCAGATATTATTGAAAAATAATGTATTCATTTTTAGGGATGGTGAAAACATGTATATCCACCAAAATCCGAGAGTCAGATTTTTGACCTCATCACAATACTTTTCTTTTACACATAATATGTATTGTCGTGAAAGTAAAAATAGATGAACCATGTCTATGAGGTCTTAAAAATATTCATTTCTCTAACATTTCGAATTCAAAAATATTTGATAAATAATTGTTGAATCTCACTGCTGAATTGATAGGAATTGATAAAGCATTTTCTTTCTTTTCCAGGATTACTTATACCGGGAAAAAGACTATCCGTAAGTATCACAAAGTTATCAATTACATTTAAATCTCAAATAAAGATCCAAAGCACATGCTCTTCAAATTTGATTTTCCCGCGGATGATGGGTCCGTTGTCTCTTCTAAATTGCACTGTTAAACTTTATTTCACATATATCGTTTGCTATATGGTACCAGAATGATAAAAAAAATAAAACACATGTTTAAAGCCTGTGGCATAAGAGTCACTCCAAACACTACCGTAAAATTTAGGCGATCCGCCTCAAATGCGATTGAAAATCATAGAAAATGTCAAAAGGTGCTTACTGGGGATTTTTTGCTAAAAGAAAGAACAAGTACAATTAAGATTAAGTAAAAAAATAGGGGGAGGGGTAGGCGATTTCTGGAGGAGGGTGGATCGACGGAATTCTATGATATTTCATCTCTGATCCCTGTACATTGTCTTTTTTTCAATGTTTTCAGTCATTTTCATCCAAAATACAATTAATTACAACATTATTGATAGTTTAATTGGAAGAATAGCCAACAGACGATTTCGGTACTTGAAGCGTAACTCTGTTACTCTGGTCACGGAATCAAAAATTTTATAAAATAATAATTTATAAACTGTAATTAAAATATCGTCTGCTATAACTATACAATAAAATATCTAAAGAACGATTGTTTAAAAAAATTTTTGGAATATCTTTTTCTACTCCTTATGGTTTAAAACCGAATTTTATATGCCTGAGTGTTCTCGAGTTATAGGTAGAAGAGTGCTGGAACAAAAAATTTGGAGATTTATAAACTTTTCGAGCAATATTCCAAGATTTAAAATTTTCCCCGATATGTATAGGTCAAAGTTCCACGTGTATGCAAAGTTTCTATCTTCAATTTGGGCTGTAAATTCACCACTCATTCAGTCAGTCTCACTTACCTGTATGATTTAGATATGCATTTATATCAAGTAATTTCGACAGACGTTTGGTTACGGTTATGTGAAATGATTTTCGTGGTTCGAAAGATACTATCGCCGATGCTAGTAAACACGGCTTCAGTTCATTATTCATTTCCGTTTATTACAATGCACCCTATATACATTTACCTGATATAAATAAAAATGCAGTTTTCAGCCATATCCAACCAATCAGAACGACGTAATTCGCGAGCCTGCGCTGTACGTACAAAAAGAATGCGCAGTTGTAGGACTAATCCTAGCACGTGGCATTTCGGAAGGGAATGCCCTATTATTCTCTTTCTCAGATAATTGGCACTTTTTCCTTGTATGGCCTCTTCCTCCGCAGGTCTAGCACACTAGTTCTTTAGCAAGCGAGCAAGGTGACCGAGTGAATTTATCGTTACTTTGTCTCTGCAGCATGTCTTTTATTTCTTTCATAGTGCGCAGCATATCAGATTCTGAAGTGCTATGCCAGTCACAACGGCGCCACGTGCGATCGATGAAGTCCATGAGGTGCCTATCGAGAGGCTTCAAATATGTTGGCTAGGGACAGTGTAACTCTTATATCCTTGCTTTCGGCCATAAGAACGGCTAAATTTCTGGGTCACGAATGGCATCTACCAATACCTATCTTTCAATACCCGGCGCCAGATTCTCTCCAGACTTTTGTCGACAAGACTTCAATTGAACTCGGCTGGTTTCTTTCAAATTATTCTCCCCATATCGGAATTCCAGGGCATTTGTTGGAACTACGAAATCCAGACGTTTCTCGGTCGGGTGGGTTTGTGGAACATCAGTCGCAGGACCTCGAAGGAAAGCAGCGCATTGGCAGACTTTTGTCTTTTCGACCCACTCGTTTGCTTCCGCAATAATATCGAATTGCGTCCGAAAATTCATCCATGCTCTATCTGTCATACGTACGAGATTTTACTTTGCATACTAAAGCCATGAAAATATTCGTATTGTTGACTGATGAATTTCGCTCGACAGCCATTAATCTGTTTTCAAGCTTTTTCATCTCTTTTTGTCCGGCATTAATGTATGTTTGTACGGATGTAATGTCCTGTCAAATTTCTTCTTGGAAGGATTTAATGTTCTGCTTCATCTTTTCTTGTCTGACTTTCATTTCGTTTTGCATAGTTTTGATTTCGTCTTTCTTCTAGGGTTTAATTTCTTCCTTCATTTCGGTTTGCCTCGCTTTCATTTCATCTTGAATATATTCTTTCACGGTTTTATCATCATCTTTCATTTCCTTTTGTCTAACTTTCATCACTTTTTCATCTTGTCTTGTGCGGCATTAGTATCGTCTTGTCAACTTTAATCTTTTCTTCCACCACTTCTTGTCCGGCTTACATTGCTTTCATGTCCTCCTTCACAGTTTCTTAGTCATCTTGTACAGCTTCTGTTACAGCTTTCACTGCTTCCATATCTTCCTTCATAGATTCTTGTCCAGCTTTCATTGTTTCTTTCAACTCGTTTTGTCCTAAATTTTCTGCCATCGCTTCTTGTACGACTTGCATTGCTTTCATGTCTTCATTCATAGCTTCTTATCCAGCTTGCATATCTTCTTGTTCGGTTTGCATAGCTTCTTGCCCGGCTTGCATAGCTTCTTATCTGCCTTGCATAACTTCTTGTTCGAGTTTCATGGCTTCTTGTACGGCTTTCATCAATTCCATCATCTCACTTAACTGTTCCTCCAATATTTTTCTTGTTGAGGGAGTCACCTGGAGCTCAGGTGCTGCACGTGACCGGATGGGAGGGTACCTTTAACATGTGCATCTCCTCATGAGATGGGCTTAATACCTTATTTAAAATATTTTTGCATATTTACGATATTTATTTCTTGTTCAAAAGTAAACTGACTTTTTTTGTCACTTAGCAAAAATTATGTTACTGTGGAAGTATACATGGACATCAGTGAAATAGTAGTGTTGAAACATTCTCCTAAGTACATGGTAAGTAGTTCTTAATAAATTAATATTTATTTATTGATAACGATCATTAAACAACTCTCCGATAATATTCCAATATGCAATTATGTACTTTCAATATTACTTTCCCTTCAATACATGGTAATGCAGGGAAATTATTGGAATCGTGCCAAAAATCGAGTTTTTGACTGATCTACATGTTTTGCGACCACTAGAACACGAAAAACTGTTTTTAGAGTGACGTCTGTGTGTGTGTCTGTCTAATGTATGTATATACTCTAACTGAAAAACTAATCCACCAAATTTCATGAAATTTTATAGGTAAGTCAGACCTTGGTTCTGATTAGATTTTGATACGATTAAAAAAAAGGAACCTGTTTTTTTGCGAAATGGCCAGCAAAAATCATCTAAATGTAAAATAAAAGACTTCTTATTGTTACATTGTTAATTTGTAACAAAATGTAACATGGTGGAGTTATTGAAAGGTTTGGGGATCTGCAAAGATGGCCCCTTGTTATTTCAGCAATTTCTATAAGGTTCCCCTTTGGCCACCTGAAAGTCAAACGGTACAACGGACATGGACGCCATGTCAATGGGGGGCGCCTTGAAAATGGAGGATACCTCAGCGGGTGGCGCTCGGCCGTTGGGGCGCACGTGCGACCCTTGGGAGTAAGTGTCCGGCCACCTGCGGTAATAATTCTAGGGCCTGTAGCCAAGCCCCATATCAAAATTTAGCCAGTGGAAAACTTAGCCAGTGGTAACCATACACCTTCCAAAATTTAGCCAGTGGTAACTATACACCTTCCAATGAAATTAAAGGGGGCTTAGACCTCAGAACGAATCAGGTAGAAGAGGGAGGAGAGAACTACTTTGAGTGTTTTTCGAGAGAGAGATTTTTCAGAAATGAAGTAGAGAGTGCTTCTTGAGTTTTCAACGGTGAAAGATCTAAAAAGGCTACGGATAGTCGGTCTGGTAAAGAGATGAAGGTATGCCTAAGATATCATACTTATATACTCTGAATTGAATAGCTCTCTTTCCTTTTCTCTATTCCTCTATGCAAGGAGTTTTAGAGGAGGAGGCATTTATTTGAGAACCTCAAATGGCATTAAAATAATTTAATGTCATATTTGCAGACTGTGTATTAATGTATTTGTATATTACTTTAAATGAGTAGAGAAAGGATAAACTTTAAGTTTGTGATTGTGTTAGTTAAAGTAATTGTGTATTATTTTATATTTGAAAAGAAATGCATTTTAAGCTTGCGATTATGTTTGAATATTTTAGTGGAGGATCAATTATGCAGTATGTTGATTGGTAATGTTAGTTGATCGGATGAAAAATCCGAGTAATCAGAATCGCTTACGTTTTTTTTAATTATGTAAATAAATTGTTTTTATTGTATAATTCATCAATGTCCTCATTTTCCGACTCTTTTAATACTATTGATTTTCAGATGGCTTTATACGACACGGCAGCCTTTAAGTTTAATCTTCAAGCAGGCCCGTAGCCAGGATTTCATTTTGAGGAGGGGGGGGGGCCTAAACCTTATGCTTGAAACCGTAAGAATCTTTACCTTTCTAGCGTTAACTTTTTCAATTAGTGCCAAACTGTAACCGCCCTCCCCCCATCCACTTGCCGTTGTTTTTTATTTTCCTTATATACATAATATATAAGGAAAGTATTGTGACGGTGTCGAAAATTCGAATTCGAGTTTTCGACGGAAGAGCACGTTTCAAGCATCCCTGATCACGAATCAAACATTTTTGAGGTGATTCCTGTGTGTGAAAGTATGTGTGTGTCAGTGAGTCTGTGGTGACGCTATCTCACGAACGAATGGAGCGATTCGAATTAAATTTGGTACAAAAATCACAATCAGTGAATACTGGAAGCCTATTGTTTTTAAACGTAATCGAATGTTCAGAACCCCCCTAAATATTCGAGTGAAATTTTGAAAAAATCATAAAATCAAAACCTTTAATAAAATTACGCAAATAGACATTTCTTATGCAATCGCCAAAAGTCGCCAAATTGATAAAAATGTTTGTAAATCTCTAAAAATATCTTGAAATTGATAAAATTGCGCTAAATAAATGAAATTAATTGTGTTTCTTTAGGGAATAGTATTGTGTTGATGTTTCGTTAATTTGTCGCCAAGTGGGACTGTAGAACTAACTAACAGTCCCACTTGGCGATAAATTTTTCGAATTTTTAAAATGTCGCTGAATTGAAGAAAATGTCGCCAAATTGATAAAATGACGCTAAATTTATCAAAATGACACCGAATCGATGAAAATTCAATATTTTGCGTAATTACGATTTTCTAAATAATCTCTGTCGTTTTGTGAGAATTAAAAAATATTTTTTCTAAATTTGCTTACAAACTGGACCAGAATGCTTTATTCTTCAGATCTGCCTATGAAGATAATTTTGTATTTCGGCCCAGAGATTCTTATACATTTATAGAAGAATTAAATTAAATATTTTAATAGAATATGTTGAATAACAAAGTCAATTAGAATACTAAAGGAATTTACACATAATTGTAAATGTTAAGTTTCTTTATATTATATTTTCCGTCCGAAGAACGGGTATATTTTTAGTCTATTTAAATAAAACTGAAAATCTGTCTGTATATCTTTTTGTCTCATCATCACAGGAGAACGGCTGAACCGAATTTGATGAAATTTTGTGGGTATGTTTGGAATAGCCCCACTTAAAATGCTGTCCATGTTTCAAGTTTCTATAACCAAGGGTTTTCTAGAAATTAATTAAAAGCCCACAGTTAAACCTTCCATAAACATAGCATTATGCAGACGATATTTTGTCCCGTAAATTTATTTGAAGAAAATTATATCATGTCGCTTAGCAACGGGTTTAGAGTCATTAAATTTAGCGTTATTTTATCAATATGGCGACATTTCCGTCAATTCAGCGACAATTCAAATCCAAAGTGTTCATTCGGCAGACGATTTTTATTAAATATTTTCTAATTTAAATAATAAAGAAATGTATATGAAATAAATTTTATCTCCCTATTTATATAATAAAGAAATGTATATGAAATAAATTTTATCTTCCAATTTAAATAATAAAGAAATGTATATGAAATAAATTTTATCGAAATTGCATTTTTGACTGGATTATATCAAACGGCCTTCAGATTTAAAAATTACTTTGAGATTATTGATATTTTCAATTTAATATGTCATTTGCTTAATTTCGGCAAAAACGATTAAAACTCTTATATTGTAGTACGGGTAATCTTCTATTAGTACACGGGTATATTTTTTAAAATATAAGTAGCACGGTTATACTTTCCCATACAATTTTAGTTCTTTCATTTTAACATATATTGGAATCAATTACGGCTCTCAAATTTAAAGATAATTGGTATTTGCACTTTATAACGTCATCTGTTGTATTTTGGCAAGGATTTTTGAAATTCATATATTGTAGAACGGGTAATTTTCTACTAATACAC
This sequence comes from Amaurobius ferox, assembly GCA_951213105.1. Taxonomy (NCBI): domain Eukaryota; kingdom Metazoa; phylum Arthropoda; class Arachnida; order Araneae; family Amaurobiidae; genus Amaurobius; species Amaurobius ferox. The sequence continues at coordinate 33,359,959 of OX578148.1, forward strand.
GGGTATATCTTCTAATATTCGGGAATATAAGTAGTACGGGTATATCTTCCAATACAATTTTAGCGCTTTTATTTTGGCATTTACTGCAAATTTGTTTACCAACGGGACCAGGATGTTATATTCTTCAGATCTGTCTTTGAAGATAATTTTTGTATAGGAAGAACAGGGTTATTTTAATCTAAGAGAATGTAGTTATTAGGAGTGTATCTTCCCATACAATTTTAGCACTTTTCTTTTAGCATATATTGGCATTAATTACGGCCTTTGGGTTTAAAGATTGGGGGGATTATTGCTATTTTCAATTTATTACGTTATCTCTTATTTTTTGGTAAATATATGTCTCCTACTGTTGCACAGATATATACAATCTTCTAATATTCGAGAATATAATTAGTACGGGTATATATTCCAATACAACTTTAGCGCTTTTATTACTTTCCTTATATACATAATGTATAAGGAAAGGATTGTGACGGGGTCGAAAATTCGAATTCGAGTTTTCGACTGGAGATCACGTTTCAAGCATCCCTGATCACGAATCAAACATTTTTGGGGGGATGTCTGTCTGTGTGTGTGTGTGTGTGTGTGTGTGTGTGTGTGTGTGTTAGTGAGTCTGTGGAGACGATAACTGACGAACAAATGGACCGATTCGAACGAAAATTTGTACAAAAATCACAATCCATGAATACTGGAAGTCTATTGTTTTTAAACGTTATCGAATGTTCAGAACCCCCCTAAATTGTTGAGTAAAATTTTGAAAAAATCATCAAAAAATCAAGACCTTTAATAAAGTTACGCAGATAGACATTTCTAATGTAATTTTTCCTTAGAAAACGATTGACATAAATTTTAGAACGCTAGCATGAACCGTTCTCGAGATATTGCACATTTTTTGAATAAATTTATCAAAAAATCCCATAAATTAAAAAAAATATATTAACTGTTGAGAAACATGTTCACTTTTCATATGTAATATCATGCGATAAATTGGGTGACATCATTCTCGTGGATCTAGCTCGTTCCACTTATGAGAAAAGTTACCTTGAGTAATACTTTTGTATTTGAACGCCAATAGTTATTTATCTGCTATAAGAATAATTTATTTCTCCGTCCATAACGCTTGGCGAGATTTTGGCGCCGAATTTGGCGGAATATAGCCAACTTGGCGACATTTTATAATATTGTCAAATTAATGGGAATCTCGCCAAATGGATAAAAATGACACTAAATCAGTGAAAATGACGACTAATTGACGAAAATTCAATTTCTTGGAAAGAATATAAATAGCTACTATAAGAAAAACCTATTTTTTAATTGTAAAAATAGTAAATTCATTGCATTATATAAGGAAAGTCATGTGTTGCCCACATCAGATTTTTTTGACATATATTGATTTAATTTCATATATTTTGTAAATTTGTTTTACAAGCGGAACCAAGATATTTTATTCATCAGATCTCCCTGGGAAGATAATTTTGTATAGTAAGAACGTAGATTCTTAAATATCTTTTTAGGACCATTAATGTAAATATTTTAATATAATTCTTTGAAAAACAATGGCATTTAGAATATTATAGGAATTTGCACATGATTGTGAATTTTAAGTTTTTTATATTATATACTCAGTACGACGAATGCGTATGCTGCTAGTTTAATAATAAAATAAGAAAGTTTAATTTATCACAATTATATAACTGTGTATATTATTGTTCGGGGTATGTTTATTGTGACATCGTTGACTTTCAACGGGCATTCCGCTAGTAAATAATAAAACCTTCTACATTAGAAAAAATAGAAGGTTCTTAACAATGATGTGGCTAATAACATGAAGGATGAGATGCTAGTAAAAAGGCTCAATGTTTTAAATAGCATAGGAGCGCAATCAAATCGAACTTTGCTACACTGTTAAACATTTGCAAGCATGTTACTGAAAGTTTTACGGGAGTCATCTGACCTTAATGGGGAAAAAGGTTCCTAGCTGAATATTTCAGAAATAAAGCTAGAATTGTCATGAAGGTTCATATTTGCAGCTTTTCTGACAGGTTGTTAAAATTATCAACAAAGTAGCTGATAAAATCTTATGTGGGCAGCACATGACTTTCCCTGCAGACTCAAATTATTTTTTTTCTTTATTTCTTTAAGAACTCATTAAATTGAGTTTAATTGCACAAAATGACACTAAATTTACATTTTTAATTCTATTTCTGCTTTTATCTGGTAATTGGACATTTCCCCAAAGGCGGCATAAAACAATGCGAAAAATATCAAATAATTCGAGAACGGTTAGTCATAGAGCAATAGAGTTGTTCTTATTCTTTTCCTCGTCAAAAATTACGCATGAAATAAGCATTTAATTGATACATTTGAACATACGTAGTCTTTTTTTAAATATTGGCGATTTTTGCGGACCATTTCGTAAAAAAAGGCAGGTTGTTCTTTTCCGAATCGTACCAAAATCTAATCAGCACCAGAGTACCCCGCATGTGATTTATCTACCAAATGTTGTGAAATTTGGTCAATTTATATTTCATCTAGAGTGAATACATGAGAGTTTTGCTGGTCATTTCACAAAAAAAGGCTGGAAATGTTTTTACGAATCGTACCAAAAACTATTCAGCACCACGGTCACATCCAAGGGTCTTATCTACCAAATTTTATAAAATTCAGTCCATTAATTTTTGAGTTAGAGTGGATACATACATTGCACAGACAGACAGACACACAGACGTCACGCTAAAAATAGTTTTTTCGTATTCTAGAGGTCTCGAAACGTGCAGATTCGACGAAAACTCGAGTTGAGATTTTCGGCATGATTCCAATACTTTCCCTATACATTAACATATATTGCAGGGAAAGTAAAAAGTATCTTAAATACACATTTTCTGGACTTCAGATTCTGTCGCTGTTCGTAAATTGGATTTTTCGCCACGCATACAACAAACGAACAGACAGACACAAACAAACATTCTCTTTTATTATTGTAGAAGTGCAGAAATTTGCTTACTTATAATCATCTTCTCATTTATCTTGAACCATTGTCATGCTTTCGAGACTCTTCAGCTGGGGGGGGCATTTCCAAGACCGATCTCATTAATCTATTTCACAGAGTCGCAAATATAGATATATTCTCTTGAAGATAAAATCTCTGCAATGGGAAATCTCTTCATAGGAGGTCTCTTGTCACGAAAAAATTAACTTTTTCAAACTTTTCAGTAAAGGAATTTAATTTTTTGCAGTGTAATGTTAAAATAACCAGTACTTTTTTTTTGTAAAATTAGCTGAATTTTCATCCAAGTATATTTTTTTCCAGGTTGTTGAAGTGTTCAGCACCATCGGCGGTTTCATTGGTGGATGGTTAGGCATTTCATTACTGGACGTCTCTGATATCCTGGAAGGATTTTGCAGAATAACCCTGTACTCATTCAAAAGAAAACGACGTGACTTCGATAGAGATATTCGAAACCTTTAATAAATTTCAAACTCATCAACTTTGGTTTTTCAAATTAACATTTTGCATACTTAAAGACTTTGATCTTGAAGACTTCAATTAATATCTTATTGAAATACAAATATGTTAAAACATTACTAGCTGATAAGATCATCCTTGTCAATTTTCCAGAACGCATTCGTCGAATCCACGGTTTGAAAAAAGTAGCGAGCAGCTGATTCTCCTAGCAAAATAATTTGTACATTCCAGAAGTTAATTGTCCCAAATAAGACATACTTTGGTTAAAAAAAAAAATTCTTTGAGATATTTATTTCTATAAAACCAAACGCTTCTTTTTAAACTCAGACAGTTAGAATTGCAGTTAGGAAACTGATGAAATAAATCCACTTAGAACAGATTTTCGTTGAAATAAAATGTCTGCAATTCAATCAAACCACCTGCTCTCGAATATTGTCTACAGCAACAAAAAATCAGTAAATTTGATTTGAAGAAGTGGAGAAATGGCCAATTTTTAGCTTTAAAATGACCTTCTTTCAATCAAGGTCACCCGACCTACACGAAGGTGAAAGATGGGGCGCGGTAGCCCATTGGTTAGCGCGCTGGAGTTGCACTCGGTAGGCCCGGGTTCGATTCCAGCCACAACCAAAACTGCCGCCGTGTTCATGCGGAGTACGATCACGGTAAACATGTGGGTCCGAAAGTCCTTCCCAGAGGTTGGTGGTAGGGGAAGGAGGGTACGGTCCCTGTGGATGCCTCCCCCACTGGGTTCCGGTCTAAATTGGGTGGCACTTCCCGACCGTCCAAACAGTTACCTTACACCTTTCTGGTAGGTCGGACGGTCTGGGTTTCAACAACAACAACAACAACGAAGGTGAAAGATGTCTGGACGAACACCGAAGTGTTACCCAATTTAGGATAGATTAAAACTTTGCAATAAACTAAATTGAATTTTTTTTAAATACTGCCAAAGTGCAGTGTCTGGGGACGTGAAGCACCCTGTAGCAAATTTCGTGGCAATCCGGTGTTTGATTTCTTGCTACAAACGACAGACATACATAGACATATGTACAAACATCTTCTTGTGTATGCAAAAACAATCAATATTTCAAACTAATTGAGATTTTTGTCGATATATTAAAGCTAAAAATTTTAAAGGTTCTGTTTCAGTTACGTAAATTGATTGATATTTATTAATGTATTTCTATAAACTTCGGGAAATGCACAAAAATACGCAAATAATATACACATATATGTACATGACTCTTTTAACTTTTCTTATATACATAATGTATAAAGAAAGTATTGTGACGGGGTCGAAAATTCGAATTCGAGTTTTTGACGAGAGAGCACGTTTCAAGCATCCCTGATCACGAATCAAACATTTTTGAAGTGATGTCTGTTGTGTGTGTGTGTGTGTGTGTGTGTGTGTCAGTGAGTCTGTGGAGACGATAACTCACGAACGAATGGACCGATTTGAACGAAATTTGGTACAAAAATCACAATCCGTAAACACTGGAAGCCTATTGTTTTTATACGTAATCGAATGTTCAGAACCACCCCTAAATTTTCGAGTGAAATTTTGAAAAAATCGTCAAAAAATCAAAACTGCTAATAAAGTTACGAAAATAGACATTTCCTATGTATTTTTTCATTAGAAAACGATTGACATAAATTTTAGAATGCTAACATGAACCGTTCTCGAGATATTGTACATTTTTCAAAAAACTTATCAACAAGTCATATAAAATATAACAAAAATATTTCCTATTGAGAAACATGTTCACTTTTCATATGTAATACCATGCGATAAATTGGGTGACATCATTCTCGTGGAACTAGCTCGTTCCATTCATGAAAAAATATACTTTGAGTAATACTTTTGTATTTGAACTCCAATAGTCATTTATCTGTTGAAAGAATAATTTATTTCTCCATCCATAACGCTTGGCGAGATTTTGGCGACGAATTTAGCGGAATGCCGCCAACTTGGCGATATTTTTAATTGTTGCCAAATTAACAAAAATCTCGCCAAATGGATAAAAATGACACTAAATCAATGAAAATGGAGACTAATTGAAGAAAATTCAATATCTTGAAAAGAATATAACTATCTACTATAAGAATAACATTTTTTTTAACTGTAAAAGTAGTAAATTCATTACATTATATAAGGAAAGTCATTTGTTGCCCACATCAAATTTTTTAAATATAAATTTAGTTAAATAAATATATTTAACGAAGAACCCGTTATTAATTTCTACAAATGCAGATGAATTTCGTGAAAATAAATAGAACGCCAAGTAGAGCCCTTTATAAAAGATATTTGCTTCTATTTCTAAAATTGACATAGTTAAACCCACGGTTTCAAGATTTTGCATTAAAAGCTTCAGGATGAATATCCGTTCAGACATCAACTTTTACAATCTGGAATAGTTAACAAAAATTAAATACACACCAACGAACAAATAGTACATTGTAAATATACATCGAAAATAACTTTATCAATATTAAGCATTCTTCACTGTTGATCCCAAAATTTAAAGATTTTGTTTTTTAAACGGCTGGAAGAAAATCCGATTAAACATGCATATTTACGTAATGGAGTATTTAATAAATTTTAATTACACATCCTCGGACAAAACATACATTGTAAATATATATCGAAACAAACTTGAAAAATATTTAATTAATCTTCACAGTTCAACCCACAGTTTAGAGAGTTGGTATTTGAAATCCGTTTAATTATAACATTTACATAATGGAATATTTACAATAAATGAAGGCACGTCATCGGACAAAACATACATCGTAAATATTTAGCGAAGAAAACTTTAACAATATTTAATCATTCTTCATATGAAAAGAACATTCTTTCAATTGGTGTGTTGCTCTAAACGTTTGACATCCATAATGTTGATAAATATTTCAGATCGGGGCAAAAACGTCTGTAATTAATATAAGAAAAACGCATAGAAAAGTTCATCAAAGTAATAAAAAATATTTATATTAAATTCTGAATACGTCCATTTTTCATCTTTTAAATTCCAAATTCCATTTCCGAGACGTCGCCACTCATTTCTGTATTACTTGCCGTCTGACGCTCAAAAATGTTGAGTAAAAATTAAAGATAGATTTACGAACTATTGAAGTTGGCATTTCTCATTTACGAAATAATTCGCAAGAGAGTGTTTCTTTGAATGCATTTTGTAATGAATGATAAATTACGTGCAAATTTACGATATAGAGATTGAATTAAGCAAAAAATGTATGATCAGTATAAATAGCGTTCCTTTTCTCATACATCTTTAATACACATTTTTTTCTCGGACCAGGTGCTCATGCTAAACTCAATTAAGTCCAATATTTTTCTTTACCATGTCTTTGAGATGCTGGGGAAAAACTTTACTTCAATGGCTTCTGCATCTGCAATAATATAAATCTTTTGGTCGACATGTTCGGTAGTTTTTAATGCATTTATGATATACTAAAAACAAACATTCTAAATTCCTGAAAGTTCTTACTCAAGGTTCTTAAAACCTAAAAATCATCTGAAATTCATCTGAAAATATTCTCATGTTATTTGAAATTTGTAAAGTTCATCTAACATAAATCTGAAAACACTGAAATACACTCTGAAGAAGTTCTAAAGTTCCTAAAAACATTCTAGAAATAAACTGAATTCATAAATAAACTGAAAGAGGACCTATTGACCAGTTTCCCTACGTGTACAAATATGTACTCTACATGTAATTAAATGGAACTTTCCTAAAAATATAAAAACATGCATTAAAGTAAAAGAGAGAGAGAACACAGAATTTAGGTTTTCAAAATCTAACGTTTATTAAAATTTTAAACTTTATTTTAAAAGAATTTTTAAAACATTTTGCATCTCATTAACTAAAATCAAACATCTTAAATAATAAAAATAAATGGAATGGCCGGTCGTATAGTGGTAGAAAAAACGTTAGAATATTAAATTTTAAAGTTAACAATATTAAACTTATACAACTATTTATCAAAACTAAAATTTGGGATAAAAGAACATAAGTTAGCCAAAAGGGAATTTAGAACATCCTAACAATAATCCAGGATTCGTAACTTAAAATATATATAAGTTGAGGGGTCTTAGTCATGCTAAACTGAAAACAATTGGAAAAAACATATTTTAACTATTGAGAGATATAATTCGAAAAGGTTTCACCAAATGCTCCAAGGAACTGCAAGGATCAGCAGGAGGGAACTTCACAGGAAAAAGTCACCAAAGATCCCAAGGAACACCTCTTGAAACGCAGAACACAGCAAAGGAGGATTATGTCCATCTCTAGAGAGGAAAAATCTTTAACCGGATCCTTTTTCCAAGGGGATATTCCCAAACAGGATGTTTAGTAACGATGGAATTAAACAATTTCTTCCAAACAGTTGTAGCTGACTTTTGGCATCAGAACAGAATACAGACCATATGTCCGTCTTACTTTTCGGAAATGTGCATTCCATCCATCATAAGCAGAGCTACACTGCTTGACAAGATAAATAAACTCTTAATTGGCCGGTAAGGATTCCTCGGCCGACATCGTAAACAGCTGGGAACACGGAGGATTACTAATTAAATGACTGAAGAGGCAAGAAATCAAAACATCCAGTCTTTATAGACACAACAATTCTCTGCCATCAGACGTAACATTTTCAACAGCTCTTGAATGTTTAGATTAAAACTCGGCGGCAGGAATAACAAATAAACAGAGCATAATTAATGGGCCGGGAATAAAAAAAAGAACTTTCGTTCCTCAGAACGCTCGCCGGATTCGAACTACGGCTCGCGCCGAAGCGCTGAAAACAACAACTTTAACAGATCACATCTTGGGTTCTAATTCAGAAGGAAGAGAGCAAAGAGATCGAAAAAGTGCGCGATTTTACTTATATACTCCGAAACATCGCTGCCACAGAATGTAAACAAAATTGTCGATGAACGATAAAATAATTAATGACAGACGATTTTAATATTACGGTCAACCAACTAAAAACTCGAAATTTCAAAGAAGAGAAATGGAATTTCAGAGCAGACGAAAATTAAAAAGAAATGGAGTGAAACGTTTTGGAAAATACGAATTCGGCAACAATTTAAATATGGACGATTCTGAAATATTTAAAAAGCTGAAAATAGAATAAAACTGTAAAATTGCGGTGAATTAACCAATTTTTAACCGAGAGCAATAAATTTGGAATCAAATTAAAGGGAATAAAAAGGGCAATAAATGGAATTGCAAATTAGCAAATTTAAATAAATTTAAATTGCTAAAACCTAAAAAGAACGAACTTTTGCCGTTTTTAACACAAAACCTATGGAATAGAACTTATTTGGAACAGAAGAATATCAAAACCTAAACAATTGGAAAATGGATAACTAAAAGAGAATGGCTATGTAAATAGGACCCCTGAACACGTTTAAACAAATAGCAAAACTCCTAAAATTGTTAAATATCCAAAAGTATAACCCAACAGACATATTCAAACTTTTTGATATATGATGATCTCATAAACATTCTAATAATTCGAGCTTCCCAATTCATTTTCTTCCTTGTTCAAATATCTTGAGTTTCCATGATTTGTCTGATGTGCAGGAAACTTGCTTGAGAAACATGTGCGCCATCTCATAAAATATTCCTGATTAAGCATTTCGAATCTTCTTGAACAGGGATTCCCAAACTACGGCCCTCGGTCCCAATGTGGTCCTTAAGTTGTATTAATCCGGCCCGCGGCCCGATACCTGATAGTAGAAAAAAATGATAATATAATTTATGTAATATTTATCTTCATTAAAAGTATTTCGTTTCATAAGTATTGCACAGATTTTTCGTTTTCCATTACATTTATAAGAAATTCTAAAACAGGTGATTAATTACAGTATTATTACGGAACTGTAACTACTTTAAATGTATTTCTAATATCTCGTCCAACCTCACACGCATTTTTATAAATTATCTTTTAATGACAATTTTTTTGCCTAATTGTTTCATCTTTTTTTATTTTATTCGACATGGGTGCGGTGGGGACTTTGCTTTGCAAACTTGAAAACATTGTACCTTTCTGTACAAACATTTTGATAAAGGATTTTCTTAACTAATAAAACCTCTGTATTTCCAATTGAAAGGACATACGCGTAAATTGAAACGCTATCTATATTTTAGTGTAATTTTTATTGAATGTAAAACTTTAAAAGTGTTAATAATTGAATTTTGAAATTAAATACGTTCTCTACCAGAATTATATTAAAATACTGGAATAATGGTATAAAATAATGAAACGTTAGTCATATTTCAAGTTCTTATAAACATTTAAGAACGATATGGTGAAATTATGATGTTTTGGAAGCATATTGCTTTCGGATGAACTTAGGCAATGCGCCGAAAAGTGCGGTTAAAAATGCATGCGTCGAGAATTGCGGTTAAATATGCTTTGATTCGAAGATTGATCCACTTTAATGGAAGCGCGGTAATTCCACGGGTCCTATGTCAATGGGCAGATACCTCTTCCCTACCTGATTAGGTGCCCGACGTAGTGCTTAATAGTATACTTTAAGTAATACGTCTTTCTTTCCCTCACATGTTTCGCCCAACATATATATATATATATATATGTGCTTTTTTCAGGTATTCATTTTTTCTTTTTTATTCCTTCTTTATGTATGTCGTCCAAGTAGAAATAGTTTATAGATATAATCTATCTATTTCTTCAGAAACATACATTTTTGTGTTTGCTTCTACAAAAAACTTGGACAGGATTAGATTTTTGTAGAGGCTAACAATTCATGATTTAGGCTTAGAGCCTCGTCCACGTGTATAGTGTTTGTGCTTGATTTCGTTTGTTATACTTTTTTCGATTCCATACCTTTGTATTATGATATTTTTCATTGACTAGTTGATTCGATATTTATTTTATTTATTTATTTTTTCCATTTGCTTGAGGATTAGTTGATTTTTACTTTTGTTTCGTAAGCCAGTTAGATAGTTGAATTTAGTTTAAGGTTTTCTTTTTTTGTTTCCATACCTTTGAATTTTGTTGATTTTCTGTAACTTGATAGCTTGTGTTTTGTATTTTTTATCCATTTGATTGATGATTTGCTGTATTATATTTTATTCTGTGGGTGTTTTAAAAAGTTAGGTTTATCGTGTTACATTACTTTTCGTTTACATTACTTTTTCGTCTTACTTTTCGTTCATTGGATTTTCAAACTACTATTATTATATATATATATATATATATATATATATATATATATATATATATATATATATATATATATATATATATATATATAAACAAACTATATATTATATATATATATATATATATATAAACAAACAAAGAACCATTTGGAATCGAACTTCTGTACTTCTAAAATAAAAAATGTTTAACAATTAATAGAAGTCTGTTTACTGTAACGATTTGCTCAAATATTATCTATATTTCGTTAACAAAATGTTATCTATAGATATAATTTATGTTTTAGGATAAAAAGAAATATTGAAATATTAATTAAAAATAATTTGCCATGACAATTTGAAAAAGAAAGCTAAAACAGTCGTAGCAATATTTGAAAATAAATGTGTAAGAAAAGAAAGTGTTGCAGAATCTTAATCCACGCATTTTGAAACTGTATATTTTAGAGATTTAAAAATACGTAGATTAAGATTCTTAAAAAAGAAAGTTGTGTATAACAATGAACATACTACCACAATGGCACACTTTTACAATTTTCCGGAAGTGCTACAATTCCCCGTTCTAGCGCGAACGTGCCAAAGTTGGCTCTCATTTGTAGCAGGGAAGGGTCAAGGTCTATTGAAAGGTACTTCCATTTACCTTGGCGAAGGGGAACATACTGGCCATGCTTTTCAGATCACCAAACAATGGAAAGGCTACCTCTAGTGATTCTAGCTCTTTGGGAGCACTCCACCCTAAAGAACAACGAGTTATACTACCTCGATGCTAAAGAAGCGCCCCTCCATCTTATTCTATTTACAGCTGGGGGTCCCACCCGTCGAATATACTCCTTTTGTATCAAACATATTCCTTTTGATTAGGGGCCTCCAAATTAAAGCCTGCGGGAAATATGTTTCGTTCAATCTTTTCCAATCCAGCCCGCGGACCGAAACATGATTGAGGAAAAAAATGAAGACTTAATTAATACAAAATTCATCGTAATTTAGGATCATCACGTTTCATATGTATTTCACTGATTTTACCATTTAAATCATATTTATACCAAATTTCAAAGAAGAATAATTACAGTGCATTTATTTATATTTTCATACCCAGCCTCACATCTTGTGTCAGAAACACTAGTGGCATGTAGGAGCATATTTCTTATGTACTTTTATTAATTACATCCGAAAATTGAATTTCCATAAAGTGGAAACTTTCTTCAAGTACATTCATCTGGATTTGGTACGACATATTTATGCGAATTTTGAATTAAAAATGATATATTTAAAATCAGTGCATAGATCAGCACTCTCTGATGAAAACATGCAATCAATTTCAATGACTCATATTTCCCATTTTTAGAACCAGCTAAATTTTCGAAAGCAACGGAACAGCAGTTTCATACCTCGCGTTTGGTGTTTTTCAAAACCAAGTTAATTGGAATATTTTTTGGCACATTTTTTATTCTAAAAATTAATAATTTCTTTACTTATGAATTTGAAATTTATTATATATTAAAATAACTAACAAAAGTTTAAATAAAACTTTCATATAAAGAATCCGTCAAAATTTCTTTTGATATTAAAAAGCTGAATAACATAATTGAAATAGAAAAATAACCAACAAAATGCATACTCTTGTTTCTCACTGGTTTACAATTTTCTGTTACCACGTAGTGGTCATGTGTTTGCACGTACTTTGGAAACAAGTATTATTTCGATACATTATTTTGAAACTAAATTGAAATATTTAATATCACCTCGCAATGTTAAGAGATTGTTTTGAAAAGGTAAGGATGTAAAGATATGACTGTAAAAGTACACAAAAATGAACAGTCCATCCAAAACTGCATTTGCTCCGACAGTTCAGACTGCTGCTAGAAATAGAAGCATTTGCTTTCTATAAGTGTTTTAGATTAATTTATGCAAACGAAAGAAAGCCAAAGGGAAGATGTGTAGTAACAGATTTATTATCTTGTCTGTTGACATTTTGGGGAATAGACAAATGTGTTTTACTTGGTAAGCATTGTGATATATAAGGTCTTCGTTGAAGACAAGAGAAAAGTGAAAAAGATATCCCATTTGGATAGCACTTGACTTTATTTACGAACTCAAATTCATTTTCTCTTTCATTGTTTTAAAATTCATTAAATTGAGTTAACACGGAAAATTATATCAAATTACACTAAATTTGCAGTTTTATTTCAATTTTAGTTTTCTTTTGTCGGCAGAACTGATTTTTAAAGGCGACGTGATAAAATTACGAAAAATTGAAATATCTCGGGAACGGTTATTCCTAGATTTAACGTCAAAAGGGTAACCCACACGTGACGTATCCACCAAATATTGTGAAACTTAGCTTATTGGTTTTTCATTTAGAGTGAATACATACATTGAATAGACACACGGACACAAAGACGTCACGCTAAATTTGATTTCTCTGGTTCTCACCAGGGTGTTCGTTACGTGTAGATTCATCGAAAACTCGAATTGCCATTTTCGACACGATTCCAATACTTTCTATGTACATTATAATCTATTGTAGGGAAAGAAAAATTATGAACAAAATGTTGATATAACTTTGGTTTAAAAAAATCGCATATGAGCAGCCCATGATTTACCGTGCAAATTCAAATTCATTTTGTAATTTTTATTTCTTTATTCATTAAATTGAATTTAATTGCAGAAAATAACATGGTTACATTTCTGATATAATATGCAATTTGTCGTATCATCGCATTTTTGTTTAATTTGGCCATTTAAGTCCCTCCTTTGCCGAAATGGAGGAATGGACAATTTTTGGCTTGAAAATTTCTTTCTTTCAACCATGGCCTCCCGACCTACACGAAGGTGAAAGGTGTCTGGATTAATACGGAAGTCCTACCTAATTTAGAATGCTTTAAAACTTCGTGATAAACTAATTCGAAGTTTTTTTTTAAATACTGCCAAGGTGCAGAGTATGGGGACGTGAAGCACTCTGTATCAAATTTCTCCGCTATCCGCCGTATGATTTCTTGCTACAAACGATATACACAGGCAGACGCATATACATCTTTTTTTTATGTAAGAACAAGCAGTATTTAGAACAATCTGAAATTTTTGTCGATATATTAAAGCTAAAATTTTAAAGGTTTTGTTTCAGTTACGTAAAATTATTGATATTTATTAATGTATTTTTTTAAACTTAGGAATGTGCACAAAAATACGCAAATTATATACACATATACGTACATGACTATTTAACTCCTTTTTAAATATACATTTAATTAAACAAATATATTTAATGAAGAACCCGTTATTAATTTTTACAAATACAGATAAATTTCATGGAAATAAATGGAACGTCACACAGAGCCCTTTATTAAAGATATTTGCTTCAATTTTTAAAATTGACACAGTTAAACCTACGGTTTCAAGATTTTGCATTAAAATATTCTGGAAGAAAATCCGTTCAGACAAAAACTTTTACATACTGGAATATTTAACAAAAATTGAATACACATCAACGAACAAATAGTACATTGTAAATATACATCGAAAATAATGGCGTTTACTTTTAAAATGCTCATGTAAACATGCTTTGGATCAAAGATTTGCGTTTTCTCTTTCGAAGAGAAATTAAGAGGCTTAATTGAGTGTAACAAAAAAAAAAAAAAAAAAAGATCGATTTACTATTGTAAAAGAAGAAAAAAATACTTTTTCCCTTGCTAGTTTCTCATACAAAAGTACATTAAAATCAAGAAAGGACAAAAATAATCAGACAATAAATAAAATCATTAAATAAAAAGACAAAAAAATCAAGAAAAACAAAAATTACAATGGAACATTTTTTGTTTTACAAATTGGGCTATAGAAAAATATTTTTATCATTAAAAAAAAAGTTTCAAGGGGTCCTGTATAAAATATTACATTTTGTACTTTTTACTAAAAAGTGTCACATGATCAAAATTTGTAAACGATAATAGTCTACCTTTCTACCTTAATTAAAGCATTTTCACTTTCCCTGCAATACATAATAATGTATAGGGAAAGTATTGGTATCATGCCGAAAATCGCAACTCGAGTTTTCGACGGATCTACGCCTTTCGAGACTTCTAGAATACGAAAAAACTATTTTTAGCGTGACGTCTGTGTGTCTGTCTGTTTGTCTGTCTGAATGTGCAGATTTTGTATCCACTCTAACTAAAGAACTAATGGACCGAATTTCATAAAATTTGGTAGGTAAGTCACTTGGTAGCGAATCTGGTGCTGATTAGTTTTAGGTACGATTCGGGATAAAAGAATCCGCTTTTTTTTTGCGAAATAGGCCGCAAAAGCTTGTATTCACTCTAGTTGAAAAACTAATGGACCGAATTTCACAAAATTCGGTAAATAAGTCACTTGTGGGTGACCCTGGTGCTGATTAGAATTTGGTACGATTCGAAAAAAAAATAACCTGCCTTGTTTTGCAAAATGGCCCTCAAAAAACGCCAAAATCTAAAATAAAAAACTACGTATGCTGAAATATATCCATTAAATACTTGTCTAATACGTAGTTTTTAACGAAGAAAAGAATAAGACCAACCCCATTACACTAGGACTAGCCGTTCTCGAGATAGTTTAGGTTTTCGTATTTTCTCTACGTCACCTTTGAAAATAAGTCCAGTTATTAAATGAGAACGAAAATTGAATTAAAAGTGAATTAAATTTAATTAAAATAAAGAGAACGTGAATATAAGCCTACAGGGAAAGTCATGTGCTGCCCACATTAGATTTTTAAGATTGAAAGTCTACAATCAATCGTTCAAGAGAAATTCAATCGTGCAATTTTTCTGAAACACTTTTTGTATTACCAAAATAATGTTATAACTGCTAAAGGAAGAATACCATCCCTTTATGGTTAGAAGTTTCAAAAAGTGGAACTCCAATCGGATAATGTTGTCAGTTCTACACATCCAAATCTACCACTAAATTTATTGGAGGAAAATGGCAAAAGATACAGATATCAAGAATATACGTTTTGTCATATTCCTTTAAAAGCCTCTGATGTCAATAAAAGACTTTATAGCTTTGGACTGCATAAAAGAGACTTTCTAAACACAGTCCTAAAACGATGTATGGACTATGAAAAGCAAAGAATGAAGTGTTGAGTAAAATACCACAACTAACTTTAAAAATGTTCCCTTATCTTGGAAATCTAGATGTAAGTTTATCAACTGTCTAGAGAAAGAGTTATCAGACAGAAAATTCAGAAAATAAATATTTTTATTTAAACCATCAATTATGTTGCGGGAAAATCGTTTTAAAATTGTCTAAACATTCTCTGTATATACTTAGCTTTTATAGAACTTTCTTTCCCCCAAAATATCTTCAAGTATATTTAGTGCTATAGGGAGAATTCAGGGAAACTAGCCTAGGCAACCGTGTAGGTTTATGCCTCTTAATGGCTAGCCCCAGGGGTCAATCTCCATTCCAGTGGAGCCGCAGCCAGGTCGCTGACTTGGCGAAATCATTCACCGGGTAGGGTCCGAGAGAACGTCCGCCAAGCTCGACACCAGCCACCGGTCAGCCCTTGGCTCAGGCCATGAATAGGCACAGTATATGGGCGCGACCACCTGGAAGAGTCTGGGCCTGAACGACTCACTGGTTCGACGGACAGCTCATCGTCGAACAGGTAACCAGATTGATTATCCCCCAGCATACGGAGGATCAGAGGTACAGACCTAAGATCCGTACACCGCAATCATTGGCGGCGCCGCCCCTGGGGGGCAGTGATATAGGATGATTCGAAACGTTGTATAAACACTAAAACAAACATTTTTCGTCAATGAATGCATGGCCGCAGATGTCACTCTTTGGCGGTAAAGGACGCTGATGGACGGAACGGAAATTGTCTAATTTTCGCCATTATAATTCGTAACTCGGACTTTGTGAAACATGGGACACGAATGCTGAGTGGCCGACATGCATCTAGCGATTAGGACTTCCAATATAAACGGAAGAGCTGCTGTAATATTATCTGTACACTCTTACAGCTCCTCCATTTCCAATGGCAGCCTCATACGCTAGATGCGTGTTAGCCGTACTACCCAGATTGTCCGACATACTCAAAGTTGTGGAAGACCCAGACCGTCCAACTCGTCCTAATATATGAGCAGCTGTTTGGACGGCCGGATACTCGAAGGTGTAGCATATCTGTTTGAATGGCCGTACAGAAGCACTCATGTGAAACCGGGATCCAATGAGATTGACAACCATAAACCATATCATCCTTACCACCGTATCTTGTATGGACGTTTGCACCTACACATTTACCATATCCACGCATACTCTGCGTAGACGTGAAAATAATTTTGATCAGTGTCGAGGATCGAACACGAGTCTACTGTATGGAAAGCTTTCACTATAACAACAGTGCTGTCCCAGCCTAGATGCATATCAGCTATCTCAGCATTCGTGGAATGCTTCATTTTGCACTTACGAACCTCGCGTTACGAATGTCGATGGCGAAAAATAGACAATTTGCTCAATGCCCACCAACACCCTTTGACATCAAAGAGTGATGTACGTCTAAAGGCATACATCATGAACGAAAAATGTTTGTTTTAGTGTTCCCTATCTCCAATTAAAATTTGTACAAATAGTTTTGAATTGCACTGCTTAGGAAGTTCAGGTAATATGGAATATCTACTCTTCTGTACAGTGTTACTGTCGAACAATAATCTAAAACTATTAAAATTATTCTCACTGTGCACTATGTGCCCAGTCTTGCTAGAACCGTTCTAAATTGTCCGAGGTTTGCTGATTACTATCCTATTACTGATAACTCCTGATTCGCTGATTGCTCTTCTATCTTTTGCAGATATTACAAATTTATAAAGGTATATTCTTATTTCTTAAATTTTTACCTTGAAACCTTTAACAAAGGCCCACGATCGGACAAATCATTTCTGACATTTGTTCCGAGGTGCAGATGTTTCTTTACTGATGTAAATTTTCAGACAGTGCATACAAAATAAGTATGTGCAAATGTACATCAGGATAATACTAATTAAACCGATAAATAAATTTGTGAAGCCACTTTACTTGCTTTTGAAGCTTTATAACAAACTAAAGGGAAAAAAGTTGTCTGGGATGTAACGGGCATAAATTAACGCGGTTCAAAATCGAAATATTTTCAGCTATAAATATGTTCCTTATCAAGCTTGTGACGGTTAACTATCGCCATTCATGCCACCTGCACCAAGTGACGTTTCTTTCGAAGTGGCGTTTCTTTATGAATCTTATAATTGAGGAAACAGCATACCATTTCCTGTTTTGAACGTCTGACTTCCGAAGACTCCCGATGGGGACTTGTACATAACTTTAACGTCGGTGACTGTATGCTGGCACTTGAAAGCCATAATTTTCGGTACCTGTATCTGTGTAAACCAATATGAGGGTGCACATTACAAACACGTGGCGTACATGGAATAGCCCCGGACATAAATGAGCCCCGGACTGACGACGACCAATGAGATAGATGGTCGGTCACTCCATCTGGGGCGTATACAAATTTCTGTCGAAAGTAAAATGTTCATCTATTCGAACTGGACTTGCTCTTGAGATCTCGGCCTGATCAGTCGAACCTCCGTCCGACTTACTCTTGAACTTTCGCACTACGCAGTCGAAACCTCCGTTCGATGGCTTCGAACTTTCGCGATCCTAGAATTCCACTGTTCTAGACTGCGCAGGACTTATCAGCCTGCCGCAGAATCGCTTTGCAAATATTTCGGCAATTAGTATAATGTATATATATCTTGTAAATAATAAATAGTCCTCTATGCAAAGTTAACCTTTGTCTACAAAACAACAAAAAAAAAATGTCGAGAGATTGTGCCCCGAAACCATTGCATAAACAAGCAAGAAATTTATGGAAATGCTTTCATGTGATTGTAAGGTGTCTGTACTCCTCAATTTCAATCGAAATATTAAGCATTTTCATACTCTTTTACACACATATTTGATACAGTTATGTAAATTTTCGAGAAAACTGAATGGGACATCTCCAAAACCCTTTGTGGAAATTCCTAATGACCTCCCTCCTCCCAACCCCCTCTGAAATTCGCCGTTGGATCCATAACAAACGTCATATAATCTTTCTTTATCTATAGCCAATTCTAAGAAATAGATGTTGATAGGGAAATGTAACTTTTTTTTTATCGGGGCGGAGTTATCAAGAACCGGAAATGGAAATCCTTAGTGAGACTTCCCTCCACCACCCCGTCTATTCTCATTTGAAAATAACGTTGAATCTATACGAGTTATAATCTAAGCTCTGTGTGTAAGCGATTTTGAAAAAAGAAATGTTTCAAGGACAATTTTGAAAGCAGAAGTGGAAAAGGAATCCGAAATGTAAATTCTTAATGTCCTACTCTTTCAAAATTTAACACTAAATCCACATCAATCGTAATTTAAGCTCTATCTATAGTAGATCCTGAGAAATAGATGCTTCAAAAGAAAATTTTAGTAAAAGCATAGATGGTAAATTTGATTGCCACCAATGATTGATTATCTTTATGATGGCCGAAATGTTCAACTGACTAATTCTGTTAGCGCGTTTCATTACACTAGATAATTTCTATATTTTAACTGATGATATATGGAAACTATCCAGTGGATGACTTCCCCATTAACAGCTTTCAGATAATCCCATTAGGTGCTGCTCTCTTGTGGCCAAAACAGAGACCTAATCAAATTTATTAATGCATTCTGTAACAGAGTGTAATTGATGTGGCATACTGTCTCTTGAGTGCATTTTTCTGTCTGGCATGAAAATAGAATTTAGTACATGAGGATAACACAGGATATTGTTGAGCCTTGTGAATATAGCATAATATGCTAATGAATTTTTCCTTCCTTAAAAAAAGGAAAAAAAAAGCTCCTTTTTTATAAAGGTTACCCTTTTTAATTTATACTATTGTATAGCAAAAGATTCTGTTTTTAGAACTTTTTGGAATTAGAAATAGATCAGCACGTTTATTGCCCTTCTGAACCATTTTTTAATCCTTTTGGAAATTTTAGTGTGTGTGTGTGTGGATAAATTAGATGAAAACCTAGGTCAAATTATAGTTTTTAGTAATTCTCATAATTAGAAATTAGATTATTCGAATTTTAAAATTTTTATAGCATTATTTCCAATGAAAACAATAACTGCGGGAAAATCATGGTAGTTTATTGTGCATGGAAGTTATAAGTTATGGATGTTAGTGGTACTAAAATATGTTATATTAGCACATATAATCCAAATACATCCAACTTATCGGTGTCACTAAGTAGTTGCCAACAGGAAAAAAAAATGAAAGAAAACTTGGGCATGAAACCTGAAAAAAAAGGAAATTATTTAAATCTAATTGCTAGAAAATGTACATGACGTTGCCCTGGATTTAAGATGTAAACTACTGATTAAAATTACGACAGAACATATAGCGAATTTCCGAAAACCCAACAACACTTCTACCATAAATACGTCACTGCTTCCCATAGAAATGGATATATGTTGTGATTTCAGTATCAACCCCCCAAAGCATAGCAACCAGTGAATCAGAGAATGAAACTTTTCCCCATCGAAATCGAAAATATCAATTATTATGCTTTTTGAAAATTCACAGAAAATAAGAAAAATAGAGTAATTAAACAAGAAAGATCAATCATGCATAAAGCATTGATTATGAAACACTTTCCAACTGAAATGCAATTTTATTTAAACATCTCTGAAATGCGATACATTCAGCGTTGATATATTTTAAATTCTCACAGTACTACAATAATTTATTATATTTGAAAACTTAGAACTTCATCAAAAAACAAGACCTTTATTGAAATGACTCTCTACGTAAAAACAGTGAATATTTCATTCATACACATTTATTCCAGACTCCAGAGTTAAATAATTATGCGTGAAAAAAAATCAGCAATTCTTATACAAGTCATCTCACAATCACTTGTTTAGGTTCTACAACCTTTAAAATTAGGCACAGTTGTAGAAATAATCAAAGATTGATGATCATTTAATTTCAAAAATGTTGTAACTGCGTTGGCGCAGAATATAGATGCACAGAAAATACGCAAGAATAAAGAGGTTTTAGGTCAGATGCAACACTAAATATAAATTTAAAAGAACTTTAAAAATCCCGATTTTTACACTAAGAAAAAAAGATGAACCTCATATTTTATTTTGAAGCGGGTCAAGTGAACTCTTCATATAATATGGGTCGAAAACCCAGGCCGTCCGACTCATCCCAAGATATGGAGCAGCAAAAATGGGCGGCCGGGAAGCTCATATAATATGGGTGCAATTATTATTTTGATACCCCTCATATAATATGGATGCAATTATTATTTTTATTTTTATTTAAAAACAACCAAACAAATTTTGCTGATATTTTTAATGTATTTTATGGAATAGTGTGAATATTTCCTAAAATTTTCGAAGCAATTTGTGAATGTTAACTTTGCTTAAAAAATATTTGAAAAATTAAGTTTCATAGGGTTAGTATTTCACTTTTTCAACCAAGATGTAATCCGAAAGTAATTGGGCGATATTCTTGATTTACATTCCTATATGTCCCACAGAGCGTCTTTACAACATACTAAAATTTCATTTTAATAAAGTCATTTTTGCAGGAGTTATCGTGCGAACGAACAGACAAAGAGACAGAATGAATAAAGTCATAAACACGCTTCCACTATGCTGGAAAGTGTTAAAAACAAATATTAAAATGCGAAGATGTACACCCATAGTTCTTCACAAGTGTAGATTTATGGTAATCTCTCATTTTTGGGTGCAACGACATGAAAATCTGATAAACTAAAACATGTATTTCGATGTATTTAAAAATAAATAAATAAATATGAAGAAATTGTCATACAGATTCGGTTCAAAAATCGTTGGAAAGAATGTTCTATGATCTTTCCGATGATGTCCAGTTGGAAATAGTTATAGATGATGTCCAGCTGATAATAATACTTTTTATTACTAAAGAACCAATTTCTGCGAAAATCGTTCAAACTAATGTTTCAACATAAAATAACGAAATAACTAATTCGAATTTTTACAAAACATCACCGCAGTACATCATCCAGGAATGTGAAGTGTAGTTAGTTCACTTCTGTCCGATGCTTCGATTTTCCGCTACAGACAATATACACACAGAGAGACAGACAGAGATACGGAGATTATTAACGAATTTTTAATACTAATAACGTTCGTTAAGAGTTTACTAATACCCGGAGTTGTCCGGGTCCTACATGAGCTCCTCATATTTTACTAGTACAAAAAATCTGATGTGGGCAGCACATGACTTTCCCTGTAGCCTCCAATTCAGATATCCTTTATTCCTTAAATAATTCATTAGATTGAGTTTAATTGCACCAAATAACACTAAATTTGCATCTTTAATTCAATTTCCGTTTTTATTTGGCAATTGGACATTTTTCCAAAAGTGGCTTATTCCAAAAGTGGCATTTAAGTAAATGCGAAAAATCTGAAATATCTCGAGAACGGTTAGTCCTAAATTATAATGGATTCTTATTCTTTTCCTCATCAGAAATTACATATAAAATAAGCATTTAATTGATATATTTGAACATACGTAGCTTTTTATAGAATTTGCCGATATTTGAGGACCATTTCGTAAAAAAAGGCAGGTTGTTCGTTTCCGAATAATACCAAACTCTAATCAGCACCAGAGTATACCACAAATAACTTATTTACCAAATTTTGTGAAATTTGGTCAGTTAGTATTTTAGCTAGAGTGGATACGTGAAATTTTTACGGGCCATTTCGCAAAAAAAAGTCTGTTTTTACGAATCGTATCAAAAACTAATCAGCACCAGGGTCATACTCAAGTGACTGACCTACCAAATTTTATGAAATTCGGTCCATAAATTTTTGAGTTAGAGTGGATACATACATTACACAGACACACAGACAGACAGACAGACACACAGACGTCACGCTAAAAATAGTTTTTTCGTATTCTAGTGGTTTCGAAACGTGTAGATCCGTCGAAAACTCGAGTTGCGATGTTCGGCATGATTCCAATACTTTCCCTATACATTACCATGTATTGCAGGGAAAGTAATATAAGCTAACATCATTTAATTTCAAAATCGCCTGCTTTGAATTAAACTTATTCCTGCTCTTCGTTTTTTTCCATACGAATTATACAACACAGAAGCTCCTTCTATACGCACTTACAAGCTTTCGATCGCTAATAGTTCGCAGTACGACACAATGAAAATACTTGAAATCGCAAAAAAGGATACATTTTCTTTACCTCAGTAAACCTCAGTGTTTTTCTTTCCAAATGATAACAAATGTCATAAGTTACCTCTCATTTTAACGGGCTCGAAAAATTTGATTAATACCATGTCTGACAATGTACCCCCTCGCGGGGAGGGTTTGATGCCATGGAGCAGAAAATTATATGGAAGCTATTTTTACTTTCCCTGCAATACATGGTAATGTATAGGGAAAGTATTGGAATCATACCGAAAATCACAACTCGAGTTTTCGACGGATCTACACGTTTCGAGACCTCTAGAATACGAAAAAACTATTTTTAGCGTGACGTCTGTGCGTGTGTCTGTCTGTCTGTCTGTCTGTGTGTCTGTCTGTCTGTCTGTGTGTCTGTCTGTGTGTCTGTCTGTGTGTCTGTCTGTCTGTGCAGATTTTGTATCCACTGTAACTAAAAAACTAATGGACTGAATTTCACAAAATTTGGTAGGTAAGTCACTTGTGGGCGGGGCTAGTGCTGATTAGTTTTGGATACGATTCGGAATAAAAGAACCCGCCTTTTTTTGCGAAATGGCCCGCAAAAGCTTGTATCCACTCTAGCTGAAAAACTAATGGACCGAATTTCACAAAATTCGGTAGATGAGTCACGTATAGGTCACTCTGGTGCTGATTACATTTTGGTACGATTCGGAAAAAAATAACCTGCCTTTTTTTGCAAAACGGCCCGCAAAAATCTTCAAAATCTAAACTAAAGAACTAGGTATACTAAGATATATCCATTAAATGCCCGTTTAATACGTAATGTTTAACGACGAAAAGAATAAGACCAACCCCATTACACTAGGACTAGTCGTTCTCGAGATATTTTAGTTTCTCGTACTTTCCCTACGCCACCTTTGAGAATAAGCCCGGTTACCGAATGAGAACGAAAATTGAATTAAAAGTGAAATAAATTTAGTTAAAATAAAGAGAATGTTAATATAAGTCTGCAGGGAAAGTCATGTGCTGCCCACATCAGATTTTTACTTTCCCTGCAATACATGGTAATGTATAGGGAAAGTATTGGAATCATGCCGAAAATCGCAACTCGAGTTTTCGACGGATCTACACGTTTCGAGACCTCTAGAATACGAAAAACCATTTTTAGCGTGACGTCTGTGTGTGTGTGTGTCTGTCTGTCTGTCTGTGCAGATTTTGTATCCACTCTTAACTAAAAAACTAATGGACCGAATTTCACAAAATCTTGTAGGTAAGTCAGTTGTGGCCGGGGCTGGAGCTGATTAGTTTTGGGTACGATTCGGAATAAAAAAACCCGCCTTTTTTGTGAAATGGCCCGCAAAAACTTGTATCCACTGTAGCTGAAAAACTAATGGACCGAATTTCACAAAATTCGGTAGATGAGTCACGTATAGGTCACCCTGGGGCTGATTAGATTTTGGTACGATTCAGAAAAAAATAACCTGCCTTTTTTTGAAGAATGGCCCGCAAAAATTATCAAAATCTAAACTAAAAAGCTACGTATGCTCAAATATATCCATTAAATGCTTGTTTACTGCGTAATTTTTAACGAAGAAAAGAATAAGACCAACCCCATTACATTAGGATTAGCCGTTCTCGAGATATATTAGTTTTTTTCGTATTTTTCCACGCCATCTTTGAAAATTAGTCCAGTTATCAAATGAGAACGAAAATTGAATTAAAAGTGAATTAAATTTAATTGAAATAAATAGAACGTGGATATAAGTTTGCAGGGAAAGTCATGTGCTGCCCACATCAGATTTTTACTTTCCCTGCAATACATGGTAATGTATAGGGAAAGTATTGGAATCATACCGAAAACCACAAGTCGAGTTTCCGACGGATCTACACGTTTCGAGACCTCTAGAATACGAAAAAACTATTCTTAGCGTGACGTCTGTGTGTCTGTCTGTCTGTCTGTGCAGATTTTGTATCCACTGTAACTAAAAAACTAATGGACCGAATTTCACAAAAATTGGTAGGTAAGTCACTTGTGGGCGAGTCTGGTGCTGATTAGTTTTGGGTACGATTCGGGATAAAAGAACCCGCCTATTTTTGCGAAATGGCCCGCAAAAGTTTGTATCCATTCTAACTGAAAAACCAATGGACCGAATTTCACAAAATTCGGTAGATGAGTCACTTCTGGGTTACTCTGGTGCTGATTAGATTTTGGTACGATTCGAAAAAAAATAACCTGCCTTTTTTTGCAAAATGGCCCTCAAAAATCGTCAAAATCTAAACTAACGAACTAGGTATACTCAAATATATCCAATGAATGCTCGTTTAATACATATTTTTTAACGACGAAAAGTATAAGACCAACCCCATTACACAAGGACTAGGCGTTCTCGAGATATTTCAGTTTTTCGTATTTTCTCTACGCCATCTTTGAAAATAAGTCTAGTTATCAAATGAGAGCGAAAATTGAATTTAAAGTGAATTAAATTTAATTAAAATAAAGATAACGTGAATATAAGTCTGCAGGGAAAGTCATGTGCTGCCCACATCAGATTTTTCATTACAGTGTTTAAAACTGTTCAGTTTCGCAATCATTCAACCATAAATAACGTCTTTTATGCATAATTACGCAAATTTTGTCCAATGACGTCATATTAAGAAAATATAAAATTTCAAATAAATTTCATTTCGAAGTTTTCACTCAAAGTTAAAAAAAAATGTAGTTTCATATTTTTTGTTAACGAGCAAAATATAAAGTTTTGTGAAAATCCATTAATATTTGTGGCAGCTATCCTCTGCCCAAGAAATCGAGACAGACGGACATCAGTTTAAAAATAGTCGAAATGTGTTCAAGAGGTCCTAAAACCCATATTGGCATCAAAATATCTTTTTTCTACTGTATTCCATAGTATAAGAAAGTAAAAATAAGCGAATTTTTATTTAAAATTCATTTAAATTTTAGTTTTAAACTCATAATAATAATAAAACACAAAATTAAAGAAAATAGGATAAAATCTTTTAAAATCGCAAAGTTGGAAAACTCATAAATTAAATGTATTTAGTTTGGAAGCAGCTGTTTCTTAACGCTTTACAACGCAGTTGAAAGGTGTTTATAACTTTGTTCGTTCTATCTGTCCGTTTCTCACGATAACTGCCTTAAAAATGACTTTATCAAAATGAAATTTTAGTATAGTGAGACGGTCTGCGGGACATATGGGAATGCGACTGAATAATATCAACAAATTAGTTTTGGATTGAACCCGGGTTGAAGTGAAATACACATATCCCTATGGGACCTAATTCTTCAAACATTTCTTAGGCGAAGTTAAAATTCACAAATTGCTTCGAAAATTATAGGAAATATTCATATTTTCCCATAAAAATATATAAAAAAATTCAGCAAAATATGGTCGGTAATTTTTTTAAATAAAAATTTAAAAAATCTGATGTGGGCAACACATGACTTTCCTTATATAATGTAATGAATTTACTACTTTTACAGTACAAAAAAAATCTGATGTGGGCAACACATGACTTTCCTTATATAATGTAATGAATTTACCACTTTTACAGAAAAATAAATAGGTTTTTCTTATAGTAGATACTAATATTCTTTCCAAGATATTGAATTTTCGACAATTAGTTGCCATTTCATTGATTTAGCCTCATTTTTATCCATTTGGCAACATTTCAAAAAGTCGCCAAGTTGACGACATTCCGCCAAATTCGTCACCAAAATCTCGCCAAGTATAATGGACAAAGAAGTAAGTTATTCTTACAGCAGATAAATGACTATTGGCGTTCAAATACAAAAGTATTACAAAAAGTATCTTTTTTCATGAATGGAACGAGCTAGATCCACGAGAATGATGTCATCCAATTTATATCATGGTATTACTGAAAAGTGAACATGTCTCTCAAGAGGAAATATTTTTTTTTTATTTTATATGACTTTCTGATAATTTTTTTGAAAAATGTGCAATATCTCGAGAACGGTTTATGTTAGCGTTCTAAAATTTATGTCAATCGTTTTCTAATGAAAAATTACATAAGAAATGTCTATATGCGTAACTTTATTAGTGGTTTTGATTTTTTGACTATTTTTTCCAAATTTCATTTGAAAATTTAGGGGTGTTCTTAACATTCGATTGTGTATAGAAACAATAGGCTTCCAGTGTTTACGGATTGTGATTTTTGTACCAAATTTGGATCGAATCGGTCCATTCGTTTGTCAGTTATCGTCTTCACAGACTCACACACACACACACACATATTTTCACACACACACACACACACAGACATCACTTCAAAAATGTTTGATTCGTGATCAGGGATGCTTGAAACGTGCTCTCCCGTCGAAAACTCGATTTCGAATTTTCGACCCCGTCACAATACTTTCC
Source organism: Amaurobius ferox (assembly GCA_951213105.1). Taxonomy (NCBI): domain Eukaryota; kingdom Metazoa; phylum Arthropoda; class Arachnida; order Araneae; family Amaurobiidae; genus Amaurobius; species Amaurobius ferox. Next base: position 33,387,241 of record OX578148.1, read on the forward strand.
TTATACATTATGTATATAAGGAAAGTAATAGGATTTTCTTATAGTAGATACTAATATTCTTTCCAAGATATTGAATTTTCGACAATTAGTCGTCATTTTCATTGATTTAGCATCATTTTCATCCATTTGGCGAGATTTTCATTAATTTGGCAACATTTCAAAAAAGTCGCCAAGTTGGCGACATTCCGCCAAAATCTCGCCAAGAGTTATGCACTAAGAGAAAAGTTATTCTTACAGCAGATAAATGACTATTGGCGTTCTAATACAAAAGTATTATTCAAAGTATATTTTTTCATGAATGGAACGAGCTAGATCCACGAGAATGATGTCACTCAATTTATCGCACGGTATTACATATGAAAAGTGAACATGTTTCTCAATAGGAATTTTTTTTTTTTATGCGACTTTTTTATAATTTTTTTGAAAAATGTACAATATCTCGAGAACGGTCCATGTTAGCGTTCTAAAATTTATGCCAATCGTTTTCTAATGAAAAATTACATAAGAAATGTCTATTTGCGTAACTTTATTAGCGGTTTTGATTTTTTAACGATTTTTTCAAAATTTGATTCGAAAATTTAGAGGGGTTCTGAACATTCGATCACGTATAAAAACAATAGGCTTCCAGTGTTTACGGATTGTGATTTTTGTATCAAATTTGGTTCGAATCGGTCCATTCGTTCGTCAGTTATCGTCTCCATAGACTCACTGACACACACACACACACACACACACATACTTTCACACACACACACACACACACACACACACACACACACAGACATCACTTCAAAAATGTTTGAATCGTGATCAGGGATGCTTGAAACGTGCTCTCCCGTCGAAAACTCGAATTCGAATTTTCGACCCCGTCACAATACTTTCCTTATACATTATGTATATAAGGAAAGTAATAGGTTTTTCTTATAGTAGATACTAATATTCTTTCCAAGATATTGAATTTTCGACAATTAGTCGTCATTTCCATTGATTTAGCGTCATTTTTATCTATTTGGAGAGATTTTCGTTAATTTGGCAACATTTCGTCGCCGCCAAAATCTCGCCAAGCATTATGGATGAAGAAATAAGTTACTCTTACAGCAGACAAATGACTATTGGAGTTCAAATACAAAAGTATTACTCGAAGTATCTCTTTCCATGAATGGAACGAGCTAGATCCACGAGAATGATGTCACCCAATTTATCGTATGGTATTGCATATGAAAAGTGAACATGTTTCTTAATAGGAAATATTTTTTTTTATTTTATATGACTTTTTGATAATTTTTTTGAAAATTCTGCAATATCTCGAGAACGGTTTGGGTTAGCGTTCTAAAATTTATGCCAATCCTTTTCTAATAAAAAATTACATAAGAAATGTCTATTTGCGTAACTTTATTAGTGGTTTTGATTTTTTGACGATTTTTTCAAAATTTTATTCGAAAATTTAGGGGGGTTCTGAACATTCGATTGCGTATAAAAACAATAGGCTTCCAGTGTTTACGAATTGTGAATTTTGTACCAAATTTGGTTCGAATCGGTCCATTCGTTCGTCAGTTATCGTCTCCACAGTCTCACTGACACACACACACACACGCACACATATACTTTCACACACACACACACACACACACATACACACACACACACACACACACACACACACACACACACACACACACACACACACACACACAGACATCACTTCCAAAATGTTTGATTCGTGATCAGGGATGCTTGAAACATGCTCTGCCTTCGAAAACTCGAATTCGAATTTTCGAACCCGTCACAATACTTTCCTTATACATTATGTATATAAGGAAAGTAATAATACCCATTAAATTACACTCATATAATATGAAGAGATCACGTGACCCACTTCAAAATAAAATATGTCATCGATCTTTTTTTCCAGTATAAAGTTCGTAATTTTTAAAGTTCTTTTACATTTATATTTTGTGTTGTATCCGTCCTAAAACCACTTTATTTTTGCGTATTTTTTCTACACCTACATTCTGTACCAACGCAATTACAATATTTTTTAGTTTAAATGATCATCCAACTTTGATTATTTCTACAACGAAGCCTAATTTTAATGGATACCAAATGTAAACAAATGATTGTAAGCTGAGTTGCATAAGAATTGCTGAATTTTTTCCAAGCAAAATAATTTAACTCTGGAGTCTGGAATAAAAGTGTACGAATGAAATATTCATTGCTTTTACGTAGAGCGCCAGACGATTTATATTTCGATGACGTCATTTGAATAAAGTTGATTTTTTTGAGACGAAGTTTTAAGTTTTCAAATATAATAAATTATTCTAGTACTGTGAGAATTTAAAATATATCAGCGCTGAATGTATGGGATTTTAGAAATGTATAAGTGAAATTGCATTACAGTTGGAAAAATATCATCTGGGGATCATCTGTAATGAATGAATAGATGTAATTTGACGAAATTAATGTAAAAGTAAGTTTTATTAAATACACATCCAAAATATTTTTTTTGTTATATTATTTCCAAGATATTGAATTTTCGTCAATCAGTTGTCATTTTCATTGATTTAGCGTCATTTTTATCCATTTGGCGAGATTTTCGTTAATTTGGCAACATTTTAAAAAGTCGCCAAGTTGGCGACATTCCGCCAAAATCTCGCCAAGCGTTATGGACGGAGAAATAAGTTATTCTTATAGCATATAAATGATTATTGGCGTTCAAATGCAAAAGTATTACTCAAAGTACCTTTTCTCAGGAATGAAACGAGCTAGATCCACGAGAATGATGTCACCCAATATATCGCATGATATTACATATGAAAAGTGAACATGTTTCTCAACAGTTAATAGATATTATATAATTAATGGGATTTTTTTGATAAATATATTTTAAAAATGTGCAATATCTCGAGAACGGTTCATGCTAGCGATCTTAAGTTCATGTCGTTTTCTAGTGAAAAATGACATAAGAAATGTCTATTTGCGTAACTTTATTAAAGGTATTGATTTTTTGATGATTTTTTCAAAATTTCTCTCGAAAATTTAAGGAGGTTCTGCACATCCGATTACGTATAAAAAAAATAGGCTTCCCGTATTTACGAATTATGATTTTTGTACCAAATTTCATTCGAATCGCTCCATTCGTTCGTGAGATATCATCTCCACAGACTCACTGATACACACCCACACACATACTTTCACACCCACACACATACTTTCACACACACACACACACACATACTTTCACACACACACACATACTTTCACACACACACACATACTTTCACACTCATACACACACATACACACACAGACATCACCTCAAAAATGTTTGATTCGTGATCAGGGATGTTTGAAACGTGCTCTCCTGACGGAAACTCGAATTCAAATTTTGACCCCGTCACAATACTTTCCTTAATATCTGGAGAACGGTTCGTGCTAGCAATCTAAAGTCGTTTTCTAGTGATCAATCGTTTTCTAGTGAAAAATTACATAAGAAATGTCTATTTGCGTAACTTTATTAAAGGTATTGATTTTTTGATGATTTTTTCAAAATTTCACTCGAAAATTTCGGGAGGTTCTGAACATCCTATTACGTATAAAAACAATAGGCTTCCAGTATTTACGAATTATGATTTTTGTACCAAATTTCATTCGAATCGCTCCATTTGTTCGTGAGATATCATCTCCACAGACTCACTGATACACCCACCCACACCCACACACATACTTTCACACTCGCACACATACTTTCACACCCACACACATACTTTCACACCCACACATACACACACATACTTTCACACACACACACACACACACACACATACACACACAGACATCACCTCAAAAATGTTTGATTCGTGATCAGGGATGTTTGAAACGTGCTCTCCTGACGGAAACTCGAATTCAAATTTTGACCCCGTCACAATACTTTCCTTAATATCTGGAGAACGGTTCGTGCTAGCAATCTAAAGTCGTTTTCTAGTGATCAATCGTTTTCTAGTGAAAAATTTCATAAGAAATGTCTATTTGCGTAACTTTATTAAAGGTATTGATTTTTTGATGATTTTTTCAAAATTTCACTCGAAAATTTCGGGAGGTTCTGAACATCCTATTACGTATAAAAACAATAGGCTTCCAGTATTTACGAATTATGATTTTTGTACCAAATTTCATTCGAATCGCTCCATTTGTTCGTGAGATATCATCTCCACAGACTCACTGATACACCCACCCACACCCACACACATACTTTCACACTCGCACACATACTTTCACACCCACACACATACTTTCACACCCACACATACACACACATACTTTCACACACACACACACACACACACACACACACACATACACACACAGACATCACCTCAAAAATGTTTGATTCGTGATCAGGGATGCTTGAAACGTGCTCTCCTGTCGGAAACTCGAATTCGAATTTTGACCCCGTTACAATACTTTCCTTAATATCTCGAGAACGGTTCGTGCTAGCGATCTAAAGTCGCTTTCTAGTGATCAATCGTTTTCTAGTGAAAAATTACATAAGAAATGTCTATTTGCGTAACTTTATTAAAGGTATTGATTTTTTGATGATTTTTTCAAAATTTCACTCGAAAATTTCGGGAGGTTCTGAACATCCGATTACGTATAAAAACAATAGGCTTCCAGTATTTATGAATTATGATTTTTGTACTAAATTTCATTCGAATCGCTCCATTCGTTTGTGAGATATCATCTCCGCAGACTCACTGATACACACCCACAAACCCACACACATACTTTCACACCCCCACACATACTTTCACACACACACACACAGACACGCACTCACACACACCCACACCCACACACATACTTTCACTCACACACACACACACACACAGACATCATTTCAAAAATGTTTGATTCGTGATCAGGGATACTTGAAACGTGCTCTCCCGTCGAAAACTCGAATTCGAATTTTACAATACTTTCCTTATACATTATGTATATAAGGAAAGTAAAAATTATGTTCTTTCCACTAGACAATTAAATTAGACGAAATACACAATTTTGATAATTCTTTATGGAAGTCCACAACACTCACGAAAATGTGACCGTCAGCCTGGCTAATATCCTCCATTATTAGCTCTCCAGTTGAAGGCAGTAAAGTTTAATGAGCTCGCTACATAAATTGTGAGACGTTAGAAAACAAACAAAAGCCAGCTGATGAGAGTTCAGGTGGTCCAAGAAACACAAACAGGCTATTCTTGTCCTCCATTGGGAAATTGGTATTTTCACTTATACGGCTTTCTAAGTTTCAGACATATTTAACATCATTCTGGCTTCTACACTTTCAATTACTCTTTGTGTACTTTGTGTTACCATCAAATTTAAGTTTTTATTTTTAAGATTCAATAGATTCAATATAATATAAATCTTGTATTTAATTATTCTCTAAATTTTCTGATACTTACAATTTTGTTAACCATATACCTCTTATGTAAAAAAAAAAGTTCAAACTATAACAGAAAAATTTGAAAAATTCAAACATTTTTAAATATACAATTATATTAAATTTTTTTTTATATTTAATTATTTAAATATTTTTAAATGAACATTCGATTGCTTATAAAAACAATAGGCTTCTAGTTTTTACGGATTGCAATTTTTGTACCAAATTTCGTTCGAGATCGGTCCATTCGTTCGTCAGTTATCGTCTCTACAGACTCATTGACACACACACACACACACACACACACACACAGGCATCACTTCAAAAATGTTTGATTCGTGATCAGGGATGCTGGAAACGTGCTCTCCCGTCGAAATCTCGAATTCAAATTTTCGACCCCCGTCACAATACTTTCCTTATACATTATGTATATAAGGAAAGCAAAAAAAGGTTTTCTTATAGTAGATAGTAATATTCTTTCCAAGATGTTGAATTTTCGACAATTGGTCGTCATTTTCATTGATTTAGCGTCATTTTTATCCAATTCACGAGATTTTCGATAATTTGGCAACATTTCAAAAAGTAATCAAGTTGGAGACATTTCGCCAAATTCTTCGCCAAAATCTCGCCAAACGCTATGGACGAAGGAATAAGTTATTCTTACAGCAGATAAATGACTATTGGCGTTCAAATACGAAAGCATTACTCGAAGTATCTTTTCTCATGAATAGAACGAGCTAGATCCACGAGATAAATGTCACCCAATTTATCGCATGATATTACATATGAAAAGTGATCAGGTTTCTCAACATTTTATATATGTTTTTAATTTATGGATTTTTTGATAAATTTATTTTTAAAATATGCAATATCCCTAGAATGGTTCATGTTAGCGTTCTAAAATTTATGTCAATCGTTTTCTAATGAAAAATTACATAAGATATGTCCCTTTGCGTAACTTTATTATTTTTATTTTTTGACGATTTTTTCAAAATTTAATTCGAAAATTTAGGGGTGTTCTGAACTTTCGATTGTGTATAAAAACAATGTGCTTCCAGTTTATACGGATTGTGATTTTTGTACCAAATTTGGCTCGAATCGGTCCATTCGTTCATCAGTTATCGTCTCCATAGACTTACTGGCACACACACACACACACACAAACACACACACACACACACACACAAACACACAGACATCACTTCAAAAATGTTTGATTCGTGATCAGGGATGCTTGAAACGTGCTCTCCCGTCGAAAACTCGAATTCGAATTTTCGACCCCGTCACAATACTTTCCTTATACATTATGTATATAAGGAAAGTAATAATCGTTTGCAACGAGTGTATTGCTGAGATTTTCCACACTTCCATAGATTCTTCCCGGTCGTCCATCCTGTTGCTCCAAGTCCTCTGGACGAGCCGGACGGCCTGGGGCTTTCACACTTCCATAGATTCAGTCGAGCATCCTTTTAAATTTTATAAATTTTAGGCATAGATGGCGCAATACTACTAAGACATAACTTCCCAATGTATGCTAAAACATAAACTGATCTTTTAATCAAAGACTTAATTGTGTTTCTTTCAGCTTATACAAATTACAAAGGTAGCCATTAAGATATGTAAGAAACATGTTGAAATTCAGCCAATCTTTTTCTTAAATTGAGCAAAAGTCGGGAGTGTGTTTGGCCACCCTATTTTCCAGTGTTTATGGTCTCAAGGAGTCTCGGTCTTGTCACCAGTGCTTTAATTTGCTTATTGGGGTATTTGGGGACAATACTGCAAGCTATGTATCGGTAGAAATGTTTAGCTCTATAGAACATAATTCTGCCCTTGTCGGGATCATTTGCTTCACATATACATGGTGATTCAAAACGATGGGGCAAAACTTTAAGGGGTGATAGGACCAATCCAAATAAGCGCTTTTCGTCTTACAGTGCATGGTCGTTACTCACGCGGTTAAGCGCTAGAGGGCGCTGTCCAGCGAACGTATTAACAGCCTGTTGTCGAGCTCGTCGTCAGTCTAGCGTTGATTTTAGAAGGAATGGATTTTTTCTTAATCAGAAGAAGGCCGACATGCATTTCATTTACAAGCTGCAGACGGGGGGGGGGGGGGGGGGGGGGCGGTGAGGAAAGCCCAAATCCATACGGGGTGGCGCTCTGTAGTATTGGAAAGATACTCGGAATTGGGCTTTCCTTGCATTCTCATCCGCACTTTGTACATGCAATGGATGTCGATCGTCTCCTGTTTTACGAAATAATCCACTCCTTTTAAAATCCACGGTAGAACAGGCGACAAAAGCGCTCAATGCGTATGCTGGATAATGCTGTCTAGCGCTTAAATGCGTTTGTTACGACCATGCATTGTATGACGGAAGTGCTTGTTTAGGTGTGTTCTATCACTCCATAAAATATTGCGCCATCGTTTTGAATCTCATTGCATAGCAGAATGAGTTCGAGTTTTCCCGGGATTTAAACATCAAGCATTCATGAGCTCGAATCGAACAGTTTTATGTGATGTAGATGTCTGTATGCATATTGTTGGTCTTCACATCTCACAAATCTTTGAATCTGAAAGACCTGAATTGAACTCCAAACATATGCCTAATTTGCCTGGAGGAGTCTATACCACTATTGCTCTCTAACGAAGAGTATAAGTTCTCCAGATGTGACACTTTTCCAGTATTTAATTATAATCTCAAATCGTTATCCCTGACTCATCCGAAACCAGCATTTCAAATATTTCCTTTTTGTATATGTCTGTGGTTATTTCATTATGTCTGACGCATGAGAGCGACACAATGAACTTAAAATTTTACATTTAAAAGGAAAAATGAAAACTAAATAGATATTGTCCTAATTTAAGCACCCAATTTAAATACCGTTTAAATCAAACGGTATTCAAGACCTACGATGTTGACAATAATGTTCTCTATCGGGAGGGGGGGGGGATATTCCTGAAAATAGCAAATTTTAATGGCAGTCCATTAAAATAATTATGTGGATAGACTTGTAAAAGCAGGCAGTTATATAAGAATCTTATTTATAAAAAGGAATGAAGCGATAACGAAAGGTTTTAAAAGGATGAAAATGGCACCATCATGAATTTTTGTGTTACTGAAAAAGAATAAAAGATTAATAAAACAATCGAGTGTAAGAAATAGGTTAAACAAAATATTTAGAATACTGCATAATTACTTTGCAATCGTAGAAAAATTTATAAAATATCTAAGATTACAAAAACTATAATGCTAATATCCCAATGTGAAATATATAAGCCTATTTTTTATTCCAAATATTTTCAACAGTTACGGACTTGCCTTATCCGACCGTCCGCCTGAATGTTACAAAATGGACGAAGTTTCCGGACGACCTCTTGATATCTACTGATTTGGAAAATTAGCTCTGACTGTGTGGACGAAACACTCTACAAAGAAGTGTCAGAAATTTACTAGCTGGGAAAAGGATGTGTACCCATCTATCTTTGACTCACTCCAGGTACATTATTTCAATAAGTCTTTATCTTTTCACTGTAATAATCTTATCCAATTGAAATTTTAAAATGATAATTTGACGTTTAATTATATTATACTTATTATTTCCGAATTTCACGAAACTCTTATTGCTTTACGCGCAGTTACGGCTGGAAGCAAATGACTATTTTGACTGGAAAATTATTATTTAAATTTTTTATAATATTTATGACTTAGTAATAGGTAATATATTGTTAATTTATACTATCTATGAAAGAAGTATTTAATTTACCAATTATAATTTTTGTAGACATTTTGATGAAGTATGCTTAAAAATAAAAACATCAGTGCCTGACATTAGCTTTTAATAAAAAAAATCTAGAGCTATTTCAAAACTTATCCATACTTCACTAAATTTTAGATATTAGAATTAAAATTGCACACGGCGGTCAGTTAAATATATATTTATTCCACAAGCGTAGTCAATATAATTTTAATATTACACATATTTAGCAATTTACATTTGGTAGTTACATACTAGTCAGTCCAGAAAAATTATATTAAATCAGATTGCTAGAATTAATAGAATTTGCAAAAGGAATAATTCAAAGAAGCACATTATAAGTTTTTAGCTTCGCACTGAAAACAATGCATATCATGTCAACCTATATAATCGCATTATTCAGCATTTTAAATAGAATCGAAACTATAAATTTTACCTGATGCCAATGATTCATGTACTATAATTTTATTTTATACGTCTACTTCTAATAAAATGATCTTTATAGTGTACATTTCTGTTTAAGCCTACCAAAGGCAGGGCAACCAACAATTTTAAAAATATGACTCGTTAAGTGTCATCGCATGGTCTAGTTAAGCCCTAATTATACGGAAGTAATTTGGGACAACAAATCATTCGCAAAACAACTTTGGGACGTGCGTGACGTCACTCCACGCAGCACAGAATAAAACGGACGTCACTCCAAGGAGAAAATGGGGATGCTAAGCTTCCCCATTTGCTGCTTGGAGTTACGAATACGTTGGATTTATGTAAATATATGGGTCCGATAGGTGATATGTAAATATTTCAGAATCAGTCTCTTCTTAGGCAAACTTCTGGAAAGAACTGCAGTTTCTCTGTCCTCGGGGGGTAAATTGAAAATCCGTTAAGATCTGTTCGATGGTCAATACTAAAACTGAGACACGGACCAACTTATTAGATCGCGGGTGACTTATGGAGTGTCTTAAAAGTAATTATAAGTATGTATATATATATATATATATATATATATATATATATAAACGAAAAACAGAATTGCCGCGAAATATCAAAACAAGTGTTTAAGGGCACTGTAGGATCCCATTTCAGCCAATTGGCGGTGCAAGCGAGAAAACATTCCGTGATCGGGAAGACGCCTGTTGGGGAAGCGTCCTCAGTAAAGTCATTGCTGCCATTACCATTGTCGAGCCCGAAGTCAAAATGCAAGTCAGCTCTCTCCACATTGGTATACCGATACATTCCTTGTCACTAATGATCTTACTTGTGAAAAGCACCGCATTTATCCGCATCTCTGAAACCATGTAGCGCATAAAAGCGCTCTCTAAGGCATAACCGCTTCACTTGCCACCATGCATTCTATGAAGAAAAGTGTTTATTTCGATGTGTTCTATCAGCCTTGAAATTTTGTTGCATTAGATTCGAAAAACACCGTATATATATATATATATATATATATATATATATATATATATATATATATATATATATATATATATATATATATATATATATATATATATATATATATATATACATATATATATATATATATATAAGATTCATATGAAAAAATAAGGGAAATGACCAAATGCAAGGCATTAAATGGTAGAGGGGGATGGCGACCCCTCTTTCCCGTTTAAAAGACTGCTTTTATACCCGGGCAACACTCACGGTACCAATGCCATGCAGAAGTCATACTTCCGTATATGTGTCAAGTCAAAAACACTCGAAAAAGTGCAGAGTAAACAAATAGGAATCAACCAGGATTGCAAGGGAAGGAAAAGAAAGGAAATGCTGCAAATGCCAGATATATAGATATATATCTGGCCAGATATATATATATATATAAATATATATATATATATATATATATATATATATATATACATATATATATATATATATATATATATATATACATATATATATATATATACATATATACATATATATATATATACATATATACATATATATATATATACATACATATATATATATATATATATATATACATATATATATATATATATATATATATACATATATATATATATATATATATATATATATATACATATATATATATATTATCCTGATATTTCTCTGCGCATGAGCAACTTTACTTATATAAAGAGACGTTCCTTCGGGTTGGACTAGCGGATGTTTCTTCTTCATGGATTCGTTTACTTCTTTGGTTCTGAGTCTGTTCTGGTGCTTTTATTTTCGCACATTTGGGAGGCTGACCATGGAATTATGTTGGTTCCGTGAGCGTTACCCGGGTTGTAAAAAGCTGCTTTAAGCGGGAAAGGGGTGTCGCAATCCACCCCTACCATTCTTATGTAATTCATATGGTCACTCCCGTTCTTTTCTACTTTCATTCATGTATTCTACTAGGGAATTTGAGCAGCATTTGCGCCTCCTCCTTAGTAGTGAATAGTTCTTTAATTTCAGGCTTATTTGGGATATATCCTATTTTGTCTCACTTTATTGTAATAGTATATACATATATATATATATACATATATATATATATATATATATATATACATATATATATATATATATATACATACATATATATATATATATATACATACATATATATATATATATATATACATATATATATATATATACATATATATATATATATATATACATATATATATATATATATATATACATATATATATATATATACATATATATATATATATATATATATACATATATATATATATATATATATATATACATATATATATATATATATATATATACATATATATATATACATATATATATATATATAAATATATATATATATATATATATACATATATATATATATATATATATATATATATATATATATATATATATATATATATATATATATATATATATATATATATATAAATTAATAAATCAACCACTTCGAAATCAACCAACTGAAAATATACCTATAGGCGCTATGCTGCTGAACCAAGTACATTTATATAATACAAAATATACTCTGTTATTACTCGTAAATTACTCTGTTTTATTTCCCTTGCATATATATATATATATATATATATATATATAATTGTGACGGTGCTGTTCTTTTCTCTTATCGGCATTATGGGCCTGAATTTGCTTCAATGGTGATGTTAATATTACTCGAATTACATTTTTATTATTTTTTTTTTACATAATTCTTATTATTACATATTTCAAATATATATATATATATATATATATATATATATATATATATATATATATATATATATACATATATATATATATATATATACATATATATATATATATATATATATATATATATATACATATATATATATATATACATATATATATATATATATATATATATATATATATATATATATACATATATATATATATATACATATATATATATATATATATATATATATATATATATATATACATATATATATATATATACATATATATATATATATATATATATATATATATATATATATATATATATATATATATATATATATATATATATATATATATAAAAATATATATATATATATATATATATATATATATAAAAATATATATATATATATATATATATAAAATATATATATATATATATATATATATATATATATATATATATATATATATATATATATATATATATATATATATATATATACAACAAAAGGATGCAATACTATCAAACTTTACAAAATCTACAAAATACCACTCAGAATAAGGCGCAATGCCGCTCTATATACTGATGCAGGATATAATTAATAAAACGAATGAAAAAGGGGAATGAAAAAAGGGGGGGATGCCATATGAATTGCATATAAATGGCAGAGAGGGATAGCGACCTCTCATTCCCGTTTTAAGTACTTTTACGTCTAGACAACGCCCACGGATACCAATGCAATTCAATGACAGATCCCCGTACCATGTGCAAAAATGAAGGCACCAGAATGCAGACGGAAATGGAACAACGAAAAACACAAACCATTCTGCCTGTCACACCAACAACTGATACGGAATACCTGCAATGCTTCTTAAAGCCTATTCCCATACGCAAGCGCACATCGATATGTCCATTATGATGTCATTCTTTCAAGTCATTACTGAATGAATAATCTTCTTCTTTAAAGAAAGAATTATAAATATCTCTAAGAAAATTCCAAGGATAATGTTTTTTAATTGCTTCCTGCAAAATATGTTTATTACAACCAAGACAATCTTTTTTGAAAGTATTATTATTAATATTTCTTCTTAGATGTCCTGTGATGATGTTACGGAAAATGTTCCTAGTTAAATTCGACTTCCATCCAATTATTTGGTTGATCTTCCTGTCATAATTATTACGTTTATTGTACATTACTGTATGAATTCCATTTATATGATTGTATCTTATGGTTATGTCAAGGAAATTTACTTCGTCCTTGACGCTATTAAGGTTTTTGATTAGTTCCAATTCCGGTGGATAAAAGCCAAATTCAAATTCAGGAGTATTTGAATAATGCCCCAAAATCACATCGTCCACATATCTGTAATATGGCATCTCGTATAATACATGATTGCTTCTTTCAAAATAAGTTAAATATATATCAGCAAGGATTGAAGAACAACCCCCGCCCATTGGAATTCCTTTAATTTGTTGAAAAAATACACTTCCATTAAACAGTATGTTCTCGAATAACACCAGCTGTATCAGATCCATATACCTACGTAAAGTAATCACTTCTTTGAGATTGTATTCAGTATGCACCAGTAAAAGTATCGCATGCAATTTTTCAAGATCAATGTTGTTGAAAAGGTCGCGGAAGTCGTAGCTAGTAAACTGCATATCTCTATTGCAATATTTCAAGCGCTTTATGACTTCAAAGCTGTTTTTTATGATTATAGAATTCTGTACCAATAATGCTTTATATGCTGGTTGAAGTATATTCATAAGTTTCTTGTTAGCAATCGTAATATATGTATTACAACCTACTGTTACTGTACGAAATTTCACTGGTGTTTTATGTAGTTTAGGGATGAGTACTATATAAGGAAAAGACACAGTTTTTAAATTAATGCCGATTCTCTTATATAATGCCTTGATTTTATTTGTCATTACAGCTAAATTATAAGGTAAAGGCTTGTACATAGTAGATTCCATGTATGATTTCTGTAAGATTTCTGTGTAATAAGGTTTGCAAGTAAAAGCGTAATTAGATACCACTTTGTCAGTATATGTGATCACAAAACGTTCTTGGACTTCCTTGATAGAAACGGGAATGGTAGATTTTTGTTGGCTCATGAGTTTACTATGGTAATGGTATGTAAAACTGTTCAGGAAGCTATATTTCCACTCTTCAAAGGCTATAATAGGCAAACCATATTTAATGGCTAAGTTGTATATGAAAAATTCCAGATCAAGATTAAACTCTTCCATTACATGGTCATATTCCTGTCTGCGGAATTTTGTACCCATTTCAAAATGTTTTCTTAATGGCAAATCATCAATTATTTTAAGATTACCAGTAATTATATGATCATGGTGCATATCCCGTAAATTACTAAGATGGCAATTACATTCCTTATGATTCAACAGAGATATATTTTTACTTAGGTGGTTATAATTGTATACCCTTCTTCCGTTGGGACGTACAAAACGGTATGTAAGCTTTACTTTTATATTAGCAATTGGAATCATCTCATTCAGTTGATTAAATAACTGGCCGAAAGGTATTCGGTCAAAAGTTTTGTTTTTAAATGTGGTAACAAAGTATTCATTACGGTTTTCTTCTTTGGAATGACACTTTAAATTAATATTAGATTTCTGAGCTTTCAACTTTACAAAATCAAGCAATACAGCAAAATTATGATTTAGATTGTTTTTGTTGCTTGGATGCATAGATGCCAAGTGATTCAAGATGTATTCCCAAATTCGACGTAAAAATCTATGTCTGATTCCAAATACAATATTTTTTATCCATTTAGTATTTACATAAGTATTATTGCTAAACGAATTCATAAGATTTTTTATTTTTGCTTGAGTGTCTTGAAAGCCAAATTTTCCATTGCCTCTACCTCGTTTCCATCCAGAGGTTTTTTGCAAACGAAACATACCAGATACCGGTAATGAATCCACATTTTTGCAGTGTTCCAGATTATAATTTTCGTTGAGAACTGCTGTGTTTAAGCCAAATGGGAATGCAGAACCGTATTGCATAATATGAGTGTATTCCCACCACAGACGCTCCCGAAGGCGAGGCACAATATCCAGTATTGTAATTATACTGTTGGAAAATTCATGTTCATGGTAATGTTTTAATTCGATGCTCGCAGACGGATAATCCAGGCTTTTGCTCTGCTTTATTTGGTTTCTGTGTAAATTAATACGCAAATGCAAAGGATTTTTGGTTTGCCCTATATATAAAGCACTACATTTAGAGCATTCGATACAATATATAACATTGAATGTTTTGCAAAATATAAACTGACTTTTATTTTTCAGTCCAATCTGTGAAGGGTTGGCACAGGGGCATAATTTGCATTTACTCGAAGAATATTTACTAAACCTAAAATCTTTTAAATTGTAAAAGTGTTTATATAAACCATCAAAAAATATAGATCCATTCTGGATCGCTTTCGATGACTGTACAACATTATTAACATTAAGATTTTTAGTTGTCACACTCGGACCTGACTGGATAATCACAGGTCTGAAAAATTGCTTAATATGAGCCATCAATTCAAGGTATCAAGCACAGCAAAAGCACGATGAGGGTAACAGGTTATCGATAATATAAATACCCTATTATTATATCACCGGGCATGTATTCAAAAGATAGAAAGTAACAATATATTAATGATATATAAAAATTGCCCTCTTGTGCCTATTTGTGCGCATATATATATATATATATATATATATATATATATATATATATATATATATATATATATATATATATATATATATATATATATATGCGCACAAATAGGCACAAGAGGGCAATTTTTATATATCATTAATATATTGTTACTTTCTATTCCAGAACTTTGATTTTGAGGTCACAAGAAAACTCCCTTCAACATGGATTCCTTCGGAAGAGAAAATGTTGGCGCTGAATATGATAAAATCGTGTCTTGCATACAAACCTGGAGATAGACCCAAGGCAGAGAGCCTGATAAAGCACCCCTTTTGGTCCTCAGACTGGTCGTATGAACAGCCGTATAAAGTCGATCCAATCTGGAAGACACGGGAGCTCTGGGGAGATACTGATCAAAGTAAGGATTTTCCATATAACTTCTTTATTAAGAATAGTTTCAAGGGGGGGGGATCAAAACCCGGTCCGAATTTCGAAGCTGTGTTATTTACTGTTTGACATATTGTTAGATTATCATCAACACAAACTTTTTTATTTGTCCCTAAAATCCTGGCTGCCGAGGGTGAAAAATATCTTTGAGTCATCCGCGATTAGTTTATATGTTTTGATTATATAATCTGTCAGGTAGAATAAAGCCATCCAAGCCAAGAAATGTTTTACCAACAGTAACAACATAAAGAACGTTAGTAACAGCCGTTAGTGACAGCATAAAGAACGTTCCTTGAATTAAGGAAATAATCGAACGGTCTTCGATATTTTGAGATTTTATTACATTAAAATATGTTAGAACTAATACTTTTGCAAACGATCTTAACTTTTGCTTACCGGTGGGACAGCGTCTTTCCCAATTCCAGACAGTTGGCGCCCATGGACGCCAATGTCTTCAGAGGTGGACCGAACTCTTTGGAATACGGTATGTCAAATACTTCTCTTTATGAAAATTTCTTCGTTTCGGATGGACACTGTCCCACCCGTAAGCAAAAGGTTAATTCTTTAAGCAAAAATTCATACATGAACAAACATAAACTGTACATAAGCAAAAGTTTCGATAATTTCAGATTTTTAAATTTTTTGGGAAAAGTTATACTGTTGCTATGGATTAAGAATTTATATCGTTCGAATCGGACCAGAAACGGTTTATCGATGATGAAACGTTTGGACGTAACGCTTGCAATCACTCCGCTGGGGGAGAGGGATGTCAACGCAAACAATAAGCACATGCCGGCGCATATCTCAGATGACGATGTACAGATGTCGCAGACCTAATATTTTTTTTTGTATTTTCGACCATAATTACTTTATAAGACAGAATAAAGGATACATATACTCAGAAGAAAAATGACATATTGCGTTCTGTATTGACGTCAGTAGATACATTTACACGTATCTCGTCAACAAACCCAACTCTGGTTTAAAATATTCAGATTGTGTCAGGGACAGATTTACAATTTCGAAGCTGTACGATGAATAATAAATTTCGAAGTTGTACTGATTCTTAGTTAAAAATATAAAGTTCATTGAGCATCAGAAGGAATCATACAAAAGGATGTTATACAATTAAATAACTTTGGACAATCAACATACATAAAATAGAAGTTAAAAGTTCAAATATCATTTCTATTAAATTGTAGTGTATTAGATGGAGCCAATAACCATATAAATGATATATGCCAAGTATCATACATATTACTATTTCTCATTGGTACAATTTCTGCTTGAAAATCTAGTTATGTGTGCAGAAAACTCAACCAATGCTCCGAAAATGGACCAACTGGAAGTCCAATTGCCTGTTGACCTTCCAATCGATGTGGATACAGAAAGCACAGACAAGTTTGAGAATTTTGAAAATGTCAGTGATGTGATTTCCGGGGGATGTGAAGATAATTTTAAAAATTCAGTGGAATCTACAGCTGCATTCACTCCAGGTAGGATTGATTCCTCTAACCTTTCGCACTATTTAAGACAATTCAGAAAATTCTGAAGATATTTTGTTTTTTGAGGATGATTGTCATCCATCTATTATCAATAATTTAAATAGATCTAGCCCCATAAAAAGAGAGATTCGTAATGTTTATAGTTATATATTTAAACAGTGCAATTTTAATAGATTTTATTGAAATATTAGAGACAGTGATTTGAAAACTTTGTTTGAAAGCGAACTACATAAAAATGTATACATAATTGTATAATATATATCTGATCTTCAGGCTTTTAAGAATCTAAGGAAGCTTGTTATAGGAAAGATTAAGGTCTCTTACAGTATATGCCATACTGATATTTATAATACTTTATAAATCGTAAAAATGTAATAGTTATTATTTAATCATTACAGTCACTGATTGGAATATATACTTAATATCATACTTATTACTGTTTCTCATCGATACACTCTCTGCTTGAAAATCTAGTTATGGGTGCAGAAATCTCAGCAACTGCTCCGAAAAGTGACCAATTGGAAATCCAATTGACTGTTGAAGCTTCAATCGATATGGATACAGAAAGCATAGACAAGTTCGATAATTTGAAAAATGTCAGTGATGTGATTCCGGAAAGATGTGAAGATAATTTTGAAAATCCTGCGGAATCTAAAGCTACATTGGCTGCAGGTAATACTTTGATTCCTCTAACCTTTCGCACTGTTTAAGAAAGATCAGAAAATTCTGAAGATATATTTTTTTCTGAGGATGTTTATCATCCATTTATTATCATTAATTTGAATACGTAGATCTAGGGCCATAAAAATTAGAGATATTCGTAATGTTAATTGTTCTATATTTAAACAGTACAATTTTAATAGTTTTTAAAGAATTATTAGAAACACCGATTTGAAAACCTTAGTTGGAAAGCAAGATACAGAAAAATGTATACAATATTGTATAATATATCTGATCTTTAGGCTTTTAAGAATCTAAGGAAACTTGATAAGAAAGATTAAGGATTCTTACAATATGTGCTTTACTGATATTGATAATAATTTATAAATACTTTAACTTTAATAGGTATTATTTAATCATTACAATCACTGATTGGAGTTTCAGTTTATTTAATCTTGAGGGTTTTAATAATCTTAAAAATGTTAAAAGGATGATTTGTTTATTGTATATTATATGCATTACTGATTCTGATGATATTTTTAAACACTGCTATTTTAATAGTTTCTATTGCATCGTTAGAGTCACTGATTATAGCACAGCAGTTTGAAAGCCAACTACAGACGTTGACAACTGACACTTCAGTAGATTTCAAAACAGAAAGCGCAAACTTGGGTGAGAATTCGGATAAAATTGTCAGTGGCCTAAAATCTGAAAGATATGAAGAGGACGAAAGCACAGAAAAGTTTGAGATTTCGGATCATGTTGTCAGTGATCTAATTTCTGATAGATATGAAGAGGAGTGTTCACCTAAGTTTCAGAATGTGGACCATGTTGTCAGTGATATCATTTCCGAAATAAGTAATGAGGAATTTCCTAGTCCAGTAGAACCTGAAACAACATTGACTGAAGGTAATTGTTTACTTCACCTAACCTTTCGCACTTTGTAAATCAGATTTAAAAATTCTGAAAATATTTTGCTTTCTTAAAATAATTATCATCCATCTATTATAATTCCATTGAGTAGACTTTGGGTAAGGAGTGGGTTAATAGTTATACTTTTAAGAAGTGCAATTTAAATAGTTTTACTTAATTATTAGATATGATGAGTACATCAGTTTGAAAGCAAACTACATAAAAATATTTAGTAAATTCTAAATTTAATTTGATTTTGAAGTTTTTAATGATTTTCGGAAAGTAGTTAGAAGGAGAATTACAATTTTTCACAATATATACATTACTAATATTGTTAATGAGCCTACTTCTATTTCCAAAGAGTTTTAGAACTATTGTCTTGGTAGATGACAA
The DNA here is from genome assembly GCA_951213105.1 of Amaurobius ferox. Taxonomy (NCBI): domain Eukaryota; kingdom Metazoa; phylum Arthropoda; class Arachnida; order Araneae; family Amaurobiidae; genus Amaurobius; species Amaurobius ferox. The sequence continues at coordinate 33,407,226 of OX578148.1, forward strand.
AATGTTTAGATCAATGGTCAAACAGTAAGTTGTTGGAATATTCTGCCGAATTTCAACAAAATTGCTGATTATTTCTTGAGATATTTTAAAACGTTGTACTCGTAGGTAAGAGACTATAATTCTGATGATACTTCTTTTGATTTCCAAACCTTTTATTTGTCGTGGACCTTGAAAACTTTTCTGAAAACCTATTGTTTCTTTACAAAAATTTAATTCATACTGTAAACTGTAAATTTACATATATTTAGTTTCTAGTAAAATAAGAAAAACTGAGTTTCCAAGTAATTAACTAATTGAGGAGATAAGTCATATTTTTCTTATTTTTTCTGCCTATTCTGTACAACACTGCTGGTAACTCCATCCATGTTTTGAGGTTAATTGCCAGACATTGTCGAGATATTTATAAATATATTTTAATCGAAATGGCATTATGTAGATGATATCTTTCCGAGACTTTATTATGCTATAAGAAAATTATATAATGTTGCTTAACAGCGGAATTAAATAAATATGTTTATACGACAGATTATATATGCATTTAATATATCCAGTTTAAATAAAAAAATCCGATGTAGGCAACATTTGACTTTCCTTATATAATGCAATGAATTTACTACTTTTACAGTTAAGGTTATTCATATAGTAGATAATTATATCCTTTCCAAGATACAGAATTTTCTTCAATTAGTCGTCATTTTCGTTGATTTAGAGTCATTTTTATCAATTTGGCGAAATTTTTGTTAATTTGGCAACAGTTAAAAATGTTGCCAAGTTGGCGACATTCCGCCAAATTCGTCGCTAAAATTTCGCCAATCGCTATGTACTGCAAAATAAGTTATTCTTACAGCAGATAAATGACAATTGGCGTTTAAATACAAAAGTATTACTCAAAGTATCTTTTCTCATGAATGGAACGAGCTAGATCCACGAGAATGATGTTACCAAATTTATCCCATGATATTACATATGAAAAGTGAACATGTTTCTTAATAGGAAACATTCTTTTCATTTATATAACTTTTATATATATTTTTTTAAATGTGAAATATCTCGAGAACGGTTCATGTTAGCGTTCTAAAATTTATGTCAATCGTTATCTAATGAACAAAATTACATAAGAAATGTCTATTTGTCTAACGTAGTTTGTCTAACGTATTAGTAGTTTTGATTTTTGGAAGATTTTTTATCATTTCACTCGAAAATTTAGGGGGATTCTGAACATTCTATTGCATATGAAAACAATCGCCTTCCAGTGTTTACGGATTGAGAATTTTGTACCAAATTTCGTTCGAATCGGCCCATTCGTTCGACAGTTATCGTCTACACAGACGCACAGACACACACATACTTTCACAGACATACACATACTTTCACATACACACACATACTTTCTCACACACACACACACACACACATACTTTCACACACACACGCACACACACACGCACACACACACACATGCTTTCACACACACACACCCCACACACACAGACATCACTTTAAAATTGTTTGATTCGTGATCAGGAATGCTTGAAACGTGCCATCCCGTCGAAAACTCGAATTCGAATTTTCGACTCCGTCACAATACTTTTCATATACATTATGTATATAAGGAAAGTAAAAATAGAAGTAAAATAAATTTTATAAAAGAGCAGTATTATATTTTATTTTAATTATACCAGTTCCTGTCTTAGTATATAAGTTTCTAGGGGATTATTGACATTTCCAATTTCTGTAATGATGTATTTTATATTAGCAACGATTTTTCAAACACATATATGTATTCAGCCTACAGTTGAAACAAGATAAAATTGGTAAGAGCGTATCTGCTAATACATATTTTACAATTTCGTTTTCGCATATACGATCACGGATCATATTTTTTGAAAGTTTGCTTACAAACGAAACAAGGAAGTTTTATTTTTTACATGACTGAAAAGATTAATTTGTACAACCAGAACAAGGATTATTATGCTTGTTTTTAAGGAAATTAAATATTTTAATAGAAAGTTTGATCAACAATATCACTTAGAATACTGTAATACTATAGGAATTCTTACCGATGTTTAAATCACGAGCAACTCTGGCTTTTCTGCTAGTACATGCATAAAGAAAACTGTCAAAATAAATGTTCTGCATGTCAAAATAAATGTTCTATCAAAAATAGATTTCAAGGTTTAAGTGAGGATGGTATGTTGTAAAGCAGTAAATGATTTATGCAATGTTTATATTCGATCAGCTTGATTCTTATAGAATTTTCGGAGCTACCGACACAAAGCAACTGGGCATTCTTGATCCATGAAGAAGTGAAAAAGTGGTCTCAATGGAATTAAAGTTTAGTAAAATATTTCTGAAATTCATCATAATATAATTAAGCGTTTAATTACACATTAAATATGAATTGCATGTATATTTCTATAAAAATTCGCAAAATTAGAAAATTAATTATTTCATTAATATTAGGTAGAAAACGTAGCCAAATGACACATTTTGTGTCTACTGTTTCGTGACTTATGAAAAATTGATAATCTCTCATGTATTTAACGCGTAACATTTTAAATGGTTTCGCAGAATAGAAAAATTGTGCTTTTAAATTTAAATAATATTTGATGCTTTAAAATCCTATGCTTCTAGCGGCGCATTTGATGAATTCTGCTTTGTGTATATAATACATGATCTTCATTATTATTATTGCAATTGAGTATTGTATTTTGTAGGCCGCGTTGTAGAAACGGTTGTCCCAATTGATGTCCACTCTGAGAATCTAGGAGAGAGGTCAAAAATAGGCAATGAAGTTCCAGAAAATTTGCAATCTCAAGCCAATTCACCTCTAGACGTATCGGACTGCAACAAAGTTGATAAAGAAAAAATTGCAGAGTTCGGTACACTGGAGGACGAAGAGGGCTGTCCTCAGGATTGTGATGCAGCAATGTTGGAAGGTAATTTTTTCTTCAGTACATATTTCTCGCTGTTTAAATCGAGATAAACTTCGTTGTCTTGGACACTAATATAGTATACTAGATGCTCCTCCCTTCATTATTGAGGGCATAGAAATATTTTATCACCTTTCTCCCCTAAAGCACTTGCGTTCCTAATAGACCCAAATGCACTTTAATTATTATACGACTCCTTAGCAAAACAAATTAATTTACGACAAACTACATTCCCCAACGAAATGTATTTGTCAAACGAACCGTAGACCTCACTTTATTGTAAATCAAGAATATTAAATTAATAAGTTCCACAAATCGACAGTATTTATAAAAACATTTAAACTTAAATATCTGACATAAAAGTTATTATTTTGTCATTTGTCATTTTCCAAAAGTTATTAGGCGGGCGTATTTTGCTAAATGTGTCGCCAAGTGAAATACACTTATAGGCCGACACAGATCCAAATATAATATATTTTCTTCTAGACAATTGTTTCGCAGAGATTGATATGTGGCTTACTTTAAACATACGTCACTGAAAATATTAAGTCTAATATATATATATATATACTACTATCTTACAGGAGCTCTAGAAAATGTGGCTAAATCGCTTTCAGCATCCTGGAGTGCAAACCCTTCGAAATTCTTAATTCAGATTTTCGAAACCATCCCACTAATTTCGCTTTACAATCTAAATTTAAATTATCCGACTTTTGTTTTCAGCTCCACAAGAAACTAAAAAAAGAAGTGGCGGCTTCAAGCGTCTGCGAAAATGGATCCAAAAGAAATGGAGAGGTGTTCGCAATTTAGGTTCTGCTAGGAAATAGGTCAGTAATGTCTTCTTCCCAGTCTTATGCTACACTATTCTCCTAGTCCATAAGTGACCATACGTTCCGGTTCACTCCCTTTTCCTTTCAAATTTAATATCGGTCGGAACTTGGTACCAATCCAAGCCTCTATGATGGCGCTCAATTATACTTTCAGATGATAAAGTATTTCATTTAAGGCAATTTTCACAACGTAACATAGTTTCCTGTTTCACAAAGAAAAGAACAAGTTTTATAACTCCTGATCCATTTGCTTTGGACAGATTAATTTTGGTATCAAAAGATTTTTAAATGGATTTTTAATATTTTGTGGGGAAGGAACTTGCTCTCCAATTACAATTTTTCTATATCAAATACTTATAAACATATGTCATAAAACATATGAAGCAAATGGTTTGGGACTTTATACACTTTTTATCTATTTCTTCTGAAACACCCTGCAAACTATACTTCAGACAAGGATGATGGACATACTATGACTTGTTTTTCACTTAGTATTGTTCTCAAATGCCGAATTATGCGTACATTGGCTCTACGTGCGGCAAAGCTATCTTGAATACAGAGTGGAATACGAAAAATTTATATAAAAGGCCCACTCAATAAGTCTCTGGTCTAACTAAGAAAAGCAATTTTTTTTAGAAATTCTTCTTTATTGATCAACATACTCTCCTTCAAGAGTGATACATTCATTCCAACGATCCTCTAACTTTTCGATGCTTTTTTTGTAGAACGATTTGTCTTTGCTCTCAAAATCGGTCTAAGTTTAGGCAATCACTTCTTCATTTGAGCCAAATTTCTTTCCCTGGAGCATCTTTTTGATGTCTGCAAAAGTCGCTGGGAGCTAGATCTGGAGAGTAGGGTGGGTGAGGAAGAAATTCGAAGCGTAATTCATGTAATTTAACCATCGGTTTCATCGACTTGTGACACGGGACATTGTCTGTAGCCCCGTGGTTTGCGCGCTGGATTTGAACGCTGCCACAACTGCCGCCTTGTTCATGCCGAGTACGATCACGTTAAACATGTGGGTCCATAAGTCCTTCCGAAAGGTTGGTGGTAAGGGGAGGAATGAAATGTCCCTGTGTATGCCTCCCTCACTGGGTTCCGGTCTCAATTGGGTGGCACTTCTCGGACGTTCAAAGGGTTACCTTACACCTTTCTGGTAGGCCGGACGGTCTGGGTCTCAACAACAAGGACGGGGCATTGTCTTGTTGGAACAGCACTTTTCTTTTGCATTTGAGTCCGTTTTTTCTTGATTTTTGCACTCGATCGATCCAATAATGCCATGTAATATTCGCTATTGATAGTTTTACTTTTCTCCAGATAGTCGATGAACAAAATACCATGCGCGTTCCAAAATACAGATGCCATGACCTTGCCAGCTGACATTCGGGTTTTGGGTCGCTTTGGAAGACTTTCACCGGCTGCTGCCCACTCAGCTGACGATCTTCTTGATTCAGTTGTGTAGTCATGGATACACGTTTCATCCATTGTCACATACCGATGCAAGAAATCCTTCTTATCTAGCTTGAACAGCACCCACAGCTCTTTGAATCGTCGAGGCGTTGTTGTTTTTTTTTGTCCGGTGTGAGCAAAGGCGCCATCCACTTCGAAAGCAACTTACGCATGCTCAAATTTTCGGGTAAAATTGTATACACCCTAACTTCTGATATCTTTAAGGTGTCAGCTATCTCACGAAACTTCACTTTACGGTCTTTCAAAATTATTTTGTGGACTTTTTTTATGTTTTCCGGAACAACTGCAGATTTTGGGCGACCAGAGAGTTCTAACTAATATACCAAATTTTGTGAACTTTTGTCTATTAGAGTTTTAGCTAGTTTGGATACATACATTGCACAGACAGACAAACAAACAGACACATAGACGCACGTACACACATACACAGACGTCACACGCTAAAGATAGATTTTTCGGATTCTAGAGTAGTCGAAACGTCTAAATTCGTCGAAACCTCGAGTCGCGATTTTCGACCCGAGTCGAATTTGCAGGAAAAGTAAAACGGTTTATTTCAGCGTGTGCTTCTAATATTCCTATAAAAATATATCAAATTTCATATATTTGTATGCTAGCTATATAGCAGAATATTTTTATATGTTAGTTTTATATGCGTTAGCTAATTTCTTTTAATATAGAGTGATTCTAGTTTTCTATTAAACTATGTTGTTTATATATCTTATCTTTTACCGTCTAACGGAATTTAAAATTTTCATTTTTTGTTTCAGATACGTGGAATCACTTTTCTGCTTTGTTGATGAATTTTAATTTTTGTTCAAGGTATCTTTCGTTGTTTAAGGTTTCTAAGAAACTGTTTGTTTTTGAAGACTTTTATTATTTTACACTTTTCTTTAAATTTTATAATAATTTGAAATGTTAAAAAATGTTTAGAAAATACGGAATCAGTATCGACCAAAATTAAAATATCTCATTCAATAACTTTTAAATGTCTTTTTAAGAATGAGATCATATAAGAAGTATGAAAATTTAAGTTAATATTTTAGAAAATAATATTATATATAATAACTTTAATTTTATTTATACATATAATAATTTAAAAATATACTGAAATAGAAACAGGATAAATATAATAACTTTAATATTATAGAAGAAAATATCTTTATGAGATATAATAAAAAATTGTTAATTTTTATTTAATATATTTGAATTTGTTAGATTGGATATATATTAGTTTTAAATATACTGACATAGAAGCAGGATATATTTAAAAATTTTATTATATATAAAAGAAAATAACTTTATGAGATGTAATAAAATATTCTTAATTTTTTTTTAATATATTTGAATTTGTTATAATACTTAATGATTCTAATAAATAACAAAAAAAAAAGGATTTAATATATATTTATATAAAGGCTGCTATTTTTAGGTAGTCACTTCAGTATTCAGAATTCATTAATATCTTTAAAAAATAAAATGTGATGTTATAAATTCAACAAGAAATATAGCTGGTATAACCAAAAATTTCGTCCACATTCTTCAATATTTTAATTTACTAAACAATTCTTTAATATACCCTACGTGACAGCAAAAATTAGGCACCACGAAGAGTGGTCAGAAAGAGTGAAAATCGGCAAACTGAGAGAGAGAGCAACGAACTGAGCAACGAAGTGAATACTGAGTGATAAGTGATGATGAGCAATAAGTAATCAGCAGCTTGGTTAGGGGCATGCACTAGGAAAATGGGAAGGGGGATTGACGATCAAATGACTTTAACTGTGCTAGTTATTATTTTGCAAGCGGCTTTAATGGAGTGTTAATATAGTTTTTCCGCCAAAGAGGGGATATAATCCCTAACTGGCTACTGATTTCACATATTTCCTATAAATTAATTTTAGGGATATTGCATTTATAATGGCAATATATACAAAGTTCTGCAATATCTGGCCGAAAGGAAGTTTCTGCAAGTAAATCGAAAAGAAGGATTTTTGCGCCCAAAATTTAACGCTCATAACACTGGGCGATAACACCGTCTGATTAGAAGGTTTCAAACTCAGGCCGTGGAGCTCGCCACGAATGGCATTGAACCGCTATAAGCCCACGGCCGAGAAAATATACCACCAGCACAGAGAGGGACAACGAATCCCCGACCCCACCAGACAGAGAAAGCTGCCAATTCCATCACACAGCGAGCGCACAGCTCGAGACACCAAGGGGACAGCAGGCGCAGACCCAGACGAGTGAAACCAAGCGCCAACAGTCCCGGAGAAGTACGCCGACGAAGACGGTCGAAATCCCAATCCAGCAAGCGAGAGAACCTCCCGCAACGAAACCAGCTAGGCAAGACGCGCCACCAGCAACGGCGACGCACCTCCACCTCCAGAAATTTATTATTTTTTCATAAAAGGCGCCCTGCCACGGCAGTTTCTCAAGACCTACAACCTTCAACATAACTTTGTGTATAATAAACAATATACAATAAACAGTATCATATATATATAAACATAGTCAATACCACAGTATAAATACATGATCAGTAGGTTGTAGGACGGGCGACAATGCAGGCATCAACTGGTCTAAACAAAGAGTCAGTGAGCATACGGATTGTGTCCTAAGGGATGGCTGCCCATTTCTTGTCAACCAGTTGTCGGAATTCGTCTTCCAAACGCGGCGGTAGCAATGCACATAAGCGACGTCTAAACACGTCTCGCACGTGTTCGGTTGTTGAGAGATCAGGGTAGACTGGTGGCCAGAGGATCACCTGGGTACCTTGCAAGATATTTTGGCTGATGCGTGCCGTGTGTCGCCGGGCGTTATCCTGCTGGTAAATGGCGTTGAGCACCCTCTGAAGGAAGAGTATTGTCACCGGTTGCAGCACGTCATCCACGTATCGTTGAACCGTCATAGTGCCGTCGATACGGGCTAGAGATGACCTGCTATCGTAGGCGATGTCGTTCCAAATGCAGAAGCTAAAACAGAATGAGGAATATGCACACGTGGGGAAAATGCTCAATTTTTTATTTTCCAGTAAAATTTAGGCTTACGATTTTCAAATATGTCACATTAAATGCCAAAATGATTTCGAATAAATTAAAAATTAAAATTTAATTAAGCGAATAATGACTCGATGTCATGTGATCTTGAAACGCTACGTGATTGGTTCTCACTGTGCATGAAGTATCAGTGTTTACGTTTTAAAAACAACACTAGATAAATTCGCTTCTTCGCATTCAGAGTTTAGAAATTATTTTTTGAGCCGTAAATTTTATAATCTTTTATAATTTTACCGTATATTTTAATTGTATAACCCATCCATTTCATCAATTGTATAACCCATCCATTTGTCAAAGGACAATTCGATAATCTTCCTAAAATTGACGCTATATGTATGTTTTCGTTTTAGGGAACGAATCCCAATTTTATTGGAGCAGAAATGCTAGGAGTTAAATCTAAGAGGTATGTATGATCTTCATTAATATTGACAAATAAATTTAAAACTTATTCAAATGCATGAATAATTCTTTTATATTTAAAACTTTAATTTTGATTGCACGTTGAATAGTCGCTCACTACAATGCCCTATTCTGCTTTTAGGCTGATAATTGACTTTTTATAGTAGTTTATATTGTATTTTGAAATTATGTAAAGACAAATAAAGCGTGCCTGAAATACTCAAGAAATTTAAATACAATACCAACTACAAAAAACCGAATTTGAATGACATAGTCTGATTTGTAAGGTTCCAATGTAAATAATTTTCCATATCTTCCTTTAACTGAAATATAGAGAGGAATCAAGAAGCAGTTCTAAAGAAACAGTTACATTTATAGTTTGATTTAATGTCTCCCATTACAAAGTTAAAAGGATTTATCGAAAAATTTCATAGAATATTCTGTAATATGTCAAACTATGTTATTTTGATATAATAGGAAGAATAAAAGCAATATAAGAGAAGGTTTATTTAATTTTTCGACTCCCTCCAAAAAAAGGAATATTTTATTTACAAATGAAGGGGTTGGGGGACACTGGGATTATATATATATATATACATATATATATATATATATATATATATATATCAGATAAATATTCATAAGATATATCTTTATTTCACAAATGAGGGTATCACAACTTATTTGTTACACAAGGAGTGATGGCCATTTATTATTATAAATTGCTATATAATTTTAACATTTCTATTTATACAATAGATATCATCAAAAAGAAATAATTATAAATTAATGTGCCATTGTTTATTTCAATAAATTGTTTGGCTTAATAACGGGTGGCGCCAAAAACGCTGACGTCATTTTAAGATATTTATTACTGTCACCCCCCCCCCCTTCGGACAGATTCTAGCGTCACCCCTGTTTAATAAATTGTGATATATTGTTTAGGTTTGATTCTATGTTTTTAAATCTTATTATTTTGAGATACAAGCTAGAGTTTGTTTTATTGTTCAATCCCTAACTTGACCACAAAATTCTTTAATTTTAAATAAATATTTACACAGGATTATTTATAGTCTATTATTGATCCAAGCAAGATCGTATCCAGGATTTGATTTCGGGGGGGGGGGGGGGGTTAAACACACATTTCATATCTTGATGGATCTTTACCTTTTCAATGTTAACTCTTTAAATTTGGGGTGTTTGAACCCATTAAAAAAGCCCTTGGTTACGGCCATAAATCTAAGTAAATAATATTTAAACAGAAACAAATGTTTACTTACCGAAAATTGATCTTCACAACACCAAAGAGATCTTTTATTCGACAATTTTGGATTTTTCGGATCGTCTCTTTTCATTGCTTTAGTCCATGATTTTCGTTTAATTGGATCTTTTGGAACATTAAAAAACAGCTTATCAACTGAATTAACCGTAGTATTTGTGCAGCAAGGTTCCAAACAGTACTTGTAGGTCGGTTTTAGAATCTCACTCATTATAAAAATATGATAAATAAAATATTTTGTAGGAGAATGAAGTGAGTACCTCTCGGAATTCACAGTAAACAGTGTATTGAGCTCTTTGTTTACATGCATAGTGACGTCACAAGAGCAGCCATTACAGAAACATGTTTCCGCGCCGATTTACTAAGTGCGAGTTTAAATATTTTTATATTAACTATCTAAGTTCAAATATTAAAAAATATATATATACTATCATTCATGATGTTTTCTCTACTACACGATAAAAATAAAAAATAAAAACGTGAAAATTCTTCAATGTGACCCTGCTGAGAACATGACCCTGTACCACCCAAGTACGTTTAAAGTACCTTGGTATCACCCCGTTGTCCACGTGGCACTATCCCGACACCATTGCAAACGGCGGCGTCTGTGCTGTTTGGTCAGTGAGTGAAGGTAGCCGGAGCCCAAGGTAAATGGAAGTAAGAGAGGTAGGCCATTCGTTTCTGGCAACCTACTCCTGTCCAGAGTTCTTGGAATTACTGACGTCACTGGTCCCTAGCCGGACCTTTCCGAAGCATGGGAAAATGTGTCGATGTTTTTAACTCTCACGTTAATAATGATGAAAATAAATCAAAGCGCTCAGCTTTTGGATATAATAATATAAATGACTAAATGCAAATTCTGAGTCAAATGCAAGCGGATATTACGGAACTCAGAGTCATTTCTAAAACTTCAATACTGCTTTTCCAAAAAGGCATTCTTGTTTCAATAGCAAGCTTAAAAGGACTTTATGATGACATGAAAGAAAATAATATTAAATACATAATGACAAGTAGAGTCAATCAAGATGCTTTAGAAAATATATTTTCCCAAATTAGAGGTCTTGTACGATTTTATAACCATCGTCTCACTACTGATTTCAAATTCCGACTTAAAACATTATTGATTGGGTCTAACCTTCCTATGCCAATAAATACAAATGTGGAAAATGACCAAGATCAAACACTAACTGCGACTTTATTTTTTAAATTAGAAGATAAAGACGATGCAGTCAGAATCACTGAAGATATTGAGCCTCAACATAACATTCATTTCAGTCCTGATGTAAATGAAAAAGAAGCCTTGCGTTTTTGTGCAGGATATTTGGCATATCGTCACAAAGAAGCGCAGTTAGGAACTTATTCATATCTAGTAGAATCAACATCCGAAAATGACAAAAAATGGATTGAATCTTTATCAAGAGGTGGTTTAATTGTTCCACATGATATCTGGGTAGAAACAGTCACCAAATTAGAAGACATTTTTTTAAAACTGCACGGAAATTTTATTTCTAATTCAAAAAATATTTTAGGGAACCTCCAACTGAAAATAAAAGAATAATTTCCTGAAATAGCTCTTGATGTTGTAAGAACATGTACCAGAACCAGAACCTTCTTTCGAATAAGGCACATAAATGAACAGATGAAAAGAAACGCCATGAAAAGAAAAACTGAAAGAATTTCTAGTCATTCACGTGAAGAAATGAAAAATAAGCAATGGAGAGAGAGCTTTAAATTTTAAGGTTTACTCATGACTTAGTAGTTAGAAATTGACGGGCTGCGTGTGTTAGGTTTTCATGGTTTTCCTAACATGTAACATAAGTGTGATGCAGCTTCCCTTAAAAAGTCCTCCATGAAGGCATTCCTCCTTTATAGAATGGATATTTTTAAAATTATCCTTCTCTCCCATAGGGGAACATCCATAATCCAGTCATTTGATCACTGACCTTTGTAACACCAGAATTAGTTGAAAGATCGTGAGATCAAATCTAGTAAAGTCACTAAAGAGGTATTGGGAGATATATCCCCCCCCCCCCCCCCCAGAAACCTATCGAAAACTATCGAAGTTAGAAGGAAGGATATTAGGAGAAATAGGAAACAACTCATTTCATTATCGCCCCCCCCCCCCCATTTTTTCTGTCGACGCAATTGATTAAAACCTACTGACTGGTTGGACGTGTTAGACATTCATTGATTTTCAAACATACAGCGTAAATAAGGCACAATTTCGGTAGATGTTCTTTTATGAAAGGCATTTTCAAAATCTGGTCACAACTGAACTTATCTAATCAATATCTCGATCTATCTCTTTACTGTTTTAATTTTTAAATTTTTTTTATCATGAAGTACCCATATTCAAAAATTGCTTATCATTATATGAAATTCAGTGCTCATTTAATTTCTTGAATAATTCAAGTTTTTGACCATCATGAAACAATAATAATACATAATTAAAGAAAACAATTGTACTGATCTTTTGTATCGTACAAAATATAATTCCCATATTTGTTCGCATTCGGAGAAGTCTTTAAATAATTGGATTTCGTACACATATCAATTTCATTATGAAAAAAAAAATAATAATACGAGCATTTTTCTGCCTGAAATCTTTAAGGACGTCACATATTTATTTATTTCTATAATTCTGAAAACTATTTTTGAATTACATTCAGCAAGTCATTCACTGTCTTTTAATTTATTTTATCATGTCAAGTCTACAAGCATGATATTTTAAAGCAGTTCGATAAAAATGGACAGGTTTTGTTGGCTTATTATTCTAGTCTCAGATAGAATAATAGTGCCTTGTATTTTAGCTAAATCCTCCGATATTTTACTATGCACTTATTAAAGAAAAACTAATAACAATTTTAAAATGCAGAAAATATTTTAGCATAGTTTAAACAGCTCAATTGCTAATGTCATCGTTAGAGATGCTTCAAAACAACTCTAACAATAAAGTCCTAAATAAAATTTACCATAACTAGTTTTATTTAACATTATATTCTTATATATGAATAATGAAATCTAATCTATCATTTACTCGGTAGAAATTTCAATATACTAAATGATGTATATTTAAATTAAGAAAATTGCTGCGGTATTCAATGTATTTCTTATGACAGCAACGGGCTACGGACCTGTCTTTGGGGCCAGTGACGTCAATCGCGAAGGGAGGGGAGAATTCCAGCTGTTGGCGTACAATCTTTGGCCAACCTTACCTTTCAATAGACCTTGGCCGGAGCCCAATCGGCGGATGAGCAACACATTTTTTCGCCTGCGTCAGCTTCTAAATAAATCTTTTATTGTTTTATAATTCAGTAAATCCTCGAAAAGTGAGTGGCCTTACATTGTACGACTCATTTAGTTTACACATGCGCAATTTTTGCTCCTATTTACATTAAAGATGATATACGGTAAGAGATCATCATGATATGAATTATGTCATAATGTTATTGTTTTTTTTAGTTTCCAGGATTGGCCTGGACCGAGTTTTCGATTATTATTATAATGAATATTTAAACTCGGAATTGTGCTCGTATATTGGATTAGAGGGGCCCAGATTCAAGCCTTGCAATTCGGACTTGAATGGGCCGAACCCGAGTATTCGATAATTTATTTGATTAACTCTTTTCCTAGAGCCTGTGCTCATATTTTAGACAGAAAGGGGCCCAGATTTAAGTTTTGGGGCTTTACCGGGCCGGCCCGAGTATTTGATAATTTTATGATTAATTTTTGTTCTCGTGCCTGTGCTTCTATTTTATGCAGGAATGGCCCACATATATAGGTATTGCGGTTTGACTGTGACCGGCCTGAGCATTTGATAATTTTATGACTAAATTTTGTTCTCTGGCCTGTACTCCAATTTTTGACAGAAATGGTCCAGATTTAAGCTTTGGGGCTTGACTGTGCCCGGACCGAGTATTTGATGATTTTTTGATTGATTTTTGTTCTCGGGTCTGTGTTCCTATTTTATACATTAAGGGCCCAGACATAAGCATTGCCGCTTGACTGTGCCCCACCCGAGTATTTGACAGTTTTATGATTAATTTTTGTTCTCGAGCCTGTGCTCCTATTTTAGGCAGGAAGGTGCAAAGATTTAAGCTTTGGGGCATGGCTGGACCAGGCCTGCGTTTTCGATAATTTTATGATAAATTTTTGTTCATGGGTCTGTGCTCCTATTTGTGCTACAGGAAGGGCCCAGATAAAAGACTTGCGGTTTGACTTTGCCAGACCCGAGCATTTCATATTTTTATGAATATTTTTTTTTCTCGGACCTATACTCCTATTTTAGACAAGAATGGCCCAGATTTAAGCTTTGTGGTTTGACTTGGCTGGCCCGAGAACTTGATAATTTTATGATTAATTTTTGCTCCTATTTTATGCAGCTAAGGCCCATATATACGTAATGCGGTTTGACTGTGCCCGGACCGTGTACTTGATAATTTTATGACTAATTTTTGTTTCCGGTCCTGTATTCCTATTTTAGACAGGGATGGCCCAGATTTAAGCTTTGGGGCTTGACTGGGACAGCCGGAGTATTTTATAATTTCATGATTAATTTTTCTTCTCGGCGCTGTAGTCTTATTTTAGACAGGATGGGTCCAGATTGAAGCTTTAGGGCTTGACTGTGGCCGGCTCGCGTATTCAATAATTTTATGATAAATTATTGTTCTCGGGACTATACTCCTATTTTAGTGAGAAATGACCCAGATTTAAGCTTTGGGGCTTGACTGTGCACTGACCGAGTATTCGAAGATTCTATGATTGATTTTTTTTTCGAGTCTGTGCTCCGATTTTATACAGGAAGAGCCCAGATATAAGCTTTGCGGCTTAACTGTGCCCGGCTTAAGTATTTGACAATTTAATGATTGATTTTTGTTCTCGAGCCTGTACTCCTATTTTAGTCAGGAATGGCCCAGATTAAAGTTTTAGGGCTTGATTGTGCCCGGACCGAGTATTTAATGACTTTATGATTGATTTTTGTTCTCGGATCTATGCTCCTATTTTATACAATAAGGGCCCAGATATAAGCATTGCCGCTTGACTGTGCCCGACCCGAGTATTTGACAATTTTATGATTAATTTTTGTTCTCGAGCCTGGGCTCCTATTTTAGACAGGAAGGGGCCCAGATTTATGCTTTTGGGAATGACTGGCCCGACCTGAGTTTTCGATAATTTTATGATAATTTTTTTTCTCGGATATGTGCTCTTATTTTATACAAGGGCCCATATATAAGACTTGCGGTTTGACTGTGCACGGATCGATCACTCAAAAATTTTATGATTAATTTTTGTGCTTCGACCTGTACTTCTATTTTAGACATGAGGGGCCCAAATGTCAAGCCCCAAGTTTTGGGGCTTGACAGTACCCGGACCGTGTATTTGATGATTTTATAATTAATTTTTGTTCTCGGGTTTCAACTTTTATTTCAGATTTGTGGGGCCCAGATTTCAGCTTTGAGGCTTGGCTGGTCCGACCCGAGTTTTTGATAATGTAATGTTTAATTTTTGTTCTTAGACCTGTACTGCTATTTTTGGCAGAAGGGGCTTAAATTTAAGATTTAGAGCTTGACGGGGCCGACTCGAGTATATGAAAATTTTATGATGAATATTTGTTCTCGGGCTTGTGCTCCTATTTTAAATAGTAGGGGCTCAGATTTAAGATTTGAATCTTAACTGGACCCGACCTTGAAATTTCGATAAATGAGTTTTATAAGCAATTTTTTTATCTCGGGCATTTTTTTTTATATTTTTGACTATAAGGGGCCCGAATTCGAGTTTTGACAGGTGTTGACGTCCCCACAGACCACATCCGTCGGCCTGTCGCAGTATGTGCAGGACATATTAATGCTCCCATATAGACCAGGACCATTATCCGCCGATTGGTCACCGGCGACTTGCACTCATAGAGCCCGTTAAAAACTGTCATTGACTCAACATCATGGGCGCCTCCGTTTGCAAAGGTGTCAGGATTAAACCACATTGACGGTGGAATGGCACATGGTTGCGTACTCAGATGAGTCACGTTTCTGTTTTAGCAATGATAGTCGCCGTGTAAAAATCTGGCGCCAAAGTGGTGGCAGGTTCAATTCGGCCGCATCTGTGATACATTACATCGCGCGACAACGCGACATAAAGGTTTGGGACGCCATCGCCTACAATAGCAAATGAACTCCGGTGCATGTTGAGGGCACTATAACGGCGCAACGATAGGTGATGACGGTACAGCAGATGGTTACTCTACCCTTTCTTCAGGGGGTGCCCCATACCATTTGCTATTAGAATTACGCCCGGCCACACACGGCACGCGTCTGCCAATATATCCTGCAACGTATCCAGGTGCTTCCCTTGCTACCAGTCTCCCCTGATCTCTCGCCAATCGAACACGTCCTGGAAGTGTCGGGCGTCGCTTGTGTGTGTTGCCACCGTCGCGTTTAGGAGAGGAACTCTGGCAAATGGTTGGCAGGGAATGAGCAGCCATCCCTCAGGACATCATCCGCACGCTCATTGACTCTAACCAAGACGTAATACAGCCTGTATCGCCGCCCCCGGTGGTCCTACAACCTACTAATTAGACGGTGTTATCGCTCAGTTATATAGGTGTATCACGTTAAAATAAAAATTGCTTATTGCTCGTTGCTATCTGTTAAAATCAAAATAACTAATTACTGAGATAGCAATGATGCCGCTTCACAAATGATAAATAGTAAAAGTGATCGTAAAAGTCATTTGACCGTCAATCCCCTTCCCGTTTTATTAGTTGAAGCATCTAACGATATTGCAATAAACATCACTTATTGCTCGTTGCTGTCTCTCTGTGCCTTTCTGTCCACTCCTTCATTGTGTCTCATTTTCATAATCACACAGTGTATATAATAAACCTTATATAGTTTAAATATTTCTATTATAAAGATTAGTTAAATCCTAGTATGTATTACTTGCTGTATAAAGTTGACTTTTTCATATTTTTAAAGATATTATTTGAGAATTTATTCAAAAATACAATAAATATAAAATGAAATCTGCTTTTCTTAAATCATGCATTATTTTGCATATCAAAAAAAAAATATATCCTATTCATTTTTATTACTTAAATTTCCTAGTTTTCAATGCCATTTATATTCTGTATACTACCTAAAGTTAGCAGTTCCTATGTATTAATTTTTATTAACTATTATTCATGATCCTATCAAAAAAAAGAATGAATATAATAATTGTGATGGATGTAATTAAATAATAAAGGATCGATACTGATTTCCGTAAAAACTCAAAAACAATGAAATGTATATGAAACAATTAAATTATGAAATGTTGTGTAATAAATCAAATTATGATATGTTCTTGAAGTTTGTTGTTTGTCTTTGATTTTGTATAGCAGTAGGATAAGCTGCATTTCTAACAGATTAAAATAATAGGAGAATGAATCGAGAATGGGAAGCCCCAACATTCGTTTCTCTATTCACTTTAACTTTATTGAACTTATGTAATATAAGAATATTTTAATTTGACATGAAACAAAATAGGGTATGTATTTTATCCCATACTAAGCAGAGAAATGAGAAAAAAATGTAATTATTTTTTTTAATATACTAAGGGGGTCCTGCCCCTTGGTTAGCCCAGTGTTTAGCTCGTGTGTATTATACTCGTATGACCCGAGTTCGATACACTGCTCTGCCCAAACTATCCTCTTGCTCACGCGTACGTTAAACATGTGGGTCCGTAAGACTTTCAGAGAGTTGGGTGGTAAGATACGGTCCCTGTGGATGCCAACCCAGTGGGTTCCTGTAGAAGTTGAACGGCTGTATCCCAGCCGTTTAAAAAGATACCTTGCACTTTCGGGTAAGTCGTATGTTTTAGGCCCAAGAAGCAGTTTAAAGAAGCAGTTCGATTATGTAGGTACATGCCTTAAAAATTTCATGGTCTTGGTATACTTCCTTTGACACTTCCTTTGACACTTTCATAAAATATTTCCTAAACTGAATTTTAAATCGAGAAACGTTTTATTTCAGTGTGCTTCCGTAATATTTTTCTACAACTGTATCAAACTTATTTTTAACAAATATATTTTCTTGCGGTATATGACAGAGAAACTGACTGGGCACGTAATTTATCGAAAAGCGAAGGCAGCTATATTTTTTTTAAATATAGAGAGACATTTCTTATATAACATCCGAAAATTTAGATTAAAAAAATTCTGATATGGACAGTACATGAATTTCCTTATATAATGCAATGAATTTACTACTTCTACAATAAAAAAATATAATATTTTTATAGCAGTTATTTATATTCTTCACAAGATATTGAATTTGCATCAATGAGTGAGTGGTCATTTTCCGTGTCGTCATCATCGTTAGTCGTCTTACAGCAGATAAATGACTATTGGCGTTCAAATACACAAGTATTACTCAAAATATCTTTTTACATGAATGGAACGAGCTACATCCACGAGATTGAAGTCACCCAATTCATCGCATGGTATTACATATGAAAAGTGAACATGTTTCTCAATAGGTCATATCATTTTTTTATATGACTTTTTGATAATTGTTTTTGAAAAGGCGCAATATCTCGAGAACGGTTCATGTTAGCGTTCTCAAATTTACGTCAATCTTTTTCTAATGAAAAATTACAAAAGAAATGTCTATTTGCGTAACTTTATTAGCGGTTATTATTTTTTGAAACTTTCACTCGAAGATTTAGTGGGATTCTGAACATTCGATTGCGTATAAAAACAACAGACATCCAGTGTTTATGGATAGTGATTTTTGTACTAAATTTCGTCCGTATCGGTCCATTCGTTCGACAGTTATCGTTTTCACAGGCTCACTGACACACACACACACACATATATATACCTTCACACACACACATACTTTCACACACTCACACACACACACCAAACAGTTACCTTACTACTTTCTGGTAGGTCGGACGGTCTGGGTCTCAACAACAACAACAACACACACAGCCATCACTTAAAAAATGTTTGATTCGTGATCAGTCATGCTTGAAACGTGCTCCCCCGTCGAAAACACGAATTCAAATTTTCGACCCCGTCACAATACTTTCCTTCTAAATTATGTATATAAGGAAAGTAAAAACAACTGCGACTTAAAGCGGCTACATCTGATCTGATGAAGACTTGAGATTCTTCAGCAGGATACCCAGACCTGGAAGTACAGCTCCGGTCCTTAAGAAACTCATTGTAACCAATTTGACATTCCATAACTGTTTTGGAGAGGGTTTATTATCATTTTATTTATTCATCTTTTTGCACATCTTAACATGAAGTAATGTTCTTGTAAGGTCGATTGAAAAATAAATGTTTCAAAACTGTTATTAGAGGCTGTAAGATGCTTTATAGCAAAACGTTCGAAATGCTAAGTGATATAAACGCATTCGTAGCTATGAGGTAGAGACTTTCAATGTGGTGAAAAGAAATTTATATCGAAAAGAAGAAAGTGTGCAAAGAAGAGAGGTGCCCACAATGTTCGATTTTCCAATTACGTGAGAAACGCCTTCGTTTCACTAAGATAGAGACATCTGTATGAACACAAGTTAATTGTTGAACCAAAACCCCGATAAAAATCGAAATTTTTAAAAATGTTCATGGAAAAGGTGTATTCGCAAAACGTTTCGTAAAACGTTCGAATTTCAAAATGATAGAAAAACGTAGTTAGCAATGAGAGAGAGTCCTTGCATTCGATATAAGGGTAGACACTGTAAGAGGCAGAAATCGTACAATTTCAGTTCCCCTTTACAATTTCACGGCCCTCTTCACAATTATTAGAGTGTTTATATAATAATTTGCTTACAAATTTATCAATAGTATTACAAAATGTGACAAAACACTACTAAATGGCGCTACTTTCGTATTGTAATTTTTCTCTTATTTTTTTCTCTCTTTTTGTGTTTTTACTTTCTTTTTGTGTTTTTACTTTCTTTTTGTGTTTTTACTTTCTTATTGTGTTTGTTTGTTGTTATAGAAAACATGTTTTTTATTTGTTTTAATACAACATTTGTAAACATACAACAGATGTTAAATAATTGAATATTTTCATACAATTCGTTAAAAAGTATAAGTCAGAATAAATTTTAATCATACTGCAAAAATATCTAAAACTAACCGCAAAATGTTAGCTACATAAACTGCATTAAAATTAACCGGACATTTTAAATAAACAAGGGATTAAGGAAATTTGGTTTTAAAATGTAAAAAATACACAAATATAAGAGTAAAAATCGTTCACTATTATAATTATGTCAATTTGCTAATAATCAGTGTAAGTAGAGAAGATTTCAAATAGTTTAGTATGGTTAATAATTTCCCTACATAGTGCAATGTATAGCGAAAATATTGTGATGGGGTAGATACATCGAGTTAGAGTTTTGGACGGAAAGGCCGCATTAAGTATCTCTGAATTCGAATCGAAATTTTGTTATATGATATGAGTGTGCGGATGGACAGGTATGTTGTGCGTGTATGTGTGTGTGCATGCATGTTATAGGGTGTGTGTTATAGGGTTTCATACGTGTGTGTTATTTTTTATTAGAAAATGATTGACACATACTTCAGATCGCTATCATAAATCATTCTTCAAGATATTGCACGTTGTAAATATAAATGTATAAAAAATCTGATATAAAGTAGTAAGTGTACTTTCTGTATGCATTATTATCCAACGTAATTTTCGTGAATCTACATCTTTCCATTCATGAGAGAAGATATGTTTTTTTTCTGACCCCAAAGAATTCGAAAATAGCCATCTCTTTTGCAATTGATTATTACTAAATATTAACTGTATTTTGATGATGATTTTGCTCGTGAATAAGAATAGGTTATTTGATTGGTTATTTGATTTTATTTTGCAACGAGTTATGTGAGCTTTTATATATCATATATGTAATTATTATTTTAATATTTGTTTGAAAAACTACCGAACATATTTTGCTGAATTTATGTTTTTACACATTTTAACGAATCATTTGATTATTTCTAAGCAATTTGTGAATTTTGATTTCTCTTGAAGAATGTTAGAAATATTAGATCCTATAGGGTTCAATGTATTTCGTTTCTTCAGCCTTGGTTCAATACAAAAGTAATTGGGTGATGTTAGTCATTTACGCATTTCCAATTGTCCCACAGACCGTCTCAACAACATAATAGAATTTAATTTTGATAAAGTCATTTTTACGGGAGTTATCGTGCGAACGAAGAGAGACAGATTGACCAAAGTAATAAACACTTTTCAACAATGTTGGAAAATGTTAAAAACATAAACATCTATCTATCTATCTATATATATATATATATATATATATATATATATAAAATCCGTGAATGTCTCGAAAGTACATTTAATACAGTACATTTAATAAAGTACATTTAATAAAGTACAGATACATATATGTATATAAAGAGCAGTATTTTGGCATTCTATGTTGCGTATGACAATGATTGGTGGAAATGATGTTGTTGTTGTTGTTGGAGTCCCTTGGAGAGCAAGATACGCCCCTTCTCCTCAGGGGAATATTGTTAAGTACCGTATCAATAGAAATATTTTTCAAGCCCTTTATAGTGAAAGGTATCACGCTACAGTTGCAATCATATGCTCATAATACCAATTTTTCAACATGTATTTTTTAAAATTTGAAAAATATATGATATGGGAAGCACATCACTTTCCTTTAATAATGCAATGAATTTACTACTTTTACAGTAAAAAAAATAGGTTATTCTTATATTAGATATTTCTATACTTTCAAAGATAATGGATTTTCGTCAATTAGTCGTCATTTTCATTTATTAAGCGTCATTTTTTTCCATACATTCCGTTAAATTCGTCGCCAAAATCTCGCCAAGCGTAATGGACGGAGAAATAAGTTACTCTTATAACAGATAAATGACTATCGGTGCTAAAATACAAAAGTATTACTCAAAATATCGTTTCTCATGAATGTAACGAGCTAGATCCACGAGAATGATATCGCAAAATATATCACATGATATTACATATGAAAAGTGAACATGTTTCTCAACATTTAATTTTTTTTTTTTTACTTATGGGGTTTTTTGCTAAATCCATTTGAAAAGTATGCAATACCTCGAGAACGGTTCCTTATAGCGTTTTAAAGTTTATCTCAATAATTTTCTAAGGAAAAATTGCATAAGAAATGTCTATTTGCGTACCTTTATAAAATGTTTCGATTTTTTGATGCTTTTTTTCAAAATTTCACTCGAAAATTTAGTATAGTTCCGAGCATTAGATTGTGTTTAAAAGCAATAAGCTCCCAATATTTATGTAATGTAATTTTTTTACCAAATGTCATTCGAATCGCTCCATTCGTTAGTCTAATATCGTCTCCACAGTCTCACTGACACACACACACACACACACACACACACACACACACACACACACACACACACACACACACACACACACACACACACACGAATAACACCTGATACATGTTCGATTCTTTTTCAGGGATGTTTGAAACGTGCTCTCCTGTCGAAAACTCGAATTCGAAGTTTCGATTCCGTCAGAATACTTCCCTTATACATTATACTATGCAAATAAGGAAAGTAAAAATGGATTCTGGTATGAGACAGTCGAGTTGTGCAACGCCACAGTTAATTTTACGAGTTTTTGCTTCACTGTCTTGGACAGACTTAAATATCAGTGCATTACATATCGATACAATGAGGTAACATTTACTAACAAAATGCCTATGGAAAAATAAAAATCCTGAAAATAAATCAGGCTCTTAAAAATATTTCAAAGGAGAGTTTCAATCTTTCTCGTTCCATTCACTAAGTCCACACTCTTCAAATCAAAGCGGGTGGACTGAATTTTTCTTGAGATGTTCGTATATTCCGAACTAGATTTTACTCCGCACTGGGCATTTATTGTTTAAAATAAAAGAAATAAATGTCCGAATTCCGAAAATCAGATTTTCAAGGGCAATGATTGGACAGCGTTCAACGAAAGTGGATTGAACAAATGCTTTCATTTTTTTTTCCTCAATTCCCCTTTTCTGTATATTACTTTCTTTATATACATAATGAATAAGGAATGTATTGTGACGGGATCGAAAATTCGAATTCGAGTTTTCGACGGGAGAGCACGTTTCAAGCATCCCTGTTCATGAATCAAACATTGATGAGGTGATGTCTGTGTGTGCGTCTCAGTGATTCTGTGGAGACGATGTCTCCTGAACGAATGGAAGGATTCGAAATAAATTTAGTACAAGAATCACAATCCGTGAATACTGGAAGCCTATTGTTTTTAAACGTAAACGGATGTTCAGAAATCCCTAAATTTTCGAGTGAAATTTTGAAAAAATCATCAAAAATCAAAATCATTATTAAAGTTACACAAATAGACATTTCTTATGTAATTTTCCTTAGAAAACGATTGACATAAACTTTCAGAAAGCTAGCATGAACAGTTCTTGAGATATTGCACATTTTTCATTTAAATTTATCAAAAAATCCCATAAATTAAAAAAAAATATATCAACTGTTGAGAAACATGTTCACTTTTCACGTGTAATATCATGCGATAAATTTGGTGACATCATTCTCGTGGATCTAACTCGTTTCATTCATGAGAAAAGGTACTTTGAGTAATACTTTTGTATTTGAACTCCAATAGTCATTTATATGCTATAAGAATAATTTATTTCTCTGTCCATAACGCTGGCCGAGATTTTGGCGCCGAATTTGGAGGAATGTCACCAACTTGGAGATTTTTTGAAATGTTGCCAAATCAACGAATGTCTCGCCAAATGGATAAGAATGACCATAAATCAATGGAAATGACGACAAATTGCCGAAAATTCAATATCTTGGATAGAATATAAGTATCTACTCTAAGAAAAACTTATTTTTGTTTACTGTAAAAGTAGTAAATTCATTGCATTATATAAGGAAATCCATGTGTTGCCCACATCAGATTTTTTATTCTTGTAAAGACAACGACGCTGGTATTTTTTGTTCATTCTTAGGCCTGACAACAGGGTATAAACCTATTTTTCTCCCGATAATATCCAATCTCTGTGAGTAAAACAAAATTGTAAATGTTGAACTCAAAGGTAAGGGCCGACGTTTCCTAAGTTCTGAATGCAACAATAAAAATCTGATGTGGGCAACACGACTTCCCTTATATAATGTACTGAATTTACTACTTTTACAGTAAAAAAAATTGGTTTTTCTTATAGTAGATATTTATATTCTTTCCAATATATTGAATTTTCGAGTATTAGTCGTCATTTCCATTGATTTAGCGTCATTTTCATTCATTTGGAGAGATTTTCGTTAATTTGGCAACATTTCAAAAAGTCGCCAAGTTGGCGACATTCCGCCAAATTCGTCGCCAAAATCTCGCCAAGAATTATGGACGAAGAAATAAGTTATTCTTACAACAGCAAATGACTATTGGCGTTCAAATACAAACGTATTACTCAAAGTATCTTTCTTCATGAATGGAACGAGCTAGATCCACGAGAATGATGTCACCCAATTTATCGTATGGTATTACATATGAAAAGTGAACATGTTTCTCAATAGGAAATATTTTTTTTTATTTTATGACTTTTTGAAAATTTATTTTAAAAATGTGCAATATCTCGAGAACGGTTCATGTTAGCGTTCTAAAATTTACGCCAATCGTTTTCTAATGAAAAATTACATAAGAAATGTCTATTTGCGTAACTTTATTAGTGGTTTTTATTTTTTAACGATTTTTTCAAAATTTCATTCGAAAATTTAGGGGGGTTCTGAACATTCGATTGCGTATAAAAACAATAGGCTTCCAGTGTTTACGGATTATGATTTTTGTACCAAATTTGGTTCGAATCGGTCCATTCGTTCGTCAGTTATCGTCTCCACAGTCTCACTGACACACACACACACACACATACTTTCACACACACACACACACACACATACACACACACACAGACATCACTTCAAAAATGCTTGATTCGTGATCAGGGATGCTTGAAACGTGCTCTCCCGTCGAAAACTCAAATTCGAATTTTCGACCCCGTCACAATACTTTCCTTATACATTATGTATATAAGGAAAGTAAAAATATTTGGACCGATATGAATTGCCGAAGCTACTTAAAGAACAATGAATCTTCAAAAATAAGGAACATTGAACTCGTATTGCACGAGATAATCATATAAACCTGGTTGTGTGGTATACCACAGTCGGTCTACACACAAGAAATGGAATCATGTTGGACTTGTGTTGTTCATGAACCTTCAAAGCTAATCGAAAAAAAAAAGTCATTACTACCATAGCTAAAATTTTATTGAATAATTATGCTAAAAATAAAAATGAGGATGTAAAAAATTGAAAAAAAAAAAGATGAAAGGAAATATAAAAAATTTGCTTCCTAAAGTATTATTTTTGTTTTTAAGTAACTGAAACACATTTATATATATAGTAATATCTCATATTCATGCGTTATTTCTTCTGTTTTCTTAAAAGGAATTTCAATGTATTATCTACAATGTATTTAATTACCAGTTCTTGTTTTCAGCAGACTATTATATTTTTTTTTTTTTTTTTTTTTTTTTTTTTTTTTTTTTTTAGAAATTTTCATATTGATATCACCTTATGTAACTAAAGATAGAAACAATGAGATTCTGATGCATTTTATAGAATTATTGTATATACATTATACCATACATTATACTATAATATGTTGTAAAATTGTCCATTACATCTGCGATTGTATTTTAAATTAAGTTTGGCAATAAACTTTGCTTCGTTAAATCGTAATGAACCTAACATATTTATTAAAAATCAATTGAAGTGATTTTTCTCATCAGCAATGTGAAAATATTTCATACTATATGTAAAAAAATAATTGTCACACAATATTTTTTTTTGCTATTATACGTATGGTTTTAGAAATTTTGATGTCATATTAATTGCATTGTTTACAGTAGTAGAAAAATATGAAAGCTACTTAATTTTCATTAGCACTGGGTTTGTAACTGTAAAGGGATGTAGATTATATATAATTTTGTAAACATTCAGACATAGTTGTTCTTGCTTTGTTGGAGCTCCAGTAAAAATATATACCTCACCTCCCCATCTAAGTTTAGATAATCTTTATGAAATTAATTGTGCTAAAATTTAGGCATTGAAATGAGTAAAAGTGTAATTATTTTAAATACTTCTTAACTCTCAATTTGCAAGCTTTCCTGAGTTAGCGAGAGTTCGCCTTCTAGCGTCACATCATGATTCTGGCGCCACGGCCTGTAGGACGGAGTGTCGAACGGCTGTGGATATACTCACTTTGTTCTTTACAGAGATTTGAAAAATTTCGGCAAACAGCAAATTACCCGTGCCAATGCAATAATTGACTGATACATATTTAAAAGAAAATGAAGTAGGCAGGGTTCTTCAGGTAAGCTGTACGTTTGAATAATTATGGTCATTAATGAATAGAAAGCTTGTAATTCCCCCACCCCCCTAAAAGACGAAGGTGAAATGTATTTTATTAAAGAAGATATACCATGAACAATCCGTTTTTTTAAATAATTGTTGGCAGAATGTCCGCGGGCCTCACTAGTATAAATAAAAACTTAATTTTTATAAAAGCCAATGATTTGAAGACGATGTTTTAGACGAAAGTTTTTCGGTAAATTTCAATTTAATGAATGTTGAGGGACGTTTGAGAAAAGTATTATGATTAGTTTTATCAGAAATTTTAACTGCAGGAGGGAGCTTATATATAAAGAAATCTATTTATTCAAACATGTAAATTTAAATAATATTTATATACTTTTTCATATTACTGTCCAAAGGCCGTACTGTTTTACGAAAAATTTAAAAAATTAAAATACTGATGTATAATTACGTTTAATACTTACTGGATCCATAGGGAACCCTTTTGGAGGAAATATGTCCATGTCTGAGTGGGTATATGCGTTTGGGTATATGTTGAAGGCCCAGACCACACGACCAACCCAAGGGTTTATGGTAACGAGTTGTGTGGCCGGAGGGTATATGTGGACCATATAACTCAAGAACGAAAACGTCCACAGCCGGCAAATTTATACAGAAAAAGCACGATAAATATCAGAACAAGATTCAGTTTTTAGTAATTTTCTTAAATAATGATCGAATAATCTGAATTGAGAAGTTTCCTTGAATTATTTTCTGCGGAAAAAAATGATAATTCTCGGAGCAATGATGATACTATTATAAGGAAAATTAATAATTTAAACTACGGTATATGAATGTGATTAATATGAAAATAGTTTATAATTATCACAGATTAGCCAAATACAAGTATAGAGCATTATCATAATGTTGCTAATTTGAAAAAAAGTCACGTTTATAGAATTTTTATGAAATATTTTACAACGATCACTTGAGTATAAAGTCTGAAAAATATTTTTTTTCTGGGGATGATTGTAACAAGTAGTAATAAATACTGTGGAGAATGGAAGTGTCATGCGGTAACAAGTAGTAATAAGTACTGTAGAATATGGATATATCATGTCGTAACTAGTAGTAATAAGTTCTGTGCTACACGGATGTATAATGTGATAACAAGTAGTAATAATTACTGTGGAATATGGAAGTGCCATTTGGTAACAAGTAATAATAAATACTGTGGAATATGGATGTTTCATGTGGCAACAAATAACTAATAGTAATAAGTACTGTGGAACATGGATATATCATGTGGTAACAACTAGTAATAAGTACGGTGGAACATGGATGTATCATGTAGTAACAAGTAGTAATAAGTACTGTGGAACATTGATGTATCATGTGATAGCAAGTGCTAATAAGTAGTGTGGAATATGGATGGTAATATGGATGGTAATAAGTAGTAATAAGTGCTGTGGAATATGGAAGCATCATGTGGTAGCAAGAAGTTAATAAGTACTGTTGAATAAGGATTGATCAGACAACAGAGCAATAACTCAAATTTTAGATACTTTTAAACACTTTGAAGAGTAAAAAATTATATCTTTTGGACATAACAAAAAATAAATTACAAATTATCACGCAGATGCTCAAAAACCTGCTACTTTACATCATTTTAATAATCGTTTCACACAATACATATTATAAACCACACTAAAGCTTCAAAACATATATTCTATATTTTAGATCTAATACATCGCCTTTAATTTTTCACTCGCTAATTGAATTGTTAATTAGCTTGACAGATTTCTGACAGAATAACTAATTAATAACGTAATGTAATTACTTCTTGCCCGGCCATAAACAAATCGCGTTGCTTTATGCAGTAGATTAGATGTTAATTACGGAACACAAATTTAATTATATACTTAGTTAAGTCAGAAAAAGTTGAGAGTAATAAGTTCAGGAACTATGACATTGATCATATGCAACGAAGTTCGAAAAATACCTTCATTTTAATGAAAGTATTAACAAGCTTAGTTTTATTCGGTATGTGCTGTTGCAGAAATTTACCTGAAATGAGATCTAAAAGTAAAGTAGATTTAAAGCAGAGAATCTATATAAAAATTGTCCCATTTTTGGACTTTCAAGGCTCTTCAGAAACATTATACTGACTTGGGAAACTGAATTTTTGTACACTTATAGAACCAATCTCAGAACAGAACCTAACGAAACTGGAATTTCACCCACCCGTTTTAGAGTGGAAAAACTGGGGTTTGTTTAAAAATATTTTCTGGACTTTCTAAATATTCTCTCGGTGTCATAAAATGCTGAATCTTTGTATAAGGATGACACTCCCATTGCGGATATCCATGGACTGGTTAAGCGATTATTAGGCGCTTATCAACATTGATTAACCGTTACCTGCAACAGCAGCCAGAAAACTTGCTATGTGCTGCAATTTTGTGAATTTATGTGAAAAATGACTGTTGCAGTCTATTCAGAGCCGGCAAAAATTCGTTTACAATTTAGTTCGATATGCACGAATTTGCAAATGCCAAGTTCAAAATCGCAAGAATCCGCCAGAAATGGGCGTTCCCCAAAATGTAAGAATACACTCTGTTGCAAAAAATATAAGCACCCATAAAAAATTTATGCCACAGCCACGAAACTCAATGTTGTTTTAAGGGTTAAGCAAATGTTGTTTTAAGGGTTATGCAAATAATCAAATTGTAAGCACCAATGAGGTTATAGAACTCATGCAATGTGCAAAAGAAGGTATAAGGTACAGCATTCAATACGCCCAATGTTCTAACTCAGGGGTAATTTTAACTGGATTTTCTGCTTTGATACTGTCTTTGCGACGTAGTCGGCAGTGCTGCAAATAATTGTCGTATATAGATACATGTTTAATCATTGGCCTAAGAGAAGCTTGTTGATCCAACGAATGTATAGGCACCATATTGATCGGAACGGTATGGTAGTTTCTCGGTGCTGGATCATATTGTAGTAGAGTAATTATATTTATAATGATGTTAGAATTCACAGAACACTGCTGACAGAATTGAAATTGAAAACTATTATAATATTTAAAATAACAAATTGACATTATATTTAAATGAGGTTAAAAGCTAGATATCTTGATACATTTGAAAATATGTACATCGAAGGTAGAATCTATATAAATAAAATTGAAATTCCGTCTATACGTGTATCTGTTTGTATGTGTGTGTACTTGTCTCATCATTACGGGAGAACGGTTGTACCGAATTTCATAAAATTTTGGGAGTAACCGTGAAATAGCCCTACTTCAAATTCAGTCCATGTTTCGAGTTTCTACGACAAGAGGTTGTCGGGGTGTTAATATTAAACAAACATGTCATTGAGATAGCATTATGCAAGCGATAATTCTTCCGCAAATTTATTTGAAAAGAAAACTATACCATATTGCTGAACAACAGATTTAAACCCAATGAGTTAATACAGCAGATGATATTAATAAATCTTTTCCTATTTAAGAAATCAAGAAACGTATATAAAAATAAATTTTATCGGAATTATATTTTTAACTAGATTATATGAATTATATTTCCACAAAATTGTGAATTTTAAGTTTCTTTATATACTAGCAGTAAGCTCATTCTTCGTATGGAATATATAATATGAAGAAATTTCAAATGTACAATAATGTGCAAGTTCATATAGTATTCTAGACGACATTGATATTCAAAGCATCCTTTTACTATATGTAAGTAAATTATCCAAAAAATAAATAAAAGAATGTATACTTTTGTTATACAAAATTATCAAAATTATCATCCTGATCCCGTTGGTAAACAAATTTACAAGAAATATCAAATTGGATTAACATATGCCAAAATGAAAAAGCTAAAATTGCATTAGATGTTATAAAAGTTCCATTTCATGTTTTTTTTCAATAATTGGTTAAACTCAATATATGAGGTTAACAAATTTTTGTCAAAATAATGAAAATGACTTGAGAAATTAAATGTACCAATAATCCTCGTTTCCTTTCTATCCTGTAGCCGAAATCGATATAATCCAGTATAAAAATGTAATTGCGATAACATTTAAATTTATTTACATTTCTTAATTATTTCAATCGAAAAAGTTTTAAATTATTTACAAAAAATTTAAAATTGCATCAACATATATCAAAATGAAAGCGCTAAAATGGTATTAGAAGATATATCCGTACCATTTTTATCCTTTTTCAATAATTGGGCCAAACTCAATAAATGAGTATTGAAAAATATCTGCCAATGGAAACCAGATTATTTTCGAAATTGAAATTAAAAATAATCCCCGCTACTTTTCAACCCCAAAATCACCCTCAGTAAATTCATTGGGTTTAATTCCGTTGTTCTTAAACATGATATCATTTATTTTTTTTATTAAATTTGTAGAAAAAATATATTCTGCATAATGATATCTCTACAGGAAGTTCGTTTCTATATCGTATTACTATCTCGACCACCCCTAGTCCTAGAACCATGGTAAATGTTCTAAATTTTAAGTGGATTAAATTCCAAGGATACACACAGAATTTCCTCGGAATTTGGTGCAGCCATTCTCCCTTGATGATGAGACAAAAACACACACACATACAGGCAGATTTTCAATTTTATTTAAAATGATTCGTACAAAGTACGAATATATGGCTATCTAACAAACTAATATGAGGAAAATTCATTAATTAAAATATATTGATATATATAGATTGAATTCCGATTTATAGGATTCATAAAATATATTGAGTGGTTAAATAACATTGCTTTTCACTAAAGCATTTATATCCATGATAGACGGAATATTTGGATTTCCGTTATTTTTAACGCCCTGATATCATCCGTGTACAGCCAGAAATAAACGCCAAGCAGACATCCAATGTTGTTGTTGTTGAGACCCAGACCGTCCAACCTACCAGAAAGGTGTAAGGTAACTGTTTGAACGGCCGGAGCGTGCCACCCAATTTAGACCGGAACCCAGTAGGGAGGCATCCACAGGGACCGAACCCTCCTTCCCCTACCACCAACCTCTCGGAAGGACTTACGACCCACATGTTTAACGTGATCGCACTCCGCGTGAACACGGCGGCAGTTTTGGCAGCGGCTGGAATCGAACCCGGGCCTACCGAGTGCAACTCCAGCGAAGGAAGGCGACCTTCGAAGGAAGGTTAATAATTTTACTTTCTTAACCCTATTCGGCTATTAGATATACAGTTGATACCTTGGGGTATGATATCTGGGCGCTGAAATTGTCACAACACAGTCAGGATAATAGCAAGTATTCCTAACAGCCAAGATAATAGCAAGCAACTTCTAACAGCCAAGATGGCACAGACAGATTGCAACGAGCTAAAACTCAGTTTATTTATGTAACATATACTTCTTGTTAGACATACTGAACTAAATGAAATAGTACGTCTTCCATGGACAGTTAACTAATCAATACATAAATAAACATTAGTGGTTATTGAAGCAATACCCGTACCTAAATCTGTCGTCTTGCAATCCACAATACACGTGCAATCCACAATACATCCGATTGTTAGAGCTGTATAGAAGATAGACTTTCAATAATTCCGGATTCCTTAGTTTCTGGAAAATATCATCGTCACCCGTCCTATTCACGGCATCCATTACCTCCTTTGAACGATAGAAGCTTCGTAGAACGAATTCTACATGTATAAGAAGCACATTAAAGACCGATCTACCTAAAAGTCGATGATCACACTTGTAGAACTCGCGATTTACCTGGAACGCTTCTGATTGGTCCTACCAACCGAAGCTAGTAGACTGTTAGTCAATACGAAAGTCATATTAAAATGCAAACTAAAACATAATACTAGAATTTAATGGAGACTTCATAAGAATTGATTATTTTTTCCCTCTTATGGCTGAGAAGAAAAAATAATAAATTGTAATTGTTGCGATTTTGCCGAAGGAAGAAACCCTTAAAATTACACTTTTTACGGTTGTAGGTTTCAATTTAGTTTTGATGGATATGCATCCTTAACTACTGAAACAATTTTAATAAGTAATATATCCGTTTGTATGTTTAGGTGAGTGTTACATTATTTTCTTTTAAAACTTGAAGATAAATTTGGTTTAGGATCTTAAAAATTGAAAGCATGCAATCTCAAATTTCAAATAATTTCAGTTTTAATCAATAGTATTGAATAGTTATCGTCTGTCGGTCATATGCAATATACATTGCAAAACAAATCAAGTCCAACTGAAATGTAAGAAGCATAGCTGCCTTACAGTGGCTAGAATAGATAGTGTGCCGACCGAGGCGAAAAACAGGTTCCCTAAAAACCGCCTACGCCAGACGGCGTTGGTCTCGAATAAGCGGTCTAAAGCGGAGGAGTTAACATTGAAACTAATGGGAATTTAATTCAAACGAAATGATTGATATCTTTGGAAATAATTGAAGAATTTGTCTGAAATTTGGTGTAATTATTGCAAGTGGTATACACAAAAAGTCATTTGATTTTCAGAGAGATTGACCTAGGGATATATCCATATTTTAAAAATTTTATTTAGCTTTATCTGTGGTCGTTCAAACATTTGAGATCCAAAATATTCAAATTCATTCATCACAGTAACGTGAAACTCGGTATGACGTTTTCTCTTGTGTTACATTTCAAGTCTTTCGATTTTGAAGCTTATCGGGCTAGCCCGTCCTGGGCCCGCCATATGACTTTACTTTTTGGTATATCTCCAGAACAGGTGTATCTAAAAATTCGAAGTTTAGCATATGCTTGTCATTTGCTGTATATTTTAACTCTTTGGATTAAAAATCTTATCGGGCTAGCCCGTCCTGAGCCCAACAAGAGGAATATATCGTTTTTTGAGAATAACTCAAAATTCGGAGCATCTACAATGTCTAAATTTAATATATCATTGTCTTTTGTGGTATATTATATTTCATCGCATTTCGAACCTTATCGGGCTAGCCCGTCTTGGCCCGCCAAAGAAATTTACTCGCTTTTCAAGAATATCTCGATCAAACGAAGTAGCTAAAGAATGTGCATTTTGTATATCATTTCCTTTTCGATGGATTTTAATTTAGATTTTGAACCCCATCGGGCTAGCCCGTCCTGAGCCCAACAAGAGGAATATATCGTTTTTTGAGAATAACTCAAAATTCGGAGCATCTAGAATGTCTAAATTTAATATATCATTGTCTTTTGTGGTATATTATATTTCATCGCATTTCGAACTTTATCGGGCTAGCCCGTCTTAGCCCGCCAAAGAAATTTACTCGCTTTTCAAGAATATCTCGATCAAACGAAGTAGCTAAAGAATGTGAATTTTGTATATCATTTCCTTTTAGATGGATTTTAATTTAGATTTTGAACCCCATCGGGCTAGCCCGTCCTGAGCCCAACAAGAGGAATATATCGTTTTCTGAGAATAATTCAAAATTCGGAACATCTGGAATGTCTAAATTTAATATATCATTGCCCTTTATGGTATATTATATTTCATCGCATTTCGAACCTTATCGGGCTAGCCCGCCTTGGCCCGCCATAGAAATTTACTCACTTTTCAAGAATAACTCGATCAGTCGGAGTAGCTAAAAAATGTAAATTTAGTATATCATTCCCTTTTGGATGGATTTTAATTTATAATATAGTATTCTCTTTTGGGATATATTTTAATTCTTTGGATTTTAAACTTTATTAGATTACCCCATCATTGCCCAGCCTTAGGAATGCATTCGTTTTTGGAAAATAACTCGAAAATTGGAGAAAAATTATCATTTACCAAACAATTAAACAATTACATTAGTTCTCCTTAGGGATTATATTTGAGAAAGTATTTTGTACTGTTGTGTAAACCCACATTTGATCGTCGACCCCCCCCCCCCCCCCCTTATCCTAGATCTTGCCTACGCTTATATGCAAGAGAATTAAATAATGCGAAACCAGTCCACGGTGCACTTTAAAGATTCATAGTAATATAGTGATTCGTACTACATAGTATAATAGAAAGAAAAGTCTGGTGACGGGATTTTTGGATGCTGAAATTCGCAGATTATGAAATGTTAAGCTATTTTTTAGCCTATTCGTCGAAATGCAAAATACAGTAATATGCTGGATGAATCGAATTAATACATTTTTCTAGGCAATTTTACACAGAACAGGCGATAATGGTATAGCTATAAAAACAGCCCTTTTTAATCCAAATATAGATTTTCAACGTCTGTTACAACAAACATCAAATGAGTGAAAGCTTGCTGCTTACAATTTCGAAAAATCTTTCTTTCTGAGTGGGTCCATCCTGTCCAATTTTAGAACGAAAAGAATATTGTACAGGTGTCGGTTCTTAGTAAAAACAAATTCGATCTCAGATGACCAATGTGCTAATGAGATACTTCCTATTGTATCTAGAGGCCACCCTGAAGGCAGTACAAAATGCCCTTCCCTGGTGTTCTACCCATTTCCAGAGCCCCCGCTGATTTGCGGATCTTTTGAGCATTGTTCGTGTAAGAGATGTGGCAACTTGCGGAAACGTATGTAAAGGAGACGCGCCTGTCGAAATAAAATAGCTGTCAATTACATGTCCACCCTCAATCGAAATTCTTATCAGCGCTATCTTTCACCGTACAAAGAGACAGCACTTGTAGGCAGACCCCACCTTGTTCTAATGTTCAAGCGGCAATGGTGTTTCATGTTTTTCTTCCAATTTCACAGGGCCACCCACAGGCATTTTTCCTTGTAGACGAACATATGAGATAAAACAAAATATTTGCCAGACATTCTCATACATTCTTTTTTTAGGTTTACATGGTAATATGTATCAAAATGCGAAACAAAAATTTGGTTTTAAAGCATTCGTTCAAGTTATTCATATAATGCTTTTAAAAATTATTGAAAAATTTCAATTTCAAGTAAATAAAATTAATACGTGCGGTCCAAATTTCTGCTAAAGAAATAAAATTATCTTCGTAGAAAGCAGAATACCACTCAAAATACTAATATCGACCGGTTTCGAAGGCATAAAACCTTCTTCGTCAGATCACGCAGAACCGTAACCTTCACTCGTACTCCCAGTGCACCGACCCAACATCCGTGGACAAATTTCGCACTTCTTAGCTCATTTGCATATGGATGTAACTATGTATTTAGGACACAAGGGGGTCGACGATCGAATGGAGCTTATAGTACAAAATTCATTTTTTTAAATATAGACAATTTTGAGAACTAATGTAATTGTTCGGCAAATGAGGTTTTTTACCACGCATCCTATCTCCCATGCCTACGCCACTAATTATAATTATATATACGCCGAAAATATTAAATTCTACCCGAAATGGAAATAATATACTAAATTTGAATTTTCTATCTGCTCTAGTTTTCTGGTTATTCTAAAAAAATGAGTCTATTTCTATAGCAGGCACAGCACGAGCTAGCTGAATGAAGTTCAAATTCGAAAAAATGAAATATATCACAAAAGACAATAGCATGCTAAATTTGGAATTTTTAGCTACTCCGGTTCTCGAGTTATTCATCAAACACGATCGCATTCCTAAGACGGACTCAAGACGATGAGGTTCAAATTATAAATTATGATAAACCCCAAAAGAAATTGATAAACTAAATTTGAATTTTTTAGCTGCTCCAATTTACGAGTTATTCTCGAAAAATGAGTACATTACCACTCTGTCGGGCCCAAGACGGACGAGTCTGATAAGGTTCAAAATCCAAAGAAATAAAATATACCCTAAAAAACAATGATATACTAAATTTAGATATTCTAGCTGCTACAGTTTTGGAGTTATTCTTAAAAAACGAGTACATTCTTTTTGTTGGGACCGGGACGGGCTAGCCCGACCAGGTTTTAAATCCAATGAGCTTAGACATACCGCAAATGACAACGACATTCTAAACTTGAAACTTTTTGATACTCCGGTTCTAGAGTTATTCCACTAAAAAAGTGAATTTCTAAGTCGGGCCCAAAACGGGTTGGCCCGATACGGTTCAAAAACAAAGGAATTAAAATATTCCCCAAAAGATAAGGATGTACTAAATTTATATTTTCTAGTTTCCCCGATTTTCCAGGTATTCTAAAAAACGAGTCCATTCCTATGTCGGGCCCAGGACGGACTAACCCGATAAAGTTCAAATCCGAAGAAACTTAGATATACCCCAAAAGCCAACGACATGTTAAATTTGGAATTTTTAGCTACTTCGGTTCTCGTCTTATTTTTCAAAAACTAATGCATTCTTCAGCGGATCCAAGACGGGCTAGCCCGACGAGCTTCAAAATCTAAATTAAAATCCATCCAAACGGAAATGATATACTAAATTTATATTTTTCAGCTACTCCGATTGATCGATTTATTTTTAAAAGCGAGTAAATTTCTATAGCAGGCCCAAGACGGGCTAACCCGATACGGTTCGAAATGAGGGGAAATGTAATATACTCCAAAGGACAATGACATATTAAATTTATACATTCTAGATGCTCCGAATTTTTAGTTATTCTCAGAAAACGATATATTCCTTTTGTTGAACTCAGGACGGGCTAGCCCGATAAAATTTTTATCCAAAGAGTTAAAATATACAGCAAATGGCAAAGATATTCTAAACTTCGAATTTTTAGATACACCTGTTCTCGAGTTATACCGCAAAAACGGGTGAGTTTCTAAGGCGGGTCTAAGACGGGTTAACCCGGTGCGGTTGAAAATTGAAAGAATTAAAATACACCCCAAAAGAAAACGATATATTAAACTTAGATTTCGAA
Organism: Amaurobius ferox; assembly: GCA_951213105.1. Lineage (NCBI taxonomy): Eukaryota > Metazoa > Arthropoda > Arachnida > Araneae > Amaurobiidae > Amaurobius > Amaurobius ferox. Next base: position 33,444,376 of record OX578148.1, read on the forward strand.
CGTTCTCTGATTTTCAGGATATTCTCTAAAACCAGGTAATGTCCTATGGCGGGCCCAGGACGGGCTAGCCCGATATGCTTCAAAATCGAAAGAACTGAAATGTGCCACAAGAGGAAACGTCATAACGAATTTCGCGTTACTATGATAAATGAACCTGATTATTTTGGACCTCAAATGTTTGAACGAACACCAGATCAAGTTAAATAAAATTTTAAAAATAAGAATATATCCCTAGCTCAATCTCTCTGAAAATCAAATGACTTTTTGTGTATACCACTTACAATAATCACACCCAATTTCACCCAAATTCTTCAGTTATTTCGAAAGATATCAGTCATTTCATTTGCAATAAATTCCCATTTGTTTCAATGTTAACTCCTCCGCTTGAGACCGCTTATTCGAGACCAACGCCGTCTGGCGGAGGCGGCTTTTCAGGAACATCTCCCAGCATTGGGAGGTATAGGCGGTCGGCACACTATTAGTTCTAGACACTGTAGCTGCCTTGATTCAAAAATGTTTTTATCCAATGTTACGTAGCTACTTAAGTAACTTATTTAATAAATTTTGTGAAATTTGGGCAATTGGTATTTTAGCTAGAGACGATACATGAAATTCTTGCGGGTCATTTCGTAAAAAAGGGAGGTTGTTCTTTTTCGATTAATACCAAAATATAATCAGCTGCAGAGTATCCTACAGGTAACTTATCTTCCGAATTTTGTGAAATTTGGTCAATTAGTATTTTAGCCAGAGTGGATAAATGAAATTTTTACTAGCTATTTCTTAAAAAAATGCGGGTTCTGTTTCACGAATCGTACCAAAAACTAATCAGCACCAGACTCATACCGAAGTGACTTATCTAAAAAGATTACGAAATTTGGCCATTAGTTTTTACGTTAGAGTGGATACATACATTGCACAGACACACACACAGGTACACATACACATACGTCACGCTAAAAATAGGTTTTCGTTTTCTAGAGGTCCCGAAACGCGTAGATTCATCAAAAACTTGAGTTGCGATTCCAATACTTTCCAATATTTCCAATACTATCCCTACACATTATCATGTATTGTAAGGAAAGTAAAAATGCGCATATGAATTTTAAAAAATAAATGTATACTAGTATATATATATATAGCAGAAATCGCCCTAAGGATTCGGTTCAAAAATCGTTAGTAAGAACATTCTTCGGTCTTTCTGATGATGCCAAAAAGGAAACTTTGTAATAATACTTGGATCGCTAACCATCAGATTTGTGAGACACTCGCTCAAAACCGTGCTTCAACATAAAATAACTAAAAAACTAATAGCAATTTTTTTAAATCCCATGGAGGTATATTGTACCGGGAGCTCAGATAAATCAGAACCGAATTTTGGGACCGTTTGCAGTTTAGCCTTTCCGCTACAGACGACACAAGTAGACAGAAAGAGAAATACATTATTTTTACTTTCCCTACAATACATGGTAATGTCTAGTGAAAGTATAGGAATCATTTCGAAAATCGCAACTCGAGTTTCTGATGGATCTACACGTTTCGGGACCCTTTAGAGCAGGAAAACATCTGATGTGAGCAGCAAACCTCTTTCCCTATAGTCTCGAACTCATTTACTCCTTATTTCATTAATAATTCATTAAATTTAGTTTAATTACACTAAATAACGAGCATGATTATTTGAAATTACACCGAATTAGCACCTTTATTACAGTTTTTGTTTTTTGTGGGTAACTGGACGTATTTTCAAAACCAGCATAGCAAAAATGCAAGAACTTACCTATCTCATGAACGGCTAATTATTGAGTGATAGATTTGGCCTTATTCTCTTCATCGTCAAATATTACGTATAAAACAAGCATATAATGGTTACATTTGAGCATGCATAGTTTTCCATTTCAGATCATGTCGATTTTTGCGGGTCATTTCGAAAAAAAGGCGCATTCTTTTTTTCGAATCTTATTTTTATATATTACCTTGTATTGCAGAGAAACTATTATACTACTTCTGTAATAAATATATGTACATTTATAGATTTGAATATATTAAATCATTTTCACATCGTTAATGAAAAAATATACCAATTATGGTATGTAAAACGAATTGGGTTATATTTAAAAACACTTTTGTAAAATTGCACTTTGTAGCAACCAAAACGTGGCTCTAACGGCAGGCTGAATTGCTAGAATTTCTAAAGAAAGTTCTGTACAGCTTTAGATTTGGTAAATTAAGGTTTGTAGCTCCATTTTAAGTAAATTTATTTCAGTGTATAATACGAATAAGGTTCCGTTTTAAAATATCTCTAAATCTCTAATTTGTAGCAATGAAAATACGACAAAATTCGCCCGCTAAAATGCAGACACATGATGTTTCTTATTCAAATAATATTAACTAGCAGACGACGTGACTCGGAAAGATAATGCTCATACGGTTTGCCAACCAGAGGTTTTGCGGACATTCTCTGTACAACTAGTTAACATTGCCAAGTATAACGTCATTCTAGATCTAATCTTTTCTCGATGGCTGTCTCTGATCCTATGTTGCCAACACCGAGAAACTACTATATCGCTAAGATCAAGATGGCGACTTAGGCGTTTGTAGGACAAACCAACTTTCCTTTAGCCTATGAAAGTAAATCCCTCTAGATCCGAAAATAGTACGTAGCGCCGTCAAGTACGTCTCAAAGGACTTTTTGTACACAGCTAGGCAGTATCAAGCAGAAAATACAGTTCCAATTACTCTTTAATGAGAACACAGGCCGTTTTAAATGTTACACTTGCGTCGTTTTCTTCCGCGTTTCATGAGCTTTATAGCATCATTGGCGCTGGAAGTTTGCTCATTTGCATAACGCTTTAAACGACATTGATTGAGAGTTTCGCGACTGTAGCATAATTTTTTAAGGGTGCATATACTTTTTTTGCACCAGAGTGTATTTCAATTTTAAATCTTTGTTTTCTCGAACTTGTAAATGGTAAAGTGAATGATCATTTCACACTCACTACACATGTTTTATACTTAGTATGCAACGCGTTTATTCTTTCAATGACACTGATTGGCCCAAAATAAATGGGCTGTGATTGGTTAGTTAACTCCCAATACATTGTGGTTTAAGGCTTATTTCGACCATAACAATGATTTTTAATTCAAACTATAGTTAAACAATAGTAAATTTTCAACAATACTTTGTTACTGGAATTTTTTTGCAACAATGCATATTTGAAGTTCTTTATTGAAATAATTCATTTTATTTTAATGATTAAAACTTTCATGATAAAGCCTACCCGATAAAAACATTTGCTATTAAAAAAAGTGTGAGAAAGCCTTTTACAGCTGTAAGTCGAACAAAAATATGGATATGTTACATCAAGTTCGAAAATCGTCCAGTAAGTTAAACGGTGAGGAAAGAAGCGTCGCAAAAAGAGCCCTGAAGGAATTGAAGAAAACATATGAGGCTAAATATCTCATGTATATGGATAAATTTGAAGAGATATGGGCAGTGAAGAATAGAAGCACAGGCCTGCATATGGCGTTAAAGATAAAGCGACACATGTGGTCAAAACCAGGAGAGCTGAACAAATGGTTTTTTCTGAAAAATGAGAACATCATGCCTATTAGAGATCAGTTCCATTTAAGAGGCTGGGACATTTATGTTACGCCTTATTACAAGAAAACTTTAAATTGGTTTTTTGTCAATCCGACTTCCCTGAAAAAGAAAGCTTTCCACGTAACAAAGAAGAGGATGGAAGACGTTCTCAAAGGTTTGTGCTGCATCCATGGAAACAGACTTTGCTACCTGAATTTGACACCGATAAATGTCCATATCTCTAAGTCCAAAGCTGTATTGGGCAACTTATCCTACACAGATGCAGCATGCTGTCCAGTCAGGAAGTGAGTATCTTTCAAATATGTTTTGTATTTGTGTAAACTGGTCAGGATTATCTGATAGGTAATCTAAGCTGATATTTAGAACAGGGATGCTGGAAACGTGCTCTCCCGTCGAAAACTCGAATTCGAATTTTCGACTCCGTCACAATACTTTCCTTAGGGCGCGGTAGCCCATTGGTTAGCGCGCTGGAGTTGCACTCGGTAGGCCCGGGTTCGATTCCAGCCACTGCCAAAACTGCCGCCGTGTTCATGCGGAGTACGATCACGTTAAACATGTGGGTCCGAAAGTCCTTCCGAGAGGTTGGTGGTAGGGGAAGGAGGGTACGGTCCCTGTGGATGCCTCCCCCACTGGGTTCCGGTCTAAATTGGGTGGCACTTCCCGACCGTCCAAACAGTTACCTTACACCTTTCTGGTAGGTCGGACGGTCTGGGTTTCAACAACAACAACAATACTTTCCTTGCCAACGGCCGTACCGTGCTGAAAACACCGGTTCTCGTTAGATCACCGAAGTCAAGCAGCATCGGGCGCGGTTAGTACTTGGTGGGTGACCACCTCGGAACACCGCGTGCTGTTGGCCATCTCGGGTGCGGTATCCCCGTGGTTTGCGCGCTAGATTTGCACGCTACCACAAATGCCGCCGTGTTCATGCGGAGTACGATCACGTTAAACATGTGGGTCCGTAAGTCCTTCCGAGAGGTTGGTGGTAGGGGAAGGAAGGTACGGTCCCTGTGGATGCCTCCCCCACTGGGTTCCGGTCTAAATTGGGTGGCACTTCCCGGCCGTCCATACAGTTACCTTACACCTTTCTGGTAGGTCGGACGGTCTGGGTCTCAACAACAACAACAATACTTTCCTTATACATTATGTATATAAGGAAAGTTAAAATAGGTTTTATTATAGCAAATACTAATATTCTTTCCAAGATGTTGAATTTTCGACAATTGGTCGTCATTTTCATTGATTTAGCGTCATTTTTATCCAATTGACGAGATTTTCGTTAATTTGGCAACATTTCAAAAAGTCTTCAAGTTGGCGACATTTCGCCAAATTCTGCGCCAAAATCTCGCCAAGCGTTATGGACGAAGAAATAAGTTATTTTTACAGCAGATAAATGACTATTGGCGTTCAAATACAAAAGTATTACTCGAAGTATCTTTTCTCATGAATAGAACGAGCTAGATCCACGAGAAAAATATCACCAAATTTATCGCATGGTATTACATATGAAAAATGAACAGGTTTTTCAACATTTTATATATGTTTTTAATTTATGGGTTTTTTGATAAATTTCTTTTTAAAATGTGCAATATCCCTAGAATGGTTCATGTTAGCGTTCTAAAATTTATATCAATTGTTTTCTAATGAAAAATTACATAAGAAATGTCTTCTTGCGTAACTTTATTATTTTTATTTTTTGACGATTTTTTCAAAATTTCATTCGAAAATTTAGGGGTGTTCTGAGCATTCGTTTGCGTATAAAAACAATTTGCTTCCAGTTTTTACGGATTGTGATTTTTGTACCATATTTGGTTCGAATCGGTCCATTAGTTCATCAGTTATCGTCTACGTTATCGTCTAGTACGTTATCGTCTAGTTCATACGTTATCATACGTTATAGTCTCATACGTTATCGTCTAGTTCATTAGTTATCGTACACACGCACACGCACACACACACACACACACACACACACACACACACACACACATCACTTCAAAAATGTTTGATTCGTGATCAGGGATGCTTGAAACGTGCTCTCCCGTCGAAAACTCGAATTCGAATTTTCGACCCCGTCACAATACTTTCCTTATACATTATTTATATAAGGAAAGTAATAACCAAATGCATTTTTAAATTTTACACCAAGCATTCCACTGAAAATACTCATAAACTGTAATTCTTAAACTGTAGTTCTTGTTGGATTCAATTCAATTGGCCTGCTGCTGTAGTAACGCGCTGGAACAATTGACATTTACATAATGTACCCTGATCAGTGGTTTCGCTGGAAAAAAATGTTTGAGATATGGTTTGGGATTAAGAGCTAAAAATCTCTTATTTCCCAATTCTCCGAATGCCATTTCGAAGAAGTTTAATTTTATTAAAAACTTTTAAACCTTTAAATTTTAATTTAAAATAATTCTGTAGTTAAAAAAATATGATCTCCACTCAACTTTCTCTTACATGCATATTTCTTAGCGCTCTGTCCTACTTGAATAACAATCATTATCAGAGAACTTGTGATACACATGAAACTAAACAGTATGGAATATCATGTTTGAGAGAGTCGAGTGAAGACTCACAATCCAAACTTTCCATTTCAATTACTTTCCCTACATATGTACATAAATTAAAATACGGCTATAATCAGAACATGACTTGCAACCTTTTAAAGACACGATCACAGTTTAAGGGGACGGTGGACGTTGAAATTTTTTTTATTTATTTATTGACTTAGAAACGTGAAAATTTGTATAAATATTCCTTTTAACATTACTATATACAATACCATTAATTTTTTTTTCAATTTTGTTATAATTTTGTATTTTTCCTTAATTTAATTTTTTAACGAAAATTTGAAAATGATCCTTGCGGGCCATTTGTTCACATTTTTGATTAGTTTTACATTCTGATCACTCAAAAACACATTATGAATAAATTTGGGTATTTGTTTTTAAATCCCTTAGAAAGTTAATTCTTTAAAAATATTTTTCTGCATTAAAACTTAATTTTCATCATTTAATTAGATTCTTATTCTCTTTTAATTACCTTAATAAAGTCCAATTATAAAATGCATACCCAGTTTCATTAAAAAGTATAAGACGTGACTTCTTACCAAATTTCATGCATCTCAGACAAAAATTAAGACGCATGAAGCATTTTAAAAATATAAAACCTTTGAAAATTCTGTATCGAAAGAAATGCACTCAACCTTTTGCTGACGGGTGGGACAGCGTCCATCCCAAACGAAGAACCTCCCCAAAAGACAGGTGTTTGACATACTCTATCCCAAACAGTTCGACCCCTTCCCTTTGCAGGCATTGGCGTCCATGGAAATCGCTGACAGAAACATTGCATCTGCTGCAGCAGGTGCAATGTTTCTGTCGGCGATTTCCATGGACGCCAATGCTTGCAAAGGGGGGAAGGATCGAACTGTTTGGGATAGGGTATGTCAAACACCTGTCTTTTTGGGAGGTTCTTCGTTTGGGATTGAAGCTGTTCCACCCGTAAGCAAATGTTAAATGTAAAATAATGTTATATATTAAAACTTTTTTTAATCGGTTTTTGCTCATTTCAACGTCCACCGTCCCCTTAAGACCTGTCAGCACTTGTGCAAAACCGATTTGCTTGCACGAGTGAACAATTGATCTCACTGGCAAGTGTGGAAAACTATTTCAATATTTTTTTCTTAAAACCGAAGTCTTTATAATTATTAAAATTTATTTCTTGTAATTAATACAATAAATGTCTTTCTAAAGGCTCTTTTAATTTTAGGACAATCCTAACAATTCCCTGCTTGTTATAAAATAATATTGAAGAATAAATTTTTAGGATGCAAATTTAAAAAAATCTAAGATTAAGCCTTGATGGAAAACATTGCAATATGCATAATCTATTACAATATTTTGTTATTTGCTGCTATATTGTTGCTGTTTTACTGCGCAATAAATTCATGAGGTGGGTGATCAATTCCAAGGGTTGATTTTGGACCATGGGAGAAAAGTTAAGAACCCCTTCTATAATATATAGGGAAAGTATTGAGACGGGGTCAAAAATTCGAAGTCGAAATTTAGACGAAGAGTACATTTCAAGCATCACTGAAATCGAATCAAAAGTTTCTGAGTGCGTGCGCGTATGTATGTTAGTGTGTGTGTGTGTCAAAGAATCTGTGGAAGCGATATCTCAATAACGAATAGATCGATTCGAAATAAATGGTACGACTATAACAATTTGTGAATACTGGAACCCAATTGATTTTAAAAGTGATATGTTAGGTAGATCCCCAAATTTTAGATGAATTTTTGAAAAACTCATTAAAGTATCAGAACCTTTAATAATGTTAAATAAATAATAATTTCTTACGTAATTTATCATTGGAAAATGAATGATACCAAGTTTAGAACGCTAGCATAGACCACTCTAGAGATATACAGAACGTTTTCAGATAAATTTATAGAAAAAGAATTGAAAGAAGTTGCAAGTACCCTAAAATAGGTTGACCTTGGCGATAAATGTGACATAATATTTCTAACTTAGCGATTTTTTAAAAATGTTGTCAAATTGACAAAAATATCGCCAAACGGGTAAACATGACACTTAATTAACGAAAATGGCGGTAAAATTAAGGAAAATTCAATATTTTCTAATGATTAAAATCGTTTAACATATTCCAGCACTATTTCTAATTGTTAGGTTAGATTTGCGCAAAGTTTAAATTAATTTGGTACTTCGAAATAATAGTTTTATGCATTGCCATTCGGAAAAGCGCCTAATGTACATTTCAATGTTTAAAAATCTGTGCCATAGATCTTGCACATCATTAGTTTGCTGTGAAACAAACGAAGTAATTGCATTATGAGAGGGAAGTCATGTGCTGCGTACATCAGATTTTTTACTTTCCTTATATACATAATGTATAAGGAAAGTATTGTGACGGGGTCGAAAATTCGAAATCGAGTTTTCGACGGGAGAGCACGTTTCAAGCATCCCTGATCACAAATCAAACATTTTTGAAGTGATGTCTGTGTGTGTGTGTGAAAGTATGTGTGTGTGTGTGTCAGTGAGTTTGTGGAGACGATAACTGACAAACGAATGGACCGATTCGAACCAAATTTCGTACAAAAATCACAATCCGTAAACACTGGAAGCCTATTGTTTTTATACGTAATCGAATGCTCAGAACCCCCCTAAATTTTCGAATAAAATGTTGAAAAAATCGTCAAAAAATCAAAACCACTAATAAAGTTACGCAAATAGACATTTCTTATGTAATTTTTCATTAGAAAACGATTGACATAAATTTTAGAACGCTAACATGAACCGTTCTCGAGATATTACACATTTTTCAAAAAAAATATTACAAAGTCATATAAAATGAAAAAAAATATTTACTCTTGAGAAACATGTTCACTCTTCATATGTAATACCATGGGATAAATTGGGTGACATCATTCTCGTGGATCTAGCTCGTTCCATTCATGAAAAAATATACTTTGAGTAATGCTTTTGTATTTGAACGCCAATAATCATTTATCTGCTGTAAGAACAACTTATTTCTTCGTCCATAACGCTTGGCGAGATTTTGGCGACGAATTTGGCGGAATGTCGCTAACTTGGCGACTTTTTGAAATGTTCCCAAATTAACGAAAATCTCGCGAAATGGATAAAAATGACGCTTAATCAATGAAAATGACGACTAATTGTCGAAAATTCAATAACTTGGAAATAATATTAGTATCTACTATAAGAAAAACCTATTTTTTTACTGTAAAAGTAGTAAATTCATTACATTATATAAGGAAAGTCATGTGTTGCCCACATCAGATTTTTTTTAATGCAATGCATATATTAAAGCGCATATCTATGCAGTAAAAGCAAGGTTCAGCAAATGCGTTTTTAGCGACCAAACTTTCTATTTAGAGCAGTGGTCGGCTACTTTTTTGTACTTGAGGGCCACGTTTGGCTCCTGGAGGCAAAAATGGGCCGCATATGCAAAATAAATAGCCGAATACTGTTTGGATATTTCGATGGAAAATGTGTTTTGAATTAAAATAAAATGCATAACTTTCCGATCCGGTCATTATTTGATTTCTAAATTCAAGAGGGATATTTTAAGATTATATATATTCAATTTCTTGACATTTCAGTAATATTTTCTTTACAGTTGCCATTTTGTAAAAATTATAATACTTAGCCATATTGCCTTATTTTGGTTGTCTTTTGGCTTTGGGTTCGTTAGGTTTTTTTATCTCTGATGAAGGGGATCTAACGTATCTTAAAAACAACTGTCTGCTGAATTTATTTTAGTTTTCGCTCAATGACATATGCCTATTTTTCTTATCAGTTGTCGAACGTGTATGTAATATATTTTTTAATACAAAAGCACATTGAAAACTTTATCATTTTAGTAATTTTTCACGAAGTTTTATAGATGTTTGGCCCCGCAACAATTGAAAAGCTCCTGTGCACACTAAAATGATGCGTCGTAGCTGGGATTTTCTTTAAAACCCGCATTTCTTTTAGAGGTCTTAATATGTAAAAATTCTTCTGCATATTATAAAAATCTTTCTATTTGTCACACAGTTATCAGATTATACACAATTTTCTGCTTTGAGCAAGTAACAGCAGGTGTAAAATATGTATATTAGAAGGGATATCACGTATATTAGTCACGAAAACCAGTCTTAGAATACATTACTTAATGAGCACGATGCAGAATATTTCTAAAGGAGCGTCTTTAAACCGCTCTTTAGCTTCATGCCTTAGGCATTTTTTTACTGAAATTATCAGATTAATAAAAAAAGTATAATTAAATTAAAAAAAAAATTAGAACTAATATTTTTAAGATTGTGAAAAATGTTTGGCAACCTTCAAATAAAAGCACACAAAACTATAATTGGCGATAATTATTTTTTAAAAATATTGTCACATTGCAATTTTTAATTCATAAAATTAAATTATAAAATTACGTTAAGAGAAGTATGCGAATCTGTTATTTGTAGTGATAAATACTTTTGGGACTGAATTTTTTTAAGTGTCCGTTAAATAGAGGTGCCCCTTAGCGTCCGTTGATAAAGTTTTAGAGGTCTTAATATGAGCATTGCGCATTAGGGTCCACTATATTATATTTTAATACTGGAAAAAAATGGGTCTTTGGAGAGATGTTATGACTCCCCGTTGGGGATGTCATTGAAAGTGCACTGTGTTTCGTTTCTTTCAAATCATTTCTTCTTCTATTCCAAGTTCCTTGTGAAATAGCATCACTAATTTGACACTTCTGGGTAGGCGATTAAGACATGCAGAACTCTCATTAATCAAAACCCCAGTGATTTACTTTTGAAGTCTTGGATGGAACGGAGTCTTAATCTATGCTCCAGTGTGAACTTCATTGGCAGAGTTCCATCATTCTTGATTAAAGAGCACTTGAGGCACCATTATTACGAAGACAATGCTGTATCTTTCGGCTTTAAAAGTTCCCAAAGTAAAAGAGATGAAATTTTAAAGTGTGCAACGATTGTTTCCGTCTATAGTTTTACAGCATCCAAGCAGAAACATCTGACCTCTCCCTGTATATATAATCAAAGGAATAGAAAACGTTCTCAATTCTTGCATATGGTTTTAATTTTCTCCATTGCATTTTATTTCATTTGTATTTGTAGATCCATTTTTACTTTCCTTATATACATAATGTATAAGGAAAGTATTGTGACGGGGTCGAAAATTAGAAATCGAGTTTTCGACGGGAGAGCACGTTTCAAGCATCCCTGATCACGAATCAAACATTTTTGAAGTGATGTCTGTGTGTGTGTGTGTGTGTGTGAAAGTATGTGTGTGTGTGTGTGTCAGTGAGTCTGTGGAGACGATAACTGACGAACGAATTGACCGATTCGAACCAAATTTGGTACAAAAATCACAATCCGTAAACGCTGGAAGCCTATTGTTTTTAAATGCAATCGAATGTTCAGAACCCCCCTAAATTTTCGAATAAAATTTTGAAAAAATCGTCAAAAAATCAAAACCACTAGTAAAGTTACGCAAATAGACATTTCTTATGTAATTTTTCATTAGAAAACGATTGACATAAATTTTAGAACGCTAACATGAACTGTTCTCGAGATATTGCACATTTTTCAAAAAAAATATTAAAAAGTCATATAAAATGAAAAAAAATATTTCCTATTGAGAAACATATTCACTTTTCATATGTAATACCATGCAATAAATTGGGTGACATCATTCTCGTAGATCTAGCTCGTTCCATTCATGAAAAAAGATACTTTGAGTAATACTTGTGTATTTGAATGCCAATAGTCATTTTTCTGTTGTAAGAACAACTTATTTCTTCGTCCATAACGCTTGGCGAAATTTCGGCGACAAATTTGGCGGAATGTCGCCAACTTGGCGACTTTTTGAAATGTTGCCAAATTAACGAAAATCTCGCCAAATGGATAAAAATGACGCTTAATCAATGAAAATGACGACTAATTGTCGAAAATTCAATAACTTGGAAATAATATTAGTATCTACTATAAGAAAAACTTATTTTTTTTCTGTAAAAGTAGTAAATTCATTACATTATATAAGGAAAGTCATGTGTTGCCCACATCAGATTTTTTATTTTGTTGAAGTACATATATATCGATTTTACTACGAACAACATAGTTAACAAATAACATATGACGCAGAATATTTGAGTTTTTTTTTTAAAAGAGTTTTCTGAAGTTATATATGCTTTACCACTGACTCTCGTCTATAAATATGGCATAAGATCATTCTTTTGAAAAATAGTATGAGATGAAATTTACTTTAGAACAAGAATAAATTCTCAAAGGGAAAATGGAAATAAATAACCAACAATCAAAACTTTAAAAAATGGGAAAAAAAGATCATTTAAAGTGCAGCATGGTCATATTTGATCTAAAATTAATAAAAAATCTAACGAATAATATTTTGAATGATATTTAAATCAATATAATTTCTGTATTTGGCAAAAATTTCAAATTCCAAAATTCAATGGTGTTTTAAAAATCGAAGTACACACTTGACAGGTAAATTAACGTTTATAATTTAAACCCAGCTCCACTAAATATATCAGACTGTTCCAAAACAAAAAATAACCTTCATGAAACCTTCATTAATTATAATATTTTAAACGATCGAAGTATTCAAATTTTTCAATCATTTTACCCCAGCCAGTTCCTTTCTTCGCGGCTGACCGCTACGGCCATCTATTACCAAATACATTTTAAAAGTTCCATCTCATAGAGGTTTTATTTATGTATTTATATGTTTATTTATTTTTATGGGAAGCGTGTTGTTTTTTCTTTACGGGCAGCATGCGTGGGAATTTGACGACAGTTTAGAAATGATTTGAAGAAAATTGAGTAGTGTTGAATATAAGTAACGTGCGTTTATATACGATCCGGGCAATGCCGGGTGATTCATTCTAGTCACTTATATTCGATCGGCCATAGTCACTTTACTATAGATAGATCCAACGTATATACTCAGGGACTTTTACCTGTATATTGCAATGATAAAATGCTCCTCTGTCTCCAAAGAATTCAAGCTATTCCTATCAAGTATATCTTGTAATCTAATGCTCGAAGTCACAGGCGCATTAAGTGTTATACCAACAGCAATACTACCTGGGGAGTTTAACGAGCATGAACATGCGATTGAAGTAAGAAACAAAGCCCATTAATCAAATCACTCACTGCTCGAAACATAGATTAGAAATACCATCGGTAGCAAAATTCTGTGCCTTCTTCTGGCAGAAGACCACGATTTTTTCTGCTCGCAAAACATATACAATGCGTATAAGTTCACCGCTTTATATCTAAGTTCCAAAAGCATTTTTATTTCAATAAAATGTGACAAATATACATTTGAATAATCAGTTTTGCTTTTAAACGTTAAATCTGATACATATCGATATTTTTGTTGTGGTGTGTTTTATCAGTTCTAGAAATTAAATATAGCAAGAGAATTACAGACATTGATTTTCAGTTTACAAAGCCACTGGAGCGTCTGAAACTACGGTGAGGTGTAAAAATGTTTAAAACTACCGAGAATTTTAAATTTCGGTGTTTAATAATAGTTTAATGCGACACTGAATTAGGAAATTACTTTTTGTACAACGTACCAAAAGTATCAATGACATTTGTCTTAAGAGGGGCACTGGAATACTCAGCATGACTAATCGTATTAAACTTCTAACCATGGAGGTAAAGTAAGGAGATAAAATTTCATATTAAAAAAAACTCTAATATCGTTTGAGACAATAATTCAGGGGTAAGATCAATAGTTCTAGATTGCATGCATTTTTATGGTGAATGGCTTAAAATATTTGTTTAAACTGCTATTTTTGTGAAAATAAATTATTAGCGCAATGTAAAACAGAAATAAAACAATTCTACGTATTCAAAATTATTTTACCTTTCAATTTATTTTTATCTCTATATTATGTACTCTATCCTACAATTATGAAAAGATACTGGTTAATTATACTCATAATTAGGGAACTTTTAATGTAAAAATAATTAAAATTACATATTGTAAATTCTACGTCTTTTTGCTGTGTTAACTAACAATAGCAGCTAATTTGCTAACACTAGCGACACCTAGATATAATTCTCAAAGCATTATGGCATTTTCAAGCGTTTTATCCATAGGAGTTTTATCTCTCTCTTTCAAACTACATGCTTCTAACTTTAGTAGTCGACATTAGAATATAAGTGCAAAATTGGAAATTTCATAGAAAAAAAAAATGTACTACCTTAGACGCATTGCTACAAAAATTTAGATGGAACAAAATAAACCAAATGAATAACCTCTTGTATATTCACATTTAAATATCAGAAAATTTAAAAATCAACATTTTACTCCTGTTAGTTTCTGAGATACAGTGGGGTGAAAAAGCCACTTCATGACTTGTGTAAATGGTTTCCGTTGGAGTTTTGTGTATTGCAAATTAAATTTGTGAACAGAACTTGGCTAGTGCTCCTCCACACATCTTAATCCCAAGGCTGTAACTAATACAACTCAATCAAAAATATAATACCGTCCATGTATAAAATTCCTTTTTATATTAATTTCTTTATTCAAATCACATAAATACAATAAAAATCGTCAGCCAAATAAAGGCATTTGATTTAATTCCATTGCTACACGGTACATAATCTTCTTCAAATGAAGTCTCAGAAAATAATCGTCTGCATATTGCTATTTCTAATTTTGAGGTTTTTTTATTAATATCGCAACAATCTGTGGTCCTATAAACTCAAAACGTGCACGGGCAACCCGCAGTGAAATACAGACAGACTTTCTATTATATATATATATATATATATATTGAGTTACTACATACATTCTAACATTGGATTTACTAATTTATATTTATATATATATATATATATATATATATACATACAGATCTTTTTAATAATATCAAAATAAACGACCTTTTCGATATTTTAATGACAGCATTCGAGAAGTATGACTTACAAACTTTCTTGAATTTCAACAAATATTAAACTTTGGTACGCTTGGTACTTTTTGAGACAGTTTTGTTTAATGGAATGGATTTTTACGAGCATAGATTTGGAATACCTATGGGTGGCAGCTGTTCGTCAATATTAACGGATATCTATCTCAATAGTTATGAATCTGGCATACACATCTTAAATGAAATTATATTCATTAGATACGTTGACGATGTGTTGACATTTTGTGAAGAAGAGGAATTTAGTGTGGATTTCAGTTTTTATCCAAGTGGATTAAATTTGGTGGAAAACAAGAAAAACGAAGAAGGGATAATCAATTTTCTGGATCTAAGTATTGTAAATAATAAATGTAACGGTAAACATCATAAGACATATTTTCGCATATATGACAAACGTAATGAATTTGTATTTGACATCAATTATCTTATTCCCTGGACATCTAATCTACATAAAAGCGTGTTCATAAATGTTATCAGGAATTATTTGATTAGAAGTAAGAGACTGAATACAAGAACATAGGACCAGTATTCGTGTGTGATGAGCTAGAAAGGTTGGGAGCTAGGTTGGGAGCTTCAGGGAAGCTAGAAAGGTTGGATTTCTGAAGGGGATTTCTTTATGGAATCGCATCGGATTTTTATAACATCGATATGCAAGAGTGCAACTTAAGATTATCAGATTTTAGATGGATCGGTGGCAACGGCACATAGAGTATTTAATGCGGGATATTGTGATTTCTAAACTTTCGGGATTCTTCTGGCGATACACGAGGTAACCTATTTGGGAAGTGTTGCAGCTTGGGTTACTGTGATTGTTCTGATAGAGTTAGTGGATTCCTTTGGTTTTATTTGTAATATATTTCTTTTGCACCTTGTTTTATTTTTGTGTCTTACTTATTTGGCAATTACTTTGATCAAGTGGACTTTCGATGAAAAGTACCAGTTTTTCCGAGAGTGTTGCCGCGGCTCTAAAAGCATGCTTCAACCAGGGAGAGGGGGTCCCAAACCCTCCACAATCACTTTTTGGTACTGCTCTTTCTTTTATTCTTTTTGGATTATATATATATATATATATATATATATATATACACTACCCGACAAACACGATGCAACACCGTATAATTATGCAAATTGCGAGGCAAACGCAGTTGGCCGATGTATGTGAAAATGATCTGAAATGCAAGTAGGTCACATGATTAGAGAGTAGGATAAAAGGGGTGGAAACGGCAGATGAGCCAACAGTTATTACTATTTATAGCTTACGGAAACATGTTTCCCGAGCTGTTTTTCGTTTCAGAAGACACGTGTTGTTGACAGATGCCTGGCCGACGACGCTGAATTCCGTTTCAGCATTTGGACGATCGTGCGAGGGTGTTCATTTTAGATCTACATACAGCTGGGTGGTCGTACCGGCTTATCGCCGCTCAAACACGCATAGATGAGTCTACTGTGCAAAGGATTTGGTGAAGATGGATTGAAGAAGGGCATGCGAATCTTCGCAGTGGTACGGGTCCATCCAGATGTACGTCAGCAGACGTTGATCGACAAGTTCAAAGGCATGCTGTGGCGGTCCCACAGACGACTGTCAACATTCTACAGATTTTACAGGGTACATTGGATGTTTCAATATCAGCAAGAAAAGTTTATCGACGATTGGCCAAAAGCGGCTTGCACTCAAACCGTCCTTTACAGAGACTGTCATTGACGGCAAGATACCGATATGAGAGATAGCAATGGTGATCTTCCCGAACCTTTTGAACGACTGAAACGGACAGCGTATTGTTCAGAGACGAGTTTCGGTTCTGTTTGTTGAATGACAGTGGCCGTGTGAGAGTCTGGGGACGATGTGGAAACAGATTCAATCCTGCTGCGATTGTCAAACGCCATGCTGCTCGACAACGCGGCACCATAGTTTGGGGTGCCATAGGCTTCGATAGCCGGTTACCTCTGGTCTATATCAGAAGCACAATAACCGCGCGACAGGATCAGGTGCTGCAGCCGGTTGCACTGCTCAACCTTCAGCGATTGCAAAATGCTGTTTTCCAGTATAACACGATGTTGGGTTGCTTTAGAATTTATGTAATTTGGGGGTTTGAAAAATTACTTTTATTTCTTTTTCCCTGGCTCAATATTCTCAATTTGGTAATATTTAAATAATATTTATTGGCTTTTTCATTTATTCTTTAATTAGATTATTTTTAATCTTCTAAATTAATTTTCTTTATAATATTCTTAATTAAAAATGTTCTATTCCCTAGATTAATATTACTTTTGATTTGTAATTTATAAAAATTATTTATTTATTTGATTCCCCTTAAAATTCCCTTTAATTTTATGTCTCATTTTCCCATTTTGGCTAGAAATTCCGTTTGTTCTACAGTTTCAAGTTATTTCTATGTTTCAGTGATTTCAAAAATTTCAGTTGCGGCCATTTTCGGAATCCTATTTTGCGGGCTTTTTACTGCGATTGATGCGCCACCTAAGCGTTTTTCGCGCCTCTTTGGAATTCGTGAATTATTTTAATTGGTTCGCGTTTTTACGGATCGTCTGCTCTCGGAATTTTGAGCTTTATTTTGGCAATTCTAATTTCGGTAAGCAGATTTCAATTGCTGCCGTTTGTTTAAACTCCTCCCTTTTTCCCGCACGTATAAATACGTACGCAGAATTTTACGGTTTGAGTTTTTTTTAAATCCCTCGTCGTGTGTTAGCGCGAAAAGCGCGTCGTTGTATTTTTCAGTGGAACTTATGTTCCACGTGAGATTTTCTATGGAACATTAGGTTCCTCGCGATGTTTTTTTTTTTATCATTTGCCTCTTTTAACGAAAGTTTTATTCATCTCTACGAGTTAATTCGCGATGTAACTCTCCGGGAAAGTGTGTGGAGAAATTCATTATGCGAGTTACGTGGAAGTAGCGTCTGGCGATGACGGCTGATTTAAGAAGATCTTAGTGTTCTAGAAGTAGTTGTTAGGCCTCTGCTGATGAATTTTCTCCTGATTAAAGTTTGTTGATCTCCAGTAAACCAGTTTACTAAAATTTGTCTCCAACCGGTGCAGCTCTAATTATTGGAACTTTTCCCCCTGTCTGATGGCCCAACCGGGTGAATACAAATGTTTTATTTAAACTCCTAATTTCTTAAATTCTCAATATTTGAAATGTATTTAATCAAATTTTATGCTGTAAATTTAAAATTCTAAAACTTTATTTCTGAGAGCAAACTTTTAAACCTTCATAAATTTTAAGAGCCTGGGAAAATTCTAAAATTCTTTTAAATTTAATATTTTTGTTAATGATTTTCTGATGGAATTTAAAATAGATTGTTTTGAGTAATGTTTTTATGCTAATTCCTTAATTCTAACTAAGTTGATAAAATTCTAAAATTCTAATGTCTGTCTAAAATTCTAATGTCTGAAATTCTAATGTTTAATTCTTCCTGAGTTACCTGCCTGTGAGCATAGTTTTTGTATTTGTTAATTGGAATTAATTTGAAGTTACAATTTAATAAACTAATTTTCTTTAAACTAAATTATTATGTCTTCCTTTATCTCTTTTAAACACAGCAGATTTTATTCTATCCTTCAAACACAACAGTAGTTTTGGTGCCGTGTACCAGTCTAGAAATTGCTTTTAATAATATTTATTAGTAGTATTAAGCTTTCAATTGTATTACAATTATGGATGATATTGGAGAAAATAACTGTATGTATGTTTCTGTGTTTGGGTCAAATGAAACTGGAGATGGCTCTAAAGATAAACCCTTTGAACCATTATTGTATGCTATGCTCTCTCTTGGTAAAGAGCCATTTCCTTCATTTTTTGCAAAATCAAATGATGGTAAAGATTGGGATTTAATTCTCAGAAGTCAGGTTGCTAGTACCAAGAAAACTTGGTTATCCTTATTAGAAAGAACCTATTATTATTTACCTTCTAAAGTAGACATTGAGGCAACCTCTGATGATGTAAATTCTATTTGTAACAAAAATACTGATTCAAATGTTAGGATTCGATCCCAGTGTTTTCAGGAGAGAAATCTGGCCTCCCATTAGAGGATTACATAAATAGGATAAAAATGTTAGCCGACCATGCAAATTGGTCCGAGTCAGACAAGGTATTAGTTTTAAAATTAAAACTGGCAGGCATAGCTGCACGATTTATTAGAGATAATCCTAAGTTAAAGGAAGAGAAATATTTCTCTCAAATTCTTAAAGCTTTACACGACAGATTTTCCTCAATAGAATGTTTACATAGTAACTTGAGATCATTTTTGCAAAGTTATCAGAGATCTAATGAATCTGTGCGTCAGTTTGCTGATCGAGTTGAGGCTTCTTCATACAAAACTGTTTCACCTGCCTTATTAAATGACAGAGTGGCAAACCAGCAAAGACTTGATGTCTTGTGCTGGGTTTTCATTGAATGTCTGAAGCCTCATTTCAAACGGCTAATCCTACCTCAAAACCACAAGAGTTTTGACTCTGCAAAAAGGCATGCTGTGGCAGAGGAAGAGGTGTGGAGCAAGCAACATGGGGATGATCCCCAATATGTAATGAGTCTTGGAGAGTCTGAAAATAAGCAGATCCATGATGAGCTTAAGAGAAATAGAATGGAGGTAGAGAACCTCACTAAAAGGCTTGCTGAGTTGCAAACTCAAATTGACACCAAACCACAGCTGCCTCAAACTAGATTGACAAAGGATAGCCGAATGTGTTTTTCATGTGGTCTATTAGGTCACATAAGTGTGGATTGTAGGAAATTTCCTCAATCACACAAGTTCAAAAGAAATTCTAGGTCTCTGCCTACTCGAATGTATCAACAACCTTTTTATTTTCCACAACCAACACGAAACTATCCATATAATTTTCCACAACAAACGCAGAGATTTCAACAACCTACTCAATTTTTTTACCATCAGCCAAATCAAAGCTTTCAACCTAACATAAATGAAACTAAACATAAAATGAGTTGCAACACTTTTTATACACCTAGGGGTGATAAAAATGACAACGAAGAACAAAATTTAAACTAAGTAAGGGTGAAGGGAGTTTTCACTCCAACTTACCTTCTGAAGCCCTTGGGGTGTTACCTGTGGTGCAAAATTCAAATGTGATTTCATTACATAATTTGTCTCTACCAGTGATTTCTGGTATGATTAATAATGTTGATATTCCTACACTTATTGATTCTGGTGCTTCTATTAATGTGTTGTTTACAAATGTATTATCTCATTTAAATATACACAATAGCCTATTAACTAAGTGTAATATAAATTTAAAAGGCATCTCTAGTGATATTATAAAAGTTTCCAGGAAATTAAATATCAATTTAAATTTAAATAACAAAATATTTAATGTTGATTTTTATATTATGGACTGTGATTCTTGTAATTATTCAGCAATACTTGGTGTGAAATTTTTAATGGGCTATAAGATTTCAATAGATTTTACTAATAATGTTTTATACAATAATATTGTAACTGTGACTTTTGCAATTAATGATGAATCTGTACCATTTTCATCATCTGATGCAACTCAATTCTTTAATAATTATGAAATTAACAGAGAAAATACTTTGAATTCTGAAATATATAAGGATAATTTGTGCTATGCACTTAGGAAATACACAATTCCTCCTCTATCGGAGGCTTTCATACAACTAAAATTAAAAGAAATTGTTAAATTTAATTCACCTACAGTGATGACTGAGCCTTTAAATAACAGTAAAATTCTGATTGCTAGATCAGTAAATAATATATCTAGATCTAATATATATAATGTAAAAGTATTGAATTTTTCAACTGATGAGTTGCACATAAATAAGCATTCAAATTTAGCAAAAATTGTTCCTATCACAGTAGTATCTTCCTTTTCAGTTAACAATATTACTGTGTCAAATGCAGAGAGTGGTGATAATTTTGATGTGGGGGGGGGGGGGAATTTTGATCTTTCACACTTAGACTATAATGAAAAAAGACAAATAGAGAGTTTAATTAATGATTATAAGCATATTTTTGCTAATTCTATTCCAAATTTAAAGGGGTGTGATACAGTTTTTCATAACATTAACTTAAAAGATGATATTCCTGTTAAACAGAAACCTTATAGAGTTCCTTATCATGTAAGAGATGAATTAGATAGACAAATTAATGAGCTTCTTGAAAATGATTTTATACAAGAAAGTGATTCACCATTCTCCGCACCTGTACTGTTTGTTAAAAAGATAGATGGAACATTAAGATTAGTAACAGATTTTAGAAAATTAAACGATAAAACTATTGATGATATTTTTCCACTGCCAAATATCACTGAAATGATTGATAGTTTAAATGGTGCGAAATATTTTTCTACTTTAGACTTAACGTCTGGATTTTATCAAATGAAATTGCACCCAAACGACACCCACAAATGAGGCTTTTCTACACCTTTCGGCCACTATGAATGGAAAAGAGTCCCTTTCAATTTGATAAATGCCCCCAGCTCCTTTCAACGACTTATGTCCATCGTCCTAGCTAAGCTTTCCCCTTTACAAATTTCTATTTACATAGATGATATTGTTATTGCATCCAGAACCTTTGAAGAACACTTAATGAAATTAAAGGTAGTATTTGATAGATTATCTCAACATAAATTATGTTTAAAGCCAAGTAAATGCAATTTTTTTAAATCTTCAATAAATTACTTAGGTTTTCAAGTTTCTGAAGGTATCGTCCAGCCTGACCCCTCAAATTTAAAAACTGTTAAAAATTTTCAAAAACCCACCTCTAAAAAACAAATTCGCCAATTTTTAGGATTAATTGGCTTCTACAGAAAATTTATTGAAAATTACTCTTTAAAAGCTCTTCCCTTAACTAATTTAACTAAGCAAAATATTAAATTCTCTTGGACTCCTGAAGCAGAAAATTCTTATCAAACCTTAAAATCCGAATTACTTAAAGAACCTATTTTACATCTCCCTGCTTTTTCAAAACCTTTTTCGGTATGTACCGATGCATCAAATTTTGCTCTTGGAGCAGTTCTCTGTCAAGAAGGAGAGGATGGATTTTTGCACCCTATTGCTTATGCTAGCAAAAAACTAAAAGATGCAGAAATAAACTATAGCACAGTCGAGAAAGAGACTTTAGGAGTTGTCTGGGCAACATCCTATTTTAAGCACCTTTTGGGAAAACATTTTACTGTTTATTGTGATCAGGCCTCCCTTTCAAATGTTTTGAAATTAAAGGACCCCACTTCTAGGATAGCACGATGGATAATGTCCATGACTCAGTTTAATTACAAAATTATTCATAAACCTGGTCGCCTAAATTTAACAGCTGATTATCTATCTAGATGTGTAAATAATGTAAAAGTAAACACTATAGACCTGGATGTTGATACTAACCTTCTTTTAAGAGTACGTAATTCTCAAAATTCTGACCCCAATTGTATAAAAATTGACTCATGCTTAGACAAAAATATTGACCCTTTCCCTAAAAATTTAATGTTTTTCTTAAAAGATGATGTATTATATTGTACTAATAGGAAACACCTAAATTAAAATATCAAAGAAAAGAGCGTATTGTTGGTCCACAAAATTTGATCTCCGATATTCTAAATTATTGTCATGATTCGATCACTGCAGGACATGGTGGTTTTAGAAGGACTTTGAGGAAAATTCAGCAACACTTTTATTGGCCTAGGATGTATGTTCAAATTTTAAATTATGTTAAGAGTTGTCCTGATTGTTTACAAAAAAGAGGATTTAAACAAAAATAAAAAGCTCCTTTACAGAGGTTTCCAAATTCTACTTACCCTATGGAAAGAATAGCTATGGATTGTATTGGCCCCATGCCTCTAACTTACTCTGGCAATAAGTACATACCAGTTATTGCTGACTATTTTACTCGTTGGCCAGAAGCTTTTGCTATCCCCAATATTAAATCTGAAACTATTTTAAATTGTTTAGAAAACTTATTTTCTCTTCATGGTGTGCCAAAACACATTATCACTGATAAAGATTCTAATTTTATTTCGAATGCTGCCATGAAGTTGTATGAAAAATTAGGTATTGAAAAACATACTACTACTAGCTATCACCCGCAATCGGATGGAGTCTGCGAGCGATTAAACAGTAAGATAATTAACACACTCAGTCATTTAGTGTCTGAAACACAAGAGGATTGGGATCGACATTTATCTTTTGCCTTGTTGGCCCACCGAACTTCAATCCATTCCTCGACTGGGGAGTCTCCAGCTAATCTTCTCTATGGTAGAGAATTAATTTTGCCACATCATCTTCTTTTTAACTTAAATTTTACCACTGTTAGTGATTATAGTCAGGATTTGGCAATTCGCATAAAAAAATCTTTTGAAATAGCAAAGAAGAACTTACTTAAAGCAGCTAAAACACAAGAGACATACAGAAATAAGTCTGCTGTTGTAAAAGATATAAAAGTTGGAAATTTAGTATATTTATACATTCCTGTTTTTCCAAGAGGACATTGTAAGAAACTCTCCAAACTTAATAAAGGTTCTTTTAAAATTATGCAAAAAACTTCTAATGTGAACTTTAAAATTCAACATGTAAATGACACACGAAATGTTCAGTTGGTGCACATTGACAGATTAACAAAAATTCCAGAAAGAGATTATGTGTTCTTTTCTTGTGCACAATCTGATAATTCAGCAAGTAATACATCTTATGAGAATGATATAATTCCAACACAAAGATATAATTTACGACAAAGGAAAACCTAGAATGACATTTTTATTTTATTGTTGCGCAACATAATTTTTTTTAAGTGTATAATTTTTATATGTGTGTATTTTGTTATTGATACATTGCAGAATGCTGCAAACTGGATTTAATTGATTTAAAAGAAAAAAAAAATTTGATTTTGTGATTTGTTATTGTTGTTATTGATATTGCAGATTACTGCAGGATTTAGATAAATGATTGAGGAAAATTTATTTGGATTATATGAATTGATGATAATATTTATAGATAGAGATATATTGTTACTTATTTATTGTTATTGAGAGTGCAGATTTCTGCAAACATTTGATTACGTGGTCCATGACATAAGTTCTGATCACATATGTTGATATTTTTAGGTATATATTTGTTGTCGTTAAAAGTATTAGAGTACTGCAAAGATAAAAGTGGCAGTGTATATTAGATAACTGCAGAATGCAGATGATGTAATGTTTAGTTTTAAATGGACATGAATAGATACTTGTGTTTTTGAGATTTTAGCATATTATTGTTGCTTATTGATAATAATTGTTATTGTGTCAATTGTCATTTGACACTTCTATTGAAATTTTATTTATTTTATACAACTTATGTACATTGTAAATAGATCACTCTATTTACACATTTTTTTTCTCTTTCCAGCTGGTATTTATATTTTGTAGTGAAAGTGAGAGTTGTTTCTCATTGGTTATTCAAGGTACCTTCTCAAAATTCAATATTTCGATTCTTTGAAAACTATTTGGCTAGTCCAATGTTTTCGTAAAAAAAAAATTTTTTTTTATTTAAAGCTAATGAGAATCAACGTCAAATCCTCTACCTTTACTTTTGTCTACACAAATTTAGTGATCTATCTGATGCACAAAATTTATTCATTATTATATAATTCTTGTTTTAGTTTATAGTTTGTTAACAAATTGCTTATTCCGAAATAGAGGTTAAATTCGGATAAATATTGCTATGCTTAATTGGTAACTTCTGATAGATATTTTATTTTATTATCAAAAAATTTTCATTTTTCAAATGAAAAATTTTTGGGGGATAGGTGGAAGGAATGTGTTGGGTTGCTTTAGAATTTATGTAATTTGGGGGTTTGAAAAATTACTTTTATTTCTTTTTCCCTGGCTCAATATTCTCAATTTGGTAATATTTAAATAATATTTATTGGCTTTTTCATTTATTAAATAATTAGATTATTTTTAATCTTCTAAATTAATTTTCTTTATAATATTCTTAATTAAAAATGTTCTATTCCCTAGATTAATATTACTTTTGATTTGTAATTTATAAAAATTATTTATTTATTTGATTCCCCTTAAAATTCCCTTTAATTTGATGTCTAATTTTCCTATTTTGGTTAGAAATTCCGTTTGTTCTACAGTTTCAAGTTATTTCCATGTTTCAGTGATTTCAAAAATTTCAGTTGCGGCCATTTTCGGAATCCTGTTTTGCGGGCTTTTTACTGCGATTCATGCGCCACCTAGGCGGTTTTCGCGCCTCTTTGGAATTCGTGAATTATTTTAATTGGTTCGCGTTTTTACGGATCGTCTGCTCTCGGAAGTTTGAGCTTTATTTTGGCAATTCTAATTTCGGTAAGCAGAGTTCAATTGCTGCCGTTTGTCTAAACTTCTCCCTTTTTCCCATATAAATACGCGCGCAGAATTTTTCGGTTTGAGTTTTTTTTTTCAAATCCATCGTCGTGTGTTAGCGCGAGAAGCGCGTCGTTGTATTTTTCAGTGGAACTTATGTTCCACGCGAGATTTTCTATGGAACATTAGGTTCCTAGCGATGTTTTTTTTTTTTTATCATTTGCATCTTTTAACGAAAGTTTTATTCATCTCTACGAGTTAATTCGCGATGTAACTCTCCGGAAAAGTGTGTGGAGAAATTCATTATGCGAGTTACGTGGAAGTAGCGTCTGGCGATGACGGCTGATTTAAGAAGATCTTAGTGTTCTAGAAGTAGTTGTTAGGCCTCTGGTGCTGAATTTTCTCCTGATTAAAGTTTGTTGATCTCCAGTAAACCAGTTTACTAAAATTTGTCTCCAACCGGTGCAGCTCTAATTATTGGAACTTTTCCCCTTGTCTGATGGCCCAACCGGGTGAATACAAATGTTTTATTTAAACTCCTAATTTCTTAAATTCTCAATATTTGAAATGTATTTAATCAAATTTTATGCTGTAAATTTAAAATTCTAAAACTTTATTTCTGAGAGCAAACTTTTAAACCTTCATAAATTTTAAGAGCCTGGGAAAATTCTTTTAAATTTAATATTTTTGTTAATGATTTTCTGATGGAATTTAAAATAGATTGTTTTGAGTAAAGTTTTTATGCTAATTCCTTAATTCTAACTAAGTTGATAAAATTCTAAAATTCCAATGTCTGTCTAAAATTATAATGTCTAAAATTCTAATGTTAATTCTTCCTGAGTTGCCTGCCTGTGAGCAGAGTTTTTGTATTTGTTAATTGGAATTAATTTGAAGTTACAATTTAATAAACTAATTTTCTTTAAACTAAATTATTATGTCTTCCTTTACCTCTTTTAAACACAGCAGGTTTTATTCTAAATTTCAAACACAACAAGTTACAACCTCTGGTTTATATCAGAAGCACAATAGCCGCGCGACAGGATGAGGTTCTGCAGCCGGTTGCTCTGCTCAACCTTCAGTGATTGAAAAATGCTGTTTTCCAGTATAACACGACAACCAGCAGTAGATAAGACTTTCAAGGTATCCAGATGCTTCCTTAACCTCCTTTGTCTCCAGATCTCTCACCAATTCAAGCATGTGTGGGATGTGATTAGCCATCGTTTGAATGTCCTGCCCCCGTCTCAAGCAGAGGACGAGCTGTTGAGGATGGTTGAAGGCATATGGTCATCCATCCCTCAGGAAACTATCCGCATTCTCATTGCATCTGTTCCTCGAAGGTTTGCTGCTTGTATCGCCGCAAGAAGTGTTCCTACTGCGTACTGATCACCCTGTCTATGCCAATACTGTATTGCATTATCTTTCTGGAATTAACATCATTTATTTATATATGCCATTTCTGTCTGTGTGTCATTTGCTCTTTCATGGTGTTGCATTTTCTGTGTCGGGTCGGGCACTGCCAGACATATATATATATATATATATATATATATATATATATATATATATATATATATACACAATTCTACCAGACTTACCTGCCGTTGCTCGTCTAAATAATAATGTTCTTTAGGAAATTATATTAAAATAAGTTATGTTAATTCCCCTAAAAAAATGTATAAATATACCTGTTTTCGCTCTAGAAAGTTATTTGCACGGGCAAATTTGAAGAATGAAAACATTCTAGTCCCATTTGTAAACCACATACGGAAGAATGAAAAGGCTAAAATGGCAGAAAAGTTTCTCGTGCCATCTTTATCCTGGTTCAACAAACGTTAAACACAATTGAAAATATATGAGTTTGAAAAATATTTGCTAAAATTAAGAAGATGACTGAAGAAATTGGAAAGTATAAAAAAAATTTCCGTTACATTACATTTCAAGGTTATAACTGATAAATTCACATCGAAAATATATTGCTGTTCATTTATCAAATTTATATTTACACCAATGTTCGATGTCTTTATTATTTAAATTATATAGATAAAATAAAATTCGCCTGCTGAATAAACACATTTGGTTTAATTCCGTTGTTAAACAACATGATATATTTTTATTCAAATAAATTTTCGAAAAAGCCGACGCGGTGGCTGAGCGGTCAAGGCAAGCGTTTCCTCTTGCCGGATTGTGGGTTCGAGTCCCACTTGCGGGCATGGATGTTGTGTTGTTGGGCGTAATGTGTTCCGCCCCCAATGGGCTTGGTGATACATTGAAAAATTGGGATATTCGTTGTCTATATAATAAAAGACAATGTCTGTCTGTGTGTTTGTCTTATACACTATTGGCTCAGCGACCGCGCGTAGCAGAACTACGAAATCTGGCAATCGGAGACCCGGGGGGGGGGAGGGGGAGGTGACACTTAAAAACCGATTGTTAAAATTTGAATTATTTTTTTTGTTGTTATTTACTATTTTATGAGATTCCCCTTTTTCCCCTTTTTTCTCCACCATCCAGACGTCGTAGAAAAAAACAAATCACATGACCGGAAAGAGCAGACAATCGCGAGTAAAAATATATCAATTTCAAATCTCAGGGACAAATTCTAATATTTTTAAAGATTTTAAAACAAAAGTCACTTTCGGCTAAAAAAAAAACGAACTTTCGTTTTTAAATTCTCGCGTCGGGAAAAGTACCGACAATTTCAACTAATAATTTACATTTTTAGAAAGGTCAAGCATCAGGCTTTCTTACAAGCCCAATCTGATCAATAAATAATAAAATGTAGCTGAAGGATCCGGATTTTAACAAGTTCCGAATTTCAATTTCTCGGCAAAGCCGCTATTGAAGTTTTTCACCCACAACGCACTGCGCGCGCAGACGCACGCTGTTTCCATGGAGGCAAAAATAAATAAAAAGAAAGTTATGGAGATTGTGGATGGGGTTAGATAATTACGTTATATTTGGAGATTGTATATTGGGTTAGAAAATTACTTTATATTTTAGCATATGGTCATAATAAAATTTAAATGCTTGAATTATGGTGGATTGAATTGTAGTGATGTATTGTATACATCGGGTGGAGGTAACAGTATACAAAGTGAAATTATTATATTTATATGAAATTATTATATTCATTAGAAAATTACGTTATATTTTAAATGATGGAATTAAGAGCTTAGCATATGGTCATTAAAAAATTTAAATGAATGAATTATGGTTTTAAAGTCATTAAACTAAAACAAACTTTGTTAACTCCACGGGGTTATGGCGCCAGCGAGTTTGCCACGGTCAGAATTTTCAAGAGTAGCGAACAGGCTGGTCGCCGAAGGCGGCTAGTAAATAATAAAAGGCAAAGTCTATGTGTCTGTCTGTGTGTCTGTCTTATACACTATAGGCTCAGCGACCGCGCATCGCAGAGCTACGAAATTTGGCAATCGGAAACCCGGGTGGATGAGAAGGTGACACGTGAAAACAGATTTTTAAAATTTGAATTATTTTTTTCGTTATTTAATGTTTTATGCGATTTCGACCGTTTTTGCCCTTTTTTCTCCACGATCCAGACGTCGTAGAAAAAAAACAAATCACATCACCGGAAAGAGCAGACAATTGCGAGTAAAAACATATCAATTTCAAATCTCAATTTCAATTTTTAAGATTTTTTAAGATTTTAAAACAAAAGTTACTTTCGGCTCAAAAAAAGATTCGT
Organism: Amaurobius ferox; assembly: GCA_951213105.1. Classification (NCBI taxonomy): domain Eukaryota; kingdom Metazoa; phylum Arthropoda; class Arachnida; order Araneae; family Amaurobiidae; genus Amaurobius; species Amaurobius ferox. The sequence goes on from OX578148.1 coordinate 33,473,486, forward strand.
TTTTAAATCCTTGCGTCGGGAAAAGTACCGACAATTTCGACTAATAATTTACATTTTCAGAAAGCTCAACGATCAGACATTCTTACAAGCCCAATCTGGTCAAGAAATAATTAAAAATAGTTGCACGATCCGTATTTTAAAGAAGTCATGATTTTAAATTTCTCGGCAAGGGACCAAAGAAGTTCCGATTTTCACCCACATGCGCGCGCAGACAGATGCACGGCGTTTCTATTGCGACGGTTTGGGGCATGCAAGAAAATTACGTTATATTTTAAATGATGGAATTAAGAGCTTAGCATATGGTCATTATAAAATTTAAATGATTGAATTATAGTTTTAACGTCATTAAACTAAAACAAACTTTGTTAACTTTTCGGGGTTATGGCGTTAGTGAGTTTGCCACGGTCAGAATTTTCAAGGGTAGCGAACAGGCTGGTCGCCGAAGGCGGCTAGTTAGCAATATAATTGATTGACGTGGCTATTTTAAATGTAATCCAGGATTGAAACGCATGTTTATGCAAAAAAGCAGGATTTAGCAAATGTGTTTTTAGACACCAAAAACATTGTTTGGAGGATTCGTTATTTGTAGATGAATACTTTTAGGACGAAATTCTTTTAAATGTCCGTTAAATTGAAGAGTCCCATATTCGGGAGTACACGTTAATACATTTTTACAGTTCTTAAAATGAGCATTGCGCATTGCAGTCTACTATATTCTATTTTAATACTGGAACAAAACGGGTCTTTGGGAATATATTATGACTCTCAAATGCACCCCCTTGGTGACGTCAGTGCAAGTGTAATGTTTTTCTTTTTCCCTAAAATAATTTCTTCCTCCAAGTTCTTTATGTAGTAGCATCGCTAATCTGACACGTTTGAGGCAGCGATTAGGACAAGCAAGCATCCCATTAATCAAAATCTCAGTGATATACTTCCGAAGTCTTTGATGAAACGTAGTCCTACACTAAGCTACATTGTGCACTTTATTGGCAGAGTTCCATCATTCTTGGGTGAAAAAGCACTTGAGGCAACATCATTACGACGACAACGTTGTTGTACTTCTGAGCTTCAAATGCTCCCGAACTGGAATGATAAACGCTTTAAAGAGTGAAATAAGTACTTCTATCTATAGTTCCATGAAAAGTCTATGAGTTACACCTGACTTTCCCATGGATACACAAAATTCATTGAAATAGAGAACTTTTTCAATTATTCCACATGGCATTAATTTTCTTTATTGTATGTTATTTCATTTGTAAAATGCACAGGCGTTTCCCGGGATTAAAAGCAAAAATTCACTTAATTCATTCATTAAATATTTAAAAAAAAGAAAAAAAACCCGACAAGGCTGATATTAGATAAATTTATCCCCTCTGTAAATAATGGGCTTCGCCTGTCACAAATGCCAATCGCTCATTACTTCAAACAAAATATTAGTATCTCCCTTCCAAATCGAGTTGAGCTTGATGAAATTTTTTTAACAAAAGCTATTGAGTTTCAGAGACATTGTCCCCTGTCCTCCTCGCTTCCGTATTTTATTAACACTTTACAACAAAGTTGAAAAGTGTTTATGACTTTGTTCATTCTGTCTGTCTGTCCATTAGCACGATAACTGCCGTAAAAATGACTTTATCAAAATGAAATTTTAGTATTTTGTTCAGAAGGTCTGTGGGACCTATGGGACTATAAATGAAGTATATCACTCAATTAGTTTTGGATTGAGCCCGGGTTGAAAAAATGAAATACATTGAACCGTACGGGACCTAATTTTTCAAACATTTTTTAAGCGGATTTAAAATTCACAAATTGCTTCGAAAGCTTTAGGAAATATTCAAATTATCCCATAAAATATATAAAAAAATTTCAGCAAAATATATTCAGTAGTATTTTAAATAAAAATTAAAATAATAATTACACCTTTTATATGAAGATATCACGTGGCCCACTTCAAAATAACATATCGCATCAATCTTGTGTCAAAATCGTGATTTTTAAAGTTCCTTTTAATTCATATTTAGTGTTGTATCCGTCCAAAAACCGCTTTATTTTTGCTTAAATTCTGTTCATTTATATACTGACACAAAGCAATTACAATATATTTGAGTTTAAATTATCATCCAACTTTGATTATTTCTACAACAGAGCCTAATTTTCACTTATGGAAAATGTAAACAGCAAAATATATAGAATGAGTTGTATAAGAATTGCTGCATTTCTTTAACGCAAAATTATTCAGCTCATGGAGTCTGCAATATAGCTGATATGAATGAAATATTCATCGATTTTACAGAGAGAAGGACGATTTTTTCGATTAAGTTTTAAGCATAGAGTTTAATTACTTGTACATTCATGGTCTTAAGTTTTTAAATAAAATAAATTATTATAGTATTGTGATGAATGAAATGAATAAAAAAATGTTTATGCATGAAATGCTGCTTTTATAGAGAGAGCTAGGCGTGTTATATTTCGATGACGTCATTTGAATAAATTTCATTTGTTTTTGATGAAGTTTTCATATATAATAAATTATTGTAGTATTATCACATTTCTAAAAAGATTACCGAGGAATGTATCGCATTTTAGAGATGTTTAAACCAGGCAATTTATATTTCAATGCCGTAGCTTGAATGAAGTTCATTTTTTTCGATGAAGGTTTAAGTTTTCAAATATAATAAATTAATGTAGTACTGTGATAATTTTAAAAATATTACCGAGGAATATATCGCATTTTAGGGATGTTTATATAAAAATACATTGAAGTTGGAAAGTGTTTCATAATCAATGCTTTATGCATGATTGATCTTTCTTGTTTAGTATCTACAGCAGAAAAATGTCTACGTTGTATTTCTTGACAGGGAGTTAAAATTAACAGGGAGTTTGTTGCATTATTACGATCAACATTACAATATTTCGAACACAGTTAGGCGTAAATGGAGATGTTATCTCAAAATACATCGTACAATCAAAATACATCTTTTATCCGAAGCATTTGGCGTTTTTACATCAATACAAATTTCAAGAAATGCATCTGCAATTGGTGATACTTGTAGATTAACTAAAATAATAAAAAATATATCACTTTAATTATTCTTATCATTTTGGTTGCATAACATTTGCTATTTGATTGCATAAAATATACTTCTTTCATGCAATCAAAAAGTAGAAAATATACCTTTCTATTCCTAAACAAAATAGTGAACCTGAAAACAGGAAGTATTTTATATGATTCAATATGATTCAATGCAAATTAAACTTTTGCCTATAATTTTGGTTAACGGGCTTGTTTGATATTAATTCGTTAAAATCTTGGCGGAACATGCTGCGTATGATGTTTCTAGGAAATTACTCAACGAGATTGACTGTAGTGCACTTTTAAATGTGATAGATATCTTTATGCTAACAAACCTAGTTTAAAGTGTCATATGTTATTTTACATTCCAGCTAATGTTAATGGCAATTCTTTAAGAAACTTTTCTGTTTTTTAAATTTTATATATCATTTAATTCATGTTAAAATAATATTAATTTGTTTGCTATGTCAGAATTTTTTTACTTTCCTTATATACATAATGTATAAGGAAAGTATTGTGACGGGGTCGAAAATTCGAATTCGAGTTTTCGACGGGAGAGCACGTTTCAAGCATCCCTGATCACGAATCAAACATTTTTGAAGTGATGTCTGTGTGTGTGTGTGAAAGTATGTGTGTGTGTGTGACAGTGGGTCTGTGGAGACGATAACTGACGAACGAATGGACCGATTCGAACCAAATTTGGTACAAAAATCACAATCTGTAAACACTGGAAGCCTATTGTTTTTATACGCAATCGAATGTTCAGAACCCCCCCCCCCTAAATTTTCGAGTGAAATTTTCAAAAAATCGTCAAAAAATCAAAACCGCTAATAAAGTTACGCAAATAGACATTTCTTATGTAATTTTTCATTACAAAACGATTGGCATAAATTTTAGAACGCTAACATGGCCCGTTCTTGAGATATTGCACATTTTTAAAAAAAATTATCAAAAAGTCATATAAAATAAAAAAAAATATTTCCTATTGAGAAACATGTTCACTTTTCATATGTAATACCATGCGATAAATTGGGTGACATCATTCTCGTGAATCTAGCTCGTTCCATTCATGAAAAAGATACTTTGAGTAATACTTTTGTATTTGAATGCCAATAGTCATTTATCTGCTGTAAGAATAACTTATTTCTTCGTTCATAACGCTTGGCGAGGGTTTGGAGACGAATTTGGTGGATTGTCGCCAACTTGGCGACTTTTTTAAATGTTGCTCAATTAACGAAAAACTCGCCAAATGGATAAAAATACCGCTAAATCAATGAAAATGACGACTCATTGACGAAAATTCAATATCTTGGAAAGAATATAAATATCTACTATAAAAATAATCTATTTTTTTTTTACTGTAAAAGTAGTAAATTCATTGCATTATATAAGGAAAGTCATGTGGTGCTCACATCAGATTTTTTCGTTATGTATCACTGACAGAAATAAATAAAATAAATAAATAAATAAATAAAAAGAAACTACTTGATTCTAAACTTCAGTTCATAAGCAAACTACCTTTCTCTTTCAATTTAGTTGGTTTAATAAATGAAAACAATGAATGTGTGAATAATAATATTAATGAATTCATAAAAAGATAACAGAATTAAAATTTCCGATAACGCTGTTGTGTTTCACATATATTTAAAATCACAAATTAAATCTATCAAGTGCTCAGATTCATTTACATAAAAAGTTGTTATAAAGCTTTTCTATGCACATTGCTAACATTACAATAATATTTCATATGTCTGAAGTTAATATTTATTTATAATTTATAAATAACGTGGACCACCGTGCAGTCCATCTCGAGCCCCTTCAAAATCTTTCATTCCAAAAATTACTAATAATATTATTAAACCATGATCACTTATGGTTTTTTGTTTCGTCTATTCCAAAGCCCCTACTTTTCTCAGAAGCTCCAGCATTTTTTTTAACTGCAGGCAGACATAGATACGGAGATTTGCAACGTCGCTTCGAAAATTCGGAAAATGTAAAAGATTTTTCAATGTTTGTAAACAAACTTCTTTACCAGGGTAATTTCAGTTTGCTACAACATCTCATCTGAAGCCCCTACTTGACCTAGAATCTCGCGGTTTTGTTCTTCTTTAATGTAGCTTTCGATCTGGAGGTTTGCAATGTCGTTTCGAAAATTGGAAAAATTTAATAGATTTTTAAATATTTGTAAAACAAACTTCTTTTTCGAGGGTAATATTAGCTTGTTACAATATCTCATCCGAAACCTCTACTTGATCTAAAAGCTCACATTTTTTTGTCAATTTTTTATGTAGCTATCGATCTAGAGGTTTGCAACGTTATTTCAAAAATTCGAAAAATTTAATAGATTTTTAAATATTTGTAAAAAACCTCTTTACATAATTTAGATAGATTAATAGAATGCAGTTTATTTCGTCCGAATCGGACCCCTAAACGACGATGAAACGTTTAAACGGTTAAGATATTGACGATGAAGTGATTAAACGGTTAAGAGATATCGACGATGAAATGTTTGCAATCACTCCAGCAGATGAGCGTTAGGTTGACGAAAGCGATAAGTGCATACTAGCATATGTCACAGATGTCGATGCACAGATGTTGCATATCTAAAATTTAACGTTTTTTACACTTCTCTACCAGAATTATTTTGTAATACGGTTTAAAAGGCATGGAACTGGATTGCTTAATGGTTAAGGCCTGGGGATAACATTCGAAGAACCCAAATTTGATTCCCGGCTATACCCAAACTATTCCCATGTTCACGCAAAGTACGGGCAAGTTAAATCTGTTGATCCGAATGTCCTTCCTAGAGGTTGGTGGCAGGAAAAGGAAGGTATGGTCTATGCGGCTGTCGCACTCACTGGATTCCAATCTAAATTGCGTGACACTGTACCAAACAAATACTTTACACCTTCGGGTAGGTCGGACGGGTGGGTTGAAAGAGAAAATGAAGACTAAAAGACATATATAATCAGAAGAAAAACTGTATTACAAAATAATTATACCGATATAATTTGTTTACGGCCGTCATGAATATTAATTGAATAACACTTAAAGGTATGTTTAAATTTCTTTATTTTCTTTTCATAATTCCTTATTCAAAATTCCATCAATAACTTAAATACAGACAAATTTAAACTCCATTTTGACATCTCAGAATATCGATAGTTCGAAAACTAAGTCTGTTGTAAATTAAGTTCGTAAATTAAGCATGCAAGTGGGATCGTTCTGTGGAAAAAAAAGAGAAAAACTTTCTTTTGATCTTAGTGTATTATCTTCTTTTCAGTGAGTATCTTGTTATCCTGAAGAAGCCTTCCAGAATATCAGTAATGTCCAGCAGTGAGATTCCCAGCCAACCGCCGATGAAGCCTCCGATGGTACTGAACACTTCCACAAACTGAAAAAAAAAATTCATTGTCTGAATAAAAATTATCTTAACAAAAAATGAACAAAGATAAAGAATTCTGTATTACGTTTTTTTTTCTGTGAAAAGGATGGGGGGGGGGGGGGGGGGAGACTGTAGATATCTCAGGATCCTTTTTTTTTACTTTCCCTGCAATACATGGTAATTAATGTATAGGGAAAGTATTGGAATCATGCCGAAAATAGCAACTTGAGTTTTCGACGGATCTACGCGCTTCGGGACCTCTGGAATACGAAAAAACTACTTTTAGCGTGACGTCTGTGTGTGTGTCTGTCTGTCTGTCTGTCTATCTGTCCGAATTTTATATCCACTCTAACTAAAAAACTAATGGACTGAACTTCCTAAAATTGGATAGGTAAGTCACTTGTGGGCGAATCTGGTGCTGATTAGTTTTGGGTACGATTCGGGATAAAAGAACCCTCCTTTCTTTGCGAAATAGTCAGCAAAAACCTGTATCCACACTAGCAGAAAAACTAATAGACCGAATTTCACAAAATTCAGTATATAAGTCGCTTGTGGGTCACTCTGCTACTGATTAGATTTTGGTACGATTCGGAAAAAAATAACCTGCCTTTTTTTGCAAAATGGTCCACAAAAATCGTCATAATCTAAAATAAAGAACTACGTATGCTCAAATATATCCATTAAATGCTTGTTTTATACGTAATTTTTAACGAAGAAAATAATAAGACCAACCCCATTACATTGGGACTGGCCTTTCTCGAGATATTTTAGTACTTTCGTATTTTCTCTACGCCACCTTTGAAAATAAGTCCAGTTACCAAATGAGAACGAAAATTGAATTAAAAGTGAATTAAATTTAATTAAAATTAAGAGAACGTGGATATAAGTCTGCAGGGAAAGTCATATACTGCCCAAATCAGATTTTTAACACTTGGCAACATAGTTGAAAAGTGAAGTGGCAACATAGCTGAAAAGACTTTGGTCATGTCTGTCTGTCTGTCTGTCCGTTCGCGTGATAACTGTCGTAAGTACGACTTTATCAAAATGACATTTCAGTATGCTGTTGAGACGGTCTGTGGGTCATATGGGAATGAAAGTGAATAACATCATCCAATTAGTTTCGGATGTAGCTCGGGTTGAAAAAATGAAATACATTGAAATCTACGGGACATAATTTTCAAACTTTTTAAGCGAAGTTAAAATTCCGAAATTGCCTCGAAACTGTTGGAAATTTCAAATTAACACGTAAAATGTGTAAAAAAAATTTCAGCGAAATATGTTAAGTGGCTTTTTAAATAAAAATCAAATTAATAATTCCACCCATATTATATGAAGAGATCAGGTGACTCATTTCAAAATAAAATATGGCACCCAATTTTAATTTCCTGTGTAAAAATCGTGATGTTTTTACACAGGGGATTAAAATTAAAAAATGGCGTCTAAATTTATATTTAACACTAGGACTATACCCGTTCTTCATACGGAATATATAATATAAAAAACTCAAAATTCACAATTATGTGCAAATTCCTATAATATTTTAAAAGACATTATTATTCAAAGCATTCTATTAAAGTATTTAAATTATTGCTCCTAAAAAAAATTTAAGAATCTCTGTTCCCGCTATACAAACATTAACTTCGCAGGAAGATCCGAAGATTAAAAATCTGATGTGGGCAGCACATGACTTTCCCTGCAGACTCAAATTCATATTTTCTTAATTTCTTTAATAATTCATTAGATTGAGTTTAATTGAACCAGATAACACTAAATTTGCATTTTTAATTCAATTTTTGTTTTTATTTTGTAATTGGACATTTTTCCGAAATCGGCGTAACAAAAATGCATGAAATCTCAAATATCTTGAGAATAGTTAGTCCTAAAGTATAATGGAGTGTGTTACATTATTTTCCCTCTTCAAAAATTGATTATAAAACAAGAATTTAATTGATACATTTGAGCATACACTACTTAGTCTTTTTTTTTAGATTTTGGCGGGCCATTTCGTAAAAAAAGGCAGGTTGTTCTTTTCCGAATCATACCAAAATTTAATCAGCACCAGAATATCCCACAAGTAACTTATCTACCAAATTTTGTGAAATTTGGTCAATTAGTATTTTAGCTAGAGTGGATACATGAAATTCTTGCGAGTCATTTCATAAAAAAGGCGGTTTTCCTAATCGTACCGAATTCTAATCAGCACCAGAGTATCCAACAAGTAACTTATCTACCAAATTTTGTGAAATTTGGTCAATTAGTATTTTAGCTAGAGCGGATAAAAGAAATTTTTACGGGCCATTTCGCAAAAAAAGGCGGGTTTTGTTTTCACGAATCATACCAAAAACTAATCAGCACCAGGGTCACATCCAAGTGACTTACCTACCAAATTTTATGAAATTCGGTCCATTAGTTTTTGAGTTAGAGTGGATACATACATTGCACAGACACACAGACAGACAGACAGACACACAGACAGACAGACACACACACACAGACATCACGCTAAAAATAGTTTTTTCGTATTCTAGAGGTCTCGAAACGTATAGATCCGTCGAAAACTCGAGTTGCGATTTTCGACATGATTCCAATGCTTTCTCTATACATTATCATGTATTGCAGGGAAAGTAAAAAATCCTGGTCCCGTTTATAAAGAAATTTACAGAAAATATTAAATTGAATCAATATATGCCAAAATAATAGCGCTAAATTTGTATGGGAAGATATATATTCCTGAATATTGGAAGATATACCTGAGTATTAGTAGAAAATTACCCGTAATACAATATATGATATCAAAAAATTTTGCCAGACTAAAACAGATGACGTAATAAAGTGAAAATATAAATTATCCTCCCAATCCCTCAACGTTACGGCCCTCAACGTAAACTTGAGGGCCATAATTCATTCCAATATATGGTAAAATGAAAGCTCCAACATTGTATAGAAAGATATAACCGTGCTACTTATATTCCCGCAGATTAGAAGATATACCGGTGTACTAATAGTTGATTACCCGTACTACAATATATGCATTTTAACTGTTTTTGCTAAAATAAACCTTATAATGTAATAAATTGAAAATATCAATGATCCTAGTAATCTTTAAGTCTGGAGGCCGTAATTGATACGATCCATTCAAAAATGTCATTTCGGTAAAATTTATTTTATATACATATTTTTATTATTTAAATCGGAAAAGAATTGATAAAACTCAACCTTTGCTAAGCGACATCATATCATTTTCTTCAAATAAATTTACGGGAAAAAATTTCGTCTGCATAATGCTATCTCAATGAAAGGTTTAATAGTACGTTTTTAATTAATTTATGGACAAACCCAGGTCCCAGAAACTCGAAACATGGACTAAATTTTAAGTGGGGCTATTCCAAGGCTACCTACAAAAAAATCATGAATTTCGGTTCAGCTGTTCTCCCGTGATGATGACATACACATACAGACAGACAGCTTTTCAATTTTTTTTTACATGGGCTAACAGTATACCCTTTCTTTGTACGGAATATGTAATATAAAACAAGAAAGATCAATCATGCTTAAAGCATTGATTAAGAAACACATTCCAACTTCAATGCAATTTTATTTAAACATGTCTAAAATGTAATACCTTCCTCGGTAATATTTTAGAACTTCTCACAATAATACATTGATTTATTATAGTTGAAAACTTAAACATTCATCCAAAAAAATGAACTTGATTCAAATGACGGCATTTAAATATAAATTGCCTGGTTTAAACATCTCTAAAATGTGATATATTACTCGGTAACAATTTTAGAATTATCATAATACCACGATAATTTATTATATTTAAAAACTTCATCGAAAACAACTGAAATTCATTCAAATGACGTCATAGAAAAAATAACACGCCTGGCTCTCTCTAAAAAAGCAGCATTTCATTCATAAATAATTTCCCATTCATGTCATTCATCACAATACTATAATAATTTATTTTATTTAAAAATTAAGACCATGGAGCTATAAGTAATTTAACTCTATGCTTAAAACTTCATCGCAAAAAATCGTCCTTCTCTCGGTAAAGTCAATGAATATTTCTTTCATATCAGCTATGCAGACTCCATGAGCTAAATTCTTTTGCATTAAAAAAATACAGCAATTCCTATACAACTCATCCTACATATTTTGCTGTTTACATTTCACATAAGTGAAAAATAGGCTTCGTTAGAGAAATAATCAAAGTTGGATGCTCATTTAAACTCAAATATATTGTCATTGCGTTGTTTCAGTATGTAGATGCACAGAATTTAAGCGAAAATAAAGAGGTTTTACGACGAATACAACACTCAACATGAATTAAAAAGAACTTTAAAAATGACGATTTTGAGACAAGATGGATGCCGTATTATATTTTGAAGTGGGTCACGTTATCGTTTCATATCATGGTCACGTGATCGCTTCATGTAAAAGGTTTAATTATTATTTTAATTTTTATTTAAAAAACTACTGAATATATTTCGCTGAATTTTTTTTATATATTTTATGGAACAATTTGAATATTACCTAAAATTTTCGAAGCAATTTGTGAAATTTAAATCCGCTTAAAAAATGTTTGAAAAATTTGGTCCCATTGGGTTCAATGTATTTCATTTTTTCAACCTGGGTTCAATCCAAAACTAATTGGGTGATATTATTTATTTATATTCCCATAGGTCCTACAGACCGTCTGAACAACATACTAAAATTTCATTTTGATTAAGTCATTTTTACGGCAGTTATCGTGCTAACGGACAGACAGACAGACAAACAGACAGACAGAATGAACAAAGTCATAAACATTTTTCAACTTTGTTGTAAAGTGTTAAAAACGTAAATTTCACAACTATGTGCAAATTCTTATAATATTCTAAATAACAATATTATTCAAAACTTTCTATTAAAATATTTGAATTAATGCTCTTTTAAAGAAGATTAAAAATCTCTGGTCTGGCTATACAAAATTATCTTCACAGGAAGATCTGAAGTATGAAATGTTTTGGTCCCGATTGTAAACAAATTTACAAAAAATATTAAATTAAATCAATATATGCCAAACTAAAAGCGCTAAAATTGTGTGGAAATACCTGTACAACTACATTCTCAAATATTAGAAGACATACCCATGTATTAGTAGAAGATTACCCGTCTATAATATATAAACATCACAAATGTGCGGCAAAAAATAACATGTAACATAGTAAATTGAAAATATCAATAACCCCAAATATTTAAACCCGAAGGTAATAATGGATGTTAATATCAAAGTGAAAGCGCTAAAATTGTATGGGAAGCTATACCCGTACTACTTACATTCTCATAGATTAGCAAGTATACCAGTGTATTAGTAAATATTACCCTCACTGCATAACCGTTCTTCGTACGAAATATATAATGTAAAGAAACATAAAATTCACAATCATGTGCAAATTCCTATATTATTTATTCAAAACATTCTAATAAAATATTTAAATTAATGCTTCTAAAAACAAGTTTAAGAATCACTATTCTCGCTATACAAAATTTATCTTCACACGTAGATCTAAAGAACGAAATATCCTGGTCCCGTTTGAAAACAAATTTACAAAAAATGTGAAATTAAATCAATATATACCAAAATGAAAGAGCTAAAATTGTATAGGGAGATATAACCGTACTACTTATATTCTCGTAGATTAGAAAATTTACCCGTGTACTAATAGAAAAATACACGTGCTACAATATATGAGTTCCAACCGTTTATGCCAAAATAAAACAGATGACGTAATAAATTGAAAATATCAAAAATCTCTAATTTTTAAACCTGAAGGCCGTAATTGATATAATCCAGTAGTCAAAAATGCAATTTCCATAAAATTTATTTTATATACATGTCTTTATTATTTAAATCGGAAAAATTTGATAAAAATCGTCTGCCGCATAAACACATTGGATTAAAATCCGTTGAGTCAAATAAACTCACGGGAGAAAATATCGTCTGCATAATGATATGTCTATGGAAGATGTAACTACTGTGCGTTTTTAACACTTTACAACATTGTTGAAAAGTGTTTATGACTTTGTTCATTCTGTCTGTCTGCCCTTCTGTCTGTCCGTTAGCACGATAACTGTCGTAAAAATGACTTTATCAAAATGAAATTTTAGTATGTTATTCAGACGGTCTGTGGGATCTATGGAAATATAAATGAATAATATCACCCAATTAGTTTTGAATTGAACCCGGGTTGAAAAAATTAAAATACATTGAACCCTATGGGACCTAATTTTTCGAATAAGCGAATTTAAAATTCACAAATTGCTTCAAAAGTTTTAGGAAATATACAAATTATCCCATAAAAATATAAAAAAAATTTCAGCAAAATATATTCAGTAATTTTTAAAATAAAAATTAAAATGATAATTACACCCTTTATATGAAGAGATCACGTGACCATTCTATAAAGAGATCACGTGACCCACTTCAAAATAAAACGTGGCATCCACCTTGCGTCAAAATCGCGATTTTTAAGTTCCTCTTAATTTATATTTGGTGTTGTATCCGTCCTAAAACCGCTTTATTTTTGCTTAAATTCTGTGCATCTACATACTGAAACAACGCAATTACAATATATTTAAGTTTAAATGGTCATCAAACTTTGATTATCTCTACAACGAAACCTAATTTTCACTTATGGAGAATGCAAAAAGATTAGGCTGTAAGATGAGTTATATAAGAATTGCTGAGTTTCTTTAACGCAAAAATATTTAGCTCTGGAGTGTGCAATATAGATGATATGAATGAAACATTCATTGATTTTACATAGAGAAGCAGACGATTTAATGGTAGATTTTTTTCGATGAAGTTGTATGCATAGAGTTAAATTACTTTCACCTCCATGGTTTTAAGGTTTTAAGTAGAATAAATTATTGTAGTACTGTGATGAATGAAATAAAAATGTATGAATGAAATATTTGCTGCTTTTATACAGAGAGTCAGGCGATTTATATTTTGATGACGTCGTTTGAATCAAGTTGGTTTTTTTCGAGGTTTTAAATTTTCAAATATAATTATTTATTGCAGTATTGTGATAATTTAAAAAATATTACCGCTGAATGTATCGCATTTTAGAGATGTTTAAATAAAATTAGAGTTGGAAAGTGTTTCATAATCATTGCTTTATTGCATTATGCATGATTGATATTTCTTGTTAATTAATTAAACAAGAAATTTCAATTTTTGAAGCACATTAAAATGTAAATAAATTGCATTTCAGTTGGAATGGGTTTCATGTTCAATGCTTTATGCATGATTGATCTTTCTTGCTTTTGCTTTTTTTCTCGTGTTGGTATGTTGTCAATTGCAAGGTAATGCATACTTCTGAATTTTCCTCTGCCGACCGATTAAACGTCTTATATTATCAAAACGCATAATTTTCTTAGCTCTCTTTCCCTCTCGTAATTTTGCGCAGCAGTTTCTTCGAAGTGTCAACGTAAATCTCTCACGTGCCACATAATTACCATCTCTGTATTAAGGTAAAGAAAAAGGATTTTATAATGAAAATGCAAGCCACGCTCATTATTAGACCACGCCTGTAATCAGGCCATGCCCATTTTTTTGTTTAAATTTTTTCTTTTACATGTGGGTAGGACGTGCTTATGTGCTATGAATAATGGCTAGTTGTAAGATTTTCATAACTTTTGATGGAGGGCGTTTTGCTTGCAATCATTAATATAGGACGGTCTTAGAATGACAAGGGAATGCTGAAACAGACACGTTGAAAAATTTGAATTTTGGTTAAGTGGTCTGATGTGACTAAGGTCATAGAAGATAATTTCTGCGCAGAAATACTGGCATTTAAGAATTTGAATGGTGAATTATGTGATACAAATAACTTTGCCTGCGCACATTCTAATGTTAAAAGGGAATGCATTTTTATTCACGTGATCGTCATTAAATCAAAATTTTTTATTAAATAAAATTAGGAATGGTTAATGCCATCTAATCACTCGAAGTAGACTTGAAAATTAAACAGTTTTGTACTGATTATAATTATAAATGCCCCAGTGAAAAGATGGAGGTGCATAGCACAAAGTAATAGTAAGGCAACCTATGATATCTAACTTATTTTGATGACTTTGCCTCAAACATATGATTGTAGTTCTTCCTGGGTCTATTTTTATTCTTCATTCATGATTTTCATTGAAAATGTTTTGTTTATCTCGTAAAATATTAAAATCTGTGTAAAAAGATTTATATTCTTATCCTATTATTAATTAATAAATAATAAATTATAATTGAAAAAATACTATAAAAAATGCTTTCAGTCAAGCAAAATTTTCGTCAAAAATTATATATTTATCGGAGTTTGCTAAGTGGCACAACCTACAGTTTATTTTTAGAATTAAAACTCATAATTCAAATATAACCATAAATGTTAACAATTTAGCCATTTTTCTCTCTGAGTCAAGCCATAAGGTACTTCGAAGATGGTAACCGTTGTTTAATCACTTATGCTCGTATGAATTTAAACGGTAAAATTCATAGACTTGTGAAATTAGCTGCTTGTAAGCAGAACAGCTCCTGCTGACAAGCAGTCACTATATATGTTGTAATTCACAATGACCCGCAGAATATGAGGTCATGTTTTTTCAAAGCATGAAACCGGAGTTGTTACTGCATGTATTTAATATAATTTAATTATAAGAACATTTATTTTATTATATTTGGAAGTTATTTTAAATCAATAACGAATAAATTATAAATTTTCTCTGAATATTGAGTTATCCAGTAGAAATTTTACTAAATCATAATATAAACTAATTTATAAAGAAAATTTCGACGTATGAAATTAACTGCATTGGGATTTACTGAACTTGCTTGCTATGGATAAGAGAATTCATTAGATGAGGAATAATATTTTCTATGATTAGTTTCCAAAAATGCATCTCTTTATATAAGCAATAAATAAAATTTCTTAAAGTAGTAATTTAAGACAGACTGTGGTATTCAAGAAATAAATGTGTCTTAGGAATCGACCATAAACATTTGGACAAGTGAGAAGATTGAAATTAGTAAAATAAAGTAATTACACTTCTATTAAGTATACGGTGATACTTTGTTGAGTACAGCAAGACAGGTTTTATCTATGTGTTGATGCACAGCCTAACCTCACACACAGGGCCGTATTTTTCTATAGGCAGACACATCGGCCACCGGAGGCCTCGCTCTGGGAGGGCTACATATTCCAGTTGAAGTAGAATCTATAATTAGAAATCTACAGTGTAGAATCTACAGTGTAGAATCTACAGTGGAAGTAGAATCTACAATTTTACAAAATATCGCTTAAAATTAGTAATATTGTAGCTAGAAATAGTGCAGTATCTGTTTTTTTTGTTCCTTTTTAACACTTTACAACAAAATTGAAAAGTGTCAATGACTTTGTTCACTCTGTCTGTCTGTCTGTCAGTTTGTCCGTTAGCACGATAACTGCCGTAAAAATGACTTAATCAAAATGAAATTTTAGTATGTTGTTCAGATGGTCTGTAGGACCTATGGGAAAATAAATGAATAATAGCACCCAATTAGTTTTGAATTGAACCCGGGTTGAAAAAATGAAATACATTGAGCCCTATGGGACCTAATTTTTCAAACATTTTTTAAACGGATTTAAAATTCATAAATTGCTTCGAAAATTTTAGATAATATTCAAATTGTTCCATAAAATATATATAAAAAATTCAGCGAAATATATTCAGTAGTTTTTTAATTAAAAATTAAAATAATAATAACACCTCTTATATGAAGCGATTACGTGACCATGATATGAAAAGATCACGTGACCCACTTCAAAATGATATATGGCATCCATCTTGTCTCCAAATCGTGATCTTTAAAGTTCTTTTTAATTCATATTGAGTGTTGTATCCGTCCTAAAACCACTTTATTTTTGCCTAAATTCTGTGCATCTACATATTGAAACAAAGCAATTACAATATATTTGAGTTTAAATGCTCATCCAAATTTGATTATTTTTACAACGAAGCCTATTTTTCACTTATGGAAAATGTAAACAGCAAAATATGTAGAATGAGTTGTATTAGAATTGTTGTATTTCTTTAACACAAAATCATTTAGTTCATGGAGTCTGCATAGCTGATATGAATAAAATATTCATTGATTTTACAAGGAGAAGGACGATTTTTTTCGATGAAGTTTTACGCATAGAGTTTAATTACTTGTAGCTCCGTGGTCTTAATTTTTAAATAAAATAAATTATTATAGTATTGTGATGAATGACATGAATGGGAAATTATTTATGAATGAAATGCTGCTTTTATAGAGAGAGCCAGGCGTGTTATTTTTTCTATGACGTCATTTGAATGAATTTCAGTTGATTTCGATGAGGTTTTCAAATATAATAAATTATCGTAGTATTATGATAATTCTAAAATTATTACCGAGGAATGTATCACATTTTAGAGATGTTTAAACCAGGTAATTTATATTTCAATGCCGTCATTTGAATGAAGTTCATTTTTTTCGATGAAGGTTTAAGTTTTCAAATATAATAAATTAATGTAGTATTGTGATAAGTTTTAAAATATTACCGAGGAATGTATTGCATTTTAGACATGTTTAAATAAAATTGCATTTAAGTTGGAAAGTGTTTCATAATCAATGCTTTAAGCATGATTGATCTTTCTTGTTTAATATTGATTATACCGTAGTTGCTAGTTTAATAATTTATTTGATTATAATATATCAAAATTTGGTTTAAATGCCTGTTGAAAAATATCTGATGCCGTTTTAAATGCTTCATATTTATAATATTTATAGAAGGAAACTCTATTTCTCACTATATGGTAAGTTCCTTTTATTTAACTTGATCGGGTGTTTGTTTGTCAGTGTGATATATATTATTAATGCTTTAACTAATCAGGTTCCATTAGCCACAGTAACATCAAAATCGTTAATTTTTATAGTACATTTTAATTCTTTGGATTCTGAACCTTATCGGGCTAACCCGGCAGCCGACATGGGCCCGCAATAGGAATGTACTACTTTTTGGGGAATAATTTGAAAACCGGAACAGCTAGAAAGTCCAAATTCAGAATAGATTGGCCTTTTGTTATATATTTTAATTCATTTGATTTTGAACCGTTTAAGAATAGCCCGTCTTGGACCCGCAGAGAGGGGGAAGCCTGGAAAATTCCCGGGACCCGTAATGCTTGAGAGATCCGGGTCTGAATTTATGAAAAACAATTTCTATCTACATGCAGTTTTTCTGTCATGAGGACCGGAATTATTGTTTTCTCGGGGTCCGGGCTCACTCGGGGTGGCTCTGCCCGCAATAGGAATATATTCATTTTTGAGGAATAATTCAAGAACTGAGTAGCTAGAAAGTCTAAATTTGGCATGTAATTTTCCCCTGCTATATATATAGAGTCTTTAGATTTTGAATCTTATCGGACTAGCCCGTCCTATACCCGACATAGGGGTGTACTCTTTTTGGGAAGTAAAACGAGAACGGCAGCTGTGAGAAAATCTAAATCTAGTATATCGAGGTCTTTTGTTGTATATTTTAAGTCTTTATATTTTGAACCGTATCAGGTTAGCCCGCCCTAGACCGTCATAGAAAAGTACTCTTTTGTTTAGTATTTCGAGAATCGGAGCAGCTAGAAAGCCTAAATTTGGTTTGTCGTATTTCATATATTTAAAAAAAAAAAATACATTTTTCATACATTTAAGTTGCATACAAATAATAAAACTTTAAAAAACTCCGTATTCTGCTGTTACTTGTTAAGCTATTTAGGTTTTATAAGGTGCTTAAAGTCGATCTTTAATTTGTATAAATGCATTTAAATAGGATGTATTTATATACAGTTATTGTATATTCAAATGTTTAGAGATTTATTAAACTATATATTATCAGTAATTAATATTTATAGAGGTATTCTGAACAGACATTGAATTTTTTTAATACTTCTGTTAGTTTTCCAAAAGATGAAAGAAGAAGGTATCTGCGGGAAAGTAAAATTCGGAGAGAAAACTTTAAGGTCACCAAAAGTACTAGGATTTGTTCTAAGCACTTCACAAAATATTACACATTTCATAAGTATATACTACTTGATGAGGCGTTCGAGAAATATAATTAATATGATATTCTGACGAAAATTATTGTTACTTATACTGCAAACTAATTATAAAAAATATTTTATAGATACCAAGAAAAGGCGAAAGTATTATCTTGGAGATTTTTGTGAAAGTGATATGCAGTCACTAACTAAAGCCATAAAAGTTTTGACAGTGGCTAAAAATCAAGCAAAGATTCACAATGGAAAAATCAAAGATTTAATCAGAAGAAATGTCTAGAAAAAAATGTTTGCGCTCTTCAAGAAATGATACAAATTATGAGAAGAGAAATGTTAAAGACTTTTTAAAAACCAGAAAATTTTAATTTATTTTTATCGTTACGCTCCATGTATGTTCACAAATGCCCTTCCAATGGGACACATGTGCACAGTTGAAGCAATTTTTTAAATTGATCATAAAGTAAAGAAATCTTTAATTAAAATATCTTATAGAAGTTCCTCCAAATAAGAAAAAAGCTTAATTTGCGGACATTTTTGGTAGAAATAACGATCACACTTTTGGGAAAAATGAAGAAGGAAAAGAAGAGAATCACATGTGCCACCTCTGCCATAGATTAATGGAAATATCCAGATTAAAGGAAATATTATTTAAAACATTTCTACCTTTAAATTAAAAAATTTTTAGAAAGGTAATTTTCTATTCCAAACAGACCAAAAACTAAACGAGGAAGTACAGAATCTTTTCCTATTCTAATACCATCAAGTACTATATTTTTTGTTTTCGAGGGATTTTTAAAATACACACCGAAAATATATTTTCGTTAAATTAAAGAACAAGCACTAAGCAAGCTTCTCGTGTTATTTTAGATGCCAATCGCCAAACGCACCGAGTAATAGATAGATCCGCCAAATGTGGCATCTCTTCTGCCTGTAGTCACGTGATTAACTGCGGAACAAGTTTTTGGAGAAAATTCAATGGGTTAAATCACTCTACTTCTTATTCCTGCTCTAAGGGAACAACGCGCTGCTCGCCTTGGTGTTAAAATCAACTGGGCAATATTGCTTTGCCAAGACTTAATACCACATGGCTTTCAATGCGAACGACTTGACATTCATGACTGCGATAATTAAGATTTTAAACTTCCAAGCTTTCTAGCTACGGCCCGCGAAAACAGAAAAACAAGTTTAATTGATTGAAGTAGTACTTTTTTTATACTATATTTCATAGCATGAGATAACAAAAAGAGTCCTTTCCGCTTTTCTCAAGCACGTTGCGAAGAATATGCCAACTCAACCTATCACGGGAACACGGAGCGTGATTTTAAGACATCGCACACGATTGTATCCTGTGGATATCATTAAGTGATCACAAGCTAGCACTAGTTCAAATACGGGGGAACCGTGTAGGGAACAATCATATAACATCATAACGTGCGATTCCAGCTTCAAGACCCGGATATTGTAATGTATATGGAGAGTCATGACTCATTAATATGAGAGACCGGACGGACATATCTGCGCTGCTCCGTTGGCCAACGAACAGCACATTATATGGCCGAATCATAACAACACATAAAACACCACAATATCTAATCTTCATTGTTTGCTGTACGTTTAATAATATTGATTCTCTGAATGAAATATAAACCGGTAGCTATATTTTAATTATTTAAATTGAATTTCTTTCCTAGATATTTATCGTATTTATCAACAATACTTCAGACTGATATTGTACTTGTAGTGAGGGAAAAAAAAACTACTGAGGGATTTTCTATAAAAATATTGTTATTTTAGTTAAATAAGTTTTCACCGATCAAATATTTGAAATATCGTATATTTCTTTTATAAAAAATTTCACTAGGGTCAAACTTTTCTGGACTGGAAATAAATTAGAAAAATGTATTTTATATACAATTATGCAAAAAGTTTGTTATTATAACTTTCTTGGTTTTATTTTGTTCCATAAACGAGAAAAGATAATCGCTTAATAATTTTGTATTTTTATGACCAACGTTACGCCAATTGACATTATTATATAAGACAAGCTCTTCTCTCCGTCATTGTGTAACGCTTGGCGATAAATCAGGTGAATTTAGTGAATCTTTTTGCGAAATTCAGCCAACTTGAGGATATGTTACCCAGACTGAAGAAACTGTATTTAAATTTGCGGAAATGATACTACAATAACGAAAAAGACTCCAAATGGATGAATATATGAGATAAATATTTTTATATATGGACAGTATTACTTACTGCGAATGCTATAAATATCGATAATTGTCAGTTTAGAGTTGAACTAAATATAAGTTAATTGGGTACTTCAAAAATGCTTTATATTTTGTCATCCAGAAAAGCGCCAAATGTAGAGTTCAATGTGAAAAATATCGTGCCGTGGATATTATACTTAATTAATTTACTTCGAAAGAAGTAAATTAATTGCATTATATAGGTAAAGCCACGTGATACCCGCATCAGATTCTCTGTCTATCTATATATACTAATTGCCAAGTGTCCGTCTGTCACGCTTTTTTAGACATTTCCCAAGAAGATAGAGACTTGCAATTTGGTACACGGATCGATCGTTGGATGAAACTCCCTGGAAAAATCGAATTTTTCGAAAATGTTCTGTATCAGGGATGCTCTGCATGTCAGGTCATGAAAAGACGCATTCCATGCGATCACAGTCACCTGGAAGAGTCTGTGGCCCAACTGCCTCATTGGTACGACGGCCGGTTCCTCGACAGCCGGTTCCCCGGATTTATTTACCCCCCAGGTTGGAGGATCAGAGCTATAGAGATAAGATCCGTTCATCACTCAAAGAGTGGGCCGCCCCGTCGGGGGACAAGACATTAGCAGAACGAGGGCCTCTGAGACAGAGACTTCGCATTTGGTGTAATGGTAAATCGTTCGAATGGAAGAAAGTGTGCAATTTCAGATTTCCAATATTTTTTACTTAAGGGGGCGCTGACAGCAAAATACTCGATTTGCCGAATAAATGAGAAACGACACATTTAAAGTTTGATGGAGGCTTAAAATGTGGTATATGGTCAAACATTTGATGAAAATACCCGAAACGAATAGAATTTTTTCAAAATTATTCGTTTAAGGGCGTGCTCTAGAGAAAAATGCTCGAAAGGTGAATTGATAAAAACAAAAAAAAAAATTCTTCGGGATGGAATATAAATTTCAAATTTGGTATACGGGTACATAATTTGGAAGGAAGAAAGTGTATAATTTCAGTTTATCAATATGTTCTACTTCAGGGTGTGCCGAACACCGAAACGCTCGATTTTCGGAATAAATGAGATACGCATCCTTTAAAAAGGGATCGGGGATTGAGATTCGGTATATGGACCAATCATTTGATAAAAAAAACAAAAACAAGAAGTATGAAATTTTTCAAGAATGTTCATTTTAGGGAAGTGAGTGCACAATTTTAGTTTTTCATATATTAGTACTTTAGCGGCGCTGCACGCTAGAATTTTCTATTTGCGGAAAAATTAAGAACTCTTGTTTTAAGTGAGATAGAATCTTGCAAATTAATACACAGGTAAATGGTTCAATAAAACTCTCAAGGAAAATCGAATTTTTCAAAACTGTTTTGTAGACGGGGTGCTCCACATCAAAACGTTAGAAATGTGAAACAATATTCGTTCCTAATTGATGTGTTTAAATGATCAACAAATATTCAAAATGAAATTTTGACTGGTATATATAAAAAATGCATTGAAGGCTTTTAAATATGTATTTCTAATCTAGTTCAAAAATTATTTATATACTTTTCATGTAAGTGTGCATCTTAGTCCTTCTTTTAACTCATTAGATTATGCTACCAAGAAATAAGTCAATGTTTTATGTGCATTGCGCAATTTTCTATAAGCAAATAAAGCGTTCTAGTATGCAGGCATTGACTATTTTACAATGATTATGTTTTTTTAATTCTAGAAAATTTATAATTAGGTTAATATTTATTAAATTTGCTTGATTGTAAGTAGACTACTCGATAAAAATGAAGTGTAAATATATTGAAATTATACTCTCTACAATACACTGTATATATTAAATGAAATAATGTCATATGATCAAAACCGACAAATTTCGAAAATTTGTTAGTCGTATACGTTTATATACTAATTAATTATTTTTTAAAAATCTCTGCGTTTGTATACGAAATGTATGAAGAATTTGAAACACTAAGAGAAATTTAACCAAGTCAAATTGAAACATAAATCCATTTCTAACTTGAGTTAAAGACATACTCTCCCTTTGTATGCCGAGTGAGAAAACAAGTGTAAGCAGCTAAGCAATATGTTGCATATATTAAAAAAAACATTTAACAGAGGACTTTTCTTTTTCAAAATACATTTATCAGATATTTTTAAACCTGAAACAGGATTTAAAATTATTAAAGGTTTCCAACATATTTATATTTCCCGAATCCAACATATTTATATTTTCCGAAAACATTTTAAAATTAGTTAGATCATAATAAAGTGAATCTAAATAAAATGCTAAGAACACTGAATTCCATTCATTGAAGTGTATTCCGTTTATTGAAAACATGAGAACAGAGATACAGAAAATAAGTAAGCGGAAACATTTTCGTTTTACAAAGGGGGGGGGGGAATGTGTGGTCTTCGAGGGGGTACCAAAAAGGCGATTGCCACCGAAGGCCACCCAAGGTGCGAAACAATTACCATTACCTTACAATAGACTGTTGACAGCGGTCAGTGGGGAGAGGGAATTCCTCAATTGGACACAATTTTTCGCAGTGTTCTCCCAACAACTTATGGACTTAAACTGGTTCTGAAATTCGGGCAGGAATAGAACAGTTAAAAAGAAACAAACTGGCCAGCCGACTGCTTAATAAATTTATGGCAATAAATTGCATGTGCAAAGTGAACATATTCCACAATAGTCAATCCCTTTTTTGTTAATTTTATGCGATTCTTTTTTATACATTTATATGTAAAATTGCAATATTACGAGAATGTTTCATGTTAGCTCTCGATAGTTTGATCACTTTCTAATAAAAAATTACATAAGAAATGATTATGTAGATAACAATATTGAGGGTTTTGACTTTTAAGAGAGTTATTCAAATTTTTGGAGGGAGAGCTTTTCGAATATTTGATTGTGTTTAAAATCAATAGGCCTCCAGAATTCATTGATTATATCATATAAATCAAAATTTTGTTTCATTTGAAATTCTCCATTCGTTTGAGAGATGCCACCACAGACTTACACTCGCAAGTACACACAAGCACACGCCCGACCACTCGAGCAGCTGCTACAAACCCTAGGGTCAGTAGAGTGGTCTGGGTTTCCAACATAAGCACATACACATGCACAAGCACTCACACTCACACGCACACAGACACATGCAGGCAAGCATACGTACACAGACATGCGCTCACACACTCACATACATACACACACACACGTCGAAAACTGGAATTTTAATTTCGGTCCACGTCTCTATACTTTCCCTACACACTACGCTTTGCATATAGGGAAAGTAAAAAGTGACGTAGAAGCTACATTTTAACTTTTAAAGGAGGAATGAAATTTGTGTTAGATAAGGTCAAGACACGGTATTTCTGACAATTACAGATATTTTATATGATGCTTCTATGTAGAAAGCTTTGATATACGTATGAAAAATACCGTAAAATCTAGCATAAATTGTTCAAAACACCATATTTATTACAGTTGAAACATATCAGATACTTTTCTGAAAACTATATTTTGCAGAAAGAAAAAAATAACACCGTACACTCTACCTTTCCTATAACATAAATCTAAGGTTGCAATTTCAGGACTGTCAGTTCAATGTCGGCAAATTTGGGGGCTTTAGGCGACATTTCGAATGTTCGAAAACTTTCTTGATATAACAATTATTCTGCAAGATACGAACCCCTTCCAGAAGTTTCGACAGAGAGCATATAAAAGGTGTCATCTATCAGTTGGAGAGGACTTCACGTGATGCGAGCTAAATTGAACAGTGATTTTTGCCAATGTTTTGAGAATATTACCGACTGTTCTGTGAAATGAGATGCGTCAATGTTTTGAGAATAGCATTAGGTTGTTTTGTAAAATTAGTGGCGCATTTAATTGCTGATTTACTGTATCTAACATTTCTTCAATGATTTTGTGAGGAAGTTATTAAGCTATATGCTGTGTATTGTTCCTGTCTAAGCTATGCTTGTAAATAAACGGGTTAGTTTTTCAGAAATTTGGACTTATTTTTGTATCCCAGCGTATACCGACGATTCCAGATAATATTATAAGCATCTGATGCAGTTGCGTAGGGTGAAAATTTTGACTGGGGAAGCTGAGCGATTGGCCTTTTTACATGGAAAAGGTTTTTGTATTATAATTGAATTTATATTGGAATTCGCACTTTCAATAAGTTTTATTTCCTTGGTGAGTAAAATAAAATAATTTAACACAAAAATGCTAAGAGTGAATGAAATGCACAATATTTTAAAATATATTACCTATGTAAGATAAATATATATGTATAAATATATATTATATGTATATGTATAAGTATATATTATATGTATATGTATAAATATATATTATATGTATATGTATAAATATATATTATACGAGGGTCACACTGAAGTTTTTGAGACAGGGGCAGACGATGTGCGCTAGAAAGAAAGTATTGGTCAGATATTTAAATTTGAACACTTTTATGTCCACAAACGATAATTTGTGGCAACAATTACGATTTAGCTATCGAAGAATAAATTTTGAAATAAAAGAAAATGATGACACGAGAACTTTATCGAGCTATGATTTTAAAGTGGGGCTAAATCAAGAAGAATGTCGTCAACGTAAACAATTACCATATGAAAATAATACTGATACACGAAAGGTGTGAAGAGACTCGTATGTGGATATGAATCTGACATCCCGTATCTATTCCTTTCTTTCTCTTGGCAATCTAACTAAATTGGAAATGTCTAAGGTGGGGAGATGCACGTAAGGTCAGTACGGTTGGTCTCCGACTGGCTTTTAGATATGATCCGTTGACAACATCTGTTCTGCTTTACTCTTAGCAATCTATCCAGATTGCTAACAGTAAAGCAGAACAGTAAAGCAGAACAGTAAAGTCTAACATTAGTTAATGTTAGACTGTACAGACCGCATCTCTGAATTTTTTGGGAAAATTGCCCAAAAATTGATAAGTTTTAAAATATTACTTAGGAATGTATTGCATTTTAGAGATGTTTAAATAAATAAAATTGCATTGAAGTTGGAAAGTGTTTCATAATCAATGCTTTAAGCATGATTGATCTTTCTTGTTTATTTTGTTTGGTTGTGCATCCTATAATACGTATTATCTGAGTAAACTGGAATTTGATTAAGGCGGAGTTCTGCTTAAAGCTGACGTTCTTTAATATCTTAAAAATACTGTACAAGGTGTTTCATAATACATGTTCAGTAAATTATCTCGTTGGTGGTTGCTCGCAAACCCGTATTTCCAATTAAAGAAATCATCTGAAAGGAAAGTAGAATTTCCCGGTGCATTTTGCTACAATGGGGGTGCGCTATTAGTAAAAAGCAAAAAGGGTACTTATCGGTTATAAGGACCATGGGTTACTGACTACTTTTCCGAGTTGTCGCCAATACGAACGTTGGCGATATAATCCGATATGAGAAATTTACTACGAACCCAATGATTACTATTTAATATATAATGGGGTTTGATCAACTTTACTTAACAAAAAATATTGTGTTACATTGAAATTTGTGGCTGCGAAAATTCAGCTATTGCCGATAAAATGTCATAAAAACGCTTCGCTACATAAATTCTGCGAGATATGAATCCAAGTGCTGCCTCGCAGTGCCTCTATGCTGTTTGTTATGCTATTTCGCGGATCCCCAGAGTCTCTGTAGTCTGCGTATGAGTCCTGGTTCCAGGATCCACGAAGTTATACAGATGGTTTACTTACAAATGTTGAAAGCCGACGCAAGCCACGAAATATGAAAACAGCGCCACCTATTTATAATATCATCAACCTGTATAAACCCGAATTTGGCTTGGTCGCTACGTGTTGCCTTACTCGGCTTCATGTTAGCTGGGTTTGGGCTGCCACAAATTTCAATGTAACACAATATTTTTTTGTTAAGTAAAGTTAATCAAACCCCATTATATATTAAATTGTAATCATTGTGTTTGTAGTGAATTTTTCGTATCGGATTATATCGCCAACGTTCCTGTTGGCGACAACTTGGGAAAGTAGTCGGTAACCCATGGTCCCTATAACCGATAACTACCGAAAAAAATACGGTATTTAAATTTTTACATCCTCTTGCCCCTATCCAAAAAGGTTCAGTTAGACAAAGTTGCACTTCGAACTCATTAATATAAAACCTATCCCTCCTTTCTAACATCAAAGTCTGAAATATTAGGATGATAATTTTCGAAATTTTGAAAGTTTCAAATTTGCAGAAAGGTCGTTTTCTTTCAGAGCAGCTTCTGTTAATTAGGGGTCAAACTGCAAATTGCAATATTTGCATCAATACATCTTGATTTCCTACGATTATGAATATCCTTGAACGACTGGCATTTCTTAGCCTTCGTATATAATTATCCGGTAAACCGACAGCCGCTTTGGTTAAATGGTAATAAAATGTATACCCGTTTAACAGAAACAGTTAAAGTAAATGTGGTGTCGAAAAATACATTTACCTGTTGACCTGTAAACGGTAACACACATACATCCAATAAAAGTAGGCGTGGAATTCCAAACATTCATATCTTACAATTTTTATGGTCAAAATACCTATGGTTTATTTACAAATTAAAGTTAAAATTATTTACAAGATCATATATAAAATAGGTAGAACATCCCAATGGTTGCACTCGGACGATCCGAATTCGAATCCCAGCTCTTCCAAGCTATCCCAGTGTTCAGCGTAGTACGGGCACGTTAATTATATGGGTCCGTACATCATTTCGAGAGGCTGACGGTAGAGGAGGAAGGTATGGTCCCTATGGATACCACTCCCACTTTGTTCCGGTCTAAATTGGGGGCACTTCCCGGCCGTCTAAATAGATACCGTCTTCGGATTGATCGGACGGCCTGTGTCGAGAGAAAGAAGGAAATCATATATAAAATCACTACATAAATAAGTATTCTAAATTGTCCAAATGGTGTTAAAAGACATTATTGTTCTTAATATGAAGATCTTTGTTCAGTTTATCTATAGGGGAAAGACAGGGGACTTTGCGAATATTAAAATGCATGGAGAGATAACTGAAAGCTCACCAAAGCTTTGTCACACTGAGAAGTGGTTGAGATTCCACACATCATCTTTGACCTTTTGGTGGGCAATTTTACCGTCAGGCAACATCGGAGACTAGGTTCTGTCGTTATTTTGACCACTTTCGCACCACAAAAATCAAAAATCTGATGTGGGCAGCACATGACTTTCCTTATATAATGCAATGAATTTACTACTTTTACAGAAAAAAAAATAGATTATTCTTATAGTAGGTACTTATATTCTCTTCCAGATATAGAATTTTCGTCAATTCGTCGCCATTTTCATTGATTTAGCGTCATTTTTAACCATTTGGCCAGATTTTTGTTAATTTGGCAACATTTAAAAAAGTCGCTAAGTTGGCAACATGCCGCCAAACTCGTCGCCAAAATCTCGCCAAGCGTTATGGAAAGAGAAATAAGTTATTCTTATAGCAGATAAATGACTATTGGCGTTCAAATACAAAAGTATTACTCAAAGTATCTTTTCTCATGAATGGAACGAGCTAGATTCACAAAAATGATGTCACCCAATTTATCGCATGATATTACATATGAAAAGTGAACATGTTTCTCAATAGGAAATATTTTTTTTATTTTATATAACTTTTTGATAATTTTTTTGAAAAATGTGCAATATCTCGAGAACGGTTCATGTTAGCGTTCTAAAATTTATACATAAGAAATGTCTATTTGCGTAACTTTATTAGCGATTTTGATTTTTAGACGATTTTTTCAAAATTTCACTAGAAAATTTAGGGGGTTTTGAACATTCGATTGCGAATAAAAACAATAGGCTTCCAGTATTCACGGATTGTGATTTTTGTACCAAATTTCATTCGAATCGCTCCATTCGTTCGTGAGATATCGTCTACACAGACTCACTGACATACACACACACACACAGACATCACCTCAAAAATGTTTGATTCGTGATCAGGGATGCTTGAAAAGTGCTCTCTCGTCGAAAACTCGAATTCGAATTTTCGACCCCGTCACAATACTTTCCTTATATATTGTGTATATAGGGGAAGTAATAAGCAAGAAAGTGTTTTTTCTTGAAAAAAGGTTCTGGCCCATGTTGGAAGGTGAGATCATCCTCTGGCACCTCGCTGCTGATTGGCCAAAATATTTGTATGTTGGCCTCAAGCCTTGACTGCTGATTGGATTTGGTAAGCTCCACACTAATCATTTGAGATCTAGTAGATGTGATGAGTCCGGTGTTTGGTCCCCTATTGCTGGTAATAAATTTTGTAATAAAAGTTTTTAAGTTCAAGATACTGTAATGTCATCTCTCCTTACTACCTGTCGCCCCGATTTGTCACCCTGTCAGTCCCTTCACTAAGTTTGACAGCTCTGAACTCAATTAAAGTTCACTTCACAGGATATATTAAAGATTTCGCATTATATCTTTTTTCAGCTAACTTGGTATAAATTTTAACACGCGGTTAACTTAATCGAATGCTGGGTAATCGAATTATATTAGAACTAATCCATGTCGGTCTTTCAAAAGAATTCGCAAACCTAGAAAATTAAGATGTGACGATGCAAACATTGCAATTTACAATTGACCCTAATTGACAGAAAAAAAGCTCGACGAAGGAACAACCTTTTCTGCAAGACTGAAATGCTCGAAATTTCGAAATTTATCATCTTAATATCTCAGCAAGTTTTAAAGTTAGAAAGGAATTGCAGGTTTTATTGCTCTAATGAGAGCAACCTTTTTATAATTGAACCTTCCTCGATATCGAGATAAATCCCTGAACATAAATTATAAAACACCCTGTGTACAGTTGCAAAATTTATGAAAGATAGTATTATTAGAAAACTTAAAATTTCTTTATAAAAAAATTCTTACAACAGTAGAACTTTTGATATTCAGAAAAACTGCATCCGGATAATCGATTATCCAAAATTAAGTAATACTTTAGAAGCTAAACTTGAATAATAGTATAGTAATAACCTTGCCAAAATACACAACAGCATAAACCAACAACGTTTTCGACTGGCTTCGGAAGTAAAACATAGCTTCTTCCTTCCGAACAAAAAGACAGGACAACCACACCAGCACAGACAATAAAAAGGACTGTCAATAAATAGTTGCTTTATGTTAACTTGAAAGAAAATCTCTACGAAACGAAAACTAAAAATAGTGAAATAAAAAAATTACTCAAGATGAAATAAGAAAAACAGAAGAATGATTCCAAACACTTTCTCTGTAAATGCGACTACATTCAGTGTCTTTTTACGAAATAAGTAAAAATAAAAGTTCTTTTGAAAGATACTTGAGCAACAGCAGTGACTAAAAATTTTTTGTAAAAATGATTAATCATCAAATAATTACAAAAATAAGTATAATAAAGAAACATTACCCGAAAAGGTAAAAAGGAGAATAAATAAAAATTAAAAAATTAAAAAGAAATGTTCAGGTGAAAGAGATGAAGAGCCAAGAGTGGCTCAAATTAGAAAAAAAAATAGAGAAACTTTCGAAAAAGTCCAATTTAAAAATTGAATTTGGTGAAATAATGGTCTTACACCCGAAAGTTATGGAGGCAGAAACTTCTGATCCATGGTATTCTTCTGAAAAACATTATTTTTGGCCTAAACTTTTTTTTTGCTTTATACATTTTCTGTTTGTTTGCAATTTAAAATTTTAAATATTGCAATTATTTTTCTGTATATAATATAAGAAGCTGTTATACGCTTTGAAATTTGATATTTAATTTTGTATTCTATTGACATTTATTTAGTCTATGAAACTTACGAAAATGTCGCCAAATCAACAAAAATTCAATATTTGGGAAAATTAAGCTGACGTGAGATAGACTGACTTAAATTTTTTCTATTAACCCTGTCGATCAAATATTAGGCAATCAACGAAATGTTATTTAATAAAGAAACATTTTATAATTGATTTGAATTCAGTGGTTATGGCAGGAGGATGGCACGCGGTAGTTCGAACCTCGACATCTCCTAAAAACAATCCCTGCGTCTATTCGATAAATCTGTAGGTCCGAACGGCCATCCGAGAGAAGTGTCGGGATAGGAGAAGGTAAGGCTCCGAAATATGCAGGCTGACGCAACAGTGGCCATCTTGACTACCAGTTGAAGCGATGACTGTACATGGCAAAGAGAGGATTACTTTCTCGTTCTTTTCTCGGGATATTGAGAACATCAAAACGTTCTAGACTATTTTTTTTATAATTGGTACAATGTTCTTAAAGCAGAAACACATATTTTCCCGGTAAATGGCGTATCAAATATCAGCTAAATAACATGCGCGCTATTGAAATAGCATAGACTCTAATGACAGTTAAGTCAGGTTGTATATTTAGAAGCCTTAGGGGAAGGAATGTACAGAGTCTGTGGCTGCCATCCGCACTGGGTTCCGGTCTAAATTGGGTGTTTAGGGGATGCAATGTGATCCGCATCCTATGATGCACCATTGCAACGAAGTTCAAGGCAAAAGGATTCTAATATTAGCCAATTTATAAGCTAATGATTGAATAATCAAGTGCCTGGCCTTTGAAAAGGAAAGAAAAATGATTATTGTGTTTACTATACTTCAGTTTAGAAGTTGCTTGACTATATATATATATATATATATAGTTACAAATGCCTCAGTGAAACGTTTAATATGCATTCGGCACAAAGTAATTGTAGGGTGAACCTATGATTCCTAACTTATTTTAATGACTTTGCCTCAGATATGCGGTTGCAGTTCTTCTTTCTGGATCTATATTTTGTTTACGATATTTCCATTGTAAATATTTTGTTTATAATAGCAAAGATGAAGCACACATCCACAACAGAAGGTCTTTATTTTACTTCCTATAAGACGTACAAAAGTTTAAAGAAAGGCCAGAGCGCTTTCGAGCATAAGTACGTTCTTCATCAGTGGCTACACGGAAATATTTTTAAAAAGGCCAGAGCGCTTTCGAGCATAAGTACGCTCTTCATCAGTGGCTACACGGAATTTTTTTAAACTTTTGTACGTCTTATAGGAAGTAAAATAAAGACCTTCTGTTGTGGATGTGTGCTTAATTTTTGCTATTATAACATCAGACGTGGTGCCAAATTATTTATTTATTTTGTTTATCTTAAGAAATATTAAAGTCAGATTATAAAAAATGTGATGAAGAATTTTATAATTGCAATTGAAATAACAACATTGATATAAATATTTGTTTCAATAAAGCAAAATTTCGGTCATGGATTTTACGATTTCAGTCAGGTGGCACCACCAATACTCTATTTTTATAATTAAAATTCAAATCCAGCCATAAAAGTTGGTTATCTAGCCATTTTTCTCTCTAAATCTAGTCATGTACTGAGATACAGTGATGTAGATTTGACGGACCTCTCGCTTTTCAAGTGCAACCCACACCACTGGGTGTCGTCCACAAAACAACTCTGTTGGAATAAACATAACGCCAAGAATGGATTGGGTTCATCTCAAGACCACACACATCACCTCCACAGGAAGGGAGAACTAGTGTTTCTTTCAGACATACCGCCAGAGACATTTTATGTTAACCTAGTTACTACGTATGTGACACATCATATAGCTATATTTATACAGAGCAAATAGAAAAATTGCCCCCAACCCCCTAAAATATCATTCGCCCCCTCCTTCGCCAAAAAATCCTGAAAGAAACACTGGAGCACGCACACACATCAAGCGCAGAAGAATCCGCCCCTGGCCGCGAGAGGGGAAAAGGGAGTTTTTAATAAAAATATTTACAGGCAAAAAGTCCGAGTGCAGGGACTACCAAAAAATAGAGCTGTTAATGCCACGGAAGTGTTGATACCAAATTTTAATATTTTTATAATTTCAACTGAGGAATTTGATTTCCATACGCTAAGTACTTCTGCAGAGGCAGCATGCAACTTAAAGAAGCATTATCGTAACTTACACATAAGGTACCATCTCGAAGTATTGGCATTCTTCATTTAAGAATCTAGGCTCATGTGGATTTAACCATTAAAATTCATCGGCTTGCGGAATTAACTGCTCGTCAGCAGAATATATGATTCATGTTGCAATTTACATGACCTACAGATTACGAGGTCATGTTTCTTAAATGTTACATTGACATTTTGACATACATTTCACACAGCTAATCTAATTTTTAATAATAGAATATTTATTTTATTCTTTCTGGAAGTTATTTTGAATCTATAAGCAATAAAATATAAATTATTATTTGTCAAATACTACCCTGAAAATTGAGACATCTAAAACAAATAGTTTGGTAAATCATATTATAAATTAGTTTATAAAGAAAATTTCAATGTTTGGAATTAGCAACATTGGAATTTACTGAACTTGCTTGCCATACTAATTGAGAGAACTTGTTAGATGAAAATTCGAAAATTTCCAAAAATACTCATCTTTACGTAGCCAACAACTTAAAGTTTCTGCAGTAATCTAAGGGAAGTTGTGGCTTATTATCATGAATACTTGGACACGTAAGTAGAATGAAATTAGTAGAATAAAGTTACTATACTTACATTTTATATACACTCTAAGACAAAAAAAATCGACACACGCCGCAAAATAATCCGGTAGTAATGAAACTTTACATGCAAACACCTTTCGATCGAATATGCAAATGATCAAAAATTTGCAGCCAATGAATGAATAGTCGGAACTACAGCGCATTGAAACTGAGCACCATGGGGGTGTATATAAGGAGCGAACCTCGCTTTCAAGAACAAAACGTGCAGTGGATTTCGATTGCGTTTACGTACCTTGATTGCAACAATGCCTCACCGGCGAATTCGCGGCCACTACGAGCATATGAAGAAATTTGAAAGAGGGTATGCGGTCGGACTGCATGAGGCTGGATAGGAACATCGACGAATCGCTCGACATTTGGGTAGGAGCGATGCAGCAATTAGACGAAGTTGGCAAGAATGGGTCCGGAATGGAAGATTTCAGCGGCAAGCGGCCAGCCAACGGCCTAGAGCGACAACAGAACAGGAAGATAGAGCGATTGTCAAATCAGCTGTGACAGCACGAGATTCGTCGTTATCAACCATCCATCGTGTGACAAACACGGAAGTGACTACCGGAGCATTAATAGAAGACTACAGGAGCGAAATCTAAACTCGCGGCGCCCATTACGCCGTCTACCACTGACCAACCAGTATGCACCAGTATGCATGTCAACAGTGATTGCAATAGTACCGGGCCTGATCAACGTGGAATTGTTCGAATTGGTAACGAATTGTCTTCAGTGATGAGTCTCGTTTCGAATTGAGTCCCGACAACCAGCTTAGACGTGTCTGGAGACAGCTCGGACATCGTCAGGATCCTGCTCTTACTGTCTCACACCACACGGCCCGACAACAGGGAGTTATGGTCTAGGGTGTCATTTCGTTTGATAGCCGGACCCCGTTGATAGTCCTCCGTGGCACCATCACAACACAGTCCATATACATTGCCGACATTCTACGACCCGTTGTATTGCTATTCCTTTCGCGACACCCCGGACTAAATTTTCAGAAAGATAATACCAAGCCACACACGGCACACCTCTCTATTGATTGTCTGCGTGCTTACGACACACTCCCTTGGCCAGCCAGATCCCCAGATTTCTTGCCTATTGAGCACATTTGGGATGAGATTGGGCGTGGCCTGCGACCATCCCAGGTTGTAGACGAATTAGCTCGTCAGTTGGAAGCCATTTGGAACGACATTCCTCAAAACACCATTCGGCAACTTTGTGCATCAATGCCACGTCGGGTAACAGCTTAAATCAAGACCAGAGGTAGACCAACGCCAATTGGCGTGCCCATTTTGTGTAGATCTTTCAGTGCAATAAATCATCCAATTGTTCTGAAATTCTAATTTCTTTTTCTGCACATCCACATTACACGTAGCAAATTTTGTCACATTTGGATAATTCTTTCTTGGTGTGTCGATTTTTTTGTCTTAGAATGTATATACAATACCATTCGATAAATCGCAAAATATTATACATACTGCTAGTAATTTTAGCAAATTGAAAAATAAAGGATTTGTCTAACTAAATTTAAACTACGTTATCTTATTAAATGTTTAGAAGAGGATTTATATATACTTTAAAATAGTACTGAATATAATGCCATAAACAAGAGATCTGATTCCACAGATTAACATGAAAGAAATACCGTTAAAAGCGGATGAATATTACCTTAGGGAACACCTTACCATATACTTCGGTGAGTGCTTCAAGACTATTATCTCATCATCTTCAAGGAATATTTCCACGTTAATGATGCGATCCCTTGATGACAGGAATGGAAAATATTAAATATAGTGGTTTACAACAAGTTAAAGTGGTAGATAAAGTTGTTTACAAAAAGATAACATTTGAATAACAGTAAAACACGAAGCATGGACAACAGTTTTTTACATTTTCTTATATTCCATATATAAATTTAATTAACATATTGCTGTTACTTAGTTCAAATCGTTCGTAGGACTCAACCTAATTACTTAGAGAAAGCTTCACTAAACTCGGTCGCGCTGATTGGGATATATTTTGCCTAAAAGCATATCTTCGAATTTTCTCTTTCTTATATCATATGATTTACCACATAATGAATGATTTATGATAGTATGAGTAATAATTAAGGATATGAGATATTTATCAAAATTTTTTTATATTATGTTTAATGTACTAAATGTAAATCCATTCATGTACTAAATTTGTACATCCCCCTACTACAACACCGATTCAACTTAATGTATTATATACATATATATATATATATATATATATATATATATACAGGGGCTGGATAAAATAATATAAGCACCTATGTAATAACAATACTCGAGGGAAACCTGTCGTATACTCCCGCCCTCTAGTGTTGAAGCGTGCCACCTAGCGGACGAAAATATACATACATCAGTCTGTTGTTTTGTTTACTGATGACCTCCTGTTTCGGCAGAAATCAGGACCAGTGACGCAGGAAAGAACGAAGAAAGACACAAGACGAGAAAACAAAGTTTATTACAAGAAACTGGGAGCCAACGGCCGTACCGTGCTGAAAACACCGGTTCTCGTTAGATCACCGAAGTCAAGCAGCATCGGGCGCGGTTAGTACTTGGTGGGTGACCACCTCGGAACACCGCGTGCTGTTGGCCATCTCGGGTGCGGTATCCCCGTGGTTTGCGCGCTAGATTTGCACGCTACCATAAATGCCGCCGTGTTCATGCGGAGTACGATCACGTTAAACATGTGGGTCCGTAAGTCCTTCCGAGAGGTTGGTGGTAGGGGAAGGAGGGTACGGTCCCTGTGGATGCCTTCCCCACTGGGTTCCGGTGTAAATTGGATGGCACTTCCCGGCCGTCCATACAGTTACCTTACACCTTTCTGGTAGGTCGGGCGGTCTGGGTCTCAACAAGAAAGCATCACTGACGAAGATCGGAGGGGGTGCAGCTTCACCTTGACGGGGACCCAGAAGGCGGAAGACTGTCTTTATCCTCAAGAAACATCCATGCCTTATTCGGGATTTGAACCCGAGCCCACAAGACAGCAGCCGAAGACGCTATCCACTTCACCGCCTGGGCGGCACATCAGTCTGTGAATAGCAGTGATAACGGTCAGATGCAAAATGCATTGCGGCGTTAAAACTTCGTCATGATTGACCTCTCCGATTTCAAAAGAGGAATGATTGTTGGGCCCCGTCTTGCCGGAGCCTCAGTAACGAAAACGGCCACCCTTGTTGGTGTCGGGGGAAGTACCGTGTCGACTGCAATGACAGCCTTTATCAAACAGGGAAAGGCATCGTCTGCCAAGCACAACAGTGACCGACAGTCGAAGCTGACTGATAGAGACAGAAGGGCTTTGAAGCTGATTGTGGCCGTAAAGCACAAGACAACAGTATCCCAGATAACATTTAAGATGAACACACATCTACAGGAAGCTGTATCATCAAAAATTATCCGGCGTGAACTTGCATGCGGCAAACAATCACGGTAGAGCGGCGATTCCAAAACCATTGCTTACATCATGCAATGCCTTGAGACGACAAAAATGGTGTCGTGAACATAAAAATTGGACACAACAACAATGGGAGAATGCCATCTAGTCAGACGAATCGTCGTTCACATTATTCCAGACCAACGGACGTGTTTACATTTGGAGAACGCCAGAAGAAGCCTATCATGTTGACTGTCTTCTTCCTACTGTTCACCATAGAGGGGGATCAGTGATGCTGTGGGACGCGATGTCGCACTGTGGTCTCGGCCCACTTATTGTCCTGCATAGGCGGGTTATAGCACGGGATTATGTCAGCATTCTGGTCGACCATCTTCATCCAATGGTACGAACGTTGTTCCCTGATGAATGACCTGTGTACCAAGACGATAATACTCCCATTCACACTGCTGGAATTGTCCGAGACTGGTTTAATGAACACGGTGATGAAGTACAACGCCTCGTATGCCCCCCTCAGTCCCCTGATCTTAATATATTTGAACCTTTCTGAGATATTTTGGAGGGAAAGCTGTGCAGCCAGTTTCCACCTCCAAGGACACTTTTTGAATTAGTGACTAACCTTGTTGCAGAAGTGGCTACGCATCCCTGTGACTCTTGTGCATGACTTGTATTTGTTAATCCCACGTCGGATACTAAATATATATATATATATATATATATATATATATATATATATATATATATATATATATATATATATATATATATATATATATATATACAGGTATATATATACACTATATGATCAAAAGTATCCGGACACTTTGGATGTTAGAATATTTTTCGAATTTCTAAACAAATACTTGGCGAAGTGTTCTGTAACTTTGGCGATGTGAAGAACATTCTTTTAAAAGAATATTAGCCAGCTCTGCCGCCGATGTGGGGCGTTTTGGCCTAGTTCGCAGTTGACGTTCCAATTCATCCCATAGGTGTTCTATGGGATTAAGATCTGGGCTCTAAACTGGCCAGTCCCATTACTCAACATCCATGTCAGCAAACCAGCTCTACACAGCCCGTGCTTTGTGGACAGGAGCACGATCTTGTTGAAACAGGAGTGGATCCATTCCAAACAGTTGCCACAATGTAGGCAGCATGGAATTGTCCAAAATGTCGAGATATCCTTCCGTCTTCCGAGGTCCCTTCCCAGGAATAAAAGGGCCAAACCCAAACCATGAGAAACAGCCCCAAACAATTACGCTTCCACCACCAAACGTAAGTTGTGGCACAATACAGCCACGTAAATGGCGTTCACCCGGCATTCTCCACACCCAGACTCTACCATCGAATTGCCAGAAAGTGTACTGTGATTCGTCGCTCCATAACACTTGACGACATTACTGAGGGCTTCATTTTTGCGCGTTTTGCACCACTGTAAGCGAAGCTTGGCATTGGTTGCGGTAATTCTTGGTTTATATGCAGCTGCTCGCCCATAAAAACTAAGACTTCGCAGCTCCCGACGAACTGTCATTGTGCTGACGTTGCATCCAGAGGCTTCCTGAAATTCCGAACAAACTATTTCCGCCGATTGCATGCGGTTTGCTTTCACAACTCTCTTCACTCTGTGGTCGCTTTCCACTAGACGGAATGGTACTTCAGGTCGTGCATGCACAGTTGTAGCCCCTGTACGTTTGCACTTCACGATAACATCATTTACGGTGAAACGGGTCACTCGTAACATGACAGAAATCTCACGAACAGATTTTCCCCAGCGGTGACAACCAATCACTTCACCACGTTCAAATTCATTTAGCTCGCTGTTTCCTTCCATTTTACATTTCTGACTTTGAAATTAAATTTGTTAACTCGTCTAACTTATTTTATACTTGTCTGCGAGCTGGAAATTTGATGTCACTGGCAGAATCCATCACGTGCAGGGGTGTCCGGAGACTTTCGATCATTATTTGCATAAAATTGGACTAGTTCATTTTAAGAACAGAGGTATCTGATTTAACAGTTATAGGTTAAAAACAGAGGTTTAGTTTGTGGAAACCCCCTTATCATCCAGGTCTTTCACAGATTCAGAGAAAAACTGTTCAATATATCGTCGATATCTTTGTGAATTTTCACGATATTCCAGTGGATTTTTTATAGACGTTGCTCTACAGTATTCACTACAAAATCATAAAAGAAAAGTACTACTATGTTTCGCGCCTGCGCAGTAAAAACTTAGTTTTTTTAAATGCTTATATCTCATCGTATATTCATTCAATGCTTTAATTTTCAATTGAAGTATAATGTTTTTCTTGGACGTTGAGCAATGCTCTGTAAGTTTCGTGAACTTTGATTGAAACCTATGGATATTGCAAGTAAAAAACATGTAGCAAAATTTGGTTTTGTTTAAAGAAACGTTTATATCTTCATGAATATACGTTTTTGTTTTACAAAAATGTCTATACACATTGAACAAAGCTAGTTAACTAGTTTGTGAAAGTTACAAATCATTTCCAGATTTTTATGATACATGGTGATCAAATATATTTTTCCCCTTTTTCAATATCTTGGTGGTCCCCTAAATTTGATCCTATAGTGTATAATATATATATATATATATATATATATATATATATATATATATATATATATATATATATATATATATATATATATATATATATATATATATATATATACAGGGTGTTCGTAAACAGTTTTGACAAAATGAGAGGGGTGATAGTACCCATCAAGACGAACAAAATTTACTATGGAAACTAGAGTTGCATTCCACTTTGAGTGTCAGAAAAGCGTAAAGATAAAGTTGAACTTTCAACAGTGAAAATGAGGACAATTAACGTAATCATAAGTTGCACAATCCCATTTATTTACATCAGAGAAAGCCTCAAAGTAGATGCTTAAAGTGACGGCCAAGGGTACCGTTGAACAATTCACATCGACGAATAAACGACTGGAGCACCCTCTCAAAGACACCTGGTGTCGTGTTTATCAAGTCCGCTGCAACAACGATTCTCGCGACGAGATTTTCTACAGAGTCCACAGGCGTCTCATACACCAATGATTTTATGTGCCCCCAGAAGAAGTCCAGTGGGTTGAAATCCGGTGAGCGTGAAGGCCAAGCCACAGGTCCATTACCTCCAATCAGCCAATCAGCTACAACTGTCGTTGCTGCTTCTTGTCACTTTAAATTTGTATACAGTACATGCTTGATGGTGATGTCCTAGAGATTTGATACTTCTCCAGCACGATAGCTATGTCGTCCGAAGTGGCGACTTCTGCTTTTTGGACGTATTCGGAGTTACTCTTTCTTGACATTCACAGTGGAATGCGATCCTAGGTTCCATAGTAAATATTATTCGTCTCGATGGGTACTATCATCCCTCTTATTTTGTCAAAACAGTTTACGAACACCCCGTATGTGTGTGTGTGCATATATATAGCAAACCATAAAGGAAAATAATGAATATGGAAGCAATATACGTCAGTATTGGCGTACAGTATCTGCTTCAATAATTTTTATAAATGTTTTCTAACACTGGATAACAGATATGTATAATAATTATATGGCTAGTGGTGATATTGGATGTTTTTATTTTAAATTGAATAGATATAAAGTTTTTTACTGTCAATGATTCCTCCTAATACGGGCTAATCATGTGACTTCTTTTCATATTTTTTTATACTTTTGTATTATCTTCAACAGCAATGTATCGTCTACCGGGAGTGTAGCCGCGACATAAAGCTTGCTTAACCTGAGAGTGGGAGTCACAACTCCCACCGGCCAAGTTTTGGCACATTGCTTCCATATTCATTATTACTTTCCTTATATACATAATGTATAAGGAAAGTATTGTGACGGGGTCGAAAATTCGAATTCGAGTTTTCGACGGGAGAGCACGTTTCAAGCATCCCTGATCACGAATCAAACATTTTTGAAGTGATGTCTGTGTGTGAAAGTATGTGTGTGTGTGTGTGTCAGTGAGTCTGTGGAGACGATAACTGACGAACGAATGGACCGATTCGAACCAAATTTGGTACAAAAATCACAATCTGTAAACACTGGAAGCCTATTGTTTTTATACGCAATCGAATGCTCAGAACCCCCCTAAATTTTCGAGTGAAAATTTGAAAAAATCGTCAAAAAATCGAAATCGCTAATAAAGTTACGCAAATAGGCATTTCTTATGTAATTTTTCATTAGAAAACGATTGACATAAATTTCAGAACGCTGACATGAACCGTTCTCGAGATATTGCACATTTTTCAAAAAAATTATCAAAAAGTTATATAAAATAAAAAAAAAATATTTCCTATTAAGAAACAAGTTCACTTTTCATATGTAATACCATGCGATAAATTGGGTGACATCATTCTCGTGGATCTAGCTCGTTCCATTCATAAAAAAAGATACTTTGAGTAATACTTTTATATTTGAACGCCAATAGTTATTTATCTGCTGTAAGAATAACTTATTTCTTAGTGCATAACGCTTGGCGAGCTTTTGGCAACAAATTTGGCGGAATGTCGCCAACTTGGCGACTTTTTGAAATGTTGCCAATTTAACGAAAATCTCGCCAAATGGATAAAAATGACGCTAAATCAATGAAAATGACGACCAATTGTCGAAAATTCAATATCTTGGAAAGAACATTAGTATCTACTATAAGAAAAACCTATTTTTTTTACTGTAAAAGTATTAAATTCATTACATTGTATAAGGAAAGTCATGTGTTGCCCACATCAGAGTTTTTTCCTTTATGGTTTGCTATTTGAATCCTCTTTATTGTGCTACTTTGAGCCTTAAAAGTGTGATTTCTGATTTTAGTTTTGTAAGTTTCGGCTTGTAAAAAATATTTATAAGATATATATATATATATATATATATATATATATATATATATATATATATATATATATATATTCCTACAATGTTACATTTGATTTTACAATTGAAATTTCATTTTATTATTGAAAATATTTTTCTAGGGAGAATGTTTCAAAATTACATTTTGTACTTTTTACTAAATTGTGCCACATGATCAAAATTAGCATACGATAACAATCTACCTAAATTGAAGCCTTTCCTAAATTGGAGCCATTTATCTACTTCCAAACATATCAGATATATTTAGTCGCGAATTTTTTTTTTTAAATGCTCTATATTGCAAAACCGAAATTTATGCTCCGCGTGGAAGACTGTATCATATTCTATAAGAAATATTGTGTTAATAAATCATATATATGAAAATGAATTCTGTGTGCATCTATGGACTGTGAACAACACTAAGCTACATAGATCTTAAAATATAATATTTATTTTTTTAATGCTTGCTCAAGGTTGGAATTGAGAATACTCACAGTTGATCCAACAGATCTCCGTTGCGATTCTGAAAGAAAAAATGAAATATATGATATCCATATATAAATGTTAAGTAAAAGAGATTACACACACAGATATATATATATATATATATATATATATATATATATATATGTGTATATATATATATATGTATATATATATATATATATATATATATATATATATATATATATATATATATATATATATATATATATATATATATATATATATATAAATATAAATTAGTAAATCCAATATTTACGTGTATAAGACTTTAATAACACCAAAGAGCTATATTACTTATAATAAAAATAATAAAAAATTCAATCAAGTTCTTGTGTTTTCATCAAGATAATTCAAGTTTTCATGCATTATTCAAATTTAGAATTGATATCTACCTATACATATAGATATAAAATAAATGATAAAAAACGACCCCATGGCCTCAAAATACTGTATTTTAATTCTTTAAAATTTATTAAAACTCATATCATACTTACTAAGTTAACAGAGTATCTCTCTTGGACATTGTAATAGTACTTCGTTCTTCTGTAAAATAAATAAATAAAGGATCAACGCTTTTGCAAGGCATCTATTCCAGCCTAAATATAACCCTGAAAGGAAATGTGAATAAATAAACTTCACAAAAATCCCACGCCATCCCCAGGAAATGAACACTAAAATATATTCTAATTTTTATACATACGCGTACAAAACGCCTATTACTTTAATGATTTTTTGATATTTAATATTAACTAGCTGAACCTATTGCGAAAATTTCGCAAATGTGTGTATGAGAAATACATATATCAAACGATATTTTTCTATATAGTACTAGCCGTCTTCCGTGACCAGCCTAGTCAATATTTAGAAAAACCCTCAACTTGCAATAAGTTTCTTATAGTAGCATTCGACCGCATATATGACCACAGCTAAAGCGCAATGACACCGTTATACCACGACCGCTTCGCAGGTGTAATACTCCCTGAATCCGAAATAAATGGTTAAATAGCTTTCGTACGCAACACTACAATCACTGCAGACGTAATAAATCCTAAATAATAGCCTTTAACCACTTTTGTCTGAATACAGTAATGTAAAGCGCGAATGATAAAGCAGATTTTTTTAAGAGTTGCCAGAGGCAATGTCTCTACGAGGATTTGCATGATACCAGGTATTCCCATGTCAGTGAATAAGAAACAACAAAGTTTATTTGTCATTAATTCTGTGACTACGTCTTCATTTCTCTTTTCTTTTTATCTTTATAAAAGACGTTTTCCAGAACATGGAAGGTGTCTTAGTATAAAAACATAAAAATGGCAAGTATATGTATAGTTATACTTGTTAAGTCAAATACATAAAAATACAATAAAAAGTGCATAAAATTTGTATATAGATGTATACATTAAAATCTTAAGAGAAGATAAGAAAATACATGTGTATAGTTTA
Organism: Amaurobius ferox; assembly: GCA_951213105.1. Lineage (NCBI taxonomy): Eukaryota > Metazoa > Arthropoda > Arachnida > Araneae > Amaurobiidae > Amaurobius > Amaurobius ferox. Next base: position 33,517,068 of record OX578148.1, read on the forward strand.
AAAGAGAGAACAATGATAAAAGTTCAATAGTAAACTATTCAACAGTAACGGCATTCTATATCCTGGGTCTATATACGTATGTTATAAAGCAGATACTATATTTCTCGATAAACCATCTAGATAAATCAGATATTATATTTATTTCCCACTCTGATATTAGACAGAATTGGAGCAACTTATAGAGTCTCTATAGATTCCACGAGTAAAGTAATGGAAAACGTTTGTAATAACGTTTTTCAACAGTCAAATAAATATAAACAAGTTAACAGCACATCTAGAAATACAATTCAACAGTATACTTACTGGCAATCGTCCTTACATTTAGAAACACACTGGTCAAGTAGACCTTCTATATCAGAGCAATATCTTTGTCGTAAATCCTCTAAATATAGAAAAAAATTATTACCTTAATTGTCAGTATAAACGTCCCTAGAAAAGTTCTATGGATACCCGTGGTTAGTGATGTCATGTGCAAATCAGTGAGTGTACATTGTCATATACATGCAAATTTACAGCTATTTTCGAATCTTCTTTTCCCGTTAAGGTATTTTGATAAAGATTGAATATTATACGTGACGTTTTCACATTATTATAAACAAATAAAATACTTTTACTTCCAGACATACTTATTACAATTCCTTTTACAATATAATTTCAAATTATCTCTAGAATTAATTTATATTTTAAGAAGTATTAATCTTTAGAAATACTGCACTAGGTTCCAAAAGTTAAGTACGGACGGTAAAATCAACAAAAATGGAAAAGTAAATCTTTGATTAACTCAAAATTGTACATGAAGGTAGCAAATGCGTTTATGCATTAAAAAAAAACAAGCATTATGTACAAAGATGAAAAATAATATTTACTTTTCGTAAGTTATATGATGACCTCACATTTGGATCATTAACAAAATGATGTTTAAAGGCAAACAAACCAAACAAAACTTACATTAATATGGATGTGACCACCCCGGACCTTCACACAGACTTTACAATGATTTTCTGTGCTTTCAACGAGGTGATTAACCATCGCAGATGAGAGCAATGGCAGTCCTCCAATGGGAAAGTTTTCAACTCTCTGAGACTGGCTGGAGGAGTTAAATGTGCAGAGACAGCACGCCCGAGGGCATCCCAAAGGTTTTCAATGGGATTAAGGTCGTGGGAATACGCTGGTCACTCCATACCAGAAATGCATTCACTTTCCAGGTATTCGTCAACGATGTTAGCTCGATGGGGACGGTCATTATTGTCCATAAGGAGAAAATCAGGACCAACTGCTGCAACGTATAGTCTCGGAATGGGGTCTAGGACTTCATCCCGATACCGCGCAGCCGTCACAGAACAGCCTTTAAAGATGTGCAACTTTGTGTGATACTCCATTGAAATTCCAGCCCACACCATGACGCTGCCACATCTGAATGCGTGATGTTAGATGATGTCCTTGACCTGATTGCGTGTGTCTCGTTCTCTCGAAACCCTTACACGCTTATCATCTGATTCCAGGGCAAATCTAGACTCGTCCGTGAACAGGACGTTGCATCAATCTGAGACAATCCAATTAACATGTTGAAGACACCACCTTAATCTTGCCTCTCTGGCTTGGACGGTTAGTGGAACACAAAAACGTGGTACTCGGACGTATAATCCCTTCACGTGGAGTCTTCAGCGTACAGTACCGGCAGATATTGTCTTACCAAGTGCCGCTGCAACCATGGATGTAACGGTTGTGGAGGTCGCTCGTCGATTCCGCTTGGCTACTATAGCAATATACCGATCATCAGAGGGGATGGTAATCCTTGGACGACCGGGCACAGGTCTTTGGACAACTATTTGACTTGTTTGGAATTGTTTCCATAATCTAGAAATTACCGAATGATCAACGCCAAAGAAAATAGCGACATCTTTGATTGACTGTCCTGCTTCAATGCGTCCAACAGCACGTCAGCGCTCACTATCTGTCATTCGTCTTCTTTCAGTCATAAAAACACGAATATCATCAAAAATAATCCTACAAATGTTATAACACCTCGTACAAGCATTTAAATACACCTCCTCAAACCCTTTGGAATGCTGGCGTCTTCAACGACTGCCTAATTAGCATATATCCGGACAGTCAATCGTGATTGGCTGTAACATACGATATTTGCATACTGGCATCTACACTGCAGCGATTTTCAGCCACGTAAATTCAAATACGCTTTCGAAAAATGAAAATTTGCATTGCGTGCTTAACTTTCGGAAGTCAGTGTATATTAAGAAGTATTAATCTTTTGAATAACTTCATTAGGAAGTATTAATCTGTAGAATTACTATATTAAGAAGTATTTATTTTTAGAATTATTATATTAAGAAATATAAATCTTTAGAATTACTATATTAAAAAGTATTCATCTTTAGAATTACTATATTAAGAATTATTCATCTTTAGAATTATTATATTAAGAAGTATTAATCCTTAGAATTACTATATTAAGGAGTATTAATCCTTAGAATTACTGTATTAAGAAATATTAATTTTTAGATTTACTGTATTAAAAAGTATTAATCTTTAGAATTACTGTGTTACGAAGTATTAATCTTTAGAATTACTATATTAAGAAGTACTAGTCTTTATATAGAATTACTATATTAAGAAGTATTAATCGTTAGAATTACTATATTAAGAAGTATTAATATTTAGAATTACTGTATTAAATTAAAATTTGAATGAAAAAATAAAATTAGTATAATTACCTCGAGTGCATAACCTCGTACTGGTTGGAAAAAGTAGAATGGGCACTGCGCAATTGAAACACGCCACTGAGACCTCAAGGAAGCATTCGTGGCGACACATCTGAAACCAAGTTCTGAAGGTTTAAACTTTCCACATATAGACGCAAAGAAGCAATGCAAAATAAAAACATCTTTAATATTGCCATAAAGAAACATTAAAATTATTTTTCTTTCTTTTCAATAATTGCCAATACCTTAGTGCAAAGGTAGGCATTCATAGCATAAGGTGTTGGAAAATTATTCTAGAGAGGTCGAAAATTAAAATTCCAGTTCGTTTTTTTTTTTTTCGAAAAAGAGGGTATACATATATGTGTGTGTGTGCAAAGCTGGAATATTCATAAACACCGGTAATAGTGTCTTTTCTTATCAGTTTGCCTAAATTATCAGCAAAGTAGTTGAAAAAAATGAGCAAAGTTTGCAAAATGTTCTACAGTGTACAGATGCAGCTTAGATGATAACTGATATGGATTCAGCGTCAAAATCCAGACTGGTTGAGGCTCATTAGGAATTTATATTTTCGGTTCTAGAGACGTAACTTCCAATTTTTCGAAAATTCGTCTCACTATAGGAAATAAATATGTAAAAAAAGAATAAAAATTCATAATTGTTCCATCAAAAATGAACTGTACACACCGTTTGCTACCATAAGAAGGTTTCTTCGTAAATTTTTTATTATCTCTGCTATTGTTTTATTTTTAATGTCATTGAAGCATCGTAGGAGAATATTTAAGTCGCACGAATATTTCAGTAGTTCTACCAAATAATGTGGTGCTACCAAATAATTTGGCTTTTTATAATATTTTATAAAACGTCAAATCTAAAAAGAAACGAGTTAATTTTTTGAACTTCTATATCTTCTTTTTGGGGTCCTGTTTTAGTATACTGCATTGTTCTTGTTCATTTTACTTTTCATTGTATTGTTTGGTCATCTTGATGTTTGTAGTATTATTAATTTGTCAGCGCTAAACTATTGTCTTTGCTATCTTGTAGACAGTGTAAGGAATATATTCTTTCGTTGTAAGCTTTAAAAATTTCAAATAAATCTCCCAGCCGTCCAGTTACTACTCTAAATCTTCGGGGGGGTGTGAAGGTTTGAGTAGTGTAAATGGTATGAGTACTTACTTCTTGCATGCGGGGACCAGTTCGACCATTTGCCAGCCACCTTTCAGTGTAATTAATACAGTCTGTTTCATAAGGTCTTTGAAGTAAAACCTCTTCGTCCTATTTGAAAACATACAAATTTATAATTTAGTTTAATCACAATTTACTTATACAAAGCTGCCATTTACACTGTTTCATATCAATCTATATAAATACAAGAAAGATCAATCATGCATAAAGCATTGCTTATGAAACACTTTCTAACTGAAATGTAATTTTATTTAAACATCTCTAAAATGCGATACATTCAGCTCTGATATGTTTTAAATTATCACAGTATTATAATAATTTATTATATTTGAAAACTTAAAAATTCATCTGAGAATATATAAATCGTCTGGCTCTCTATGTTGTTGTTGTTGCTAACCCCCCGTGGTGAAGGAGCACCTATGCACCACGTCCACTAGACCCCTGGTCCCATGGCTAAGGGGAGAGATTTGCAGCTTCACTTTTATTGAGGCTTCTCAAGGACGGAAGTCTGACTTTGCCTCGACAACACAACATCCATGCCCGCTGGCGGGATTCGAACCCACAACAGCTATTCAGCGATCCGACGGAAACGCGTGCCCCTGACCGCTCGACCACCGGATCGGCGGTTCCCAATATAAAAGCAATGACTATTTCATTCATATCAATTTTATTCCAAACTCCAGAGCAAAATAATTTTGCGTGAAAAAAATTCAGTAATGCCATATTTTTGAACAGCCCTCCGGACTGTACCTTGTAACAATTCATATACAACTCATCTTACAATCACTTGTTTACATTCTGCAGCCATTAAAATTAAGATTCGTCGTAGAAATATTCGTTTTTGATTTAAATTTAGGCTTCGTTTGATGATTATTTAAACTAAAAAATATTGTAATTGCGTTGGCATAGCATATAGATAAACAGGAAATACGCAAAAATAAATCCGTTTTAGGACGGATGCAACACTAAATATAAATTTAAAGGAACTTTATAAATCACGATTTTTACTTTGGGAAAAAAAGATGGATGCCATATTTTATTTTGAAGTGGATCGCGAGATTTCTTCATATTATATGGGTATAATTATTATTTTAATTTTTATTTAATAAACTACCGAATATATTTTAGTGAAATTGTTTTTATATATTTTATGGGATAACTTAGATATTTCCTAAAATATTCAAAGCAATTTGTAAATTTTAACTTCGTTTAAAAAATTTTTGAAAATTTAGGTCTCATAGGGTTCAATGTATTTCATTTTTTCAACCCGGGTTCAATCCAAAACTCATTCCCATATGTTCCACAGACCGTGTCAACAATATATACTAAAATTTCATTTTGATAAAGTCATTTTTACGGCAGTTTTCGTCCGAATGGATAGACAGACAGACAGAAGGACCAAAGTCATAAACACTTTTCCACTTTGTTCTAAAATGTTAAAAATGCACTATTAAACCTTTCATTCAGATAGTATTATGCAGACGATATTAGTTCAGTAAAGTCATTTGAAAAAATGTATTTATTAAACCCAATGAGTTTATAGTATTTGAAAAAAAAAACATCATGTTGCTAAGCAACGGGATTAAACCCAATGAGTAAACCGATGACCTTTGGATTTAAAGATTACGGGGTTATTGATATTTTCAAATTCTTACGTCATCTGTTTTATATTGGTAAAAGATTTTTCAAATCCATACGTTGTAGTACGTGTATATCTTCTAATACATAGGTAAAATAAGTAGTCCAGATATATATTCTAATCCATAAGAATATAAATAGTACGGGTACATCTTTTAATACAATTTAAGCTCTTTTGTTTTGGCATATATTGATTCAATTTCATATTTTCTGTAAATTCGTTCAGAAACGGGAACAGGATGTTTTATTCTTCAAATCTGCCTGTGAAGATAATTTTGTATAGCGAGAACAGAGATTCTTAAACTTATTTTTAGGAGCATAATTTAAATATTCCAATAAAATGTATCGGGAAAAAGAGAGCGTCTAAAGGTCTTTTCACCCTCTCCAGAAGCCCCCCCCCCCCTTCCCAATGATCAAGAAGGCTGAACCTTTGTACACTTATAGCATACGAGACAGAATGCCAGATATTTTATCTTTCTCCGGGAATGGATAAAATGGAAAGGAGTTGAAAAGTCTTTCTAAACCATCCACATTTTATTTATTAGTTTATTAATTTGTATTTTAATATAATAATCTGTTACCAAAAAATTTTCATTTGAATTTTTTTAAATCGAAGTCGTTCCAAAAATGTATAAACATCATCTGTAATACGCATGTTATTACAAAACAATATCTCAAAAAGACAAAGTGCCGTAAGATTAGTTAAAAAATCACAATAAGTCTAAAATTTAACGTGTATGATAAACGACAGTACCATTAGTATTATATTTGTATTTCATTAGTATTATATTGTGTACAGTATTTGTGCATATGTATAGAAAAAAAATTGTACTTATGTACTTATGCATAGTTGTAAGTAACATTTTAAAAATTACAATATGGTAATTTGATAAATATTTTAATTGCAATACTATAATTGATAAAAAAATTTAATTGCAATATTATAATTGATAAAGAATTTAATTGCAATACTATAATTTATAAAAAAATTTAACTTTAATCTGTAATTGTAGTATTGTAATTTTGTACAATTTTTGAAACACCGTATGCACGTAAATAAAAATTGATTAAATTAAATAATGTAGACAGTTTTTCAATTGCGCACAACATTTGAAATTCGAAAGGGTATGCCAGTGCCTCATTGGAGCCATGTATGTAAATTTAAACGTACGACAGGAGATTCAGGCATACGACAAAAATATTTTTAAAAATTTGTGATGTTCTCTGTTCCCTCCGGAGACCGCATAGTTCAGTCGGTAAAATGTCAATCTCTCTTTTGATTCAGAAATCATGAATTCAGGATATGACTTTATGAGTCCATATTCTGATTTTGTAAACACATTTACACGAGATATTGTGTGAATAAAAATGAGATTCGAACCCTTCATCAATATATGCTCCACCACATGACTCCACCTCCATCTTGAGTTGCTCGCTCTCACGTTCTAATACACACAAAAAACTTTCACCAAATTAATATATGAAATTAACAACAGTGTACTGTATAAAAAGCTGAGATAGTATACAAATTTCTAGTAAAGGATGATCGAAAAATTGAGCACAACAAATTTTGAAATTATATGCTCTATCGAGAAATTTAAACAGTTGAATTTTTTCAATAAAATGGCGCTAATATTAACCTCAAAAATATATCAGACATACGGTCTGCTGCTTGTCATACGTCAGATAGTCGTTACAGACCTCTCTTTTACTAATCATAAAATATGTCGAATTTCCAAAATCAAGGAATTTTTATTTTAGAGCAATACTTCTATAGCCATTTTTATGAAACTCTCATTAACGAGTTTCATAATAAATCTCCATGCTCTAAAACCCCTATAATTCGGCAATTATGAATGTAACTAAAGCATTTTCGAAAAACTGAATCTGTTGCAAACAAAACGAGGACAGGCAGACTTTAACTCAACCTGCAGAGACTGTGTTACTGAACTCTTCAATGAACTTTTCTAACCCATTCATAATTTTAGAACATTATTTGTTTACAATAAATAAAACTTCTGCCTGTGAAAAAATAAGTTACAAAACTTCCTTGAAGAAAGCAGACAAACTTCCTTGCCCTTTTTCTTTCAATGAAGTTTTGTAAGCTAGTGCTTGTTTTTTAACTACGAATTTTTATTTATTCAAACTATGATAATCTTGTTATTTCTAAATATGCAGTTCCTTACATCTTCGTAGCCAAAAGAGTATTCTTTAAACATATCTTTGACTTTAAAAATTACCTCACATAGCAACCAAAACAGGTTGTTTTCCTTTCAATTTGGTTATACTCTTCTTACTTCCAGCCTCATTCGCTGTTTTCTACTTTCCCTGCAATGCATATAGTATAAGGAACGTATTGAAATGGTGTCGAAAATCGCAACTCGAGTTTTCGACGGATCTACACGTTATGGGATCTCAAGAACACGAAAAAACAATTTTTAGCGTGATGTCTGAGTTTGTCTGTTTGTGTGTCTGTCTGTCTGTGTATGTCTGTTTGTGTGTCTGTCTGTCTGTGCAATGTATATATTCACTCTAGATTAGAAACGAATGGACAAAATTTCACAAAATTTTATAAGTAAGTCACTTGTGTGTGATCCTGGTGCTGATTAGATTTTGGTATAATTCAGGATAAAAGAACCCGCCTTGTTTTGTAAAGTCTAATGTGTCCACTCTAGCTAAAAAAACTATTTCATCAACTTTCACAAAATTTCGTAGATAAGTCACTTGTGGGATACGTTGGTGCTAATTAGATTTTGAGGCGATTCGCGAAAGAAAAACCTGCCTTTTTTACGAAATGGCCAGCAAAAATTGCCAAAATCTAAAATAAAAGACTACGTATAACTTAAATGTATCAATTAAATGCTTGTTTTATACGTAATGTTTGACGAGGAAAAGAATAAAACCAACCCCATTATTCTAGGACTAACCATTCTCGAGATTTTTTTTTTTTTTTTTTTTTTTTTTTTGCATTTTGCATTTTGTTGCATCGCCTTCAAAAAAATGTCCAGTTACAATATAAAAGCAAAATGTGAATTAAAAGTGCAAATTATGTGTTATTTTGTGCAATTAAACTCCATTTATGGAATTATTAAAAAAATAAAAAGAAAATGAATTTGCGTCTGTAGGGAAAGTTATATGCTGCCAACATCAGATTTTTTTTCTTTTCTCAGTAAACAAATCAATTGATACTTTCTTTTGGTTGATGAAGTTAACCCATGACATAATTTCTAAAACCGATACTATCTTTTCTTCTGTGTTATATTATTTTTAACAGTTTAAAACAAAGTTGAAAAGTGTTTATGACTTTGATCATTCTGTCTGTCTGTCTGTCTGTCTGTCTGTTAGCACGATAACTGCCGTAAAAATGGCTTTATCAAAATGAAATTTTAGTATGTTGTTCAGACGGTCTGTGGGACCTATGAGAATATAAATGAATAATATCACCCAATTAGTTTTGAATTGAACCCGGGTTGAAAAAATGAAATACATTGAACCCTATGGGACCTAATTTTTCAAACAATTTTTAAGCGGATTTAAAATTCACAAATTGCTTCGAAAATTTTAGGTAATATTCAAATTGTTTCATAAAATATATAAAAAAAATTCAGCGAAATATATTCAATAGTTTTTAAAATAAAAATTAAAATAATAATTACACCTCTTATATGAAGCGATCACGTGACCCTTGTATGAAGAGATCACGTGGCCCACTTCAAAATAAAATACGGCATTCATCTTGTGTCAAAATCGTGATTTTTAAAGTTCTTTTTAATTCATATTTAGTGTTATATCCTTTCTAAAACCGCTTTATTTTTGCTTAAATTCTGTGCATCTACGTACTGAAACAACGCAATTACAATATATCTGTGTTTAAATGAGCATCCAAATTTGATTATTTCTACAACAAAGCCTAGTTTTCACCTATGGGAAATGTAAACAGAGAGTACATATGTAGAATGAGTTGTATAAGAATTGCTATATTTCTTTAACGCAAAATTATTTAACTCATAGAGTCTGCAATGAATGAAACATTCTTTGATTTGACAGAGAGAAGGACGATTTTCTCGATGAAGTTTTAATCATAGAGTTTAATTACTTGTAGCTTCATGGTCTTGAGTTTTTAAATAAAATAAATTATTATAGTATTGTGATGAATGAAATGAATTGAAAACTGTTTATGAATGAAATGCTGCTTTTATAGAGAGTGTTATATTTCGATGACGTTATTTGAATGAATTTCAGTTGTTTTCGATGACGTTTTCAAATATAATAAATTATTGTAGTATCATGACAATTTAAAAAATATTACCAAGGAATGTATTGCATTTTAGAGGTGTTTAAACCAAGCAATTTATATTTCAATGCCGTCATTTGAATGAAGTTCATTTTTTTTATGAAGTTTTAAGTTTTGAAATATAATAAATTAATGTAGGATTGTGATAATTTTAAAAATATTACCGAGGAATGTATCGCATTTTAGAGATGTTTAAATAAAATTGCATTAAAGTTGGAAAGTGTTTTATAATCAATGCTTTATGCATGATTGATCTTTCTTGTTTTAACCTAATCTCAACCACTGTTAATTTTATCGTTAATTGATTGATAAAATTAGTTTTCGAAATCGGTTACTTCTTTTGTTATTTTCATCTTAATTACTACCTCATTTTCTTTTTTAACTTTCTTTCTCTTCAAAGATTTGACTACTTTTCCTCCCTCTAAACTCTTTCATTTATTTACCAATAATTAAACGGTTCATATTTTAACGATATAATAAAGGTCAATAATTTAACGGTTGACAGGGAGGGACCGGCGTTAATATATATATTTCAATGGCTCATACCGCTCGCCGGAGAATTTTCGGATTGGATATCTTAACTCTGTTTGAACTACTTTTCACTTGCCTCGTCGCAGTTCGGTCTTAGTAGTAGCTGTAAATGCATACTGGTCTTTTGGATTGAAAAAAAAGGGGTTCGAAACAATTCTCGTCACGTGCCTGCTTTCTTCAAGGAAGTGTTGTAAGTTATTATTTGTTTATTCATTCTTATAACACTCTAATAAAAATGGCCAAAGAATAACTAAAATAATTAATTGGAGTGCACTCAACTCGATCTTATCATACCAGAATCTTTTACTAAGCAGCTTGTGATTTTTTTTCTTCTTTTTTTGCAAATGTTACAAGAACAAATTTAAAAAAGAAAGATCAATCATGCATAAAGCATTGATAATGAAACACTTTCCAACTTCAATGCAATTTTATATAAACATCTTTAAAATGAGATACATTCCTCGGTAATATTTTTTAAATTATCACAATACACACATTCATTTATTATACTTGAAAACATAAAACTTCATCGAAAAAATGAACTTCATTCAAATGACGGCATTGAAATAAAATTGCCCGGTTTAAACATCTCTAAAATGTGATACATTCCTCGGTAATATTTTAAAAATTATTATAATACTACAATAATTTATTATATTTGAAAACTTCATCGAAAACAAATGAAATTTATTCAAATGGCGTCATCGAAACATAAATCGCCTCTGTATAAAAGCAGCATTTCATTTATAACTTTTTTCCATTCATCACCATACTATAATAATTTATTTTATTTAAAAACTTAAAACCACGGAGATACAAGTAATTTAACTTTATGCTTAAAACTTCATCGAAAAAATCGTCTGGTTCTATGTGTAAAATCAATGAATGTTTCATTCATATCAGCTATATTGCAAACTCCATGAGCTAAATAATTTTGCGTTAAAAAAATGCAGCAATTCTTATACAACTCATTCTACATCTTTTAGTGTTTTCTTTATCCATAAGTGAAAATTAGGCTTCGTTGTAGAAATGATCAAAGTTGGATAATCATTTAAATTCAAATATATTGTCATTGCGTTGTTTCAGTATGTAGATGCACAGAATATAAGCCAAAATAAAGCGGTTTTAGGACGGATGAAACACTGAATATGAATTAAAAAGAACGTTAAAAATCACGATTTTGAACCAAGATGGATGCCATATTTTATTTTGAAGTAGGCCACGTGATCTCTTCATGTAATGGTCACGTGATCTATTCATATAAAGGGTGTAATTATTATTTTAATTTTTATTTAAAAAACTACTGAATATATTCTGCTGAACTTTTTTTTTATTCGAAGCAATTCGTGAATTTTAAATTGGCTTAAAAAATGTTTGAAAAATTAGGTCCCATAGGATTCAATGTATTTCATTTTTTCAACCCGGGTTCAATCCAAAACTAATTGGGTGATATTACTCATTTATATTCCCGTAGGTCCCACAGACCGTCTGAACAGCATACTTAAATTTCATTTTGATAAAGTCATTTTTAAGGCAGTTATCGTACGAACGGCAGACAGACAGACAGAATGAACAAAGTCATAAACACTTTTCAACTATGTTGTAAAGTGTTAAAAACTATATAGTTGTTTCAAATGATCACAATTATGGCATATTATCCTTCATTTTAAAGGGCTTGGAAAATATTTCGATTGTTACCAAGTTTAATAACGTAATCCCCAAAAGTTGTATCGCGGCTATTTGTTAGTAAAATTATTGAATCTATTAAGTTTCGTGATAATGAACCCATAAGAATAACCCCTTTCATGAAAGATTATGTCAAATTTTTGTTCTATGCTTACCATGATAAAAAATATACAAAATTTCGAAAAAATTTTTACATTTTCATTCGAGTTAAATTTAAAAAAAATTCTCTCTAGTTCCACGTTTTCCGTTAACAAAGCAGAATATAAAGTTTCGTGGAAATCCGTTAATACTTGGGGCAGCTACCGTGTGCACAGTAAATCTGCCACAGACGCACAGACAGACGAACATCGCTCTAAATTTGTCAAAACGTGCTTAGGAGGTCCTAAAAGATACATTGGCATCAAATCTTGAAATTGAAAATTTTCCTGAAAACAATGCTTTCTCAATACTACGTGTGAAAAAGTAAAAATTATTTCACTCTGGGAAGACAATACTTTCTCAATACAACGTGTGAGGAAGAAAAACTTCCTTCACTCTAGGAAAACAATATTTTCGCAATACTACGTATGAGAAAGTGAACATTCTTTCACTCTTGAAAAACAATACTTTCTCAATACTACGAATGAGAAAGTCAACATTCTTTCACTCTTGGAAAACGATACTTTCTCAATACTACTTATGAGAAAGTAAACATTCTTTCACTCTTAGAAAACAATACTTTCTCAATACAACGTATGAGAAAGTTAACATTCTTTCAATCTTGGAAAACGATACTTTCTCAATACTACTTATAAGAAAGTAAACATTCTTTCACTCTAGGAAAACAATACTTTCTCAATACTACGTATGAGAAACTCATAATTCTTTCACTCTTGGAAAACGATACATTCTCAATACTACTTATGAGAAAGTAAACATATTCTTTCACTCTTGGAAAACAATACTTTCTCAATACTACGTATGAGAAAGTAAAATTCTTTCACTCTTGGAAAACGATACTTTTTCAATACTACGTATGAGAAAGTAAACATTCTTTCACTCTTGGAAAACGATACTTTTTCAATACTACGTATGAGAAAGTAAACATTCTTTCACTCTTGGAAAACGATACTTTTTCAATACTACGTATGAGAAAGTAAACATTCTTTCATTCTTGGAAAACGATACTTTTTCAATACTACGTATGAGAAAGTAAACATTCTTTCACTCTTGGAAAACGATACTTTTTCAATACTACGTATGAGAAAGTAAACATTCTTTCATTCTTGGAAAACAACACTTTCTCAATACTACGTATGGAGAAGTAAAAATTATTTCACAGTGGGAAGGCAATAATTTATCAATACAATGTATGAGAAGAAAAAATTTTCTTCACTCAAGGAAAACAATACATTCTCAATACTACGTATGAGAAAGTAAACATTATTTCACTCTTGGAAAGCGATACTTTTTCAATACTACGTATGAGAAAGTAAACATTCTTTCATTCTTGTAAAACAACACTTTCTCAATACTACGTTTGGAAAAGTAAAAAATTTCACACTGTGGGAAGGCAATACTTTCTCAATACAATGTATGAGAAGAAAAAATTTTCTTCACTCTAGGAAAACAATACCTTCTCAATACTATGTGTGAGAAAGTAAAATTCTTTCACTCTTGGAAAACAATACTTTCTCAATACTACGTATGAGAAAGTAAAATTGTTTCACTCTGGGAAAACAATACCTTCTCAATACTACGTATGAGAAAGTAAACATTCTTTCATTCTTGGAAAACAACACTTTCTCAATACTACGTATGGAAAAGTAAAAATTATTTCACTGTGAAAAGGCAATACTTTCTCAATACAATGTATCAGAAGAAAAAAATTTCTTCACTCTAGGGAAACAATACTTTCTCAATACTACGTACGAGAAAGTAAACATTATTTCACTCTCGGAAAACGATACTTTTTCAATATTACGTATGAGAAAGTAAACATTCTTTCATTCTTGGAAAACAACACTTTCTCAATACTACGTATGGAAAAGTAAAAATTATTTCACTGTGGGAAGGCAATACTTTCTCAATACAATGTATGAGAAGAAAAAATTTTCTTCACCCTAGGAAAACAATACTTTCTCAAAACTACGTATAAGAAAGAAAACATTATTTCAGTCCTGGAAAACGATACTTTTTCAATACTACGTATGAGAAAGTAAACATTCTTTCATTCTTGTAAAACAACACTTTCTCAATACTACGTTTGGAAAAGTAAAAAATTTCACACTGTGGGAAGGCAATACTTTCTCAATACAATGTATGAGAAGAAAAAATTTTCTTCACTCTAGGAAAACAATACCTTCTCAATACTATGTGTGAGAAAGTAAAATTCTTTCACTCTTGGAAAACAATACTTTCTCAATACTACGTATGAGAAAGTAAAATTGTTTCACTCTGGGAAAACAATACCTTCTCAATACTACGTATGAGAAAGTAAACATTCTTTCATTCTTGGAAAACAACACTTTCTCAATACTACGTATGGAAAAGTAAAAATTATTTCACTGTGAAAAGGCAATACTTTCTCAATACAATGTATCAGAAGAAAAAAATTTCTTCACTCTAGGGAAACAATACTTTCTCAATACTACGTATGAGAAAGTAAACATTATTTCACTCTCGGAAAACGATACTTTTTCAATATTACGTATGAGAAAGTAAACATTCTTTCATTCTTGGAAAACAACACTTTCTCAATACTACGTATGGAAAAGTAAAAATTATTTCACTGTGGGAAGGCAATACTTTCTCAATACAATGTATGAGAAGAAAAAATTTTCTTCACCCTAGGAAAACAATACTTTCTCAAAACTACGTATAAGAAAGAAAACATTATTTCAGTCCTGGAAAACGATACTTTTTCAATACTACGTATGAGAAAGTAAACATTCTTTCATTCTTGGAAAACAGTTCTATCTCAATAATAAGTATGGAAAAGTAAAAATAATTTCACTGTGGGAAGGCAATACTCTCTCAATACAATGTATGAGAAGAAAAAATTTTCTTCACTCTAGGAAAACAATACTTTCTCAATACTACGTATGAGAAAGTAAACATTATTTCACTCTTGGAAAATGATACTTTTTCAATATTACGTATGAGAAAGTAAACATTCTTTCATTCTTGGAAAACAACACTTTCTCAATACTACGTATGGAAAAGTAAAAATTATTTCACTGTGGGAAGGCAATACTTTCTCAATTTAATGTATGAGAAGAAAAAATTTTCTTCACTCTAGGAAAACAATACTTTCTCAATACTACGTATGAGAAAGAAAACATTATTCCAGTCCTGGAAAACGATACTTTTTCAATACTACGTATGAGAAAGTAAACATTCTTTCATTCTTGGAAAACAACACTTTCTCAATACTACGTATGGAAAAGTAAAAATTATTTCATTCTTGGAAAACAACACTTTCTCAATACTACGTATGGAAAAGTAAAAATTATTTCACTGTGGGAAGGCAATACTTTCTCAATACAATGTATGAGAAGAAAAAATTTTCTTCACTCTAGGAAAACAATACTTTCTCAATACTACGTATTAGAAAGAAAACATTATTTCAGTAATGGAAAACGATACTTTTTCAATATTACGTATGAGAAAGTAAACATTCTTTCATTCTTGGAAAACAACACTTTCTCAATACTACGTATGGAAAAGTAAAAATTATTTCACTGTGGGAAGGCAATACTTTCTCAATACAATGTATGAGAAGAAAAAATTTTCTTTACTCTAGGAAAACAATACTTTCTCAATACTACGTATGAGAAAGTAAACATTATTTCACTCTTGGAAAACGATACTTCTTCAATACTACGTATGTGAAAGTAAACATTCTTTCATTCTTGGAAGACAACACTTTCTCAATACTACGTATGGAAAAGTAAAAATTATTTCACTGTGGGAAGGCAATAATTTCTCAATACAATGTATGAGAAGAAAACATTTTCTTCACTCTAGGAAAACAATACTTTCTTAATACTACGTATGAGAAAGTAAACATTATTTCACTCTTGGAAAACGATACTTTTTCAATACTACGTATAAGAAAGTAAACATTCTTTCATTCTTGGAAAACAACACTTTCTCAATACTACGTATGGAAAAGTAAAAATTATTTCACTGTGGGAAGGCAATACTTTCTCAATACAATGTATGAGAAGAAAAAATTTTCTTCATTCTAGGGAAACAATACTTTCTCATTACTACGTATGAGAAAGTAAACATTATTTCACTCTTGGAAAACGATACTTTTTCAATACTACGTAAGAGAAAGTAAACATTCTTTCATTCTTGGAAAACAACACTTTCTCAATACTACGTATGGAAAAGTAAAAATTATTTCACTGTGGGAAGGCAATACTGTCTCAATACAATGTATGAGAAGAAAAAATTTTCTTCACTCTAGGAAAACAATACCTTCTCATTACTACGTGTGAGAAAGTAAAATTCTTTCACTCTTGGAAAACAATACTTTCTCAATACTACGTATGAGAAAGTAAAATTGTTTCACTCTGGGAAAACAATACCTTCTCAATACTACGAATGAGAAAGTAAACATTCTTTCATTCTTGGAAAACAACACTTTCTCAATACTACGTATGGAAAAGTAAAAATTATTTCACTGTGGGAAGGCAATACTTTCTCAATACAATGTATGAGAAGAAAAAATTTTCTTCACTCTAGGAAAACAATACTTTCTCAATACTACGTATGAGAAAGTAAACATTATTTCACTCTTGGAAAACGATACTTTTTCAATACTACGTATGAGAAAGTAAACATTCTTTCATTCTTGGAAAACAACACTTTCTCAATACTACGTATGGAAAAGTAAAAATTATTTCACTGTGGGAAGGCAATACTTTCTCAATACTACGTATGATAAAGTAAAATTCTTTCACTCTTGGAAAACAATACCTTCTCAATACTACGTATGAGAAAGTAAAAATTATTTCACTCTTGGAAAACAATACTTTCTCACTACTGCATATGAGAAAGTAAAAATTATTTCACTCTGGGAAAACTTTATGTTCTTTGATTGACAAAAGAAGCCTGTAATGACCGTCTGGTGTATTAAAAACAACAAACGATATTTCTGCTGTATTTTTTAGGGTATATGAGTGCAACCTAACAAAAAATTCTATTATTTGAATTTCTTGGTGCATTATACGAATTTAAAATTTGATGTCCACAAACTTTTCGACCCCCCTGTACTTCCTTGATAGAGACAAACAAATGACAATCAGGGGACTACAATATTTCAAGACTGTTAAGAGACCCATTCATCAGATCAAAATAGCAATGTATACTCAAAAAGTGAAAGTACAACTATGAAGATAGTAGGCAAAAAAAAAACCGATCAGAGTAGAAACAAGCAACTTAAATCGTCGTATCGGACTGTTTTCTAATTTTCCTGACTTTTTTTATTTTTTGCCAATATTTTTATGATTTTGTCTTTTTGTTTTTACTTCTCATACTGGAGAGACTGTATTGAGTATAGAGAAAGTATATAGTATAGAAAAAGTATTACTTACACAAACAATTTCGATTTCGAAATTTTGATGCCAATATACATTTTAGGCCCTCCTGAACAAGTTTTAACAATTTTTTGAATAATGTCCGTCTGTAGGCGATTTCTAGTGTGCACCACA
The DNA here is from genome assembly GCA_951213105.1 of Amaurobius ferox. Lineage (NCBI taxonomy): Eukaryota > Metazoa > Arthropoda > Arachnida > Araneae > Amaurobiidae > Amaurobius > Amaurobius ferox. Next base: position 33,534,821 of record OX578148.1, read on the forward strand.
ACTGCCACAAATATTAATGGATTTTCACGAAACTTTATCTCCAGCTTTGTTAGCGAAAAATCTGGACTTAGATATAATTTTTTAAATTCGAGCAGAAACTTTAAAATTTAATTTAATCAAATTTTTATATTTCCTTAGCATGGCAGCGTAGGACAAAATTTGACATAATTATGCATAAAAGAGGCTATTTGTGGCTTTTAGTGATATCTAAATTTAAGAATTTAACATTGTAGCGAAAAATATTGTATATATATATATATATATATATATATATATATATATATACATATAAAAATAAGTATATCACGAAAGGAACTCCTATTTAATTAAAGGAGAGAATAGAAACCTTACAGAGGATGTGGCGCTTAGCAGCTCTGCATCCAGAGTGGCAGATAAGGATATAAACAAGAAGAAAAAATAAACGAAAACAGGAGTGACATATGATTTGCATAGAATGGCAGGGGTGGATTGCGACACCCCTTTCCTGCTTAAAGCAGCTTTTACGACCCGGGCAACGCTCACGGCACCAATGTAACTCAATGGTCAATCTCCCACATGTGCAAAGACAGAAGCACCCGAACGGACACAAAAACAAAGATGGAACCAAGCAGGGAAGAGATTCACCCTACAATCCAACATGAAAACACAACATTTGATAAGGGAAAGTCGCACATGCGCGAAAAGACTTCATGATGATAGGATCGCAGATATGAATATATATATGATTAAAAATGCTCATTTAGATTCAAACAAAGCACAATTTCTTTCTTTGAAAAAGGAATAGTAATAATGTTGTAAAAAATATCTAGGGTAATTTCTTTTCAATGCATCATTTATTATTTTATTACATTCATAAATGCAGTCTTTTTTAAAAGTACTGTGGTTTCTGTTTCTTCTGAAGTATCCGATAATAATATTTCTGAATATATTTTTAGTGAGGTTTGAATTCCAATCAATAATATTATTAATTTTGATATTGTATGAATTTCTCTTGTCGTGTATGGTTGTATAAATTCCATACTGTTGGTGTTTTCTTATTGACAAATCAAGGAAATCTGTCGATCCATCCTCATTGATCGGGTTTTCAATTAAGTCTAATTTTTTTCGGTAGAATGCAAAATCTATGTCAGGGGTGTTTGCATAACCCCCTAATATCACATCGTCAACATAACGGAAATAAGGTATTTCTGATAATATATGGGTTCCTCTTTCATATTTGGATAGATAAATATCCGCCAATATTGATGAGCATGCACCACCCATGGGTATGCCTTTGACTTGTTTGTAGTAATGCGTACCGTTATATAGTATGTTTTCATTCAAAACCAACTCAATCAAATCCAAATATCTTCTAAGAGTTATATATGGTTTTAAATTGTATTCCTCATGTAATTCTTTCAAGATCATTTGTAGGTTTGTTAAATCGATGTTATTAAACAGATCCCGGAAATCGTAGCTTCTGAAGTTCAAATCTTTATGGTTCCTCCTGTTTTCGCTTATTTTTTCTTCTTGTTTATATCCTTATATATATATATATATATATATACCATTGAAAATTATTCGTGGCATTCTGTATATGTAATAAGCAATTTTAGAAATATTTTTATATATATAATTTCTCCCATTTGAAACAATTCTGCACGTTGTTTATGGATATGAAATATTTGTGAAATACTATCTGTATCTAATATAGACAAACATATTGTATATAATTGTATATCATTTTTATCTTGGCATGAAGTTTTTATTTCTGGTTTTGTCAGATATTCTTCCACCGTAGGCTGTGATTACTGTAAACCTTCGGGTCGGTGCCTATAGGTGGTTAATCTGTTAATCTGTAGTGAAAAATAGCCATGATTCGAATTTTGTGTTCGTGACATCATTAGCCTCCTCGGGGAAAGGGGGTAAGTTATTCACCGCCCCCCCCTGAGGGTGCATTACCAATAACTTGGTATCAATTGAAAAAAAATTTTTCAAGCTCTTTATAATGAAAAGTAACATGCTATAATTATGACCATTTGTTGTTGTTGTTGTCGTGTCCCTAACATATTTTAAGGAAGAATGTGTGCACTGCTTCTGTTTAGTCATAGACCCGGGGCACCCGAAGGTAGAAGTCTGATTTCTGCCCCAATAAGACATAACAACATCCATGCCCGCAGGCGGGACTCGAACCAGCAATGTGGCAGCCGAGTCATCACGAGGAAACGCCTGCCTCTTTGACCGCTCGGCCACCACATCGGCATGACCATTTTTACCAACGATATAGATTTTTCAAATATTTTCTTACAAAATTTGAAAAAAAAATAAGAATAAATGAATCACAAGATTCTTAAAAATGGATCCTGACATGAAAAAGTCGAATTGAGCCACACGCTAGTTAATTTAAGATCTGTCTTTTTAATATCTGACAATACCGTCGCTATATTTATTGCTTTGGTTTCGATTTCACGAGCTGATGTCTCGTCCTTTGTTCTTTTCGATCTGATCGTTTATTCTTTGTCATCTGTGGTGAAATGAAACACCAATTTCTCAGGACCTGCTGTAGATCAGCATCAAATTCCGAAAGAGGTAGGTGGATGCCCTAAAGATTTCCATTTCCGGTTCAAAATTTTCATTTCATTTGAAACATTTATTTACCAAGATAAGCTATAGATAGAGCGTAGATGACAACTCATATAAATTTAGCATTACATGCTAGAAGAGAGTGGAATGGTTTACTAAGTATTTTCACTTCCGGTTCAGAAAAGTTTGTTGAAACATTTATTTTTCAAGATTAGCTATAGATAGAAGTTAGATGATGACTGATATGGATTCAGCATCAACTTTCAGAGAAGGGAGGGGTTCACTATTGATTTCCACTTCCTATTCAGGAAATGTCACTTCCGTTTTTCCCTAAAATTCGTATGACCGTGCGAAATACATATGTAACAAATAATTAAAATGCTTAATAGTTCTGCCAAAAATTAATTGTGCACACCATTTGCCCTGTGTGGTGGAGTAAAATTTGCATAAATACAACGCTAATACTTACCCATAGTGTCCCCCAGTTGAACCTGAAATATTATAGTGGGATCTGAATAGATCAAAGTGCATTGCATTTATACTAAAAGAACTAGTCGATTTGCGGCCACTAATACATTTATTTAAACACATAAATCCTCAAACTATAATAATAATACAAATACTACATTTAAAAGTACCACGCTTGACCTCGGGGTGCACGGGATTGTTATATTAATTGCTACTTCAAATTGTCGTCAATAAAATTCAAGTTGGTGCAGTAAGGGAAATTTCCCAAAGCTTAAAATTACACTGATACTTAGAATTAGATCAATATATAAATACACCTTACATCACAATAGAAACATAAAGAACTCAATACCTCCACATATGAAGTGGCTGTTAATTCCAAAAATAGATAATTCCAGTTCATAATGAAGAGGACTTGGGCAGGCTATAGCACACAGTTCACAGGGACACTCGGATTTAGTATATTTCACTGAATAGGATTCCATCATTAATTGGGAAACACTGTCCGTCATACTCTCCACCGCATAATTGCCGGTTGGCCCAGTGATTCGCGGAGGTTCGGGAACTACGTGCAGACCGATGCGGGTCCGGTCGCATCGCAAATAAACTTTGCAATTGTTTGCCTCACAAATACCGATGACGCTTGCCGCGCTCAGCTGACGTGTGTTGTACGCTGCATAGGGGCTCAGAGTTGATGATCAGTAAACACGCTGTCGACGTATACTCGTCCGTGAGGTGAGATAGACACTGAGCTGTCGATTACCGTCCTTGCAGTCCACACAGTTTTCACGGCTTAAATGTAGTTTAAACGGTCCAAAGGGGTAGCCCATACTACGCCATCTATTTTTAGAGCTGTGTGGTACTGCGTATCAAAAGGGGCGACATCCTCGCTGTGTCGATGATCGCCATTGTCCGATGATGATGCGAAACTCTGTCTGGTTCCGCCCTAGTTTGATTTAGCTTAGAGCAGCCATACTAAATTTGCTGAATGGTCGCGCCTGGCTAAGAGCTACACTTAAATATATGTACTCGCAGCAGCGAACAAAAATCGGCTCCTTACTAGATGCATAGGGCTGCCGCTAAAGAGTGGCAGCGGGTACCGTTGCCTAAAAATGTGTCAAAATGCATTTCGAATCGGGCTTCAAAACAAGTGTACATACACTTGGAGACCTTCTCTAACGAGATCAGAATGGAGTTTGATTTTACATTTTAAAGTCGAGTCCCTTCAGGTTTTTGAAGAGGGGGGAACAAAATTGGGGTGGAAGTCATCTCGCCCTCTCATTCGCTATTTCACTGATGTGTGAGGAAAGGGTGGCTCTACTTCCGACCACATTATTGGATTGCGTAGTGACGCCCGTTTTCTATGCGTCCCAATAGAAATTGATAGCCGGAAGGTCCCGACAGAGTCTCGGTGTTAACTAACACCTAACAGGAGCTCTAAATTTAGAGAGATTTGTTTCCAAATAGACATTTGCTTTTTGTTTCCAAATAGACATTTGCTTTTTGTTTCCAAATAGACATTTGCTTTTTGTTTCCAAATAGACATTTGCTACGATATATCTTTTTCTGAAATTTACAACTTCCGTCTTGTGCCATTCAAACCATGACGCCGAACCGTCTCATCTCGTCTGTGAGGAGGCAACATGCAGCAATAACTTACCATACATATAGCCTACACTAAGTAATTACTACTCCCCCCTTTCATTCCTGGGGCTAAATCGGGGCATGAACAGTATTTGCATTATGTGCAATTATATGTTATGCTTCATAACACCATCATATGAATCCTCCTCCATCAATTTCTTGTTTAAATTTTCAGATAATACACACTGCTTTTTTACATGAAGGATCACCCAATCTCATGATTTTGAAACAATTACAGTCACTTTATTGCCATATAACTGATTATATCAAGGAATTTAAATTGCCACCAGTGGCAGTTATATTCATATGCGGTTAAAATGGAATACTCACCATGGACACATAAATCATATAAGTTCTTCCTGGTTTCATAAATATTCCTTTTTCAAAAGGATTGACCGCTTCAAAAGGTGAATGGATGGAAAACAACACTCCTGCCCGAGTTCCAGGAACAAAAATTTCATCCCCTTCCACAAAAAAGGTAAACTGAGATGTTGGTCCTTTGACTTAAAAAGAAACCAGAATAAAATTAATAAATTCAATACACTTTCAAAAATCATTAGAACATACACATGAGATAAAGTTTGAATTTCATGCGGGCCCTGGAGGCTTTTGACCCGGACCGCATAAACAGTTTATGTAAAAATGTCAATAAGTTGCAACATAAGGGATAATGGGGGGCACACGTTTGCTGCATAGGGGCCCCAAAATACGGACGGCGGTACTGAAAATACAGTTGAAGGCTGCACTTTAACCAAGCTGAGGGCTGAGCTTTTCTGGAAACAGGGCTCAGCTCCAATAACAAAACATATTATTGCAGTCAATGCCGGATTAAATTTGTGTTCATCTAAATACTCCATAACTACTAACGGATGTATTTTTAGGATTATTCGTTTTATACAGGGTATTGAACGATTAAACGCAGGCCCATGATTCCGATTTAAGAAATGCTTTAATTAAAGTAGACTATCATCGTATGCAAATATTGATCATGTGACACCTTTAGTAAAAAGAGTACGAACAGTATATTTTTACATGGGATCCCTAGAAACAAACTTTCAATGATAAAAATATTTTACATAGCCAGTTAGTCAAAAAAAAAAAGTTCCATTGTCATACGACTAAAATTACCCCATTTACGATTAGTTAAAGAATTGGGGACTGTTAATTGAGGACTATATAAAATTTTAGCTAAGGATAGGTATTCACGAAAAATTAAGTTAAGGAAGTTCAATTTTTATACGATTTCTAAAATATATATTTTTGCCGTTTCATTAGAATGTGTGAAATGGTTTAAGCATAAATTAAAGACACAAATCATAGATTAAAAGGTCATTTAATCAAATAAAACCAACCTATAAGACGTACAAACATTAAAAAGCCAGAGCGCCTTCGGGCATCACCATACCCTTCATCAATGGCTATATGAAAATTATCTTGGAAACAAGCATATATATAGATCAAATCGGCAGAAAAATTTGCATAAATCAGCTACGGAATAATGACAATTAAATGGTATTATGAACAAGGTATTAAAGATTAAACAATTACAAAATTACAATAAAAAGTGTTATAAACGGGAGACTTAAAATGTAAACAAGTATTAAATACAAACACAAAAGAAAAGACAATGAAATTTGGGCATATTTCATTCTCTTTTCTTTTGTTGTTGTATTCAATACTTGTTTGCATTTTAAATCTCCGGTTTATAACACTTTTTATTGTAATTTTGTAATTGTTTAATCCTCAATAGCTTGTTTATAATATGTACCATTTAATTGTCATTATTTCGTAGCTGATTTATGCAAATTTTGTCTGCCGATTTGTTGTATATATGAGTTTGTTTCCACGGTAATTTTTCATATAGCCACTGATGAAGGATATGGAGATGCCCAAAAGCGCTCTGGCCTTTTAACATTTGTACGTCTTATAGGATGGTTTTATTTGATTAAATGACCTTTTTATCTTTGATTTGTGTCTTTAATTTATGCTTAAATATTGAAGTAGACGTGATACCACTTCAATTATGAAATGATTTAAGTTACATAACTTGACAATTTTTTCACGTCCGATTTTGCATATTGAAGAACAAGGTTTACTTTTTTCGAAATTATTTTTAAATGAATAAGGAATATTTTTAATTAGAACTTATTTTATAAAGGAATCGTATAAAAAGTTAAATTTTGTGCTTTTAACTAAAATGTGTCATGCGACCCAAACTGCTGTAGCTTGAAAGTATATCTAATTTGAAGCGTTTCTTAAATTGGATCCATGGACGCTCTTCGGTGAAGTGAATACGACTGTGTGTTTATTAAGTTGAACCATGGACTGTTTAAACCGGAATGTGTCTCCACTCGACTTTTTCATACCAGAATCCATTTTAAGCAGCTTAATATTTTATTTTCTGCAAATTTCACAAGGAAAAATGTATAGCATGGTATCCTTCATTTTAATAAATATTATGGTATGTTACCTTTCATTTTAAAGAACTTGAAAAATCGTTCGATTGATATCAAGTTTGATAATGTACTCCCGAAGGTAGCTTGCATCCCCCTCCCACCTCGAGAGGGCTAATAACATCACGAACACAAAAATTGTATCACGATTATTGTTCACTACAGTTATTGAGACTATTAAGTTTTATTATCATTGAGCTATGAATAACCCCTTTTATGCATGGTTATGTCAAATTGTGTTCTATGCTGCCATGTTAAGAACAAATGTTGAAGTTTTTGCTCGAATTAAAAAAAATTCTATCTAGTTCTAGATTCTTCGTTAACTCATCCAAATGCACACAGAAGCCAGTAAATTAAAAACCCGAGTTCAACATTTTATTAGACCACCTTTAGCCTGAATAACAGCACGTATGTGATTAGGCATGGATTCTACAAAGTGCTGGGGTGCATTTAAATTAGAATACCAGGCGTTGGTGGAAAAGCAGGTCGTAAGCTCCTGTACAGTTGCAAACTCAGATCGTGGCGCTCGCCACGATTGGCATTGAGCCGCTAGAAGCTCACAGCCGAGAAGAAAATACCACCAGTACGGAAAAGGGACAACGAACCCCCCCCCCCCCCCCCGACCCCATCGGACGAAGAAAGCCGCCGACTCCACCACATAGAGCGCCACAGCCCGGGACATAAAGGGGACAGCAGGCCCAAGCCCCGACGAGCGAGGCCAAGCGCCACCAATCCCATAGAAGAACGCCGGCGAATTTACAGTTAATAACAGAGGAGATTGATCCAAAGCGTGGGCGTGTTGAATAGCTTCAATCAAAATCCAGTTTTCCATCCTTCGAACGTCTTTCCACTGAACATTTAACACCCTTGCATTTGGGATAATTTATCTGCATTCGACCATCTTCTGCCCCCCCCCCCCGCCCTTGCGGCATCTGGCATCCCTGCGTTTTTGTGCAAGGCCTGCGCCAATTTGAGCGCACCCAAACGTTCAAAATTACTCTCTTCTCTTATTTTTGGATTCTCCTTTAAAAAATAAAATTTTAAAATTTAAATTTTTTGTAAAATTACTTAAATTCTGTATTTCTTAAATTTCTTTCTTAAGACTCGGATGATCTTAAATTCTCCGAGCAACCTATTGACTTTTGTAAACTTCCTTTCGTAAAATTCCCTTTTCTTCGTTTTTCTTCTCTTTTTAGATAGGGGATTAAAGTCTGGTTATCAAACCCAGATTAGGCACCCCTTTTAAACACCCACCTTGCACAGAGGAGATTGTTGCCAAGTGTGCCTTTCTAATATGTCCCAAATGTCTCGATAGAGGTTTAAATCTGGATTTTGCAGTAGCCAGGGTATATTGTGAAAGTTAGAGTCATGCTCCGTAAACCACTGTTGCACAGTTCCTAAAAAAATGCAACAAAAAGGGGGGGGGCTATGCAACATTGCAGGGTGAAAGTGACGGGCAAGAATGTTCAAGTACTCCTAGGATAACACTCAACCTTCTGGCAACAACAGGGGACCAAGACCAAACTAGCAGAACATACCCAACACCATGATTCTTCATATCACAACCTTGAACTGTGCGAACAAGGCAAGATGGGTTCGAGACTCTCGCCACAATCTCCGCCTACCGTCGGCACAAAATAAAGTGTAGTGTGATTCGTTCGAGCACATAACCTGCTTCCAATCATCAGACGTGCAGTGATACCATTCTCAGAATCACTGTCAATGCATTTTTAGGTTCTTCATTGAAATGAGAAGTTTCCGCACAGGCATGCGACTAACTACACCGATTCGTCGCAATTCCAGACGTATTGTTAGGGTTGAGATCGGTTGGGACGAGTCTTTATTGAAGTATTCCGTCAGTTGGTATGCAGTAAACCTCCTTTTTCCACCACACAAGTCGTCTGAGATGCTGCCGATCACGGGCTTAATTGATGGTTTTCGACCCATAGTTCCGCCAACGCCTAAGGGGTTCTGTTTCCAACAGTTATACATTTTGGATATATCCCCTTTTGAGAAACCAGTGAGTTGTTCTGTTCTGGAAATCGTGAATCTTACCAAACGGGGGCTCACAATAAGATATTTTTCAAACGGAGACAAATCTGTCATTTTCCTCATTTTTCCCTCTATTCTCGGAAGACACACCGACAGCCAGTTTTATAACGGTTTTGCGATGAGATATACCTCTCATGACCAACGTTATTTGCATACATCCGCCCGTGGCCTACATTTGCATACATGTTCCAAAGTTCCAATTTACTGGTCGGTGGGTGTATAAAGTTTCATGAAAATCCATTAATATTTGTAGCAGCTATCCAGACATCTCTCCAAAAATAGTCAAATAAAACATATAAAAAGCTAGCAACCTAAAATGTTCGTAAAAAAAAACAATGCTTCCTCAATACTACGCATGAGAAAATAAAAATTGGAAGAAAATAGCCCATTCAATAAATTGGAAGAAAATAGCCCATTCAATAAATTGAAAGAAAATAGCCCATTCAATAAATTGGAAGAAAATAGCCCATTCAATAAATTGGAAGAAAATAGCCCATTCAATAAATTGGAAGAAAATAGCCCATTCAATAAATTGTCATGCGTAAAAGGAAAGTTTATGAATCAAAACTTAAAAAGTAAATGTGTTGTTCTTTCATCCTATAAAAAGGCTTTCCAAGACAATTGGCAGAATTTGCAAAGAGTCATCAGCACCCCAATAATGAAAGGACAGGTTCATGTATGTACAGTTCATGTTAGGTCTATCTATTATAAAGTAGCAGTGCACGCATTGCAGCTCAACAACAGGGAATTTAAAAAGTTAACGGACTCTTCAGCAAAGCGAGATAGGCAATAAATGCCAATTACAAAGTTGTAGATTATTGTCTAATGATTAGGAATCGAAAACGAAATTGTTGCAGGAGGTATTTGTTTAACACAATACTTTTATTGGCGAATAGCTGTGCTATCAAGGAATGATACAACACTTACATGAACAGAAATCGAGCGTAGAGTCTGTTTAAAATGCCCTCCGTCAAAAATCAAAGCATATTTGAATTTCAGAAAGAATATGACAGCGTACTTTGACAAGCATTTCAGGTGTCGCCGTGTTAGAGACCCTGATGATACAACTTTTTGACGGCTAATTTTAATGTCTTCCGTATACGCGTTTCGTCCGTTCCTGGTAAGATTCCTATATAGAAAGCTTGTTCATCCGCCATTTTGAAGCATACTTGCGCATTGGCTTATAATTGCGCAATGATTCAATATCGAACATGTTGGTATAAACTCTCGTAAAATTGGGAAGTTTTTCGATAGTAAAATTTTCTAATAATTCCCGGAAAGGGATACGAATTTCTATACGAAATTCTAGAAAGAATAAAGATGAAAAAAAAACATGGATAAAATGGATAGAAGAGATGAATTTAATAATATCGTTTTTAGTTGCTATTCACGATAAGTACGCCAAAATAGATGCCAAAGGGGGTTATCAATGAGCTTTTAGAGATTATTGGTGTTGGTTCTCACTTCTTGTTGCAAAGGCATTTCTCACTATAATTCCACATGCCAGTCATAGCCTGTGTTACATGAGCTCTTGTTCCTCATGTCCATTCCTACTTATTAAACAATACGCTATAACTTCGCAATCAACTTTTTCCGTTTACCTCACTTTGCTGTCGAGTTCGTTATCTTAACTTTTTTAATTCTCCGCTAGGGGCACTTCAATCACTTTTATTTAACCGAGCTGGGTCACTCTACTATAGACACACCTGTACACTCGTGGACGCTTCCTTATAAGGTTATTAATGTAAGGATTTTTTACGAACCGTCTATAAGATATAAATAGCTGTATAAAATGAAATATTTTGCACCCCCATCAAAAAAACTTCTGCGGCTCCCCTGTCATCGCCTACCCCAAGTTAAAAAGCAACAAAATGGAGAAATTGGTCCAAATGTGACGATGGATATATTAAAAAAATAATTTTTTTCTTCACTATAGTATAATTTGTGCTTTCTTATAGTAATATTGAGAAGGTGTTGTTTTCATGAAAATTTTCGATTTCGAGATTTTGATGCCAGTATAGGTTATAAGACCTGAACACGTTTTGACTACTTTTGGAGTAATGTTCGTCCGTCTGTCTGTCTGTATGCATGTGGTCGATTTTTTGTGTTCACGATACCAACCACAAACATTAATAGATTTTCACGAAACTTTATATCCGGCTTTATTATCAAAACGTCTAGAACTAGATAGAATTTTTTTTTCTTAATTCGAGCAAAAACTTTGAGTTTTATTCGAAATTTTGTATTTTCTTAACATGGCAACATGGGGCAAAATGTGACACAATCAGGCATAAAAGGGTTTATTTATAGCTCAATGATTACGGAACATAATAATTTCAATCATTGTGAAAAATAGCCGCGATACATTTTTATTTTGTTCCTGATGTCATAAGCCCCCTGGAGGGGTTGGGGCAAGTTACCCCCAAGGGGTACATTGCCAAGCATAGTATCAATCGAAAGATTTTTTCAAGCCCTTCAAAGTGAAGGGTAACACACTATAGCTGTAATTATTTAAAACTATGTTACCGATTTTTCAAAATTATTCTTGTAACATTTGAAAAGAATTTTGGTATGAGAAAGTCGAGTTGTGCCACTCTCCGGTGATTTTTTTTTAATTGAATAATCAGAACTAAATGGGACCAGATTTGCAATAAAACACTTGCAAGGCAATGGCAATTAATATTTTCAGTCAATTTTTTAAGAGCTGCAATGCATAACTGAATGATACATAATAAATACTTAAATAATTCTTTCCCGTCTGCAGAGGATCGAGAGAGCTGTTCACTTTGTCATTCACACTGTAGCAAAGCATCAGGTTCGGGTCATCTCTGTGCTTCAATCGTAGATAAGGCCCAGATGCAGAATCACTGTCTGGATTCCTGGTGAAGACAGTGACACCTTTGTACAGAAAATGGGGAACCACAAATTAACGAAAGGTTTTATTACTCTTAGAATAGTTTTACTACTACTATCCAAAAACTTGGGCTTTAATTGGTTAAAATTTATAGATGAACGACTATTTATTTCACATTGTTGCAGGTACTGATATTTTAATGATTTTTTAAAAATAATTCATTCGAAAATCGGAGGTTATCTGAACATGTGATTGTATTTAAAATCAATAGGGATTCAGTATTTACTTTTTGTACTATTCGAAGTAAATGAATTCCAAAAAGCTTCATTCGTTCTTGAAATATCGCATCCCTGCACACACATAACTTTAAAAAACATTCGATTCGAGTTTGAGGATGTTTGAAACGTGACCTAAGTCCAAAACTCGAATTCTAATTTTCGAACACAGTACTTTCCTTATACATTATGCTATGAATGTAGGGGGAAGAAAAAAGGCTACACGATATTTTTTTTTCAAATAAATCCCATGAGTTTTTACTTTTCTGCGATGTATACTGATTAGATGGTTGCATAATGACCGGGTAGAAAACTAAATACGAAGTTTTCGATATAGTAAAAATTTAAACACAAAGTCGCAGCACAGATCTGCACAAAATATCTAAAACTGTCTGTCTTGACAATTTTATTTTTTAATCTCAGAATAGCATGAAAGCAATGCATCTGCGTGTCTGTCACATATTTTCCAATCAGAATGTCACACATTTTCTGTCACATATTTTCCAATCAGAATGTCACACATTATGATGTCACCACACACCGTTATACATTTTCCATTCAGAATGCCACACATTTTCGTGATGTCACCACACACCGTTATACATTTTCCTTTCAGAATGTTACACATTTTCATGATGTCACCACACACCGTTATACATTTTCCATTGAGAATGTCACACATTTTCATGATGTCACCACACACCGTTACACATTTTCCATTCAGAATGCCACACATTTTCATGATGTCACCACACACTGTTATGCATTTCCCATTCAGAATGTCACACATTTTCATGACCGGCCGTCCAAATAGTTGCTCTTAGTCCTCTGGACGAGTCGGACGGTCTGGGTCTTCAACACATTTTCATGATGTCACCATACACCGTTATACATTTTCAATTCAGAATGTCACACATTTCCATGATGTCACCACACACCGTTATACATTTTCCATTCAAAATATCACACATTTTCATGATGTCACCACACACCGTTATACATTTTCCATTCAGAATGTCACACATTTGCATGATGTCACCACACACCGTTATACATTTTCCATTCAGAATATCACACATTTCCATAATGTCACCACACACCGTTATACATTTTCCATTCAGAATATCACACATTTTCATGATGTCACCACACACCATTATACATATTCCATTCAAAATATCACACATTTTCATGATGTCACCACACACCGTTATACATTTTCCATTCAGAATGCCATACATTTTCATGATGTCACCACACACTGTTATGCATTTTCCATTCAGAATGTCACACATTTTCATGATGTCACCATACACCGTTATACATTTTCAATTCAGAATGTCACTCATTTTCATGATGTCACCATACACCGTTATACATTTTCAATTTAGAATGATATCACACATTTCCATCATGTCACCACACACCGTTATACATTTTCCATTCAGAATGTCACACACTTTCATGATGTCACCATACACCGCTATGCATTTTCCATTCAGAATATCGCACATTTTCATGATGTCACCACACACCGTTATACATTTTCCATTCAGAATGCCACACATTTTCGTGATGTCACCACACACCGTTATACATTTTCCTTTCAGAATGTTACACATTTTCATGATGTCACCACACACCGTTATACATTTTCCATTCAGAATGCCACACATTTTCATGATGTCACCACACACCGTTATACATTTTCCATTCAGAATGTCACACATTTTCATGATGTCACCACACACCGTTATACATTTTCCATTCAGAATGCCACACATTTTCGTGATGTCACCACACACCGTTATACATTTTCCATTCAGAATGTCACACATTTTCATGATGTCACCACACACCGTTATACATTTTCCATTCAGAATGCCACACATTTTCGTGATGTCACCACACACCGTTATACATTTTCCATTCAGAATGCCACACATTTTCGTGATGTCACCACACACCGTTATACATTTTCCATTCAGAATGTCACACATTTTCATGATGTCACCACACACCGTTATACATTTTCCATTCAGAATGCCACACATTTTCGTGATGTCACCACACACCGTTATACATTTTCCATTCAGAATGTCACACATTTTCATGATGTCACCACACACCGTTATACATTTTCCATTCAGAATGCCACACATTTTCATGATGTCACCACACACTGTTATGCATTTCCCATTCAGAATGTCACACATTTTCATGACCGGCCGTCCAAATAGTTGCTCTTAGTCCTCTGGACGAGTCGGACGGTCTGGGTCTTCAACACATTTTCATGATGTCACCATACACCGTTATACATTTTCAATTCAGAATGTCACATATTTGCATGATGTCACCACACACCGTTATACATTTTCCATTCAAAATATCACACATTTTCATGATGTCACCACACACCGTTATACATTTTCCATTCAGAATGTCACACATTTGCATGATGTCACCACACACCGTTATACATTTTCCATTCAGAATATCACACATTTCCATAATGTCACCACACACCGTTATACATTTTCCATTCAGAATATCACACATTTTCATGATGTCACCACACACCATTATACATATTCCATTCAAAATATCACACATTTTCATGATGTCACCACACACCGTTATACATTTTCCATTCAGAATGCCATACATTTTCATGATGTCACCACACACTGTTATGCATTTTCCATTCAGAATGTCACACATTTTCATGATGTCACCATACACCGTTATACATTTTCAATTCAGAATGTCACTCATTTTCATG
Organism: Amaurobius ferox; assembly: GCA_951213105.1. Lineage (NCBI taxonomy): Eukaryota > Metazoa > Arthropoda > Arachnida > Araneae > Amaurobiidae > Amaurobius > Amaurobius ferox. Next base: position 33,549,911 of record OX578148.1, read on the forward strand.
ATGTCACCATACACCGTTATACATTTTCAATTTAGAATGATATCACACATTTCCATCATGTCACCACACACCGTTATACATTTTCCATTCAGAATGTCACACACTTTCATGATGTCACCATACACCGATATGCATTTTCCATTCAGAATGCCACACATTTTCATGATGTCACCACATACCGTTATACATTTTCCATTCAGAATGTATCTGTGGATTCGCATCAATTATAAAATTTAAAATAAGTAGTTTTTTAATTTTTAACACTTTACAACAAAGTTGAAAAGTGTTTATGACTTTGTTCATTCTGTCTGTCTGTCTGTCTGTCCGTTAGCACGATAACAGCCGCAAAAATGACTTAATCAAAATGAAATTTTAGTATGTTGTTCAGACGGTCTGTAGGACCTATGGGAATATAAATGAATAATATCACCCAATTAGTTTTGGATTGAACCCGGGTTGAAAAAATGAAATACATTGAGCCCTATGGGACCTAATTTTTCAAACATTTTTTAAGCGGATTTAAAATTCACAAATTGCTTCGAAAATTTTAGATAATAGTCAAATTGTTCCATAAAATATATAAAAAAAAAATTCAGCGAAATATATTCAGTAGTTTTTTAAATAAAAATTAAAATAATAATTACACATCTTATATGAAACGATCACGTGACCATGATATGAAACGATCACATGACCCACTTCAAAATGATATATGGCATCCATCTTGTTTCAAAATCGTGATTTTTTAAAGTTCTTTTTAATTCATATTGAGTGTTGTATCCGTCCTAAAATTACTTTATTTTTGCTTAAATTCAGTGCATCTACATACTAAAACAACACAATGACAATATATTTGAGTTTAAATTCTCATTCAAATTTGATTATTTCTACAACTAAGCCTATTTTTCACCTATGTAAAATGTAAACAGCAAAATATGTAGAATGAGTTGTATTAGAATTACTGTATTTCTTTAACACAAAATAATTCAGTCCATGGAGTCTGCATGGCTGATATGAATGAAATATTAATTGATTTTATAAACAGAAGGACGATTTTTTTCGATGAAGTTTTAAGCATAAAGTTTATGAATTGTAGCTCCATGGTCTTAATTTTTAAATAAAATAAATTATTATAGTATTGTGATGAATGAAATGGAGAAAGTTATGAATGAAATCCTGCTTTTATAGAGAGATCCAGGCGTGTTATTTTTTCTATGACGTCATTTGAATTTATTTCAGTTGTTCTCGATGAAGTTTTCAAATATAATAAATTATCGTAGCATTATGATAGTTTTAAAAATATTACCGTGGAATGTATTGCATTTTAGAGATATTTAAACCAGGCAATTTATATTTCAATGCCGTCATTTGAATGAAGTTCATTTTTTTCAATGAAGGTTTAAGTTTTCAAATATAATAAATCAATGTAGTATTGTGATAAGTTTTAAAATATTACCGAGGAATGTATTGCATTTTAGAGATATTTAAACCAGGCAATTTATATTTCAATGCCGTCATTTGAATGAAGTTCATTTTTTTCAATGAAGGTTTAAGTTTTCAAATATAATAAATCAATGTAGTATTGTGATAAGTTTTAAAATATTACCGAGGAATGTATTGCATTTTAGAGATATTTAAACCAGGCAATTTATATTTCAATGCCGTCATTTGAATGAAGTTCATTTTTTTCAATGAAGGTTTAAGTTTTCAAATATAATAAATCAATGTAGTATTGTGATAAGTTTTAAAATATTACCGAGGAATGTATTGCATTTTCGACTTTTTTAAATAAAATTGCATTGAAGTTGGAAAGTGTTTCATAATCAATGCTTTAAGCATGATTGATCTTTCTTGTTATATCTCTTTATGTCTATAAATTTTATTGTATAACTATCATATTAATAAATTTTGACGCTTAACTTTGGACTTTATGTCGTATAACTATATAATATCAAATTAAAAGAATCATTACGTTGTTATCCAAAATGATCATGACTTTTGACGTTTAACTTAAACTTTATTTTTACTATCAAAATGCCGGACTTTGAATAGGCTCGCGCATATGAATTATGTAGCTGCGAAATATTTCAAATTAAAACTTAATTTAACAAATAATTATGAAGTTAATATAAAAAAATGGATTTCAATATTTGAAAATCTTAATACCAAAGATCATACAAGTTTTTAGAATTTGAATATTAAATTAAACAAATTAGATTACAGGAAAACAATGGAATCGAAGTAATACACAAAAACTTATACACAGGAGCACGTTTAAGTCACAATGCATGCAAATACACAAGCTTTGATTGGCTGTTTAAAAGTTGTTGTTGACTTGTTATTTGTGCGAAGCGTAGTGAGCATGCGCGGTGTAAAAATTGGCGTTTCGCTCTGTTACAGTTCGTTTTAAAAATTGAAATTGTGATTCTGCAAAACTGCACGCAATTTCAAGTACGTATATACAATTTTATATTTCTAACCATTGTATTCACATTTGCTATCACAAAAAAAATGTTTATTTCGCTTCATCAGGAATGGAGAATGAACTTATAAAAATATTTAGTGGGGCAAGGTAAAATTATTAGAGGACACACACACATACATACATAAAACATGACCTCAGACTTACACAAAGACTGTCTCAATTTTCGATTAACGATCTAGATTATTTTTTTAAAACGGGAGCAACAGGAGTTTCTAAAGGAACTGAAAAGCCGGAATTTTGAAAAATCGATAGGTTTCTTCGCTGCAGATTTTTAAAGGCCGATAAATTCCAAATTATCTCGGAAAAAGGGCGACAAGGAGACACTCACGCCTCGATTTTAGTGTTGTTTTAGTGCGATTTTAGTGCGTTTTTAGTTCTTTTACTTAACTGAAACTAAAAGTTTTCATTCAGTTGCTCAAGTGTCCATTTTTTTTTAAATTGATAGTTTCTTTGTTACACAATTTTTAATTCCGGGCATCTTATAAAGAGCTAAATAGATACCCATCTAAGAAATAGATACCCTTCTAATGCAATTTTCGTGATAGAATATCCATACTATGTTTTCAAACTACAGCTAAATATATTTTAAAGGACCACATGTGCCAAAATTGTAAAATCATTGGGGTTTTTTTCGGATTTTTAAAAATATTTTTTACACAATTTTAAAATCAAAATTTTATTTTTTTCTTCATTCATCTTCACAATCTAACTTTCCATTGTTGCAAACGTTATTATTTCTAAAGAAGTCATATTTAAATGTTTTAAACCAGATATCCCCTAACTACGGCCCATGGAGTGGATTTATCAGGCATACGGACACTTTGACAAACACATTTTTTGCACATTTTTCTTTTTTTACATCTGACATAATGAAGGAAGATCTCTGTCTGTGTGTGTATATGCAGTCTGTAACAAGAAATATAAACGTCATACAACCATGAAATTTGATACACATGTTCTTCAAGACCAGAATAGGGTCACCTCGACTTTATTTTTTTTTTAAATTTCGAATTAGTGTTTTGTTTTCTGTATGTTTTACCCCGATTTAGGTCGATATTCATAGAAATCGATTTCTTAGAGGCCTAAAATATTATCACAGGCTTCCCGCTTTTACACAATCAGAAATATCAAAGAGAGTTCTTTCCAACAATGTTTGAACCGAATTCATGGGTCAATTCCTTCATATTTATTTAAAAAATACATCGTAATTTGTATTTTTTACGTGATCTGATATATATATATATCGTTGCATCCGAAAAACTAAAATTAGAACAATTCTATAATTTGGCTAAAACATCTTTATATATATGAGCATTCTAACAATTTTTTTTTCGATTTCACAATTCATTTTAATTTTTGTAATTTAAGTGATCGCATTCAATCACTTCGACGGAATCTGCACTTCGACGGAAACTGGTTCCCCCTATCAGGATCAAATTAGTTTTTAAGAGAGGTAAACGGTTGTAATTATGGGTGAGTTTTTGGCATTCGGAAATAACTTCCGGAGAAAAGTTCCATTTAGTTCCTTCCGCGGTTTCATAAGCGGCCAAATTGGAGTTTTGGAATATAAAAATTACGTTGCTTGCGGAATATATGGGCAATTTAGATTCTGATTTCGTGATTTGGAATATAAAAATTACGTTACTTGCAAAATATATAGGCAAGTTTGATTCTGATTTCGTGATTTGGAAATTTTATTTATATTGTGAGAATGGTCTTAGTTCAAAACAGGCGGTTTGGAAATTGAGTATGGTGTTACCTGTATCTGTATTATTTAAGTAGCGGGCACTTATTTAGAATCCGAGCAATATATAGCGGGTGATTCGTTCTAGTTAAAAATAAATCATTCAGACTTTTAATATTGAAGTTATCGTTGGCACTTGATATCATGGACAGCGCCGGATTGAGGCATCTGGAAAAGATTTATGAATTATATTCAGTGATATTAAGATCGAATTATATCGAAATAAAAAACAATGTTTACACAAAATGTTGCAAATATATAAATTGGTCTAATTGTGCTATGATTGTTGAAATTTATGTCCGTCGTAAGAATAAAATTTCGATTATATCTTCCATTTTTTTTATTTGTGTTTTAATCTAGCTTCGCTTCTGTTGCTACGATTAACATGGAATTCTTGTTGCTATTTAGGGGATAGAGACTAAATACAATTTCCACTCTTATTTAGTGAGTATCACGCCCATTTCTCGGGTTTACATCGCAGCTAAATGTTAAAACAAATGTTATAACGTGACGTGCTACGAAGTTTATCAAGTGACAGATTTCGATTCAAATTGTGTCCGTCAGAGAAAGGAGCTAATTTCTATTTTGAAGGTGGGATCATATCTCGCCCGCTGCCCGGGTGTACGTGGATTGCATGCAATTTTCAATTTTATTTAGCATCAAGTCGAAAGCGTGGCCAGGTGAAGGGGGTAAAGGAACTTGTTCACTTAGTGACCATGCGCCCACATAGCAGACGCAGTTTTTTTTTCATTTACTCAAAAAAGTAATTGTTAAAAGAAGTAAATTGATTACTACACATTTTGACCATTAGCTGGTGACACCATTTTAATATTAATCTAGCTGCGGGCACCGCAACTAATTTAATATTAAAATGTGACTAAAATACAAATATCAAAACAATACCTTAAGAAACTGCTGAGATTAGTGCTAAGCTGGGTGATTTCTTCTGCAGACATATTTAATTTCGAGGTATAATACTCCTTTTTCGGCATCTGTAAATAAAGCATCTTCAGTTCAACTCTGAGTCTTAAGTAATTAACAGAAAATATTTATATTTAAAAATATTTTACATAATTTAATAATAATGAAGTTATACTCATTTAAAATATTAGAAGGTTAAATTAACTTGGATTCTAAAGATATTTAATGATTGGTGAGATTTGAACAGAATAGATGAAAATATATGTATTCAAATACGTATTTAAGTACGTATTTATGTGCTGCCTAGCAAGTTTATAGACTAACTTGAATGTACAGAATCTTGTCAGATATATTGTATAAATTTAATTTATATATCGAAAAGCAAGTTGATAAAATAATTTGATATCTTAAAGTCTGTGGTCGGAATATCCAAAAGAAATCGGGGCAAAACTAAAAGTGTTAGCCAGCTATAGAGCATAGGCACGAACGTAAATAAACAGCCTGCGTAGAAGAATGCGCAGGGGCAAAAGGGCATTATTTTTACCATAACATTAAATGATAAGCTGACGATGATGGAAAATAAAAATTGAAACTAAACCCATTAAATATAGAAATTTACCCTTGCGTTGAAAATAAATTATTTTAAATACTTGAGTAACAATATATATTTCAAGATTACATTTGCTAAAGTACATTTTAAGTAACTTTAAGTGAATGTACATTACTGCTTATTTTAACGGTATATTGTATAGTTGCTAGCTAGCGTTCTGAAGATATATACATTTACTAGAAAATTCTGCAGCGTATATGAGATCGAGAAGGGAAAGGTACATAACGAATATTCTTATAAAACTCGTTGTTGTTGTTGAGACCCAGACAGTCCGACCTACCAGAAAGGTGTAGAAGACCCAGACCGTCCGACTCGTCCAGGGGACTAAGAGCACCTATTTGGATGGCCGGGAAGGAGCCAGAAAGGTGTAAAGTAACTGTTTGGACGGCAGGGAAGTGCCACCCAATTTAGACCGGAACCCAGTGGGGGAGGCATCCACAGGGACAGTACCCTCCTTCCCCTACCACCAACCTCTCGGAAGAACTTACGGACCCACATGTTTAACGTGATCGTACTCCGCATGAACACGGCCTTATAAAACTCGTGTATATATTTTATTGACAGTGAATATTTTATTTTCCGGTGAATTAAAAATATCCATCAAAGATAAATTTAAATATATATCCTATATTAAAATTAGAGGTTAAACTATTGTAAATTCCTAAATAGCCGATTTTAATGCAGAAGTAATGAAAATTTCTATGCTGCTAATCATACGAGTATTTTGTTTCAGAAACTTAAAGGGCAAAACGTAAGGGTAAAATTCTCCGTGTGGCGTCTAGTCCCCATGTTCTATAAACAGTTCGAGTAATTTTTTGCGCTTTGAAAGTCTGTAAACGGAACAAATAAGTCTGTAATAACCGAATAAACATATTGAACTATTTTTATAAAGTATTTTTATAAAAAAAAAAAAAGTTTTATATTACAAAATGTTACTCACGCAAAACCATTTCGGGCTCCATAGGATTTTTATGCAACATTTATGTTATTTAAATTTATTTAAAACTATTTAATCTCTTTTAATATACAGTAAAGATTTGATTATCTGGTGTAATATGGACCATACCTATTTTTGAGAAAAACTCGATTAAAGCGCAAGGAAGTCAGAAAAGAGATATCAGCCAAGTTAGAGAGTGAAACAAAATTTTCATATACTTTCTGTAGCAATTAAATATAGTTTACCAACGAGAATTATTGACATAGGTCTTGACATATTTGATTTTTTTTAAATATTTTTAAGTTTCTCTGCAGCAATATTTTAGTTCGTCTATGTGGAACTCTTGACATGTTATCTTTAGTGGCAGAACTAGGCCCTCCCGCAAGATACTGACCTGGACTCCTTATCACTTACAATTTTCACAACATTTATGTTTGCCGAAATAGATAGAAATGTTTTCGGTTAATAATGTAAATGTAACGCAGATCTGTATCTTTAAAATTGAGCGAGTTATATTTAATTGAAAATTGAACATTGTGAATGGGAACCCTATATCAAATTAGAAATGTAAATTTGGGACATATCACAAAAAAGATAAAACTGGATGATAATACATAGGAGACATTTTTGCGAATTCCGCGTAGGCTCACGATGCAATCACGGATTCTTAAGTACTTTTTAATATCTAAGTACATTTTCAATATAATTATGTACTTTTAAGTACTTCTTTTTTATCTAAACAATTTCCATCGTCAATTTCTTTATGATGCCTATTTTCACTGATGAAACAGCTTTCACGTTGTACGGAAAATGGCATAAGTCATATTTTTTCCTTTATCATAATTCAGCTGATCCAACAGGTAAAGAATTAAAGCGCGTTTCAATCTTTTTGGGACACCCTGTATATGTATCCACTCTAGTTCAAAAACTAATTGACAAAATTTCACAAAATTTAGTAGATTACTCTTGTAGGTTACCCTGGTGCTAATTGTATTTTGATATGATTAGAAAAAAAAAGTTACCTTTTTTTTTCGAAATGTATCGCAGAAATCGGCAAAATCTAAAGTAAAAGACTGCATTTGTTTAAATGCATTAATTAAATGCTTGTTGTATACCAAATTTTGACGACGAAAAGAATAAGAATATCCCTATAACTCTAGGACTAACCTTTCTCAAGATAATTTATCTTTTTGCATTTTTGTAACATCACTTTTGGAAATACGTCCTGTCGCGGAATGAAAAAGAAAATTGAATTATAACTGCAAACTGGGTGTAATATCAAATAATTATCCATGTTGTTCTGTGCACGTAAACTCAATTTAATGTATTATGAAAGAAAGTGAATTTGAAAGTTTGAAAATCCAATGAACGAAAAGTAAGAATATGTAACACAATAAACCTAACTTTTTAAAAAACCCACAGAATAAAATATAATACAGCAAATCATCAATCAAATGGGTAAAAAATACAAAACACAAGCTATCAAGTTACAGAAAATCAACAAAATTAAAAGATATGGAAACAAAAAAAGAAAAACTTAAACTAAATTCAACTATCTAACTGGCTTACAAAACAAAAGTAAAAATCAACTAATACTCAAGCAAATGGAAAAAAAAATAAAATAAATATCGAATCAACAAGTCAATGAAAAATATATAATACAAAGGTATGGAATCGAAATAAGTATAACAAACGAAATCAAGCACAAACGCCTTACACGTGGACGAAGCTCTAAGCCTAAATCATGAATTGTTAACCTCGACAAAATTCTAATCCTGTCCAAGTTTTTTGTAGAAGCAAACACAAAAATGTATGTTTCTGAAGAAATAGATAGATTATATCTATAAACTATTTCTACTTGGACGACATACATAAAGAAGGAATAAAAAAGAAAAAATGAATACCTGGAAAAAGCACATATATATATATATATATATGTTGGGCGAAACATGTGAGGGAAAGAAAGACGTATTACTTAAAGTATACTATTAAGCACTACGTCGGGCACCTAATCAGGTAGGGAAGAGGTATCTGCCCATTGACATAGGACCCGTGGAATTACCGCGCTTCCATTAAAGTGGATCAATCTTCGAATCAAAGCATATTTAACCGCAATTCTCGACGCATGCATTTTTAACCGCACTTTTCGGCGCATTGCCTAAGTTCATCCGAAAGCAATATGCTTCCAAAATATCATAGTTTCACCATATCGTTCTTAAATGTTTATAAGAACTTGAAATATGATAAACGTTTCATTATTTTATACCATTATTCCAGTATTTTAATATATTTCTGGTAGAGAACGTATTTAATTTCAAAATTTAATTATTAACACTTTTAAAGTTTTACATTCAATAAAAATTACACTAAAATATAGATAATAATATTCCAAAAAATATTCCAATTAACTTGGTTTTGAAAAACACCAAACGCGAGGTATGAAACTGCTGTTCCGTTGCTTTCGAAAATTTAGCTGGTTCTAAAAATGGGAAATATGAGTCATTGAAATTGATTACATGTTTTCATCAGAGAGTGCTGATCTTATGCACTGATTTTAAATATATCATTTTTAATTCAAAATTCGCATAAATATGTCGTACCAAATCCAGATGAATGTACTTGAAGAAAGTTTCCACTTTATGGAAATTCAATTTTCGGAAATGTAATTTATAAAAGTTCATTAGAAATATTCTCCTACATGCCACTAGTGTTTCTGACACAAGATGACCAGTGTTCTGACACAAGATGTGAGGCTGGGTATGAAAATATAAATAAATGTGCAGTAGTTGTGGCACGGTAATAATACTGTAATTATTCTTCTTTAAAATTTGGTATAAATATGATTTAAATGGTAAAATCAGTGAAATCCATATGAAACGTGATGATCCTAAATTACGATGAATTTTGTATTAATTAAGTTTTCATTTTTTTCCTCAATCATGCTTCGGTCCGCGGGCTGGATTGGAAAAGATTGAACGAAACATTTCCCGCAGGCTTTAATTTGGAGGTCCCTAATCAAAAGGAATATGTGTGATACAAAAGGAGTATATTCGACGGGTGGGACCCCCAGCTGTAAATAGATTAAGATGGAGGGGCGCTTCTTTAGGGTGGAGTGCTCCCAAAGAGCCAGAATCATTAGAGGTAGCCTTTCCATTGTTTGGTGATCTGAAAAGCATGGCCAGTATGTCCCCCTTCGCTGCTACAAATGAGAGCCAGCTTTGGCACGTTCGCGCTAGAACGGGGCATTATAGCACTTCCGAAAAATTGTAAAAGTGTGCCATTGTGGTAGTTTGTTCATTGTTATACACAACTTTCTTTTTTAAGAATCTTAATCTACATATTTTTAAATCTCTAAAATATAGAGTTTCAAAATGCGTGGATTAAGATTCTGCAACACTTTCTTTTCTTACACATTTATTTTCAAATATTGCTACGACTGTTTTAGCTTTCTCTTTCAAATTGTCATTGCAAATTATTTTTAATTAATATTTCAGTATTTCTTTTTATCCTAAAACATAAATAATATCTATAGATAACGTTTTGTTAACGAAATATAGATAATATTTGAGCAAATCGTTACAGTAAACAGACTTCTATTAATTGCTAAACATTTTTTATTTTATAAGTACAGAAGTTCGATTCCAAATGGTTCTTTGTTTGTTTCTAAAATTCTACTTTGTAAATTCTGACCTTAAATCATTATATATATATATATATATATATATAATAGTAGTTTGAAAATCCAATGAACGAAAAGTAAGAAGATGTAACACGATAAACCTAACTTTTTAAAACACCCACAGAATAAAATATAATACAGCAAATCATCAATCAAATGGATAAAAAATACAAAACACAAGCTATCAAGTTACAGAAAATCAACAAAATTCAAAGGTACGGAAACAAAAAAAGAAAAACTTAAACAAAATTCAACTATCTAACTGGCTTACAAAACAAAAGTAAAAATCAACTAATCCTCAAGCAAATGGAAAAAATAAATAAATAAAATAAATATCGAATCAACTAGTCAATGAAAAATATCATAATACAAAGGTATGGAATCGAAAAAAGTATAACAAACGAAATCAAGCACAAACGCTATACACGTGGACGAGGCTCTAAGCCTAAATCATGAATTGTTAACCTCTACAAAAATCTAATCATGTCCAAGTGTTTTGTAGAAGCAAACACAAAAATGTATGTTTCTGAAGAAATAGATAGATTATATCTATAAACTATTTCTACTTGGACGACATACATAAAGAAGGAATAAAAAAGAAAAAATGAATACCTGGAAAAAGCACAGCGTATGTACAATCGAGTCGATACAGGGAACACTGATAGAAGAGACCAGTGTTGCCATTCGTAAAGAAAAAATAAAAAACCATTTACTGTTGCCATTCATAAGAATTGAAAAACAGTGAAACGCAATGTTAAGAAAAAGTATTAATATACAAAAAGAGCTACTAAAAGGAAGGGCAAATAATAGTAATGCTGAAGTGGAAGAGAATGTAAAAAAAAATACAAGAGAATGTAGATATATATATATATATATATATATATATATAAAGAATGGATCGCGCTTTAATTCTTTACCTGTTGGAGATAGGTGGGCAAAGTAAATTGCAAAAATGTTGAAAATAAGGTAGGAAATAAGACTACGTTAATGAAATAATCCTCCCATTCATTTTCAAAAGGTTACACTTTTAAAATTTTTATACGACCCCCTTAGACAAATTGGGTCAATCAGAAAATTTTTATTTTTAATGCAACAAGATCATTGATCATTCAACTTCATTGATCATTTGCAAAAAGATCATTAGATGACCCCTTTTTTTCAAGCTTCGATACCGGAAGTTCGTACCGGAAGCGGCGTTCAACAATCCCTTTCGAACATCGGAAGGTGACCAGTCAAATAAAAGACCCTCGAAAACGACATTTTCTTAATTTTTCTTCTTTTTTTTTGCAACTGAGTGATTAGCAGCTACGCATCCTCTCAACTTTACTTTCAAAAAATGACAATGATTTCTACCGTGCTGGATGACAACGTGCAGCGTGGATTTGACGCGAGGGTTGAAATGACGATGACGGAGCTTCTAAAACACAAAGGACTGAACTACTGAAGTATTGTGACCTTTCTTATCCAATTTGGCGCGTATATAAACGTCGAATTATTTTTTTAAATATATATTTCCTCCTTATTTAATTATTAATCATATCTGCTAATCAACTTTTTATACTAGAATGCTGCACATGGGCTTGTACATTATTTGCATTACATTGTATAGCTCTTTTAAAAAAAAAAAAACTCAAATGTAACCCAATTTAAAAGAAGAATTTTTCTTGAAAATCCCCTATTTGTATATTATTTAGTTGGATCCTTAGGGGTGAGTTGTATTAAATATCAAAATCATCTCTAAGGTGCCTTCTTATGACCTGACTGCATTCTCATTTTATAATAACATTATTCAACATTTGAAATTATTTTCTTGTATTATTATATTATTTAAATTTCACCTTTCCATTTGTTATTGTGATTCTCTCTTATTTAATTTTGTTTTCTCTATACCTTCCATATGACTTCATGAAATTTAAAAAAAATTAATTTTTTTTTTTTAATTTTTAAATTTTAAAATTTTTTATATATAATTTGCATAAATTTTATTTATTTTGAACTCCTTGCTTAATACTTTCATAATTTTCTAAATTTTATAAAAACTTTTTTTTTAAACTGAAATTAAATTTCTTTGTCTCAAAAACTTTCATTTATTTACTTATTTATTAATTTTTTTAACGCTTACTAAAATGACTTCCGTGCATTATTCTACTTCTTTATTTATTTATTTATATCTTTAACATCTTATGATTTTAAATCCTTTCTATTTATTTGTTTATATATCCTTTTCAAACGCGGATTTATTTACTCACCGTACGTACAAAATGTATCATATTTATGTATTTCAAATTATTTTAATCCTTATAACACTGAATATTTGATATCTATAACTATCTATACCGCGCGACTGTTTATCATCCTATCGCATACATTATTATCTAATTATTACTTTCTTTTGACATTTTCGTAACTGCGACTAACATCTTTATCGCCGTAATACGTATTATTTATTTATTTACCACATATGACATTTATTGCATCCAAATTTACTTTTATTTATCATAACATTTTTCAACACCTTATTCAGAATATCCTTTTCACAATTTTTTGTCATATTTAAAAATACCTAATCACCATTTTATATGACATTACCAACAGAGTATATATATATATATATATATATATATATATATATATATATATATATATATATATATATATATATATATATATATATATATATATATATATTATGTGGATTACCGTTTAATTACAAACACTTTTCCGTTGCAATCGTATCTCATCGATAACTTTTAATTTTTATTTGCATTCCCCACTGACATCTAAATGCTTTATTTTTTAACATATTTATTTATTCATTCCGTATTTATTTATATTCCTTTGACATGTATTTCACATTTATTTATTATCGTACAATTTTCCTCATCAACACTTACATTTTATTTTCATATCCATATTTATTTACATTCTATTTTCATATCCATAATTATTTATACACACAAGATTAACGTAACCTTTCTTCACGTTGTAAATGAACAACAAAAATGCTTTTTTTCGCACTCAATATTCTTCAATTATTTTTTTTATTTCAACCTTTTTTTACACCTTCTGTGAATTTATTCATTTATTCACTAAACAAAATTTTAACAAAATTTAATTTCATTTATCCTGTCACTTTAGGATTAATTTAGTTATTTAAATTGCTTGTACAATTTATATATTCATGAACATTTATTTACCTAAGCATTTTCAATGCATTTTCAACATTCCTACACGAGATATCGTGTCCTCGATTGCTTCATTGCAACGGGAGATTCATAGTTTAACATTTTAAATTCAAATTGATTTAAAATTTTCAATTATTTATGCCTTTGTTTACTTCTTGACATAAAATTTATACCATCTATGACTAATCTTTAATATTCTCATTTTCAGCTTATTACTTATTTTTTCACTTTATTTAAACCTGTCATTCAATTTTTAAGCCTCAAGACTTCCTTGAAAGACTCATCATTTTTGCCTGCCTTTGAAAACAAATTGAAGCTGACTGGACCTGCCTTCGACCAACTTTGTCCTTGCCTGGATTTGGCTACAGACCTTTCATCTAGCCAATTAGGTAACATATTTGATTTTACCTTTCATTTTTTTTTTTAAATTATTTGCATAAATTAATCTCTGCATAATTTTCTTATCACATGTAACATTTTGACTTAACATTATAACTTATATTATGATATAATATTATTTTTGATAAAGAACTATATGTACAATTATTATCAATTTTTGTAAAATTAATACCATGGTCATTTTTAAACCATTCCATGATTATTCATTTCTTTTAGCATTTTAGACCATTTTATTTTTTGAAACAATTCCTTCTTTATTATTTAAAACTTTCATATTATTATCCATTTCTTCATTTTTAAAATTTTTTCAATTCCAGATCATTTTTCCTTTAATTCATTTTTGATTTGTCATTTTTATCCCTTTCTGATTTTAAAATTCTTCAAATACCAATCATCAGGAAATTTTGAATTTTTAAAAATCTTTGATTTCATGAAGATATTTTGACCTAGCTTTCTCCCACTTTGTTCATGAATGTTACTTTCAATTTCATTTGTGTTAAGAATTTCTATTTCATTTAGTAACTCTAATTTTTGCCTAACATACTCTTTATATTTGTTTTGATTTCAAATTATTTCTGAATCTACTTTTTGAATATCATTTCCTTCATTATCATTGTGATTAATATCCCTTATTATTTTAATGTTTTCCTTTTGAAAATTTTTACAAACATTTGAATTTTGTATTTCTTGAAAATTATTATTTTCATCAACCAAATTATCCATTATTTTATTTTCAAGTGAATTTTGCTTATCATTATCATGATTTCTATTTTCCTTTTGAATTTCTTGAAAATTAATATTTTGACTTTCATTTTCAAAAGCATCCATTATTTTAACCTCATTTGAATTTTGCTTCTCATTATCATAATTTTTATTTTCATTTTGGCTTTCTTGAAAATTAACATTTTGATTTTCATTTTCCAATACATCCATTATTTTATTTTCCTCTGATTTCTGAATATTTTCATAATTATGACTTTTAGTTGTATTTTGACCACCTTCAAAACTAACATTTTCACTAGCCAAAACATCCGTTATTTTATTCCCATTTGAAATTTGAGTATTTTCCACCTCATGATTTTTGTTTTGACTTTGAATTTCTTCACACCTTTTATTTTCATTTGCATTATGTACTCTTTGCAATTCAACATTTTCATTTCGTATATTTTCATAATCAATATTTTCAAAATTCTTATCAACTTTTTGATTTTGCATAATTTTGATATCCGTATTTTTGCTTCTATGCTGCATACTTTTATCTGTATTTTGAACATTTTCAATATGTACACTTTGTACAGTATAACATTTTTTGATTGAATCTCAATTATTTCACCGTTACCGTTCCATTTATTTTCACTTTGTACCGCTTATGCTATATGACATTTTTTTGCGTGATTCTCATTTATTTCACTGTCTATATCATATTTTTCCATCAATTCCTCCGCACTTTGTACATTTTGTTCGATATAACATTGGGTAGCGTGAATTTTAATTGGTTCATCTTTCATGCTATATTTATTTCCAATGGTCAATATATTTTTTTTTCAAGTTCTATTACTCGAAAGGGTCCCTGAAATCTATCTTGAAGCATATTGGGTTTATTTTCTTCTTTAAAAAATACGGTATCACCGATTTGCATTTCTTCATTAGTAATTGTTTTGAAATTTTTAATCACTCCTACTCTCATATTTTTATTAAACGTAATTTTAACCTTCTTTTGATTACTAATTACAATGTCAATTTTGTTATTTTGTATTACAGTTTGAATTGCACCAAATGGAAAGAGTAATTTTGCGTGTTTTGTGGGAATAAAGATCACCTCCTTATCCAGAATTTCCTAACTTACGTCGAATTTTTCTGCTATCAACTGACTTGGTTGCAAAGAAATCCTGCGTGTGAGCGTGACATAGACCTGGACGTCAAGATTTGACTCTTCATTAACACATTCTTTTTCAGCAAAATCATTAACCTTTTCAATTTTAGGAACATTGGCCTCATCGACCTGTGCGATTTTTTGACTGTCATAATAGCCATTTTTAATATTTTCATATAATTCAAATATGCCTTTAGCTTCATTTTGTGTGACAATCGGCTTTTTCGCACTAGTCACAATTTTAAAATCATTCTCTGTATCAACACTTTTATTATTTTTATCATTTGAAAAAGTATAGTCATTAACATGGCTTCCTTCAAAAATTTGTGTATTAATTTGCGAAACTTTACAACTAGTTTCCTTAATTTCATCATACTTTTTATTATCGATCTGAGTCGATTTTGAGTTAATTTCATTTCTGTACTCATCATTTAAATTTATTTTTGCATTGCACGCCTCATTTTCATTTTTAATAATTTCTTTAACTCCTGTATTTTCCTTATTTGTAATGTTTTTACCTATAAGTAGTATATGGGGCAGACTCTGGGACACCCAGAGTCTACCCCATATACTACTATTTCCTTTCATATTTCAAAGATTTAGACAATTTCCTATCATATTTCAAAGATTTTAAGACAACTTTGAGATCAAGTATGTATAAAATCATCCGAAAATACATAAAATCATATTTCAAAGATTTAGATAATTTCCTATCATATTTCAAAGATTTTAAGACAACTTTGAGATCAAGTATGTATAAAATCATCCGAAAATACATAAAATCATTAAAAAATACCCATTTTTTAAAAAATCAAAAATCAAAAGAGTTTTAAGACTCTAAAATTTCATGTTTTTTTAACTTAAAATGAATTATATGAATATTATTGAGACTGAATTTTAACTTTTTTTATTAGATAAATGATCCCATTATAGGATAGGTAAATTATGGTGGAAATTAAATAAATCCTCTAAAAAAAGATATTAAATGATGTCAAAAAATCCTTATAAATTACGGTCTATACACATTTAGACCAAATAAATGATCAAGGGAGCCCCATTTTGGAGCTACCTTGATATATATGAGGCCCTATAGGGATGAAATTAAATGCGTGAAATAAACTTTAAAAGAGATCCTAGGATTACAAAGTGACTTAAAATATATCGAAACGTAAAATTACGGACGCTTTTTATAGAGATCATAAAATCTTGATAGTAATTTATTAAGTTTTAAAATAAATACTGTTCCATAAAAAGAACCATTATAAAAATGCTTTCTCACCCCGAAATACTTAAATAATCCGTTTATATGAGCGTGGAAATCAGTCTTATTGAGGTCATATATTATCAAAACACATTTCCTGGTTTGTGGCGTATATCTCTAACACAGCCGGAAAAATAATATTTCCGACCTCACTTCATTAATTTAACATCGCTTCCTGAAACAAAAACCACTTCCTGATGTGAGGGTCACTTTTTGACTGATAGTTTATATAATGGGTTCACTGTGTGATAAACTTTCCTTTCAAAACAGAATGGAAACAGATGATGAAAAAATCAATGCAAAATCGCGATTCAATTCTTTTTTTAAATCTATAGAAAAAAATACAGTCGGTTCACTAGCCCAAACAGAAAGAGATTTAATAAATGTAAAAGATAAATTACGTAAATTATATGAAAAAAGAAGAGATTTAAAAAAGAGATTAAAAAGAATTAATAATGATTTAATTTCAATTGAAGAAAGTATAGATGATTATAACTGTAGAAAATCGAAATTGGAAAAAACTATAAATCAAGCTAATGTAATTAAAATGAAGGAAGATTTAAATGATCTAACAATGGATTAATTTTATATGAAAAAAGGTATGTAAAGTTCTTCATAATCTCAAACCAGCTATGATATTAATAATTATCATGTAATTCATATTCATATATATCATTAATCATACCTGAATACTTAAAAATATACCTTCCTTTATTGATTTCATTTATAGATTTATCAGATAGCATACCGTGTTTATTCGATAGGTAATAATTCTTTTCGACATCTTCGACATATAACTTTGCAATTACTGTATATCCAAATTTGGTTTTTATTTTATTCAATGATATTAGATTATATTCCCCTGGATATAAATCATTTAATTTAAACGTCTTGGGATAACCTCTCAGTCTATTGAACTCTTCCATTTATTAGTAAACACTTTTATAACTCACCTTACAGTAATCACAATAATTGTTTTTTCCTAAAAATCCTGTAACAGATGTAATCACATCAAAGTGATTTCTATTTTTTAAAATGTAAATACAAGTAGTTTTATAAGTGCCATTGTATATTCTTTCATTAAAATTTTCTCTACAAAATATAGTAATTTGAATATTTAAGAATTTTTCAAATATTTTAACATGCTCTAAATTACATATATCTAATGGTATTTCACACATTTCATGTAATTTTTCAGCTAACTTTTTTTGTAATATTCTACCTTTTTTAATATATATAATGTCATTTTTAGTTAATGTTTCATGATTTAATTTTTTACATAAAAGTTCAGGATTTTGAATAGATAGAGCAACTACAATAGATCTAGCTAAACATATATTATCGTTATTTTTAATTTGACAAATACTCTTTTTGTTTATGATATCATCATCTTTGAGTATTTTTAGATGTTTTCCACCGTGTGGTAATTCTATGACATGAAAATTGAATGTACATTCTTTAATATCTAATTCTTTGTATTCAATTTTATGTGTTAAAACATCTAAATAGGTATCATAAGCCTCTCTAGTTGGCATCATTTTAGGATGAAAAGGTTGACTTAATATAGGATTGTGTACTATAATATCTACTTTTCCTTCTATTTTTCCAATAGCTTTTCTGAATAAATCCTTTAAGATGTTATAATATTGTTCAGGTCTAAGTTCATTGATTTCTACAATTTTATAAATATATCTGTATGTGTTATATTTTTTAATATATTTTTGACTAATTTGAACAATTTCATAATCAGATTTAAATAAATCTTCAAGATTAACTTCTTCTACTATCTTTTCTTTCTTTTTTACCAATTCACCATCTTTATATTTCAAACCAAAATAATTAAATATATTATTACGTCTATTTTTAGGTTCATTAATAAATTGTTTCAATTGTTCTGTAAGATCAGGAGTAAATAATTTTTTAAGATTTACTTCTGTTTTAATCTTCTTTTCTTCTTTTGGTTTAAAATCATTTTTATCAAATCTTAAATTAAATGAATCAAAAATTTTTTTTATTTTATTACGTTTTATAGGTTTTTTAATAAATATTTTTTCTTTTTTTCTACGTATTTAGTTAATAATTTAATTAAATCAACCTTCTTACAACCTTTAGATTGTTTAATATTCAATTGTTTTACTACTTTTCTAAGTTCATTAATAGTCTTTGACTTTAAGTTGAGCTCCATTTATTAGGAAACATTTTTAACAATACTTTGTCCAAGATGCTTACTGTGATAAATACTTTTTAAATGTCGGTTTTTGTGTGTATAGGTATATTGCATACCACATTCACATTTAAATTTTTTATATTTGATTATAGAATCACAACATTTGCAATGACTTTGGAAATAAATTTTTTCATTTCTATGATATATGTAAAACTCATTTACCGATTTCATAGTCAAACAGTGTATGCACTTTTTTGTAAGCTCCATTTATTAGGAAACATTTTTATAAAAGGATTGTAAAAAATCATTCCATATTTTTTCATATTTCTTTTTAACTTTTTGAACTTTTATATTATTTTCAATATTAAAAATATCACAAATCTTTTTCATAAAATAGTAATAGTTAATCGATTTCTCATAATACATAAAATCTAAAAATTTTAAAAACATATCCTCAATTTCTTGAGAAATATTATATTCCCTTCTTAATCGATTAAAATAACAAACTCTACTATTATATCTTTGTTTTAAACTTTCGTAATCGATAACATAAAAATGTTCTTCTTCTTCTGAATCATAGATTAATTTCATCTTATTATTCATTTATATATAACTTCTTTAAACTAATTCAGATGTCCAACTATTAAATTCATCTGGATATCCTAGCCATTTTACATAATACTTATTTCCTTTCTTTTTTATGATTTTTTCAATTTTATATACATCATCTTTTTTATTATATTTTACCATTTCATTTTCATAAAAAGTTCCTTCAATTTCTTTACTGTTTAAATCTTTTAATCGATAAGTAATTGGATCTGTTTTCAATACTTCAGAAACTATAAAAATCTCTTCAGTGAATGTAGAATCATCTACTTTCCTGAATGTTTTCTTAATTGTAGATATTCTAACACTATCTCCTATCTTAAATTTAGGTTTTCTAATTATTTTTTCTTTATATAAATTTTTATAAACTTGAGATTCGTTATCATCCTTACTGGCTTCAACAGGTGTCATTTTTATAGATCTATGATATGAATTGTTATAATTTTTAAGTAATTTGGGTAATACATCAATATATCTTTTAGTATTGTTAGCATGCATATATTTTATAATTTTTTCTCTTATACTTCTATTAAATCTCTCAGCTATTGCAGATTTTATTTCTTTATTTTTAGTTGTAAACCAATGTATATTATTATCTTTAAATAATTTTTGTGTCTGTTTTCCTGTAAATTCAGTACCTTCATCTGTCAAAATGAATTTTGGTATTCTTTCTTTAAAAACTTGTTTAAAACCTTGTACTACTTCTTCAGATGTTTTTCTTTTTATAGGAAAAGCCCAAGCATATTTATTAAAAGCATCTATAACCGTTAACAAATAATTAGTTCCATCATTATATTTGCTATAATTTTTTATAAATAACAAATCAGCGTCAAATTGATTATTACTGTTTGGAACATAAACTCTTCTTCTTTTAAATTTACGAATGACAGGTTTATATCTAGTATATACATCTTGTTCATGTAAAAATTCTTCAACATTAGATAACCCTGTTTTTCTTTTCAATTCATTAATTCCACAATAACCTGTTTCTGGATTATAATATGTCTCTTTTAAACCCCTAAAAAAGTATTCTTTTTACTTCCACAAATAGTACAGATACCTTTACCAACCGGTTTATTATTTTTAGAAGTAGTTTTATAATAATTTTTAGTTGGGGTTTTATCTTTACACTTGACACAATATATAGAAAGACCTAATCCAAAAGTTTTTTTAGCTTTAATAATAGGTTTAATAATTCCTCTATCTAATCTTTCTCGAAATGTTGGATCTTGTATAGCATTTAAATCGTTTATTAATTCTTGATCAGCAACATGTCTCTGTTTTGTATCTTTTGTTTTATTATATTCAATATCATGTTTTTTACATGCTTTATCAACTCTATTTATTCCAGGATCACCTCTTTTTAATCTTTTTTCTAATTTTGTAAATGGACCACAATATTGATATCCTGGTAAATGTAATTCTGGAGGATTTACTTTATCTTGTATCCATCCAACAATATCACCACCTTTCTTTTTACAAACCATTTATTTATTTAGAAATTTATATCCATTCAATTGCATTTGTTTTACGTATTTTTCAACTGGATTAAATTTTAAACTTTTTATGAAATCCTTTTCACGCATATAAATTTCTTCTTCTGTCATATCCTTAGCTTTAAACGAATTAATAAGTTCTTTATAAAAATTATAACAATGTCTATATTCTTCTTTCCTTTCCGCTATTTTTAATGCAAGATCGATGGCTTCTACTATACCAACTGATAGACTTAAAAATGCAAGCGGTAGAAAGGCTATTGCTGATAAACCCGTTCCACTTAGAATAACCTTACTTAATGATAATGAAATACTTATCTTTTGATACATATTTCTACTCTTTCTGTAAACATATAATCTTTTTTCTAAATATACATCCATTTATAAAGGATTAAATTTTTTCCTATATCTCATATCAGGATTCACTAAATCTAACATAAAAAATCATATTTTTCTTGAACACTTTTATTATATATTTGTTTGAATTCTTCAGTACTTAATTTACCATCTATCTCTCTTATAATCTGTTGAATTTCTTTTGGTTGTAGATTGAAAAATATAAAGTAATTACAGTTCTTTCTTATATTGATAGGTGTTAAAAAATATGACTGAGATAAATAAATTATAGATGCGTTTTTCTTTCTACCTCTGATAAATAATTCCTGAATGGTTTTTTGATCTTTTTCAGTCACACAATCATCGAAAATAACTAAATTCTTTAATGTAGGATTTAAATCATCTACAGTAATAAAATCATCTGAAGAAAAGAATACTTCTGTTTTTTTGTATTTATCATATAATTCTAATAATGTTTTCTTATTCTTTATATTCTTACATTTCAAAATATCTTCTCTTTCTATATCATCAAACATTGTATATTTTTCTTGTAATTTAGAATATTTAGGTTCGTATAAATCTTTTGCACATATATATAGTGCATCAAAATTTAAAAAATCATATATCAAATTTAACAGTAAATTTGTTTTACCTGAACCTGAAGGTCCTGTTATAAGCAATCTAAATGGATGTTTAGGTAGCAAAGGATGTTGTTTAGGATCAGGTAATTCTTCTGGTTCTGTGTAATCTTTAATTTTTATCATAATTTACTAGCAGTAAAAATAAAATTTGCTGCAGTAAAAAAAATTAATATTATATAAATGAACTTAGAAAAAGAACGGAAACACAAGTTTTTAAAGCAAATAAAAGATTCAATTAAAATAGTAAAAATAGAAAAAGAAATAAGAAAGAATAATGAAAATCAACTAAAAGAAAAAATAGGTATTCAAAAGAGCTTAGAGGAATTTCATAAACCAATCACTCAAGAAATTGAAAAATATGAAAAATCAAATAAAGATATTGTGAAAAGTATTCAAAATGTTGTAGAAAATATTACATTTCCATCTATAGAAGAGCCTATTGAAGCTGTGAAAGAATTGGTATCTTATACTTATGATATCGATCAAAATTTAAATTTAAAATATTTAAAAGAGGAAAAATTATACAGACCGTCAGTATTTTTAAATGATCAAGAAAAATTAGAGGAGATGTATGGAAGAGCTAAACAATTAAAAGAAGGATTATCTAAGAAAAGAGGCAACTTAAAAAGTACAATTTCTAGAGCTAAAAATATTTCAGAGGAGGAATTAAACCAGAAAAAGAATGATATAAAAGAAATTAAAAATAAAGAAAATATGTTGCAAAATTATATGCATAGATTAAATATGATTCGAAGTAGTAAAGAAATGAAGGTAGGTAAAGGATTGAATGTATTATCGAATTTAACAGAAAAAATATGTAACGGAAGTAAATCAAAGAAATTGTATAATCAAGTAACTTTATTGTTAGATATGTTATTAAAAAATAAAGAAATTACTTATAATGATGTACAACGATATCATAAACAATTTCTCTGTTAATAAATGATAAAATATAAAGTTTATTTGAGTGATGGTCAGAAAAATAAACTTAAATCAGCTTTTAAAAAATAAAGTAGAAGTAACATTACAAATAGATAAATCTAAAACTCCTAATCATGAGATGTATTTAACTAAAACTCAAATTAATCATATTAATAATAAAAAAAGAATTACAATCAGTGAAACTCAATTAGATAAAAATGGAGGATTTTTACCATTTCTAGCGGCACTTATACCCTCATTAATAACCGCTGCTAAATTAGCAGTTCCAGTATTAGCAACAGGTGCTTTATCTGGATTAGCTAGTTCAGCTGTACAAAAAAAGGGATCTGGGAAAAAAAAAACTTGGAAAGGGAATATATCAACAGTGGGAATTAGCGACAAAATGATTATAGAAAATATGAAAAATGAAAAAGGATTTAGAGGTGTGTTTACCCCCGATTTATTACCTAAAACTATAGGAAAATTTGAAAATGGAATCATTAATTTAGATGTATCAACAGGTCCCGGAACTCATTGGGTTTGTTATTATAATGATCCTAAATATAAATATGTGGAATATTTTGATCCGTTTGGTGAATATGACAATATGAAGAAGGACTATATTCCTAAAAATATTAAATCATTTCTTGTTACATCCAATAAAAAAATAGGTTATAATGATAGTTTTTTACAGAAACCTACATCTGTGAAATGTGGTATATTTTGTATGAAATATATAAGAGAAAGGAATAAAGGTATATCACCTAAAAATGTTCTCAAATCATTTCCTACACAAAAACCTAGTGACTATAATGAAAATTTTGTTATGTATAAATGATAAAATTAAAATCTGAAGGTCATGAGAAATCAGAGGAATTTACTGTAAATTTTATTACACCTCTTAAAATAAAAAAATTAGCTTTACAGTCGTTTTCTATGGAAGTTTCATGGTTTAATATAAGTAAGAATTATGGAAATAACATATTTAGATTGTATACATTAGACACAGATATAACAATTACTATCTCAAATGGTAATTATACTATAAGAGGATTAAATGAGTACATGATGAAAATATTCGGTGAGGATCCACCTGTCAAATTTGGTATTATTGAAGCAAGACAAAAAATATCTATTAAACTGAAAAATGGTTGGATAATTGATTTTACAGAAAGTAACTTTCATAAAATTATAGGCTTTTTAAATCCTACATATGGAAGTTATGATGAAGAAACAGAGATTGAAGGTGAACATATTGCAGATATATCTAATGGAAATGATAATATATATATTCACTGTGATGTTGTAAAAGGATCTTTAATAAATCAATATAATTCAGAAGTTATATATTCTTTCACTAATAAAAATCCTCCAGGTAGTATAATTTCAAAAGAATTTAATAATTGGATATTTTTTCCTGTTAAAGTAGATCCTGTTGAAAGAATAAAAATGAGGATTACTAATCAAAAAGGTGAATTAATAGATTTAAATAAAGGAGCTGTAGAATTTAATTTTATTTCTTCTTAAATAAATGAGAAAAAGTAAAAAAATAAAAGGATTTTTAAAGGTTTTATTGAAACCTAAGAATATATTAAATGTAATATTTTCTATGAAAAAGAAAGGAGGTGGTTTAAAAATTCTTCCTAAATAAATGATTTATGATTTAAGTGATACTCGTTATTATTATAATGATCACATTAAAAGTTATGAATTAAGAGAAATTCATCCAAAAGAACATAGTTCAGATGAGAATGCTACCTATGTTTTTCATATTAATGATACTAAAGCAAAAATTTTATATTCTAGAGGATATCTTGAACTAAAATTAAAAATTACAAAAAATGATAAATCATCCATTGGAAACGAAAATGTGAGTCTGGTAAATGGTGGAGGTTTTATCAAAACTTTAAAAGTACATATAGGAGATACTGAAATTGAATCAAATACACAGTCAAATTTTTCAATCATGAATCATGTTTTAAGATTAATTCATTATACTCCTGATTATGTAACATCACAAGCTCAAAATGAATTTTTTTATCTAGATACATCTGATTCATCTGACCGTAATGAGTTCAAATATGATGGTACTTTAGAAGATACTACTAAAATAACTGAATTTTTTAATAATTTGAAAATGAATAAAGATTATAATGAAGGATTCGTAAAGAGATGGGAACTAACGAAAGATAGCAGTGTCATTAAAATATGGACACCTTTAAAAGATATAATCGATTTCTTTAGAGAATATGAAAAGATAATTTCAGGTTTTGAAGTGAAAATAGAAATTCAAAGAAATGAAAATAAAAATATGATATATACTAATATAAGAAACGAAAATTATAAGGTAGTAGTTGAAGGTTTAACCTTACATTTACCTTATATAGAATTAAAAAATTCTGCAGAAAGTTTGTTTCTGGAATCATATCTATCTGATAAAGATATAGAGGTAAATTGGGATCGACATAGATTTAAGATGGTAGGCCTTATAGAAGCAACAGCGGATCTGTGACAGCAACAACAGCGTCAGATGAAGTTTTAAGTGTCTATGTTATTCCTCAATATGTTGAAAGAGATAATAATTATGAAAAAATAATATGATATTTGATCATATAGATATGACAGAATGCTGGTTGATGATTAATAATAAACAAGTTCCTCTTATGCGTTATAAAACAAATTTTACCAATAAAGATTATAATAGAGTGTATGAAGCTCTTTTACATGAAGGATTTTATGATAATAATACAGAAACAGGACCTTTGATAAATAAGGAGAATTTTGGTAAACTGTATCCTATTTTTCCTTTTGACTCATCAAATCATGAAAACTATACCGATTTAAATAATTTAGATATTGAATTTAATTGGATAACGAATAGTCAAAAGTAATATAAGTTTTATTTTATTTTTAAAGAAAGAAAGAGATGTTTTATAAATTTAAAAAATAAAACTATAACAATGGTTAAGAGTTTAAAATCTTAAAATTAAATAAATGAGTGCTTATTATCCACCTTATGATGATCAAATGAAAGAAGGACCTATTGGACCTCCAGGTATAGGTTTTAAATTAATGAATGATGGAAATTATGATATGGAAAATAGAATTTTAAAAAATTGTGAAAATCCTATAGATGATTTAGATTTAACCACTAAAAGTTTTGTTTTGAATAAAATAGAGAATAATCATCATGAATTGAGAGATCTTATAGAAACTAAATATAATGAGAGTTTTTTATCCTTTACTGTAGAAACAGGCAAGAGAATAAAAGAATTAGATGAAACAACTTTACATTCTTCAGAAGGAAAAGCTTTTGATGCAAAAGGAAAAAGAATAGGAAATGTTGCAGATCCTAAAGATGAAAAAAATGTTGTGAATAAAAGATATTTTGAAAAATTTCGTTAATATTACAGAATGATAAATTTGATGCAAAAAATAAAATAATTACAAATGTTTCTGAACCTGAAAATGATAACGATGTTGTCAATAAAATATATTTAGATAATAGAGATATCTGGATTACTGTAGATGATCTTATTTTTATAGATGAAAAATTTACAAAAGTAAATTTCAATATGATGAGTTCTAAATTACTGAATTCAGAGATGCGATTAACTACAGATATGTATATGAAAATATCTATATATATAGCTATATATGTAGAAAATATATATATATATGATAAAAGTTCACTGATATCTCTAGAAATCAATGGTAAGGAAATTTTAAATGCTAATACAAATACAGTAACATGTTTTGCTTACGGTAAACGTGATGATATCATTACATTATGGATAAAATCTGATGGTAACACTTTAAAACCTTATATGCATATTGAAAAAATTTCTTTCTAATAAATGGATATTGATTGGAATGAATTTTCCAGAAAAAATTTATCTGAAGATGTAATTAGAAATCTTATTAGTCATGTAAATTGGGATTTAGTTTTACAATATTCAACACTGTCTGAATCTTTTATTGAAGAATTTGCTCAACCTGATGATTGGCCTAAAATTTCTAGATATCAAAAATTATCAGAAGATTTTATTGAAAAATGTAAAGATAAAGTAGATTGGGTAAACATATCTCAATATCAAACTTTAAGTAACGAATTTATCGTAAAATTTTCTGATAATTTAGATTTATATAAAGTATCAATATTTCAAAATCTTACAGAAGATACCATGAGAGAATTAAAAGATGATTTAAATTGGTTGTATATAACTAGATATCAAACATTTAGTGAAAATTTTATAGAAGAATTTATGCATAAATTAGATTTTTGTTATTTGATTAAATATAAATTTGAACTATTACCTGATCACTTTTTTAATGTTTATTGGAAAAAAATACAAGCAATACAGATGAGTGAATTAAATAAAAAGTTTGGTCATAATGAAATAGAACCTTACCAAGAGAAAATTTTTGAAGAGATATATGAAGTTAAATCAGTCTTGAGAGAGAGTGTTTATCTTTTGAGACAATTAACTAACAAAGAGGATAAATAAATATTTAATAAAAATGTTTCTATATAAATGGATGTTGTATATAATAATGGTATGGAAAAAAAAACTATGTCTTTCTTAAATATAGAGAATCCTACTGAAGTGAAATCTATTTTTATATTTTATTATGATACATCTCTAGAAGGTATAGAAAATTTAACTAATTTAAAAGAATTATATTGTGTGGGTAATAAATTAAAATCTCTTGAAGGTATAAAAAATTTAACTAATTTAGAAACATTATATTGTAGTGAAAATGATATTACATCTCTTGAAGGTATAAAAAATTTAACAAATTTAAAAAAAAATATATTGTGATTTAAATAAATTGACATCCCTTGAAGGTATAAAAAATTTAACTAATTTAGAAACATTAAATTGTAGCATAAATGATATTACATCTCTTGAAGGTATAAAAAATTTAACTAATTTAAAAGTATTATATTGTGAGGGAAATAAATTAAAATCTCTTGAAGGTATAAAAAATTTAACTAATTTAAAAGAAATATATTGTGACGGAAATAAATTAACATCTCTTGAAGAAATAAAAAATTTAACTAATTTAGAAACATTAAATTGTAGTGAACCCATGAGAAGAAATAATGTAGGATTTCCAGTCTTTAAAAATGTTTACTCTGATATCATTGAAAAAAATTAAAAATATGGTACAACAATCGTCCTTTTCTAATAGATCGATAAAGGAAGATTTTTATATGATAACATATTAGAGTTAAAAAATAATTCTAAATAAATGGATCTTTATAAGATTAAACAATCTCTAGAAAAGAAAGGAATTAGTGTAATAGCAAGATTTATAGAATCAAACGGTGATACTGGAACAGCATTTTTAAGTAATTATAATGATAAAGATCTTAAAAAACTTAGTAAGAATATTAAGTCATATTATAATTTTGGTGGAGAGAAAAAATTTAGTAAAGATTGTATACAACTTACTTTTATTGAAAAAAAGTGATTATATTTTATATCTAAGTATGGAAATTTGCTTTTTTAACATCTTCTTCTAAAAAATTATATTATAACTTTAAGATTTTATGAACTCTAAAAAACGCGTCCGTAATTTACGGACGCGTTTCAAAGTATATTTATATATTCTGGTAAATATGAGAGTTTTTTCTATGATTTTCTAACCTATCGTGTTAAATCACTTTATTTTTTCTGACTTTTTTATTTTTTTTCAGAACCTATGTTTTAAAAAATCAAACTTTTATGAGGGGACTAACGGTCCCCCATTTATTTTAAAGGAACCTATAAAACGCGTCCGTAATTTACGTTTCGATATATTTTAAGTCACTTTGTAATCCTAGGATCTCTTTTAAAGTTTATTTCACGCATTTAATTTCATCCCTATAGGGCCTCATATATATCAAGGTAGCTCCAAAATGGGGCTCCCTTGATCATTTATTTGGTCTAAATGTGTATAGACCGTAATTTATAAGGATTTTTTGACATCATTTAATATCTTTTATTAGAGGATTTATTTAATTTCCACCATAATTTACCTATCCTATAATGGGATCATTTATCTAATAAAAAAAGTTAAAATTCAGTCTCAATAATATTCATATAATTCATTTTAAGTTAAAAAAACATGAAATTTTAGAGTCTTAAAACTCTTTTGATTTTTGATTTTTTAAAAAATGGGTATTTTTTAATGATTTTATGTATTTTCGGATGATTTTATACATACTTGATCTCAAAGTTGTCTTAAAATCTTTGAAATATGATAGGAAATTATCTAAATCTTTGAAATATGATTTTATGTATTTTCGGATGATTTTATACATACTTGATCTCAAAGTTGTCTTAAAATCTTTGAAATATGATAGGAAATTGTCTAAATCTTTGAAATATGAAAGGAAATAGTAGTATATGGGGCAGACTCTGGGTGTCCCAGAGTCTGCCCCATATACTACTCCTATATTATTTTCTACACATGTATTTTCCTCAATTTTCTTTTTATTAATATTTGCCTCATATTTTAGACTTTCAACGAATTGTGCATCGAAGCGGACCCATCCGGGCTGCGCAAGTAAAGTCGGAATAGTGGCAATGAGCTCATCCTTCGGACAGGGAATATGGGTATATTTTTGCATGCTTTCTACACTATTTCTTGTTTGTCGTTTTTATTTTCTTGTGCTCTGTTTTAATTTAACTGCAAATTGGGACCTGGGCTTCGCGTGCGAACCTCCCTTTTATCATATTGCATTTTATTTGCGTCTTCAGTATTTTTATCATCATGCCTAGACGTAATTTTCGCGTTGTCGCCTGCATTACTTATTTGGGACTTCGGTCTATTTCTTAAATTTTGACTCGGCCAAAGCCCCTCCGTCAGTTTAAAGGCCCGCTACGGTTTCTTTCTTGCCCCTGAAATTCATGTTTCGCAAAAGTTTGGGTATTTGACCGATTATCATTTCTCCCCGTATTTCTTTCTCTGTTTCCGCTATTTTGCGTATTACGAAATCCATTACTTTGTCTATTTCTAAATCCGTTACTGTTTTCATTTCTAAATCCGTTATTTTTACCATTTCTAAATTCACTTCTTTTATTCCTATATTTATTTTCTCCATAATTATTTTGTGCGTTTCGTTTGTGCCAACAGGTAGAAAAATAGTGCCCTCTTTTTCCGCATCCTATACAATACACCATTTCATTTTCTGATTTTTCACGCCTTTCATATTTTATTTGCTGAGGTTCAAATTTTGAATTTTGTAAATGCCTTTCCATTTGTCTATCATTAAAATTTTTGCCCATATATTCATTACGATAAATTACATTAATTTCTGTACGGTCGCAATCCTCCTCCAAAATTTTCTCTAAGTGCTCTGCGTATTCTACCGCTTTTTCAAAATTCTGAATATTTAGTTTTTTAAATTCAAAAGCCAGATCTTGTCTAACAGACTCTATCCATTCCGCTAACATTAAATTGTTCTTAATTTCACACATTTCATTATTTACGTAATTTCCTAAAAATTCATTTGTCGTATTTGAAATATTTAGCGCTAACTCCGCAACTTTCATTCCTGGAGTCATTTTAATTTTATTTAAATTTGTCTGCTTTTTTGCAGCATTGTAAGGTATGATTTAAATTGTTTCATCAATATTTCCTTTATCTCTCCCATTTTATTTGCTTTCTGCAATTCTCTTTTTTTTTGACAAAAACTCTCTCCTTTAACCTAGTTTTTAAAATTACGACTTTATTTTCCTCCGACCATTCGGCCATTCCTGCAATATTTTCAAACTGTATGATAAAAAATTCAATATCCTCGTCTTTCCTCCCATAAAAAACTGGCAATAAATTAATTAATCCAAACTTCTCCATTTTTACTCTCGGATTTTCAATAATTTCTCTTTGTGACCTATCCGGAGACTTTTGTCGTCTAGAATTTCTATTGGTTCTTTGAGGCATTTAAAACAAAAATTATCCCTTCCAAAATCATACCTAAAATTAACAGCATAAAATACACTTCAAAAATACTGCACATAAAACACTTCAACATGCAAATTAAATATTCTTAATAATAATCAATTTTTTCAACATTATTTTCAATCATTTTAAATATATTCAAATTCTTTTCACTTCCAAAGTGACTGTGCATATTTAATTTAAACAATGCAAAAATCTGGTCAACACATGCTCCTCCATTAAATTTATTCATCTCTTTATTTAAATTATTTTTATCCACCTCAGTATTATTTATTAAAATTTTCATTTAAAGTTTGACTCACACAAAAGCGTCACGGAAACCAAATGTGGGAACCGTATAAAATAAAAGGAAAGGCTTAACTTTATAATTTAAACTTTTAATTATTAATAATTGTCATCTCTTAACATTGCCGTAAATTCTCATATTAGTGGACTTATTATTTAATCGTACATTGCTAGTTGTGCCGCTATATAAAACCCTCCAATTATTTAATTTTTGTGTGAGTCCTGTAAAGGAATTATTAATTATTATAATATTCATTGACTGCACCATTTAAACTTTAACAATAAAACATTTATTAACAACATAAATCTTAATTAAATTCAATTACACTATTTAATTACATTATTTCAGCGGAGGGGACATATGTGACCAAAACGGAAAATCCTAAATATTGGTTATGACCAGATATCATTTTCAATGGGCACATACCTTCAAGTCTGTCTTGGACTTTGTCAGCATCTGTATTTAATGTCGTTCATTTACAGCATTAACTCTAGGTGTAATGCTCCTACGCGTAAATTCGTTTAACATATTGTCTGCTGTAACTCTGCACTCGCACTTATTTCATTCTCTTAGTATATCAATTCATCGCTGTAGTAAGCACAAGTCTTAAATGTCGAAGTTATCTGTTCCAAGTCATGTTAGTATCCCTTTCTTCTCTAGTCTTCTCTTAAGTCATGTTTTTATAATTGTCTGCTTGATTCTCGGGTCACAGGCTGTGGTTCCCTCTCTGGGGGGGGGGGGGGGTAACTCCCCCTTTCCTTCCATTTGCCGCATTGAGTTTGACGCAACAATCTTCTTTTTTGATTGGTTACTCCTTTAACCAATGGAACCATTCCACATCTCGTAAGGCCCAGCTCAGCCCCTCTGTCTTGGCCCCCTAAATTTATGGTCTTCTGACCTTTAGGTTCACGGAGTGATAAAACTTGGTGCCAGTTAGACTACACGTATTGTTCGCCGTTTTGGCCACCATAAAATATGTACATAAAACTGTCTCATCAAATGTGAGATCCATTTCTGGTCTCACAATATACATACACATATATATATATATATATATATATATATATATATATATATATATATATATATATATATATATATATATATATATATATATATATATATATATATATATATATATATTGTTATTGACAGGAATGATATTTTATTCATTCATTAAAATGGGGGGGGGGAATGTAGAATTTTTAATTTTACTTTTATGAATTGATTTAGGCTATTAGTTTTATGTAGATTTTTTTTAATTTTATTATTGAAAGGCAACAAAAGCGCCCAATTTTGTCCCCTATTTTCATGGAATAAATGTTTTTATACTACTTGTTGAATTACTAATTTAATTAAGCGCAGTTCGATGCC
The DNA here is from genome assembly GCA_951213105.1 of Amaurobius ferox. Lineage (NCBI taxonomy): Eukaryota > Metazoa > Arthropoda > Arachnida > Araneae > Amaurobiidae > Amaurobius > Amaurobius ferox. The sequence continues at coordinate 33,582,782 of OX578148.1, forward strand.
TGAGGTTAAGGGTCCCTTTTTTCAGCTGTCAGTATTTCAGCGGTATTTTTTCTTAACGGACATTATTTTAACAGCCATTACTAACGATAGAACCGAAAATGCAGCTATATACGCGATCTAATACATACCCACATGCTACAACCGAAATGTCAGGACAGTTTGTCTGTGGTTTCCTTTGCATTCTTTTGCAAGAAATATTGAAAAAAAAAGTGCCCGTTAATTTCAAATAATAAAAAAAATCTATTATTATTATAATTATTTTCACTTTGAAAACTTTTATCCCACGATCTGTACCTCCCATTTAAGACAAATTACGTTTACTTACAGCGATAATTCGTCTTCTAAATTTCAAAATTTAAACTCTGAACAACTCAAGTTTCACATTTTTGGATTGGGGGGCAGTGTTTCGAAAATAATTGAAAATATATGATTTTTATTTTTTAATTTTCATTTGGATAGCTTTCATTCGAGGATTCCTACCTCTCAATTAAAATCAACCTCTAATTTCCGAACTTAATTTTCAGACCTCTAATTTCCCATTTAAATCCAATGTCAAACGTATAACCTGTTAACATCTTGATACACAGTCGGACGCAGTGTTACGGATAGAATTTTCGTGTCCCTATGCAGAAAATACTCCCCCTATTTTACAAGTTATTAACATTTTTCATAAACTGCTTTAGCAGCTCAGGAACCCAAACCTCCCATCTCCCTCATGCATCATTTTCCCTCTCCTCCCCCATCACCGACCCTGTTTGGACGCGTCTTAAATGTGCATCTGTAATTTCAACAGTATTAATTCATTCCTGTGTAGTTATTTTGGTATTGAATCCATTTGGGCCTTAACAAGTTTGGTACAGTTACTCAAAGCTTTCTTTGTTCCAGTCTGGCAAGTCTAAGAAGTTATTTTTGAGGCAATTGTCCTACGATGTTTATCAGTGATGCTTATGAAAATAATTAATGTGACAGGTGACGATAATCAGTTCTAAAGGACACCAGGTGTATGGTATCACCACAGACGAAGAAGAGATAAGGCAGGCATTGTCTATCCAAATAATCTACAATCAAGTGTAAAGTTTATTTTGATTATATATTGTTCGAAACTCGGCGTGCTTTCAAAGTGTTCACCACTTTGAAAGCCAATTGAGTACAGTGAGCTATTAAAAAACTTAAATTTTATTGAATTACACCGGATTTTTATAACAGGAAGGAACTTGGTTCCGAAAGTTAAGTATAGTAAGAAAGAAAAAGGTTTTCGAAGTTTAATAGACGAAAAAGAAATTTCTGTGAACATAGACTGAATCTAAAACCCACAGATTGCAAAGTACTAAAACCTGCATACATAGCAGATTTTAATCTTTCAGGTACGATAAAATTATTGTTTATCTTGTAATGTTTGCAACCGCGCAAATTCAGCCCTCTTAATCGGAAAGAATTTGTGGTTCTGGGAATATCTCCTCAATCAGTAATTATTCAAACGTGCGAAGTCGAGACAGTGCAACATAAGTAAGGCCAATGGCAGTTGCAGTGGAGTTGCAATGGCAGTTGTTTCCTTATACAGGAAACTCCGTCTGTCTTGAAAATCGTCGAAACTAGTGTTTTCTAACAACACGGTTGTAAATTGTCAGTCCTGTGCACTTGTTAAAACGAACCAAAACAAAGATTGGCATATCTTGTAAATGATTGTAGAATTACGTTCTTGTTTAAATAATTTTGACAAGTGTAGCCAAGCTTCCACTGCAGAGCCTTTTCGCTGTTCACAGGTTGTTTTGCAGAATAACCATGCAACAAACAGATAATTTTAGCGTCTTCTGTAGACCCTGGCATTCATCGGAGTCAGTCTTAATTGAATCAGATTACTGTTCGGTGACGATTATAACCGGATTTCCTATTTTCCAAGTCGTTGGTCATTCTACTCGTATATCATAATCTCTTAATTGGTTGGCATTATTCGCAAAGCCTTTTCGAAATTGTATAGTTTAGTTCACTCAAGGTAAAACGTGACGAAAGACTGTCGTAATCTTATCTTGATATTTCTCCGTTAGCAATGTGATTGAGAACGTTCTTGAATACCTGCTGTTCGTCTTCAACTTGTCGCATAATTGTTTTCATTTGGAATACCTTGTCAAAAGTCATGAACCTATACTACTATAAATCGCCAAACTCGCTAATCGCCTATTCTACCATAAATCTCCAAATCTTTGTCACTGTATTTCATGTACAATGCACGATCTTTCACTGGCTGCAATTGATTCGGATCGCCAAACATATGCAGAATATAATAACCAAACAGGTCGCTTTCCTTCTCGGGATTTCTTTGTCGCAGTCTTTTATCCATGGCAAGAAGTATTTTTGGGGCTAACATGCTAAACTTGTCACATATCACAGCTTATACGGTTACCATTCTTTCTTGGAACGATTTTTTCGACTCTTTCATCAAATCTCGTTCTTCACGAGAACGGTTAACTTGCAAGCGCGAAGCAGACTGGACAGTTTTTCCTTCTACGTTATTAGCCACGACGCTTGTGGGCGTTAATAACAAAACACTTTCCTTACCATGTCGTCCTTCTGCTATCATTTCACGGATAACACAACATTTTCCAACTCCAGTTGAACAACTCATTATTGATTATTTTCTATCAGTATCTCTATTCAGCTGGCGGTTGAAGTGGTTGAGAACTTTTTCCTGCTCAGTGTTAAACATAATGCACTGTTGTACCTGAGCGTTATTAGTCCGTTCTTCAGTTTCATTTGATTGTTTCACGAAGTCCAAGTTCTCGTCAATATTTGACAATTGATCATATGCATCGCACCAATTAAAGTATCTGTCTTTAGTGCGCAATCTGATGTCAGTTTCAATAACAGGCACCTCTGGACCAGCTGCTGCAACTTCCATCCAGTCGTGCTGATCAACATCTCCTTCATTTTTAAAGTACCGGTATCGGTATCTTTCCCTTCGGTATCTTTCCCTGTCTATAAAAATATTAATTATTTAGAATATGGAACAATTTTAATTAAAAAATCGTCTCTGTGACTGAAGCGGAGACCGAAAGACCTGGTTTTTTCTTTTTTTTTTTTTTTTTGAGGGGGCGGGATAGATTGGAAGATATTTTTCCAGTGAATGCGACTAATAGTGTTTCATTTGTATTTATACGGAGTAACTTCAAAGAAAATTTCGTTAAAATCGTTGAAGCCGTTCTTGGGGGAAAAAAAACTCCTTTCGTGGTTTTTCATACTATTTCCGAGGTTTTTCATACTATTTTAGATTTCTATGGCTAAAAACCTATCCCGCATTAGTTGTGACCAGTGTGTAAAATTTTAAGATTTTTAGCGCCAGCCGTTTTTTAGAACAGCGGGGGCAAAGATGACATTTGAACAGACAGATCCTAAAGCTCAGCCAGATGTAGACAGATTTTTGCTATGATTGACTCTTTAAGTACTGACGTGTGGTTCAAGGGATGCAATAAGATATGTATCTTGGCGTCCAGATATATTGCATTGAAAAAGAAACTGAAGGAGAATGCACGGGTAGCATTGTCTCACTTTCGTAGCTTGGGGTAGACGTGTCTAAGCTGAGAGTTCTTGGAGGAGTGAACATTATCTTTCTCCTTTCATGGAGAGATTTCGTTCGTTTTCAAAATATAGTATTTATTGCTCGAGGACTCTGGAGAGTACTTTTAAAGATTAATAGCAAATTTGATTTAGATAACATAAACTTAACTTTTAGTAATTGAAAAAGTAAAGCTTGATGAGTGATAGATACATTTACCTTCTTACTTATTTTCCTTTATTTTTATAAAGACTAGTTGAAATAAACATACAGTTTCTCGTGTATTGGGTTTTCCTTTCAAATGACAATTTTGAATTGGTTCCACAGAGAAACGCAAAACCGTGGTTCCACTGTAAATAAAATTGCAAAATGTCATCATTTATTTTAATTTTAATCCAGTTTTTATATTTTATTTCATTTGTAACATTGTTAAAATATGGAACATTTTTTTTTGCTATTTCTGGTGCTTTTTTTATGCCTTCCCAAAGTTATTTCAACCCACTTTATCTCTATATATCAGTGATGCTTATAGCAAATAAATTTAAAAACTTCGTTTTGGGGGGGGGGGGGGGTAAAAGCTTTTATTTATAACTCGCCACGAACAACTTCAGTGGAAGCAAATCATAAGGAATCAATTTGATCAATGGTTAAATGTTTGATATTAGAAACTTGGCAGTCTTTAACTTTTCATCATCATATGTTAAAATTTTTCTCTTTTATATATATTAGTGAGGCTCGCTGGCATTCTGCTCATAAAAAACCTGTTTATTCGTGAGATATACTCTAATAAATGACAACTCTTAATCACTGTCTGCGTAGCGAAAACGCAAAAGGGGGTATTATAATATCCACTGTTGTAAATAAATTAAGAATGAGCCTAATATTCAGCTTTGTTTTTCAGTATTTGATGTCACACGCAACGTAAAACTCAAACATTCTCAAGGGGAATATATATATATATATATATATATATATATATATTTGCATAATATGCACAAGTTTAGATATTTAGATGACATATTATGTGTATCCCCAAATAATATCCCTATAGTATTGAACTTTTATCCAAAAAATTTACAATTAAATGCAAGTAATAATGACTCTAAAGTTGCAAACTTTTTAGATTTAAATTTAAATTTGCAAAATAGTAATATGGTTACAAACTTGTATGATAAAAGACAGGATTTTAAATTTAATACATCAAAAATTCAACAATTTGACTCTTGTTTTCATATATCAGTATTTAGAAATATTATAATAAACCAGGTTCTTAGAATCAATAAAATTTGTGATAAATATTATAAATTAGCACATTTTATGGAATTATTGAGTACAGCGACTAATAATGCATATCCTCCCAAGTTCGTTATTAAGATTATCAACTCAGTGTATCAACTTTCACTCGATAACATCCTAGAAATCTTTCCCAATTATAGTGGCTAATATATTAGAGGAAAATTTTTTTTATATATAATTATTTATTAATTATATAAATAAATAAAAATGAAAAATAATAAACTAAGTCAAAAAAATTAAAAAATCGGAAAATAAGATGCATTAACATTAATGTTTTCAATTTTATTTTCGCTAAAAAATTGTAACTTTTGCCAGTATTGAAACTACGATTTGAGCGCCCTTATTATGGTGTATAGTGGCATTCTCGTTTATCCAGCTTTCCTTTGAATTACTTGTTTAGTAAGATTGTTCATCTTTGATTCATGTTCATATTCAGATCTGCGTACTGGGTTGTTCATATCCTGAATTGCTTTTCCGGTCTCCAGCTTAGACTCACTGGACGGGTCTGGGAGTATTACTGTGAACGTTCGTACTGCCTTCCTGGTAGAATTTCGACTTATTCATTCCGGTGCTTCTAGATAATTTAAGCTGTTGAGGTTAATCGTGTATACACGTGGTGAAAGAAGAAGGGTTCATGCCGCATGGTAATACAAATTTTCTTAATGTATCCTATTTTCATTTTTTCATTTTTTGTTGCCTGTAGTCTGAATTAGAGTATTTATAGTAATGTACTATTGCTCTATCTGAAACAGGCATGTGTTTGGGCTAGTTAGAGTTAAATATTCAGACCTAAGGAGGAATTTAATTCCAACTGATCATCGAATTTGGGCTGGTGCTGTTTGTTCTCTTCTTTTATCGGCCTTATGACCGTGAATTTGCTTCTTTGGTGATGTTAATATCACTTGCTTTTTATTATTATAACATATTTCTACATATATATATATATATATATTAATATATATATATATATTAATATATATATATATATATATATATATATATATATATATATATATATATATATATATATATATATATATATATATATATATATATATATATATATATATATATATATATATATATATATATATATATATATATATATATATATATATATAAATCGAAAGATTTTAATCGAAAACTATGCATAAACAGCTATTGTATGTACAAAAAAACCCATCTCTAGCATATCTGTTACAAATGAGTAACTATAGACCAAGACTAAGGATAAAAATAGAAGGTAACATATCACTACAATGGAAAGGGGGATGAGAAGAATATTAGGATACAAAAATCACAATTAAAAAGTATATATAAATATAAATAAAAATGAAAAAGAAAACACAGCAAAAATGAGAAAAGGCAATAATAATTAGCTCAAGCTCAAGATAAAAGATTTATATTGTCGTGGGACAGTATTGGAATTTTCCTGTCGCCACTTCACTTCTAGAAAGTATTACCCCCCCCCCCCTCTCTCTCTCTTTGGAAACGGTTGACATTCCATTGCTCTGAGTAGGAGACCAGCTGCAGTCATGAGATAGTGGCAAAGGACGCTATGTTATTTTTAAATAAAATGAAAACCTGCAAGAGGGCTAGAGCCCCCCAATATTTAGCCAACCCTTTTGGCCAAATCCAGTGATTCAAATGGAGCCCGGCCGCACCACTGAATTTATGGGTTTTCGAACCTATAGCGGCCTAGCGTCAACTATGGAGCCCAGCCAGGGGGTTGTCCGTTTTCCCGACGAAGAGAAGAGGAGTTGAGGGAGAACTCAGTTGGTATTTTTTGAGAGACAAGTGCTCGTCGTCTAAAATCGACGGAGGAGATCTGTCCCGATGCCGTCCTGCCCGTGCCTTAAAGGGGTAAGTCCTTTTGTCCTCTCCCACTGCAGGCTGAGTATCAGAGAACAAAATTAGAGTTTAATAAGGAATCTAACTGCATAACTTGTTGGTTAATATGATAATTAAAACTAGAGAGAGGGGAGAGATCATGATGAGCATCATTCAATGCCTACCACTTAGCGAACTGTAAATGTATTATATGGATTTAAGATGTTATTTTTGTGTTTTAAATTTTAAGTAACAAGTTTAAATATAAGTATTTTGATATAAAAGCTTTATTAACTTTTAATTAGTACTTATTGTGTATTCTCGTGATGCATTTTCCAATTGATCTGAACCTGGAGATATGCTCGGTAATCGAGCAAGTGGCGTGCAGAAATACGATTAGCGGCCAAAGTGTAATTGTAAGTTTTTTTCAGCGGAGCCACGCCACATATTATGGCGCCGAGACCAGTCTTGTGCACAGTTATCAAAGTGCCTCGATTAATATTTGACTGGATAATTTAATTATTCAAAATTCAAAATTCAGAGAAATTTTTTTTTGTGATATGAATATGCATCATGGGAAGACAAATACCTTTGTAATATTGTAAATAATAAGTGAGTTAATATTTAGTAATTTGAAAGTATATATAAAAATTGTACAAGATGCCGGATACAAATAGTACAGAAGCGCCCGAGCAGGGAGACGAGAATCAAAGTCGTTTACAGGGGTTAACCTTTTTACTTGGAGTATTCGAAGGAAATGCTGAAACAGACTGTAAGATTCTCGTCGACCAATTTGATTCGATAGCCAAATTGGGAAAATGGACCGAACCAGAAAAACTCGTAGTATTAAAGTCGCGTTTAAAGGGAAATGCATTAAAATTCCTAGCGAGTTCGGCGGAATTACGTAAAGAAAGTTCGTACGAAATACTAAAGGAAAGACTACTAGAATTTTTTTCACAGAGGACAAGCATAACTACCCGCCAAATGCAATTTACTCTAACTAAACAATTTGAAGGTGAGAGCGTCGAGGCATTAGCCCACAGAACCAAATGTATCACGCTAACTTATCTCGAAAGTGCAGGTGATTTGAGTAGCGAGGAGTAAAAAAAAATCATAGACCAATTAAGACTAGGAAAATTTTTGGACGCACTAAACATGCAAATTAAGAGAGAGGTGCTAAAAGCAAACCCGTTGTCCTTCGAAGCGGCGATTATAATTGCAGAAAATATAGAAAACGCAATAGCAATCGCTCCACCAGAAGCAGAAGCTTTAAACAATATTGTCAGGCACCCTGGACCACCGGCATTAGAAACTGAAATAGAAAAACTACGAAAAGAACAAGAAAATTCTAGCAAATACATTTTAGAAACAACAGGCGAACAAATTAATGCACTTAGATTGGAGCAAAACACACATAAAGCTAGAACTCCTAATAATATCCCTAATGATATGTTTTGTCTATTTTGCGGACGCACAAACCATCTGATGATCAATTGTAGATTATATAACCGGGATAATGAAATGGGTAGATCTCAGAATTCACGCCCACAGGAGTTTAACAACCAGAGCGAAAGGCAGTATACGCAAAGAGAAAGGCAGGGGTCAGCTAACAATTTCAGCCGCAATAACCCCCGCGGAGAGTACGCAAGACGAAATCCGGGGTTTTCACATACATTTAGAGGGAATAGATACAATGAGAGAGAAAATCCATTCCCCAGAAGATCTTTAAACTAGAGAGGGGCGGCAATTATCATAAGCTCCCAGAAAACCCGCCCCAGTTAAGTTACGATGGATTTGGTTATGTTGATAACCAGGGAGAAATAAAGAATGCACGAATTCATAAGGATAGGAAGGTGTGTAAATACGAAGTGATTTCTGCTTTAGACGAAAAATTAGGAGAAAAATCTATAAAATTACCTACAATACAAGTAATATTTAATAAAATGCCCGTTGCAATGATGATAGATAGTGGCGCAACAATTAGTATAATCGGAAAAGAAACATTCCAAAAAATAAGAGAAATATGTCACGTTAAATATTTATCAAGATCAGTCACGATTAAAACGTTGGCAGGAGAAAGGCTAAATTATATAAACGTTATACAAACGTCATTTAAAATTGAAAAGAAAAACTTTAAACACATATTCTACGTTACTACCGCCAAATTTCCGCATAATTATGCCGGGATAATCGGATATGATTTTTTGAAACTTCAGAACGCCATTATTGATACAAAACAAAACATACTAAAAATAGATGACATAATAATCCCTTTAGGAGAGCAAGAAAGCGTGCTAAACATAATTTTAGATACAGCAATTAGAACGCGCAAGAAAATTAAAATAGACCCTCAAGAATCTAATCTAGTTGAAATTAATTGCGCTTACACAGAAAATAAATTAGAAAATTATGATTTTGAACCAAAAATTTTAAAACAGCCTTTAAACATCAACCCAACGATTTTTCACTTAGAAACAGAAGAGACTAACCCAAATAAATTCATGTCAATTAAGAATGAAGGGTCACATAAAATTACACTTAATAAAAACACGTTGATAGGGAAATTAAAATACAATATTAAACAGGATAATGAGGAAATTCACTTTATAGATACTACTAGGAATAAAATAGAATTGGAAGATAGAATATATAGAATAAGAGAAGTTAGACGGAACGAATTACTGGAAACAGACTTTAACTTAGACCATATGCCAGTCGATCAGAGGAAAGATTTATTAAAATTATTAATGGATTACGGAGACGTATTTTCCAAAAATTTAAACACTTTAGGATGTACAGAAGTAGTAAAACCTAAATTCATTCTATCGCACCAAAATCCGATAGAAACTAGAGCGTATGAGGTACCCTACGCGTTGAGAAAAGAAGTAAAAAGACAAATTGACGAAATGTTACAAGCAAACATAATTAGACATAGTGACTCTAATTATAGCGCAGGAATGGTTCTAGTGAAGAAACAAAATACGGATAAATTCAGAATTTGTTCAGATATAAGACTTTTAAACAGTATTTCACAAAACTTTAATTATCCAGTGCCAACAATTCAAGATATAATGACAAAACTAGCAGGTTTCGAATTTTACGCAAAATTAGATTTCCAGAGCGCATTTTCACAAATTTTGTTACCAGAGGAAGAAAGACATAAGATGGCATTCACAACCCCATATGGAAGATTCGAATACAACAGATTAATATTTGGACATAAAACTAGCGGCGCGTGGTTTCAAAAAGCTATAGATATTGTTCTTAAAGATTTACACGAACATGACATTTTCGCGTATTTTGATGATGTGGTTTTAGCGGCACACACATATGAAGGACTAAAAGAGAAATTAGATCTTGTTTTTCAAAGGCTAAGGGATTTTAATTTAACGTTGACACCGACCAAATGTGAATTCGCTAGAGAGAAAATGGAATATTTAGGGTTTACACTGACTAAACAGGGATTAAGTCCAACTGATAATAATACAAAAAAAATTGTTTCTTTCCCCAGTCCAAACACTGTTCGAAAACTTAAAAAAATTCTGGGCCTATGTAACTTTTACCCAGACTATGCGCAACTCACCGCTCCACTAGTTGAGCTAACGGCTAAGCGGAATAGATTTTCATGGTCTCCGCAATGCAATGACGCATTTCAAGAATTACAAAATAAATTTTTTCAGCATCCTTTAGTGCTACAACCGGATTTAGACAAACCGTTCTACCTTAATACAGACTCAAGCTTGACCTCAATTTCTTCAATTCTGTTACAAAAGAATAATGAACGCTTACAACCAGTACTATACTCAGACCCGGATTAAGCATATCTGTGGCCCCGGGCCAGAACTTAGAGAGGGGGCCCCTGTTCACTGTAAATTTTGCAAATTTCTTTCTTTGCAATAATATATGTACAGTAATAGTACTAACTTGTAGAACGTATACTTAAATATGTACAAATGGCTAAAATTGTTTCAATAATCATCAGTTGAATGATTCCAACGAATGTTACATTTGTTTTTGACATCAAATGTTTACATTCTTTACAACATATAAGGGGGGATATCAAGATATGAAAATGGGACTGTGACATAACGATTTGTTGAAAAACAAGTTACAAGAAGACTCAAGACATATTCTGGCTTACACAATCTTTTTTCTTGACTTCTTAGTAGCAAAATCATCAATTATATCGTTAAAGTCCATTACTTTAAGTAACTCGTTTTCAATGCTTAAAATGCTTAGGTCGTTTAATTTCTCCTGCTTCATCACACTGTGTTTTTCGGATTTTATAATTTTTAACTTCGAAAATGAACGTTCACCACTTGCATTGGAAACCATCATGCAACTATATATTCGCAACCCTATTTCTATGTTAGGGAAAGCAGATGATATTCCACTTTCATGCATATAGCTGTAAAAGTTTTGTAGATTCAGTCTCCTTCTTTTCTCCTGTATATATCTCATCTGGAACTCGATGGATCTGGAACCTGTTTCTCCATCATCGTCTTCATCACTCTCCTCTTCTTCGTCATCAGCAGATATGTCCATAAAGAGCACTGCTGTCTCAGGATAATTTGCATTAATGTATACTTTGATATGGATCCATTCTTCTGCAAGTTCTCTTCCATCAACATCATCTTTGTATATATTTGCAAAACATTCACTATGCTTTCTTACAGATTCTTCCTCTAAGAAAAGCAGATCCTCAAAGAATCCAAAAATCTCAAAGATGTTTCGGTAAGCTTTAGATCGAGCATCCAAGTTTTTGATTAAACTGTCTACCAAGGAAGGAAAGTTTCAATCTTCATATTTTCTTTACCAGATAAAACAACATCTGGGTAACCTTCGTTATCATAAAATGTCAATCTAGAACTTCGTTTTTTTGTTCGGATTATGGAATCCTGGTAATTAGGCTCTTTTTTTGATCTGGGCAAGGCTTCATACCAATCATAGTTTTCCCTCTTCTCCTGAATACACAATGTGAGAGATTCCAGGAGTTGCACGGCGACATGCAATGTTACAGTTGATTTTTGCAGAGAAGTATTGACTTTATTAATTCTTCTCAATAAATCACACCAAAAGTATGTGAGGAAGAATGTCTGAAATCTCCCCATATACTGTTTTAGGCCTTCAGCTTTCAATCTCGTTTCTGATGATTCAAACAAGTCTGATGACATGGAATTTAATGTTGCCTCAATAGATGGGTAGCTTTCTTTCAAGGCTATGATTGCATCTGCTCTATCAGACCACCGGGTATCAGATAAATTTTCCAGAATTATCTTTTTTGAACCTAACATGGATGAGAGAATTCCCCATCGATGCGTTGAGGAATTAAAAAAGATTTACAGATTCTGTATGAAGTCAAAAAATGCAGCAACTTCTCTGCAGCTTTCAGCTGCTCTAACATCCACAAGATTCAAGGTGTGAGCTGCATATGGTATGAATAATGCCAAAGGGTTTTCCACCTTGATTCTAGCCTGAAGTCCATTGTACCTGCCACTCATGTTAGACGCGTTATCGTAGGATTGACCTCTGCAGTTAGACAGGGAAATTTGGTTTTCCTTCAAAAGTCCAGTAACTTCATTGAAAAGATTTTCAGCACTATGTCCATAAATTGGTATGAACTTTAAAAACCTTTCTACAGAGACGTCACTTCTTACATATCTAATTATGAAAGTCAGTTGATTTATGCGAGATACATCAGGCGTAGAGTCCACAGATATCGAATAGTACTTTGCTTGTTTCACTTCATCCACAATTGCTGCTAACAACTTCTGACCTATGACGTTAATGTACTCATCACTAATTGTTGACGAAAGATAGGACACGTTACCCTTTCCTTTCATGCGGAGTACGATCACGTTAAACATGTGGGTCCTTAAGTCCTTCCGAGAGGTTGGTGGTAGGGGAAGAAGGGTACAGTCCCTGTGGATGCCCCCCACTGGATTCCGGTCTAAATTGGGTGGCACTTCCCGGCCGTCCAAACGGTTACCTTACACCTTTCTGGTAGGTCGGACGGTCTGAGTCTCAACAGCAACAACGTTACCTTTTCCTGCCACTCCATATTTTTTAATATGCTCATGTAAGAACGGGTTAAATTTGCTAACTAATTCCAAGGTTCCCATGTTATTCCTATTTTTCGCTGACCCAAATCTATCCTCATCATCTATGAATGGTAGACCCCTCTGTGCTAAAAATTTTATGACTTCGACCACTCTTCGCAATATTTCTCTCCAATAATCTCTTTCTTTGTTCATATGGATTTCAAGTTCTGTGTCTATTCGTCCTTGTTCTCTGCATCGCCTCATGTACGTAAACAGATTTTTTCTATGTTCGATGCTCGTTTCATGGCCTGAGAGGGATCGTGAAGCATGTTTCACTTTATTAACTGTATGTTACACTTTATTAACTGTAAATTGTGTTTCGAAAGTTAATTCAGAAAAATGTATAAGATAGATTTTTATTTTGGAAGAAAAGTTACACGTTTATACAGTCGAAATTTAATTCATAAAATATTATATTTATATTATATTTTTAATTTATATGTAATATAAATTTCATGCCACTTGGGGGGCCCCCCCAGAGTCGGGGGCCCCGGGCCATGGCCCGGTTGGCCCTGTGGTTAATCCGGCCCTGACTATACTACAGTAAAAACTTAAACCACACGAGCAAAGACATCCCGCAGTAAAAACGGAGCTCATGGCTATATTCTACGGAGTTAAAAATTTCCACAATTACCTTTACGGAAAAAAATTCTATATTATTTCCGACCACAGACCCCTTAAATATCACTTAAAAATTTCTAACCCGGCTAATTTGGAAGCCCACTGGCTATTAAAACTATCAGAATATGACTATGACTTTTTACACATAGACGGAAACTCGAACATCTTAGCACACTATCTCTCCAGAGAAAATTTCGAGAACAACCTCAGTAACATAGAAATTGTAGGGAATAAAAATAATATTGAAACAATAAATAGCTTAGAAAATAAATCCCAACTTCCAAATATCGAAGAAATACACAGAGAGCAAATAAAGGACGAAATTTTAAATAAACTTAGGAATAATATTAGAGAACAGCAGCATAGTAAAACTAAGGATTTCGAGCAATATTTTATTGACCCAGAAACGGATCTATTGATGTATGTCTCGCAAGATAAAAATATCATCCGCGATAGCTCAATAGAACGGGTAGTGATTCCGAAGAGTTTACAAAGGAGAATCTTACTACATTTACATAGCCCTCATCAGAGAGTAGGAAAACTTTACGATTTGGTTAGCAAACTTTATTTTTGGGTTGGAATTTATGGAGACACAAAAAATTGTGTAAATTCTTGTGAGGACTGTAGGGGACTCAAAGGAGTTCACCCCTCCCCCTTTCCATTGGGTAGGAATATAATCCCGCAATATCCAGGAAATTTAGTGTCTCTTGACATTTTGGGCCCTCTAAGAAGAAGTAAATATGGGAACCGGTACATTTTGACTGTGGTATGTCATTTTAGCAGGCACGCGGAACTTTATCCGATAGATAATATTACTGCGGACACCATTGCAACAAAATTAATTACGTATGTGACTATTTACGGCAAAAGCGAATTTGTGCTTACGGACCGCGGAAGCCAATTTACCAGTCAATTATTTAAATCTATACTTAATAAACTAGATATCCATGCAAAATTAACTTCAGCAGCGAATCCGAGAACAAACGGAATCTCAGAAAGAATTAATTCAGCCATAAAACGTGCAATCGAGTGTTACAAGCAAGACGATTGGGAAACAGCCGTAGGAATTCATAAACATGTTATAATGCAGTAGACCACAGGTATGTCACCGAACTTCTTGTTCTTTTCCCGGGACCTACCATTATTTATGGACATCGTACCAAATAACGCGGAGGAGACTCAAAATTATATACGAAACCAACCCCAAAAACTGGAAACTATGGCCGTAGCATACAAACAAGCCTACGAAAATTTAATCCGCACACAAGAGATACAGGAGGGAAAATATTTAAAAAAAGCAAAATTTAGAAAACTAGAAATAGGCCAAAAAGTTTTTGTAAAAAACATTCCAAACTTCGGAAAAAAACGTTTTAGAGGCCCGTATAGAATAATAGAAAAACTAACAACCCACTTATTTTTATTAAAACTAATTAAAGATCCTAGGGCAAAGCCAATCAAAATAAATATAAATCGAATATATGAAATGCCTGATAGGAGACCGCACTTATTACATGAAGCGCAAATCGAAACGCGAAGAGACGCTCAAAGCGACTTGCAAACCGAAACAAACAGAGCGCCAGGCGTTGCCACCGAAAATGCTGAAGATAGCTTTTACGATCAAATCCTTCCATTTCAACTCGTATTGGAAGATAACCTCTCCCCGAAGGAAACGCGTCCCCCCCTCCCGGTAGACCAAAAACAGGTTCAACAAAAGGAACAGATTGTCACAGAGAGATCGGAAGAAAACAACATAGGGCCCGGGCAATCGACTATTTCTAGCACAGAGAATACAACGAACACTGACAAAGTTAGCTCAAATAATTTAAATAATTCCTAAGAGGAGGATAACGTAGAAAATATACATGAACAGAAATCAACCGTTTAAGGGAGAGTATTTCACAACTCTCGTTATAAACTGAGGCCACGGAAAATAAAGTAATGTAATAGGTCAGTGGAAAACAATTTAAAGTTACACGAAGGTCACTTAAATATAAGTTAAAATAATACCGATTAAAATAAATCCAGAGTAAAGGTTATCTCAGTAAAGACTTAGAGGAGTAAAACGAAATGTAACAAGAACTTTTATCATTAACGCGCGATTATGAATAATATTTAAAGAAATAACCGCAAAAGTGAGGCAATTAAATTAAACTTTCACGTAATTTAAAACTTAGGGAGTTAAGGTAAGATAAACTGAGATGCAGGCGTCTAAAGTTTAAATGACCGGACAGACAGAGCGATCGGCTGTCAGTCGAACACCCTAAGCAAATCTAATTCCTAAAATAAGTAATTTAAACTTTAAGTAAGCAAATTTAAGCACCCTAGCGAAACAAGTACATTAAACTGTCATCCTAAATAAATAATAAGAGTAATTTCACTCACGGAGCTTCCAGAAAAAATTTATATGTGTAATCCAATTTGTTAGAAAATCCGTTGATCAGCACACAAAGAGACGGTACTACTGCCGCGCGTTGACTTTGAATTTTTTCGACCCTACTCGCTGTCCAGTCACATGACCAGCGGAAACAAATCACGTACGCGGTTTCAATTACCGCAGGACAGAATCAAAGACAGCGTCTGTTATTGGCCCACGTAAAGAAAAATAAAAGAGAAAAAACTTTTGTCAGGTCGTACGAAAGGTGACCGCTGCTAGAGTAGAAAGTATACTACGGTACAGGCCTTTACCAGGGATGGCAATTTTAAACCGGACAGCCGGGTGGTACGTAAAGAGGGGAATCAAAAACGTTTAGAAAAATGATTAGAGAATTAATTAGAAATGAGTAGAGACATGATTAGAGAATTAATTAGAAATGATTAGAGAATTAAGTAGAAATTAGTAGAAAAATGATTAGAGAATTAATTGGAAATGAATAGAGAAATGGGTAGAGAATTAAGTAGAAATTAGTAGAGAAATGATTAGAGGATGGAGTAAAGTAATTGATTAAGACTGAATTAGTAGAAAAATTATTAGAGGATGGATTGAGGGGATTGATTAGGGTCTGGAATGAAATAAGACATTTAAGAGGGCTCTTGAAAGTAAGAATAAATAATTCTTAAGAAAACAAAAATGCCTTTTTCAATAAGAATTTCTATAAAGAATATGTATATAAATGGTTAATGTAAAATAAATGTGTTTAAGAAAAAAAAATGTGTTTAATGTAAAATATGTAGGGTAAGAATGTAGAAAACAATAAAAGTAAAATGTTCTCTGATACAATGCAGTGGACAGAGTTCAAGGACTCTAAGCCTCCTACGTCTAGATGTCTATTAAAGTACGAATAGAATTTCTAATGCGAAATTACATCAGTTTTTTATATTGATAAAGTACATTGTGAGAAGCAAGACTATGTGCATTTAAATACCCTAACTATGATTAGCGGGAGAAACTGCAGAAGTTTGCAGACACGGATCCGGTCTTCAAAAACGAAAGTTGCCATTATAAAGACTTTTTGCAGCAACAAAGGCGTAGTTTTACAGCTCACATAAGCCTTTACCAGCACATGTATGCAGCACCATTAACCGAAAACGAAATCATTCCTTCCTTGGACCAAAGGGTATCAAACAGTGCAACTTCATTTTCGCCGTTTTAGTGCAACGTTGTAATGCAACTTCATTTTCATCGTTTTAATGCAACGTCTTAGTGCAACTTCATTTTCGCAGTGTTAAGTGCAACTTCATTTTCGCAGTTTTAGTGCAACGTTGTTGTTGTTGAAACCCAGACCGTCCGACCTACCAGAAAGGTAGTGCAACGTTGTAATGCAACTTCATTTTCATCGTTTTAATGCAACGTCTTAGTGCAACTTCATTTTCGCAGTGTTAAGTGCAACTTCATTTTCGCAGTTTTAGTGCAACTTCCTTTTATAAAGTGATGTCACAACTGATCCTGCTCACAGAATATTCCTTCCATATTGAATATCACTAATTTCGTTACCCTACAGAACAAACTATCAATCCTTTAGTGTATAATGTGAACGAACAAATGTTCCCAATTCATGTGTTCTCATGACAAACTTTCATATTATGTGAATACACTTAACAGACTAGAAAGTACAATCAGTATGCTACATTAGACTGTTTGGCAAATTTATACCAAACGGACAGTGAAAATCTTGCACCTTAATTAGTCTTTGGACATACTTGGAGAGAAAGAATATTTCCGTACCTATAGGGCGTGTCATTATGTATATAATATTAATGTATAATTTTATTGTTAAATGTTATTGTTATCTCTTTTCATTTATATGTATACTGTGTATAATTTGTAACCTTTTTTTTGGTAGCTTAACTGTTTGAAAAAGAAACTTGGTTTCTTTTCCCTAGTTGGGGGAAGCCAGTGTCGTGGGACAGTATTGGAATTTTCCTGTCGCCACTTCACTTCTAGAAAGTATTAACCCCCCCCCCCCCCTCTCTCTTTGGAAACGGTTGACATTCCATTGCTCTGAGTAGGAGACCAGCTGCAGTCGTGAGAAAGTGGCAAAGGACGCTATGTTATTTTTAAATAAAATGGACACCTGCAAGAGGGCTAGAGCCCCCCAATTTTTAGCCAACCCTTTGGAAGGGGCCAAATCCAGTGATTCGATGGAGCCCGGCCGCGCCACTGAATTTATGGGTTTTCGAACCTATAGCGGCCAAGCGTCAGCTTTGGAGCCCAGCCAGGGGGTTGTCCGTTTCCCGACGAAGAGAAGAGGAGTTGAGGGAGAACTCAGTTGGTATTTTTTGAGAGACAAGTGCTGGTCGTCTAAAATCGACGGAGGAGATCTGTCCCGATGCCGTCCTGCCCGTGCCTTAAAGGGGTAAGTCCTTTTGTCCTCTCCCACTGCAGGCTGAGTATCAGAGAACAAAATTAGAGTTTAATAAGGAATCTAACTGCATAACTTGTTGGTTAATATGATAATTAAAACTAGAGAGAGGGGAGAGATCATGATGAGCATCATTCAATGCCTACCACTTAGCGAACTGTAAATGTATTATATGGATTTAAGATGTTATTTTTGTGTTTTAAATTTTAAGTAACAAGTTTAAATATAAGTATTTTAATATAAAAGCTTTATTAACTTTTAATTAGTACTTATTGTGTGTTCTCGTGATGCATTTTCCAATTGATCTGAACCTGGAGATATGCTCGGTAATCGAGCAAGTGGCGTGCAGAAATACGATTAGCGGCCAAAGTGTAATTGTAAGTTTTTTTCAGCGGAGCCACGCCACACACACATATATATATATATATATATATATATATATATATATATATATATATACATATATATATATATATATATATATATATATATATATATATATAAATATATATATTCAATCTGTAAGATCGAACACAATTATTCTAGGTGTAAGGTTTAAAATTTGTCATATAAGTAAGAAGTATATGAATTGAATGTGCGAACAGTGTATTGAATGTATAGTATTTGTCAGCTGAACTCATCTGTTGACAACGTTTAGAAAAAAATTAATATAAGTTTGTTGCCATTCGGCAAACGATAATAATGTGCATAAATTGCTCACACTCAATATTATGTTGTTTGATAATATAGAAGCAAAGCTGAATACTGTACTCCTATTTAACTATCTTACAATAATGGAATTTTTGCGGGTCACTTCGCAAAAAAATGCAGGTTCTATTTTTCGAGGATTCGCCAAATTTTAATAAATTGAAACGTTCTTAATCTAATCTGTGTACCAAATTTCAGATCTCTAGCACGTATTAAAGTGTGTTAAAAATGCCATCAAAGACGCTGAAACAGACAGACAACCACACATCGATCATGACGTTACACCTTTTTGGTAGGTCTGACGGTCTGGGTCTCAATAACATCGATCATGACGAGTTAAATAAAAACTTTTAAAAACAATTAATGTGAATCGAGAACAATAGGTTGATGATATAACGAAGTATATTCTTAAATGTATGTTTCATTTCTTTCTTTTCACAACTTACCAACGTTTTGTTGTTCTCTCCACAGTACGGGTAGTATTTATCGCAAAAAGCTTGATCTGCTTCTTCACATCGCTCAGGGTACTTTGCACAAAACAGGCTTCTTTTTAACCTAAGTCAGAAAATAGAATATCCAATTATATATTTTTTTTCATGTATACATATGTGATTGAAAAAGTATACATTTAAAATAAAAAATCTGATGTGGGCAGCACATGACTTTTCTTGCAGACTTATATACACATTCTCTTTATTTTAATTAAATTTAATTCACTATTAATTCAATTTTCGTTCTCATTTGGTAACTGGACTCATTTTCAAAGGTAGCGTAGACAAAAAACGGAAAAGAAAAATATCTCGAGAACGGCTAGTCTTAGTGTAATGGGGTTTGGTCTTATTCTTTTCTTCGTTAAAAATTACGTATTAAACGGGCATTTAATGGATATATTTGAGCATACGTTGTTCTTTATTTTAAATTTTGGCGATTTTTGCGGGCCATTTTGCAAAAAAATGCAGGTTATTTTTTTTCGAATCATATCAAAATCTAATCAGCACCAAAGTGACCCACAAGTGACTTATCTACCAAATTTTGTGAAATTCGGTCCATTAGATTTTTAGCTAGAGTGGATAAACTTTAAAGAGTGGCCTTTGCGGGCCATTTCGCAAAAAAAGACGGGTTTTTTTTATCCCGAATCGTACCCAAAACTAATCAGCACCAGATTAGCCCACAAGTGCTATACCTACCAAATTTTATGAAATTCGGTCAATTAGTTTTTTAGTTAGAGTGGATACAAAATCTGCACAGACTCACATACAGACGTCACGCTAAAAATAGTTTTTTCGTATTCTAGAGGTCTCGAAACGTGTAGATCCGTCGAAAACTCGAGTTGCGATTTTCGACATGATTCCAATACTTTCCCTATACATTACCATGTATTGCAGGGAAAGTAAAAATTTGCATAGAGTAAAATGAAAAAATATTCATTATAGACATTTAAATCTTGAATAAAAATGTATTTACTTTCTCGTATAGGGATCTTAGGGGTATGACACGTGAGTATTGTCTCTCGTGTGTCATAGCCCTAAGATCCTTATATGAGGGAGTAAATAAAGTTTTATTCAAGATTTCTTCCCTTCCAAACACCTGCAGCGCTTGCACTCTGAAAATCCTCGAACAACGCAAACTATATCACCTCTCTAATGTAATTTGCTGAACAATTCTGACTTATGTTTTATAGTAAAAAACTTGCAAAAATGTTTTAATCAAAAATAAACTATTCGTTATGTATCGGATGTTATACCGTTTTATCTTAGCACTGGGACAATAAAACACATTAATGGGGACGAAGCTGTACTGTAGCCCCAACGTTTATAAGAGAATATTTTCATAATTTTTTCTCAATACAGAAATATACAATAAATTTCCAGCAATAAAGGTAGTTCATTCTTTTTTAATGTGAACTTCATACGGAGTTTCTAAAAGACATATAACCCGTTAGTGGCATACACGCAGTATCGGATTTACACATGAGCTAAATAAGATATAAAAGCTTTCTTGCGAACATTTTTGCTTTTCTTCCACCCATAAAATATTAAATTCTACACAACAATTTAATGATAACATAGGATATTGTTTCCTGTTTAAAAGTAGGTATTTAATTAAATATATATACGACGGCTCTAATAGCTCGGGCATTCAAAGTAAAAAAATATTATTTATAAAAGATTAATAATAAAAGACTATTTAATTGTACGAAATTATTGATGAAATTATAGTCATTTAATGACATATTTTAGGCCTAATTTTCAGACTACACATCAATCATACAATATACGACGGCTCATACGACGGTAACATATATACGACGGCTCTAATAGCTCGGGCATTCAAATAAAAAAATATTATTTATAAAAGATTAATAATAAAAGACTATTTAATTGTACGAAATTATTGATGAAATTACAGTCATTTAATGACATATTTTAGGCCGAATTTTCAGACTACACATCAATCATACAATATACGACGGCTCATACGACGGTAACATATATACGACGGCTCTAATAGCTCGGGCATTCAAATAAAAAAATATTATTTATAAAAGATTAATAATAAAAGACTATTTAATTGTACGAAATTATTGATGAAATTATAGTCATTTAATGACATATTTTAGGCCGAATTTTCAGACTACACATCAATCATACAATACCAGAACCCGAGCTCAAAGACATTTTTAAATATATAGCCAGTCTCTCAGAAATATTTCTGTCTCAGCCCAGTTTAGGCCGATACGATGTTTTATCGAATAAGTCAAAAATATGCATTTGTGCTATTTTTTAGCTCAACATTCAGTTAAAAGTTGGTGTTTTAAAACATTTACCTTGACAGAGCTGAAATCAACAAAAACAATCACTTACTCCGTTAAATTAAATTTATACATTTTTCAAACATTGAATACGTTCGATCATGACCGGTCTGAATTTTTAAAAACTAGATCTTAACCCGACTTGCTGAGTAACCGTTTAAACGAAATCCGAACCTAAGTCGGTAGGACATGTCCGAGACCGTGGAGGCGTTTTCACACCCTGACTCTATGCAGAATTCTAATTGTAACTTAAGCTAATTGCGCTATGGGGCAAAATTTTTTAGCTTGCCTCCAATATTAGTGGATTTTCACTATCTAAACAATTGACTGGTTGGGGTATAGTGGCTATAAGAGATAGTGCATCAACCGTGCATTGCTCTGCTTCTTTTTCTCTTTTTTTAAGTTCAGTTTTGAAGAACCACAAGAGGTCACTAAAATCAGTCGTGACGTCTGTTTTTCCAGTGTTTAAGTTGAGGCCTTCAACCGGTCCTTCACTCACAGTGATTATAGTATATGTCTAAAGTCCGTCCGGCCCTAGAGGCAATTTTTTGAAAAGGATCCGAAAGTCTAAATTTTCTAAATCATAAGTTGTTGTTGTTGAGACCCAGATCGTCCGATCTACCAGAAAGGTGTAAGGTAACTGTTTGGACGGCCGGGAAGAGCCACCCAATTTTGACTGGAAGCCAGTGGGGGAAACCAGATCATAAGTGAAAGTCCAAACTGAAAACAAAAATACGTTTCATCACATAGTGAAAATACAAATAAGTGAAAGCCATAAATGAAATTCACCACTTAACAAAAAATAGAGATCCATCTCTTGGATCAAAAACGAAATAAATAGAACTCACCACTTCTCAAAATTGTGAAAATTGAATAAGTGAAACTCATCCTATAGTGAACAGCCAAATAAATGAATGTCATAAGTGAAATTCACTCCTTCACAAAAAAATGAAACTTATCACTTAACGAAAAAAATAAGAAAGCATTATAATGCGCAAACTGAAATAACCATTGAAAACTATAAAGCACAAGCCATAAAACAGTCAAAACCTGGTTGTAGTACTATCTAAAGTAAACTATCTACCAAAGGTAGCAATTTTCTTTTTAATTCACAACTTTAGCCAGGCTTCTTCGAACGCCAAAAGTTGAACCATTATTTTCTATGGTTAACTAAAAAGTGGAAGTCCCAAATGCTGAAGAGAAAGATTGATTTATGTTTGTAAGAAAAATGTGAAAAATAGAAATGTAAAAATTGAGATAACTAATCCTGCTCAACCCTGTAAACTAAATTGGCTGGTAGAAATTTGAGCGTATTCAGCAACTCTGGTTGAAATACGAAGCCATAGGCCTAGTGCCAATTTGGCTTCCGTCTGCGGCGTACTATTTTATACAATAGATCACTCATCCCTAATTATACCCAACCCCCACAATCGACTCATATTCGAAATATCATGTTAAACGACCTCATTAGGACTATTTTACAAAGAACGCATAGGCAGCCTCTTTTTAGAAATCTTATAATGTAGACTGGGCTCTATAGCTCGTAAGTAAAAAATCTGATGTGGGCAGCACATGACTTTTCTTGCAGACTTATATCCCCGTTCCGTTTATTTTAATTAAATTTAATTCACTTTTAATTCAATTTTCGTTCTCATTTTGGTAACTGGACTTATTTTCAAAGGTGGCGTGAAAAAAATACGAAAAAACTAAAATATCTCGAGAACGGCTAACCCTAGTGTAATGGGCTTTATCTTATTCCCTTCATCGTTAAAATTTACGTATGAAACAAGCATTTAATGGATGTATTTGAGCATACGTAGTTTCTTATTTTAGATTTTGACGATTTTTGCGGGCCATTTTGCAAAAAAAAGACAGGTTATATTTTTCTAAATCGTACCAAAATCTAATCAGCACCAAGGTAACCCACAAAAGACTTACTACTGAATTTTGTGAAATTCGGTCCATTAGTTTATCAGCGAGAGTGGATACAGGCTTTTGCGGGCCATTTCGCATAAAAAGGCGGGTTCTTTTATCCCGAATCGTACCCCAAACTAATCAGCACCAGATTCGTCTACAAGTGACTTACCTACCAAATTTTATGAAATTCGGTCTATTAATTTTTTAGTTAGAATGGATACAAAATCTGCACAGACAGACACACAGACACACACACAGATGCCACGCTAAAAATAGTTTTTTCGTATTCTGGAGGTCTCTAAACGCGTAGATCCGTCGAAAACTCGAGTTGCGATTTTCGGCATGATTCCAATAGTTTCCCTGTACATTAGCATGTATTGCAGGGAAAGTAAAAAATCTGATGTGGGCAGCACATGACTTTCCCTGCAGACTTTTATACACATTCTCTTTATTTTAATTAAATTTAATTCACTATTAATTCAATTTTCGTTCTCATTTGGTAACTGGACTCATTTTCAAAAGTGGCGCAGAGAAAAAACGATAAAACAAAAATATCTCGAGAACGGCCAGTCCTAGTGTAATGGGGTTGGACTTATTCTTTTCTTCGTTAAAAACTACGTATTAAACGAGCATTTAATGGATATATTTGAGCATACGTTGTTCTTTATTTTAAATTTTGGCGACTTTTGCGGGCCATTTTGCAAAAAAAGGCAGGTTATTTTTCTTCGAATCATACCAAAATCTAATCAGCAGTAGAGTGACCCACAAGCGACTTATCTACCAAATTTTGTGAAATTCGGTCTATTAAATTTTTGGCTAGAGTGGATACAAGCCTTTGCAGGCCATTTTGCAAAAAAAGGCGGGTTCTTTTATCCCGACTCGTACTCAAAACTAATCAGCACCAGATTCGTCCACAAGTGACATACCTACGAAATTTTATGAAATTCGGTCAATTAGTTTTTTAGTTAGAGTGGATACAAAATCTGCACAGGCAGACAGACACACACACAGACGTCACGCTAAAAATAGTTTTTTCGTATTCTAGAGGTCTCGAAATGTGTAGATCCGTCGAAAACTCGAGTTGCGATTTTCGACATGATTCGAATATTTTCCCTATACATTACCATGTATTGCAGGGAAAGTAAAAAGTAAATTCAAATGAAAAACGTGAATCGTCTTACCCATTGTTGTCACAAAAAGTATATCCTGGAATATTAAATATTTCTGGCCTTATTATGTCAATGTCTACCGATGTTGGATAGTGGAAAACTGCTGTCAGAAACTCTCCACTTTGATAGAGGAAGCCAGTTAAGCAGGAGATCAGCACGAAGACCTTAAAGAATTGTCTCCGCTTACTAGATGTCTGTGCAAGACTGGATACCATGCCTACTGAAGATTCCTGGAACACTCTGGAAGCATAGGACTTTAGAGGCGTCCCACTATGCGGTGTTTCCGATGAAGACATTTTGACGTTCATCTTCTTCTTAAATCCTGTTATACATAGAAGAGGACACCTCTCTGAAATGGTATAGTACGTAAAGCAATAGCAAAAACATTTATTATACTAGTATTACATTGCTATTTTTTAATATGATATAAGAATTAGAAAACAATCTAACGATTTGTGAAAAAAAATTTACCACGTTATTGTTTTCCCTAAAATGATTTTAAACCTCTATTTCTCAAGATCTGCTGTAGATAGAATTTAGAGAATGATTGATTTAAATTAAGAATCAAATATCTACGGTTACATCTGGTGGGGGGTCGGCATATTTTTCTAATGCCTGCTGGTTTACCCTAAGGTAATTTTTTTAACAGAATTAGAATCTTCGGATCTGAATAAATGTCCAAGTGTTCGGTATGAAAAGCTATGATCTCCTAAATTCTCTAAACATATTCATAAATCTTGTAAATTACCTAAAATAATTTTAAGTTCTGAAAATATCTAAAATAAACTAAATAATGTACCTTCTGGCCAGTGTTCCCTAAATTACAAATATGTAACATTTCAAAAATAAAATACAAAATAAAACAGAAAGAACACACAGTTAAATTTATAAAAGTAAAACGTTTATTTAAAATTTAATTTCACTTTTAAAAGAACTTTTAAACAACTCATTAAACCAAATAATTTAAACATCATAAATAAACAATTGGCCGAAAGTACAGTGGTAGAATACATACGTTAGAATAATAAAACTTAAAGAAAACAATGTTTAATATTTAAGAAATCAAAATATTGAGAAACAATTTTCCAAACGAGAATTTAGAATAAATCAGAACATTATTTAGCCAGAAAGAAAATTTTAAACATTAAAATTTTAAGTTTTATAAATCGGCATTTTCGTCAATTAGCACTACATTAAAAAAGTCGTCCAGTTAGCGATATTTCATCAAATTAGTCGTCACAGTCGCCAAATCTTAAACAAGTGTTACATATTTGATGATACTACTGTTTTTTATGTATGTTTTTAGATATATTTATCTGAAAAACTTGTAATATCTCGAGAACATTTCGAGCTAGCGTCCTAAAAGTTTATGTCACTCGTTTTAGAATGAAAAATTACGTATCAAATGATTATTTATTTAACATCATTGGGAGTCCTGATTATTTTTATGATTTTATCAAAAAGTCATTTGAGATTTCAGGAGGCTTTCAAACGTGTGATCGCGTTTAAAATCAATAGAGTTACGTCATCATTACTAATTGAAAAAATCGTACAAATGAGAACAACACATCATCCATTAGGTTTGTGCCTAACTAAGCAAACAAGCAAGTAGGAAGAAATGTTGGAAAATTACATTGCAAATGCTGCTAGAATACTTCATGGACTTGTACTTAAAGGGACAAGAAAATTCGCTTATGAATTTGCAATAATTGATCAAAAGAATATGACAGAGTTCTGAAAAAAATTCAACAGCAAAAAATTGGCTGTATCCTTTTAGAATTCAGAATCCTAACATTTTGATTAGACAACCAAAATCAACAACTTTTAATCGGCATATTGTTTCACTTCTGTGCCTGCCAAGCATGTGAAGCCATCAACAAACAATTCCAAAGCAATCATCGCACAAAAGTCATCGGACAGAATTTCGGTCACCGGAAGAAATTCTCCCCTTTCTAAACGTCTTTTCACGTCAGTCAATAAGTATAATATAAAATGGATCATCAAAAATATCGACTGTAGCACCAGTTCAAAACATCCTAGAAGAAGAAACCCCACAAAAAGAAGAACAAAAAGTAAAACAAAAAAGAGTCGCTTCAGTTAAAGCTAGAAATAATATTTAAAAAGAGTTAATTACTCTTTCAGAGGAAGGCAAAAGCAAAACTGAAACTCCACAACCTGGTGCAAAGAAAGGAAAACAAACAAATCTTGTAAATATATCTGCTTGCTCAAATGATTCTGAGAGCAATATGTCTATTTATAGTGAAGCAGGAAACACTGAAATTGAGGATTTTACAACATCATTAATATTTAAACACAGAATAAAGGTTATGGTGATGATCATACAAGGTGTATAAAAAAGTCCTTATTAGGGGAAATTTCTTGAGAACGAAGATAGTTAGCCTTATTGCTTTCCTTATATACATAGTATAATGTATAAGGAAATTACTGTGACGGGGACGTAAATTCGAATTCGAGTTTTCGACGGGAGAGCACGTTTCAAGCATCCCCGAACACGAATCAAACGTTTTTGAGGTAATGTCTGCTTGTGTGTGTGTGTGTGTGAGTCTGTGGAGACGATATCACACGAAGGAATGGAGAGATTCCAACAAAATTTGGTACAAAAATTACAATCCGTGAATACTGGAAGCCTATTGCTTTTAAACGCAGTCGAGTGTTCAGAACCCGCCTAAATTTTCGAGTGAAATTTTGAAAAATCATCAAAAATTCAAAACTTTCAATAAAGTTACTCAAATAGTCATTTCTTATGTAATTTTTCATTAGAAAACGATGCGCGCAAGCTTTAGATCGCGAGTATGAACCGTTCTCG
Source organism: Amaurobius ferox (assembly GCA_951213105.1). Lineage (NCBI taxonomy): Eukaryota > Metazoa > Arthropoda > Arachnida > Araneae > Amaurobiidae > Amaurobius > Amaurobius ferox. The sequence continues at coordinate 33,610,412 of OX578148.1, forward strand.
AGATATTGCATATTTTTCAAATAAATGTATCAAAAAATCACATACAATAAAAAAAAACATTAAATATTGTGAAATATGTTCACTTTTCATATGTAATATCATGCGATAAATTTGCTCACATCATTCTCGTGGATCTAGCTCATTCCATTTATGAGAAAGGATACATTGGGTAATACTTTTTTGTTTGAATAACAATAGTAATTTATCTGCTATAAGAATAACTTATTTCTCCGTCCATACCGCATGGCGAGATGTTCGTGACGAGTTTGGAGGAGTATCGCCAACTTGACGAATTTTTTAAATGTTGTGAAATTAACGAAAATGTTGGCAAATTGATAAAAATGACGACTAATTAAAAATTCAATATCTTGGAAATAATATAAGACTATACTGTAAGAAAAACCTATTTCTCCTTTCTTAACGTTTAGCAAAATTTTGGTGACGAATTTGGCGGAATATCTCCAACTTGCTGACTTTTTAAATGTTGGCAAATTGATGAAAACGTCACCAAATTGATAAAAATTCGCCAAATTGATGAAACCAACGCTAAATCAATGAAATGATGACGAATTGATAAAAGGAAGAACAAAAGAAAGAGCATAAAAAAGAACATAAAAGTAGACTATAAAAATAACCCATTTCTCCGTCTGTCCGTAACGCTTGGCGAGAAATTTAGCAGGACGTCGCCAACTTGGCAACTATTTTAAATGTTGCTAAAAGTGACAAAATGTCTCCAAATTGATAAAAATGACGCCCAATGGGAAGTAATGTTTCGTAAATTCTGATTTACGTCATATGACGTGCATACCTTCAAATGTATAAGAAATTATCTTATCTCCGTTTGTTTGTAACACTTGGTTATGCATTTGGCGAACTTTGCGAATAATCTAGCAAAGTATTGCCAACTTGGCGATATTTCGCCCCAGATTGACGAAACAATCATCAGAATTGCAAAAACGATGCAAAATTAATGAAAATGGCGCCTAATTGATTTATTAATTATTCAAATATTTTAATAACTATATCACTTATTGAGGATGATAATTATTGATAATTATTTATTGATAATTATTTATTTGAAGTTGCGTGAAATATAAGTTTATTCGAAAAAGTTTTACATATTGTCATTCGGAAAATCGCCAAATGTTCAATTCAACGTTAAAAACACAATACCGTGGATCTTATATATTATTTTTTTACTGTAAAAGGAGCAAATTCATTGCATTATTAAGGAAAGTCATGTACTGCCCACATTAAATTTTTAAATTCTTATAGGGACCAATATAAATATCTTATCATTGTTCAATATTAAATGAATGTGAATGAATAAATCACATTGCAATAGGCACTGCCCACATCAAATTTTTAAATTTTTATAGGGACCAATATAGATACCTTATTATCGTTCAATATTGAATGAATATGAATAAATAAACCACATTGTAATAGGAATAACAATAATAAAATAATAATTTTTGCGTTAAATAACAACTTTTGCGGAATTAATTTTAAGTTTTACTTAAATATAATAAGAAAGTCACATAATTTAAATATTTTTCTTGAATCTAACAAATCTCTCACAATTTTCCATGCTTCAGGTCTTTACAATTCCGAGGGTAAAAAATAAATTTTTTTTTCGAGTCATACACATTTCTTTAACACTGCAAAGTGCAATGACTGAAAATTCTCAGTAAAACTCCCTTCCCAAAACACCCGTTTTTTTCCTGAGGGGTTTTCCTCTCTTTGCAACTGTAATTACAGTTTATCAATCATAATAATGAGGTGATTTTACCCGCTTTATCGTCGACCTATTTATTTTGGGGCATTAAAGATAAATATAAACATTTTTGGAAGAAATTATTAGTTTGCGAGGTTGTACATCGAGTCAAAAATTAATATATATGATCGCTTTCATTGCAGAGATGCAACGCATCAAACAAACTCGAATAATATAGATCAAAAACCTTTTAGAAGCATTCCATACAGTTCCCTCGTAAATAATGAGATTAAAAAGATTCCCATATTATATCAAAAGTGACAAAATAGCACAGAATGTAAATAGTATTTAAACTAGCCGAATACCCGTTGAAAATCAACGGTCTCGCAATAAGCAATCCCTGACTAATGTAAATTTTATAATAATTCGCGTTTCACATTTATTCGACAAATCGAATATTTTGGTGTGCAGAACCCCCTAAAGAAGAAAATATTGGGAAACTAAATTTGCTCATTTCATCCTCTGTTTGTCTTGTGTTTTTTATCAGATGATTGGCCCGTTTACCAATTATCAAGCCTCTATCACATTTAAAAGGAAGCGTGCCTCATTTATTCGGAAAATCGAACATATTAGTGTGCGCACCCCTAAAAGTAGCAAATATTGGAAATCTGAAATTTCACACTTTCTTCCTTTCAAACTATCTACTCTTACACCAAATTTGATATCTCTATCTCATTTCGAAGCATGGTATTTTATCAATTCACTTTTCGAACGTTTCACTCTGGATCACCCCCTTAAACGAACATTTTTAAAAAACTATATTCTTCTTGCGTGTTTCCGTCAAAGGATTAGCCCATAACCAAATTTCAAGCCTCTGTCAAATTTTAAAGGAGTGTTTTCTCATTTATTCTGTAAATTGAACATTTTGGTGTGCGGCATCCCCTTAAGTAGAAATATTGGAAATCTGAAATTGCACACTTTCTTCCTTTTGAACGATTTACCCATACACCAAATTTGAAGTCTCTACCTCATCGCAAAGCATGATTTCCTATCATTTCACTTTTCGAACGTTTTATTGTGCGGCACCCCCTTAAGTAGAAAATATTGGAAATCTGAAATTACACACTTTCTTTTTTTCGAACGATTTACCCATACACCAAATTTGAAATCTCTATCTCATCGCAAAGCATGCTTTCCTATCATTTCACTTTTCGAACGTTTTGGTGTGCGGCACCCCCTTAAGTAGAAAATATTGGAAATCTGAAATTGTACACTTTCTTCCTTTCGAATGATTTACCCATACACCAAATTTGAAGTCTCTATGTTATCGCAAAGTATGCTTTCCCATCATTTCACTTTTCGAAAGTTTTGGTGTGGGACACCCCCTCTATAGAACGTTTTCGAAAAATTCGATTTTTCCAGGGGTTTTTATCGAACGACCGAGCTGTGTACCAAATTGCAAGTCTCTACCTATTCGGGAAGTGCCTAAAAAAAGCGTGACAAACAGACAGACAGACGAACAGACGGACACTTGGCAATTATTATATATAGATTATTGGAATAAGCAAGTCCTTTTCACGGGTTTTTAACTGAGAATTGGTAGAAACGTGTATATGAAACATTTTTGTTTATTATTTTAATAAAATAAATTTTTATTTTGTAAAATTCATTCCAACATGGTAAAAACGTTTATACTATTGACACAATTTTGCCGAAAATATATAGTAAATACATCAGGAGATTGCCTAAATTATAACAGTGAATGTTGAGGGAAGAAATCGAAATTTGCACTAAAGTGACATTGATCATAAAATATATTTCTTTAAAAACTAAATATGTATATGTTCGTGTATATAGCAGAGGTTTCTGATTATGTATGTTCGTGTATACGGCAGAAGTTTTTGATAACCATTTTAGCATTTCTTCAAACGGAGATTCGAATGCATAACCTGTTCAAGAAAATCAAGCTTAGTAACGGCTTGGTGATAATTAGGCATGTGAAGACATTTTGAGTAACTTCGTCAGACGGACATAAATTCTAAACATTCGAAAATGTATACACGCATTTTTCTTGACTAGATATTAATCTGAACATAAGATGGGGAGTGAAAATGTATGTAATACATTTCCTCTTAACATCGGAACAACATCTATGCTAATATAACTTGGTACGTGTGCAGAACGCAACTCTGCGGAATCAGTATAATTATTCCTCTGAGTATTTATTGGCTTAAAAAAAATTATCAAGAGTAATAACTTTATCAAATTTAAATTAAACATAAAGCAAAAAACTTACGATACTTTAGTACATATATACGATACTTTAGTATATTTTATTGATAAGTATTGATAATTATTTTTTCTACCAATTTTGATATTTGAATTCAGTGTCACAGTAAACAGAATGAGAAATGGATAAATTAAGCGACTATAAAATCTACCCTAAAAACTTATGTTCTAAATAGAATCGGCATTAAACTCTCAACACAGCTAAAAATGTTTTTGTATTATTTAGCATTATTCCTGTTAAAATTACACATATCTTTTCACATTTGGAGTATTTTAAACAGATGCAATTGCTTTTCATATTTTATTAATTTACGAGGCAGCTTATAAAATATATTTTGTATTAAATTCGCAAGAAAATCAATTTCATTTTTCAGATCATTTCTTTTTCTTTCTAGGAAATAATAGGTGTTGCATCCATAGGGTTTCTTTACTGATTCTGACACGCTCCGCTTTTTGTTGTTCTGTAAATTATGGGAGACCAAACGACAAACTAATTTTTACTTTCCTTATATAAATAATGTATAAGAAAAGTATTGTGACGGGGTCGAAAATTCGAATTCGAGTTTTCGACGGAAGAGCACGTTTCAAGCATCCCTGATCACGAATCGAACATTTTTGAAGTGATGTCTGTGTGTGTATGTGTGTGTCAGTGAGTCTGTGGAGACGATAACTGACGAACGAATTGACCGATTCAAACCAAATTTGGTACAAAAATCACAATCCGTAAACACTGGAAGCCTATTGTTTTTATACGCAATCGAATGTTCAGAACCCCCCTAAATTTTCGAATAAAATTTTGAAAAAATAGTCAAAAAATCAAAACCACTAATAAAGTTACGCAAATAGACATTTCGTATGTAATTTTTCATTAGAAAACGATTGACATAAATTTTAGAACGCTAACATGAACCGTTCTCGAGATATTGCACATTTATCAAAAAAATTATCAAAAAGTCATATAAAATAAAAAAAATATATTTCCTATTGAGAAACATGTTCTCTTTTCATATGTAATACTATGCGATAAATTGGGTGACATCATTCTCGTGGATCTAGCTCGTTCCATTCATGAAAAAAGATACTTTGAGTAATACTTTTGTATTTGAACGCCAATAGTCATTTATGTGCTGCAAGAATAACTTATTTCTTCGTCCTTGGCGAGATTTTGGCGACAAATTTGGCGGAATGCCGCCAACTTGGCGACTTTTTGAAATGTTGCCAAATTAACGAAAATCTCCCCAAATGGATAAAAATGAGGCTAAATCAATGAAAATGACGACTGATTGCCGAAAATTCAATATCTTGGAAAGAATAGCAGTATCTACTATAAGAAAAACCTATTTTTTACTGTAAAAGTAGTAAATTCATTGCATTATATAAGGAAAGTCATGTGTTGCCCACATCAGATTTTTTCATATGCAGTTAGTTCTTCATGAATAATTTTATGTATAGCTGCGGATCCAATGTTAAGTCCCTTCTGTATCATTTGGTAGGTAAAACGATTAGCGTCGATTAGCATTTTTCGAATTATGCAATACTTATAAAAGTCACCAAATTTATCACCAAAATCTCGCCCAGTGTTATGGACGGAGAAATAAATTATTCTTATAGCAGATAAATGACTATTGGCTACCAACTACAAAAGTATTACCCAAAGTACCTTTTCTCATGAATGGAACGCGCTAGATCCACGATAATGATGTCTGCAAATTTGTCGCATGATATTACATATGAAAGTGAACATATTTCCCAATAGTTAATATTTTTTGTGATTTTTTTATACATTTAGTTGAAAACTAAGCAATATCTCGAGAACGGTTTATGCTAGTCTTCTAAAATGTATGTCAATCGTTTTCTGAGGAAAAATTACATGAAAAATGGCTATTTCCGTAACTTTATTAAAGGTCTTGATTTTTTGATGATTTTTTCAAAATTTCAGTCGAAAATTTAGTGGGGTTCTGAACATTCGATTGCTTTTAAAAAAAATAGGCTTCCAGTATTTACGGATTGTAACTTTTGTGCCAAATTTCGTCCGAATCGCTCCATTCGTTCGTCAGATATCGTCTCCACAGACTCACTGACAAACACACAGACATCACCTCAAAAAAGTTTGATTCGTGTTCAGGGATACTTGAAATGTGCACTCTCGTCGAAAAATCGAAGTCGAATTTTAGACCCCGTCACAATACTTTCCTTATAATATTATACTATGCATATAAGGAAAATAATATTTGATTACATTTTGCTCTTGACTGGATGTTTTACAATTAAAACATAATCATAAAACTGCAGATAAAACTCCAACATTTATAATAGAAACGAGAATATTATTTGAAGCCCTCCAAAACGTACCCGTATATTCAATAAAATAAATTTTAAAAGTTACAATTATTTTAATATATGGCGATTATGCAGCTAACTGCATAACTGCGACGTGCAGTCATTTGAAGACATTTTCCATTTTTTTAAGCAAACAGCTGTCTTCACGTTCTTCTGTTTCCGGATCCAATCTGTATTCCTTGAAGGCGGTTTGGCTCCTGTTCCATTCTGACAATCATGTAGAAACCTTCCCGCCATAACTTAAATCTCACAAGGTTTCACTGCCAGACTTCTGTCGACGCCACGCAAGATTTACAACAATACACATTTTTTTGCGTCACCGACATGTCAATCTGTTACAGTAGCAAAGATACTCTAAGACATTTAAAGCAAAAAATATATATATAGGAGTCTTCATAGGGTGACAAACGGTGTATACTCTTCATTTTTTACGGAACGTTTGCGTACTTATTTCGCAGAGATATGCGAATTTTCTGAAATACGGATGTGACATTTTCAGAATAGGAAATGCAAATTTTGGATGAGCACACCCCCCCCCCTTTTCCCTGGAATTCGATGCTGACTCCATGCCAATTATCACCTAAGCTCTATCTATAGCAAAATCCTAAAAAATTGATGTTTCAGGGAAGACATAAATTTTTAAAATCATGGTTTGTGACATTTCTAGAAATCCTTAATTGTTGTGTTGTTGTTGAGACCCAGACCGTCCGACCTACAAGAAAAGTGTAAGGTAACTGTTTAGACGGCCAGGAAGAGCCACCCAATTTAGACCGGAACGCAGTGGGGGAGGCATCCACAGGGACCGTACCCTCCTTCTCCTACCACCAACCTCTCGGAAGGACTTACCCATATGTTTAACGTGATCGTACACCGCGTGAACACGGCGGCAGTTTTGGCAGCGGAGAGAATCGAACCCGGGCCTACCGAGTGTAATTCCTTCGCGCTAACCACTGGGCTATCGCGCCCTCGGAAATCCTTAATTAATCTCCTTACTCCCTTTGGAATTTGATACAGAATCCATATCTGTGATTTTCTATTTCTATAGTCAATCATGAAAAATAGATATTTCAAGAATATTTTGTAACTGGATGTGGAAAAGTAATATGAAGTAGAAATTCACAGGGAAACACCCTACCTCCTCCGGAATTTAATACTGAATCCATATATAAGTTATTATCTAAGCCAATGTGTAATGTAATACACCGCATCATGGCCCATCTTAGGCAGTGATAAATCTGCCACAGCGCTGCTGTATGGCTAATTAATGGCTTTATTGTCAAACGCCTGCGATTTGTAAATAAATAAATTATCTAAGGCCTACCTTTGCTCAATCTTGAGAAATAGATGTTTCAAGGAAAATGAAAATTTTGAATGGTAAATGGAGAAAACCCTTAGTGAATCCTCTGTTCTACTACATGATTGGATGCTAAATTCATGTCGGTCATCATCTGAGCTCTATCTATAACAGAAATGGGTGTTTCAAAGAAAATATTTTTCGTAAAAACAATAGTATGGCAAAATTTTTACCACCAATGACATTGGCTACGTGCTTGATATTCACTCGTGGATTTTAATGGAACTACACATTTGAGGCATCCACGAATACGAATAAAAATTACAAATAAAATTGAATAAAATTGGGTAAGATTATTTCAATGAACATCTTTTTGATTTTCGATGCAACCGGATCAGGCAGAGACTCCCATAAGAATAACATAATTATGAGTACAAATGTTACGAGAATATATTTTTAATACGTCATCATTTATTTTAAAGCGAATGCCCTTATTTACAAAGTGCCAACATATTTTCAAGTTATTTTATATCTCTGATCTAAAATAGAAAAAAATCTCAATAAAATAAACTCATTACTATAAAAGGAGTGAATCCATTGTAAATATTCTTAACCTGAAATGAATGGACAGTTTTTACTTTTGTAAATTATCACGATCCGTTCTCGAGATATTAGAAATTTTATATTTTACCACATAAAACACTATACCTCTAATACAAATTGAGCAAATCAACTAAATTTGGTACGATTTTTCAAATCAATATATTTCGTCGAAAATAGATTGCATATTTATGATTTAGCTGGAAAGTGAATTTCGAATTTCCACTTTTATATATTTATGCTTTATAAATTAGAAAATATTTTAGCCATAAACCTTCTGAAACCTAATTTAGATTAACAAATCGGTGAAATAAAACTGTGTAAATCCATCGAGCCGTTCGCGAATTAGAAGCGGCCATGACAGACAGACAGACAAACAGTTTTTATTTCACGTTATTCTTCACTCGACGGGAATAAAATTTATATCGAAATATTACATAGACTCAACTTCTTTGCCTGAAAACAATGCCATTTAAATACGTCGCGAACTTCCGGGCGCGGTAGCTCAGTGGTTAGCGCGCGGGAATTGCACTCGATAGGCCCGGGTTCGATTCCACTGCCAAACTACACCCGTGTTCACGCGGAGTACGATCACGTTAAACATGTGGGTCCGTAAGTCCTTCCGAGAGGTTGGTGATAGGAGAAGAAGGGTACGATCCCTGTGAATGCTTCCCCCACTGGGTTCCGGTCTAAATTGGGTGGCACTTCCCGGCCGTCCAAACAGTTCTACTTTCTGGTAGGTCGGACGGTCAGGGTCTCAACAACAACAACAACATCGCAAACTTTAAGAAATATTTCACTTAAAAACGTCTATTTAAATTTTGTCTCTTTGAACAGAATGTTTCATAATGATTGCACAAGTAAATACATCTTGAAGCTTTAATGAGTCGCAAACCCATGATTTCAATTTAAATTAACTAGAGTGTGACTCCAGCTTTCTCATACCATATCCCATTAATTTTACAAGAAAGTTTTTGAAAAATCGATAACGTAAAGCCAAATGATCACAATTATACCGTGTTACCCTTCACTTTAAAGGCCTCCAAAAAATCTTTTGATTGATACCATACTTGGCAATGTAACCCCCGGGGAGGGGGGGGGGGGGTAACGTGCCCTCCGAGGAAGGCCAATGGCATCACAAATAAAAAAATCTGATGTCGGCAGCACATGACTTTCCCTGCAGACTTATATTAACGTTCTCTTTATTTTAACTAAATTTATTTCACTTTTAATTCAATTTTCGTTCTCATTCGGTAACCGGGCTTATTTTCAAAGGTGGCGTAGGGAAAGTACGAAAAACTAAAATATCTCGAGAACGGCTAGTCCTAGTGTAATGGGGTTGGTCTTATTCTTTTCGTCGTTAAAAATTACGTATTAAATCAGCATTTAATGGATATATTTGAGTATACCCAGTTCTTTAGTTTAGATTTGGACGATTTTTGCGGGCCATTTTGCAAAAAAAGGCAGGTCATTTTTTTCCGAATCGTACCAAAATCTAATCAGCACCAAGGTAACTCACAAGTGACTCATCTACCGAATTTTGTGAAATTCGGTCCATCAGTTTTTCAATTAGAGTGGATACAAGCTTTTGCGGGCCATTTCGCAAAAAAAGGCGTGTTCTTTTATTCCGAATCGTACCCAAAACTAATCAGCCCCAGCCCCGGACACAAGTGACTTACCTACAAAATTTTGTGAAATTCGGTCCATTAGTTTTTTAGTTAGAGTGGATACAAAATCTGCACAGACAGACACACAGACAGACACACAGACGTCACGCTAAAAATGGTTTTTTCGTATTCTAGAGGTCTTGAAACGTGTAGATCCGTCGAAAACTCGAGTTGTGATTTTCGGCATGATTCCAATACTTTCCCTATACATTACCATGTATTGCAGGGAAAGTAAAAATCTGATGTGGGCAGCACATGACTTTCCCTGCAGACTTATATCCACGTTCTCTGTATTTTAATTAAATTCATTTCACTTTTAATTCAATTTCCGTTCTCATTCGGTAACCGGACTTGTTTTCAAAGGTGGTGTAGAGAAAATACGAAAAACTAAAATATCTCGAGAACGGCTAGTCCTAGTGTAATGGGGTTGGTCGTATTATTTTCGTCGTTAAAAATTACGTATTAAACGAGCATTTAATGGATATATTTGAGTATACCTAGTTCTTAATTTAGATTTTGACGATTTTTGCGGGCCATTTTGCAAAAAAAGGCAGGTTATTTTTTTCCGAATCGTACCAAAATCTAATCAGCTCCAGATTGGCCCACAAGCGACTTATCCACCAAATTTTGTGAAATTCGGTCCATTAGTTTTTCAGTTAGAGTGGATACAAGCTTTTGCGGGCCATTTCACAAAAAAGGCGGGTTTTTTTATTCCGAATCGTACCCAAAACTAATCAGCATTAGCTCCGCCCACAAGTGACTTACCTACAAAATTTTGTGAAATTCGGACCATTAGCTTTTTAGTTAGAGTGGATACAAAATCTGCACAGACAGACACACAGACAGACAGACAGACACACAGACACACAGACAGACAGACAGACACACATACAGACGTCACGCTAAAAATGGTTTTTTCGTATTCTAGAGGTCTCGAAACGTGTAGATCCGTCGAAAACTCCAGTTGTGATTTTCGGCACGATTCCAATACTTTCCCTATACATTACCATGTATTGCAGGGAAAGTAAAAAATTGTATCAAGGCTATCTTTCGCAACAATAATTGAAGCGGTTAAGCCTCGTGATCATTTAGCTCTACATAAACCCTGTTATGCATGATAATGTCAAATTTCGTCTTATATTGCCATGTTAAAAATATATAAAATTTTAAATAAATTTCGAAGTTTCCGCGCGAATTTAAAAAAGTTCTATCTAGTTCTAGATTTTTTATAGCAAAGCCGGATTTCGTGAAAATCCGTTAATATTTGCGGCCGCTGTCGTGTACCACAAGAAATCGACTACACACAGACAGACGGACATCACTCCAAACATAGTCAAAACGTGTTTAGGATGTCTTAAAACATATCTTGGCCTCAAAATCTCGAAATTGGAAATTTTCGTGAAAACAATACTTTCTCAATACTACATACGTATGAGAAAGTACAAATTATATCAAAAAGTTAGCATTTAATTAAAACAAACTTTCACATTGAAAGCATAAAGCTAATTCGTGAACATTCATTAAATTTTGTGGCCGCTATCGTTCACACAAGAGGTTGACTGCAAACATACTGACTGACTGACTGACAGACAGACAGACAGGCGGACACCATTCCAAAAATATTCAAAACGTGTTCAGGAGATCTTAAAACATATATTAGCCTAAAAATCTGGCATTCAGAATTTTTCGGGAAAACAATACATTATACTGTATTACTTAGTATGAGAAAACAAAAAATGCTTCAAATAAGGTAGGCTCTCAAACTATGACAGGTTTAGTACGTAACACGTTTTAGTAAAAAAAGTGCAACATTTTACTTTTTATACTTTCCCCTTACAAAGGAAGTTCCAATTAACAAATTGTTCATTATTCATTTAAAGATCTTTTGGAAAAAAACAAAATCCTACTAATATGCAAAATTGACTGTGAAAAAATTGTCAAAGTTATAGCACTTAAACTACTTGAACTCGACCCAAAGGATTGGTCGAAATATTGAATTTCGTTAAATAAAATTTTTATTCGAAAACTTACATGTTAACCTATAAGCAAAAGTTTTATACAGTTCGCTATATTTCCAATCAGAACCTTCAACTACTGATATCAGAAGAAATTTTGATTGGATTTTTACTTTCTCACAGCATTTAAAAAAGCGTTCACGATAATTTTCGATTTCGAGATTTTGTTGCCAATATATGTTTCAAGACCTTCTGAAAGCGTTTTACCTATTTTTGGAGTGATGTCCGTCTGTGATCGATTTCTTGTGTACACGATAACAGCCAGAAATATTAATGAATTTTCACGAAACTTTATATCCAGCTTCGTTGTCAAAAAATCGAGAACTAGATAGAATTTTTTTTTTTTTAATTCAAGCGGAAACTTTGAAATTTATTTGAAATTTTATATTTTTCTAACATGGCAACATAGGACAAAATTTGATATAATCGTGCATAAAAGGGTTTATGTATGGCTCGGTGACCACGAGACTTTATAGTTTCAATCATTGTTGTAAAAAATAGCCGTGATTCAATTTTTTGTTCGTGACGTCATTAACTCCTTCGGAGGTAAGTTTTCCTCCCCTGTGAGTACTGTGGTAAGTGAAGGGTAGCACGCTGTAATTGTAATCATTTGAACCCATGGTACAGATTTTTCAAAAATTTTCTTGTAAAATTTGAAAAAAAAAAGTTTCTAAAAATGGATTCTGGTATGAGGGAATCGAGTTTAGATATACTGCAGTTAATTGTTTCATTGATTCATTGGGCTATGGGAAATATTTCTATAATTCAAAACTGTTTCTAGGGTGCACGTATAAAAAATATGATGTGGGCAACACATGACTTTCCTTATATAATATAATGAATTTACTACTTTTACAGTAAAAAAAATAGGTTTTTTTATAGTAGATACTAATATTCTTTCCAAGATATTGAATTTTCGACAATTAGTCGTCATTTTCATTGATTTAGCGTCATTTTTATCCATTTGGCAAGATTTTCCCTAATTTGGCAACATTTCAAAAAGTCGCCAAGTTGGCGACATTCCTCCAAATTCGTCGCCAAATCTCGCCAAGCGTTATGGACGAAAAAATAACTTGTTCTTACAGCAGATAAATGACTATTGGCGTTCAAATACAAAAGTATTACTCAAAGTATCTTTTTCATGAATGGAACGAGCTAGATCCACGAAAATGATGTCACCCAATTTATCGCATGGTATTACATATGAAAAGTGAACATGTTTCTCAATAGGAAATATTTTTTTTCAGTTTATATGACTTTTTGATAATTTTTTTGATAAATGTGCAAAATCTCGAGAACGGTGCATGTTAGCGTTCTAAAATTTATGTCAATCGTTTTCTAATGAAATATTACATAAGAAATGTCTATTTGCGTAACTTTATTAGTGGTTTTGATTTTTTGACGATTTTTTCAAAATTTCATTCGAAAATTTAGGGGGGTTCGTAACATTCGATTACGTATAAAAACAATAGGCTTCCAGTGTTTACAGATTGTGATTTTTGTACCAAATTTGGTTCGAATCGGTCTATTCGTTCGTCAGTTATCGTCTCCACAGACTCACTGACACACACACACACACACATAACTTCAAAAATGTTTGATTCGTGATCAGGGATGCTTAAAACGTGCTCTCCCGTCGAAAACTCGAATTCGAATCTTCGACCCCGTCACAATACTTTCCTTATACATTATGTATATAAGGAAAGTAAAAAATTAAATTTTATACTTTTTTATTAAAAAGTGTCACTTGATCAAAATTCCTATACAATGATAGCCCTTAATTAAAATATTTCTTAAATTATAACCATGCAGATCTCCGATATTTAGTTATGCAGTATTTTTTAAGCAACTTGTATGTTAGATGCATTGTATTCATTGCAGTAAAGTAGTTTTAAGCGGTTAAACTTACCCAGGAACGTTTCAAGCTGACTTGTTTGTATATCCTTTTCTAAATGATTGGAATTCCTCCACTTGATTAGCTCACAAAATACTGATGTAATACGAGCCTAAAGGACATGCCATACGATGTAACACTTGCGGAGATAAACATGCAAAAGAGAAATGCGAAAAAGAGTTTGAGGAGCTAGCTAGTCAGTAAATGATCCTCAGAGGCAATTTGGGCGGCGACGGCCAATCATGTGGCCTTTTCAAATACTAAACTGCGCCATTTTTGACCACTCAGTTTTTAACTGGGATTTTCAAGAATAACTAGAATAAGCTACGTTGCTTGGGGCAGGCAGTCCATTCTTCATTTGCTTGCCCCGATAATAATGAGTTCTCAAGTTTCGTATCTTGCATCGCAAGACAAAGTAAAATAAGATCTGATGTATCCAACACATGACTTGCCCTATGGATTAGAAATGGGATTTTAAGTGAAAGCAAAAACACAAATTACAGATTTCCTTTCTGAAAATCATTAGGTTCATTATTGTTAGTGGTTAAAATAAGCATATCAAATTTCACGTAATTTGATTCATTTTTTTTTTTCAAAGATGTGTCGCGCACCTTCTAAGAGAGGAAGTGTTTTAATATCTCAAAAATGGCTAATGACGTTCTAAACAGCAATATTGTTGGCGACAAAAATCTGCCGTATTATTATTTTTACGAAAAACTTTCCCTTGAAACATCTATTTCTCATGATCTGCTGTCGATAGATCTCTGATGATGACTGATTCGAATTCAGTATCTAATCTCGGAGTAGAATGAGGGGGTTCACTAAGGATTTTCAATTCCAGTTCCTTTTCCAATTCCGGTTTTAAAATTGTCATTTCCTTTGAAACATTTATTTCCCAAGATTGAATATGGATAGAACTGTGATTAATCATTGAAATGGATATAAAATCAAATTCTGGAGGGTTCACTAAGAATTTTCACTTCTATTGATCTTTTCACCCAACCGATTCAAAAATGTATTTCTCAGGATCGATGGAACTTAAACATGACTGACATGGATTTAGCATTAAATTCAGGAGGAAGTAAATAGACTCAATAAGGATTTTTACTTCCTGTTCTGGAGATCCCACTTCTTAATCCAAAAATCCAAAATTCCCATGTTCCTTGAAATATCTATTTCTCGAGATCTGTTATAAATAGAGCGTATACGATAACCGACTGAGATTCCGTATCAAATGCCGGAGGAGGATGAATGGTTCACTAAGGGCTTCCACTTGAAGTTCATTTTCCATTACCGGTTTTAAAATTGTCATTTCACTTGAAACATGATTTAACAATGAACTATAGGATGGATTTAACAAGACTGACCATAGACAGAGCGAATTTTCGCATTTTTTATAAAATGTTAAAAGTATTAAAATATACAAACTACGATTAAGGAAAGCTTGAGCAAAGTCTATAAGCACAGATAACAAAATAATGCAGCATAAAGCTGTGATCCCTTTAGCCAGTGCAAGGGAATCAATAACCCAAACTCCAAAAGAGGAATGGGCACAAATAGAGGAAATACAGGTGGTTATATACCCAAGACCTGTATTAAAACCTCACTTGAGAAAGCCAATCAGAAAGCAGAAAGAAGAACAGTCCAGCCAATCCGAAACAAGTAGTAACACACAAGATCGGCGTGCGCCCAAACACGACAGGGAAATCCCAGTTCGTTCCGAACAAGAATAAATGAGACTCAACGAAAAATAGGTTAATGAGATCCCCAAAGTTTAAGAAATGGAACGAAGAATGAGGGAAAATTTGCACGGCACTCCACCAGACCGCGGACAAAGGTGGAGTACTGGACAAGTCACTAATTAAATTAGTAGAATTTTTCTGAATGAGGAAAGTTTCAAAGAAGTCAAGACCACAGATCAACTTTTTATGATACTTGCTGAAGAAAACTCAAAACGTTAGTCAGATTGATAGCAATATTGAGCAATTGAAGATTTATTAAATTCCTTTTTAACACTTTATAACATAGTTGACAAGTGATTATGACTTTATTCATTTTGTATGTCTGTCTGTCTGTCTGTCCGTTCGCACGACAACTGCCGTAAAAATGAGTTTATCAAAATGAAATTTTAGTATGTTGTTCAGACGGTCTGTTTGACCTATGGGAATATAAATGAATAATATCACCCAATTAGTTTTGGATTGAACTCGGGTTGAAAAAATGAAATACATTGAACCCTATGGGACCTAATTTTTCAAACATTTTTTAAACAAATTTAAAATTTACAAATTGCTTCGAAAATTTTGGGAAATATTCAAATTATCCCATAAAATATATAAAAAAATTTCAGCAAAATATGTTCTGTAGTTTTTAAAATAAAAATTAAAATAATAATTCCACCCATATTATATCAAGAGATCACGTGACCCACTTCTAAATAAAATAGGGCATCCATCTTGTGTCAAAATCGTGATTTTTAAAATTCTTTTCAATTTATATTGAGTGTTGCATCCGTCCTAAAACCGCTTTATTTTTCATTTATTTCTGTGCATCTACATACAACGCCAACTTAATTACAATATTTTTTAGTTTAAATAATCATCCAATTTTGATTATATCTACAACGAAGCCCAATTTTCACGTATGGAGAATGTAAACATATCAATATGTAAAATGAGTTGTATAAAAATTGCTGAATTTCTTTAACGCAAAATTATTTAGCTCTGGAGTCTGCAATATAGCTGATATGAATGAAACATTCATTGATTTTACACAGAAAAGCAAACGTTTCTATAGTATTGCCCCCCAAATGTTTCTATAGTATTGTCTTTTTCGAGAAGTTTTAAGCATGGAGTTAGAAAGTACTTTTACCTCCATGGTTTAAAGTTTTTAAGTAAAATAAATTATTGTAGTATTGTGATAATTTTAAAAATATCGTCGCAGATTGAAAGGAATGGAAAAATGTTCTGAATGAAATATTCGCTGCTTTTATAGAATAAAGTTCATTTGTTTTCGATTAAATTTTCAAATATAATAAATTGTAGTATTGTGACAATTTTAAAAATATCACCGCTTAATGTATCGCATTTTAGAGATGTTTAAATAAAATTGCATTTCAGTTGGAAAGTGTTTCATAATCAATGCTTTATGCATGATTGATCTTGCTAGGTTTTTTTTTTTTTTTTTTTTTTTCAACATAGGTTTCATGTTTCTTAAAACGAAATTTTATAGCACGTATAGTTTGACCAATTTAAGCAGGACCACACTGGTAAGAAATTTTGTAAATTCCCCAACTATTAAAAATTTCTAAGAAATCTTTATGATTATAAAATCCAAGTTGATGAGAAGATTTAAACGCAATATTGAATTTGAATTGTTTAAGGATTTTAGCAACAGCTTTTAGCAACAGCTTTTAAATGGTCAATCTCAGAATTGAGCAAATCCATAGTAGAACAAACGTTCAATGCATGGTAGACAAACATGTTGAAAAGAGCAATTTTCTAGTTATGCGGATGGCAGGAATTTTTATGGGGGGGGGGGGGGGGGTAGAGAGACCGAAAAAGGTTTACGACAGACCGTAGTGATAAGATTCATCATTGTCGCGGATGACCAAGACATCCCATAACTCAAGACGTCTGTTCTTTTCCAGTTAAGAAAATTTGAATGCAAGGATCCATAAATATCCAAAATACCATCGATATCATTAAAAGTGTGATCCAGAAGAGCGAAACTGTCATCAACATAACGAGTATAACAAACAAACTAGATAATTTTAAAAGGCTTAAGTTCAAAATAATGCATATAGATAGATGTGATAGATTAGGGTGCAGTGAAATTTTTTTTTTTCAGAAATTTAAAAAGCCTGGGTTTGGAAAAGTTGCGTACTATGAAATCAAATAATCCTATGAAATATTTTTATATTCTATACATATTTTGAAGTGCCCCAAGGCAGTTGAATTTTTCGTTTTTGTATAATATTGTCACATATATAGTAAACATAATAAACCGTAATGTAATCAAAGTAATTTATCAGCTGTAATCCACTGTACTAGCATAAAAAATCTGATGTGGGCAACACATGACTTTCCTTATATAATGCAATGAATTTACTACTTTTACAGTTAAAAAAAATGTTATTCTTATAGTAGATACTTATATTCTTTCCAAGATATTGAATTTTCTTCAATCAGTCGTCATTTTCATTGAATTAGCGTCATTTTTATCAATTTGGCGAGATTTTTGTTAATTTGGTAATAATTAAAAATGTCGCCAAGTTGGCGACAGTCCGCCAAATTCGTCGCCAAAATCTCGCCAAGCGTTATGGACGGAGAAATAAGTTATTCTTACAGCAGATATATAACTATTGGCGTTCAAATACAAAAGTATTACTATCTTTTTTCATGAATGGAACGAGCTAGATCCACGTGAATGATGTCACCCAATTTATCGCATGGTATTACATATGAAAAGTGAACATGTTTCCCAATAGGAAATATTTTTTTTTATTTTATATAACTTTTTGATAATTCTTTTTTGAAAAATGTGCAATATCTCGAGAACGGTTCGTGTTAGCGTTCTAAAATTCATGTCAATCGTTTTTAATGAAAAATTACATAAGAAATGTCTATTTGCGCAACTTCATTAGCGATTTTGATTTTTTGACGATTTTTTAAAAATTTCATTCGAAAATTTAGGGGGGTTCTGAACATTCGATTGCGATAGGCTTCCAGTGTTTACGGATTGTGATTTTTATACCATCGTTCGAATCGGTCCATTCGTTCGTCAGTTATCGTCTCCACAGACTCACTGGCACACACACACATACTTTCACACACACAC
This sequence comes from Amaurobius ferox, assembly GCA_951213105.1. Taxonomy (NCBI): domain Eukaryota; kingdom Metazoa; phylum Arthropoda; class Arachnida; order Araneae; family Amaurobiidae; genus Amaurobius; species Amaurobius ferox. The sequence goes on from OX578148.1 coordinate 33,629,067, forward strand.
ACACAGGCAGACATCACTTCAAAAATGATTGATTCGTGATCAGGGATGCTTCAAACGTGCTCTCCCGTCGAAAACTCGAATTCGAATTTTCAACCCCGTCCCAATACTTTCCTTATACATTATGTATATAAGGAAAGTAAAAAGTGCCTCTGAACAGGTTTGATTGATTACCACTCTAAAAAACAGGGAGAGCAGGCTTTCAGAAGGCGAGTCAAATTAAGTAAACGGGGTGTTTCGCAGTCCATCTCCCACTTGCTAAATAGCGCCATTTCTCACTTTTCTGTTCGAGTAGTAAGTAGTTTATAATTTTTATCTATACAGATTTAAAATTTTGCTGTGCTTACCAACAGATATTATATAAATAAATGTTATTATTTAATAATTAATATTAATCGTGAATAGATGAGACTGGCTACTATCAAACTGTTTGAGTGTCTTGTGTTAGTGGTTTATGGTAGTGAAAAAATACTTTTAGCTTCTGATTAATTTCATAATCATGGCTGATAAAATTGAATTACCATTGTCTTCTGCTGAAGTAAAGTCGGTAACATGTATGAAGTTCATTTGTCCTGTGTTTGGGAAACCAGTCCTTTTCAAGAAAAATATTCTACCTACCTATGATGATATGATGAAAGAATATTTATGCATAAGGCAGGAATTGCGAACTGGTGGTAGAATTAAGGAGCCAATACCTTTTGCTGAAATTGCTGAACCAGTGATAGTTGATATTGAGGACATATGAAGAAAGCTACAATTCCAATCATATCACACCAACACATTTTACAACGACTTAGGGATTATCACGAAAAATACAGGAAGTTACTGAAACCTTATAAGAAACGGTGCAACAATAATAACTACAAAAAGAATATCCAAACGTTCCAGACCCAAGCTAAAGAACTGTTTGATATAGCCTGTTGTATGTGCGATTTTGCTGTTTGCACTTGTGAAAAGAAGGTGCCATTACAGGAAAGAGCATTTTTGACAGATCAGCGAATGACAAGAAAAATGATGATAGGGAACATTGATATTAAAACAACTGCAACGAAAGCAAGACAGAATCGACCAGATAGCCAAATTATAAAGAGTTGATAGTGGTAATGATGAAATGGGCGACATCTTGCAATCTTCAGATGCATAACAGTGCAGAACTCAGATACAATTACAGCATCGGATGATCCAGTAGTAATAGACTCTCCAACTACTACTGAGACAACTACTTCCACATATTTTCGGAAAAAGAACCAAATGCGTACAAAATTACCAACGGTATCACGTGGATGTGACAGATGAGGCATTCCTGATCGCTCAACAACTGCAATTGCTTCAGGTGTTTTGCAAGACATTGGTGTCATCAAGGATAGTGATATAACAAGTGTGATTGATCCAAGCAAGATAAGAAGAAAAAGACAGAAGAAAAGACGTGAATTGCTAGTTCAGTCATATGAAGATAAAAGTCTACAGGGATTGTACTTCGATAGACGAAACGATAATACCAGGAAAATAGAACAAATGAGTTGAAAGACATATCATCCCATTACAGTTTCAGTTACAACCAAATTTCCCATGCCACTCGTAAGCTGTGGAAAGGTTTGTTCGTTTAGTAACTGAAGCTTCAGGGTCTGTTTGTGAAGAGCAAAGAGACGGCGTTATTCGGTCGAGACTTCAGTCACGTTCAGTTGTGACGCATTTCAATGCAAGAAATGATTATCGTACTTAAATCTGTAGCATTAACGAACAGTAGTATGTCTTGTGTAACCAGAATTTTGTTCACTTTCTCTAAAATTTGGAAATTTGTGTTCTCAGATATAACATAACATACATATTACGCAACTTTCTTATGTTTCACTTTATAACCAAAGATTAGATTTTTGTTGAAATATACGATATATATCTATGATTTCAAACCTCTTGGGGCACTTCAAGATTCAAATTTATGGCACAGAAATTTTTTCTTGTTGATAATGGGATGCAATAAAAATATTTAAGCACTCAGGAGAAAAATTACTTCATATTTTACATAATTTTATTATTTTTTAAATTAACGGCTAAAATTACAACAAAAAGCATTATTCGAAGTCCTTGGGTACTTCAAGATGACAACATAAATCAAATAAACTTTTACAGTGTGATTCTGATATGCAACCACAACTTTTACACATCCGGCCGCCACCCCGGCCATCCATCCTGTTACTCTATGTCCTCGGATAAGTCGGGTGGCCTGGGCTTTCGACATCCGGCCGTCCAAATAGTTGCTCAAGCCCTCAGGATGAGTCGGACGGTCTGGTTCTTCAACATCCGGCCAACGACCCTACCGTGCTGATAACACCGGTTCTCGTTAGATCACCGAAGTCAAGCAGCATCGGGCACAGTTAGTACTTGGGTGGGTGACTACCTGGGAACACCACGTGCTAATCTTTCTAAACCTTCCCCCGCTATTTTCGCGGCCTGGTTCTCGAGTGTCTGCTCGTATAAAACTTCAATTAACAAAATTAAAAACTGTGTTCTCATAGCGAGAGAAATATCCAACAAAATCACTTGAATAGCCTGAGAGCCATTGCTGCTTTTAACTTTTTCTCTGGTTGTTGATCCCCTTGGTTTTTGCTTGCTCCTCCCCGGTGGTGCCTCCTTCCCTTTTATTTTGGTTTGCTGTGTTGTTTTGGTGTTGTGTTTTGTTTTTGATTACTGCTTTGTTTGTTTGCTGTTTTGTTTAGTTGTGTTTTTTCTGGTGTTGTCGCCGGATCTCTTCCCGGCCGTCCAATTAGATACTCAAATCCTCTGGATGAGTCGGACGGTCTGGGTCTTCACACTCACACACCTTTCTGGTAGGTCAGACGGTCTGGGTCTCAACAACAACATCCGGCCTCCCACCTTGCTACTCTATGTCTTAGGATGAGCCGGACGGTCTGGGCTTTCGACACCCAGACAACATCAAAATATGAAAAAACATATTTTCATACTTTTTCCCTGCACCCTACTGTTTATGTCGTATCATATTGTTTCGTTGTGTGAAATATTACGGCACTTCTGTTCATTAGGTGTTATCATTGCATTAGAAGATTCCCTACCATTGTCCCTTTGGAAAATCGCTTTTCGAGAAATGTCTCGACCGCTCTCGATTCTTATTAGTAGCTCAAAATTTTTAATCCTTCCAGTTTGTATATTTACTATGTGCTTGCTCCTCATGTATTAATAAAACTCATTTCTAAAATATTAAATACCTCTTTTGTGATTTATTCGATATTCCCACGTTAATAAAATGCATATGCATTGTATTATTCGTGACACTTACACTCTCTTAAGTTTCGTTATAAGTTTCGAGGCATTCTATTCTATTATCGCATATTATATAATAACTTCATGTGATGTATATTTGTATAAGTATGCATTGTAACAGGTGCGCAATCGAGAAATTCTATAAATATGCACTTGAAGTTAGGCGATGATGCTCCCCGACGACATTATTTTAATTTTAAAAAATCTGATGTGGGCAGCACATGACTTTCCCTACAGACTTATTTCTACATTCTCTTTATTTTAATTAAATTTAATTCACTTTTAATTCAATTATCGTTCTCATTTGGTAACTGGGCTTATTTTCAAAGTTGCGGTAGAGAAAATACGAAAAAACTGAAATATCTCGAGAACGGCTAGTCCTAGTGTAATGGGGTTGATCTTATTCTTTTCTTCGTTAAAAATTACGTATGAAACAAGCATTTATTGGTATATTTGAGCATACGTAGTTCTTTATTTTAGATTTTGACGAGGTTTTAGGGCCTTTTGCCACCAAAAAGGGCAGGTTACTTCTTTCCGAATCGTACCAAAATCGAATCAGCATCAGAGTGACCCACAGGTGACGCATTTACCGAATTTTGTGAAATACGGACCATTAGATATTTAGCTAGAGTGGATACAAGCTTCTGCGGGCCATTTCGCAAAAAAAGGCGGGTTTTTATTATCCCAAATCGTACCCAAAACTAATCAGCCCTAGATTCGCTCACAAGTGACTTACCTACGAACTTTTATGAAATTCGGTCCATTAGTTTTTTAGTTAAAGTGGATACAAAATCTATACAGACAGACACACACACACACACACAGACGTCACGCTAAAAATGGTTTTTTCGTATTCTAGAGGTCTCGAAACGTGTAGTTCCGTCGAAAACTCGAGTTGTGATTTTCGGCATGATTCCAATACTTTCCTTATACATTACCATGTATTGCAGGGAAAGTAACAATGTAGATTTATGAATGTTAAAGAGAAGTTTAATTTTTTCACTCCTATCGGCTAATTAATGATTCGATATAAATAATTAGTCACGCAGTTTGAATCCTTATACCAGCAAAAAAAAATCAAAAATCAATCTTTGTAAAGGTTTTATAAATGAATCCGTAATGGAATAGTCCTATTTTTCTTAATGTTATAAATAATTGCTAAACTGGAAAAATTCCACTTTACTTTAAATATTCTCGCATCAGCGAATCCTGACAACATCCAATCATAAATGGTTCAGCAAAGAAAAATATATATTTATTTCTTTATGCACTTCGAAACTACTATTATGTTCAAAATACTGATGTTATCTAAACATACGTGGAGACGTATGTTCAGACATTGTCAATAAGAGTCGAAAAGTCTACTGAGGTAATTGATGGCAATTTTCATCATGTTAAGTCTTCAGCATAAACAAACAGAATAAAATAACATATATATAAATAAACATAACAAAACTCGAACAGAAACTTGCTTCCACTTAAAGAAATCGTTCAAGGTATGCCACACCTGACAATCACTGTACATAATTCTTTAAATTTTTCAGCGGGTCAATTAGGTTATCCAATATGCCGCATATAAAATAGAAGTAGTTAAATGGTGCAATAAATAAAATTGCAAGAATTAAAATTTGGTACACAGATTAAATTTGTAGAACATTTTATTCTACAACAATTTGGTGGATCTTTAATATCCATTGACTGCACCGTCACCAGGAACCTCTGCCGTCCCCAGGAGCCAGAAAATGTTCTTATAAAGCCGCTATTTTATAAACCTCTGTATTTTAGTCAATTGACATGGAGTTTATTCAAGATTAAGCTCGAACTAAATAAGATTTCAATAGCAGGTTCATAATAACAAATCCCAACGCTACAGGTGTTCGGTAAATTCATTTTTTTTATAAATTTGATGCCAGTATATAGACTTTGATATTTAGACCACAGAAGCACAAAAAATTGCAAATCGCTTTTTATCTACCAGTGCAATTTTTGGCTAAAAGTTGCTGAGGAGCCCAAACAAAAGCGAAACCGCTCGACCGATGTTGTTGCTGCACAACAAAGTATAATTCTGAAAGTCACATTCCAAATTATTATTTCACTCTTTGAAACGCTTTCTAACACGAGTTTTGTGGATATGAGTTACCTAAATAGATAGTTATAGAAATTTCTTCAAGCACGTTTTATTTTTATATCAATCATGTTTTACTTTCTAGTATTGTTTTTACGAGAATTTCCGATTTTGAGGCCAATATATGTTTTAGGACATTTTGAACACGTTTCGACTCTATTTAGAGTGATGTCCGTCAATTTACCATAGGGCTTGGAGCACCTAATTGTGCGGCCGGTTCGAGTTCTGCATCGAGCCCAACCCAGCTCATTATCTGAGGGAAAAAAAATTGATGTGGGCAGCACATGACTTTCCGTCATTTTCGTCGATTTTTTTATTTCATTGATCATTTTCATCCATTTTGCGAGATATTCGTTAATTTAGCAACATTTAAAAAAAGCAACATTCCGCCAAATTCGTCGCCAAAATCTCGCCAAGCGTTATGGACGGAGAAATAAGTTTTTCTTATAGCAGATAAATGACTACTGGCGTTCAAATACAAAAATATTACTCAAAGTAACTTTTCCCATGAATGGATCGGGCTAGATCCACGAGAATGATGTCACCAAATTCATTGTATGGTATTACATATGAAAAGTGAACATGTTTCTCAACAGTTAATATTTTTCTTTATTTTATGGGATTTTTTGATGAATTTATTTTTAAAATGTGCAATATCTCGAGAACAGTTCTTGCTAGCATTCTAAAGTTTATGTCAATCGTTTTCTAAGGAAAACTTCATATGAAATGTCTATTTGCGTAACTTTAAAAGTTTTGATTTTTTGATGATTTTTTCAAAATTTCACTCGGAAATTTAGGGGGGTTCTGAACTTTCGATTGTGTTTAAAAACAATAGGCTTCCAGTATTCACCGATTATGATTTTTGTGCCAAATTTCATTCGAATCGCTCCATGCGTTCGTGGGATATCGTCTCCACAGGCTCACTAACACACACACACACACACACACACACACACACACACACACACACACACACACACACACACACACACACACACACACACACACATACATACTTTCACACACACACACACACACACACAGACATAACTTCAAAAATGTTTGATTCGTGATCAGGGATGCTTGAAACTTGCTCTCTCGTCAAAAACTCATTCGAATTTTCGACCCCTTCACAATACTTTCCTGATACATTATGTATATAAGGAAAGTAATAATTTCAAACATGTGCCCTTGCAGGACAATTTCAAAGGGTGAATTGCATTATACATCTACAGATTAATTGTTAAGTCTAATTGCTATCGTTATACAATATAGTTTCAGTGATATTAATATACAAGATTTTATACATTTGATTTAAAATATTTATAACTTTATCTCAATAAAACAGCAAGCGTACAAATTTTTCTGTTCTGCAACTTATTCTATCTCAGATTCATTCAAATCGCTTTTACTGTATCCTTCTTATTTAATAATTAGCAAAATCTCCGTTCTTCGTGCGGAATATATAATATAAAGAAACATGAAATTTACAATTATGTGTAAATTCCTATAGCATTCTAAATTACATTGTTATTCCACGAATTCCACTAAAATATTTAATTCAATTTTTCCTAAAAAGAGTATAAGAATCTCTGTTCTCGCTAGACAAAATTATCATCACAAGCAGATCTGAAGAATAAAACATTCTGGACCGGTTTGTAAATAAAGTTACAAAAAATATGAAATTATATCAATATATCCCAAAGTGAAATCGCTATGAAATTGGATCAATATGTGCCAAAATGATAGCACTAAAATGGCCTTAGAAGATATACCCTGTTTCAACAATTGATTAAACTCAATATATGAGTTTGAAAATTCCTTATTGAAAATATCAATAATTCCCATAACTTTTCAACCAGAAAGCCTTGATACAATCCAGTCAAAAATGTAATTCCGATAAAATTTATTTTTATATACATTTCTCATTTCTTTAAATTGGTAAAAATTAGAAAAGAGAGTCTGTTGTATAAACTCATTTGGTTAAATTCTGTTGCTTAGTAACATATTTTTTTTTTTAATAAATTTTTGAAAAAAATATCATTTGCATTTATAAACATTTTTTGAATCTAAAAAAGTGATGTCGAAATTTAATTAGGATTACTGAATGCTGTAAATTGTATTTAGTATTTAGTAACATCTATGATTTTAATATTTAATTTACTGTTGAATTGTGTAAAATTTTTTACTATGTAAATTATCTACATTTATAAATGATTTAAAATCATTCACACAAACCACTAGTTCAAACTTTATTACTAATTCTATTAAAAAAAGGTTCTGCAATACAATATTTCAAGTCGTGATATTACCTAGTACAGGTTATATGACTTTTGATTTTTGTCACTTCAAAACATCATTTTTAATCAATGTAATCCCCAGATATCGGCCCCAATCATAGCAGGCCAAGGGGCATTTGTCTAGTGTCCCGCCGATCCATTCTGCCCCTGATTGGTGAATTAATTGTATGACGTCAAAATACAAAACTATTATGCAAAGTATCTTCTCTTGTGAATAGAACGAACTAAATTCACGAGAACGATGTTAACAAATTTATCGCATAACATTACATATGAAAAATGAATATATTTCACAATAATTAATATTTTTTCTTTTTTTTTATAAATTTAATGTAATAAAATACAATATCTCGAGAACGTTTCATGTTAGCGCTCTCAAATTTGTATTCATTTTCTAATGAAAAATTACATAAGAAATAATTAGTTACGCAACATTATAATAGTTCTGATAGCGAAATTTTCTGAGAATCTATATAACATACTTTCGTTGAAAATACCATCTAAAGAAAGAATTTCGAGGAACCTTTGATTCCGTCATAACGTGCTTTTACTGTATGTGGATAAGCAACTGTTTAATCTAAAAGTCAAATGTATTCAAATTATCGTTAGATATGTAAAAATTGATGTTTATAATTTGGATACTGATTCCTAGCATTTTCAATCGATGTTTTGGCAGGAGCAGAGTCGGCTGCTGCTGCAGATAGAAGTAATATAAAACAGTTTTTACAATAGTTCGTTCCCCAAAAATTTAAATTTATTTCGACCACATGTTTTCTCAAGCTTTTGACAATTTATCGATAGTATATTGTAGTGTGCTAACATATATTCAGGCAATGTACATTTAGGAGACAATTTTACTTTCCCTACATTACATGCTAATGTATAGGGAAAATATTGGAATCGTATCAAAAATAGCAACTTCAGTTTTCGACGGATCTACACGATTTGGATTTGGAACCTCTAGAAAACGAAAAAACTATTACGTGACGTCTGTGTGCGTCTGTGCAATGTATATATCCACTCTAATTCAAAACTAATTGACGTAATTTCTATAATATTTTATAGATAAGTCACTTGTGATTACCCTTGTGCTGATTAGATTTAGGTACAATTCGGAATAAAAGAATTATTATCAGGAGCGGTTCTCGAGATATTGAGAATTTCGTTTTTCACGATGGAACAGTATATCCCTCAATACATTAAATAAATCGAATGAAATTGAGTACGATAAATTACGGACAGAAGCCCCAAAAATTTTCACAATTTTTTTGTTGGAAAAGAATTAAAAAGATAAGTATGCTTTAAAGTGCAATACTTAAATAGTCATTATATGTAATTTATTATTTAAAAGATAATGATATAATTTCTGAAACAATGACATGTGCCGATATCCACGTCTTGCATCTAAACCATTTATTTTTGTATCAATTCCAGCATAATTATATTTTAAATATTTTTTATTTAAAAAATCTGATCCTTTTTAAAAAGGTTCGATCTCTTTTAAAAACTTAGATAATAAATGATAGCTTAAATGATAAATTATAAGGATTCAGCATCCAATTCTAGAAGAGGTATAGGGTAGTTCAGCATCCCTGTACCTCTTCTAGAATATACCTCTTCTAGTAGTTCAGCATCCCTGTACCGATCTATCAATGTCATGTCCAGTTTTTCCGAACATTGGCATGACTGTACGAAATATGCAAAAGTGAATAAAATTAATAGTTCCATCAAAAATAAAGTATGTACATCATTTGCTTCCCTATAAAGACTTCTTGATTAATTTCTTGTTTCTTATAAATTTTTCCATTTTAAATTAGAAACATGAAATATTTCGAGAATCACGTTTTTAAATGAATACATATTTAAAATATTACATATTAGCTATATTCGTAACACTTTTATATACTTATGTTTTATAATGTTTAATTTTAATTTTGAAAAAAAAATGTTAGAAAATATTTGAAGGTTTCCTCTTAGGCCGTCCTCAACGAAAGTAAATATGCATATTACATTCATCGATTGAAATAATCATACAAAATTTCATTTGATTTTATACCACAGATTATTTATTGACCCACAGATATCATTGAAAAAAAGCTTGATGCGTTTCAAGAATGCTCAAAACGTTCATTTAGATCCACTAAAATTTAAGAATCGGATTTTTAACTCATCATACTTTCCCTTTACATTTATTATTCATTGTAGGGGAATTTAAAATTACAGACCATTCATTTCTGCAACATAGCGGGATTTTTCACTGGGAGACCTGCTTTCAAAACAAAAACTCGAAATCCAAGAAATTGTAACCACAATAACCTGACCCCCTGTTATCCGTCACCTTCGTGGGAGAGGAATATCACAAACGAGTCCCTCCCCCATCATCTCGATGATCTCCTTCAAGGCGGAGCAAACTCCTGCGACAACCTGTTACCGATCTATCAATGTCAAACTTTGAGATGGTGCTATCATGCAGAGATTGGATATTATTATTTTGCCTCTATTCAATGCTTGACCAGTTATAAAATTTGGGTTCAACATAGCTCAGATTTTCTTTTTGCATGAAAAAGTAAAATCTTCATTCTTTCTGCGGGGGTTTTGAAATTTTTTTTAACTTGATTCAAACGTTTTCTATCGATGAGCAAAGTTGGAAAAACAAATTTTTTCACTTCGCGTGAATTTTAAAAATACTTCTAATGAATTTAAAAAAAATTTTTAAACCCACCCCAATTGCTTATAGTCCAATTCTAAGTTTTGCAAAATATTCCAGGAAAAAATACCAAAATCCAATGCTATATTTAGCTATTTTCATTTCCCTATTGATTAACATGGTATTCTCAGGCTAGCTTCAGGCGGGGAATTTTCCTCTTAAGCTGCTCTTCCTTGGCGATATTTTCAAATAGATGAGTTGCACCGACGTCACATTCACCGCCATACTCTTTGTAGACGCCGTCCGCCATCACTGTATTCTTTCAATGTTAAAGTGTTAGTTGTTAACATAGTGTAGCGATTTTTTCTTAATATAGATAGGTTTACAATATGAAATTATCTAATTACGTCGAGAAATTGCCTTTAGAAAGCCAATAGAGGTATAGAGAAAAATTAATTATTACGGGTTTATCTGACGATCCATATATTATTCCAAAGTTTTTCTCGATCTCCTGTTCTGATACCATCCGTCAAATGGCCAGATATAACGCTATATTTTACAGTTACTCCAAGTCAGGCTACAAAACAAGAAGTCAAGGTACTTTTGATGCTTATTTATTTAATTTATTTTATACAATACTGTGTAAATATTAATATATTTATTATAATTGAATAAACTAACTAATTTGCGAAATAATCAGTTCATATTATTTATTTGGTAGATAATAAGGCTAACTATTTGATGTTTAACATTGAAAATCTATAAAAATTTATATTCGTTTGAGTGTGTTGATATTCTTATCACCTTAAATTGTCCTAACTGTTCTCTTTTAATTTCACAAGTAAAGTACATTTTAATTCTGTATGTTTCTATGTAATATATTATGAGGAAATAAATTTGTCAGGTAATATGAACGTTATCATTTAATTATATAGCTTAATCTCCCATTCTTCAATAGTACGGATAGACTGATGTTACAAAGAACATGGCCGCTGTGCAGCGAAATCGCGAACGTGACGTCACATGAAACTCATCAATGGCAAGTAACCCCATCCGCAACAAAGAAAATATCACATGGCATCAGATTGCCCTCTCTCTGCATAAGGCTCAGGCTATTTTAAAAAGATCCATTATTGAATCAAAGCGTTTATCATATAAAATTTTTCTAGAATAATTAGACTTCAGAAGAGATGGCATAAAGGCTCATAGGTATTTATCTCAGATGAATAACCAGATAATCAGAAAAAATGATCCAATTAAAATAGGTACTAAGGAACTTACTACCGATAAGGACATTTCAAGCGCCTTTTGTGGGCACTATGCTGGGATTAGTAATTTCAGACCTACTAATAAAATAAAAAAAGGTGACTCGAGATCATTACAGGATAAAAATAAGCCAAAATTTGAACAACTTTTTAATACTAATTTCAGTATGGTGGAGCTGAAAAATAGTCTTGGAACTCTGGTGAAGGGCAAGAGTGCAGGCCCTGATGGAATCCTGCCACAGTTCCTTATAAATCTCGGAGATTCTGCGAAATTTGCTTTGTTGGCATTTATAAACCAAACTTGGAGAAATGGCTTACCAAGTGCTTGGAGAAAGGCTGTGATTATACCTATACTCAAACCTAACAAACCTGCAGAAAAACTGGATAGTTATCGTCCAATCTCCCTTACAAACATAATATGTAAATTAACTGAGAGATGAATAGCAAACAGGTTACTGTGTTGTGTTGGATGAAACTGGTATAATTTCTGATAGACAGGCAGGTTTCCGCAGACATAGATGCACTACCGAACAATTAGTCCGCTTATCTCAAGAGATAAAGGATAGCATTCAGAGAAAGCAAAGTACTCTTGCTATATTTGTGGACTTTAAAAATGCTTTCGATAGAGTTTGGAGAACTGGATTGCTTTGAAAGCTTATTTCCTGTGGTATTTATGGCAACCTATATAAATGGATAAAAAGTTTTCTTGACCAACGATTTCTGTGTGTCAAATATGGCCGCACTGTGTCAGGTTATTGCCAGGCCAGGCAGGGCTTACCCCGGGGAGCTGTACTGAGCCCGATTCTTTTTAATATAATGATCAATGATGTAATAGACACTATTTCCAGGTCTGTCCCGGGCGTAAATGCTTTGCTATTTACTGATGATATGGTAATGAGTACTACTGGATCTGACGTGACTGGCCTGGAGGGTGCCCTTCAGCGGGCCTTAGATGTTCTTGAGGCCTGGTCTTATGAAAATAATATGGTTGTAAATACTGAAAAAACCACTTTCCAATTGTTTTGGCTTAGTACTAAATATCATGAAATTCGCCTCCACTATAGGGATAAAAGTCTAAATAGAACCTATGATACTGTGTACTTGGGCATTCATTTAGATGCAAAGTTGATTTGGAGGAGGCAAATTGATATGGCCATTGATCGAGGAGTTTCGAGATCAAGGCTATTGAAACGTCTGGCTGATGTCACTTGGGGCGCGACTCAAAATGTTTTGTGTACAGCCTACAAAAGTTATGTTCACCCTGTTGTGGAATATGGAAATGAAGTTTTGATCACCACCTCAGATTCTGCTAAAAACAAGCTAAATATTTTCCAAAACAACATGTTACGATTGATCACTGGTGGTGCTAAATCAACTCCTATAGTTGCTATGGAGCTTCATACTGAATTAGAGCCTTTAAGTGAAAGATGCCAAAGGAGTTCCATTTGCCTTGTTGAAAAAATCTTAAGAAGAAAAAATAACTTTTTAAATGATTATAGGCCATCAAATGAGAGACTGAAAACCCATACATCTTTCCTATCGACTGTTAGCGATCTTTATGATATTCCCACTCCTAATCATCAGGTTTTCTCACAAGAATGGAATCCTGTTCTGGACCACGGAGGGTTGGAAGGACATTTGGATCTTAATTGGAATGTAAATAAGCAGCTTTCTATAAAGAGTGAGTTAAGGAGCGCTGCACTGGCTACTATACAAAGCAGATACCCTCCTGACAAGTGGCTCCATGTGTATACCGATGGTTCAGCCGAAAATGCGACAAAAAAATGCCGGTGCTGGAGCTTATTCAAATATTTTTAGTATTAGCTGTCCTGTTGGACGGTACTGTGACAATTTTGATGGTGAGATTGCGACTATATCATATGCAATTGATAAATTAACAGACAGCCTTGATCATAATATTGTGTTTTTTATTGATTCACAGGCTGCTATTTTGTCGCTTACCAATTTGAACTATAACGAAAATGCCCAGGTTCATTCTTGCAGAATGAAGCTTCTTAATTTAAAGAAAACCAGAGAAAGCATTGCCCTTCAGTGGATTCCGAGCCATTGTGATATTTTTGGGAATGAGCAGGCGGATAAACTTGCAAGGCTGGTTCTCTTATGGTACAGCTTGATATCCCCCCTGCCTCTCAGAAATATTAAAAGAATTATTTACAATAAAATAAAAGTAAATAGATTATCTTTATATGTTGATACTGCTATGGATAAGAGTTGGAAAATCCTGCTCAACAAGTGTAATAAAATCCCTAGTTCCTTGCCTCGGTCTGTTGGAGTTGCTTGCTTTCGTATGACAACTGGACATGATTACCTGCAAAAACATTTGCATCGGATAGGCGTTAAGGATACAGCTTGCTGCCCTCTGTGCCTCCAGAGTGATATGGACGGTGACCACCTCAAGAACTGCCCCATTGTTTTAAAGTTTACTACAGATAACTCTATGGAGGCTAATTTTTACTCCTGTTTTTATACTCTTCATTTTATTGGACTGCTTGTCGATTGATGGCAAAGATGCCGCCGATGGGCGTAGGATAAAAAAAAAGATTGCCCTCTGATTGGAGGGGGAGGCGCACTCTCTCTATCGGGTCTAGCAACTCATCTATAGATGAGTTCAAAGCTAACTAAAAAGACAAGGCTAACTAGAAGTCTTTCTAGTTAGCCCAGAGATGAGTTGCACTGACGTTACATTCCCCCTAGCAACGGTTTCTACCGCCATACTCTTTGTAGACGCCGTCCCCCATTACCATTTCTGTCAGTTTTAAAGTTTCAGCTAGCGATTTTTATATTGACATTGTCAAGTTTTTACTATGAAATTATACCTTACACCACAATGTTGCCTCTAGAAAGTCAATAGGTAGAGCTCGGATGACCTTTTTAATTAGATTTTTTTATTTTAAAGTAATTATTTTAAATTCCCTGGGTAGCTTTGGTCATATAGACAACCAATATTAATTCCTTTTTTTTACCATGAGGCAAGAATTTTTATTTGGGCTAGAATTGCCCTCTTTAAAGGCAACATTCTGCCATTTGGGCTAGAATTGCCCTCTGTCTAAAGTATTCAATAATTTTTTAATTTTTGTTTTCCCCCTAATACTGTTGTGTTTATTTTAGTCCCTTCAGTCGCAAATTTTTCTTCCAGTAGTTTTCTTTAATTGTTTGGATATCAGAAGATTTAACCAGGTAACTACTACTTTTAATTTAACTACAACTTTTAACTTATATTTTTATTTTGTAAGTTCTCCATTACAAACAAGGTTATAATTTCTTTATTTAGCACTATATGATCGCGTCTTTCAAATTTAGATGAGTAAATTTAGTTTAAAATCTATGCGTGTCAAGAAGGGCACGACAGTGTTATGCATAATTATAAAATAGCTAGGCAATCTACATTTCTTATAACACCTTTATCCCCATAAATGTATTCAATATTTTATTTGATGGCAGTATTACTTTCCTTATATACATGATGTATAAGGAAAGTATTGTGACTGGGTCGAAAATTCGAATTCGAGTTTTCGACGGGAGAGCACGTTTCAAGCATCCCTAATTACGAATCAAACATTTTTGAGGTGATGTCTGTGTGTGTGTCACTGAGTCTGTGGAGACGATATCTCACGAACGAATAGAGCGATTCGAATGAAACTTGGTACAAAAATAATAATCCGTGAATACTGGAAGCCAATTGCTTTTAAACACAATAGAATGTTCAGAACTCCCTAAATTTTCGAGTAAAGTTTTGAAAAAATCATAAAAAAATCTAAACCTTTAATAAAGTTATGCAAATAAACATTTGTCATGTAATTTTTCTTTAGAAAACGATTGACATAAACTTTAAAACGCTAGCATGAACCATTCTCGAGATATTGTACATTTTTCAAATAAATTTATCAAAAAATCCCATAAATTAAAAAAAATATATTAACTATTGAGAAACATGTTCACTTTTCATATGTTATATCATGCGATAAATTGGGTGACATCATTCTCGTGGATCTAACTCGTTCCATTCATGGGAAAAAAGATACTTTGAGTAATAATTTTGTATTTGACCGCCAATAGTCATTTATCTGCTATAAAAATAACTTATTTCTCCGTCCATAACGCTTGGCAAGATTTTGGCGACTAATTCGGCGAGTTTTAAATGTTGCTAAATTAACGAAAATCTCGCCAAATGGACAAAAATGACGCTAAATCAATGACACAAAGCAAAAAAATCTGATGTGGACAGCACATGACTTTCCTTATATAATGCAATGAATTTAATACTTTTACAGTAAAAAAAAATAGATTATTTTTATAGTAGATATTTATATTTTTCCCAAGATATTGCATTTTCGTCAGTTAGTCGTTATTTTCATTGATTTAGCGTCATTTTTATCCATATGGAAAGTTTTTTTTTAATTTAGCAACATTTAAAAAAGTAGCCAAATTGGCAACATTCCACCAAATTCGTCGCCAAAATCTCGCCAAGCGTTATGGATGGAAAAATAAGTTATTCTTGCAGCAGATAAATGACTATTGGCGTTCAAATGCAAAAGTATTACTCAACGTGTCTTTTTTCATGAATGGAACAAGCTAGATCCACGAGAATGATGTCACCAAATTTATTGCATGGTATTACATATGAAAAGTGAACATGTTTCTCAATGAGAAATATTTTTTTTTATTTTATAAGACTTTTTGATAATTTTGTGAAAAATGTGCAATATCTCGAGAACGGTTCGTGTTAGCATTCTAAAATTTATGTCAATCGTTTTCTAATGAAAAATTACATAAGAAATGTCTATTTGCGTAACTTTATTAGAGGTTTTGAGTTTTTGACGATTTTTTCAAAATTTCACTCGAAAATTTAGGGGGGTTCTGAACATTCGATTGCGTATAAAAACAATAGGCTTCCAGTTTTTACAGATTGTAATTTTTGTACCAAATTTTGTTCGAATCGGTCCATTCGTTCGTCAGTTATCGTCTCCACAGGTTCACTGATACACACACACACACATACTTTCACACACACACACAGACATCACTTCAAAATTGTTCGATTCGTGATCAGGGATGCTTGAAACGTGATCTCCCGTCGAAAACTCGAATTCGAATTTTCGACCCCGTCACAATACTTTCCTTATACATTATGTATATAAGGAAAGTAATAGTTTTGTGATAACAATTCAAAATCATATTGATTTATCTCTAAATGTTGCTATATGCAAATAGTTTGCACTTAAAAAGTGTGTTTACTTTAAAATTTTAAATGTGATTCTTTATTTTTAAAAATGCAAGTAAAAAATTTTAAAAATGCATTCTTTTTGTCTCCTCCTCCGTGCTGCCCATTTTGCAAGAGGTCGAGGACGGAGCCGTAGTTGGTAGTAATTTAGACACTCCGTATCAATATATGCATCTCCCTGCTTATATGTATTACGTCACGTTGCTTGCGTCTTAAATATGGGCAGATCAGGCCAGTATGGGCAGAACCATGTATTTATTTTTCCACCCCCCCCCCCCCCAAAAAAATGTGGTCCCCCTTTTTTTTCGTGAAGTCCACTTTACTACCTATTCATTTCTATACTCTTTGGAGTATTTTCAATTTTCATCCCCCTAATAAGGAGCAATTCAAGTAATTCCAAAGATCATGATGTACAAAACACAGCCAAGGCCACCTAGAAAAAGTAGTCAGTTTAATCCAAGTGAGTACGTATTTAAATTATTTTTTTTATTTAAAAATATAAATTTTTGAAAGTCACTTCTGTAACTTCTATACACTTTCGTACATTCAGAGTGATTGCAGGATTCCCTCCGCGGGTGACGTCACGTATCCCATGATTCCTAGATGTCCGAGCCTTGTTTTAAATAGCCTTGACACAGCCCGGAGATACCAAATGGACAAAACAGATGTGTCCAAATTGGACACATCATACACCTGTAAAACATACTATATCCTAATATTTTTTTGTGTTTAAAGTGTATACATATATATTTTGATGATCTGTTATTGTTTATTGACAACTTTTTTGAACCCAGGCTCAGTTTAAATATGTGTATTTTACATTTTAAAAACATCTGTTTTTGCATTTTGTACTTTGGTTTCCGTGCTCCCCCCCTTTTTTCGTGGTGAGCCTTTCCCTGTTCCTTTACTTTGCTGTGTATCGCCCCTTTTCGTATAGTGAATTCTTCTGCTTGACCGCCTTTTTGACATTCCGTCCTCTTCTTCTCTTTTCCATTGATTTTGTAAATTCATATTTTCAATTGCTTTCGTTTTTCGTCCCTTCCCCCCTTTACATTGGTTTTCTGTTTTTTTCTCGCGATTGAAGACGTTTACATGCGAGATTTTTTCAGATTCGAACGTTTCTCTTCAAGCTGATTATTTCAAATGGTCATGTCCCTAAGTTCTTTTAATTATTTAATTTTTGAAAAATTTTAAAATTTTTGAAAAAACTTTAACCTTAATTTACCCGAAAACTAAGGGTCGTAGCTCAATTTCGACAAAAAATTTCCTGACCTAAAACTTTCATCTACTTTTTCGAGACCGTTATTTTGATACCCATGTTTGTTAGTGTAGTACTTGGTTTTGCTCACCACTCCTCCTGCTCAACTTAAAAATTTTTTTTTTTCTTTTTCTTGCAATTTTCGACTTTTTTTCGCCTTTTTTGGGTGTAATAAATTACTATTATCACCAGATATCTATTATATATGCATTTACTAATAATTTCAGCAACTACTCCTCACAGTTTGCTAAGAAAATGAAATTTAAGTTACATTGTTAATTGAAAACTGTCATTATTTTTCATTCTATATATATTTTTGTATTGTATTTTACTGTTATTTGATATGGATAATTCTCCCCCCCTCTTGGAATTCCCCCCCTCCCCTTTGCTGGTGGTTCCCGTTCCAATAGACTCATTTCTCCTTCTCCTGTACCTGTGCCAACTTCTACTTCTTCATCTCCTTTGATTGTCCAGTTGAAAACTTCCACGACTTCTCTTTCCCCGGATGTCCAGTTGCAATCTTCCACTGCTTCTTCATCTCCTTCAAGTATGTCATCACTCATCAGTTCCAACCTTCAACCAACTGTCAAATTAGTAAATCTTCGAGCCTCTGCCACTTCAACTTCTGATATGCTTTACTCGACTATTGTTACCTCACCGCACACAATTCTTCCACCTCTTCCTCTTAAATCCGCTGCCTTTACCACCCCTAAACACCAATTTACGGTATTTTCCAAACCTCCTACAGCAACTTCTACTAACCGACTTCAAAAACTCCTGTCTCCAGACCTAACTTCTGATTACATAGAGGAAAATGGAAAATCAGAAAAAACTTCTAAGGAAGATGATGATACCTCCGTTACAACTGTTGATCTTATTGAAGACTCCACCGACGTCAACAACTGCTTCCTCCTCAAAGTTAGGCGTTTTTCCAACCAAATAAGTAACTATATTTCAAGGTACATTAAACCAACTCCTTGCCAAAGCAAATATCTCGATGAAAAGTTATCCTTCCTGAGAGATGCATGTACAGTTTTTGAGAGTCAGACACAGAATCCTTCTGCCTTCCTTGGACCCAACCCTGCTGAAACCTTCCAGGATTTAAAAAACACAATGAATGATGAGTTGAAGACCTTAAAGGATTCAATATCAACCAACCTTGAAAATTTTACGAGAAATCTTACTGACAACATTCCAGCTATGATAAACAACTCAGTCAAGGAACATCTGGGAGAAATCACAACTTCACTCAATAACTCATCTGCTCAGCCTTCTACCCTATCTCAGCCTCTTCCACACTCTTCAAAGCCTTCTTATTCTAACATTCTTCTACAAGGCAAAGATCGCACCAAGAATAATTCTCAGTTAAAATCAGACCTGCTTTCTCTCCGGTGCCCCTCCGACGTCCGCATCAAAAATGTCTCAGCCTTAAGTAACTGAACTCTTAAAATCACGTGCTGTAATGGAGACGTCGACGCTCTTCTCCCAAAATTTGTCAACTCTACCATCGGCGAAAAATTTAAAATTTCTAAACAACCTTCAAGAAAACAAAATCTAATCATTTTCAACATCCCTAACAATTTCCGTGAAGAAGATGTCCGACTACTGATCTCCAAAAATCTTCCTACTGACCATCTCAAAGAACTCAGACTTATCCGGAACTTTAAAAACCGTAACGGTTCGGTCAACTGGATCTTTCTCGTGGATGAACCTTCTGCCAAACATCTGATTGAAGCCAAAAAACTGTTCCACCATTTTCAATACTTTTTGGTTAAAAAGTACATAGGCTTCCAACTCTGTTTCAAATGTCAGGGGTTCGGACATACCGCTATTTACTGCCCCTGGACATCCGGGAATTGTAGTAACTGTACTAAAAGTGGACATAACTATAAAAACTGTAAGGTCACCGACCCTACCTGTATCAACTGTGCACAAGCTAACAAAGACAATCCCACTCTTAAGTGGAAGACTAATCATAACTCACGTGATAGAGACTCTTGTAGCGCTTGGAAACAAGAACTTACCAGAATTCGGGACCTCCAGCGCTCCCTTTGATACCTTTTTCATTATTTTTCCTTGTTGTTGTATTTTTATGTATTTAATGCTTTTTAAGTACTTTTTGTATTTTTCTTGTATTTTTATGTTTGCCCTTCCCCCCCCCCTTTGTGTCCTGGCATTTCCTTGCACTCATGGTTCTCAATATTCTTCAAATTAACGCCAATCACTCTCTGGCAGCCCACAATAACCTTTTACAATTTGGCATAGAAAATTCATAAGATTTGATCTGCGTACAGGAGCCTTACGTCTCCGGTGAAAACATTCTTTCTCCCCCTTTTGGCATCAAACAATACAGTTCCACTTCTAATAAAGCTGCCATTTTAATTATTAACCCTGATATTAAATCCACACTTAAACTTCAATCAAACTCTTTTGTTATTATCGAAATTCTTCTCCCCTCTCTTGCCCCCCTTAATATCGTCTCTCTTTACTTTCCTCCTCGTGATCCTCTGCCTCCCCACTTGGCTGAGCTTTCTGCCCTCGACTTTCTTCATTCTGACTTTTTGGTCCTTGGCGACTTCAATGCCAGGGCACAGATGTGGGGATATGATTTTATTGATCACCGTGGATACGATGTTATAGACCTTTGTCTTGAGAACAATTTAATAGTACTCAACGATCCCGCTTGTGGTCCAACATTCAGTTCTCATTCTGGTAAAGGATTCCCAGATCTCTCACTAGTCTCCTTTGGCTTTTATAACTGTATTCAAAATTGGGAAGTTCTCCCAAGTGATTCTTTTAGTGACCACCGTTTTATTAAAATCTCTCTTAATATAGATCCCCTTATTGACTACTCCTTTTTTCTTAAAACTAAATATAACCTTGGTAAATTCATTTTTAATTTTAGATCTAACATAAAACCCCTCTCTCTCCTTCTGGACCAGGTAGAAACTCCTTCCATGCTGAATAATTTTATTGAAAACTTTATTAAAATAACTCAAAATTGCGCTTTTACCCATATTAAAAAGAAAAAATCTACCTCCCGCCCTAAATTTAATTGGTGGAACAAAAATCTTGCCACTTTCCGTAATTTTGTCACCGCCCTTTACAAACGCATTAAATCACTTGAGAGAACTTCTGCCCCCTCGGACATTATTTCCGAGGCCAAAATTAAATACAAACTGAATCGTGCCAAATACAAAAAATTAATAAACAATGCTAAACATGAATCCTGGAAAAAATTCTGTACTAACTGTTCTTCAAAATTCGGCACTCAGTTTAAATTTGCCTTCCAAAAGCACAATAAATTTAATAACATATCATTACAATTTTCGGATGAACCTAATTTAGACTATGACTCTAAGATACAACGTCTTTTGGACCACTATTTTAAAAATGACCCTTCATTCACTGATTTCCCTTGGTCTCCCACCCCCCACATTGGTCTGGGCCAAATTTCTGATGAAGAGCTTTCCTCTGTTTTTAACTGTCTCCCCTCTGGTAAGGCTCCTGGCCCTGATAACATAGACTTTAAGATTTGGCAATCTCTTTTTACTTCCTTTCCTTTCCTTTTTTCAAAAATTTTCAACCTCTGTTTTAAATTCTGTTATTTTCCTACTTGTCTTAAAACTGCAAAAGTTCTTTTCTTAAACAAACCTGGTAAAGATCCCGCCCACATTACCTCTTACCACCCCATCTGCCTTCTCCCCACTTTCGGCAAAATTCTTGAAAAACTCCTTGTTAATAAACTAAATTTCTGGCTTTCCTCCTCGGAGGCTCTTCATCCACTGCAATTTGGCTTCAGAGAATTGACCAGTTGTGAAATAGCTACTCACGGGCTTATCTCTACCATTGAGGGTCTCAAGCCCGGCCAGTACGTATCTCTCGCCACCGTGGACGTCTGCGGGGCATTTGACAATCTAAACTGGAACATTCTGCCTTCTACCCTAGATAATATACATCTTCCACTAGAATATAAAACATTTATTTACTCTTATCTTCACTTCCGATCAATAACCTATTCAAATGGCATTTACTCAACTAAAAAAACATTATCAATTGGGGCTCCACAGGGTTCGGTTATATCCCCTATCCTGTGAAACATATATTTCAATAAAATTTTACAACTAAATAGTGACGATCTTTACATACAGGCCTTCGCAGATGATCTGGCGGCGGTGACTTCTGGAAGTTCCCTTACCCTCATCTCCCGTAAAACTACTTCTAACCTTCCTCCGTTACTTCCTCCCTCTCTTCCCTTTCCCTTTCGGTCTCCGCTGAAAAGTCCAAATGTATTATTTTTAATCGAACTAAAGCTAAACGCAGATATACCCCACCTGTTAAAATTCTCAACAAAAGCATCAAAATTACCCGCCACCTTAACTTCTTAGGCATTATAATCGACGACAACCTAACATGGAGTCCCCATGTCTTCTATTTAAAAGAGAAATGCTTTAAGCTCTCTTCTACGTTCAGGAAAATCTCGGGTAATAACTGGGGAGTTAATAAATCTTTTCTTAAAATATGGTATCTCACTGTCATCGAAAAAATTATTACTTACGGGTCTGGAATTTGGGGGAAACGTCTTACCGGAAATCATATCGCTAAACTAACATCTTTGCAACGGATTTTCCTTTTAAAAATTTCAACCGGTTTTAGAACAACTTCGAGCATTTCTCTTTACTCAATTACTGGCATCCCCCCTGTTCATTTAGTAGTACAAAACCTATACAAAAAATTTAATTTCTGGTATTTAAAAACCAACCTCTTCCCTGATTCCTCCCTCCCCCCCTTCCCTTTTTGATCACAACTGTCCCCTCTCCAGTATCCCTCCCTCTAATCGTATAGTTTCCCTTCCGATTGTTAACCCTTCATCCTTTTCTGACATCTCCATTTATACAGATGGTTCAAAACTAGATAATCACACAGGCCTTTCTATCTGCATTTTTAGAGGTGAACGCCTGGCTGAGACTTTCATGTATAAGCTCGGTGATGAGAACACAGTTTTTCAAGCAGAACTTTCAGCAATTAAACTTGCAATCAAATGGGCATTAGATAACTCAACTAAAGTCAATATATACTCTGATAGCTTATCCTCTATTCTGGCTCTCAAATCAATTAAAAACAAATCTCACCTCCTTTGTGAAACAAAACTTTTGACACTTTCGGCAAAAAATTTAAATTTAATTAACCTTCAATGGATTAAAGCCCATTCTGGCAACCTTGGAAACGAAACTGCAGACAAATTTGCCAAAGATGCTACCCTTTCTGGTACCCCTCTTTCCGTCCCTTTCCCTTATTCCCTTCTTACTTCATTCTGCAAATCCGCCCTTTTGAATTCCTGGCAACATCTTCTAAACAACTACGTCTCACCCCGAACTCATGACCCTTCACGTATTTCTCTATTTCTACCTATTGTTAGCCCCGAAATTCAAATCTTTAAGAAATACCTCATATATTTTATAACCGGCCATGGCCCTTTCTTAGATTACCTTAACTTTTTTAAACATAAATCATCCTCCAACTGCCCTTGCAACGCATATGGTGATGCAGACCATTATTTATTCCCTTGTCCCTTTTCTAAAGAATACCATTTAATTAAACCTGTCCCCGCTTCCCGTGCAGCTTGGTTCTCCGGGGTTTGCCGACATCCGACATTACTTAATAAACTCAAGAACTGTGTTCTCGTCGCCCGTGATATTTCGAACCGTGTTCGCTGAAAAGCTTGTGAGTACCTACTATCCCCGTGTCTCTGGTGATCAATCCCCTCCCCTTGCTGTTCCTGGGTTCCCCTTTGTTTTGTTTTTATTTTTGTGTTTTGCTGTTTTTTATCGTTGTGTTAACTGTCTCGTCACCACCTGAAAACGGTATAGTCTTGTTCTTGTTATACAAACCTGCCAAACAATGTGAATAAGCGACTTATATATGGAAATGTAAAATGTTTACACTTTGAAGTGATACCTTTGTACATATATTCTCAATACAAAATTGTGTCTCTGTCTGTATATACATCTACAATGTCATAATCACTCATATCTGTCTGTAATATAACAACAAAATTATAATCACCCCATTTATATACATTTCTGTTAATTTATAGTTTAATTCTGTAACTATTTATAATCTCATATATTACTTCCAAATTATACATCTGTAAATATTGTACACATCTATAAAAATTGTAAATTATGGATTATACAGATAGTCCACAAACACAAAGGTTTTACTTTTGTATCATTAACAGATAATTTATATTTCTGTTACTTAAATATCCTTCAATGTCTATATTATTTTTGTCCAGCATTATTGTCCTGGCTGGCATTATGTAACTCTTTTTTTGCTCTTTTATGCGCCCTGCTCTCTCTTTCGTCCCCCCCTTTTGTAACTTCCCCTGGTTGTTTTAATTCCATTTATTCATTTATTTTATTTTTATTTATTTATTTTTTTTTTTAAGTAAATTTAAAGTTTTTTAAATATCCCTCCAGGGTCTCTTTGGTAAACCTGTGCAGCCTTATTGCTTTGTACTTTAAAATTTTCACAGTTACTTTTTGCTTAAACCTGTTGTTTTTCTTATGTGTTCTTTTATGCTTTTGTGTTTTTTGTATCTTTGCTTGTCTTGTAACTTATTGTGTTGTGATTCATTTTTTATATGTGTTGTAATTACTTGAATCAAAAATTAAGTTCCCGGCCACACACTTAGCTACAGTAAACCTTCGGGTCTGTCGTGTGGTCTGGGTTTCCAACATCCAACAGCCCGGAGATACGGTCATATTTGGCCAGGCGCTCCAGAAACACAACCCTGACCTGACCAGTATGGGCAGATCGGAGGCGGAGCAGTAGTCAGTGTTAATTTGGACACCCCGTCTCAATATATGTCATGAAACTTATCTGAGCATGACGTCAGATGAAAGTAATCTATTTGCGTCTTGCAACCATGGTTCGCAAATTCACACTTGAAATAATTTCGGGTGTCAGTTTGCTTTAACTGCAACACAAACTGTTTGCTTAAATGCGTGATCTCTTGCGCCATTTTCATCGTAGTCGTAAGTTGGGAAATCTTCTTGCTGCAAGAATTTGCGTTAAGATCTTGTTACATAATCTTTTATATAAGTAAGAACTGCTTTCATTTTCAAAATATAAGTTTATATTATGTATTATGTCAATAACTTTTACTAGGCGTGATTACATTCAGAGATATTGGTATAAATTATTTGAACCTCAGATACCGGGTAGGTGTCGATGGTGAGATAAGATTACTATAGTATTCTTGTATGGGTTTTTTAAATTGCGATATTTATAAATAAGTAGTTGGTACTGCGTTGTTACAAACTGTTATTGTAAATAGAGATCAACATATTTTTCTAAGTCTTTCTAGCGTAGCAAACCGTTGAGTTATTTCTTGCAATTACGAAAATGGCGACTATCGATTATTTTCTGAACTTCTATTTCACTGAAAAAATGACGTAGTTTTTGGGTTTAAAATTGATTTTTCATGAACCTTGGTGCAAAGTAGTTGTTACCTAATAGTGTTTATTTGATATTGTTTAAGAGTAAATGTTCCAACTGAATTTAGTATATCTAATGGTTTTTAATATAGGTCATTGCAGTAGTTTTGATCGAGTAATAAGATTTATTAAAGTAATAAACTGCATTTTAAGTATATATGTATATCTGATGTTCAAATGAATAGCAAAATAACTAATTTTTACAAATGATTATAGGTTTATTATTTAGATTATTACTACTGCAGAAAAGTGTTTGTTCTAAACTTAATTTTTGAAAAATTTACAAAATAAAGATATTAAGTTAAAATATTACCTGTGACCATATTCTTTGTCAGTAAATGGTATCAGTATTGGCATGTTTTAGAACAGATTTTTAAAATAAATTACACCAGTAAAGTGAAACATTTTGCTGTTTGAATCTAGTTTTGCTTAAATATTTCTTGCAGAGTAAATATTTTATTTGATATTTTAATAAAACTTATGTGGTTTATTTTTTCACTTCTAAAAGCAATTTAAATAAAGGTTGAGTGGTATGCCAATCCCAAAAATAATAGATGCTATGTTATTGACCATTTGCATATGTGATAAGGTGACATCGTTGTTTATGTCACCATGGTTGAACATATGGTTCAATCCCAGAGACCGGTACGGTCGTTTTTTTGTCCTACCAAATCGGGGATAAGCTGAGTGCTATATTGCACCTTGGCGACTCTTTAGAAACTCTGGCAACCCTCTTTTGCACAACTTGTACAGAACGTAAGTAAGAGAATTTGCACCAAAAAAGACTCCAGATTTTGGACTGTACCTCTCTTTAGGAAAATGCCAAACATATTAAATGTTTATGTAGTAATTAATCCAGTCATGATATTGTATCAGATATAATAAAAATCATGATTGCATGCTTTTGAGAAGGGTATTGAGAAATTGTATTTCATATTGTGAGCACAACTATTTAAAACGTATTTGTCAAAAAATGTGGAATTGTAAGCAGAAACTACAAATTATATATTATATATAGGAATACAAATACACTATACAGTACATATATACAGTATAAATTATATATAAGAATTTATTCTTTAAAATGGTTTAATTATAAGTATTTATTAATAATTTATTTCTTACACCTGTAATAAACAGTAAATTTATTATAATTGTTTTATATTCATGATTTACAAAAAATATTTTTCTACTGTTAATATAATTTATTTTCCAAATAATATTAGGCAGATGTAAGAAAGGAATGGCCTTGTTCAAATTTTGCGACATATTTGGGGTATATATGGTCAATTTCACGACATTTTCGGGATTTTTGTAACCTGTAGATATACTGTGTACGGGGGAAAGAATTTTCGTCCTTGGAAAACACGAAAAATGCGGGAAGTACTCGAAAAGAACTTAATTAAATCCGTGAAAGAATCCTATAAAAAAAAGCAAAATTTTATTTGATCGAATTTGCAACCTGTGCAAGCGGGGGGAGGCATTTATAGTTTTCTATAAAATATCTCTCTAATTAGAAACATAGTACTTTTATGTGCCCAAATTGCGATTGACTGCAATTCACAGGTAGCTACGGAATCGCGGTCTGAGGCTGCGTGGCAATCGGCCCGCAATTCGCAACGAACGACGAGGCGACTGATTTGCGGTCGCAAAGCAATCGGCCCGATCTACCGGCCGCGGGACTGAAAGGATTCTGGAAACATTTCGGTCGCCAGAAATGGCGACTTACTGTAATAATTTTAGTCGCCAATGGCGACCTGGTCACCGCGAATCTGCATCTCTAGTCACCGGGCGTCGGATTTCTCTATCCAATTTGAAGGAAAAAATAATTTTAGGCCGCAACTGAAGAGAGAAATTCTCGCACAGCCTAAATTTTTACGCGAGATTTTTTATGGATTTCGCGAGAATCTCGCAGGTTCGTGCTGAAATGGGACCGCTGGTACTTAGCATTTTCTTGACAAAATTAAGGTTAATTAAAAAGCTATTTTTCTTTAACATGAAAACTGTTAATACCCGTCATAAATATGGAATTTCATTGCTTATGTCGCAAACCTGTTTTAGTAATTTGTTTTAAATTTTTATAGATTTTAACATTTGTTTTTAGAAAATGAGGCCTGCATCAGTTTATGTTGGTGGTCTGAGTGAAGACATCCAAAAAGAAGATCTTGAAAGAGAATTTAGTAAATTTGGTAACTTAAGCAAAGTTTGGGTAGCTCGCAATCCTCCTGGTTTTGCATTTATCGAGTTTGAAGATGATCAAGATGCTAATGAAGCCATCAAAGAAATGAATGGAGCAACAATTAATGGATCGGAAATCAGGTGTGATATTTCAAGAGGAAGAGGTGGAAGACGAGGAGGAGGTGGTGGCTTCAGAGGTGGTAGGGATGGTGGTTTCAGAGGCCGACGTGGAGGATATGATTCAGGATTCAGAAGTGGTGGTGGCGGCGGTGGCTTCAGAGGTTCACGTGGAGGTGGCGGTTCTCGATATGGTGGAGACCGAAGCAGTAGCTATGATAGGCCATCCTACGGTGGAGGTGGTGGAGAGTACAGAAGTTCGGGTTACAGAAGCCGTTCACCTATGGGTCAAAGGTAATATATATATTTAACTTTTCTGTAATTTCTTTTCAACTTAACTGTAAACTATTTAAAATTCTTTTGCAGCCTTATATTTTTATAACAAATATTTATTTCTAGACTTTCAAATGTCTTATTTTTGACCATGCTACTATGACTAAGGAAATTCATTGCCTACTTTTTCTGTTAATTGCAATTTACTCTTGAATTTCACATTTGTTCTACATTTGCAGAATATGCAAAAATATATCAATCAACTCCTGCATGCTAATGTGCATTGAAAGTATCTTGTACTATCTGTTTGAGAGAATTTGCATAGCTTAGATCACCACAAATTGTTCAGCTTTATTTTAAGTTTTGATCTTATTGTCTATGAAGATACTTGCAGTGCACTAATCCTGAAAAATGATTTTAAAACTAAAGCATTCATTGTACAGTGCCTTCTAAATTTATATGGATGTTAGTATTTTCAAATTAAAACTTCTAATTCTTCTTGCTGTCAATGAGATTACTTACCTTCATTTAATATAGATCTGCTCTTTCATAATTATTAAAAAGAATACTTGCTATGAACATTCACTTTTCAATTGCTCATTCAATGCACTGAATTTTTGATCATCTAATTGCTGCAACGAATGAATGTTATATCTGCATTTGTACGTCTTAACGCATAACCAACCTTTTTATTCAAACAGAAATGGCGGCAACTGGTAAGGGATCACGATCATCATCAATAGCCATTGCCAGAACGTCGGCTGCTCGAATGGGAGCAATTCATCAGTTACCAGATTTACGATGTTTATAGTCTTCACACCAAACATCATGTGTGTATTTTTAGTTTTTAAAAGTTTGACAATTTTTCATCAGTTTAAACTTCATATCGTCTGTGATGTATTCATGACCACAATAAAATATCAATACTGCCAAATTTCGTCTTCGTGCTTCGTATAAAAAATGCTGGATGATGCAAATGAGCCATATGCTGATTCAAACTGTTTTCAATATACTGAATTTTGCATGCGATTTCAGAGTAAAATATTAAGATTTTTCTGCGTATACTTTCAGAATGTGAAATCAAATTTCTGATCCACATTTAATCACGCATTGCTCTTTCATTACACCTGAAAGAACTTTTATGCTGATTACTACGTTACATTTTGTTCTTCCTGTAACTTTAACTTAATTCCTGCTTTTCGAAGTAAACCTTGCAAAGAATTGCATCTTTTTCTCAAGAAATATTCTCAAATGGCACATCGTGCAATATCAGCATCCAGTATTTGTTGTCAATTTCTTTGCTTGCATTGCAGATAAGAACCTCTGGTCCAAGATTATTGTAAGTATTCAAAGGATGAAGATGTAATTGCATTTATTATGACTTATGGCAATTTAATTGCTATTTGAAGATTGATTATTAAATAAAGAAATGAAAGTTTTCATCAAAGCAGGTAGGGGATACATATTGAAGCTAAAATTTTCAATAAATTTAGCTGAGATTGGTAGTGATAATTTGATTGAGAATATTCTAAGATAATTAGTGGACTAAATGTTTCGTTTTATTTTCCCTTTTTGAGAATAAAGTGCTCTTATACTTTGATATGTTCATACATTTATATGTACTGAGCATTTTGAAAAATGGTAAATTCGTTTTATTTTATCATATTTACACATCAGCAAAATAATTTCAATATCCATCTGTTGCACTACTAATAATATAAATTTTGAAGCAATATTTAAATCATCTTGGATATTTCTTTTATATCCGACTTGAATGTGGGTTTTTTTTTTTTTTTTTCTCATTCCTCTGGATGATAGCTTTTACAATGGCAAACTCATTTTATTTTATAATCATATTTACACATCTCAGCATTATTTCCTGATAAAATAATTTCAATAGCTATCTGTTACACTACTGAATATAATCTAAATTTTGAAGCTTTTAAAAATTGTGAATATTTAATTTGTATATCCGACTTGAATATGGTTTTAATTATTTTTTTCCCCATTTCCCCTGGATGATAGCTTTTTTATAATATTTAACCAAACCTTTCTGTAGATGTTGCATTGATTGTTAAATTAAAAAATAATTTCTTATGTTCCACATTGTTGAAATGATGCGTTATATCAAATCATTCACAATATTAAAGTTCAAATTACAAGTTAAGAAAGGTCATTTTAATTATATGCCTTTCATTTGATTCACAATAATAGCAATGCATATCATGGAAAATAAGCTAAAGAAATGCCATTGCATATTATTGGTGTTAAAATCCATTATCAATAAAAACAATACTTGACCAACAGTACCAACCAAATATAGAACTCCAGAACAGTACAGTTGTGATTTTTAAGTTGCAACACAAATAAATTTCAATGTATTCTAACAGAATTTTTTACCAGCAAAAAGTAGTATCTGAAATAAAGCTGGTCACACTAGTAAAAATGTTAATTACTTATTTAATAAAATGCTCGTAATTTAGATTCAAATCTAATTCTGCATTTAAGCAGGTCATAAACTTTCTTAAAATAAGATTTCTTAACAACCTAATAGGTTTAAATGAGTTACTAAGAGCAGATAAATGGTTATAATTCAAACTTGCATGTTTTGCCAATTTAGGCAAATACGCAGATAAAGTATTAAAAACTAGTGAAAATTGACAGAATAAGTTCCAAAAATTTTAAAGATGCATAGAATAAACAAATTAAAAATTTCATAAAAGCACATGCTTCTTTTTTACAAGTATAGCATGTTATTAACATCTATCATATATGCAGTTTTCAGACAAGCTTCTGTATTTGTAGATGGCCCCATTTTCCTTAGCATTCATTTGTATCTGCTTATTATGGTTAAAATTTTATGATAAAATAAAAAGTAACTTTTTAGCAATTTTGAAGATAACTTGTTCTAACTATATTGTATATAAATTTGCTAATTCACTGGGGGGGGGGGGTACATCTGGTTTTCCCTATAACCATGAGACTAGTAATATT
The DNA here is from genome assembly GCA_951213105.1 of Amaurobius ferox. Taxonomy (NCBI): domain Eukaryota; kingdom Metazoa; phylum Arthropoda; class Arachnida; order Araneae; family Amaurobiidae; genus Amaurobius; species Amaurobius ferox. Next base: position 33,660,244 of record OX578148.1, read on the forward strand.
AAAGAGAGAACAAACAACACAATTCATATTTTAGGGTTCATAAACCTTAGGAATTGAAGGTAGTCAGACAATTTAATAAAGTTGTGTATCTTATCTAAATGTATAACTGTTATCCAGATATAATGTTCAAAAGTAAACTGTATACTATAGAAAACCAATATTTTGGCATTGGGGATTTTCTTCATAAAGACCAAAGATTTATGAGGGATTGTTAATAGAAAACTGCTTCTGTCCATAAAATGTCATTTATGTTAGAAGTAACGAAATATTTCGCATTAAATAATTTCAAGATTTTTTTTTAAATGTGGACATGCCCTGGATAATTTCTTGTATAATGCTCCTTTGGGGTTTATCCCTTAAGAAATTATCCGAGGCATGTTGCTAATGCATTTTTAAAAATTCTAATACTTTTTATGGTGATTGCTTATACGTTAGATTAATCTGCTTTCTTGTTTTTCATGGTTAAAATGACTGCTGCACAATAAAATTAAGACAAGGTGTGTTTTTCTCCAGGGATATAGTTATATTCAGATTACCTACTGATTGTAGACAGACCTACTGACTGTAGATTGTTTACCTACCTATGTAGTAAATTTTTTCCCCCCAGTCTAAGAAACAAGATAGTTCTTTATTTTCTTTAACTCCTAAAAGTAATTTACCAATACAGCTTGGTGGTTATCCATCAAAAATGCTATCTGAAAAGTCCTAAAATTTATTTGTAAATGGTTTTGTTGAGGAAAATAAGTTCAAAGTTTGAGTTTTATTCAAAATGAGCAAAGTTTGACTTTTAATAAATCCAAAGAAACTGAATGGAAAAATTTGCACCAAAAAATACTCATGTATATGGTCAATGAAATACTTTATTGGTATTTACTTTGTAAAGGAGTAACACACTTTTAATATGGAACCTTTAGTGTATGTGCAAACCTTGACATAACATAACTTAAAACAAAAATCACTAGGCATGTGCAAGTCAAAAATTGTTTTAATTATTACCATAAAACCCATAGCCACCATCCGGTTTTCTGACAAAAAATGGTTGTTTAACAAGGCGGTCGTTTAGGAGTGCATTCTAATTCTGAAAGAAAGTGAACATTCATACCCTAATAAACGTAAGTGTGTAAGACTATAGTATTTTATAATTTTGTCAATACATAAACTATGTACAATATATAAACTAATTTTAAAAGTGTGGTTCTGTAAAATCCATCTGTATTCGTTGTTGCAAAGATAGTCCTAAAGTATCCATTTCCATCCATGTTTCATTTCAATCTAATTCCATTTAAAGAAGTAGAACCTTCGTAAAATTAATATATTCTAGTAGAATATTTTTATTGCAATTTCATATCTACATTTCCATATAATATACTGCATTCCGTTATTCTAACTACATTTTCGTATAAACCTGAAATATACTTTGATTTTATTTGTATGTACATGGTTATATATATATATAAATTCTGGCCAGTAATATCTTCTCAATCATCTTGCATATAATAATCACTTCATAAACATGCAGCTCATATAAAAACATTTTGATACTATTCTAAAATGGAATCTGGATGTTTAGTTTCTTATTTTATGGCATTTGTTATCTATCAATGTTAGAATTTAGAGAAAACAGTCTTTGCAGGGTTCTCACAACCCTTAAGAACTCCTTATTTTTACATTTCCTTTTTAAGGGCCCTTAAAACTACTAAATTTTCAGCAACACTTCTTATTTTCCCCTGAAATTGGAGCATAATTAGGGTTCTCCCTAGAGTGCGATTTCTGTAATTTGCTGCTAAATCCCACTTTGAAAAAAAATAATTACGTTAATTTTTAAAATCCCACATAATTTTGAAGTTAGGGTAGGAAAATCCCACCTAAGTTTTTTTTTCCTAGGGAGAACCCTTATGATCGATTTCCCACAGTGATGCGATCACTTTTCCATTTTCTACCTATTTTAGAGCTTCACTGCCTGATATCCCAGTTTTACCAGGTCTTTTCCAAAATTGATGAAAACTAGCTCAATGTTTAGTGTTGTGAGATTTCGCGCAATGTTACCAAAAACTACCGAAATTGAAAGAAAATTTACTGGCCTTCTAAAAGTTTGTCAAAATTTGCCCCCAAAATAAATCATTGAACTTGTCTGAAAGTAGCCCAAATATCTGCAACCAGAAAAATTTCTTTCATGCATTACCGCAACTCTTTGAAAAAACTAGCCCAATTGAACAGGAAAACCGCAGAATTTTTAAAAAGGGTTTAGTTTCTTTCCAAATACAGGACTAGAAGTTGTCCTATATTTCCTATATATTTTTTAAAATAGGAATAACCCCAGAAGCAGAATTTTTTCTGTTTTGCGACAAGACTTCTTTGTTCTGCATGCAACACATGGAAAAAAATTTTGATTCCAGAGTTTTTCCTATTTTAAAAAATATATAGAAAATGTAGAACAACTTCTAGCTCTGCAATATTTTTTATTTTGAAAAAAGAGTGGAAACCCCGGGGATGTTTTGTTCCATGTTATATTATTTCTAAGGTTGCCACCCTAACAGTATAACAAAATTACCAAATTTTTTTTTTTCAAGATAAGTTTTTGAATATTTTAAAAAACAGAACCACAGTTAATTGAAACTACAGTAAAATATGTATGTGGCTAGGCAACCACTTCAAACATTATAAAAATGGCTACTTATAGTTTTTGAATACAAATATAATACTGGAGAATCTGTGAAATAATCTGCTTAACCCCTTGAGATATGAATTAAGAGACATTAAGTGTAATTTCAGGATATAAACACATTTCTGCAAGATTTGCACATGATAAAATTTAAATCTGGTCATGTCCTACAGACGTTGTATGTCACGGGCAAGTCTTAAGTTGTTGTTGAGACCCAGACCGTCCGACCTACCAGAAAGGTGTAAGGTAACTGTTTGGACGGTCGGGAAGTGCCACCCAATTTAGACCGGAACCCAGTGGGGGAGGCATCCACAGGGACCGTACCCTCCTTCCCCTACCACCAACCTCTCGGAAGGACTTTCGGACCCACATGTTTAACGTGATCGTACTCCGCATGAACACGGCGGCAGTTTTGGCAGTGGCTGGAATCGAACCCGGGCCTACCGAGTGCAACTCCAGCGCGCTAACCAATGGGCTACCGCGCCCGGGCAAGTCTTAAGTGTAGTTTTTCGAACCCTGTTTTATAGGGCTATATTAATTGACAAATTTATAATTTCTAACTTCTCATTTTTGTTATTTATTACATTTTTAAAACTTTTTCAATTTTAAGCTTCTTGGTCAATTTTCCCCATATTTTCCTTTTCTAAAATGTTTTACAGATTGTTTTTATTTGTTTTCTGAATATTGGAGGATTTATAGTCACCATTTACTTATTGGGGGCAATTCTAAATGTCCCCCCCCCCCCACAATTTAATGTTAATCAAAAAAAATGTCATGTTTCATTTGTTCCAAAATGACAGATTTATTTCCGCTACTGCTTGTTCTCATCATGTTTTTCTCATTCATCTTTTTACTTCAACTTTCTGAAACTGATAGATCAATTGCAATAATGTATTGCTTTTATAGTTAAAGAGGCCAACTACTAATCGATTGACGTTTGTATCTAGAGGTCACAAAAGTAAAAAAATCAGAAATAGATCACGAATTTTCCGAAAATATTATGAAATAAGAGACGAAGTCACAAATTTTGAAATCGAAGTTTTCCCATTCTTTCGTCTAAAAGGGCATTTCCCAGCCATCGCGTAATCGGCGATGGCAAATGGTGATTATTCCCACAGCGTCACGAGAGAGATGACCAATGATTATCTAATTAATGTGGGAAAAACGCATTTGCATTGACTAAAATTTTATTAAATTATTTTGTTTTATATACAAAACTATTGTTCAAACGTATTATTAATGAAAGTATTTTTGGCAGCAGTGGTAATAAAAACGACGTTTGTGCGCGATCCTCCTTATATTTAGTTTTTTATTATAAAACTATTTTTGCAATCTGTCAGCATCGTCAAATTTTTTTATAATTATTTCGTATTTTATACAGAAAACCCATTGATCAAACTTAATATTCATGAAATGAAAGGCTCTTTTGCAGCAGTATCGCGAAAAACAGCATTTGTCCGCAATCCTCCTTATATTTCATTTAATTGTGAAAATAATTTCCACTTTTGCAATCTGTCAGCATTGTCAAATTTTTTTATAATAATTTCTTATTTTATATAGAAAAATTATTGTTCAAACGTAATATTAATGAAATGAAAGGCTATTTTGCAGCAGTATCGCGGGAAAACGGCATTTGTGCGCGATCCTCCTTATATTTCGTTTAATTGTGAAAATAATTTCCACTTTTGCAATCTGTTTGCATCGTCTAAAATTGGGCCTATCAAAACTCCCGGTTTTTTCATATTTTCGCACAAAAATCACCCGGTTTTTCATATTTGGAGGTTGGCAGCTATGCATGTGCAAGTTGAAAATGGAATCATTTTAACCTTAAATTAATAATTTTTAATGGTGGACACTCCTACGAACACTACTGAACTATAAATGTTGAAGAATCTTAAGATATTCTTCTTTGTTTACATCGTCAACAGATAAACTAAAAAATAGGACTATCTATAAAAAAAAAAAAATCTGAAATATCTTGGCACAAGAAATTGTCACGCACAAAGACTTTAAAAAATGGTGAAATTCTCACAATCTAATTATTGATTATATTAATAACTAGCAGCATACCCGTTCTTCGTACAGAGTATATAATATAAAGAAATTTAAATTCACAATCATATGCAAATTCTTATAGTATACTAAATGACATTTTTAATCAAAATATTTAATATAATGCTGCTAAAGAGAAATTTATGAATCTCTGTTTTCGCTATATAAAATTATCTTCATGGGTAGATCTGAAGAATAAAACATCCTGACCCCGTTTGTATGCAAATTTACAAAAAATTTGGAATTGAATCAGTATATGCAAAATAAAAGCGTTAAAATTGTATAGGACCCATACTACTACTTATATGCGCGAGTATTAGAAGATATAACCTGTATTAGTAGATTACATGTATAAATTTAAAATACCAATAAACCCGTAATCTTTAAACCTGAAGCTAGTAATGGATTCCCATATATGTCAAAATGAAAGTGCTAAAATTATATAAAAATATACTTGTACTACTTATGTCTTAGATTAGAAGATATGTCAGTGTTAGTAAAAGATTACCCGTATTACAATGAGTCTAAAAAATCTTTGCCAAAATAAAGCAGATAAGGTAATGAATTGAAAATATCAATAATCCCTGTAATCTTCATACCCGAAGGCCGTGCTTGATTCTAATATATGCCAATATACCTGTACTACTTATATTTTTGTATATTGGAAGATATACCCTTGCATTTGTAGATTACCCATACAAAATACAACATATGAGTTTCAATAATTTTTGTCGGGATAAAACAATGGCATATTAACTTGAAAATATCAATAATCCCCGAAATTATCAATAATAAAAATGTTTAAACCTGAAGACCTTAATTAATATTATCCAGTCAAACATTCAATGGCAATCATTTTATGTATATCTTCATTATTCAAATCTGAAATGATTTAATGAGAATCGTCTGCCACATAAACACATTTGATTAAAATTCATTGTTAAGCGACATGATATTTCTTTCAAATAAATTGGTGAAAAAAATATTGTCTGAATAATGGTATCTCTATGGAAGGTTTAGTGACATTGTCAAAAATCGTCAAATTTATTACCATTAGCGACAAATTGACGAAACATCACAATGCTATCCCCTCACAATCCACATTTCATTTACTTCACACAATTTTATCAATTTCAAGATATTCAAGATACTTTTTTGGATTTTCATAACAATTTGGTGACATTTTAAAAATTTGCTAAATGTGTTACTAAGGGCTGTTGAACTGACAGACAAATGCAAACGAAACATCATTTCAGTACTCTCTTCTAACAAAACAAATTTAATTTCATTGATTAAGTTGTTTTTAACAATTTGGCAACATTTGAGAAAAGTTGCCGAGTTAGCGATATCTCGCTAAATTCGTAGATCTGAATAAAACATTCTGATCCCGTTTGTATATATTAAATGAAAACACTAAAATTGTATTAGAAGACATACCAGATTTACTGTTTTTCTGTCTCAACAATCGCTAAATGAATTTATTGGCTAACACATTATATGAGTTTATCAGCTAAACACACTGTATAAGCTTGAAAACTCTTTGCCGAAAATAAATGAAAGTGATGTACGCAGTCTTCAATTAATATTATTAAAAGAAAAATCAAACCGTTCATTTATAAGATATATTTTTATATTTATTTATTTAATCGAATTGAAAGAATAATAATAAACATTAACAAACATTTAATTTAATTGCGTTGCCGAGCAACATGATATAAGATAGAATCATTTTGATTTCTTAATACTTTTCATTGTTGAGTAAAAGCTTGTGAAAAATAAACCATGATGATAGATTTTCCATTTAAATTCATGCTTCAGAAAGTGACTAATTAGTGCAAAAATCTCATACCAAAAATTCACTTTCACGTTTTAAACAAATGATTTCCAACCTTTTAATTTGGAGAAACCAAGGAGCTAAAGAGTAGAACGCCAAGGAAAATGTTTCGCTTTTCATTAATATCTCAACAACCTCTGTTCTTAGAAACTCTAAAGTTTGGACTAAATTTAGGGGGGGGGGGGGGGCTATATCAAGGCTACCCACAAAATTTCATTAAATTTGATTCAGCCGTTCTCCTGAGATGATGGATGAGACAAACAAAAATTTCGTTTTTCACTAATATCTCGAGAACCACTGGTCGTAGAAACTCGAAACATTGATTGAATTTTAAGTGGAGCTATTTCAAGGCTACTTGCAAAATTTCATTAATTTCAGTTCAGCCGTTCTCCCGTGATGATGGGACAGACTGACGGATTTTCAATTTTATTTACATAGACTAATATGTCTGGAATAATAATTTTTAAATGCGCTGTTTTAGTTATGGTTATTTTCCGAGAGATCGTTATTAGATCCTATATGTTGGTGAATGTGGAGCAACAAGATTTTGAGTCTAGCAATACCTTCGCCTTGTTCCTCTCAATGCACTGCCAGCAGCGTATTTGTCCCAAAGTTGTTTGTTTTTCATATGGATTAATTGCGTTTCCGTGGGTTTTGTGAATATTAACCTGAGCTTAGTGTCATGCAGCTTTAATGTGATATTCAATAAACATTTATGTCAACTTACTAATATACAAGAGGTTTGAAAATTTTTGCTTATTACAAATTTTCTTGTTGCTGATGGCCTTTTTTATACTAACGATTGGTAAGTCTCTAAAAGGAGTAAAACTAGTCCGCCAAAATGTCGTGTGCATGATTTGAAAAAGAGAAACTTGGTATATTTCTTGGTCTGATATGAATTTATGTAATTGAACTGTGAAAAGAAAATTATATAGTAGATCATAATATAACATATGGAAGGAGGTTTAAACAATGACCAAATATGATTACAAGAGCTCAATATATATGCACTAAAATATTGACATAATATGCAGCAACATTCAAAGGCATAGCCAGAATCTTGGGAAGGAGATGTGGAGGATAAAATGAGTACAGGATTTTGTTTTCTAATATGGACACTATGGTGAACTAAAGTAATTGTTCAAACAATGGAGAGGATTATAGGCTCCACTTCCTTCCCTGCTTATGCCACTATTTAAAAATTAAGACATGCACAAAGAAATAAAGCGTTCATCTATGGTTTTAGTTTATTTAATTTCATGAAAACAAGTAACTTTTATTACTAATCAAAACTTGTTCATATTGTAGTGCAAATAAATGCAAACAATATGTTTTTGCAATAAACAACCAAGTGCTTTTCGAACATTCTCAGTTAGACTTTTATTTTTTTATATGCAGTCTACCTAAAAAGTGTGTAAATAGCAATTAAAATGCTTACTCATAGACGTGCATATAATTGGGGCTCTGTCTCCTGCTCGCTGTGTGCCAATGTCTGTAGCTCATTTCATGAGCTGTTTCAAACCAAACTGAAGTTTAAATTCAACATTCAATTTATTTATGTTGTATAGAAAAAGTGTAAAAGAAAATAAAGTTAGTACTAACCATTTACTTACACATTACTGGAATTATTTATTTTACTAAAATATCCCATAATTTTTTTCTGAGGTAAAGCTGCTGTGTCCCATCACTTCATAAACATGGCATCATTGAACAAAATTTTGATGCATTGTTCCACAGAGCGGCTGCAGTTGCACCTTTTGTAGGATACATCACTGTCCCTGGATCACAAATATAACTTTCATCAGAATTGCATTGTTTTTCTTTGATTTCTAATAACACCACAAAGTCAGTGTCTTTATAGTTTTGATGACCATTAACATTTTTATGAAAAGGGTTCCATTCTGTTCTATAGGTTTTTTCTGTATAGAGTTTTCATACTCTACGGAACTTTTTGGTCCGTAGGTTCTAGTAATGAGGTAGAAAAATTATTCTGATGTGTTACTCTTGTAAGTTTGGATTAAAGAAATAAAATGAAGCATTGTCCAATAAGACTTCCTCAGTTAGTCCAGTTTTTTTTTTTCTCTGAGAAAAGGATCAGTAGCACGTAAAACATTTGGACTATTGCTGCGAAGAGCAAACATCTAATTTGGCCTTTCGGTTGATATTTTTTTCTTTTCAGAAAATTGTAAAAAAGCTTAATGTTATTTTTCCAAAATGTGTTGGACACTAGAGATAAGTTAGGACTCAATCTAGGGAACCTGAATCTGTCAGAGCCCAAAATATATTTTTTAACTTTCTCACTTTATTGCTAGTAATGTTTCAAAAGTGTCCATTCGCGAAAATGGGCGAAGTTTAGATATTAAGCACAAAAAATGCATGAACAATTACTTCGAGCACTGAAGCTTAGAAATAATATAAATTAAAGCTAGAAATAAGTCTCTTAAATTATAATGACATTAAAATAACTTACCAATACTGTTAGTAGCAAAATTAATATAGGCATTTTCTTCTCTCCACTCAATATTTTGACAGATATAGTGTAAATAAGATTTAAATATTTGACAAAAATTAAACATCTTAATTTTTAACCCATTCTTTTGATATATTGCCATTCCTTGATAAGATTTCAAGCACCTGCTAGCAATAACTGTTTAGTAATAAAATGTGATTACCTTCTATGGTTTTATTAGCATTTTTTAATCAACTATTTAAAGAATATGCCTATTAAATAAGAAAATTAGTTTGGAGCCTGATACTGGGTCAGACTGAACTCGTCTGATCTCTATTGGACACAAGGGCTGTTATTAACAACTAGAAAATGTGCCTGGCTTCTGAAGAGTTAAAACAGAGATTGATTGAACTCAATCTAAAAACAAATACAATTCACCATTTTATATATTTGCATTCTCTTGTGCAAACAACATAATTTTTATATTTCCAATACTTGATCTCCATTTTGACCACAAATGAAACAAAATGGTTCACATCTTAACGTTGGAGTCTTAATGATAAGTCATGGGTGTGTTCAAATATTTTAAACAAATAGTCCAATCAGTTATGAAAACTAATCAAATTTTGGATTAAATTGAATAATATCAATACAAACTGCCATAGCTGATCTAGAAAATTGCTGGGTATGTGTCAAATTTATGGTGGGAATTTTTTAAATATTTTTGAGATAATTCTGTTGAAACAGTATTTCACAATTTTTCATGCTTTTTGACAGTCTTTAAATGTTAAATAATAATAAAAGTAATTTGGAATTAAAAATTAAATGTAGCATTATGAACGGCTTTAAATTAAACAAGCGCTTTTGTATGTATTTGTAAAAACATTTATCATAATTCAGTTTGAGAATAACTACTTTAGTCAGGAACTTGGCTCTCTTGATGAGTCAACATATGTCATAATTTTGCTTTGTAAATAACCACTTGTAAACAATCTGACTCTGACCTGGAAAATAATTTCCTAAAATAACCATATAATACCATACTTATTTAGCTTACAAACTATACAACAACTATAAAAATTAAATGTACATTTTTAAAATCAAAAGTAAAAATTGAAAAAAAAAAATTGCTCCTGAAAATTTCCCAATTTTTAATAGTTGATATCTCAAAATCAGTTTCTGATTTGTGTCTCCCCCCCCCCCCCCTCAACTCTAGATATAATTTGTATCATTGTTGTCTCACAAATTCAAAATTTGTGAATATACATGGAATGTTATATGTTTAGTACATTTTTTTTTTTTTTGTGTATGTGTGAAACTATAAATGGAGAGCAGTGGGGTGCTTGTATTACCTTGTTCCTTTTTCGCAAATTATCTTGTCACTCAAGTGACTAACCCCAGAGTTTTTAAAATGTTAAAAGGGAATGCATTTAGGAACCTTTCAAAAATTGAAAATAGCCATAAAAAACTTTATTTCAGTTATGTTATGTCCCTGCAGCTCATCTATACTAGCTTATTTTCATGTTTTTGTTAATTTAAAAGAAATATTTTACATAAATAACCAAATGTTATGAGAGTTAACAAAAGAGTAAGATTATTCTTATAGTTAAAAGTCGTTGAAAGGGGTTTTAGCATCAAGAAGATTGAAGTTGGAAATATGGAAGATATTTCTTGTGTGACGTCATAATATGCTATTACATTAATTCTGTAGGATGTGATATACATGATATAAATGTAACAAAACAAATGCTTGCATATGTCTCAAAAACACGATAAAAGTAACAAGAAATATTTTGAACAATAACAGATTCTTGCAAAAAAAAAGTGAGGTTGATTATTCAAGAAGAAATGTTTGGAAATACATAGATATCCAAGCATTGACAAAATTTGCTGATAAAATAAAAGGCTGATGAATATAACGCTATCACTTTCGTTACTATCAAATAGAATACAAGCTGTTAGGGGGAGGTCTAAACCCATTGTAGCGTTTTATTGTTAAGTCTTTAAATAGGGCTTGAATTCTTTTTTAAAAGACTGAACCATGATGTAAAACCATTGCTTTCAGTTGGCTCAATAAGTTTTTAACACATTTTTGTAACTGCACTTTTCCCACCCGAATGAGAGCCCTTGTAGAGGAATTAGTATGGACTCTCATCTGGTACAGCAACCAAGGAAGATGTTCAGTACCTACAGCCTAGACACTCGCATGTGGATAATATGAGAAATATGCTAGAATATCTATTTCATCAATTTCCTTTAGTACTCTTCTTCCTGAACCATATCGACAATGAAATGAACCTGTTGATTGCAGTTAACATGTTCAATGTAAAATTTTGACTGTAGAAGGGTGCTGATTGTATGAGGGAAATGACAGTATTCCCTTTTGTATCATGAGATCTGTTGCATTCGTTGTACATCAAAATCATCTCAAGAGTTTGGCATTAATGTACAATGCCATAATTCAAATGAGTTACGTAACGAAGTTACCTGAATGCTTAAATACGAACTGAATTGAAATACTGGTGACATAACCATGAACTATCTGCATAATAAATGGTAAGAGATTTAGAAACTATTTTCAGTGAAAGTTGATTTGTGGATGCCCCATTATTTCCTAATTAAAATTTTAATCAATGATAACTATGTCAAATTGGATGGTATTACAGTTGTATTTTTCAGTTTCACTAAATATGGTATAGGTAACATTTTTTTAAATTTGATTTTTTCTTTTAATCAAGGGGCTGTATAAAAATTTTCATTAAGTTCCTACCTTATGTAAAGCATTTTTGCAATTGAAACTATGGGTCTCTATAACCAACCGTTAAAAAATCTTGCACTGTCACTTTTGTAAAATACCTCTACAACTGTCTGTATCACTCAATCTGTATCTAAATAGCCCATTGAGGTGAAATAAAATGTTTATGTTTTAAGTTTAAGTTGTTGCCACAACATGATGCAATTGCATGGTAATAATATTTTAATGGCTAAAGAAACTAAATGGGAAAACTATTGAGCTCATGACAGTGAAAGTTTGCACCAATTTCAGTTTTGCTCCAAACTGCTACAAATAATGAAAAAATTCAACATTTTTGCCAAAACAACAGAATAGAGTTTTCTGGCATTCTCACCCGTGTGATGTCGGTCTGAATACAGCAACCCTTAATAGACATCCTATGATTGATCCAATCTCTTGCATGCTTCCTGTATGATGACTGTGCCAAGTTTGCAGATATAGGTAAACATGAAATTTCTGTTTCTTTAGTTACAGTGCCAGCCCATAGATCACAAACCGTAAAATATTTTAGTTTGGATCTCTGTCTTTCTTAGAAGTTGGTTGTTATATTGAACTGAGACCATCTATCTCCATGATTCGGCTGAATAGAAAAGTTGACATTGAGAGGTCTTACCAATTTAAGAAGTCAAAATTTTAATGTTAATCAATGGAGTTGGAGAGACTTTCTTCCTCTTAAAATTCATTTTCTAAACAATGAAATTATTTCATCATGGACTTATAGAGATTTGTTTGAGCTGAATTACATGACCCTTGAACTTGAAGTTAGAGGTAGTCCTTTTTATCTCCATGGTATGACTGACCAGTAATTGAAAACTTGAAATAAGGTTTTAAACTTGATAAATTTGTCGATGGATGGTCTGAGGAAGCATAGATTGTGTTGTGTTATTGGATGGTATAGATGTGTGTTTTGATAGGGAGACAATAAATAATATTGAATAGGATGTGTGTATGCTTCCATGTGGAAGTGCGGAGTGAATAAGAGGAGGTCTTTTTCAACTTCCTCTCTTATGATGGGCTTATCCTTCTAGATTTATATAAAAGAAACTACAGGGTTTTCATCTCCATGATTGATATCTTAATGGGAATACCTGTATTTAACAGAGTAAACCATTATAGGTTTGGCCGTACAAATTTCTGACTGCTGAGGTAGAATTTCATTTCATTTAAACCTTCGGTAATCAAATTATGTTGGGCATCCAGAACTAGATAATACCAGACTTTAAAGATAAATAAAATAAATTATTTGAGCACAAAGTTATAAAAAATTTATTATATTACAAAGAACTTGTGTCCTAACCAGTATTCAAATCATAAATATTTACCCAGACTAACCAATCTGTTTTAAAGCTATGATGATATACACTACCTGACATTGAAAATGCAACGCTAAAGCTTTGGCCATATAATTCTGCAAATTATGAGACAAACGCAGATAGCTGATGTATGAAAATGGTCTGAAATGCAAGTAAGTCATGTGATTAAGAGTGCAGGATAAAGGGGGTGAAAATGGCAGATTAGCCAACTGTTATTACTGTCTGTTCCTTGTAGAAACTAGTTTTCCGAGCTGTTTATCATTTCAGAAGACATGTTGAAGAGATGATGCCGAAATCCGTTTCAGCATTTAGATGGTTGTGCAAGGGGATTCATTTTAGGCCTATGTGCAGTTGGGTTGTTGTACCGGCATATCGCTGCTGAAACACGCATCGATGCACCAACTGTGCAAAGGATTAGGAGGATATAGAAAGATTAAATAAGGACATGTGAATAGCTGCAGTGGTACAGGTCCTTCCAGACATACGTCAGCATGCATTGACAAGCACATTTGAAGACATGCAGTGGCGGTCCCACAAATGACGGCTGTTGACATTCTGTAGAATTAGCCGGGTACATTGGATGTTTAAATATCAGTGAGAATAGTTTCTCAACAATTGGCTGAAAGTGGCTTACACTGAAACCCTCCTTTACGAAGCCTGCCATTAATAACAAAACACAGTCTTGAGAGATTGCAATGGTGTCAGGCCCAAACCTTTTGGACTGAATGGGACAGGGTAGTTTTCAGCAAGGAGTCTCAGTTCTGTTTGTCGAATGACAGTCGCTATATGAAAGTTTGGAGGCTACGTGAAAATAGATTCAATTCTACTGTGACAGTTTGTTAAACTGTGCGTCATCATGATTTGGGGTGTCATTGGCATACCTGCCAAATCTCCCGATTTTTCCGGGAGTCTCCCGAATTTTGAGGCAATCTCCCGAACTCCCGAAAAATTCCTAAATCTCCCGAATTTTTACAATAATTAGAAAAAATCCCTACAAAAGGGATTTTTCTAAAAAAATCCTTATGCAGACGTGCCAACTCTCCGGATTTTGGTCGGAGACTCCGGATTTTTCATTACTTCTCCGGATTACTAACGAAATTCTCCGGCGTTTTTTGTTGGAAATTTATCAATTAACCAGACATGGTATAATTCCTCGAAAACACCAATTTTCCGCATTTTTAGCACTGATTTTTATCATTCCCGGGATCGTAGCAAATCCATAATACAATGCAGGGTAATGCCAATCAAATTAACGGAGATTTACGGCCGCGTGTATTGTAAATTAAGATCTCGATCGCTTATTTTATGAAAGTAATAAACATACTTCTTCAAAGGTTATTGAGCATAAATCGCTAAAATGTTTTGTTCATTAATTTCGCATAAACACTGCGATTGCGCAATTCAGTTTGTTCTCATGAATTGCCGAGAGTACAATAGTATCTTTTTCCATCCATCTCAATCTTCTAAATATTGCATTTTTGATTGACTAAACTAGCTTATTTTCATATTCTGATTAATTATTATGGTTAATTTCTTAATTATTTTCGCATAAATAATGCGATTGCGCAATTCAGTTGCTTCGCGTGAATTGCCGAGAGTAAGTTAGTATCTTTTTCCATCCATCTCCATCATTTAAATGTTGCATATTAGATCAGCTAAACTAGCTTATTTTCATATTCTGATTAATTATTGTGGTTAATTTCTTAATTATTTTCGCATAAATAGTGCGATTGCGCAATTCAGTTACTTCGCGTGAATTGCCGAGAGTACGTTAGTATCTTTTTCCATCCATCTCCATCATTTAAATGTTGCATATTAGATTGACTAAACTAGCTTATTTTCATATTATGGCTAATTATTAAGGTTAATTTTTTGATTATTTTTGCATAATACAAATTTTTCTATTTTGAAAAATCGGTATGAACTCTGTGAAGGGATATTGAAGAAGAATTTAGTAAGGAGTTCTTAAAAAAAGCAAAAAGAGCTACTACTTTATTTTTAAGTAGTAAGAAGGATTGAATTTGACATTTTTTAATTATATAGAACTTTTAAGTGCTGTATTTTTACTTACCAAAAGATTTCTTTTATCCAATATTTTATCTGCAGAGAAGTGTTTCTGTGTCAAAGACATGTGAATGATTATTAAACAGTAACCAATGACATTTTTCTTTATGCATCATATTCAGTGTAATGAGCATTGTTATAGACTCTGATGAGAATAACTCTAACGAATGTGCTTATTTTTTAATAGATGATTTAATTCTTTTGTATTCGTTGAAATTAAATTGTGTTTATAGATACAATACAGATTTTTTATCATATTTGTCTATTTTTTATGGTGCAGTTTTGTAGTAGAGGGAAAAAATCCCTATTCTGTCTTGAAAATTTCCTTTTATGCTTTCTGTAAAAAAAGAAATTGTTATCGCGCTGTGCGATTTTTCGATTTTTGTCGCGAATTGTAAATATTTAAAAATCTCCCTAATTTTCATTTTCCAAGGTTGGCAGCTATGCATTGGCTTCGATAGCTGGTCACTTCTGGTTCATATCAGAGGCACAATAATGGCATAACGCAGGGATCCCATTTCAGTGCAAACCCGTGAGATTCTCGAAAACTCCATAAAAAAAATCTCGTGTAAAAATTTAGGCTGAGCAAGAATTTCTCTCTCTCCAGTTCCGGCTTAAAATTATTTTTTCCTTTAAATTGGATACCGCGAAATTTGATACGCGATGAGCACAAAGCCTAATTTCTCGTATTGCCTACGGAATTCTAAAAATAGCCACAGGAAAAGTTGATTGACGTCTGTCTCGCTTGCACTTCCTTGTCACGTGGGGGTGTGTGTTGTGATAGCAAATAAACAGTAACTTTAAATACTTATATAGCAGAAGATCGCTGGTATTACTGGTTGGTGACCACAATGGATAAATTTTTAATTAAGAAATATAGCATTTATCAACAGATATGCTGATTTGTATCCCAATACTACAATAATTTATGAATCTTATCTAGTAGTACCTATTAGCTCTGCTTCTGCAGAAAGCAGTTTCAGTACTCAGAACAGAATAAAAAGCAAATTTCGAAATAGGCTTAATTCAGAAACTCTCGGTAACCTCATATGCATTTCTGATGAATGTGTTGATCTTTCAATTATGATGAGGCTGCGAGAATTTTTAATAAAACGAAACTTCGTCGGCACCAATAAGTCATTACATTTGGTTCTTGTACTTATTTTCTTTTTGTACTACAATTCAGATTTTCCCATTTGTGTGTGATGCTACTTTTTATTATAGATTAGCTCTTTTTAAGAATTAAATTTAAATGTCGAAGAATATGAGTTATAGTTAATGCTTTCTTTTTTATCACTTTCTAAATTAGCGTGGTAAAAAAAAAATGAAATTTTAAGTTTCTCTCCTTATGACAAAAAATCTCTCCCAAAATTTTCTAGAAGGAGAAAAATTCTCCTCCTCTTTTCCTGCCTTAGAGGGAACCCTGGCATAACGATATGTGCATAAGGTACTGCCTTCGATTCTGCCCTGCCTTCAGCGGTTGCAAAATACTGTTTTCCAGCACGATAATATATGACTGCCACACAGTAACCATTAGTGATGCAATGGATGTCAGTTTGGCTGGATGCTGGATATTCAACCTGAATTTTAAACCGAACATCCGGGATATCCGGCCGACAATATAATTTTCTTTTAGAAATTCTAAATAGTTACTATTTCATTGTTCCTATTCATCGGTGCAACCAGGGGGTGGTTTTTAAGGTTAAAAAAAAAAACCTCACCCAGAAGCTCTCAATTTATATGAAGAAATAGTAATTTTTGTGTTAATTTTAAGGTTGTAATCCTTTATAGAGTGAATACCTCCCTCCCCAGAAAAAAATTCTGGTTGCACTACTGTTCCTATTTAATTTTTCTTCTCATTTGCCTGTTTTTTTTTTTTTTTTTTTTTTTACATGATTATAGCCAAGTTAAATTCTTAATTCAGAAGAAATCCATATTTTAAAATTATTATTATATTTTAAAGCAACTAATATAAATTAAAACCAGCAGTAGCCACTAGACTATTAAAACTTTTAAAATGGCCATTAAAGCTTAAGTGTTTATATACTTAATGATTATCAACTGCTTATTAATATAATTACACTTGTTTAACTTAATATTTAGTAGCCACTGCTTAAAATAAAATTCCAATTTTGATTATAGCAACTAAGAGTTTTTAAAAACCTTATCACTCTTTAAATTCCTATATAATATCACAGATAACTTGATAAATAATAGAAATGGAATTAAAAATACTTATGATTTCTAACATAATTTGTTGTAATGATGTCAATAAATTAATTGTAAAACTTTTAGGGGGAAAGAAATAAGCTTGATTTTAAAATTAAATTCATTTTCACCAAAAAAGATTGTTCTAAAAATACTACCTCCTCCCCACACCCCTTTATTTTTTTTTAAATAATCTACATCTGATCACTTATCACTAAGTAATGAAATATTTGAGAATACTACATTTGGATATTGAATGTATATCAAGAAATAAAATGAAGGTTTAGTTTAAGAAACTATAATAAAAATTGAGAAACCTGAAAATTTTAATATTACTATTACTTGAATTATTAAAAATACTTATTTTGCATATTATTTATATGATCGGATATCCGGACATATAATCCTAATATCCGGCTTAATAGCTGGATGGGCTGGATACAGGATGTTTACTGGATATCCGTTGCATCCCTAGTAACCATAAGCAGACAAGCTTTACAAAGTATCCAGGTGCTTCCTTGGCCTCCGCTGTCTTCAGATCTCTCACCTATCGAGCATGTATGGGATGTAATTAGCTGTCGTTTGACTGCTCTGGCTCTGCCTCAAATAGGGGAAGACCTATGGAGGATGGTTAAAGACATATTGTCATCCATCCCTCAGAAAACTATCTGCATGCTCATTGTATGTATTCCTCGAAGGGTTGCTTCTTGTATCGCCTTAAAAGATGGTCCTACTGCCTACTGATCACCCTGTCTATGCCATTACTGTATTATATTATCCTTCTGTAGTTAACATCACTTATTTATATATGCCTTCTCTGTCTGTGTGTCCTTTACTGTCACATTATCTTCGCTTTTTTATGGTGTTGCATTTTCTATGTCAGGTAGTGTACTGTATCTTACAGTGCTGTGGAAAATGCATATTTGATTATGTGTTTGATTCTTAGCTATTTGCCAAGAGTCATCAACTGCACCACGTACACAACCTTGCTCACATTTTTGTTGACTCTTGCCTGTGTATGTTGAAAAGCAACTGTTCTTTAAATAAAAAGAATTCAATAATGATTATATAATCTAATGAATACTTGAATAAATTCCTATCAAGTTCACTGATATAGACTGTCAAATCGTACTTTGTTTTAACATTTTTAAAATCTTGCTTACCAATGTTCTGGCACATTCTGAGTTTAAATCTCTGATGTAACACCTCTATAAGTTCAGACTAAAGATAGCCTGATTGTTTTTGGATTCTCCAGCTTTACATTTCAAACAATCAGTTAGTCGTGTCATATCACATTTTGTTAAAATTCCACCGTACAATTTCAATGATGTGTGAAAGCATTTTCAAATTGGGTACACCAAAAGCTATGACAAAGAATAAAACTAAATTATGTTGTGTCATGTTTACCTACGGAAGCTGCTAAAATCATTAGAGAAATAATTATGAATCGCCTAGGACTTTACAAGGATTATCCGAAATAAAAATGGAACTTGTTGAATGCAGTAGTGAATCCACCCACCAATGGAGACCTGCAGGTGACTATCTAACACTGCATGCTCAAACGGTAAAGGACAATAATGTAGTCCCCAACATCCTAGATTTCACTTCGAATCTCCATGGAAGCCGTATTTATTAGCATATAGATCTTATCAAAACCTATTATCATATTTCTATTGATCCTGAAGATGTATACAAAACTGCAATCACAACTGATTTCGGATTGTTTGAAAGTACTCGTATGCAGTTTGGTTTCTGTAATGCAGCTGCTACTTTTCAACTATTTATTAATGAAGTAACACATAATCTTCCATTCAATATGGATTCCATTCAACAAGAAACCATCTAAATGTACTTTTGGACTTCCATCAATGGAGTTCTTGAGATGTGAAGTTTCAGCATCTGGTGTTGAACCGTTCATAGAATTTGTAGATTGCATTAAAACGTTTCCCAAACCAGCAACTATCACACAATTAAGATGTTTTGTGCCAAAATCTGCTCACATACTAGCTCCTTTAAACAAAATTTTAAAAGGCATCAAAAAGCCTAAATGTACACAAACCAAAGCTCATGCAGAGTACGATGTTCATGCGGAGCGATGTTCATAGCGTGTTCATGCGGAGTACGATCACGTTAAACATGTGGGTCCGTAAGTCCTTCCGAGAGGTTGGTGGTAGGGGAAGGAGGGTACGGTCCCTGTGGATGCCTCCCCCACTGGGTTCCGGTCTAAATTGGGTGGCACTTCCCGGCCGTCCATACAGTTACCTTACACCTTTCTGGTAGGTCGGACGGTCTGGGTCTCAACAACAACAAACCAAAGCTCAAGATTTGCTTCAATAGACCAATTCTGCTGAAAAGTCATGCTAAAGACATCTTCAAAAAGAAAAAAAAAATTAGCTCATATGATTGATAACTTTTGACAATATACACATTAGTCAAAATGATGCTTTCTGGAAGGTTGGAATTTAGTTATTCACTGACCAAAAACCCTTAATCTACATCTTCAAACAGAAACCAGATGGTCACCTCGACAACTACGTCATCTAAACTATATTTCTCAATTCTCAACAGACATCTGTCGCACTGAAAACACTGTAGCACATGCACTGTCAATTGACAACATTTCATCTTCTATCTTAAATTTTGAAGATTTTGCCTCATCCCAGGCAAATGATCCTGAGTTTAACATTCTACTCTACGATTCTTCACTCCAGCAGGAAAAAAAGATTTTTCCCCATTACAGATTTTGAGTTGTTTTGTAATATGTCAACAGAACATCCTTAGCCTTTTGTTTTCCCAAATCATATCGAAATATCATTTTTAATCAACTTCTTTCACTTACCCATTCCAGAATTTTTGCAACCACTCAGTTAATAACTTTCCAATGTTTGCCCTGATATGAACAAATGTGTTAAGAAACAAGTTAGATGGCTGCTGATCAAAGGTGCATAAACAAGCCAAAACTCCTCATGGCACATTTGCTTTCCCAGATGGACGTTTTGCACTGACATAATTAGTCCTCTTCCACCATCTAATGGTAATATTTATTGTTTCACAATAACGGCCTGAAGACACAAAATTTGAGTCTTTAACCTGAGGGAAAGTGCGGTATAAGTACTTACGCGAGGACGCACGGCGGGTCTATCAGACCCGATCAGTCGTTTTTGTTAAATAATACTACCGAGAATGTCTTTTACCACATTAAGTGCATTTTCTACGAAAGAACAGACACTAAGTGTATATTAAAAATAAATAATTACAAAAAATACTTACAATTTATTCACATTCTTTGCAAATATAAATGGTGTGTTCACTACAGATATTTTTATCGCACGTAGCACAACAAATTGCAGATTTCCTGTCTTTTTTACTTGGACAAATGTGGCATCTTTTCCTTTGGCCACATTTTTGTACCTTTCTTGGTGGCTCACTTGTCTGACTTGAAGAACAATGTTCTATCAGTTGTTTTCTCAATTTTCGAGGAAGTTGTTGCGTGCTTCTGTTTTGAACATGTTCCTTTATAAACTCCAAAGCAAGTTCTTTCAAAAATTTTGCTGTTTGGTTTTTAACTGACAATAAAAGCACATGAGCATTTATAGCTGCTGTGTTTAGTACACAAAAAAAACACCCGGGCCTCTAAGACCCAGCGTGCGTGCTCCCGGGTTAAAGCATTTTCTGCTTGGCTTTCAAGCTTTAATCTCCCAGCAACTTTGACAACAGATCAAGGAAGACAACTGGAATCCTCTCTTTTCCACCAACTTAATGTAATGATGAGTACGAATTGCATTCGTTCTACAGTATATCACCCGATTTCAAATGGAATGATTAACCATTATCACCTACACTTAAAATGTGCATGTAGATGCCACCTGGTCATATACATTTCCTATCGCACTCCTAGACATTTGCACAGCTCTAAAAAGTTACATCCAGGCCTCTTGGGCTGAATTGGTCCATGACAAAACATTGACTTTACTGTCAGACATGTTATATCTAAATATTTATGCATATCAATGTGGGTGACAAATATACAAAAGAAAATGAGGACACTCAATCCTGTTGCATCATCCAGACATAACAAATATCAATTTTTCGTCTGTCTCTCCTTGAAAGCCTTTATATATATTTTTCTTCACACACATTGTACAAAACCACCTTTAAATCAATTGTACACTGAACCTTACAGAGATATTAAAAAGAACTATAAAACTGTACGATTGAACTTAAACATAACAAGAAAAGTGTATATTTAGTTTATAAACCCACCTTCTTCCTATATAAAAATATGGAAAAACATAAACCTTTTATTATTTTTGAGGATACATCAAATCTGTTAAATAAAAATTTAAAATCTACCATTAGTTCCAAAAGTTGTAAAACTGCAGTTTCCCCAAAGACAATTCATGTAATATTTGTGTAATTCAGTTTATTTTAACTTGTATATACAGTAGACTCCCTCTAATTGGCACTGCTTGGGACCAAAGGTTGTGTGAATTATAGAATTTTGCAGATTATAGGTCATTGCTACATAAACTTTAATATATAAAAATAAGACATTGATACATCTTGAGTTACTTTATTAAAAATCACTACAGTACATTTAAAGCAAAACTAGCTAATTTTATAAATTTCACTGCTTATTTTTAAAATTTTCAAACGTAGATTTAATTGCCATTTATGGATTTTTGTTTTAATATTTTTTCTTAATCTCTGAACAATCATTGTTTCTTACTAAACAATACTCTTACTAAAAAAATAAAATTCTTTCTGTATAAAGTCAAGGTATTTATATCCCAGAGTTCAGCCCTGGTCAAAAGTAACTTTTTCTCCTTTATCAAAACTGTTGAAGAAATAATTACACTCTATTGTAATGCCGGCCGTCCAAATAGGTGCTCTTAGTCCCCTGGACGAGTCGGACGGTCTGGGTCTTCTACTCTATTGTAATGCCTTCCCGGTCGTCCAAATAGTTACTCAAGTCCTCTGGACGAGTCGGACGGCCTGGGGTTTCCACTCTATTGTAATGCATTGTAAGTTTAACTGTTTGCATCTAAAATGTATTGCGGATTAACAAGATTCGACTCCGGTTATATTTTCTGTACATATCATTCCTCTGTATCCATCGTTCACTCACCCAAGGGTGTGAGCAGCAGGATGAGTGGCCGGATCGTTCACTGGGTGGAGCTCATGTAGAAAATGCATATTCAATTCGTGGCTACCTCCCAAGAGTGGTATCGACTGTGTCACATACTTTTTCTTGCTTGGGGGAAAAGTCAATTCTTTGCTGATGCTTACCCATGTATGTTGAAAAGTGACTTTTTTTTTTTTTTTTTAATGAAAACAGTTCAATATAGATTACGTAGAATTACTTAGATGAAATCACTAGTGCAAATGAATGCACTATAATATAAAAAAACTTGCATATAAAGGTATAAATATACATCTTCAAAATCACTTTTTTGTGTACGTTAACCTTTTATGGACAGCAGCTGCTTAAACTATGAAACTGCGTTCGAAATTGATACTCATGCACTTGCATTGATGTGATATTTACCTAAAGGACGATCGAAGCATGTATGCTTTCATGTGGAATGTTGTTATTTAATGTCGTTAAATGTCCATTCTACATTTCCAATCTATTTTGCCAATATTTGACCTTCAGTATAGGGGCCCCAATGAAACATCACTTCATCTAGAGTGTTTTTATTTTCGCTTAATGATTGTGTGGGTTAATTGAAATGTAAGAGTATTTTCTGTCAAGTTTGGGTTTTAGAGGGATGTGGCAATAGTGGAATTAGGTTATTTTGGTTAAAAGAATGGCTGGGTCAAAACATTTTTTTTTCTGTGGAAGAATACTCGTACAGTAAATTTAAGTAATCATTTTTAATTTATTTAAATTTTTAATATTCCGATAAAAGAAAATTTGTGTGGAAATGGAAAATAAATATTTCCTTTGTTGTTGAATGGGTGATCTTTAGTGAAATTTTTCTCAGGAGTTAGGTTTTTTGTGCAAACAATGTACCGTCCTTTGGGCCACGACAGTTCCGAAATGCCCCCCCCCCCCCCCCCCCCCCCCCCCCCCCCCCCAAAGGGGTTACAGGTCATTCCATATCAAATCACAAAATAGTGACATTTTCAGCCCGACAGACACTGATTTTTTTAAAACATGTCTATTTTGTTGTTCATTCATATGTGACACCTGCAAGATTTTAGCCCCCACTTCTCATTAGTTTTTTATTTATAAAAATTTGAAGTTTGGAAAATATGCTAATTTTTTATGACTCTTAATGTATTCAAATGTCTATATTTTGACCTAATCTACGGACTGTGCTGAAATATGACATATCACAAAACAGATGACATATCTTGTGATATGTTACATGACTGTGTAAATGATATTTTACATTTCAAGGTCACCTGATTTGACCTTGAAAACAGAAAGTTAGATTTTTTAATCTGCATTTGATTTTGCTACATTTTAAGATTTGGAAAAGAATGCAGTCATAAAAAAAAAATCAATGATTTATATATTTTTTTTTTATAAGTAAATTCACTAAAATTGCTATTTTGTGTATATATATATGGTTTCTGTCCTACAATGTTTAAATGAACTGTACATTTTACTTTAAATTATAATTTATTTACTGGATGGTTCGACCAAAAGAAAAACTTAACTATTTTTTGGTATGGTTGGAGCACATAAAACCAGCCAACATAGAATTTGATGCCAGTGTCGGTTGATGAGCAGATAGTCCTTTGTATAAAATAATGTACTGCAGTAATATTGAACTCTAGTTTAGTAAATTAAAGAATAAAAACTTCATTTTATTTTTGGAATTTTCATAGCCCCAATCCCACAAACATGGCCTGGGACTGTATGTTCTGGGATCATAAATCGTTTAGTCAAGTAAAGGTCTTGTGTTTCCATTGGATGAGTGGGTGGGCACCTAATAAAGACATATGTTGGGGGTGGGCGAAATATATGGTGACACCAATGACATAACTAGATTTTTGATTTTGGTATATACAAAAAGAATTTCAGGGCGCCCATTCACATAATCTATATATACTAATTACCAAATGTCCATCTGAAATGTTCTGTAGCTCTACAGAAATGTTGAAAGTAAGGTAGGAAATAAAACTATGTTAATGAAATAGTCCTCTCATTAATTTTAAAAAAGTTACACTTTTTTAATTTTTATTTGACCCACTTAGACAAATTTGGTCAATCAGAAAATTTTTATTTTTAATGCAACAAAATCATTAAAAAAATTTTAAAATTGAGCAAATTATATTTAATTGAACATTGTAAATGGGGACGACCATATATCAAATTAAAAATGTAAATTTGTGACATACCACAAAAAAGATAAAACTGGATGATAATACATAGGAGACTATTGGGAGGAGTTCGTAAAAGAAGCAATATTCCCCATATCTTAGTAAGGTAAAAGGGATAAGGAAATATTAATTAATTAAGCTTATCAAAGAGAGTTATTAATTAAATTCATCCCCGTTACTTCACCTTTTGTATTTATATATCACTCTCTGAGAGTGCATACCAGAAACTGCTCTGGTTTAACGTGTAGCTTTCCAGTAATCTAAAATTAGGCCGTTCAAACACAATAAATAAAATAAACACAAAATTTAAATTTAATGCAAATAAAACACATTTTATTAAAGTATTAGTCAACATATTTTGATTATACAGTTATCAATATTAATTATCAATTTTCCATATTGTATTTAATTAATTCAACTTCCTATTTTAATATAGGTAAAATTATTATATGCTTGAACAATTCTAAAGCCATACATACCTCCACATTGTGGGGAATTAATTTTCTCAAATAGAAATACTAATTATTTAATGTTACTTCTAAATCCTTATATTTCAGCATACACATAAGCTTTAAAATTATATATAAATTCAAAATTTCATTTTTATCCAAATACCTTATAAATGAACTATTTTATCATAAGTCCACACACACACATACTTTTCGATTCTAAGTGGACATGGGGTACTCAGAAAATTATTATTCTTAAATTTTAGATTCTCAAATCAAAATTACCAACTTTTAAAAAATGTGTAAATAACTCTCATGCTTAGATGCTTTGACTAATCCTCTGTTAAATAGGAACTGCTGGTAAACTGTCTTTAGAGTGCACAAACACCGAAATATTGTTCATTCAGTTCATTGATTGTCAGTACACTAAAATTTCGTTAAAATCACTTCTTGTGAGTTCAAAATAAGATAAGCTCTTATTGAACCTCTGAAGATCTCATGTAGGGGCCTTTCAGTATTTGTAGAATCAAACATCCATTTTGTCGTCTGTTAGGCAAATTTATCATCTCACTGGAAAGTCAATGATTTTGCAGAATTTCTGTGCATACTGTCACTTATTTTATCCGCTAATCTTGTACTCATCATCGTAAGTAAACTTCGATACATATGAAGATTGATTACATGGTGATTAATACGATTCAGATTCGGTGCGTAGCACCAATATCGGACATGGTTGTATTCTTATACAGCATGGTTGCACTTGCAGACAGGATTCCATATATTTTACTATCTCGGGAGAATTTACCACAATTCGGTGAATGTCTAATTAGTCAGTGTTTCAAATAACCAATTACGCAGCATCCAAAATATCTTTCATAAATCCATTTGCAGTACCCCATTACGAGTGATAATGAATGAAACTGGCAAGTTAAAACTTTAAGGAAGATGTGGTCCGAGTGGAGCTCGCTTTCATCTCCTAGTCCATAGTACGTAGCCTGTACCATGTAAAACTCTGCAAGTATATCGCAGTGACAAGGCCTCAAACTTGACCTTGGTAACCTTCCTACGCTTGTTATTCATGTGATCCCTTCTGCATGTGTTGTCCATCCCAGGAGCAGAACAAATAAGGGGAAGTTGTTTACTTCGCCTCTTTGACACCTCTCTTCCTAACGATGCGAAAAACAGTAGGGAATGTCTTTACTGGAACCATCACCAATCATTAAGGCATCCTCAATTTTCTTAATTGGCAGTTTTATTGCTGTGATGCTGCTTTTATTCTGTTTCAGTGTAGTTAAAAGGTAATCACTGCCCTTACTTGTCAATTGTCACATTAGTTCTGAGAGATGTTTTCGATTTGCTTTCTTGCTCCTCTTATTTTTAAGTTCAGCTGCGGACGTTTGCTTCATGGAGGTCTCACTTCTCCTGAGAGCATTCCTTCGTATCTGTTTATTGGCTGTAGCTATGGGTTTGCTCGTTATAAGTGAAGGCACGAAGAAAATCAGGAATTTTAATTCTGCTTGTCACACAAATTTTATAACACATTCTCCACAAAGTAAACTCACAAGTTCACAAATATGTCTAGTGAATCCAATTCACTATGACAGAGACATTTTTGCAAATTCCGTGTAGGCTCACGATGCAATCACGGATTCTTAAGTACTTTTCCCATTGAAACATGCCAATAAAAAATTTTGACACATATTAACGTATTTTTGATCCAAACAATTTCCATCGTCAATTTGTTTATGATCCCTATTTTCACCTATGAAACAGCCTTTCACATGGTACGGAAAAGTGGTATAAGTCAGATTTCCTTTATCATAATTCAGTTGATTTTAAAGATATAGAT
The DNA here is from genome assembly GCA_951213105.1 of Amaurobius ferox. Classification (NCBI taxonomy): domain Eukaryota; kingdom Metazoa; phylum Arthropoda; class Arachnida; order Araneae; family Amaurobiidae; genus Amaurobius; species Amaurobius ferox. Next base: position 33,687,253 of record OX578148.1, read on the forward strand.
ATGCGGTGGTTTTTTTTTTCATGATCTTGTTGCATTAAAAATAAAAAATTTCTTATTGACCAAATTTGTCTAAGGGGGTCGTATAAAAATTTAAAAAGTGTAACTTTTTGAAAATTAATGGGAGGACTATTTCATTAACGCAGTCTTATTTCCTACCTTACTTTCAACATTTCTGCAATGTACATTGCCCACTTATCTCCAATAGGTTGAAAACCCAGACCACACGACCAACCCGAAGGCTTATGGTAGCATATCTCCAATAGGTAAAGAATTAAAGCACTTTTCAATCTTTTTGGGACACCTTGTGTATAGTCTTTAATCCAGATTGTACGTGGTAATGAGATGAATCTAATCCTTTCACTTTGTTTTGAGATATAGATGTTTTGAGGACTTGTCTCTTCGTAGGGGTCACTGGATTTGATGTGATAATCGCAGGCTATTGGTTTTGTCAGAATATTACAGTCGAGATATAAAATTTTTTACCATAACAACTGATCACTAAGCTGTAAGGACATTTACTGTTGTAAAAGAAGTACTTCCAGTGAGTAAAAATAAAAACTTAATTTATTACTCACGAAATGAAATCAAACAGAAATGAAAATAGCATGCATTGTCTTTGATGTAGCTTACAGAAATACATCGGAAGAACATCGTTCCAATACTGAGCCTAGCCATAACACATCGGGTATTAACATAACAGCTCGACACCAGCTACAAACATTACAAGAGTTTTCCAAGCAAGCTCGAAGCAAAAACTTTTAAAGCTAAAAGCTAATCTAAGTCATTCTCATCCCGGCTAAACATGGCTACAGTGCCTTTACCGGCACCGGGCATTTATACCCATCGTCTATTATGACGCTTCCGGAGTATGCCAATTTCTAGTGATACAGAAAATTAGCATATTCCTGTTGGCTAAGGTACAATCTGCAGGAACTCTGATGTAATTCAACTCTGACACTAAACAAACAAACCTTAATCCAAACAGTTAACTGGAAATATCCAATACTTTAACTTTGACCGTAATGCTATTGCGATATGTCGTTTATTTTTGTGGTGTCTACAAGTTTCCATATGGCATAAAAGCTGTGAGTTGAGGTGTGGTCATTTGACATTATTTTGCAGAAGATATTATTTCTGAGCATAGGAACTTGGAGGTTCATTGAATATGATGCCCGGACTGTGTATATTAATTGCGGACTGCCTACATCACTTTCATTTATTTTGGCAAATAGTTTTCAAACTTATATATTGTGTTTAGACAATAAACTCATTTGTTGAACAGAATAAGTGTATTGTAAGCCAATTGTTGAACAGAATAAGTGTAGAACGGGTATATCTCATAATACAATTTTAGTGTTTTTATTTAATATATATATATATATATATATATATATATATATATATACGGGATCAGGATGTTTTATTATTCAGATCTAAGAATTTGGCGGGATATTGCTAACTTGGCTACTTTCCTTAAAACAGTGCCAAATTGATAAAAACGACACTAAATCAGTGAAATTTATTTATTCTTTATTTATTTATTTTTTTTTTTAGAAGAGAGTACCAAAATGATGTTTCGTTAGCATTTTTCTGTCAGTGCAACTGTTCTACTTAGTAGCACATTTAGTGAATTTTTAAAATGTCACCAAAGGATAAAAATGTTTCTAAATCTATAAAAATATTTTGAAATTGACAAAATTGCGTTTAATAAATGAAATTGTGTTTTGTTAGGGGATAGTATTGAGATGATGTTGCACCAATTTGTTGCCAAGTGGGACTGTCAGTTCTACAATCCCACTTGGCGATAAATTTGGCGATTTTTAAAATGTCGCTAAATTGATGTAAATGTTGCCAAACCTTCCATAAAGATTCAGATGATATTTTTTCCATCAATTTATTTGAAGCAAATGATATCATGCCACTTAAAAACAGATTTAAATCCAATGTGTTTATGCGGCAAACGATTTATATTAAATCATTTCCGATTTAAATTATAAAGATATGTATATAAAATAATTTCATTAACATTTTATTTTTGACTGGATAATATCATTTACGGTTTTCAGGTTTAAACATTATTATTATTGATATTTTCAAGTTATTATGGCAAAAATTGTTGAAACTCATTTATTGTACGTTGTACGAGTAATCTTCTGATCTGCGAGAATATAAGTTGTACAAGTATATTGGCACATATTTTGATATATATTGGCAAGCATTGGAATTAATTACGGACTTCTGGTATAAAGATTACGGGGATTGTTGATATTTTCAATTTATTATGTCACCCATTTTATTTTGGCAATGATTTTTTAGACTCATATTGTAATACGGGTAATCTTCTATTAGCACATGAGCATATTTTCTCATGTAATTTTAGCTTTTTCATTTTGGCATATATTGGAATTAATTACTGCCTTCAGGTTTAAAGATTACGGGTTTATTGAAATTTTCAATTTATACATGTAATCTACTAATACTGGTTATATCTTCTAATATTCGCATATATAAGTAGTAAGGGTCTATTACAATTTTAACGCTTTTATTTTGCACTAGCCGCCTTTGGCGACCAGCCTGTTCGCAACCCTTGAAAATGCTGATCGTGGCAAATTCCAACCGTGGCAAACTCGTTGGCGCGACCTACCAGAAAGGTGTAAGGTAACGGGTTGGACGGCCAGGATGTGCCACCCAATTTAGACGGACCCATATGTTTAACGTGATCGTACTCCGTGTCAGTGGCGGAAATCGAACCCGGGCCTACCGCGTGCAATTCCCGCGCGCTAACCACTGGGCTACTTCGCCCTCCGCGTCAATCTCCATAACTTTCTTTTTATTCACCCAATTTAGACCGTACCCTCCTTCCCCTACCACCAACCTCTCGGAAGGACTCACGAACCCACATGTTTAACGTGATCGTACTCTGCGTGAACGTGGCGTAAGTTTTGGCAGTGGCGGGAATCGAACCCGGGCCTACTGAGTGCAATTCACGCGCGCTAACCACTGGGCTGCCACGCCCTCCGTGACAATCTCCATAACTTTCTATATATTCACCCAATTTAGACGGGAACCCAGTGGGAGAGGCATCCACAGGGGCTGTATCCTCCTTCTCCTACCACCAACCTCTCGGAAGGACTTACGGACCCACATATTTAACGTGATCGTATTCCACGTAAACACGGCGGCTGTTTTGGCAGTGGCGGGAATCGAACCCGGGCCTACCGCTAACTTCCCGCGCGCTAATTTGCAATTTAAAATGATCATATGCTTAATTCCATCATCCTCATTCCATTGTTTCATTGTTCCATCATTTAAAATATCCAAAAGTTAAAATATACATTTAAAAAATCCATATCGTTCCATCATTTAAAATATAAATATAATAATTTATATGGAGTAAAGGAGCTCTATTCAGAACCTTGACGTCCCCACCCACCACCTTCCCTCCTTCTGCGGGGGAGAAACGCCGGTTAAGAAGCGGAACGCCGAGAAATTGAAATTCGGAAACTTTTAAAATCCCGATCCTGTAGGCAATACGGAATATTTCCTGACCAGATTGGACTTGTAAGAATGCCAGATGTTTGACCTTTCTAAAAATGTAAATTATTAGTCGAAATTATGAGTACTTTTTACTATGCGAGAATTTAAAAACCAAAAATACTTTTCTTGAGCAAAAAGTGACTTTTGTTTTAAAATCTTTAAAAAATATTAGAAATCGAAATTCAGATTTGAAATTGATATATTTTTACTCTCAATTGTCAGCTCTTTCCGATGGTGTGATTTGTTTTTTCCTACGATGTCCGGATCGTGGGAAAAAAAGGGCAAAAAATGGTCGAAATCGCATAAAACATTAAATAACAAAAAAAAATAATTAAAATTTTAAAAATCGGTTTTCACATGTCCCCTTCCCCCCCCCCCCCCCCCGGGGGGGTCTCCGATTGCCAAATTTAGTAGCTCTCCGACGCGCAGTCGCGAAACGTATAGTGTATAAGACACACAGACATTGCCTTTTATTATTTAAGACATATTGATTCAATTTCATATTTTTTGTAAATTTGCTTACAAAAGTGGCCAGGATGTTTTATTCTTCAGATTTGCCTGTGTAGATAAACTTCTTTTTAGGAGTATTAAATTAAATGTTTTAACAGAATATTTTGATTAATAATGTCATTTAATATACTATAGGAATTTGCACATGTTTGTGAATTTTAAGTTTCTTTATATTATATACTCCATACAAAGAACGGGTATGCTGCTAGTAATCCATATAAGCAATGCAGCTGTCATAAGGCCGTGTTAAGATTCCCATTGTCCTGAATTCTCAACAGTCTCCCAAGCATAGAGCCAGGATCTAGGTTTCTTTTGGATCAAATAAATCTTGGCACATAATGGCATGGAAAGAGGACCACACGTATGAGTCATACAACTACATATTGTCATCCCTCGCCTATGTAGCATGCTCTTTGCTGGCACTTTACAACGGTTCCATGCAATTGGTCATAGCCTCTGTGATTCTAAATAGAAGGGTTAAATTATTGTTTGCCCCATTTTAGGAGCATGAGAACATATTCAACTTCTGGTCAAGCTGTAGTCCGATGGGAGTGACACTTGGCACTAAATTTTCAAAGTTGACAACTTAAATGAGTTTCTTTAAGGTTGGTTGATTGGGGGGGGGAGGGGGTGCACAAGATCCAAAGAGGATATGCTGTGCCAGACAAATGGTACTAAATACAGATATTAGCAAAAAGTAAACACAAGTGTATAATCTAAAAAGGTGATAATGTGTGAATAAAACATGGCAGAAGAAGAGGTATAACTATAAAAACAAAATGAAAAATGTCTAAAAGGTGAAGTTAAATACACCTGTACCCCGATTTACACATAAGATAGGTTCTGCACAAAACCGTGTAAATTGAAATCTTGGATTTTGCTAAGTAAAATCGTGTAAAACGAAAATAACCCCAAAATGTGCATGATTCAGTCATTTATTTAAGTAAAACAAAAGCAAGACATCTTAGAAAACTTAAAATTATACTTAGTTTATAAAACAACAAACATATGAATGTAGTAATATAACATATTTAATTTATTTTACATTAGGAACAAAGAACAAAAAAAACAAAAAGACCCTTAAAAATTAATTATAAATTTAATAACTGTCATCACTTTCATGTACTATCAGTCTTTTCTTTCTGAAAGGTATGATGTCACTTTCATCACTTGAGCTTTCTTGATGCGATTCTGGCTCAATGGTTGACGAATTAGGCAAGATCTCGGGTTGACAAGACTTTGTCATGAAATCGGTAATTAACAATTGCGTAGGTTTTCTTGCTAAATCTTTATAGACGTCTTCATATTGATTTAAGCATTTACGAAGGTCTCGCCGGAATCGGAGAGATCGATCAACATTTGTGTCATATTGTAAGAAATTGTTGCCTAATTTTTTTCCCAAATCAAGTCCTACGCTTATGATTCTTGCTGTGAACGCAACTGGTTCAGATTGCTCTTCATCAGAATCATTGTCTTCATCATGTTCGTTTGTTTCACGAATCACATTAATTAAATCATCATTCAATTCTTCAGCCATTATTTCTTCAATATCTGCCTGAGCTAAATCCTCAAAACCTACTCCTCCTATAGTTATGGACCAACTCAGTGATCTGAGAATATTCATGCTCTATTGGAGATTTATCATTTCCACTTTCAACAACATCCGGCCATATTGCTTTCCAGCAGGCGTTGATCATTGATTGTTTGATCTGAGTGTATGACAGTCCAATATGCTTAACACAATCTAAAATTGTAAATTTCTTCCAAGCATCCATCAGAGTAAGAGATTCATAATTCTCCATTTGTTCTAAGATATACCTGAAAGTTTGCTTGATATACAGCGTTTTAAAAGTCGAAATTATCCCTTGATCTAACGGCTGTAATAAGGAAGTTGTATTCTTTGGTTAAAAAAACAACTTTTACATTTTTGTGTTGTAAATCTGGAGGATGACCTGGTGCATTATCAATTAGTAGAAGAGCGTTAAAATGCACAATCCCTTTTTAGTTAAATAATTTTTGACATCTGGAACAAAGAAGTTATGGAACCATTCATTGAAAGCTATGGCAGTGACCCATGCTTTTCTATTAGCCATCCAATAGACTGGAATGTTTTTGATATTTATTCTTCCTTTGAATGATCTTGGTGATTTTGATTTGTTAATCACCAATGGTTTCATCATATAATCGCCAGAAGCATTGCAATAGAAAAGAACTGTTACACGACTTTTCGCTACTTTATGACCATTAGCTGATTTGTGAGCTTTGGCTATAAAGTTTCTTTCCGGCATTCTTTTCCAGAATAATCCGGACTCGTCAGCATTGAAAACCTGATCAGAAGTGTAGGAGTTAGCAGCAATGATTTCAGCAAGTTTTGGGATATTGTGCCGCATCCGAATCAGCAGGTACACTTTCACCTTTCATTCTCAGATTATGTAATTGTTTGAATCTCTCGAACCACCCATGGCTTGCAAAAGGATATACCTTTTCATCAGACGAAGTCGACGGCGACTGATTCTTAAGTGATTGATAAATCTTCAAAGCTTTATTTGTAACAGCATTGGTATCGATCAGGATTCGCTTTTGAGTTTGGTCTTCTATCCATATCACTAAGGTTTTTTCCATATTTTCCATTGTAACATTTCTAACATATGAAGTCGTACTCATACTGCTGCAGGTTCCAGCTGCTACACTTTTTCTAACGGAGTCTTCATTTTTTCTTATTGTCCTTATTGTGGCTTCATTCATGGAGTAAAATTTAGCAACATCCATTACTCTTTCTCTATTACATAGACGGTCTAATATTTGAATTTTAGTTTCTAAAGAAATAACTTTTCTTTTCATTTGATTTTTCTTCAAATCCTTTGACATTATAGAACCTTAACAAATTTATATAAACGCACAATAATATAAGCTTTGTTGCTAAAATGTTTCTGCACTATGTACTTGCATGAACCAGATAGCTTTAGTGTTGTGAAATACATACGGGGATTCCCCTATTACGGGGATTCCCCTAAATGTATATATTTTACAACACCAGGAATCCCCTGTTGTTTTCATCAGTGTTACCAAAGGAATAAAATTAAAAAATGTCATGAAATCTTTGTATAGGCGTATATGGAGCGAAATACATTTTTATCAATTTTTTTAAATCTGTTAATTTGTAAACCGTGTAAAAGCGAAATCGTGTAAAACAAGTGCCTTGTAAATCGGGGATAAGAGTATGATGGTAAAAACCGATGTTCAATAAGAATGGGAAAATAAGTAAATGCCTATGGGTAAAAGGAGTGTTGAAAACCCAGACCACTCGACTGGCCCGAGGTGCTTACAGCAACCATTTCAGTGGCCGGGAACGAGGTAAAAGGAGTATGACCAATGCACAAACGAGTTAAAATTACATCAAGTTTTCTACATTGGAAACTAGTCCATTTTTGTTTTAAGGGCTTTATTTCGTGCAACTTATGAGATTGCTGATTCCAGGAATACTGCCATTTCTCATGAATATTTTTTTAATCGAATTGTTTGATGTCAGTTAAAGGGATGGTTATATTTTAAGTTTGAGTAGCTGATTTAGCAGCAATGTCTGAAAAATCATTTCCTTTGATACCAACATGTTCCTGGGACACAACAGAATTTAGTAAGGTATCCTTGTGCCTTCAAACGATGCTCATACTTACGGATATCAGAGACAATATGGTAATTCATAGCTGGTTACAGCTCAAATCTTAGATGATATAAGCTGTAACGAACTTAATGAGTCAGTATAAATAATGTGCTTTTTGGAATTTTGATGAAAGATGAAGATTAGAGACTGGTATATTGCTATAATCTCCTGTAAAAGTAGAGCAAGATGTATGCATTTATGTTTCTTTAAGAAATCTAGCAATTTAATTGGCCAGTAATAGGAGTCGTGCTTCTGTGGGTTTCTGTGGGAATCTGAGTTCCTGCCTGCGAAGGAATTTTGAGGGTTGTCTATGTAAAGAAAACTTGCACTTTTTTTGTGTGTGTGTGTGTGTGGGGGGGGGGGGGTACTTGTGACTATCCGTGTGGGCTTGCAGCTGTGAAGAAACTCATACTGCAGGTGTACGCTAGTGTGAGAAAGTAATTTGGAATAAAAACTCTTTAGTGCATGGCTACTTCCTTTGTATTCATTTAAAATAAAAGGAAAAGCGAATTCAAAATTTTGAGATTAAATCAAATTTTAAATGCACATTTTATTTTAAGTTTTAAAAATAACGAATTATTTAGAATTAGACAAAACACCATGAAAGATAGATAGCGTATCAACAAAATATATTCTTTTGAAAAAATTGAAAATACACTTTTTTTGCAATTTAGATCAAATCAAATGACCATACAAGAAAGGTCAAGCCTTAAACTACAATATAAGCTTTGTTTCAGCACAATCCGTTGATTAGGTCAAAATATACAGACGTTTACATATATCAAAAATCATGAAATATTACGAGATTTTTTTAATTTTTATTAATAATAAAATGATGAAAATTGGAAACTAAAATTTTGCATAGTCTTATACAGGGTGAGTCAGAACTCGTGGGCCAAACTTTAAGGGGTGATAAATCACATCTAAACATGCAATTTTTGTCATACAAAGCAGGATCGTAATGCAAGAGGTGAGCCGCTAGACGTTGCTGACATTGAACGCAGTGACGACTGGTTTAGGCTGGAAGAACTAGCCATGGTTTAAGCTGAGTTTAAAATTTTAGCAAAAAAGCTAAAACTCTTGTTTCATTTGTTATGTTTCATTCATGTATGTGGTTCCAACATGACGGAGCACCACCCCATTTCAGTGTGGATGTGCGGCACACCTTAGATGCTACATTCCCAGGGCAATGGATTGGTCGGGGTGGTCCCATAGCTTGGTCGGCACAATCGCCTGATCTCTCCTGTCTCGACTTTTTCTTCTGAGGCCATATGAAAAGTCACATCTACGACAGCCCCATCGACTCCAACAAGGACCTTGTTGCTAGGATTGCTGTTGCTGCCGGCGTTGTCCAAGATATGTCAGGTGTTTTTGCTAACTTGCGCCGCTCGCAGGTGTGAAGCCTGCATTACTGCTGATGGTCGCACTTTTGAGCAGTTTCTGTAACTTGTCCGTGAATTCTGCAATTTCTGTCAGTAAAACGTACTTTGTGCCTACTCTCATTTTTGTGTTTCCTCTTTTCACAAAGAGTCATCATTTCCTCATTTCATGAGCTACCACATAGCGGTTCACCTCTTGCGTTACTACCCTGCTTTGTATATGACAAAAATTGCTTTTAAAGATATTATTTATCACCCCTTAAAGTTTGGCCTCAAAAGTTCTGACTCACCTTGTATATGAGTAACCAACAAAATTGCCAAGTTTGAAAAAGTCAGTGTCGATCAGGTTGGTGAATGTGTTGATTTGATATGGAATGACCCTTTAACCCTTTCAGGGGCGCAATGTTATAATTTTTAAAATGGTATGAAAAAGTAAGTAGTATGAAATGCAATGGTCCTATAGACAACATAAATGAGCTTTAAAAAAAATTATCCGTCCCCGTTACGAAAAAGGGGCCGGTTTCACAGTGAAACCGGCGCCCGTCTAGAGCATTAAGATTACATGTTTGTTCATTGACCTTTACATTACTGGAAAGTATCTGAAAGTAACCCAGCTTTCAGATTACACTAGTAAGTTATTGAACAAATAATGAAATAATTAATTTTTTTATAAACATACATTTTTAATTATAGATTTAAAAATTTTTAAAACAGAAAACTAAATGTATGAGGTAAAAATATAAAAGAAAAGTAAAATTTAAAAAATATATTTCCATACCATTTTTTAAACAAATAATATCATTTTTGGTGGAATTTTTGGAAACATGTGACGTCTTTCTCCTGTACGCTTACTGCAGTGAAAGTCTTCCCTAACTGTGTGGCATATAGGTTGGTTTGGAAAACGATATTTTCCATAAAAGTCACAGAAAATAAGGATAGAAACAGTCCTATCGGGGATGGATCCTCCATATCAATTATTTCATCAGACAAACCCGAATCTGCAACGAATTCCAGGTTTTTCTGATTTACTGGACATTTTTTAGTCCAAGTTACGTTTGCAGGTCGTAATGGACCTGGTAAGGTAATATTTGCATCTTCTGGTTCATCTGGATCATCATTACCCTCATCCTCAACATCGAAAAACTGGACATTCCCTTCGTTTTCATGAGGCAGAACATAGTCCTCATCATCACTATTTTCATCTGTGACCACAGATTCAGCATCTGATGGAAGCTCCTCTAACAAAGCTAAAGCTTCAGAAATGCTTAGCCCAGGACGACGGGCATTTTTGAAAATAATTAAATTATATACTAAATAAAACCATGAAATATTTTACAAAGTTATATTAAAAATTAAGAAAACTATATGTAAAAATTAAATAAATTTAGATGTATACAAATATTTTACAATGTATAAAGAGCATGAGAAAAGCAACCGATCGAGAAACAGAATGAATTCACATGTGGAGTTCTTTGAATGTGATCTGAGCCTCTGTAAAAGATAAGAAAAAATTTCCCCCTCTCAAAGACCCCCCCAATAACCTCACCTTTGACTCCACTAAAACCATGATCAGGCGAAAATTGTTTATAGTAGAAATCCCAAACCACTTGAAAAACAGCTGGGAGACTGCCAGCTGTTGCTTACTCAAGAGTCAGCCTGGCCACAAATGCTATGTTCTACAGGGGCAGCGGTTTCACCACGAAACCAGTAGATAAACATTCAAAATTACAAAGATTCTATTTCTTTTTTTTTGTAAACTAAGGGCATTTCAATAATCATTGATGTCTATTTATAAAATATAATGTGGAACATTTCGAAATTTGGGCTTTTTTTATTTTTAAAATAACTGAATCAGAATCATGTATGAAACAACCTATAATTGAAGGCCTGGCATCTAATGATGGAGGACTAAAATGGTATGATGCTGCCATCTATTATCAGTTATTGAAAGTAACTTTACTTTAGTAACTTTATTGAGAAAATTAAACCCCATTTTCTGAGTAAAAAAAAAATTTGAAAATGCGGTTTCACTGTGAAACCGCCGCCCCTGAAAGGGTTAAAGAAAATAGACACTTTTCAGACAAAATAGAACCATTGAAAATCTAATCTTGAATTTGAAATTACTGTATCTCAAAATGCAGTTGTATTATGCTTTAACCAAAATTAAATGTATTCATGCCAGTTTTATATTTAACAACTACAAAAAAAAACTATAGTTGGAATTTAGGGGCAGAACCCTTATTATATGTAAAGACTAGAAAATGTACCCAGCGTTACCTGGGAGTTAAAGTAGGGTAGTTATATAAAATAAAATAAATTCTATTCAGATGTGCAATTGTGAGAATTGCATGCAATTAGTTTACATTGGTACAAAGGGTGTTATACCCCCTCCCAACAATCACAAAATCTACATCTGTCATGTGTGGAAATTCTACGTTAACAGATGCAATTCAATTTTTAATTTCATTAATTTTGGCATAATTAAACCAATTTATGTATTTGTCACTGCAAGTGATACAATTTTTATGTCGGGCTAGAGCATAAAGTAAATAAAAATCTAATACAAAATTTAAAAAAAAAATAATGAGGTGCACCTACTTATTCAGATCCTGAAGTACCTGTGTACCAAATTTCATGGGCCGTACTACGGAATTTCTTGCTGTAGCAAGACTAAAAACAAACATTTTCCTATTATTATGTACGAAGAAAACATAAAATTTTGCTTCAGAATGATCGAAAATAATTATATATATGTATGCAATACTAAATACTTACTGTAAGCATATTTTTAAAAAGTAATTTCTAATATTTCAGTGCTAGCATAATATGTGTATAAAAACAACAGAAAGCATTTATAAATTGAAATATTTTTTGGCCAGTAACTTTTGAATTTACTTGCCAGTTAACAAAATTGTTCATCTGCAGAATTTGAGGTAAAATTTACTTTTTACTTTCTTTATATGCATAGTATAATGTATAAGGAAAGTATTGTGATGAAGTCAAAAATTTGAATTCGAGTTTTCGACAGAGTTTGTCTGATCACGAATCGAACATTTTTTAGGTGATGTCTGTGTGTGTGAGTCTGTAGAGACGATATCTCACGAAAGAATGGAGCTATTCAAATGATATTTGGAACAAAAATTACAATCCATGAATACTGGAAACCTATTATTAAACACAATTGAATGTTCAGAACCCCCCTAAATTTTCGAGTGAAATTTTGAAAAAATCAAAACTTTTAATAAAGTTAACGCAAATAGACATTTCTTATGTAATTTTTTCTTAGAAAACGATTGACAGAAACTTAATGAAACAGAAAACTCTAGCATGAACCATTCTCGAGATATTGCACATTTTTCAATTAAATTTATGAAAAAATTCTAATGGCGGCTACCCGTCAAATCCCCAAATCGATCAACTTATATAACAGAATGACAAATCAATAGATTTTAAAAATTATTTTATTAAAAACATCCTTCAGACGTACATACAATTTTTAAAAAAATATTGTATGTACGTCTGAAGGATCGTCTTTATTGTAATGTAGGAAACTTATGCTTTTATTATAAATTTTACTTGCAATGCTCACCATTTATGTTGGATTAGATATTTTTGCTGTGTAATAATTACGTTCATTTAATGTGCCTTGACACACTCCTTTTGAAGTTTTTTGCCGCTTTGCTTTGTCGCTGCCATGCAATCTCACACATCCATTTCTTGTAACAGATTTTATAAATTTAAGCTAAAATTGACTAGATTATTGTGTAGGCTTAACTTTTTGACTTATTGTAAAAGATTTCACATTGTACCTCCATTCTGTTCCATCAAAAAACATGTTTATAATGATTCAGATTTCTGTATTCGTACTGAATTTAGTCTTAACAATGATATTCATAATTTATGCATTGATATTAATTTTTGTGAGCGTAATTGCTATTTTTGGCATAGCGATTGTATTGATACAATCAAGTTGATTGTATTGATACAATGGGGAGGTGTATTGATGAGATGGATTGTGCTAAAATTTTAATTTTGTTTCTAATTGTACTCTTCACAGTTTTGGTGTGGTTTCACTTTTCCCCAATGTTCCCGTTGATAAAGCTATTGATATTATAGTTTGTAAGCTTTTATTGCATAATTATAGTATTCCCTCCATCAACTCAATAACATCTGCATTGAATATTGTGGCAGAGACCAATTATTTTGCTTTCCGTGGTGATGTTTTTGTACAAACTGCAGGTGCCCCTATGTGTAGCCCCTTTTCTGGTATTCTTGCTGAAGCTGTTTTGTAGAAACGCGAGAACGAAGTTTTGCCTTTTTTATCCCATAAACCTATTCTTTGGCAACGTTATGTTGATGATGTTTTTATCATTTGGGAACATAGTTTAATGGATAATTTTGGATTTTTTTAATAATTTTTACCCCTCCATTAATTTTACTGTTGAGCGTGAGTCTGACTGTTCCTTGCTGTTTTTAGACATTCTTATTTCTCATAATTCTTCTGGTTTTCAGTCTTCTGTTTTTCGTAAACCCACTTTCATTAACACTTGCATCCCTGCTAATTCTTTTCACCCTACCTCATCTAAAAAAACCTCCTTTATTGCATATTTCAATCACACATTTAATGTTTGTTCTACCAGGGTTGTTTGATTTAAATCGGCTTGATTTAAATCACTTGATTTTTTTAAAAAAATCATTGATTAAAATCATTTTTTAATTTTGTCATTTCTTGAAGTTTTTTTTTTTTTGTATTTTTATGCTAAAATAACCTGGAACAGAATAAATGTTTAAAATAATAAAATTCCACATCAGGACATCTTTAGAGTATATAAAAAAAAACTGAAATCCTTTCCTTAACTCTCGGTCAGTGGAGATAACACTATTCATTGCTTGGAGTATAAAATCAAGTAACAATGACAACTGACCAGTGTTGCTAACCTATTTTCTAATTTTATAGCTAAAAATCACTCAAAATATATCTAGAATTATCTAGATTTTCTGTCAGTTATCTAAAAACATAGCTAGACAATATCTAACATTTTAATTGTTCTTGTGATGATTTATTGGAATCAGTGGTTGCGATACAGTTTTTACATGCATATTTCAAGCTACAAAAATTTAAAATACCTTTTGAAATGTTATTTATATGTGCTGTAATAATTTTTACCATAGAAATAAGAAAATTTGGTTCCTTCCTTTTTTTGTGATTTTTGCTGGCGCATACCAATATAGCAAACAATGTTGGGAATAGGATTGACCGGCCCTTAAGCAGTTTAGCAGATTGGGCTCCCCCACCAATCCCTACCCTCACCTATTTCTTAAGGACTTATAAAATCACTCTGAGGTCTCTTAGGATCATAGGGCCCCTGGGCATTATCCCTTTTGGTACTTTTTGCTCTTGATCACAGTAGAAAAAAAAACTTTGAGAAAATTTATAGCTCCACCTCTGATAAGAATATAAAACACTTTATTTCCACATTAACGAATCATAATCCGCATCTGTAAAATTTGAAGTGCCTGACTGAGAAACGATAAAACTTCATTTGCTGTACATTTTCGATATGTAACCATAGTTTCTATGTCCTTCAAAATTGGGGGGAGGGGGTTATAATCATAACATTTCCCATATGCGTGTGTCTTAATAGTCCTAATTTAAATGTTATTCATTGTCCTAATTTAAATGGCATTCAGTAGCTTTATTTTCATTCTATACCGGAGCTTTGTTTTTACATAACTCATGCTTGTAAGAAACTGTTATGCTCCTTTTGAGACAATTACCAACACCATCTCAATTTTACACAAAAAATATTTGATTTTGGTGAAATTTCATAAATTATCTAGATTTTTTGGCATTATCTAGATGCCCATTTTCATTAGATAGATTACGTCAAAATTATCTAGATTTGTAGTTATGATGTAGATGCCCATTTTCATTAGCTGGATGAAGTCAAAATTATGTGGATAATGTGTTAAATGGTAAGTTTTTATTATATAAATGAAAAAGGTATTAAATATTAATACTTAAAAACATCATCTTTCTCTAAAATCTTGACTTTTTAATACGCTTGTCATAATCCCTTCCCTTTTTTTCAAGTCTTTCATAATATCAAACCTAATAGATTTCGAGATATCATAGCTCTTTATTATTATAAATTCACTTAAAGAACTTAAAACCGCATAATAGTTCCATATAATTAATATAGCCTAGATAGATTTATAAAATAAAATCTAGGCTATTTACATGCATGCCTATTTGCTAGATTTATAAATTGAGTAAAATAAAAATAACCCAATTAAAAAAAACCTATTTATTTAAAAAGTCTTTAGTTTTTTTAACCCCTGCATATATTTTTTAATCTTATATTAATATATATTCAATTAAATTTTTTTAAATTATACAGTACATTAATATAGTCTAACCTACCTTCTAATTTGAAAAATATAAAAAATTGATTTTGAAAAAGGCTAATATAAATTTAAAAAATCCGATTTAAATAAAAAAAAATCATGATTTTTATCCACCCTGTGTTCTACTGTCTCGTCTTTAAACAGTGAAATTGGATTTTATCTTTAAACTTGGTCAGGATGCCGTGTCGGTTACTCTTTTGAGTTTGTTTATAAAATATTTTCGAATATTCACTGTGATTTTATTCAACCCAATTCTAAACTTATTCCCATTAACCCCTTGCCTGTGGCGTATATTTCAGGAAAGTGGGTCAAAAATGGAAAAAAAAATTTATGCTTCAGTTTTGTCTATTATAACATTTAAAAAGGTTAGAAAAATTTTATTTTGTAAAAATATAAATTTTTATATGAAATAACTACTATATTTAATATTTTGACATACATGTGGAAAATTAATGGATTATATTCATATTTTACTCAAAATTGTTTAATTATAGCAAAATAAATCAAATAATCTTTTGAATTTCACAAATCATTTTTCAGAATTTCACAAATCTTTTATAGTATGATATATACGAAAAATATGACCCGGCACACAAGCCGACATCACACTCTTTGCAATAAACTCGGTTTAAATCCCGCCTAATCAAGCTAGCTGATCCCGCCTACTTCCAAAAAAAAAATGTGGACAAGTATCGCCATCTGTTGGAAAAACAATGAACTATATTGTACAGCATTTGGTAATTCAAAACGGACTCAATTCGGGATCAACGGAATAGAAACACTGATTTTTCGCTTGCCCGAAGTCAGTTCGGGCATTCCAAATTTGGCGCAGAAGGGTTGCCCGAACTGGATTCGGGTGGCACAGGCAAGGGGTTAATGATTGTTTGCCTTTTAAAGCCAGTTTTCCGTACCATCCAAATATATTTCATCCTCTTATCAAATTTTATACGGAGTTTAATTTTAGATCCGCGCACTGTTACCACTTAATTTAATCGTATTCGTACTGATAAATTCAGGGATAAAGATAACCTTAAAAGTCGTGCAGGAGTATATGTTGTACCCCTTCTTTCCCCAGATAATGTTTTATATAGGTAGCACTAACTTAAGGTTGATATTCGATTGGCAGAACATGTTAGAGGCGTTTAAAATGATAGGCAATCAACTGCTCTACCCCAATTAGTGATTAATGATAATTTTCAACTCCTTTTTGAAAAATCTTTTCTTTTAATCAGCTGTAATAATCCCTGGTCTATTTTACTCTGCGGATCCTTTTTATTTATCTATATTGCACTTCTATTTGTAAATTTGACCCCGTCCATGTTTAAGTTATGCTTGGCGACTCGTTCTCAATTCCATGCGAATCAAACCTTAAGTTACATTTAATTATAAAATTTAATTTTGTATATTGATGTTTAAACTGGCTTATGACAATATGTTTTCTTAATTTTTTAAATCTGGTGTATGGATTCATAAAATATGTTTTGTGGTAATGTTAATTTTAGGATATGCAAATTCAACTTGCCGGTAGTGAATTGTATTTAAGCATGTTGACAATTTTTCGTATTTTAACGTCAATGAGGAAGGGTATGATGATACCCGAAAGTGCTCTGGCTTTTTTAAAAAATTGTATGTATGTTTGAAGGATGTTTTTATTTTATTTTAATAAAATGACTTTTGTGATCTATTGATTCGTCATTCTGTTATATAAGTTGATCAATTTATCAAAAAATTCCATAAATTAAAAAAAAAATATTAACTGTTGAGAAACATGTTCACTTTCCATATGTAATATCATGCGATAAATTTGGTGATATCATTCTCGTGGATCTAGCTTGTCCGATTCATGAGAAAATATACTTTGAGTAATACTTCTGTATTTGAACACCAATAGTCATTTATCTGCTATAAGAATAACTTATTTCTCCATCCATAACACTTTGCGACTTTTTCAAATGTTGCCAGATTAACGAAAATCTCGCCAAATGTATAGAAATGGCACTAAATCAATGAAAATAACGACTAATTGATGAAATTTCAATATCTTGGAAAGAATATAAGTATCTACTATAAGAATAGCCTTTTTTTTTTTACTGTAAAAGTAGTAAACTCATTGCATTATATAAAGAAAGTCATGTGCTGCCCACATCAGATTTTTTTAAATAGGCAGCTGGAATTGTTTAATCTATTTGCGTGACAAAATAAATTAAAACTTTTAATTTTGACATTACTGTAGGAACGAATCATACACAAGAAAATATATAAATATTTATTTACAAAAGAATATTTCTTTTAATTAAATAGTATTATCTTAACTATGCATTCTATATTGGCAACTTAAAAGAAAATAAATTCCCAAATCCAAAGAAATTTTTATTGTAGGCTCATAAAATGGATTTAAACCATCATGAAGTTTTAATTCTATCTAATACACAGGGTCCGTGTGCCTGCACCAATTACACTTGTCTGCTACAAAAACTGTATTTTCAGCTTGATTTGCATCAATTTTACGATTAGCCTAGAAAAAATTCTAAAAAGAAAGAAGAAAATCTTTTAAAATAAAAAAAATCTGAAACATTTCATAATATTTTAACAATCTTTGGCAGACAAAATTATTGCCAATAGCTTCAAGCGTGTTATGGTTGTTCAGTCAGATGTTTATGAAAAACCTTGTATTCAGCAGCTTTTTCTTCTCTTCCATTTTGCAATTTGTAGGTCTACTATAGTTGGTGATGAAAATAATCTGCAAAATCAAACGTTATATAATGTGCAAACTAGTGCCCCTTTTATTTTTTAAAAACAAAGGGAGTGCAGAAGAATACATTTTAAGACTATTAGCAAGATGTATTATACGTTAACGCTTGTTTAGAATTTTTGTGTCATGTGCAAAGGTTGTGTTATGGCTGTTAATAAACAATGAAGTGGCGATAATAAAAGAAATCCAAAGCGAATTTTTATATTTTCAGCTCCATTAGTTTTAAACATGTTATGTCACATGTCTTGTCGATTCTGCAGGTTCCTTCCTTTATATCTCACTCAACGTGCACTGGACAGCTGCGCATTTCGCATCATTTACATAACTGTGAGCTACATCTACCCTGCAATTTACATGTTTTTCTGCCCACTCCTTGGTGTCTCATTTTCACTGTCACGTAGTGTTTATTCGAATGTATAAGCAAAATGGCATATTTTGTACATTCAAATATTAATAATTTGCTATCGTTTAACATTTTTAATATAGAAAATGTGACATGTGATTATTTTCCCAGAAAATTCTTTCACATACAAACTGGATTGAAAATTGAGATCAGCAGTATTGTCGAATGCATTAAACGTGTACTGTAGTTCGCTTATTTGGCTGTACTTTGCAGTTTATAATTTAAAATGTCTGAAAAAAGGAAGCGAAAGCAGTTCTCTTTAAAAGTAAAGGTTGAAATTTTGGGAGCAGTACAATCCGGAAGAAAGCAAGTCGATATTGCGAAGGAATATGGGATTGTTGCTTCTACATTATCTACGATTTTAAATGAAAATGACAAAATTTTAAAACTTTCCGAATGGTCTGTTTTGTATTCCAACAGGAAAAGACTTTGTTTAGGAAATCAGTAAGACGTTGATGAAGCTGTGTACACATGGTTTATAGATGTTCGATCGAAAAATATTCCTGTTTCTGGTCCAATGCTAAAGCGAAAGAATTTACAGAAGTATTGAAAGTAGAAAAATTTGATGCTAGTTCTGGATGGTTGTTTCATTTTCGTGAAAGATATAGAGTAACGTGGAAACAAGTCAGCGGAGATGAGAAAAGTGCCGATTTATCTGCTGCACACAAATAGAAAGAAAACAAACTGCTATATATTTTGGGAGATTATGAATCTGAAGACATATTTAATACTGATAAGACAGCCTTTTACTATCAGCTGCTACCAAATTGTACTATGGCAAAAAAAAAAGACGAACAGTGCAAAAGTGGAAAAAAATCAAAAGTTCGTATCTCAGTTCTCTTTTGTTGTAATGCAACTGGCACAGAAAAACTAGAATTGCTACTAGTGATTGAACAATCTGCAAAACTGCGTTGTTTTAAAAATGTTTTGTCACTCCTATGCAATTACTAAAACAACACCCGAGCCTGAATGACAAAAAATATTTTTTTAGATTGGTTGAAATGTGTGAATGATAAAATGACAAAAAAGAAAAGGAAAATCGTTTTGTTGGTAGATAACTGTGCGGCTTACGCAGTAACAGCAAGGTTCAGTAACATACAACTTAAATTTCTTCCCGCTAATTGTACTTCAGTTTTTACAACCTCTCGACCACCCAACCGTCCAATTAGTTGCTCATGTCCACTAGATGAGTCTGATGGTCTGGGTCTTCAACCTCTCGACCAAAGCATCATAAAAAAAAAAATGCTGATTTTTGTCAAAAGTTGTTCAAAAGTTCAATTTTGTTGATGACTTGTTGATAAAACCACTTGTGAACTTGAATAATGAGTCTACTATTATAACAGCGATTAATTTCAGACAAGCCATTGAAGTTATATTCGTTGCTTGGCAAAATGTGTCCCGGTCTACAATCCAGAACTGTTAGAAGAAGTCTGGTATTATTTCAAACTCGTTAGAATGTGACGAGAATGATTTTTTCTGAGGATTCTACAGCTGTCAATTTTCCCTAAGATCTATGGGCTACAGCATAAAAAGAGCTTAATTTTCCTTTAACAATATCACCTTCTGATTATGGTGGATGCGATGAGGAAGTTTTTACATGTTCAGACTTGATAGTAACAACTGCGAAGATATAAAAGATGGTGAAGGCAATGACAACGATGACTGTGTACCAGATGACCCTCCAGTATCTTTCCAAACAGCCCTTTCAAGTATCGAAAACGTGCAAAAAATTTTAGCTCAGGAAAAAGCTGTTTCTGAACATTTTTATTCTTTAAGCGATATCGAAAACTATGTTAACAAACACCCTTTTTCACTTCCAGTGCAAATGAAAATTTCTGACTATTTTTTGAATATGTAATTAAATCTTCTTATCTTGGAAATAAGGCCACTTGCAGTTTTAGGTATGTTTGTTTTGCTTTATATTATGCTTTACATAAAGAATCTGCCGCTGAAGTCAATACAATTATGTAATTTAAATATGTGTATGATAAACTTATTCCTCTTTATTCTAAAATGCATCTTTGATTAATGACAACTAAAAAAAAAATGAAGTAGTTGCATTTGTATGTAATTTAAAATATATTGTAGCACATAGTATGGTTTCATTATGTTTCTTGCTATACCTTCCATTTTTTAAACGTCCGCCATTTTGAATTTTTACTGCAGTCCCTAGAGATTCGTTGTAACGGGATTCCACTGTATCTTCTATTCTAATACAATTTTAGTGTTTTCATTTAATATATACAAACAGGATCAGGATGTTTTATTCTTCATATCTGCAATTTCAGATCTACGAATTTGGCAGGATATTGCTAACTTTACAACTTTTCTTAAACGTTGCCAAATTATGAAAACAATACTACATCAATGAAATTAATTTTGTTTTGTTAGAAGAGCATAGCTGCCAATGCTTCCGATTTATCCAGAAAGTTTCCGATTTTCGGGCACTCTTCCAATTGGAAACCGATTTCTTCGGATTTTTTCATTCACAAGCTAAAAGTTTCTACTTTTCCCCGATTCCGCTACAAAAATTCCCTAAAAATGTCCCCTCTTCCTCTGAAAATGATAAACAAATTTTCTTCACTTCCTTTCTGGCGACTTTCTACTTTTTTATGGACATTACTCCCAAAACTACGTGAAATCCATGCATCCCACCATTCAATTCATATTCCCTGCTTTGCTGAGAGTCCAAAATTATCAGTTTGCATCCATTTTCTTCTAATGATTTCAAATCAGAACAATAGACCTAATTTATTTTTATTGTGCGCATAAAAATAAAGAAATATTTTACTAAACAAATTATATTTCGCTTATAAGATTCAATCTTTCTTTTCGGGCTTTGCTGAGAGAGTACACAATTGTCTTTTTCCATCCATCTCCATCCCCTTATTATTGCATATTAACTTTACTAAACTAGTTCCGCTTGAAAAAAAAATGTCTCGGATAATCTGGCAGCCTATAATTAAACTTTTAAGGCCTTTAAAAATTATCTGTGGATTATACGCAGAAAGTACCGTACAATACTACAATGAAAGGCATTCATAGTCAAAACTACTATTTCAAATTAGCATTTTTTCAAAGCTTAAGAAGTAATTATTGCTAAAATACTTATCAAAGAAGATGACTCTTTCATACTGCGCATTATACAATACACTACAACTTATCTTATGTATTGTATTGCAGGTTTCATTGGGAACTGGTATTATCATATCTGTAACTCTGTTTTGGATTTCAATCGTCTTTTCTTAACAAAAGAGTCTGTTTTAGACCCCAATTTATATTAATTAATTAAGTTGCAACTTTTTTAAAATAAGTTTTATTTTTAACAATATATGGCTCTTTGTGTAAAAAATGATACTATTTATTGAAAATATGGTCCATGATATTTTTCCTGCAGTCGATCTTATGAGTTTACAAATTTTGTCTCCTAGATCACAGAGGGTTTATAAATACTTTTTTTTTTCCTTACCGTTTTTCACTTTTATTACTACCAGAAAAAAAAAATTGAATGCCTGCCTCTGGTGTTTATCATAGTTGATACTATAAGCGTGCAAGGTTCCGTCTTGAAAATCACTGAAGCTTCTGGACAAACTTAAAAAAGAAACATTTTCTTGGACAATAATATAGATTTGGCATTCTAGGGCTATTGAAGGATCTAAAAGACTTTTCTAAACCTTCGTATTTTCTTCCACCACGGGAGGAAATTGAAAATCCGACTCCTGATGTGTTGTTCTGTCACTTTTTCGATATTATAAATGTGCAAGGATTTAGTTTTCTAATGCTTTTGAAAAGATACAAACACAATAGATAATCTATATAAACAAAATTGAAAATCTGTTTGTGTGTATGTATGTTTTTCTCATCCTCACGAGAGAATGGCTACACCAAATTTCATGAAATTTTGTGAGTAGGTGTAAAATTGCACCCACTTAAAATTGAGCACATGTTTCGAGTTTCTAGGACCAGGGGTTATCGAGTGGAAAACGAACCTCCCATAAAGATAATATTATGCAGAAGATATGTTTTCCAAAAAATTATTTTAAAAACAAAATATGTTACTAAGCAACAGAATTAAACCATATAAGTTTATACAGCAGACTCTATTTTCTAATTTTTACCAATTTAAAGAAGTGAGAAATGTATATAAAAATAAATCGGAATTATATTTTTGACTGGATTTGTATAAAGGCTTTCTGGTTGAAAAGTTATAGGGATTATTGATATTTTCAATAAGGAATTTTCAAACTCATATACTGAGTTTAACCAATTGTTAAAACAGAATAAAAATGTTACGGGTTTATATATCTTCTAAGACCATTTTAGTGCTATCATTTTAGCATATGTTGATCCAATATCATAGCGATTTCATTTTGGGATATATTGATACAATTTCATATATTTTGTAAATTTATTTACAAACGGGTCCAGAATGTTTTATGCTTTATTATGATAATTTTGTCTAGCTAGAGGAGAGATTCTTATACTTTTTTTAGGAAAATTGAATTGAATATTTTAATAGAATTCGTTGAATAACAATGTCATTTAGAATACTATAGGAATTTACACATAATTGTAAATTTTATATTTCTTTATATTATATATCCTGCATGAAGAATGGAAATTTTGCTAATTATTACATAAGAATAATACAGTAAAAGAGATTTGGATGAGTCTGCGATAGAATAAATTGCAGAACAGAAAAATTTGTACACTTGCTGTTTCATTAAGATAAAGTTATAAATATTTCAAATAAAATGTATAAAGTCTTATAAACTAATGTCACTGAAACTATATTGTATAACGATAGCAATTAAACTTCAAAATACTTAATATTTAATCTGTAGATGTATAATGCAATTCACCCTTGGAAATTGTCCTGCAAAGACACATTTGAAATTATTTGTTATTGTTTACATATATTTCACCCATAATTTTACTAACGACTCAACATATATATATTTTTTGCTACTCATATATATAACATATGGCCATAATATTTATTGTATAATGTTTGTTTGGTTAAATAAATCTAATTTAATTAAACATTGTGTTTTACTATTCAATTGGTTTTTTGCTTCAGTAAATTTATTAGTCTTAAATTATTATTCAATTTGTATTTATTTATGTATTTATTTTTTGAGTTAAAACTATTATATATTTAACTCAAAATATTTAAATAAATGACGAATATCAGAGCCAAAGAAAAACTTCATAAATAGTTGTAGAAGTAGGACAGGTCGAATGAGTTGGTTGTTGCAATAGAAGCATCAAACACCCTGGAATGTCTTCAATCCACAACCCATAAAGCATAAAAATAACAAATGTTCTATAGCAGCTGCAGAACTTTAAACCAAGACATTAGACAGACTTCGTGAAAGATTTTAGTCGAAAGAAATAGGAACCATGTCCTAAGAGAGTGTTTTTAAAACTCTTTTGGTCGCAAAATCCTTTCGAAATTCAATTTGATGGCAGAACCTCAAAATAATAGGAAGTCCATTGTGGTCCTAATAAGACATTCAAATTTTACGTTTTGTTTTGTTTTTCCCATTTAATGAGCTGGGTTGGGGCTCAATGCAGAACTCTAACCGACCGCACCATTAATTAGATGCTCCAAGCCCTATGGCAAATTGACGGACATCACTCTAAAAAGAGTCGAAACATGTTCAAGATGTCCCAAAACATATATTGGCCTCAAAATCGAAAATTCTCATGAAAACAATACTAGAAAGTAAAACATGATTGATATAAAAACATAACTCGTGTTAGAAAGCATTTCAAAGAGTACAATAATAATTTGGAATGTTACCTTCAGAATTATACTTTGCTATGCAGCAACAAGTATCGATAGAGTGATTTCGATTTTGTTTGAGTTCCTCAGCAAATTTTAGCCAAAAACTGCACTGGTAGATAGAAAGTGGTTTGCCATTTTTTGTACTTCTGTGGTCTATATACTTTCGTAGTATATATATTTTGGTCTATATATGTCAAAGTCTATATACTTGCATCAAATTTATAAAAAAAATTAATTTCCCGAACACATGATACCTTCAGGATTTGTTATTATGAACCTATTATTGAAATATTATTTAGTTTCGGCTTGATCTGGAATAAAATCCATGCCAATTGACTAAGATACAGAGGTTTATAAAATAGCGACTTTATAGAACATTATCTGACTCCAAGTGACGGCAGAGGTTCCTGGTGATGGTACAGTCAGTGGATATAAAAAATATCCTTGATATATCACAGATTTTCCGGTTTATTTGAATTCAAGCATCTATACATTTAATAGCCAAAATATGTTAAATTAAGAGGAATCCTCAGTGTTTTAAGCTTTGATTCGCTATCACTGGATGGCGCAACGTATTTGGACATGAATCCGTTCAAAATTACAGAAGAGCGATAATTCGTCAATTATCTACCTTTGCCTCTTGGCGACATTCAAAGCGTGCCAAAAGATTAGTCCCATTTCCTCTATTGAGGAGGTGACGTATTTTCTGGGAACTCTCAGAAACAAGTTTACCAACCCACCGCTGTGCCTGGGGGGGGGGGGGGTCAGGGAAGATCCCTTTGTGAATAAATAACTTGGGATCATGAGTGTCAAGGCTTTGGGATTCAGTTCTGATGCTTATGGTACGAACTCGTTATTTAGAGCGCTGTTGCTTACTAAAGAATATATTAAAATAATAAAAACGAGCATGTATATTAAAATAATAAAAACGTGAAATATGCAATTCTATATATTTTAATATTCCTTCCATAAATAAATGAAAATATTAATTTAATACAATTTGCAAATAAATAATACAAATTTTAAAGAATTCGATTAAAGCATTATTTTCTATGGAAAACAATGGTAATTCTAGGAACAGTATCATATGGGGTCAAACATACAAACAGGGCGGTCGAGAAAAGAGCAGGTTAATTTATGAAGAGGCCCAAGGCGACCTCAATCGCTTTCCACGAGCTTGTATATAAAATGTGTTCAGGAGTACGTATACTTTTCACCGAAATCTCAAATACAAAATATCTCGGAAAACATTACCTTATACTTCGATTTTGAAATTTTTACTTACATGCCACATGACGCAGATACACTTTGGGCCATATATAGACATAAATGTGAAGCCCCCCCCCCCCCCCCCTCCTTTTTAAATCGAATGTTATTCCTTCACTTTACCCTCTCCCTCTTAAAAATTCTGAAAAATTATGTAAAACAGCCTCCTCCCCCAAACATTAGGAAAAATTAAAATAATTCATCCTCGAAAAAAATAAATTTATTAATGCCCCCCCCTCCCCTTTAAACCGAATATTAAAATATTGAATCTAATGTATGAATGTTCTTCTATAGTGGTCAGATGCCCTTATAACGTTTCTTTACATAATTTTTTGAATACAAAAATATATATATATTATTGGATGATTACTTTATACGTTTATAAACGCTTTGACGAATAAGCACGTTTTCTGTCAAATTTCTAATGCTACAAACTTCTTTTATTCATACCCAAACCATCCGATCTACCAGAATGTATAAGGTAAAATTGTTTGGGCAACCAGAACAGTGTCACACAGTTTAGACCGAAATTAAAGGGGATGGCAACTAAAGACCGTACCCACCTTCCCCTAACCTTTAGGATAAAGCCTAGCAAAATTGAACATTTTAGCTGTTGGTAGTTTACTATTCACTAAATTGTAACTCATGACATAGCTACATTCTGGGCCATATATATATATATATATATATATATATATATATATATATATATATATATATATATATATTAAAATAACAAATACTAAAGTGCAGGAGTGTGAATCAGTAACCACAGTATCAAACCGCGAGCAATATAAAAGCGTGTAGTGAATAGCAAAAAGCAACGAGGAAGGGCCGGAAAAGTAGAGCACGGAGAGGCCAGGACAAGGAAAATATATTAAAGAATAGTATATCTGCCAGAAACGTCTTCAGGGGCACATTCTAGACAGACATACTAAAATCCGTTGTTTCTATGATTGCATAAAAACACGTGGTTAAAATATTATGCAATCTGTGCCCAACAACGGAATAATGAGAATAACAGAAAAAAACCAAATAGGATAAAATTCAATTATAAAACATAAAATACCACATAAACATGAAATATAAAATACCACATAGACATGAACATGAAAAATATAGCGCACAAATATTAAGGCTTTAGATTAAAAAAAATCAACAGTAGCCAGTGACCTCATAAAGCTCAGTGGCCACTTTGATGATGTTAGTGGCCATAATTTTGTACTCGATTTTGATCTCCCCCCCCCCCCCCCCCCCCCCCCCCCCCAAATTTTCTAACAATTTTTTTTTTCCACGAACACATTCAATTTGCTCTAAGCATATATATATATATATATATAATAATTATTTATTAATTATATAAATAAATAAAAATGAAAAGTAATAAAATAAGCTAAAAAAATTAGAAAAATCAAAAACATCTGAAAATAAGATATATTAATATTATGTTTTCAATTATATTTTTGCTAAAATTTTGTAACTTTAACCAGTTTGAAACTACGATTCGAGGGCCCTTATAATGGTGTATAGTGGCATTTTCGTTTATCCATTTCTTCTATGAATCTCTTGTTTAGTAAGAATTTTCATCTTTGCTGCATGTACATATTCTATTTTGCTTATACGGGTAATAGTCCTGTCTCCTGTTCTGACTCACTGGATGGGTCTGGGAGTGTCGCTGTGAACGTTCGTACTGCCTCCTAGGTTGTATTTCGTCATGTTCATTCCGGTACTTCTAGATATATATTATACTGTTGAGGTTGGTCACATATACATGTGGTGAAAGAAGAAGGATTCCTGCCACATGTTAATACAAATTTTCCTAATGCTTCTTATCTTCATTTTTTTATCTTATGGTGCCTCTAGTCCGAGTTTGGACATTTATAGTAATGTACTATTTTCCAATCTGAAACAGGCATTTGCTTGGGTTAAATAGAATTAAATACTCAGACCTGAAGATGAATTTAATTCTTTTTAATCTCCGAATTTGAGCCGGTGCTGATCTTTTCTATTATCGGCATTATGGTAGTGGTTTTGCTTCTATGGTGATGTTAATATTTCAAGATTACTTGAATTAATTATTTTTATTATTACTTCTTTCTAATATATATATATATTTACAGGGTCCATTCTAGGATTTCAAAAGGGCAGGTTGCTGACTTTAAAAAAGGAGCACATTGCATACGAAAGGGCACAATTATAAATTTTAGCTAAAGAATGCATTGCATAATGTGGCCCACATGTAGTAAAAAAGATACAGATAATTTATCTATTTCAAAACTTAAATTCAAAGCAGAAAAAAAAAAAATTAACAAAACAAAATTGCAAATATACAGAAAATTTTATAATTACATATCTCTTACTTTAAAATATATTCTTGATAAATTAATTTTTTTAACTGCACAAATTGAAGATAATAGTTAGAATCCTCATAATTTAGGCTGCTTACTTAAGATCAGAAAAGTAGATAGAAATACTTAATTACTTATGCATCATTTTATATACACAAACATAAATTTTTATAATATAAGGGGAGTGGGGGTGGAGGATATTTATAAGGGGTTCATAAAAGAACAATGATGGTTATAAATATTCATGTGTAATGCAAGTGCTAATACATTTCTTATTGATAGGAAATAATAAGGAACATTAATTAAAGGGAAGGAATAAAACCCATTGTAAACAATGCCTGGGTTCAAAGCAGTCAGTCACTGGCTGGTAGGTTCATGATGAGGCCAATTGTTGACAACTGAAAAATGTGCGATTTTTTTTTTTCAACTTGTTTGATGTTATGCAAAATTGTGTTTAAATATTTTATAATTAAAAAATTTACAGATATATTACCCATACTTATTTACAGGTTTATTATATGGTAGACATAAGTAAAACAACAGATCCTTCTCTCCATACCTTAAGATGGCGAGTACTTCAGTTAGGTGAAAGACACTACTATGTTAACAAGGAAAACTAAATAATAGATCTACTTTTCTATTATTAAGATCTATTATTTGATGAGGAGGTGGGGTAAAAATTAGGGGAAATTTAAGAGATTGGCAAAATACAAAACTTAATTTTTCTGATAACACAAATTTATAAATATATATTTATTTTTTAATGAGTAATATTGTTAACATGCATTTATTGCTAACTTCTCATTTTGGATATTGAATACATTTTCAAAACTTTATTTCAGGTGTTTTTTCTAAATCTAAGTTTTCTGCAAGTCTCTGTCAGTATCCCCATCTTTTCCATTTCCTAAAAGTTTTCAAAATTTTGATCTTTCATTTATCATTTTCTGAATATTTTAAACATTTATTGTCACTCATTTTTTAACCCTGTTTTAAATCTTACCGAAGTTTTTCTTATTATAGGAATTTTTCAGTGTTTTATAATTGTTTACCAAGTCATCTAAAAAAATTCATTTACCATGAAGCTGATTCAAATACTTTTGGGGTCAATGTTAAATTCCTTTTTTCCCATAACACTTTACTTATTCAACATTTTGTCAGCTTTAATTTTTTGCCAAAATTACAGATTATTTCTGAATATGCCTGTTTCTTAAGTTTTTAAATTCTCATATTTTGATCTTTTTTTTTTCACAGCTGATGAAGCATTTACTATTAATATTTATGCCTTTTTTATTAAGAAATCCGGCCACTCATTTTTTTTTTAATTTATGGGATTTTACCAATGAGTTTCTGCGATTTTTAAATAATCTATATTCTTGTTTCTACCTTTTGATCACTTAGTCTGTAATTTTTAAATTATCGCGATCCCGATATTTCGGTCATTTTTCCCGTTATATTATCGGACATTATAAACTTAGCAACCATTTTTATTGCAAAATTTCTCTAATATGTTTATTTTATAACAACTAAATACTTTATCCTTTTGAAGAAATTGGATTTTATTTAATATTTTGACGTTTTTGAATTTAAAAAATATCTGTTTGTATCGCTAAAAACATAGGCCGTTTTATTGCTTTACTCGAATTTTCTAATCAACGGGGTAGGGCATGAACCAACTTTGGCCGCTGATAAGTTGAAAATCGAGCCGATTTAACTTTGAATTGATAATTGTTTACCGTTGGCACTAATGAAAACACAACTAAGCGGTAAACAGTTTAAGAATACAAACATTTTTAGTTTTTTACATCATCGATGACAGATTAATAACATAAAACAAGGTATCATCTATAACAGGAAATCTGAAATTTCTCGGATGGAGAAACTATTGCGCGCCGAAACTTTAACAATTGCGAATTTTTTGCGATTATATCTAGGCAGCATAGAAGCAACTACGCGCAATTTTTGCCATCGTCGTTCATATTTACTATATGATCGTTAATGAACAGTACATATATATGTAAGTTGAAATAGAACAATTCATAACGCCGCAATATCGGCAAGTTAGCTCCGAAAAGCATCCCGAAGGTTGACGCCTTTTATTAGCGCCTGGCATTCCCAGCTACAGCGTATACCCAAAACTATTGTACATGGATTATTATTTTTAATTTATCATGATGCAAAATACGTTATGAATATTTAACCAATAAATAAATTTACAAGCTGAAAATAGCGGGGGCATTTTTATTTTAATGCGCGATTTTAATTCCGCTTTCGGAAACAGTTTAAAAATTTAAGGCAAATGTAAAAATGATGAAAGCTCTACTTGTACAGTATGTAAAAGTGGGGCCACTCCGAATTTCGGTAAGGTGCTGTTGGGGTCAATTGATAGAATGCGCTGCGCCCGGGCATGCCTCAAAAGTAAACATATCGGAGATCACGGGGAGGAAGGAGATAGGAATGTGGGTAGCAGTAGCACTCATTCTCGGCTGCAGGTGCAATAAATTAACAGCCGTAGCAGTATTGTGGTGATTTTTGACAGATTTTTCTCACTCCCCAGAGGGATTGTTTAGGAAAAGAGTCATTTTAGACTATCGCAGTTAGGCCGATCACGATTTCGTTAATAGATCGTTTAAGTTGAATCGCCATGGGCAAGTAAGACTTTTAACGGCTGGGTTGGGGAGAAATAAATAGGATACCTACGGAATATTCTCCCGAGGGGGGGGGGGGACGACAATGAAAAACCCTTTATGATACCAGTCTTGTTTACCGACTGTCTAATTTGGGTTTGGTTCAGAGGAATTAGGCTCATCCGTGCGGGTGTTCCTGAAACTCCACAGAGATTAGACTTTTGACTTTCTGATATAGAAACATGTAAATTTTGCAGGTCGCCATTTTTGGCGATAGACATTACATTTTACGGTCGCCAAGAGTAATTCCTTAGTCGCCACTGGCGATGTGGCGACCGCTAATCCCGACCTTTAACAAATATACAAACTTGCAAAAAAGAGCAACTCACATGTCGAAAAGTCGCCACCGTGAATAATCTTCAAATGAGTCCACCACATGCTACAGTCTGAACGCTCACCTCGCTTAATACCACGTGGGAATAATCCAGACCAGAGGAAGTGGAAGTAGCAGTACATACTTTCGGAGAGATAAACCCAAGAGTTTAGAAACTGACCGAGATGTGACCACGATTATCGAAAACTTTGAAAGAATGGATAACACTGTTTTTTGGAGCCGTAGCCTGTGTTTTTGTTTTATTTGCTTTTTAGATATCCGCCTTAACGGTTTTATGAGTGTTTTAAACTTTTTTTCTTTACCCGCCGAGGCGGTGTTTTTTAAAAAAAAATTTTACGTTTTTAGTGTAATCGAAATTACTGTTTTTTAATATTTTTACATTTTTATTTTTGCCCGCCGGGGCGGTGTTTATTTTATGGTGTTTCCATGACTTTAGAATACTGTACTTATACTGCGATCCACAAATAAGGTGGGAAAATTGTACATATAGCAAAGATTTTTGAGACGATTAATGTGTGATAGTGTACACTTATTACTATCCAGGCATTTAATGCGGAGCAAATAGCTAGTGATTAGATTTCTAAAAACTTGGTTGCTAAGGCAAGAAGAAAAATGAGGGAAGAATTTTACATTAAATTTAAATTGATGTTTCTTATCATAAATAGTAGTATTGAAAGAGTTACAATGTATATCAATGGTGATGTCAAGATAATTTACAGATTTGGAAGGGTGGGATTCATTCGGTATTAATTCAAGATTGGATGGATATATATTAAGTGTGGGTAAAGAATCGTGTGCAGTATGAAAACAAAGAAAACATCATCAATGTATCGAAAAATAGAAATGTTACGAGTGAACAGAGTGGATTTTCTTTCGTAGAAGTAAAGATAAATATTGGCGAGCATGGAGCTATTAGTGGATCCTTGCGGTACTCCAATCGTTTGGAGGTATACAGCATTACCATGTACAAGATAGTTGTGAAAAAGCACAAAATGCAATAAATTATTAAAGGTAGACGAGTCATATTTAGTAAGAGTATTTAATTTGAATTGATCGAAGAGTTGTTTAATGACAGAAAATAAATCTTTGATGTCGATGTTATTAAAAAGATCTTTAAAATCTAATGTTTGGAATGAGTCAATGGCAGAAAAGGATTTCAGTTTTTGAATAAGTTCATAGCTATTTCGGATAATGCAATGTGGCTCTTGGGAAATGGCATGAAATAGAATGTTTAAGACCTTGAGAAGTTTTTTATTAGCTTTTGATGCATAAGAGTTGTGTCCACTGGTAACTGTTCTAAATTTTACTGGGTCTTTGTGAAATTTTGGTATGATTACTAAATATGGAATGTTTAAGTTTTAATGAGTATCAAAAAATTGTTTGTACTTGGAAATAAGTTTGCGTTTTAAATCATGTATGGTTGTTTCTTGCAATTTGAAGGTATTAATTTGATTTAAATTGGATAATAATGTTTTAATGTAGAAAAATTTGCAGAAAATAGCATAGTTTGATGAAGCTTTGTCTACATACGTAAAAACTAGGAATTTCTGCATATCTGTAATACTTTGCTTTAATTTTGATAATTGAAAATTAGACTGTGGAATATGCGAATGTGATAGCTTAAGTTGAACATGGGATAAAATTTTAGATTTCCAGACACAAAAGGCTTCCATTGGTATTGAATGTGTAATAGACATTTTATATATGAATTTATCAATATCAAGAGAGAGAGTGTTAAGGATAGAATTGGGATGATTTTTAGAAGGTAGTCTATATTTAGTTCCATATGACATAATGAGTTTTAAGGAAGGGTCGGTGATTATATCTAAGTTACCCGTAGTACATGACCAAAATGGGTATTTATAAAAGGTTTCAATGCAGGTGAATGACAATTACAAAGATTATTTTTATCTATCGGAGTAGAGGACGATGGATCAGTAGATTTTGAAATTTGGTTATAGTTAAAAATAAGTCTACCGAATGGGATATTATATTTATATGATTTAACTATATTGATGTTTTTTATTGGAAATTCAAGTGATAGGTGATGGAAAAGTTTGGTGAAGTTGAAGGAATCAATGATTCAGTTTAAAAAGTTAATAACACAATAAGAGTTAGAGGGAGGGATACCTGGTTGAACATTAGTAGGCATTAAGCTACGTTTGATGTAATGCGCACGGGTGACAATTAAGTCAAAGAATAAGTGGGAGAAGTAAGAGCTTGACAAATTTAAATTAATGAAGACATTATAAACAGTGTTAAGAAGCTTTTTCTTAATAGCAAACATTCAGTCATATTGAAGGAAGTTTCATATAGATTTAAAAGCCTAATGATTTTAGTTTTAATGTAGAGGAAGTTTGAATTATTGCTAGTAGGTTTATTGACTTTACTACCTCTGTTAGTGCGTTTGGAATTTTGAGAATGATTAACATTGTTTGAAGTTTTGATGAGGTTTTATATTGATAAAAGTTGTGGTGTGTAGTCTGTGAATGTTTTTTTAACAATATTTTGGTTAAAAAGAAGTTGATTCAGACCATAAGGGAATATACATTTGTGTTTGATTATATAATTGTTTTCAAAAAATAGTCGATGATGAAGATTTGGTATGATGTCTAGAATAGAGATAATAATGTTTTCAAATCCATGTTTTTGAAAATGTTCAAATTCGATACAACAATCATTTTGCTTACCATTATAATTTTTTATATTACTGCGATGTAGATTAATTCTGAGATGTAGATGATTTTTAGTTTGTCCTATATAAGCAAGATTACAGATTTTGCAGGTGATTTTGTAGATGCAATTAAATACTTTACAAAAATTAAGAGTTTTCTGGTTATCGATTTGTGTGGGATCAGCAACGGGACAAGTTTTGCAAGTTTTGGAGTTGCAAGAAGCAAAAGAAAGATTCTTGTGATAATCGTAGGAGGATAAAGAAGGATCAAAAGAGCAATGTTGTTCAAAGGTTTTCGATCCAAGTGTACCCCAACCAGTACACAAGTACCGAGCACAAGATTGGTGGGTTAGACCAACTTTCTTGCCAGGCGCTAAATCTAAAAGTGGAACTTGATTCATTTGAAATAGAGAAAACACATGAAATGCAAAGGAGATACTATGATATTACACAACAATAACATAATTTATATGGAGATATAAAGTTGAAAATAGAAAATGGGTTGATCAATTGTAAAAAAAAAAAAAAATTGAACTCTGATGAGGATGTGAAATTGAGAAAGAAAGGAAATCATGGACACTGCATATTACAGACTCAATTCAGACACTACCGTAAAATAAAAATGAGATTAATAATTCCTATATAACTTATTAAGCACATGTGCAGCTTTGATAAGTTATTAGTAATGTAAAATATGTAGTTAACTAGACGTGCATAAAAATACACAACATACTAAAAAATGTAAAGTAATAAGGAGTACGAAGATCATTATATAATTAGCGCTATTGCAGCTAGATAGTATAATGTGTTGAAAATATAAATTAAAATAACAAATACTAAAGTGCAGGAGTGTGAATCAGTAACCACAGTATCAAACCGCGAGCAATATAAAAGCGTGTAGTGAATAGCAAAGAGGAAGGGCCGGAAAAGTAGAGCACGGAGAGGCCAGGACAAGGAAAATATATTAAAGAATAGTATATCTGCCAGAAACGTCTTCAGGGGCACATTCTAGACAGGCATACTAAAATCCGTTGTTTCTATGATTGCATAAAAACACGTGGTTAAAATATTATGCAATCTGTGCCCAACAACAGAATAACAGAAAAAACCCAAATAGGATAAAATTCAATTATGAAACATAAAATACCACATAAACATGAAATATAAAATACCACATAGACATGAACATGAAAAATATAGCGCACAAATATACGAACTTGCAAAAAAGAGCAACTCACATGTCGAAAGGTTGCCACCGTGAATAATCTTCAAATGAGTCCACCACATGCTACAGTCTGAATGCTCACCTCGCTTAATACTACGTGGGAATAATCCAGACCAGAGGAAGTGGAAGTAGCAGTACATACTTTCGGAGAGATAAACCCAAGAGTTTAGAAACTGACAGAGATGTGACCACGATTATCGAAGACTTTGAAAGAATGGATAACACTTTTTTAGAGCCGTAGCCTGTTTTTTGTTTTATTTGCTTTTTAGATATCCGCCTTAACGGTATTATGAGTGTTTTAAACTTTTTTCTTTACCCGCCGAGGCGGTGTTTTTAAAAAAAAAAAATTTACGTTTTTAGTGTAATCGAAATTACTGTTTTTTAATATTTTTACATTTTTATTTTTGCCCGCCGGGGCAGTGTTTATTTTATGGTGTTTCCACGACTTTAGAATACTGTACTTATACTGCGAATCTACAAATAAGGTGGGAAAATTGTACATATAGCAAAGATTTTTGAGACGATTAATGTGTGACAGTGTACACTTATTACTATATATATTTATAATTCACTTTGTTTTTATTATTTGTCCTTCCACTAGCCAGTAGACAGTTCCAATGGTGTCCATAGGTAAATACTATCGCCATTGTCAGAAACTGGCTATTCTATCGGTTTTAATTCGAATTGTATGGCTGTCCTGACGAGAATGTAATTTCGAACTAACTGCCGTTTTTTGTGTAGTTTCAGTTGATTGTTCTCCATGTCTTGATCTTCAATCTTGAGCTATTTATTATTGCCTTTTCTCATTTTTGCCGTGTTTGCTTTTTTATTATATATATTTATATATATATATATATATATATATATACCTTTTTAATTATGATTTTTGTATACTCATCTTCCACTCATCTCTTTTCCATTATAGTGATAAGTTACCTTCTATTTTTATCCTTAGTCTTGGTCTATAGTTACTTATTTGTAACAAATATGCTAGAGATGGTTTTTTTTTTTTTTGTACTTTCCGTAGTTTATGCATAATTTTCGATTAAAATATTTCAATTTTTATTTATATATATATATATATATATATAGAGAGAGAGAGAGAGAGACTTTCTTACAATGTGATACCCCCCCCCATCAAATATTCAAAATATTTTTGCATAGCTGAAAATAAAATCTATCGATAAATTCCTCTAATCGGCAACCTCAAGTATGACTGAACTATTTTTCATCTAACTAATCTTTCGGATGGAGGGCCACAAAAATATAACGTTTCAATCCTGGCCAGTTAGATTTTTTCTTTTTAATTTTCACTAATCTGACATACACATGACGAAGGCACACTCTGTGCCTATATATATATATATATATATATATATATATAAGGATATAAACAAGAAGAAAAAATAAGCGAGAACAGGAGTGACCATATGATTTGCATAGAATGGCAGGGGTGGATTGCGACACCCCTTTCCCGCTTAAAGCAGCTTTTACGACCCGGGCAACGCTCACGGCACCAATGTAACTCAATGGTCAATCTCCCACATGTGCAAAGACAGAAGCACCCGAACGGACACAAAAGCAAAGATGGAACCAAGCATGGAAGAGATACACCCTACAATCCATCTTGAAAACACAACATTTTATAAGGGAAAGTCGCACATGCGCGATAAGACTTCATGATGATAGGATCGCAGATATGAAAATATATATGATTAAGAATACTCATTTAGAACCAAACAATGCACAATGTCTTTCTTTGAAAAAGGAATAGTAATAATGTTGTAAAAAATATCTAGGGTAATTTCTTTTTAATGCATCATTTATTATTTTATTACATTCATAAATGCAGTCTTTTTTAAAAGTACTGTAGTTTCTGTTTCTTCTGAAGTACCCGACAATAATATTTCTGAATATATTTTTAGTGAGGTTTGAATTCCAATCAATATTATTAATTTTGATATTGTATGAATTTCTCTTGTCGTGTATGGTTGTATAAATTCCATACTGTTGGTGTTTTCTTATTGACAAGTCCAGGAAGTCTGTCGATCCATCCTCATTGATCGGGTTTTCAATTAAGTCTAATTCCCTTGGGTAGAATGCAAAATCTATGTCAGGGGTGTTTGCATAACCCCCTAATATCACATCGTCAACATAACGGAAATAAGGTATTTCCGATAATATATGGGTTCCTCTTTCATATTTGGATAGATAAATATCCGCCAATATTGATGAGCATGCACCACCCATGGGTATGCCTTTGACCTGTTTGTAGTAATGCGTACCGTCATATAGTATGTTTTCATTCAATACCAACTCAATCAAATCCAAATATCTTCTGAGAGTTATATATGCTTTTAAATTATATTCCTCATGTAATTCTTTCAAGATCATTTGTAGGTTTGTTAAATCGATGTTATTAAACAGATCCCGGAAATCGTAGCTTCTGAAGTTCAAATCTTTATGGCAAAATTTCAGTCGGTCTATCAATTCCTGTCCGTTTTTTAACATTATGGAGTTTTGCTTCTTAATATCAGTTATAACATATTGGAGTAATTTCAGTAATTTCAGTTTTTAGTGTAATCGAAATTACTGTTTTTTAATATTTTTACATTTTTATTTTTGCCCGCCGGGGCAGTGTTTATTTTATGGTGTTTCCACGACTTTAGAATACTGTACTTATACTGCGAATCTACAAATAAGGTGGGAAAATTGTACATATAGCAAATATTTTTGAGACGATTAATGTGTGACAGTGTACACTTATTACTATATATATTTATAATTCACTTTGTTTTTATTATTTGTCCTTCCACTAGCCAGTAGACAGTTCCAATGGTGTCCATAGGTAAATACTATCGCCATTGTCAGAAACTGGCTATTCTATCGGTTTTAATTCGAATTGTATGGCTGTCCTGACGAGAATGTAATTTCGAACTAACTGCCGTTTTTTGTGTAGTTTCAGTTGATTGTTCTCCATGTCTTGATCTTCAATCTTGAGCTATTTATTATTGCCTTTTCTCATTTTTGCCGTGTTTGCTTTTTTATTATATATATTTATATATATATATATATATATACCTTTTTAATTATGATTTTTGTATACTCATCTTCCACTCATCTCTTTTCCATTATAGTGATAAGTTACCTTCTATTTTTATCCTTAGTCTTGGTCTATAGTTACTTATTTGTAACAAATATGCTAGAGATGGTTTTTTTTTTTTTTGTACTTTCCGTAGTTTATGCATAATTTTCGATTAAAATATTTCAATTTTTATTTATATATATATATATATATAGAGAGAGAGAGACTTTCTTACAATGTGATCCCCCCCCCCCCCCCCCCCCCCCATCAAATATTCAAAATATTTTTGCATAGCTGAAAATAAAATCTATCGATAAATTCCTCTAATCGGCAACCTCAAGTATGACTGAACTATTTTTCATCTAACTAATCTTTCGGATGGAGGGCCACAAAAATATAACGTTTCAATCCTGGCCAGTTAGATTTTTTCTTTTTAATTTTCACTAATCTGACATACACATGACGAAGGCACACTCTGTGCCTATATATATATATATATATATATATATATATATATATATATATATATATATATATATATATATATATATATATATACATACATACATACATACATACATACAAACAATGTAACATTCCCCCCCACCCTCCCCATCCCCAACTGAATGTTAGAAATCAAAATTCTTGTCTAGTTGAAAATTAAAACAATTGAAATGTAAAGATTTTTAGAATTTGAGTGCTTTGAAAGTGAAATGGTCTCGCTCAAAATTAACAATTTTTGATCATAAGACAAGTTCTATTAGTAACTGTTCATGTCTTATCATCAAAATATTATATACTAAGTTTCTCAGAATAACTATACCTCATACCTAAATTTTACTCGACGGATAAGCAAAAGGTCAGGCATACAAACAGGAAGGACAACAGGGGGCTGAAGTAAGCTCTGCTCTTCGAGGTGTAATCAATGAGTAATCGTGATTCTAGCTCTTTGGCTCTGCCCACAGGGAGGGGTCCAGGGTCTGCAGTAACTTTCCATGGGATTGCAGATGAAATGTGTTCAGGAGTTCGTATAACGTATATTTTAACCAAAATCTCTAGTAAAACAATACCTTATACTTAGATTAAGAATGTTTCCATAACTCCTGAACACATTTTAAAGACTTAGATGTCTATTTATCTACGAAGAATAGTATCTTATGAGGTCAGACAAACAGGACAGATGAGAAGAGGCTGAAATCCGGTCTGATTAGGGGAAGGAGCCATAGCCTTAGGGCCCGCAATCACATTTCATAGGACTGCAGCTGAAATGTGTTCAGGAGTTCGTATAACGTGTTTTTTCAATAAAATCTCAAATTCGAAATATCTCGACACTATATCTTACAGACAGACTGATACGTATATTTCTATAACTCCTTAACACATTTCGAAGACATTTAGAGCCCATCTGTGTTGTATGTTCAAGAGTTGTTATAACGTGTTTTATCATCAAAATTTCGAATACGAAATTTCTATGAAAAATCATACCTTATACCCAAATTTTGATTGACGGATAAGTAAAAGTGTACAAAAAGCTGTGTACACGATGTATAGCATAGCACAAAAACTATTGAACATGTTGAGTGTAGCAATTGTTCAGTAGCATAGGCATGAAAAAAATTGGAGGGGGGGGGGGGGGGTAGGCGTTTGCCA
Source organism: Amaurobius ferox (assembly GCA_951213105.1). Taxonomy (NCBI): domain Eukaryota; kingdom Metazoa; phylum Arthropoda; class Arachnida; order Araneae; family Amaurobiidae; genus Amaurobius; species Amaurobius ferox. Next base: position 33,726,960 of record OX578148.1, read on the forward strand.
AATCTTATGTATTACATTTTTTCAAGCATCTTTTTTAACTTCTTAAAATTTTATATAAAAGTAATTTGCATAAAAATTTGAAAACAGAGGATTATGGGGGGGGGGGATCTATTTAACCGGGGTCAGAAACTTAATTCTTCCACAGTAAATTCACCACTGAGTAAAATGTCTAGGTGATATAGTAATGACGTCAAATTGATGGCCTGATCAATCTGAAAATAAAAAGCCTCTTGATGGCTTTCAGTGGAAATAATCGTGTCAAGTTTCTTTCAATTTGTTCTAGAGATATCGTGTCTACAGACGAACAGATAGACAATATACATGGACATCATTGAAAAAGTGGTTGATTTCTGGATGAACAAAACGCACAGATCCATCAATAATGAATGGTCTTTTTTTTTTTTTTTTACATATATCATGTGTTATGGAAAATATATGAAAGGAACATCTATTTTTATATAATATGTTATTCCAAATAGAATGATTCTATTTATATGTTGCCAACTAGGAATGATAATCCTTGAATCATAGTCAAAATGTTTATCCCACAATCTAGAGTATAATTTATGAAATGATTTTTTCTTAGTTCTAAAATTATATCAAAAGCGTTGTAGTGAGTGATGTCATCAATGTAATAGATATTTTTTGAAAAAATTGCCGATATCATATAATATACAATTAAAATTAGTTTTAATTCAAATCAGATATCCTCATGCAAAATTAAAGTAAAAATATCTGATGTGAGCAGCACGCATAACTTTCCTTATATAATGCAATGAATTTACTCTTTTTACAGTAAAAAAAACAATAAGTTCCACGGTACTGTGTTTTTAACGTTGAATTGTACATTTGGCGATTTTACGAAAGGACAACATGCAAGACTATTTCAAAGTACCCAATAAACTTATATTTCACGCAACTCTATACGTATAAACAATTATCAATATGGATGTCATCCACCATACGCGATAGTCCATATATTAAATTACTTTATTAATTAATACATCAATTACGAGTCATTTTCATTAATTTAGCATCATTTTTGCAATTTTGACGATATTTCATCAATTTGGCAACATTTAAAAAGTCAGCAAGTTGAAGATATTCTGACAAATACTTCACCAAAATTTTGCCAAACGCTACGGACGGAAAATTAGGTTTTTCTTATAGTAGCTTTTATTCTTTTCAAGATATTGAATTTTAGTCAATAAGTCGTCATTTTCATTGATTTAGCGAATTGATTTAAAAGTGAACATATTTCACAATATTTAATAATTTTTTGATAAATTTATTTGAAAAATGTGCAATATCTCAAGAACGGTTTATACTAGCGTTTTAAAGTTTGTGTTAATTGTTTTCTAATGAAAAACTACATAAGAAATAACTATTTGCATAACACTTTATTAAAGGTTTTGATTTTTTCAAAATTTCACTCGAAAATTTAGGGGAGTTCTGAACATTAGACTGCGTTTAAAAACAATAGGCTTCCAGTATTCACGGATTGTAATTTTTGTACTAAATTTCATTCGAATCGCTCCGTTCGTCAGATATCGTCTCCACACACTCATTGACACACACACACACAGACATCACCTCAAAACGCTTGATTTGTGTTCAGGGAATCTTGAAACGTGCTCCCATTGAAAACTCAAAGTAGAATTTTTGACCCCGTCACAATACTTTTCATATACATTATACTATGTATATAAGGAAAGTAATATATTTTAAATTTTATTTTATATTTCACTTACTAACTGTTTAGTTTGACTTATGATCAAAAGAAATTTAATGCTGAATATTATTTTATTTGATACTGTTGAAATTTAGGGATTGACTGCTGAAACTGATGAAATAGCACTGTATAGCAGCATAAAATATATTCGCTGAACCTGCTGTCTTAAATAATCTGAAATTAAAAATATTTCGTTATTAGTTACTGCATAAACATTTGGTTGAATATATCAATCTTGCCTGAAGAAATCTGTTGAATTCTTGCCTGAAGAAGGCGGGTATTTTTTGCTTCTGAAACGATTGATATATTTAATCAACTATTTATGCTGTAACTAACGGATTAATTTTAATTTCGGACTACAGAAACACTTCTTTAATCGGTAAAAATATGTTCTTTTATGTATAAAGTTTGCTATGGGAAGAAATCTATTATGTTATTATCGTTAAAAATATACCAAAGGAATATGTTGATCCAATTCCCAGTACCGTAGGCTAGCGCAAGAATATAGCCTGTTTAGTTTGACTTATGATCAAAAGAAATTTAATGCTGAATATTATTTTATTTGATACTGTTGAAATTTAGGGATTGACTGCTGAAACTGATGAAATAGCACTGTATAGCAGCATAAAATATATTCGCTGAACCTGCTGTCTTAAATAATCTGAAATTAAAAATATTTCGTTATTAGTTACTGCATAAACATTTGGTTGAATATATCAATCTTGCCTGAAGAAATCTGTTGAATTCTTGCCTGAAGAAGGCGGGTATTTTTTGCTTCTGAAACGATTGATATATTTAATCAACTATTTATGCTGTAACTAACGGATTAATTTTAATTTCGGACTACAGAAACACTTCTTTAATCGGTAAAAATATGTTCTTTTATGTATAAAGTTTGCTATGGGAAGAAATCTATTATGTTATTATCGTTAAAAATAAAAATATACCAAAGGAATATGTTGATCCAATTCCCAGTACCGTAGGCTAGCGCAAGAATATAGCCCCCCCCCCCCCCCCCCCGGTACTGCAGAAACACAAGTTCTCTGAAGTTGAAGAACTCCGTTTTGCGGGAGGGATGGAACAAAGCGAAAATGACTCGACTCTTCCTAGCCTTCCTACCATACCCATTACCTTCGGATGGAATGAACTCGTCGATATATTACTGCTTTGGCTGACTAGTGGGTTGCTATACCTTAGTTAAATAATTGGCGATTTTTTAAACATAGTTGCTGATTTTATTTCTAGATGGCACCACCACACAATACCAAAATTAGGAAAGATGCCTTTTTTGAAAATTAATTTAATATATTTACTAACTATAAAGAGTGTTTTACTTGTATTAGAAGATTCAGAAAAGCGTATTTTACAAGCAAGGTAAATTTCAGACTTTCATATTCAGTATTTTTTTATTACTGCTCATTTTTATAAAATTGCATTGATGGTATAGGGAGTCAATGAGTGAGACTCCCCCTTAAAAACAAGTGAACAAAAAAAAAGTTTCAGGAATCAGTCTTTTATTAAAAAATGCAACAAAAAAATTGTTCTCACATTTTTATCTCATATAATAAAAGTGGTTAGCTAGAAATTAAATAAAACAAATATTTAATTGAATATAGATATACTTCTATAAGTTTAAAATAACATAACCCAATTTATCTAATCATTGATTTCATACATTAGTGATAATCTATATAAATAAAATTGAAAATCTGTCTGTGTGTGAGTGTTTGTCTCATCATCAAAGAAGCTGCACAGAGTTTCATGAAATTTTGTGGTAACCTTGAAATAGCCCCACCTGAAATGTAATTCATGTTTCGAATTTCTAGGACCAGGTGATGTCAATATATATATATTCAGAAAAAACGAACCTTCCATAGAGATAGATAGCATTATGCTGACGATATTTTCTCGCAAATTTATTGGAAGAAAATGATATGTTGCTCAACAACGCAATTAAACCAAATGTGTTTATACGGCAGAGGATTTTTATTAGACGTAAATAACAAAGACATAATAAATTTTATAAATGTACGATATTGCAGTTTTGATTGGGTTATATCGATTAGCATAAAAATGCAGATAGGATCTTGGCACATGTGAACGGATGCACCATATCAGCTTTGGCAGCGAACGTGTTACTTTACTATTGAAAAAAATATCATAAATAAATTAAATCTACTATGGAGAGTAAAAAAGAATGAAATTTGTTTAGAATTCAACTTGAAATTTTATTCTATTCATAAAATACCAATGAAGCATTTGATGAGAGGATACGAAATATATTTAATACCTACCATACCATGGTGATAGTGCAACACAATCAACATCATTTTTCGGCAAAAACTAAATGACACCTCTCTCCTTATACAAAGTAACAAAGTGCTTTCTTTGAAAGTAATGAGAGCAATCACTTTGTGTTCCCATACTGAACTGTTAGAAGTGTGATTCTATTTACCAAGGTACGCCTCCACCAGACTGAAAAATCTCAAATATCCCTAAAAAAATAAATGTTAATCTACATTTTTAGTAAGTATTAATACCCCCCCCCCCTCCAGATACCTTAAAAATGTGCCGTTGTTTTCTTTAGTCTATGAACATTGTATAAAAATATAATCATCCTTTAATTTTGTATTTAAATACCATAAGGTTAAGTATACATTTTTTAACATACTTATTTAAATGATCTATATGTATACGGTAAACAAAGTTTTTAAACAAATGACCTTGAACACGTTTGCTGCCAACAACGAGAATGCTCGTAGTTGGCAAACTGAGTTTACTTGCCAGCTATGAGATAACTCATTATTGATCGCCTTACCTAAATCACAAAATACAAGTATTGCCGTAGCAAATGTATGCAATATTTAGGCGTTTGGCATACAGGAAGGGACATGTTCGTCATTGTCATTATGGACTGGTTCGTCTGCAATATTATTGGAAATTGATTCACTAGACTCCTCACTCGATAGAATGAAGTCATCTGATTCTCCAAAGGAAAAATCACTCCATTCCGAAATCACTCAAATTTGCTTAATATTCTACTTCTTTTTGACCGAGTATTCTTTTCACCATTTTTTGGGGTTTATTTACTTGGGAAATGTTATAAACGGAGTGCTCAAATTCTTGTTCAGCAACTCATGTAAGACTAATGAAAAATAACGTATTGCACATGCAAGAGTTTTGCTTGCATGCTCAGAACAGTCTTGTTTATCTAACAAGTTATCTCGTAGTTGGCGCAAGGAGCAAAAATAGTATTTCATATGCCAACTACGAGATACTCGTGTGAATTTATTGCTAAAAGTAATCCATTATATCTATATTTAAAAAATAAAACAGAAGAAAATAATTTAAAAGCATAAAAATGCAGATAGGATCTTGGCGCGTGTGAACGGATGCACCATATCAGCTTTGGCAGCGAACGTGTTAACAGTGTTACTTTACTATTGAAAAAATATCATAAATAAATTAAATCTACTATAGAGTGTAAAAAAGAATGAAATTTGCTTTGAATTCAGAAATTTTATTCTATTCGTAAAATACCAATGAAGCATTTGATAAGAGGATCCGAAATAAATATATTTAATACCATACCATGGTGATAGTGCAACACAATCAACATCATTTTTCGGCAAAAACTAAATGACACCTCTCTCCTTATACAAACTAACAAAGTGCTTTCTCTGAAAGTAATGAGAGCAATCACCTTGTGTTTGGCGTTGAACAAGTCGGTTTTCCAAAATTGGCAAAACATTCGCGTGTGTGTCATTTTTTATATTGAACAACTTACTTTATACATTTTACAGAAAAATTTAACCCCAATATAAGGACCCCATGGTTTTTTGTTTCCAGCTAAATACAATCTAGCAACGCGTAAAAAGAAAAACAATTGCTTGAAAAGAAATGTAGTACGTGAAATGACAAAATAAAGTGAGATACGAATTCTTTTCTGATGTTTCACCGTATTTCATTTATCAGATTGCTCGAAAAGAAATGTAGTACGTGAAATGACAAAATAAAGTGAGATACGAATTCTTTTCTGGTGTTTCACCGTATTTCATTTATCAGATTATGGTGCCAAGATGTTTCTAGATTCACTAAGAGATACTGAACTTACAAAATTATATATGTACTATATATATATATTGTTTATAAATACTGTTAATATTTATATTAACTTGTTTACTGTTTAAGTTTATATTGTCTATGACAAGTACACAGATCGATATAACATCGTTGAAGTAGAAAAGAAAGGCCATTCGATCAAATGTAACTAGATTTCCTACATTTTTATTTGACTTTTCCTTCATTTTGATACTGCTTCTTGACCTCGAATATTATAAAATTCAACCAGCTGTCTTTTAAAAACTTTGAAAACATTGAATAGATAGCTCTATTCATGATACACTTATAGATGCTGAATACGATGACAATATAATTGAATGTGAGGCATATACTGAACCAGCAGTAAGTACATTGAATAAATAAAAAAAAAACAGTTCATTTAATTAGCATTTTTTCTACAGGTCTGTCAAATATTTTTAGTGACAATTCTACTATAGCATTAGCTACACCAGTACCCATTATCCAAAACAATTAGCTGAAGTTGCCTTTATAATGAGGGGAATTGATGTCCTTAGAACAATTTATTGAGGGAAGTGCACTCATCCTGGAACAACATTTTGTAAAAAGACTCATTGTCAGGCTTTCAAAGTGCTACAAGTTGCTTGCTGACTGTTTGTAGCAGACTAGCACTTTTAGTTGCCCTGATAGCATCTGGATACTTAAACTTCACGTCAAAATCTATATATTGTGTGTCCAGTGCTATCGGTGCCCAATAGCTATTTCCTCAACTTTTAGTCACAGAGATATACTTCCAATTGCAAAAATGTTTTAAATTTTAAAATCTATTATCATAGAAACAGTTTTAATCAATAAATTCATTTCTGAAAGAAATACGAAATATAAACTATTATACGGTCCCCTGGTCCTACCAATTATATTTAGGAAAATCGTCCTCATACAATTTCATGCAAAACAAAGAAAGATCAATCATGCATAAAGCATTGATTATGAAACACTTTCGAACTTCAATGCAATTTTATACAAACATCTCTAAAATGCGATACATTCCTTGGTAATATTTTAAAAATTATCACAATACTACATTAATTTACTATATTTGAAAACTTCATCGAAGAAAATGAACTTCATTCAAATGACAGCATTGAAATATAAATTGCCTGGTTTAAACATCTCTAAAATGCGATACATTCCTCGGTAATATGTTTAAAATTATCATAACACTACAATAATTTATTATATTTGAAAACTTCATCGAAAACAAATGAATTTTATTCAAATGACGTCATCGAAATATAAATCGCCTCTATATAAAAGCAACATTTCATTCATAAACATTTTTCCACTCGTTTAATTCATCACAATAGTATAATAATTTATTTTATTTGAAAAATTGTTATCTACCATATTTAATTTAAAATGTGAAACCTTTCTCATATATAAAATAATTAAACTCTTGGACTTCTTAAGATATTTATATTATAATATATATGTCTTTTTTCTTTCTGGGGGTTATAACGAGAGTCAGAATTTAATTGAATTTGTTTTTCTCCCTATATTAAATAATTTTTATTTAAAAAACTACCTAACATATTTTACTAAAAATTTTTTTATATATTTTATGGGATAATTTGAATATTTCCTAAAATTTTTGAATTTTAAATTCGCTTAAAAAATGTTTGAAACATTAGGTCCCATAGGATTCAATGTATTTCATTTTTTCAATCCGGGTTCAATAAAAAACTTATTGGGTGATATTATTCCCATAGGTCCCACAGACCGTCTGAAAAACATACTAAAATTTCATTTTGATAAAGCCATTTTTACTGCAGTTATCGTGCTAACGGACAGACAGACAGAATGAACAAAGTCATAAACACTTTCAACTATGTTGTAAAGTCCTTTAATCAATGTTTAATTTGTTGTAAAGTCCTTTAATCCCTATGTTGTAAAGTCCTTAAGTAATCTTCCTTTGACGACCAAAATTCACAGAGTTGTGAAGCATTAAACTTTATGACTTAAGTCGCTTTACCATGCAGAAAAATGTCCCGTTTCAGGCAACCAACCAATCAGGGACCGTATTGACCATTTCTCAGCACAAAAAGTGCAACAGCTATAAGTCGATCAATTTTGATCGCAAAATGATGATTTGTTTTTTACATAAAATTGTATGAGGATGATTTTCCTAAATGTAATTGGTAGGACCGAGGGACTCTATAAACATTTATATTTCGTATATCTTTCAAAAATGCATTTATTGATTTAAACTGTTTCTAAGATAATAGAATTTAAAATTTGAAACATTTTTGCAATTGGAAGTGTGTTTCTGTGACTAATGGTGGAGGAAAGAGCCATTAGGCACCGATAGATAGCACTGGACACCCTGTATACTAATTGTCAAGTGTCTGTCACGCTTTTTTTAGACACTTCCCGAATAGAGACTTGCAATCTGGTACACGGGCCGATCTTTCAATAAAACCCCCTGGAAAACTCGTATTTTCTGAAAGTGTTCTGAAGAGAGGGTGCTCCACACCAAAACGTCCGAAAAGTGAAATGATAGAAAAGCATGCGTTGTGATAAAATAGAGACTTTAAATTTGGTGTATGGGTAAATTGTTCGAAAGAAAGAAAGTATGCAATTTTAGATTTCCAATATTTTCTACTTAAGGGGTTTTGTGCTGCACACCAAAATGTCAAATAAATGAAAAATGGCTCCTTTAAAATTTTATAGAGGCTTGAAATTTGGTATATTGGCTAATCATTTGATGAAAATACCCAAGTCGAATATAGTTTTTCCAAAATGTTCGAAAGATGAATTGATAAAAAAAAATCATGCTTCAGGATGAGATAGAGATTTCAAATTTGGTGTATGGGTAGATAGTATGGAAAGAAGAATTTGTACAATTTCAGTTTTCCAAAATATTCGATTTTCGGAATAAAAGAGAAACGCCCCTTTTAAAACGTGATAGAGACTTGGTATTTGGGAAAATATTTTGATAGAAAACCCAGGAAGAATGGAGTCTTACAAAAATGTATATTTAAGGGGGTGTATACAAAAACATTCGAAAGTTGAAATGATAGAAAAGGCATGCTTCATGATGAGATTGAGACTTCAAATTTGGTGTATGGGTAAATAGTTGAAAAGAAAGTGTGCAATGTCAGTTTTCCAACATTCGCTATTGTAGGGGGGTGCCGTTCACTAAAATATTCGATTTGACGAATAAATGAAAAATGCTTCATTTACAATGTGATAGCTTGAAATTTAGTATATGCAGGGTGAGGAGCGGAAGTGACCTTTGAAAAAGGTGAGAAAGGTAACAAATATTTTCAAAAAAGGTGATTAAAAAATAGAATTCTTGCAATAGAATAAAACAACAAAATTTAGTCACAAAATTTTTTTTTTATACTCCCCTACCAAAAAAGGCTGAGTAAAATCATAATAGATTTCTTCATTGTGATCCTGGATGGGGTGTGGCCATATAAATATTATACAAAAGGTTTACACATAAAATTTATCAAATTTATAAAAACAAAAAATCTACACAAAATTATTCTGGAAATCTAATGATGTATTTGTTCTCTTCAATGTTCTAGAAAAGCAATTCTAAAGAAAAAAACTGTTTGGCCTATTGTTTTCTAGGTATGTTAGCAAAAAATGACGTAATCATATTTGATTTTCGTTTCTCAAGATTCCTTTAAATGCTTTCAACCTCCTTTTCTTCCGTTTGCATACTTTTTAAACCCTCGAGCATGCCTTGAGCCAATTTTGCTGCCTTTAAATCATTTTTTTCAAGTGCTTTTTTCAGCTTAGCTGAAGCTTCAGAGAAGAGTTCTTCTCTACCCTCCTTAGTTTGTAGGTGTTCTTTTTTCTTGTCATTCAGTGTTGTAGTCTCACATTCGATTGACTTTTTTATTTTTTTCATCTTTTCCATATCTTCGTCAGAATCCTTTCTTCTTTGTTCTTCTAATTCTATTTTCTTTTTCCTCTTACAATCTTCCATAAAGGCAGTACCTTGAAAGTGTACCTTGAATGTGCTTATTGACCATACTTCATAAGTTTTGGATTAATGGGTACAAAAAGAAAAGGGGGATATTGTTTCAAGGTACTATTTAAAAATCTTTCTGTCAATATATGCTTAGATATTGAAAATATTTTCTCTATGTCAGCATTTCCATGCAACAAAGTAAGAGCAGCCTTTATAACTTTTGATACATTCGGAAACTTAATATCTCTTGATAATGAGTCCCTTTTTGAGATGTGTTGTTGCCAGTAATTATCAATAATTTTATTTTCACATGCTGTATCATCTTTTTCCAGTTGTAAAACTTTCCATATGTCTCTGCAGCTTCTAGCCTTTGTTCTTTCTTTTGGGTCCAAAAATCTAAAGCATTTAAGTGATCCATTTGATAATCAAGTCTTTTCCATCACATGCTTACAAGCAGTAATGTAATGATTTCGAGCTTCTTTCAGAAACAACTTATCGTTATTTTTCAGTTTAGAAAGTTTGTCTGTGACCTCCTCATTAATGACAAGTTCTTCAAGAGGAAGTAGATTACTAACTGTGTTCATCAAGATCAACTTTAGAAAAATCAGTGATTTTCCTAATGATAGGAGTTTTCAAAATATAAGCTATGAAGGTCTGAACAATGTTCCCTATTTCTTCATACAATTTGTGGATCATGGGTGCTTGATACTGAACTTTATGAATAGTTCTGCTGATGAAATAATGAAATGAAGTTCAGCTTTTATTGAAGGTTTCTTTAAAGCACTCACAACAGCCTTGTAGGAGTTGGATTGAAGAACAGGCGATTTTTTTTTCAGAGGCACATGCTTAAAGAAATAGAACTGAATAATGTCCCACTGCTCCAAAATCCTGTTGGCTGAAGGCCCCACGGTAAGCCACCTTGTTATTGCATGTTTCAAAAATTTGTGGTGTTTAATATTAAATTTAGATTGGATTTCTTCAAACGCTTCCCAACGGGCAGGCCAATCATCAAAATAATGGTAAATTCTGATTATCAGCTCAGAAGCTTCTTCACCGAAATTCTCCAATGCCTTCACATATGCATTATGCATTGTGTGGATGTTGCAGGTATCTATGTTTATAAGTCTTGTTCCTCGTGTCTCCTGGACACTACTATCGAAAAGTCTAAATACTTTTTTATTAACATTAGGTCCATCTGATCCAAGCATTAGACATCTATTTTGTGATAAATTAGCCTCAGAAAGTGCTTCACATAGCATTTGATGCAATGTTTCACCATCAGCTTTACCTAAAAAGAAAGTTCTGAGGTGCCGTGTCTTTATACCGCATTTTCTATTAGATCAAAATGTAATTATTATTTGCAGCTTCTTTTTATCTTTGACATTGGTTGTTTTATCGTAACTCAATGTGTAGAAGGATGAACAGGCTTCTTCTAACATCAGTTCCTGGAAATAAGGAGCCAGTACATCAGTGATTAAGTATCGCATTTTCTTAGGTGAAAGAGAAAAATGTTCAGGGATACTATTAGGAAACATTTTCTTAAACACATCATAAATATCTTGTGAAGAATCCATTGAAAAATTATTATACACTGATTTCATTGTCCAAAGCAATTCAGAAGTGATAGAAGCATCCTTGGTACTATAGATGCGAAGTGGTGATGCACAAGTTAAATTTGAAGGCTGTAAGTAGTCCAAGCATGCAGGAGGAGGTGCAAGATCTAAGTGTAGCTGGTTTAGTCCAAATTTAGATTCAAAGTTTGATTTATGTTCCAACATAAGTGAATGATTAAAAATAGCCTGAAAACCTTTTGTTTCAAAGCTAATAGTACAGGAACATACATTACAAAATAGTTCACTTTCATTAAGCTTTCTCCCCCATACAGATACTTTAAATTATTTTTTTTTTCAAGCCAATCACTACGGAATTTGCATTTCTCCAATTTGAAATTTTTAGCAGAACAAATGAAAATTATGTACAAATATGGGTAAAATGTACATTTTCGCCCAATTTAGTCAAAAAAAGGTAGAAAAAGGTGATAAAAACTGAAAAAGTGACCAATTTAAAAAAGGGTGACTGACTCCTCACCCTGTATATGGGCTAATCATTTGATAAAAAAACAACAACCCAAGATGAATGCGGTTTTTCAAAAATGTACATTTAGGGGGGGGGGGGGGGGGTGCTACACAGAAAAATTTTGGAAAAGTGAAGTGTTGAAAAAAACATGCTTTGTGATCGACTAAAGCCTTCAAATTTGGTGTACAGGTAGATATTTGAAAGGAAGAAAGTGTGCAATTTCAGATTTCCAATATTTGCTACTGTAGAGGGTGCCACACACCAATATATTCGATTTTCTGAATAAATGAGATACTCTTCCTTTTAAATGTAATAGAGGCTTGATATTTGGTATATGGGCCAATCATCTGATAAAAAACCCAAGACGAACAGTTTTTCAAAAATGTCCATTTATGGGTGTGCTTCACAGGAAAATGTTCAAAGGGGGAAATGATAAAATAGTATGCTTCGGAATGAAATAGAGACTTTAATTTGGTGTGCTGGTAGATAGTTCGAAAGGAAGAAGTGTGCAATTTAAGTTTTCCAATATTTTCTTCTTTAGGGGGGTTCTGCACACCTAAATGTTAGATTTGCCAAATAAAATGTGAATTATTAAAACATTTACATTATTCAGGTGTTGAGACCGTTGACTTTCAACGAATATTCCCCTAGTATTATATTATTTTGCTAACTTGTTTTTTTGTACATAAATTAAACTTTAAAATAAATCTGAATAGATTTTACATTCAAGTTAATCTATAAACTTGCCCAATAGCACATAATTACGTACTTGAATATGTATATTTCCATCTATTCTGTTCAAACCTCACCAGTCATCAAACATATTTATTCCCTAATTCATTTAACATATCTTTATAAAACTGTGGAAAATATGTAAAATTTATTCTTGGGTATTTTTTACCAATGTTAAATCTGTCAACAAATTTATTTCTCTTTAAATCTTGTATTCAGAATACAATGAGGGGCAAATTTCTATTCACACTTTATATATAGTAAATAGGAAATAAATAACTGATAACATAACAAAACAAAATTTATACATATATTTTCCCTGAAACAAAATTATTGGGGGGTTCAAAAAGTGTCTCCAACCCATAAAGTCGGCGCCGCTGTCTTTTACAAAAGTCAACTAGAGAAAGATGAGCTCCCTCACACACACGCTCTTTTGCTGTATATTTTTATTTCAACAATATTAACTGTAATTTCAACATTAAAGTGATGATTAGATTCAATTTCTCAATTTAAACAGAAAAAATGTTGTAATGACTGTAAAAAATACTAAAATATTTGCATATCGTAATTTTAATATAAACTTGGTAAATAATCCCTTGGTAAATTTATTTTGAATGGAAACCATTTCTGGTTTCAATAATCGCGTATTACTGAAATCAAATACACCCACATCTTACACCTTGAATACACCTGTAAAATTCAAATACGTGATTCATATTCACGTTCTTAATTCGTACGTAAACGGTTGCAGTTTTAAAATTTAACTGTTTTACTTTTATATGCAAAGCAATATGTATTTCTTATTCTAACTTTATCCAATTCATCATTACTCATTACATTAAATTAAGGACTTAATTAAAAATTAAACTATTTTTTTTATATAAATTTAAGTCGTAATATTTTCATCGATAACGGCACTTATTTTCCCGCCCGAACCTGTTTTACAACTTATCTCGTGCAGCCAGTCTTCGCTTCGTTTCGATACGCCAGTGCCGGTTTAACAGTTGTGATTGCTTTCTTTGTGAGGTAAAGTATTGTTTTATTATTGTTTTTTATATGAAATTATCACAATTAAAGTGGATATTATGTTTCTTTGAACAGTTTTTGTTCAATTTAAATCAAAATAGCAATTTAAATTTAAATCTTGAGTTCGTGTTAGAAGCGGCGTTACTCGACTAGTACCATTTCGTTCACAAAGGCTTTGTGATACGGAGGAAACCTGCTTGTACTAGCTGATCTTGAAAAGTAAGGGCTATTATATGCGATAAAGTAAATGTAATTTATGAACTCGAGTATTTATTTTAACATATTATCCTTTATCTGCGCAATTGTTAATTTCTACACATGTTAGATAATTATCGGTTAAATTTAAGCCATGAAACTGATCACGTGCTTTTATATTAATTTTTGTATTTATTGTTTATTAAATAAAGTGGGGCTTTTGATCATTCATCATACATGGTATTTGTTATTTCTAAAGCAGTTTTTTCATATTTTAATTTCTGTCCAGAGATGCCATATCGCGTGTAGGCACTATAATGTATAGACTTTCAAATTGTATTATTGCTTATTTAATATTGGAAAGTTTTTTGTTTAACAAAACATTTGAAAATTCCTTTTGACCGAGAATTTATAGTTAATTTTTCAAACAGAATTTCTGGATATTTCAGTGTATACATACGAAAATCAATCGTAAGTTAGTAAATTAATTAATATATGTTTCTAAAATGATATAGTCTCAGCAAATTACAATTGAATGTTGCACAATAGTAATTAATATATCAAATTTATACATTGGAGTTGATTACTCATATTATTGGGCAATTTGTTTTCTGTTATGATAATTTTGGATTTATAGACCATTTGTAAGCTTGTCAGTTTATTTTCAGTTGTGTTTTAATAAATACACAGAACTTTTAATTCACAGAAACTTTTTTATGACTATTATTCGCTTTTATTATTATATTATATATTTTATTATGACTATTATTCGCTTAATTGAATTCCACTGTCATTTACATTCAAAATTCTAGTTCAGAAAACGGTAGCCTAAATATATGTAGTAGAGAAATGTGTACATGCCGTTTTTATGATACTGCTACAAAATAGCCTTTCATTTCATTAATAATATTTGGAAACTAGTTTTTCTGTATAAAAACATAAAATCACAAAAAAAATTTACACCTCAAAGGTACCGGCCATCCACCTTACTGCTCTAAGTCCTGGGACGAGTCGGATGGTCAGGGCTTTCGACGACTTCAAAGGTAGAAAATATTTTCACGGTTGAACAAAAATATACGGAGGATCATACAGTTTTTCACGATACAGTGCAATCAGATTGCGCACAAACTTTCCCTCCCGATACTGTTTGTTGCAAAATAGCCTTTTTATTAATACATTTGTTCTTATATATAACCCAAAATAATTATAGAAAATTTTAATCATTGCATATATGATTCTCCCACATTAATTAAAAAGTCATTGGTCGTCATTCTCTTGTTATGCTGTTCAAATGTGAGTACCGATTTCACAATTGTGAGCAGACATACAAAATTAAGAAAAGTCTGACCTCAAGATTTGTGGCCTTGTTTCCATTTTTGGGATGTTCGTAACAAATTTTATTACTTTTGTGACCTATACACACTAATGCTGATAAAAAAAAATATCATATTTGCAAAGAAAAAAATGTATTATGAAGATACAAGAAGAACTTTACCGTTTTGGCCAGAAATCAGATTCCCGGAACAAGCTTAAAAAATGGAACAAATATGGAAAAACACCTGCCTTCTATGCAAATCGAAGTCTCAACATTTAGTACCCCCAAGAAAACAGCTAAAATTTTGTTATGCAAGTACAAAATTGCTCTAAGTTGGTGCATTACCCGGTGATTTAAAATAGGCTTCTCCCACCAAAGTGGTGTTGTATGACTGTGTTCTGAACTGAATTTTGAATGTAAATGATAATGCAATTACACTAACAGTATTTGAACTGGACATGCATTACTTTTTTAATTGCTCGTTGCTTTTTCACCATTGTTGGTTTGGGGTCATCTTCAAAGATCTATACTTAGGGCCCTATAGAAAATGCATGTAATTTGCAGTTTTATGCACAATTTGCATTCTCCCCTCTCCTTAATTTTAAGATTGCCATTCAATTTTATTTAGCTCCCCCAACCAATATTCTTTTTGACTATAATCTGATATGTTTTTGATTCAGTAACCGAATGGTGATTTGTGTCAGCTCAATAGTTACCACAGACACACCCACAGTCTGCTTTTCCGCATAAATACACTCATCTCCTACGTCAAAGAAATCAAATGTTTGTTTTCACCTGTTAATCCTTCCCTTCCCTCTTCTCCCCCTTTTCCCTCTATTGGGTCCATCGAGAAGTTGTTTCGTTATCATTCTTGTCAGTTAGTGATTGTCATTTCACAAACAAAAGGGCACATCCACATGTGCTTTTGTTTCTACTCCCCCCAGTTATACTCCACATTTCTACGAATTTGTGATTGACAGATAACTCGCACTCTCATCGTAAGCCCCTCTGGCCTATTCTGCTATTATGTGTAATGATAAAAATTCAAAAACACAGGGGGCATGACTGCAATGCCTAAGTTGCTACATCAATACCACATAATTTCAAAATTTTTCCCGTATAATTTATAAGGCCCTACCTATACTTTACTTTCTTGATGTGTTGGAACGTCGAAAAATGGTATGCCCGTTTCATCGCCAGTTATGATTTTAGAAATAATGCAGTGTCCATCGTCATTAAATAATCTTGGGTTTCTTTACTGATTCTGACACGCTTTGCTTTTTGGTGTTCTGTTAAATTATGGGGCACCCAACGACAAACTAATTTTTTCATATGTAGTTAGTTCTTCATGAATAATTTTATGTATAGCTGCGGATCAATGTTAAGTTCCTTCTGTATCGTTTGGTACATCTCTATCTTTGATCCTTCTGTATATCTATACAGTGATTATCATCGATTAACATTTTTCGAATGGCTGACACATTTTCTGGGACTCAGCTGACAAGGTATTCCTGTGTGTTCTTCATCCAGGAGAGAATTTCTACCTGTTCTAAATTCTGTAAACCATCTGAATACAGTGACATGAGGTGGAGCATAATAAATATAGCTGCGGATCCAATGTTAAGTCCCTTCTGTATTATTTGGTAGGTACAGCAATTATCATCGATTAACATTTTTCGAATGGCCGACACATTTTCTGGGACTACAGCTGACAAAGGTCTTCCTGTGTGTTCTTCATCCAGGAGAGAATTTCGACCTCTTCTAAATTCTATAAACCATCTGAATACAGTGGCATGAGATGGGGCAGAATTTCCAAATGCTAATTGTAGACGTTGATGGCATTTTTCTTGATTTAGCCTCACTTTAAAATCATAGCTGTATAATGCTCTCACATCAACTCCATTTTCTTTTCTTTCAAAATTTATTCTATGATAGCTAAATTGTAATTGTTGCCACAAATTATAGTTTGCGGACATAAGAGTTCAAATTTAAATATCCAACCAATAATTTTTTTTTCTAGCTCATATCGCAGATATGCCAACTTTTATGGATTTTCCATAGTTTGTACAGATTTTTACTTCATCTTCGGTTTTACAGGCATTGCTCCCAAAACAACGGAAATCTCGTTAAATCCATGCATCCCACCATTCAGAAGATTCCGCAAAATAGTATGACATAGCTGCCAACTCTCCCGGGTAAGTCGCTCAATCTCCCGGTTTTCACTCAGCTGCCCTTATTTTCCCCCGTTCTAGGCAGAAATCACGCGAATGCAAATCGTGACTTTCAATTGTTTTCCGCTGTGCAGTTTTTTGCTACCGCGGTGTAGGAATGGTTCGCGATTGGCGTTTGTATTTTTGTATTTGTATCTACAGGGTACAAAAGTAAAAAAATCAGAAATAGATCACGAATATTCCGAAAATATCACGAAATGAGAAACGAAGTCACAAATTTTGAAATCTAAGTTTTCTCATTCTTTCGTCTAAAAATCCGTTTCCCAGCTATCGTGTAATCTGCGCTCGCAAACAGCGATTATTCCCACAGCGTCACGAGAGAGATGACCAATGATTATCTAATTAATGTGGGAAAAACGCGTTTGCATCGACTAAAATGTTATTAAATTATTTTGTTTTACATGCAAAACTATATTTTAAACGTATTATTGATGAAATGAAAGGCTATTTTGCAGCAGTATCGCGAAAATTGGCATTTGTGTGCGATCCTCCTTATTTTTCGTTTAATTGTGAAAATAATTTCCACATTTGCAATCTGTATGCATCGTCTAAAATTGGGCTGATCAAAATCTCCTGGTTTTTTCATATTTTCGTACACAAATCTCCCGGTTTTTTCATATTTCGAAGTTGGCAGCTATGGTATGATCTTTAGTTTGTAGCACATTAACTTGACTAAACTAACTTATTTTCATGTTTTGGTTGATTATGAAAACTAAATTTTTAGTTATTTTCATGTAAATAGTACGATCCTGAAATTCAGTTGTGTTTCCACCCCCAGAGGTGTTTCCGAGAGTATGCAATTATCCTTTTCCGTCTATCTCAATCTCCCTATTTGTTGCACATTAATGTGACTAAACTAGCTTATTTTCATATTTTAGTTAATTTTAAAGGTTAATTTCACATAAATAGTGCCATTCAATTTTAATTAACGCAGTTAAGTTCACAAAACTACATTTTGGAACTTATTCTAAGATTTTAAAATATATTTTCAATATACATAAAATCTTACTAATGGTTGATGCAGTTGTACTGAAAACTCCTGATGTTTCTACTGATGACTTCTTTCATAGGTTGGCATCTCTATAGTCTGTCAGTGTCTCAAAAATTTCAGTGTGACCCTCGTATTAGACTTGAATTTTATCCTAACCCTATAATCTGAAAAATTCTAAAATCTGAAATTGGCAACGTCCAGATTTTTGAGTTTGTACTGTGTATTATGGAAGTGGTAGCAACCATAGAACCTTGTACTTATTGGATGTATTGCATCTAAGAAGTTACCAGATTAGAACAAAAAGCAATTGGAATGCTTGGTGGCAAACTTAGGTGTGGGAGATTATTCTCTGGATTAACCCAATTTTAAGTTGTAGAATTAATGTACATGTACAGGGGTGGAAAATTATAGGAAATTCTTACCAGCCAGAAAATATATCTGCTAACCAATTTGCGCGCACTGTTCAAGGTTCTCAATTTTTCCATACACTAACACATTTCGCACAAGTTTAAATACAATACCAAAATAATAAAATTATGTATGTGGCAAAGGAAATACAATTTGTTTTGTAATCAGCACATTGATATTAACATAAATGAAATTAAATCAGTTGAAAATTTGAAGACAAAGCTTTTATTTGATTACAATTATTATATGTTATCATTATAGTAAATGCATATTTTCTGTTTCAGATATTCACCATGAGACCTACATCCGTTTTTGTTGGTGGCTTGGGTTATGATGTTGAAAAAGATGATCTTGAAAAGGAATTTAGCAAATTTGGAACTTTAAATAAGATCTGGGTTGCTCGTAATCCACCTGGATTTGCATTTATAGAATTTGAAGATGACCAAGATGCTGATGCTGCCATTAAAGAAATGAATGGAGCCTTTATCAAAGGATGTGAAATTCGTGTAGATCTATCCCGTGGTGGTGGCAGAGGAAGAGGGGGTCGAGGAGGTGGAAGAGGCCGTGGAGGCTTTGATTCAGGATTCAGTCGAGGAAGAGGCGGTGGTGGTGGTTACAGAGGAGGAAGAGGTGGAGGAGGATATGAAAGATCATTCAGTAGTAGAGGAGGACGAGATGGTTATAGAAATTCTGGTTATCGTAGCAGATCACCTATGGATCAAAGGTAGGGTCACTATTTTTATGAAGCAGTTAAGTGAATGTCATTAACAAATTAAAGCCATTCTATTATACATTTATACTGGGTCTGAGAGAGTAGTTATGGGTTTTCACAGAATTTCAGCACATTTTATTTTGTTGCTCGTGGTTTTTTTTTTTATACAGGGTTTATACTTAATTAATATACTTAAAATATTATAAATCAGCCTGATTCGCTAGTGCTACAGTGTGTTTAAAAATTTAATTTCATAAAACAAGGTTTATGAAATTGCTGTATTTTATTAACCAATTTATTATCAATTAAAGATATTGAAATATTTCAAATCTGCACATTTTATAAAACCAGATAAGTACGTTTGGTACAGCTTTGATATAAAGAATTCGGATTCGGCTGGATTTTTGGAGCGATACATTACAAAATGTGGCAATCTCTTCTGGCTTACTGTATTCTACTATTGTGAAAAGCTTCTAAAAGTTTTGCGGTGATCTAATAGCCCCAATACACCTCCTTTGGCAGGAAGCACTGAGGGTCATTCCATGTCAACTCACAAGCGAGCTCTCATGAATTATTACAATATTTTGCAGGTATATTCCCATTTACTAGGTGGCATATTAATACCAAATTTTACCCCTCAGCTGCTGCTAATTTTTAAGATATGAGGGGTGGAAATTTTAATGTTTTGCTCCCCCTTCTCATATTTGACTGACCATAACTTTGGAACCAATAAAGTTAGAAACTTGAATTTGAAAGCTTGTAATATGAGCTTTAACCCTTTATCTACCGAATTATGATAAAATTAAAAATCTCCTTTAACATATTTTTTTTCTTGTTACTTGAGGACTCATTAGAAGATACATGCAATAAAAATAAGCAATTTCGCAATACAGGGTTAATTAAAGCTAATTAAATGAACTGGTACTATAAAGTACCATTGGGACACTGGGTTTGAGAAAATATTGGTACTTTGGAAAAATGAAATAAGAGTGACACATAATAGGATGGAAAATCATTTACTACATTTTAAGCATCATTGTTTTAGGATTGGTGGTAGTCAGAAAAGCAATTTTTCTTCTCGTTAATGCACAAAAACACATTGCACATGGTGCATTTTGAATGAGGTTTGCTCTGACACTCCTAAAAACCCATAAAACTCCTGTTCAGTGACTGGAGCAATACTGTTCATCTTTTGAGTCGCATACAGATTAGTTTGGAAAACTATATTGTCAACGATTCCTTGGTCGAAATACTTCAAGAAGAAATCAGTAGGTGTGTGGATAGTGGTTAAAAAAGAAAACAATCAATGAATCCCGAATTCAATGAAAAAATCGGGATGGTGGTAGAAGCATTTCTCTTTCTCCACATTCTATAGATTTCTTCTTCTTCATCAGAGCTACTGCCTGTTTCGATTGCATCACTGTTTGTTTCAATTGCATCAACAATAGCTTGGGAGCCGGACAATGAGGTTGTTGGTTTGTTGTCTTCAGGAACTTCTTCATCAGAACTTTCTATCGGCGTGTCGCTGTTATCGGAAGGGAGATTTTCTAATAGGTACAATGCCTCTTCGGTAGTTAGTCCTCTTTTTCGCGGCATGTCTAAAAGCAAAATAGGCAGTACATTAATCATAGAAAATATACTAAAATATACTATTTCATAAAGTAATTGATTTTTAAAAGTCACGAAAATAATTCAAACTTAATTGTACTTTCATGACATTTAGTCATCAATAATATAATTTATTTACAGTATAAATATGTATAACTATTTTAGGAAATTTATAGTTAAAAATATGTATAAATAAAAACTTTTAAGACTAGTATAAATAAAAGATACAGTAAAAGGAGTATATTCAAATCCTTATGTTATTTATTCATAAATATTTCCTAAAATTCTGCATGAATTTTTGAAAACTAAATTATTTGAAAACAGAGTGCTGCTGGGGGGGGGGGGGGGCGAGGTAAAAATCCTAATCTTGTCGGAGGAATTTCCAGGAATGGCCTTCGAGATTTTTTTTCGAATTTGAGTCCTCCTCCACCCGCCGCCATCGGGCAGACTCTAGCTCCACTCATGTTTCAATTAAATATATGTACGTAAAATGTATTAAAAATGAGGATCTATTGAACCACGCTAAATAATTCGTTAGTTATTTTTTCTTTTATTAAATTACCATTGCTATAGTGCTTCTATGTTTAGCAGAACTGTAACTAGTGTGGAGGGGGGGGAGTCAACCGTTCCAGGTGCTGACCTGGAGAGGGGGAACAATTAAGATGCAGACTTTTTTTTTTTAAGTAATAATGTGAAATCGTGTGGACGAGCGTCAATTCTACTGTTTGCCGTGTGCACTAATATTTCTAGCTACGAACCTGCTGTGTGTGACCCAACGATACTTTGAAGTACCGTTACAAAAAACCCTTTGTAAATAAAATATAAACACTTCAATTATAAAAATTTTACAATAATATCAATTATTAGGTGATATTAAACGAGAAAAAAAATGTATGGTTGACTTACCTTCAAAATTTGAGGTTATGCAGAGAAATAAACTTCGCAGTAACGTTGGTCTTAAAAATACACGTTGACAAGTAGAGAGGGACGCTGCAATATTCTTTGTTGAACGAGAACTACTGCCTAGAATTCCTACTGCCATCTAGGGACACTAAAGTGAAGTATGTAGCATTGATCCTCAAAAGTACCTTCGAGATTGTTTGAATAAAATTAGTTTTATTAGGGTTTGAATCCACTGGTACTTTAAAGTACCGTTGGTAGATAAAGGGTTAAAATGATATACAGCATGCATAGTTTTTTTTTATATGTGACCTTGGATTTTGACCTTGAATATTTCCAAAACATATCATTTAAAAATCTGAAAAAAATATATTTTGTACACTCTGTTATGTTCCTTATTTGTGCCAAGTTTCATATTGGGGAAACTAGAGGATCAGATATTATTTAAACTTCAATGTTTCTCGTGTGTGGCCAAAAATCAATACAGCATTTAAAGTCAGGTGTTTGTGTCTAAATGTGTCATAATCACACTGATAATGCAACATTAGAATAATGAAAGAACCATTTAATCTAATATACAATGAGTAGATTACGTAAAAAATAAAATTATACAGATTATCTTTTAAGTCAAACCTGACTTAACAATTACTTTTTCTTTTTGACAATGTTTGATTTGCTAGGTTGCTTTCTGCTTCTGTAATTTTATATGTCCTGCCAGTCGCTGTACTTGGGTCAACTTTTGTTAAAACAGACTGCTTTCACACACAAAATGTCAGTATGAAGGATAAACAAATGATGGTGATGGACCATGTGGGTGTAAAAAATTGATCTGATTTCATCAGAAGATGTATTCACATTAAGAACACAGCCCAACCACCAGGTAGAATCATACATGCAGGTCACAAATCCTTGTATTTCTTCTAATGCCAAAAACATACCTGCAGGAATTGCACACGTCCTCAATGACGGCCGTCCAAATAGCTGCTCTTAGTCCTCTGGACGAGTCGGACGGTCTGGGTCTTCAACACGTCCTCAATGAATATTCACTTGAGTTAGAAAAATACTTCACTTGGACAACACCTTTTTTAACGGGCACAAATGAATGGAACTGCTGAGTGCCAGGAACAGTCACTGCTTCTGAAAAACGGCCTTCAAGTAACTTCTCTTCAGCGGCATACTCTTCTTGTGCTACATAGGCAAAGTTGATGTTCCGAATGTTTGATTTTGCCAAATCAAACAGTTGACGAGGAGTCATAATTTGTTCACTGTACGGTCTTTGTAAACTGGCCTTTGCTGCCAAACGTTTGACCGTTCCACCAATGCCATCACATGCACTCTTCCCATGGGAAGTTGCAAAAAAATGCCATTCAGCTGGAATGGCAAAATCATCTTCATGTAATGTCAGATTTAGAAAATTTTTACAATTCTTGTATTGACCTGAACATCCATCAGAGAAATAATAAATTTTTTTAATAGTAACTTTGCATATCTCTGCTAGATGACTTATAAGGTATTTCTGAAACAGATGAACTGCAACGGTATTGTGTGTCATACAGTCTGAAATAATGGCTAAGTTTTCATGAGCTAAATTATTTTTGTCATCTAAAAAATAGGCAACAATGGGATGAATTGTTGCTTGGGCATTATTCCAGTGAAAACCTTGGAACGGTCAAACGTTTGGCAGCAAAGGCCAGTTTACAAAGACCGTACAGTGAACAAATTATGACTCCTCGTCAACTGTTTGATTTGGCAAAATCAAACATTCGGAACATCAACTTTGCCTATGTAGCACAAAAGAATAATTTTCAGCAAAATCCCCCAGCGCAATTACTTCATTAATTTTTAAATTTACTTTTAACTTTTTAAAAATGTTGCTTGTTCAGTTGCAATAAATGAATGCTGTAGCAAGAGCTGCAACTTTTCTATAAGAAAAGCAGTAAAGTCCTCACTAGATTTTACTAGTGTTTCTAAAGTTGATCTATCAGTTGATAGCCACTGCTTAAATGTAATATTTTCAACTCCATTGGCATTAAAAAAGTCAGAAATCTTTAGTGCTAAATTTTCTGACCAAAGTAACATGCTGGCTGTGCTGGATTACACAGATAAACAATGTTGGTATGTTTAAATAATCATTTTCTTCTTCTTTTGTGAAATTTGACAGAATAGCAGCCAACATCAGTTTTACATTCTGATGAATTGTATATACGCGTACAGCATGTGTGCCACTGGCACCAGCTAGAACACAATTCTTTGGCCAAAGCTCGGCAAATTTTGAAAAGCCAACTTTGGTTTCAGGATACAATTCTTTAAAGCGAATATAAATTTCATTCAAATTACCCAATATAAGATGCTTTTGTGCATGAGTTTTAATTCCATTGACATAAATTGAAAGAAAATCTTTTTTCCCTGGCATAGGAAATATTCAAGGTCAAAAGTCAAGGTCAGATATTAAAATCTGTATAATTTGAAACATTGAAGTTTAAATAATATCTGATCTCCTAGTTTCCCCCATATGAAACTTGGCACAAATAAGGAGCATAACAGTGTGTACAAAATATATTTTTTTCAGATTTTTAAAATGATATGTTTCGGAAATATTCAAGGTCAAAGGTCAATTTGAATGACCTTCAAAATTTAAAATTGTACTTTTGTATCATGTAATATATCATCTTAAAGCTTGTTTCAAGATCTTTAAAATGAAGTCAATTTTATGTATGTAGTGCAATTAGAATAGTAGTTACATGCATTTGAAAAGTACTCCGACCATCAAAATTTGATGATTTTTGATTTTTTGTAATGGCCACCAATCAAAAAGTATTTGTCTTAAAAATCTAAAAACTTGGATTTTTACTAATGTGTCCAAATACTACCCCTGTATAAAATTTCAGAAAAATCGTAGAGGGCCAACTTGAAAATCGCATTTTTTTGGTTGATTTGACATGGAATGACCCCTGAGTTACATTTCCATTTTGTTTTCTTCTCCAATCTGGTAGCCCACAACTTTCCTAATATCCATTCAGCACGCAGCTTTTTTAGATTCTGCCGTATAAAATATGTTGTTGATGTGATAATTATGCCAAACATGTTTTTGTATTTATATCCACTATTTTTGAATTAGCAGTTTAGTTGCTTAAATGTGTTCAAACAAAGTATTGATATCATTTTTAATATTTCTGACTAATAAATATATATACAGATTTTCAATCCCACAAAGCATTTAATTTTGCTAATGTGTTTAATTGTGTGTGATGGTGAAAACTTATGTATTTTTACCGTTTTGGTTCAAACTTTGTGTATTTTTTTAATTGTATACTGTGATTGAATTTTGACATCAACATATACTTAAATTTAAAGATTGATATATATTAAATGATTATACTTCAATTTAAATGACTTATAACATGTTTATACTTAAATTTAAACTGTGACTTATATAACATGTTTATATTTAAATTTTGACAAATATAACATGTTTATACTTAAATTTAAACTTTTTTGACATGGATGATAAAGTCTGATATTTTCTCAATCCAAGATCTTAACAATGCAACCGAGAATAAACTCAAGCTAAAGCTTAAAATTTCCAATCTCCACATGACGATTAAACTTCAAAAACTGGCGATTAATGAAATCCTGACTACCGGCCAAACTCTGTGATAGCTTAGAGAATGACTCTACTCCCTGAACAATCCCACCTGTGGAGTAAGAAAAATCTCAACAATCGCTACGATACTGCTGTGGCTTTTCCGTAGTTATTCTTCCCTACAAGGCGGTTGTAATTTATTGCATTTGCAGTTGAGAATGAGTACAATGCAATCCACATTCCTATCTACCCCTCCCTGTAATCACCAATGTGTTTCCCCCCCCCCCCCCCCCCCATTTTTACATGCTGTACTAATAGGACTTTCATAACTTTTACACTCTGTACTAAAAAAATTGTGTTGTGTGTGGAATTCACTCTCACTATTTTCGGCATATAAAATCTATGTACACCAATTTTTTGCTCGGAGAAATTTCAACACCCTCACCAGGGTTCCCACTAAATCAGGAAAAGAGGGGGAGAGATTTTCTGTCATAAGGAGAGAAACTTTTTTTTTTTTTTAAATTCTTAGAGAGCTAGCTAATCTATAATAAAAAAAACAGCATCACACACAAATGGGAAAATCTGAATTGTAGTACAAAAAGAAAATAAGTACAAGAACCAAATGTAATGACTTATTGGTACCGACGAAGTTTCGTTTCATTAAAAATTCTCACAGCCTCATCATAATTGAAAGATTCTAAATCAACACATTCATCAGAAATGCGTATGAGGTTACTGAGAGTTTCTGCATTAAGCCCGTTTTGAAATTTGCTTTTTATTTTGTTCTGAGTACTGAAACTGCTTTCTGCAAAAGCAGAGCTAATAGGTACGACTAGATTAAATTCATAAATTATTGTAGTATTGGGATACAAATCAGCATATTTGTTGATAAATGTTATGTTTCTTAATTAAAAATTTATCCATTGTGGTCACCAACCGGTAATACCAACAATCTTCCACTATATGAGTATTTAGGGTTACTGTTTATTTGCTATCACAACCCCCCCCCCCCCCCCCCCCCACCCCACCCCACGTTACAAGGAAGTGCGAGCGAGATGTCAATCAACTCTCCCTGTGGCTATTTTTAGAATTACATAGGCAACACAAGAAATTAGGCTTTGTGGGCATCTGATTTTGCGGTATCCAATTTGAAGGAAAAAATAATTTTAGGCCGGAACTGGAGAGAGAGACATTCTTGCGTAACCTAAAATTTTTACTCAAAATTTTTTGATGGATTTCGCGAGAATCTTGCGGGTTCATGCTGAAATGGGACACCTGACCCTCACTATTTTCGGTATGTAAAGTTTATGCACACCAGTTTTTTTTTTGCTCAGACAAATTTCAGATTTCCTTTTATAGATTAATTATATACCCTGTTATATTAATTAATTACATATATTATACCCTATATGTTATTTACGTTATTCATCTCTCATCGATGATTTATATATCTAAATATGTGTGGATTCCTAAAATGTTTGCTTAGTTGTGTTTTTAGAAGTTCGAACTGTTGACAATTATTATAAATTCAAAGTTAAATCAATTCCATTTTCAACAATTAGAAACGTTGAAATATTTAAAAAATAAAATTTCTTTAAGAGGATAAAGAATTTATTTGTTATGAAATAAATATATTGGAAATAAATATGAATGGTTTTGAAATAAATAAATTTTAAAATAAAAGCGTTCATAAAGTCCGATAATATAACAGGAGAAAAGACCGAAATATCGCAATGATTGAAAAGGCACAGTAAATAATAAAAAATGAAAACAACATTATAAATTTATTAAAAATTGCCAAAAATCATTGATACCCTCTAAATTAAAGAACAATTTGTGGCCAGGCTTCTTAAATATAATAGGGAGGAATAAATAATTAAATGCTTCATCATCTTGGAAAAGTGAAAAATAAAAAAATCAAGATGAGAAAACTTAATGAATTTAAAATTGCGTCCAAAAGTATTTGAATGCTTCATGATAAATGAATTTTTTTTATGAACTATTGGAAAACAAATATTATAAAACACCTGAAAAGACCTAGTATAATAAAAATTATTGGTAAGATTTTAAAACAAGGTTAACAAAAATTAAACAATGTTAAACAAAACAAGGTACGGTTTAAAAAAAATTAGTGAATATAAATATTTAAAATACAGGAAATACATAGAACGCAAAAATCAAATAGAAAAAAAAACTAAAGGTAGTAAAGATGACTCTTTCAAAAGGTATTATATGTATATTTTACGAAAAGAACATTGTTATACATACCAAGATCATTTTAACACATTTAGTTACGAATCCTGGCGTTTAGGTTGAAAATAGTCCGTAATAGTGCACTGTTTTTTAGTCATTGAGTTCAAAGTGAATGCAGCATCTTCTAGGATTGAAATACTTTGCAAGTTTTTTTCCTGGTCTTTATAAGAAAGAAAATAGTCTTTCACTATTTGTAGGCTCTTCAATGCAATACTGAAAGAAGAGACGGGCTGTGTTTCCGGTTGTTCTTGTTCATATTCATCGGCGGACGAAAAGTCCATAAGGTCGTCTACGGATGGAGCAGTAGCTCTTTCAGCTTCGCATGTTACTAAGTTTTCCGGGATGTGTCATAGATAAGTGTTTCGTTGTCCTCCTCGGAGTCCACCGCAGCTGATTCTTCATCTGTTCCCGTTTCATTAGACGCTACGATTCCGCTTTCTTCAAAACAATGGGAAAATGCACTGTTTTGTAACGTTTCTCCACAATGCAGAAATAAAATGCATAGCCTCTAGAACACTTAACTTTAGTTTGCAGGTGTCATTTAGGTTTCCATTTTCTAGTTCAGCTACAGCTTTCCGGACAAGTTGCTTTCTGTAATAAACCTTGAAAGATTGAATAATGCCGAGATCACAAGGCTGCAATTTGCTTGTACAATTTGCAGGAAAAAATACGACACGCACATTAGACAGCTGCAAATCCGGATGTGCAGTGCATTGATCAATGAACAAAATTATTTTACGATTTTGCAACTTCATTTGTTTGTTTAGTTTGCGCAAAAAGTCTTCGAAAAGGGCTTGGGTTATCCACGCTTTTTTGTTTGCTTCGTACTTTGTCGGAAAACTTCTAACATTTTTGAAGCATCGTGGTTTGCGCGACTTTCCAACAACAAGAGGCGTCAGCTTTTCACTTCCATCAGAATTACAGCACTGTAAAACCGTAAGACGCAATTTAGACATCTTCCCTCCATCGCAGGAGTCTCCTTTAGCAACGTAACATTTATCCGGTAGGAGGTTAAAGAAAAGTCTGGTCTCATCCGCATTGAATACAGAAAAGGAGCCACCCCATCTGATTGGTTAACTGGAGTGTTCTTCCCCGGGAAGGGAGCCGTCTGCGACAGCGGGTGTTCAACAAAGGAGGGGGGGGGTGGAATCCAAGAAGACAGGATTTCAGAAGACAGGAGTCTGTGGAATGCGTTTGTTTTCATGATTAACTTTCAACAACGTGGATTAGCTTTAAAAAAGCACAAAAGAAAAAATAGTAGTATTGCTTTTTTTTACTTTCCAGTCCAGGGAAAAAACGTAAAATGCGGGGAAAGTCCATAAATAACAAACTTACAATCCGGGTTAAATTAACATGTATTGGTATACGCAAAAAATGAGACCAGATGAAAAAACGTAAAATGCGGGGGAAACGTAGATTCGGGGGACGTAAAATCAGGGTTTCACTATATTCAAAAATGGGATAAAGGAAAATTTTAAATTTGAAAAACCTTTAAAAAATAGAAAAGAGGGAAGTACAGATACTAACTTATAGAAAAGAATTCGTTTTAGAAAAACACTTAAAATTAAGTTTTGAAAATTTATTAAATGTTAAAAATGAGATTATAGCAATAATAAATACATGTTAATATTACTCATTAAAAAATTTAAATATTTCTGTGAATTTGTCTTGTGTTTTTATCAAATAATAATAAAAAATTGCGTATCTTGCCAATATCTCCCCCCCCCCCCCCCCCCCCCCCAATTTCCACCGCAGCAGAGTCCACCGCAGCTGATTCTTCATCTGTTCCCGTTTCATTAGACGCTACGATTCCGCTTTCTTCAAAACAATGGGAAAATGCACTGTTTTGTAACGTTTCTCCACAATGCAGAAATAAAATGCATAGCCTCTAGAACACTTAACTTTAGTTTGCAGGTGTCATTTAGGTTTCCATTTTCTAGTTCAGCTACAGCTTTCCGGACAAGTTGCTTTCTGTAATAAACCTTGAAAGATTGAATAATGCCGAGATCACAAGGCTGCAATTTGCTTGTACAATTTGCAGGAAAAAATACGACACGCACATTAGACAGCTGCAAATCCGGATGTGCAGTGCATTGATCAATGAACAAAATTATTTTACGATTTTGCAACTTCATTTGTTTGTTTAGTTTGCGCAAAAAGTCTTCGAAAAGGGCTTGGGTTATCCACGCTTTTTTGTTTGCTTCGTACTTTGTCGGAAAACTTCTAACATTTTTGAAGCATCGTGGTTTGCGCGACTTTCCAACAACAAGAGGCGTCAGCTTTTCACTTCCATCAGAATTACAGCACTGTAAAACCGTAAGACGCAATTTAGACATCTTCCCTCCATCGCAGGAGTCTCCTTTAGCAACGTAACATTTATCCGGTAGGAGGTTAAAGAAAAGTCTGGTCTCATCCGCATTGAATACAGAAAAGGAGCCACCCCATCTGATTGGTTAACTGGAGTGTTCTTCCCCGGGAAGGGAGCCGTCTGCGACAGCGGGTGTTCAACAAAGGAGGGGGGGGGGTGGAATCCAAGAAGACAGGATTTCAGAAGACAGGAGTCTGTGGAATGCGTTTCTGTTTTCATGATTAACTTTCAACAACGTGGATTAGCTTTAAAAAAGCACAAAAGAAAAAATAGTAGTATTGCTTTTTTTTACTTTCCAGTCCAGGGAAAAAACGTAAAATGCGGGGAAAGTCCATAAATAACAAACTTACAATCCGGGTTAAATTAACATGTATTGGTATACGCAAAAAATGAGACCAGATGAAAAAACGTAAAATGCGGGGGAAACGTAGATTCGGGGGACGTAAAATCAGGGTTTCACTATATTCAAAAATGGGATAAAGGAAAATTTTAAATTTGAAAAACCTTTAAAAAATAGAAAAGAGGGAAGTACAGATACTAACTTATAGAAAAGAATTCGTTTTAGAAAAACACTTAAAATTAAGTTTTGAAAATTTATTAAATGTTAAAAATGAGATTATAGCAATAATAAATACATGTTAATATTACTCATTAAAAAATTTAAATATTTCTGTGAATTTGTCTTGTGTTTTTATCAAATAATAATAAAAAATTGCGTATCTTGCCAATATCTCCCCCCCCCCCCCCCCCCCCCAATTTCCACCGCAGCAGAGTCCACCGCAGCTGATTCTTCATCTGTTCCCGTTTCATTAGACGCTACGATTCCGCTTTCTTCAAAACAATGGGAAAATGCACTGTTTTGTAACGTTTCTCCACAATGCAGAAATAAAATGCATAGCCTCTAGAACACTTAACTTTAGTTTGCAGGTGTCATTTAGGTTTCCATTTTCTAGTTCAGCTACAGCTTTCCGGACAAGTTGCTTTCTGTAATAAACCTTGAAAGATTGAATAATGCCGAGATCACAAGGCTGCAATTTGCTTGTACAATTTGCAGGAAAAAATACGACACGCACATTAGACAGCTGCAAATCCGGATGTGCAGTGCATTGATCAATGAACAAAATTATTTTACGATTTTGCAACTTCATTTGTTTGTTTAGTTTGCGCAAAAAGTCTTCGAAAAGGGCTTGGGTTAT
Organism: Amaurobius ferox; assembly: GCA_951213105.1. Taxonomy (NCBI): domain Eukaryota; kingdom Metazoa; phylum Arthropoda; class Arachnida; order Araneae; family Amaurobiidae; genus Amaurobius; species Amaurobius ferox. The sequence goes on from OX578148.1 coordinate 33,758,351, forward strand.
CCACGCTTTTTTGTTTGCTTCGTACTTTGTCGGAAAACTTCTAACATTTTTGAAGCATCGTGGTTTGCGCGACTTTCCAACAACAAGAGGCGTCAGCTTTTCACTTCCATCAGAATTACAGCACTGTAAAACCGTAAGACGCAATTTAGACATCTTCCCTCCATCGCAGGAGTCTCCTTTAGCAACGTAACATTTATCCGGTAGGAGGTTAAAGAAAAGTCTGGTCTCATCCGCATTGAATACAGAAAAGGAGCCACCCCATCTGATTGGTTAACTGGAGTGTTCTTCCCCGGGAAGGGAGCCGTCTGCGACAGCGGGTGTTCAACAAAGGAGGGGGGGGGGTGGAATCCAAGAAGACAGGATTTCAGAAGACAGGAGTCTGTGGAATGCGTTTCTGTTTTCATGATTAACTTTCAACAACGTGGATTAGCTTTAAAAAAGCACAAAAGAAAAAATAGTAGTATTGCTTTTTTTTACTTTCCAGTCCAGGGAAAAAACGTAAAATGCGGGGAAAGTCCATAAATAACAAACTTACAATCCGGGTTAAATTAACATGTATTGGTATACGCAAAAAATGAGACCAGATGAAAAAACGTAAAATGCGGGGGAAACGTAGATTCGGGGGACGTAAAATCAGGGTTTCACTATATTCAAAAATGGGATAAAGGAAAATTTTAAATTTGAAAAACCTTTAAAAAATAGAAAAGAGGGAAGTACAGATACTAACTTATAGAAAAGAATTCGTTTTAGAAAAACACTTAAAATTAAGTTTTGAAAATTTATTAAATGTTAAAAATGAGATTATAGCAATAATAAATACATGTTAATATTACTCATTAAAAAATTTAAATATTTCTGTGAATTTGTCTTGTGTTTTTATCAAATAATAATAAAAAATTGCGTATCTTGCCAATCTCCCCCCCCCCCCCCCCCCCCCCCCAATTTCCCCCAATTTTTAAAATCCTCTACCTCTACTTCAACATCCAAATAATACATTGTATAAAAGTAGATCCGCTAAGGGGGGTTTTCTTGCCAACACACATATAGTGACATGTTTACTGTATAATAAATTTAAATAAATAAGTAATACCAGCAAATTCCTAAATTATTATATAACATACTTAAACACAATTTTATGTAACATTAAGCAAGTTGAAAAAAAAATCGCATATTTTGTAGCTGGGTGATTCCACCGTCACGTGCGGGACATTCAGACTATATTTTCTTATAGACCTTTTTTGTAAGAATGAAGTTTTAGAATTTGTTATGGTCTGATGAAAGTACTTCAGTTGGCTGATTTTATAAGCACAAGAAATTTTTCATAAACTTTTCAAATCCCAAGATTTTTAATTAAACCCAACTGTCACGTGCAGGACACACCATTTGACAGGACTTTTTATTATATCTCCTAACAAAAATTTCTCTGAATCTGCTATAGTCACATGACTTCAGCATTTTTTTTATATATCTCCTAGGTTCATATTAATTATTCATAAATATTTATAGGAGGTAAGGAAAGCATATACCCAGGTAATTCTTTTTAAATAAATGTCACGTGCGGGACATTGTGTAATTTGATTTGTCACTTAATAAAAATACAATTGCTTTATTAATTCCAAGAAGTTTATTTTAATGTGAAAGTACTAAACTATTATTATAATATGAATATTAATATTAATTAATTATTTATTAATAATATATTAATAGTAAAAAATATATATAAAAAGAGAAACACAATTTGAAACAAATTAAAAAAAGCAAAGCGTTTATATACCAAACAGAAATATAAAGTATTTAAATCATGGTATTTTCTTTGTAATGTTTGAGTACAGTTTTACAGGTCAACAAATTTGTAAGAGCCTCTACTATTAGCAACAACTGGTGCTGAAATAACCTTCACTATCTCTTCACATATGTAAATAATTTCTTCACAATGTTTTGGCCACTTGAAGTAGCTCCTGATTTTTGACTCTTCCGTCACGTTTACTATAAATGTACCATTTTCTTCTCTTTTGGTAATTCTCCCGGAATAGTGTTTGTCCTCATAATTTACAATGACCTATTTTCCACATGTCAGGTCTTCACCAGAAGTCAAACATGGTGAACTGCTGTTTCCATGATGATATTTTCAGTCGAAAGAGAATGGGTTCGACAGTTGATAATACCCTCTCCTTTAGATTGCATTACTACATGGAAACGTGATATACCAGTAATTGGAATTACACTGTTCCATGGGTTCTTCTCTCGTATTTGCTCCTCTATGTGATCATTTCCAATGTAGAAGATTTTTGTACTGTCTGTAAGTTGGCTTGCTAAGTTAGCAAAATCTTTGACAAACTGGACAGTGTGTATCTCACCTTGGCTCATCATCTTTTGACGTACAAGTCTTTTTATATTACTCCCCACTCCATCCACCACTCCTTTACCGTGAGAAGTAGCGACGTGAAATTTGTTCCTGTGTACTTTTCCGGCAACATGCATAGAAGTTTGGCCATGTACTTGTTTTTAAATTCAGAGGATAGCCCATCACTCCAAATGACCTCTTCTTTTGGTTGTATTTTATCCGATTGGAAAATTTCTTCATAAAGAAATTCTATGAAAACAGAAATAGTGTCTTTACCTTTATTTGATGTATCTGAACATATGAGATAAATCTGACACTTGCCTTTATAAAAAGTTGCAGCCGTGAATAGAAGTACACTTGCTCATGACCATAGTGCACTTTGTACTTCGTTCTGATATTCACATGCAAATGCCATTGCAAAGTTTATTTGCAAAATTGATTTCGTATTTCAATATCTGTATTTTGGGACTGTTTCGCAATAATACCTACTTATGTCTAAGTGTAAAGTTGCAATTTAATGGATACTTTTGGCTTTTCAAAAATTAGAAATATATATACTTATCAACCGATATTTTATTTTAAATCATTTTCTAGTTATAACAATAAAAATTTTTACTTGAAAACATATATGTTTGAAAGGTCCCATACGTGACGTCACGTGTGGGACAGAATAAAATGTGCTGTAATAAATTTCAGAAATGAAATTGGTATTTTATATTTTAAGGAAAGTTTATACATATTTAGGTCATTTATAAACTTGCATGACTGCAAGCTAAACTACTTGGTTCAATACTAATTACAAAAAATACTATAATTTCTGTCACGTGTGGGACATACATTTGTATAACTTGAATTTTTAAATATACACAGTTTAAATTGAAGTAAACCTTTTGAAAAAATGCATTTAATAGAAGATATACTTGCATATTATACTGAAACAGCAAAAGTGTTTTTAAGTGTAACAGAAAATAAAGTGGAAGCTCTTAAAAGTCTACACTTTTTCATGAGATTCAGTTGATGGTGGCCATCTTGGAATCAGTGTTGCCACTTGTAAAAAGCAAAGTACTGGAAAAATATTCTTAGAAATATTCTTGAACATACACGTACATTTAACACCGGAACCTGCATATCTATTGAAAATTTGCGTAAAATGTTAATGTCCATGAATTACGAGGAATGTTTTAAATATTTATTCCAAAAAGTTTGTACGTGTTTAAATCTTTGTAAATTGATCGAAAAAGATCTGTAAAAACAAGAGTCAATGAATTCGATCGAAAAAGGTCTGATGAAATGCACAGAAGACTATTACTGCCTATGCAGATTCCCAAACAGTCGAGCGCTGGTTGGATGTCAGTGGGTTACCAGAAGCCGCTGGCTACCAAAATTGGAGAAGTATACGGAATGAAATTGCAACCTGAAGAATTGCGCCAACTTGGTGCTGGATCGTACTTTGAAAAATGAGTGGGGGGGGGGGGGTCTATTTTCAGGATCAACAGATTGTTTTATTTGTATTTAATACTTAAAAAAAAAAATTATTTTATTTATTTTTATTTATTTTTTAGGGATAGCAGTTGGTAACATCAAAGATAACTGAAAGTTTGAATGAGAAGATAAAATTGATACAAAGAAATTTTTACTGCATTTTCCTAACCCAACTAAAGTGTTTTTTACAGTGTATTTCTCTTTCACTCTGTTATAAATCTGACCTAATATTATTTGTCAAAAATTTATCAATTTTGAATTTAACCGAAATTAATTTATTTTGAAGTCTGGAAGTTATTTGAAAATCATATTTTTTTTTCATAACAAACTAATCATATTTGCTGTGTTTATATGTTATTTTCCTTAAAATACTGCATAATTCAAATATTTCATACAAACTTTGTTTATAAAATTAGTGAGCTTCATTCATAATACCCTGTCCTATATTGTTTTTTATATCATCATATTTCTTTCTAGTTACTTTACTGTATTAGTATTTCACTTATCACTTAATTTCTATGTCCATGTGTATATTGCATTTTACAGACCATGATTATCTTGTATAGTTGTTCTTAGAGGTAGCTAGTACTGTCTTATGTGAAAACCGTTACATAGGAGATCCTAAAAAGAGTTCATACCTTTTTTTCACTATCAGCAACTGTGGTGCCCTGGGACAGAATTACAATATTTGATGTGTATACAAAACCATTTGAGGTCCCTGATATGTCAGAAATAAAAAAAAAAAATTCACAATGGTAATGACATCAGTAACATCAAAAGGGTATTACATTATGGGGGATTTAATTAGGTACAATTCTTTAACATCTAAGTATTGTGGCAAATTAGGCTTTTAAGACTTCTCGCTGCAGTTTCTGCCAGTGATTTCAAAGTTTGAATTCACAAATGTGTATTCTTTTCTATTGTTCACATCCAGAATATTTCTCGGATAAGGGGGTTGTAGGGCATTAAGCATTGTAGCATCTTATTTTGTTTCTTATTTTTATTTGCATTATATCATTGTCACTAGCTACAATGCTCGTGACTAGCAGTAATTTTTTTTTAACAATGAGTAACATAATTGCCAAAAGCATATTTTCAGCCATTTCCACATTTTGGGAAATATAGCTGCTGCAAGTTCTGATTACAGGTCTCACAAAATTCCAAACTTAAATAAAATATAAAAAATGTTAAACTAAATTTTAACTCTACCTTCCAAAAGAACAGATGATTCAGCAGATGTAAAAACTATACAAAAGATGCAATGAAAAATTAGCTTGTGTGTTTAAGCAGTTTTAAATATAACATTGTTTATGTTCATACTGAATTTGGTTCGCAATGCCTGACCAAAAAACTAGAAAAATTGTGAGACATACAAGATAGCATCAACATTTTTATATTTCATACATTTTGCTTCATCGGGGATTTTCCATAGTGCTGGCTAGTGACTTAAAAATATTTTTTTTTTTTTTTTTTTCACACATCCAGAATCTTTCTTGGATAAGGGGGTTGTAGGGCATTAAACGTTGTGGCATCTTATTTTAAATTGTATTTATCTTGTGCTTTTTCTCCTATTTTCATTTGCATTACTCATTGTCACTAAGCTTCTTAAACATATTTAGAAGGGGTTTTAATATGCCTAATTACATAAAAAGTGTAATAATTTTGTGTATATATACAGTTGAAAATGGTTTTAGGAAATGTATGTCCAGCTTGTGTTTGAATTAGACATGGTGAATGTTTTGTGCATTATAATAATTCAGCGATTTGAGTTTGTGTTGTTTTTTATCATGACTTGTGATACCTTTTCAGTTTTTTCCTCCATAGGCATTCCTATTTTAATGAAATTTCTGTTTAGTTTTGTCAAAAATATTAGAATTAATAGTGTACATAAGTTATATTGATTCATAACTACAGTTCGACTGTGTATAGCATTTTTTTGACAAATCTTGTTCCTTTTTGAAATTCTTATGCTATAGGAAAAGAGTTAAATGTAATGCATATCATTACAGTTTACATTATGCTAAGCAAATTCTTATTCTGTAGCATTGATTTTAAAAAATTGCATTATATAATTCTTTGTGAATTTGTTTTCTGTGCTGTATCATACATTTCCAGATCAGTGTTTCTTTGTATTTCATTGATTCAAATAAACTTCGTTAATTTCTGTGAATTAAGTTCTTGTATTTCACTTTTTTTTATTCCTAGGGCAATAAAGTTTGTACATATCAGAGAAAACGTGGAATTTTTAGGGAGTTTAAAATGAACCCAACATTTTATGAAAAACTCATGGGGAAATGAGCATTTTCCATCAAAAAATTGCAGGGGGGGGGGGATTTTTATTTGTGGGGCATTTCTACTTACTGAGTAACTATTTAAAACAATGATTTGGGTGCTTAATAAATATCATTTCAGAAGCTTTTAATGCATTTGCAACTAAATTTACAAAAAAGTGCTAGTTAAAATAAACAATTATTTTACTAAACAAATAGATATTTTCTTAAATTATGCGATTGCGCAATTCGGTTTATTATTGTTGGAAAAAATCAATACAATTTTCCAACAATTATTTCGCATAAATAGTACGATTGCACAATTATCTTTTTCCCATCCATGTCTATCCTCATCAGCTTGCCTAAACTGACTTATTTTTACATTTTAGTTAATTCTAAAGGTTAATTTTTTAATTATTTTCGTATGAAAGTTATGATTGCGCAATTAAGTTAACTCTTTAGCTATGAGACATTCCCTTGCTCTGCTGTAAATCTAAAGACATTTTTCTCAGATTTACAAAAATTCAGATTTTGAAGTGATAAATGATGGAATACTAGTAATTTTAATTTACTTGGTTACTGGTATGAGAATTAATAACAATAATACTCGAGATTAATTTGACTCGTAAAAATTTAGGCATAACAGATGAAGCAATGGTTCGATACGTACTGGAAGTCGTATTCTGAAACATAGCTCTTGAATATTATTTTAAGCAGAAGTATGCACGGTTCAAAAACCACTTATGAAGTGTTGGCTGGGCCGTAAAAATATATGAAGCCAGTTCAAAGAAAAACACTGTTCACTTTAGTGTGTGAATAACATAATTAGGCAATTTACACATACTGGTAATTTCCATGCCGTAAAACTTTAAACAATTCTATGTACAAAGGTTCTCGTAGACACAAATAGTTTGACAGAACTTTCTTGAAGCGTTTGTAGTAAAGAATTATACTACCTTAAATAACTTGCGTGCATTTGCAGCTGCTGTTGAAGGCACTTGGCAAGCAGGATCCAATGGATGAAATACTGGCAAATATTAACGTGACTTCCAAACATTTCAATGTAAGTAAATCTAACACTCAACATTATTTAAATGCACGTAACTTCAGTAAAAGCCATCATACTTTAGAAGAATAAGTCTGTGTTTTTAACTAAACACATCCGACACATACTGGTCTACACTGACCATATCACAGGTGTCTAGACCGCTCCCATATGTGCCAACTTCCATATGTGAATTTGGCGGGAGACTCCCGATTTTTCGCTTTTGAAGACACATCTCCCGATTTTAATGATTTTTTAAAAAAATTCCTTATAAAAGGGATTTTTAGCTAAGTGGGAAATTTTTCTCTATTTGATCAAAAGTACGTCCATACGATTACAGATGCAGACATGCCAACTCTCAGAATTTTAGCCAGATACTCCGGATTTTTATGTTTGAAATTTATCAATTAACCAGACATGGTATAATTCCTCGGAAACACCGATTTTCTGCTTTTTTAGCATTGATTTCTACCATTTCCGGGATTGTAGTGAATCCATAATAAAATGCAGGGTAATTCTAATCGAATTAACGGAGATTTACGGCCGCTTGTAATGTAAATTAAGATCTTGATTGCTTATTTTATGAAAGTAATAAATATACTTCTTCAAAGGTTGTCTATCTAATTCAGCATAAATCGTTACAATGTTATTTTGTTCATTAATTTCTCATAAACACTGCGATTGCGCAGTTCAGTTAGTTCTCATGAATCGCCGAGAGTACAATAGTTTTTTTTTTCCATCCATCTAAATCTTCTACATATTTATGGTTAATTTCTTAATTATTTTCGCATAAACTGTGTGATTGCGCAATTCAGTTACTTCATGTGAATTGCAGAGAGTACGTTGTTAGTATATTTTCCCATCCAACTCCATTTAAATGTTGCATATTAAATCGACTAAACTAGCTAATTTTCATATTCTGATTAATTATTACTGTTAATTTCGTAATTATTTTCATATAAACAGTGCGATTGAGTAATTCAGTTACTTCACGTGAATTGCTGAGTACGTTAGTATCTTTTCCCATCCAACTCCATCATTTAAATGTTGCATATTTTCATATTCTGATTAATTATTACTGTTACTTTCTTAATTATTTTCGCATAAACAGTGCGATTGTTCAATTCAGTTACATCGCGTGAATTGCTGAGAGTACGTTAGTATCTTTTTCCATCAATCTCCATCATTTAAATGTTGCATATTAATAATGGGCTAAATATTAAGGTTAATTTTTTAATTATATTTGCATAATGCAAATTTTTCTATTTTGAAAAATGGATAGTATGAACTCTGTGAAGAGTTATTTTCCAAAAAGTGGTATTAAAGCAATGATTTAGGCAAATAAAAAAGAAAACATTTTGACAGGAATATAATTCAGTGCTATATATATATTTTATTAAAGATCAATATTTATTACTTTCTCTAGTGAAAACCTGTGTTTTACCAAACATAAATATTTGTTTTCATTAAAAGTAATTTTCACCAGATAAAACCTTTATATATTTTTTGTTTTATAATTTATTGTCCTGAAATTTTATAAAATTGGTGTCCTGAATTTTCATATTCTACCAGTACTATGTCTGATATTTAATGCAGTTTTTTTTTTTCTGGGTGGGGGGGCATTAAGATTTAATAAATAATCAAGAATTAGTATTATGAAGTTTTTTTTATATATATATAATTTGTTACTAACACTTTTAATTCAAAAGATAGTTCATATTTTTTTTTTTTTTTCAGATAAGTTAGCATAATGTACTTAAATGGTATACAGTATTTTAATGTTTTAAGCAAATATTAGTGTCATAAGTAAACAATATATTTGCGACAAAATAGTCTCCTACTTTTTCTGTTTGGAAAGTTGACGTGTCTGGTGTATTTATAAATATGTATATAATTCAAATTTAGTGTGGGGAGGGGGAAATTGAGAAAAATCCCTATTCTCCCTAAATGTATGTTATTTTTATATTGCAACGTATGTTATGACATTGAAACTTGCGCTTTAAGAAATCTACTGAATTTTCTTCAGTGAGGGTTGGCAGGTATGCGATCCAACGATCGACATCTGCGTCTGTCTCGACTGAGATCGTCGTCTGACAACGTTTCTCTTGCTTCAAGAAACTTCTGTCTTATATATCCGAAAATGGACTGTTCCGGAAAATCCCCCGGATATGCAAATGAGATACGTACTCATTGAGAACTAACTGATTTGCATAAAACCTCATGTTGGAAAACGTCACGGTTCATGCCGGTGAACGGAAAGAGTCTTTCTTGTTCTTTGATAATCACAGTCATGAAGAAAATTTTCTCCCTTTTCAACTTTTCTCACCTTATAAAATCTCATTAAAACCAATTTTTTTACCCCTTCTAAGGGTAGCAGGTATAAAAGTGTATCAGTGATTCAAAATAAGTTTCAACTAATTTATAAATTTACTAATTTATTATATTAAAAATATATTCTACTTACAGCATAACTGTTCTTTGAGCAGAGTATAAACAAACTTAAAATTCACAATCATGTGCAAGTTCCTATAGTATACTAAATGACATTTTTAATCAAAATATTCTGTTCAAATATTTAATACAATGCTCCTAAAAAGAAGTTTAAGAATCTGTTCTCGCTATACAATATAATCTTAATGGGCAGATCTGAAGAATAAAATATCCTAACCCCTTTTATAAGCAAATTTAGAAAAAGATATGGAATTAAATCAATATATGCAAAATAAAAGCGTTAAAATTGTATGGGATCTGTACTACTTATATATACGAGTATTAGAAGATATAACCTATTAGTACATTACATGTATAAATTGAAAATATCAAAATACTCGTAATTCACTCCAATATATGTCAAAATGAAAGCACTAAAATTATATGGGAATATATATATATATATATATCTCCCCGTACTACATAGATTGTCACAGATTAGAAAATATGCGAGTGAGAAGATTATCTGTATTACATGATGTAATAAATTGAAAATATCAATAATCCCCATAATCTTTATACCAGAAGGTCGTAATTGATTCCAATATATGCTAATATACCTGTACTACTTATATTCTCTTAGTTTAGAAGATTACTCGTACAATATATGAGTTTAAACAGTTTTTGTCATAATAAAACAATAGCATAACTTGAAAATATCAATAATAATAATGTTTAAACTTGAAGACCGTAATTGATATTATCCATTCAAAAATGCAAAGTCCATGAAATTTATTTTATATACATATCTTTATTATTCAAATCTGAAAAGATTTTATAAAAATTGTATGCCGCATAACACATTGGATTTACATCTGTTGCTAAACGACATCATTTGCTTCAAATAAATTGATGGAAATCATATTGTCTGAATAATGCTATCTCCATGGGCGGTTTGGCGACATTTTCATCAATTTAGTGATAATTTAAAAAATTGCCAAGTGGACTGTAGTGGGATAGTCCCGTCCCATTTTGTGACAAATTGATGAAATGTCATCACAATACTATTCCCTAACAAAACACAATTTTATCTATTTCATGATATATTTATGGATTTACAAGCATTTTTATCAATTTGGTAATATTTTAAAAATTGCTAAATGTGTTACCGAGCAGGATGGATGGACTAACCGACAAATGCTACCGAAACATCATTTCAGTACTCTCTTCCGAAAAAACAAATTTAATTTCATTGATTTGCGTCGTTTTTTATTAATTTGGCGACATTCCCGTCAATCTGCAAAATTCGTAACTCTGAATTTGCAGATCTGAAAAATAAAACTTCCTGATCCCGTTTGTATATACTAAATAAAAACACTGAAATTGTATTAGAAAATATACCCATTCTACTATTATAGATATATTTTAAATTTTTTTGCTCCTAAAGTGAGTTTCGTGCCTGCTCTGAAGCACTTACTTCATGTTGCTCCAAAAGAGTTTTGCCTGCGATGCGAAGAGCAAGTAGGTAAGCAACATATCTGGCTATTATATACTGGAAATATTACAATTCAATAGAATGTAAAGTGACCTTTCCTGTTAATAACAGCTTGAATTTGTTGTGGCATAAAATCTACAGTAGTGCTAAAAAAAAATGTCATCACTCTTTGAAAAATTCAATATTTGCAAAATAAATGTTGTAATCATTTAAAAAATTCACAACATTAATTTATTTGTTTTCTGTTTCTTTATTAATTCGCATTTCCAATTTCCATCCATGTTTGGTTTCAAATTATTTAGTTTTAAAAATTTACACCATTAATTTTTTTGTATTGTGTTTCACTGTTAATTCGTATTTTCATAAAATATTTTTTTTTATTTGCGGCTAGCAATATACTCGTTTATCAAATTGAATGTATAATATAAAGAAAATTAAAATTCCCAATCTTGTGCAAATTCCTATAGTGTACTAAATGACATTATTATGCAAAACATTCTATTAAAATATTTAATTTAATGTTCCAAAAAAGAAGTTTTAAGAATCCAAATTGCTATACAAAGTTATCCTGGTCCCATTTGTCAATAAATTTACAAAAAAATATGAAATTAAATCAATATATGCAAAATAAAAGCTCTGAAATTGTATGGGAAGATTTACCTGTGTATTAGAAGATTACACATACTACAAAATATGAGTTTTGAATATATTTTCCAAAATAAAACAATAAATTGAAAATAATAATCCCTGTGATTGATGCCAATATACCTGTACTACACAATGAGTTTCAACAACTTTTGCCAAAATAAAACAAATGATGTAATAAATTGAAAGTATCGATATTTAAGGCGGTTTACGACTATTCTCCTCCCATGTTAAAGTATAGGACATTCTCTTGAACATAACCACGCAATAATGCGGGCTCAAATCTCTTTGCAGTTTTCAGGGGGTGATAGAATGGAATATGAAGCATCTTTTGGCAGAGGAAAATACGAGGAAGGTTAATAAAATAATAAACTATCAATTAAAAACTGAAGCAAACTAAGTAATTTGTAGTTTTTCAAATCTTCAATAGATGGCGCATTAGTGCCGTCTCATAGCTATCAGGATGCTTTAATAGCTGTTTACTGGTTTCCTAATCTAGTTATTTTGAGTTTTCCCTCTGCCAAAAGATTAAAATACCAAAGTTTTATCATTCACACCAAACTTTTTGACATTTTATACCTTAATTAACTCTCACATATGTTCATCAGATTTCCAATAGCCGGCCATTATTGCAGCCAATGCTGGTCAAAATTGGCTTAAAACCAGTAGAACGGCAACCCTAGCTCAGAAAGTAAACACGAACGTTTTAGCTGGACAAAGCTTTTCTACATAAGGGTAAGTATTATATTTGATACATTTTCTAACACAACTCCATTTCTCAATTTATGTCTTATAAAGATTGAAAATTGTTAAATCTTACAATTAGTAATTTTCATAGAAATGAAACCTTGTACTATTATTTTAAATTTATGTTATGTTACATGAAATTGAAGATCGATGTCAGACAGATCTTTCGGAATCAATGAAATGCCATAAAACTAATGATCATACGATAACGAGATCTTGTATTAAAATTTATCTAAAACGGTAATTTATATGAACAAGTTCATCGTACTAATAGTTATTTTCACATCTCAATCGATGGTCTGCAAATTCTATAAATATGGTAGCTACTAAAATTTAAATTACATATATGTTGTACGCCTCCTACTTAAAACATTTTTATCATTTAAGATATTGATTTGTTTTAATATATTGATTTACTTTTAGTTTATAAACTAAAAATAAATTATTACAGCATTTTAATTTAAAGTAATAACACAATCTACTTAATAACAATAATACATAGAGTAATAAATTATTTACAATAAACATAATATTCACAATATGCTCACATAATGTTCAGAATAAATTTTGTAATTGTAGAAAATTATTCATGTTTTAAATAAATTACAGAAATAAAGTAACTTGTAATAAATTTAGTGAGAAGAATTACATTCCTTTTATTTGGAAAATGTGACAGATCCTATATTTTTCTGTACCTTTTGCAAAATTCAACTAGTTGAATATTTTAATACTAATGTTCCAAACAAAGCATGTTAAGTTAATTTTGTGCAAGTCTTGCTATATCTATCGGTTATCATGGGTATGCAAAATGTTAATACCTGCAGAAATAACATGCACTGCTGTATGGCTTTCTCAACCATTATCTGGCCATCTCTTTCTTTATGGCTGTATTTGAATGTACAACTTTGTCAATTATTCTATTATTAATTAGACTAGGAAAAGAAATTTCAGCTCAAAGTTTACTCGCCAAAAATCTTTTCACTCGCAAGTGCAATATAAATAACAGCATTACATAACATATTTGTCATTTTTATCATAAAAAATTACTTTAAAATTTATGTGCTGCTAGCAGTATACCCGTTCTTCATACATAGTATAGAAAGAAACTTATAATTCATAATCATGTGCAAATCCCTATAGTATACTAAATGACTTTGTTAATCAAAATATTCTATTAAAATATTTAATTTAATGGTCCTAAAAAAGTTTAAGAATCGCTGTTCTCGCTATACAAAATTTTCTTCACGGCAGATTGGAAGAATAAAACATCCTGACCCCGCTTGTAAACAAATTTACAATAAGCATGAAATTGAATCAATAAGTGCAAAATAAAAGATAAAAGTGCTCAAATGGTATAGGACCCGTGCTACTTATATTCGTGAATATTAAAAGATATACCTGTTGTTGTTGAGACCCAGACCGTCCGACCTACCAGAAAGGTGTAAGGTAACTGTTTGGACGGCCGGGAAGTGCCACACAATTTGGACCGGAACCCAGTGGGGGAGGCATTCACAGGGACCGTACCCTCCTTCCCCTACCACCAACCTCTCGGAAGGACTTACGGACCCACATGTTTAACATGATCGTACTCCGCGTGAGCACTTTGGCAGTGGCTGGAATCGAACCCGGGCCTACCGAGTGCAACTCCAGCGCGCTAACCAATGGGCTACCGCGCCCCAAAAATATATACCCCCAAAGATATACCTGTGTATTAGTCGAAGATAACATATACTACAGCATATGAATTTCTAAAATCTTGTCAAAATAAAACAGATGACGTAATTAAAGATATCCTTAATCTTGCCAAAACTGATAATACTAACTGATAATACTGAACTAAAGGCCATAACTGATTCCAATATATGCCTAAAAAAAAGCACTAAAATTGTATAGAGAGATATTCCGTACTATTTATATTGTTGTATATTAAAAGATGTGCCCGTCTGTTAATAAAAGATTACCTGTATTGCAATATGAGTTTGAATAATCCTTGTCAAAATTAAACACATGACATAATAAATGGAAAATATCAATAATCTCCGTAATCTTTAAATCAGAAGACCGTAATTGATTATAATATATGTCAAAATATATGCTACTATACCTGTACTACTTATATTTTCATAGATTAGAAGGTATACCCATGCATTCGTGGAAGAGTTTCCGTACTATTTACTGTAAGTTTCAACAATTTTTGCCAAAATAAAATAATGACGTAATAAATTGAAACTATCAACAATCCCCAAAAATGTCAATAATAATAATGACCGTAATTGATATATAATTCTATCAAAAATGCAATATCGGTGAAATTTATTTGATATATATACATATCTTTATTATTTAAATCGGAAAAGATTTAATAAAAATCTTCTGCTATATAAACACATTGGATTTAAATCCATTGCTAAGTGACATGATATAATTTTCTTTAAATAAATTGGCGGAAGAAATATAGTCTGCATAATGCTATCTCTATGGAAGGTTTAATTGTTCGTTTTTAATTAATATTTTAATAATTAGACAACCCCTGGTCTTAGAAATTTGAAATATGCACTAAATTTTAAGTGCAGGGTTATTCCGTTACCCATAAAATTTCAATAAATTCAGTTCAGCCGTTCTCCCGTGATAATCAGACAGATTTTCAATTTTTTTTATATAGATTATGTAATGTTATGTCAAAATATAAAATAATATAAATATGCACATAACTGTAAAGTCTTGTGTAAATACAAATTTTAGTACATTCCTACATAAGCTGATAATGATATGTAAGAAAAAAACAAAAGTACACACTCAGAGTGGATAACAATTTCTTCCTAGCTATTGACATATTTACATTTGTCAGCTGAAACATATCATTTATGAATGACTGATTATGGATTAAAATTATCCAAATGTAGACTTTTATTTAATAGATAACTAAAAGTTTACTTATTTTGCTGATTTTCAATTTATTTCTCTAAATCTATATAAATAAAATTGAAAATCTGTCTGTCTCATCATCACGGGAGAGCAACTGAACCGAATTTAAATGAAATTTTGTGGGCAGCCTTGAAATAGCCTGACTTAAAATGTAGTCCATGTTTTGAGTTTATAAGACCAGGGGTTGTCCAGATATTAATTAAAAACGAACAATTAAATCATTTATATAGTGTTATGCAGATGATATTTTTTCCGCCAATTTATTTGAAGAAAATTTTATCATGTCTTTTAGTAACAGATTTAAATCCAATGTGTTTATACGGCAAGCAGCTGATTTTTATTAAATCCTTTCTGATTTAAATAATAAAGATAGGTATATAAAATAAATATCACTGATATTACATTTTTGACTGGATTATATCAATTATGGTCTTCAGGTTTAAACATTAACATTATTGATATTTTCAGTTTATTATGTCATTGTTTTATTTTTGCAAAAATTGTTGAAACTCATATATTGTATGTAGTACCAAGTAATCTTTAACAAATGCATGGATATATCTTCTACTCTATGAGAATATGAGTATATTTGCACATATTTTGGCATATATTGGAATCGATTACGGCCTTTAGGTTTTAAGATTACAGGATTATTGATATTTTCAATTTATTACGTCATCTGTTTTATTTTGGCAAAGATTTTAGAAACTCATAAGTTGTAGTATGGGCCCTATACAGTTTTAGCGCTTTTATTTTGCATATTTATTCAACTGTAATTTATTCAACTTCATATATTTTGTAAATTTGTTTACAAACAAGACCAGGACATTTTATTCTTCAGATCTGCTCGTGAAGATAATTTTGTATAGCAAGAACAGATATTCTTAACCTTCTCTTTAGGAGCATTAAATTAAATATTTTAATAGAATATTTTGATTAACAATGTCATTTAGTATACTATAGGAATTTGCACATGATTGTGCATTTTAAGCTTTATATTATATACTTCATACGAAAAATGGGTATACTGCTAGTGTTTTTATACGATTAAAGTACTGAAACCACACTCAAGAAAAACAGTACTTAAGGAAAGAGGTGTAAAACTCCAGGGGTGTGTTTTAAAGGATTCAACACCCACATGATGTTACGAAACATGACATCTGATACATAGGCATTGTATATTTATTTTGCTGCATCCAAGCCAGAAAATATTTTCTGTCACTGTAGTTTCAAACAACTTGAATGTTGCAAAGAACAATGTTTCAAATTGGCTTCTGAATGTCATCGAATAAATATGAATGTCGTCTTCAATTTTTATATGAAATTATAATTTTTCTGTATCAGGTTTTAATTTACCCATCTGCATTTTTCATACAAAGTAAACTTTTATTACTTAATATGGGTGGAAACTTTTTATCTGCTAATGTCAAATTTTGTTTCATATGTAATTTCAAATTTGACTCATTAAACCCCCAATGACCCGAATTTAATAAACCCAACCTGACACGAATTTAATAAAACGTGGTCCGAACCTGGCCCGTGTTCTAGGTTGGGCCTAAATCTATACGCCAGACCCGAGCCCATACAGACCTCTAGCTTTGACACCCTTGAGATTGATATTTAAAATTGCCCCTCCCCCCCCCCCTATCAAATTGAATCTTAAAATATGCCACTGGCTTTGGAGTCAGTACTTAAAACATTTGACTCTCTTTTTTCTACTGTCTTACTCCTTGTTTTTTAACATCCAACTCCCAAATAAATAACAATTATTTTTTTATTTTTTATAGCAATAGTCTTAATTGGCAATCATTTTATATTTTTTAAATTTATTGCCTTAAAGTTATTTGAAAAACTATTAAAAAGTTAAATATTCCAATATAAAAATATTTTAAATACATTTTATTTAGGAATCATCCTGAATAAACCAGCAAAAAAAAATTTATAAACAGCAAATCTTTAATTTTGTCTTCATTTTGATTCTTAACAATGCTTCATTGGAATTTACCCAATATATAGGGAACTTATATTCTGTTCATTTCATTAAATTAATACATTTGCACAGAACTTCAATTTCTGCAATGAAGAAATTTAAATTTATTGCCCTACATGATCATTGTAAACTGTCAAAAATAAGTACAGCAGTTGCTACGTTATTAGAGACTCATTATAATCTTTCTTGTAAGTACAGTTTGGCTGAAGTAATAAATTTTTTAATGCCATGGTATATATAGATGTTTTCAAATATAGGTTCTCTTGCACACATGCTATGATTGTGATGCCAGTTTATATTAGTAAAAGCCACATAAGTGTGCATTCGCAATAAAGTTTCAAGATGTAGTAAAACCATTAATGATAAAAAGCCCTGCTCAGCTATAATGCTTATGTTAAACTGAGCAATGAATTGCATCGGAAATTGTATCTAACAGCAAATTTGGTCTAGATAAAGGATTTTTCTTCTTTAAACTTTAGTTGAAATCATTTCAGTAAATATTGTTTCCAAGAAACATAATTTAATATGGAAATAAGGGATTCTAATAAGTTGAAACTATAAAATTTATATACATTTATAAAACAAATGAAGTTTTAATGAACTTTTGCACTAAAATAATTCACTAATCGATAGACTAAAGTGAATTTTTTACTATATTTGATGTAGGAATCTATAAAATTTTGTCTGAATATCTATACAGTTTTGTTATATATTAATCTATAAAGTTTTGTTAATATTGTTTGAATCTATAAAATTTTCTTCCAAGTTTCGCACCATTTCAATAAATGCAATATCATTAAATTTATGTTGCAGGCAACTTATGTCAGATAATCACAAAAACAAATACACTTATGATTTTCTCAAACAGTGGGCATTATTCATGATTTGCCGTTGCATGTAATATTCAACTTTATATTTTTGAGACATATAATTAAGCAAAATCAACATCAGTTTATAAATTAAAGCTAATGGAGTTGTGTTTTTAAATGTATTAATTATAATATTTACCCTTGTACTTTGTTTTCTTATTTTATTTTTATTTTAAAAAAAATGAATTTCTTTAGTTTATTTTTATTTACAGCACAAATTGAAAAAGAATCTGTGAAATACTAATTCTTTGATTTTTTGGGGGGGGGGTATCGAGACTATTTGACCTACCAAAAGGTTTCAGGTAACTGTTTAGATGACCATGACAGTGTCACTCAGTTTAGACCAGAACCCAATGGCAAGCACAAGGATTGCAACATCATTCCCCTACCTCATCACCTTTTAGATGGACATTTGGGTCTACAAACTAACATACTCATACACTATGTAAACACAAAAATAGTTTTGGACATCATCGACATTGGAACCCGGGCCCTACTATGTGCAAATCCCCTACCATCACTGAATATAACAATGTCATTTTTTATTTGAATGAATATAACAGGGTGTTTCTAATAAAAGAGATATCTATTTAGCAATACAATAGGAATTGTGAAAAACAACCTTAAGACATGAAAATATAAATATTTATTCAAAATAATACTATATATGCCAAATTTAATTATCAGTTTCCACTTTTATGACCATCAATGTTTCTACAGATCTGAAAGCTATAAACTGTTTTGTAGAGCACACATTCAAGTATTTCAGCTATTATTTTAACTAATGAACTGGTTTACAACAAAAAATGCAACTTAAATCAGATAAATAAGCAAACATATGTTTTAGAAATTAACTGTCTAAATGTGAACATCCAAATAAGTGCAAGGCTATGTAGTTCAAACTGAAATAGCTAAAGTTTGAGTAAAGAAATTAAATTGATTTCTAAAATGTATGTATTCTTATTTATTTTGATTTGCATTGCATTTTACATTGTAAACCAGTTCATTATTGATTATGTGCAAAGTCATGTGCTGTACTTATGAACTGTTGCAGTAATATGATTTGAATATCATTCCTATTTTTAATTCTTTTGTGTTCCACTAGTGACTTAATGAAGCCCCCAGGCAAAAAATATGTAAAGGTGCTAAATCAGCTAGGACAAAAATTTAGGTGCCATTTTTACATCTAAATAATGAAATTTTAACTCTTAATTTGTTATATTTTCTAGATAACAAAGGAGGGGAGGAGACCAAAAATTGTGTTAAGATGCCATTTGTATGCTTTTGCAAGTGAACTAACACAAGAAAAATATTTTTCAAACTTAAATAAAAATTAACAGATGTTATTCTTTCTCTAATATTTTCTTATAGCATACATGCTTTGATGCTTTGAGTATGTGGTATACAATTCATAGTACACTAAAGAATGATAAATTAGAGTAGCACCTACATAGAGTTCTCCTTAAAATGTCCCTTTGATTTATATTAAATTAGTCTAACTTAGAATTGAAATTTATATTAATTTAAAATGTATAATTAATTAAAAAGAAATTATGATTTATAAAAGTAAAGAGAGCCAACTGCAGATTTACTATCTTTGCGGTTTTCACAGTTGGGAGGGGGGGGGGGGGGAGAGAGAGAGTTGCTATAGCACTAAGATACAGAATTCTCCTAAAACTATTCATTTGATTTATAGCAAAATTATCTAAATTAGAATTGACGTATACTAATTTAAAGTGTGAAAATAATTCTGAGTTGTAAAGAAAATCATTAATGTTGATTTAGTATCTACAAGATTAAATAGTGATGAATTTAAGGAGTCTATATTATACATTTTACATAGATTAATTGTGGACCTTTTAGCAGTGGTGGAGTGACCATAAGTGACTTCTAATTGATCTTTTTAGTAAATCCACTACTAATATAAGCTAATATCTCCATGTAGAATGACTGTGCATGAAACATCATATAATATTGATCGAAACTTCTTACAGAAATATCCACATTGATTGCAAGTAGATTACCTTTTGCCATGCAGGCTATCCCCCTCCCCCCCCCCCCCAGAGAAGGGGAGGGAAGTTACGGCTTGCAAAGAAATTTATCAGTCACTCACTCCAGTTATAAAGAAAGAGGCTTAACTCTGCAAAACTCATAACTCCATTTTTGTCATTTTACTCACTTTGCTTAAAATTCATAAAACCTGAAAACCTTTTCATTTTAATTGTCGCCATACTGTAAGCTGAAATGATTCATAAAGAGTAATTTAACCACAGGAAAACAAAATTTATCCATGGTAAAAAACAAGATTTAATTGATGAATGGTATGTTTTACATCAAAACTAATTAAAATGTAACATTTTAAAAGAAATATAGAAATATCTACTTTGGTTAAAATAAGCTTCAAATACTATATTTTACAAATGATAATGAATCACACTCAACCATACTATGTAGCGAAAAGGTAATAGATGGCTGATCATGTGATCTGATAAAGTCTTCCTATTGGCTGTGAATGGAAAATGTGAGTTTTGCAGCAAAATTCACAGTGGAGAATGTCAGTTTTTCAAGTAAATCAGGTTCTGAATACTAAATAAATATCAAAGAATGTGACTTTTTCAGGATACTACTTGATTCACATACCTACCACCATGAACAAGAATATATATAATAAAGAAAAGCTTTTCGACCAAAAATGGGGAAGAGTTTTACAACTAGACTCTTCAATACTGACTCAATTGATCAGATGACCTACCAATAAAATGCACTTACTCTTACTCTAGATCACTATATAGATTTAAATTGTCCTCTTCTAGATATATGTATATACAATCTGGTCGGTGTCTAACAGCCACTGGCTAATGGAAATGTCTGACTTCACCAGTGGTGAAGTCAGACATTTCCATTTGAGTTGGGGTATATCTTTCCATTTGTAAGGGCTTTTTATTATTCACCTACTCATACCTTTTAATTCTTTGTTATATTCTAATTGTATGACATAGAAGTATTAAAATATTGTAATATTTGTAATTTCATAATGAAAAAGATACATATTTTAAATACATGGAAGTATTTAAATCAATTTTCATAAGCAAGAGACCCATCCCCCGCCCTGTCTGTTCTCCTCTTCATGACATATAGTATTAGTATGGCAAAATTGCAACCATAATTATTTTAAATAACACTGAATTTGCACTTTTAATTCAATTTTCGTTTTCATTTGGTTACTGGACTTATTAAAGGTAGTGCATCAAAAATGCAAAAAAAAAAAAAACATGAAATATATTAAGAACGGCTAGTCCTAGAGTAATAGGGTTGGTCTTACTCTTTTCATTGTCAAAAGTTATATATAAAACAAGCATTTAATTGATACATTTGACCATACGTTGTCTTTTATTTTAAATTTTTGCGGGCCATTTCGTACAAAAAGGCAAATTTATCTTTTTTGAATCGTACCAAAATCTAATCAGCACCAAAAGGTATCCTTCATGTGACTTATCCACCAAATTTTGTGAAATTTGGTCATCTTCAGCTAGAGTGGATACAGGCAATTTTTGCGGGTTATTTTGCAAAAAAAAAGGCCGGTTTCGTTTATCCGGAATCGTACCAAAATTTAGTCATCACCAGGGTCACCCAAAAGGGACTTACCTACCAATTTTTTTTTAAAATAAGGTCAATTAGTTTTTGAGTTAAAGTGGATAAATTGCGCAGACGTCACGCTAAAAATAGTTTTTTCGTGTTCTAAAGGTCTTAAAACATGTAGATCCGTCGAAAACTTCTGTTGCGATTTTCGAAACGATTCCAATACTTTCCCTATACATTATCAAGTATTGCAGGGAAAGTAAAAATACAATTATATATATTTTGGGCTGCAATAATAAATTTGGAGGACGTAATTCATATCTATATAATAATCGTCTAACATGCTTTTGTCTTCATAAAACACAAAAGCCGCCGCATTCCCCAGAATATAGATACAGGTCCAATTGCAAATATCAGCAATGTACCTGTTTCGCGTTTATTATCGAGGAACGTAAACAGTTACGTTGGCCTCGTAACTGTTTACGTATTGGTTTTACGTTGCCTCGTTATACGCTCGTCAGTATGGAATAGCCGATATCTGCAGTATCAACAAGAAACTTGCTGTAAGCCACAATTTTTGCGAGCTTCTATGAGAACTGACAATTTCAGTTCTTCCATGTGGCCGGCATAAAGAACTTTGCCTGTGCAGTTTCGTGTGGCCTGAACTAAATTGTAAATGAATTTTATTTTGTTCACGCGGAAGGATTGAAATAGTCTGAGTGTCTCTATCTTTCCAGATTCCAGAAGCTCCTCGGTGACCTAGAAAACTGAATGTTTGCAAATATAGTATCGAACACAGGATAGATCTTAATGAAGTTTGATTTTCGACCCCCCCCCCCCTCACCTACACACACTTTCTGAGACAAAAAAAAATGGGGGCGGGGGGGGGGGGGTCCGAAAACTATTTTCGGACCTTTCAAAAGACCTCTCGTGGCCTAGAAAGCTGAATATTTACACATTTATTTTATCGTTCATGTCACAAACTCGACCCCCTCATTCCGTGGGACAGAGAAATGGTTTTATGGCATTTAAATTTTATTAGTTAAAAAGAACTACGTATAAATAAGATAGCCATGTGATAAGAGAGAAAGATAAGATAAACAAAACTACAGCGTTACGCAGTATTGCTTTATATTCAAATTGGCATCCTCATTTTAAAACTCTTTTAAAAAATCTCTTATTTTTTGGCAACAATACATATTCATGCCTTTCTTCTTATTATTAATATATATTTTAAAAATGAGAACTCGCAACACCTTTGATGCAATTGTAGTCACCAAATGTTCATGCGTCAGCCAGCCTCTATCAAGGAAGTATAAAGAATTTCTTATCAAAAATTGCATTTTGAATAATACAAAATTTAATATCTAAGTAAGTGAGTGAAATGTTATGCAAGATATGGTATTTTTCAAAGATTTAGACATCAAAATTTCTGTGTTTTGCATCTGTGCTTTCAAATAATCTATATTATTTGAAAGCCTCTTACTACCTACTCAGGGGTCCAGTAATTTTCCTATCGTTTCAAAAGATGCAGTGATGGGAACGTTAATCGTTTTTACGAATTGGGGTATGGAACCCCATAGCTTTCTAAAGGGGCGGGCTGTTCTCATAAAGTGTCTTATGTATAAACAGTACCGCTGACAGAATTTGCGGAACCTTATGCAGTAAATACATGGGTCCCTTTACTACCCAATTGTTGACCTTTTATCATATATATTTTTTATGCTGCTCGGGTCTCCGGGGTCTCTATACAATGTATAGTTCAAACGCGACCTCCTTTACCCGGTAGGTCGCAGTGTGTACAGGACATGGCTAAAAAATGGGTCAACCCATTAAGGCTGGTTCTTTTTTTTTTTTTTTAATCATACCAAAATCTAATCAACACCAGGGTAACCCACAAGTGACTTACACATCAAATTTAGTGAAATTTCGTCGAATAATTTTTGAGCTAGAGTGGATACATACATTGCACGGACAGACACGCACAAACACACAAAGCCGTCACGCTAAAAATAGTTTTCTCTCGGTTCTAGAGTGCTCGAAACGCGTAGATCCGTCGGAAATTCGAGTTGAGATTTTCGATACGATTCCAATACTCTTCCTTCCCTATACATTTCGATATATTGTGTTAATTATATAAGAATTAGTACTTGTATAAGTAGTAATTATATTGTGGGGATAAATATATATATTAGTAATTATATTGTGGGGATTAATATATATATTAGTAATTATATAAGAATACACAAGAAAAACTGCATTTTAATAAATAAAGCCCTTGGAGGGATGCATGCATGCCCCCCGGTCCACCACCTTCTCTGCTCTACTGACTATCGTATTCATATTCCAGATTGTTTAGGTCCATTTGTATCAATCAGTATTGGAATATAAAAAATTCTGATGTGGGCAGCACATGAATTTCCCTGCAGACTTAAATTCATATTTCTTTAATAGTTCATTAGATTGTGTTTAATTGCACCAAATAACACTAAATTTGCATTTTTAATTCAATGTTTGTTTTTATTTGGTAATTGGACATTTTCCCGATAGCGACGTAACAAAAATGCAAGAAATCTCAAATATCTTGAGAACGGTTAGTCTTAAAGTATAATGGAGTGTGTGTTATATTCTTTTCCTCGTCAAAAATTGCGTATAAATAAGAATTTAATTGATACATTTCAGCAAACGTAGTCTTTTTTTTTTTTTTACATTTTGGCGATTTTTGCAGGCCATTTCGTAAAAAAAGGCAGGTTCTGTTTTTACGAATCGTACCAAAAACTAATCAGCATCAGGGTCACATCCATTATCTACCAAATTTTATGAAATTCGGTCAATTAGTTTTTTAGTTAGAGTGGATACAAAATCTGCACAGACAGACACACACACAGACGTCACTCTAAAAATTGTTTTTTCGTATTCTAGAGGTCTCGAAACGTGTAGATCCGTCGAAAACTCGAGTTGCGATTTTCTGCATGTTTCCAATACTTTCCCTATACATTACCATGTATTGCAGGGAAAGTAAAAAATATATATTTTTATTAGCCAGCCTTCATTTAAAAATTTACGTAAAAGTTTTTAAGATATTTATTTTATCAAGTTGGTTGGTAGCAGGGCTGTCACCCCGATAAATTCACCGCATTCAGGTGATTTTTGTTAATATATGATTTTAATACTATTTACGCGTAGCTAGCTAACATCATTTTCCCGCATTTATATACCAGAACCAGACGAGGCATAAAAAGAGATTGTGCACTAGATCTTCAGAAACAAAATAGATACTAGAGTTTCCCCCTTTACATTCTTCCAAGAATTAGGAGGGCTGGACCAAAAGTATTTCCTTTTATGACCCCTCTCTTTTATAACCTTCAACCTGTCTGTGCCCTGAAGGGTAGAGGCGACCTTCAGAGCTGACAGTCCTTTTGCTCACTTGGTCAATTCGTGAAATGAACTTTCATAGTTTTCGTTTTGAAATAATAATTTTCATAATTAAAAAATTAACAGTGACTCCAGTTTAATGGAGATGAAATATTTTTGCGTGAATAGCATATTTCTTTGTAGGTGATTTACCTTCATAGACATTTTAAATACAGTTGAAAATATTAAAATATTGAAATTAAAACTACTTTTCAAAACAGTTCAAAATGTTAAAATATCAACAATAGGACCACCTTCCTAAAAAATTGTTCAGAATATTAAAATACCGAAATTGTAATCACTATAATTCGAAAACTAAGAAGCTGATCAAAAATCATATATATCCTTGTAGGGTTTTCAAAGGAGTACAAATTACTTTTTAGTTCATACCTAGCACTTTTAGTTTTATGTTAGTTAACACTTTCAGTATATATCAGGAATGTAAGAGTTCATACCTTTATTCTGATAATGATTGTGAGACAAACAGAACTAAATACTATATTAATGTTTGAAAAAGTTGAATGAAGACTCGGACACTATAGAGACTGGACTGGGTAGTATAATACCAACAGATACAAAGTATTAAATACACGAGAGCGTATCTTGAAAACTAAAAGTTCTCTATGAACAATAAGAGAGTAATTTGTAGATCTTTGAACCCCTATAAAGATATATAAATGGATTTTTGATCAGATTTTTAGTTTTCAAAATATGATGATTTCGATATTTTAATATTTTGAACTATTGCACTAGTATCTGTGCGTGTATGTGTCTGTGAGATATGGACACCAAGCCAAAAATAAATACTTGTATCGCTATGAAATCTTATTTTGTCACGATATTACGTGGAAACATTGAAACTAATTAGAATATTTTGTGCTTTACACTATTAAAACACAAATTATTCGAATTTCAGAAAAAATCAGAAATTTCGAAAATTTCCTGTAAGAGTCCATTGAAGCTTATAGAAATGATATATGGAGATATAAGAATCAAATATATTTTTGCTACCTACCGCTTGCCCCCCCCCCCCCCCTCCTCCAACGAAAAATTATTGCGACGGTACTGATTAAATTAATTCGGGTGACAAACCTGTTGAAAAATAATTTGAAAAAATAATTTTATTTTTCATTTCTACTAAAAATTAAAATATTATCTGTGTACGAAATCCGATAAAATAATAATTGTCTTTTGATATTAATTATAAAAGTAGACCTAAACACTATGGAATATAAATGTATGAGAAATTCGAGTGAAAACCCCTAATATTTCTTATAATTTCTTATAAAATATACGAGGAGCTACATAAAAAAACTAGATTGACCGAAAATGTGGAGATCATACTGAAACTTAAAAATGAAATTCCCTGAGTTTTTCAGAATTTTTTTTTTTAATCACGAAATTTTTTAATCTATAATTATTTTATATACTGAAAAAATTGAAATTCAGTAACTGACAATAAAATTTAGTAGGAACGATTTGCAAATCATGAAATCTATGGCGTTAAATTTCAAAAATTTTGGTATCAAATATAATAATAATAAAAAAAGAATATAAAATCATTTTTAATATTTCAAATGACACAATTTAAAAAAGTATTCAAAAGTCAGAACATTGCTCCTCCTAATTTTTTACTTTCCCTGTAATACATGGTAATGTATAAAGTATTGGAATCATACTGAAAATCACAACTCGAGTTTTCGACGGATCTACACGTTTCGAAACCTCTAGAATACGAAAAAACCATTTTTAGGGTGACGTCTGTGTGTGTGTCTGTCTGTCTGTGAAGATTTTGTATCCACTCTAACTAAAAAACTAATTGACGAATTTCATAAAATTTGGTAGGTAAGTCACTTGTGGGCGAATCTGGTGCTGATTAGTTTTGGGTACAATTCGTGACAAAAGAACCCACCTTTTTCTGCGAAATGGCCCGCAAAAGCTTGTATCCACTCTAACTGAAAAACTAATGGACCGAATTTCACAAAATTCGATAGATAAGTCTCTTGTGGGTCACCCTGGTGCTGATTAGATTTTGGTACGATTCGGAAAAAAATAACCTGCCTTTCATTTGCAAAATAGCCATTAAAAATCGTCAAAATCTGAAATAAAAAAACTATGCATGCTCAAATATATCCGTTAAATGATTGTTTTATACGTAAAGTTTAACAAAGAAAAGAATAAGACCAATCCCGTTACACTAGGACTAGCCGTTCTCGAGATATTTTAGTATTTTGGGTATTTTATCTACGCCACCTTTGAAAATAAGTTCAGTTAGCAAATGAGAACGAAAAGTGCATTTAAAGTGTAAATTCAGTGTAACTTCAACTAATTACGCTTGTTATTTGATGCAATTAAACTCAATTTAATGAATGAATTTAACTCAATTTAAGAATGTGGATATGTCTGCAGGAAAAGTCATGTGCTACCCACATCAGATTTTTTACTTTCCCTACAATAAATACATGGTAATATAAGTATTGGAATCATGCCGAAAATGGCAACTCGAGTTTTCGACGGATCTACACGTTTCGGGACCTCTAGAATATGAAAAAACTATTTTTAGCGTGACGCCTGTGTGTGTGTCTGTCTATGGAATGTATGTATTCACTTAAAGCAAAAACTAATGGACCGAATTTCATAAAATTTAGTAGTCTCTTGTGTGTGACCCTGTTGCTGACTAGTTTTTAGTACGATTCGGGATAAAAGAACCCGCCTATTTTTGCGAAATGGCCCGCAAAAATTGCCTGTATCCACTTTAGCTGAAAAACTAATGGACCGAATTTAACAATATTCGGTAGATAAGTCGCTTGTGGGTCACCCTGGTGCTGATTATTAGATTTTGGTATGATTCGAAAAATAATAACCTGCCTCTTTTTGCAAAATGGCACGCAAAAATCGTCGAAATCTAAAATAAAAAAACTACGTATGCTGAAATATATCCATTAAATCTTGTTCCATACTTAATTTTTAACGATGAAAAGAATAACACCAACTCCCCCCCCCCTCCCCATTACACTACGATTAGCCGTTCTCGAGATATTTTTTAGTTTTTTCGTATTTTCTCTACGCCACTTTGAAAATAAGTCCAGTTACCAAACGAGAGAGAAAATTGAATTAAAAGTGAATTAAATTTAATTAAAATAAAGAGAACGTGGATATAAGTCTGCAGGGAAAGTCATGTGCTGCCCACATCAGATTTTTACTTTCCCTGCAATACATGGTAATGTATAGGGAAAGTATTGGAATCATGCCGAAAATCACAACTCGAGTTTTCGACGGATCTACACGTTTCGAGACCTGTAGAATACGAAAAAACCATTTTTAGCGTGACGTCTGTGTGTGTGTCTGTCTGTGCAGATTTTGTATCCACTCTAACTAAAAAAGTAATCGACCGAATTGCATAAAATTTGGTAGGTAAGTCACTTGTGGGCGACTCTGGTGCTGATTAGATTTGGGTACGATTCGGGATTAAAGAACCCGCCTTTTTTTGCGAAATGGCCCGCAAAAGCTTGTATCCACTGTAACTGAAAAACTAATGAACCGAATTTCACAAAATTTGGTAGATGAGTCACTTATGGGTTACCCTGGTGCTGATTAGATTTTGGTACGATTCGAAAAAAATAACCTGCCTTTTTTTTGCAAAATGGCCCGCAAAAATCGTCAAAATCTAAACTAATGAACTAGATATACTCAAATATATCCATTAAATGCTCGTTTAATACGTAATTTTTAACGACGAAAAGAAAAAGATCAACCCCATTACACTAGGACTAGCCGTTCTCGAGATATTTTAGTTTTTCGTATTTTCTCTACGCCACCTTTAATAATAAGTCCGGTTACCGAATGAAAACGAAAATTGAATTAAAAGTGAAATAAATTTAAAAATAAATAAAGAGAACGTGAATATAAACGTCTGCAGGGAAAGTCATGTGCTGCCCACATCAGATTTTTACTTTCTCTGCAATACATGGTAATGTATAGGGAAAGTATTGGAATCATGCCGAAAATCACAACTCGAGTTTTCGACGGATCTACACGTTTCGAGACCTCTAGAATATGAAAAAACCATTTTTAACGTGACGTCTGTGTGTGTGTCTGTCTGTCTGTGCAATGTATATATCCACTCTAATTCAAAAACTAATGGACCGAATTTCATAAAATTTGGTAGGTAAGTCACTTGGGTATGACCCTGGTGCTGATTAGTTGTTGGTACGATTCGTAAAAACAGAACCCGCATTTTTTGTGAAATGGCCCGTAAAAATTCCATGTATCCACTCTAGCTAAAATACTAATTGACCAAATTTCACAAAATTTGGTGGATAAGTTACTTGTATGATACTCTGGTGCTGATTAGATTTTGGTATTTATCGGAAAAGAGCAACCTGCCTTTTTTTACGAAATGGCCCGCAATAATGTCATGTATCCACTCTAGCTAAACTATTAATTGGCCAAATTTCACAAAATTTGATAGATAAGTTACTTGGGGAATACTCTGGTGCTGATTAGATTTTGGTATTATTCGGAAAAGAACAACCTGCCTTTTTTTACGAAATGGCCCTCAAAAATCCCAAAATCTAAAAAAAGCTACATATGTTCAAATATATCAGTTAAATTCTTGTTTTATACGTAATTTTTTATGAGGAAAATAATAAGAACAACTCTATTACTCTAGGACTAACCATTCTCGAATTATTTAAGATTTTTCTAATTTAGTTATGCCACTTTTAAAAAAATGTCTAATTACCAAATAAAAACAGAAATTAAATTAAAAATGCAAATTCAGTGTTATTTTGTCCAATTAAACTCAATTTGATGAATTATTAAAGAAAAAAATATGAATTTGAGTCTGCAGGGAAAGTCATGTGCTGCCCACATCAGATTTTTACTTTCCCTGCAATACATGGTAATGTATAGGGAAAGTAATGGAATCATGCCGAAAATCGCAACACGAGTTTTCGACGGATCTACACGTTTGGAGACCTCTAGAATACGAAAAAACTATTTCTAGCGTGGCGTGTGTCTGTCTGTGTATCTGTCTGTGTGTCTGTGCAATGTATGTATCCACTCTAACTCAAAAACTAATGGACCGAATTTCATAAAATTTGGTACGTAAGACTCTGGATCGTGACCCTGGTGCTGATTAGTTTTTGGTACAATTCAGAAAAAAAGAACCCGCCTTCTTTTGCGAAATGGCCCGCAAAGATCTCATGTATTCACTCTAGCTGAAATACAAATTGGCCAAATTACACAAAATTTGGTAGATAAATCACATGTTGGATACTCTGGTGCTGATTAGATTTTGGTACGATTCGGAAAAGAACAACCTGCCTTTTTTTACGAAATGGCCCGCAAAAATCGCCAATATCTAAAAAAAGACTACGTATGTTCAAATGTATCAATTAAATGCTTGTTTTATACGTAATTTTTGACGAGGAAAATAATAAGAACGATTCTATTACTCTAGGACTAACCGTTCTCGAGATATTTGACATTTTTCGCATTTTTTTATGCCGCCTTTGGAAAAATGTCCAATTACCAAATAAAAGCAGAAATTAATTAAAAATGCAAATTTAGTGTCATTTTGTGCAATTTAACTCAATTTAATGAGTTTTTAAAGAAATAAAGAAAACATGAATTTGAGTCTGCAGGGAAAGTCATGTGCTGCCCACATCAGATTTTTACTTTCCCTGCAATACATGGTAATGTATAGGGAAATTATTGGAATCATGCCGAAAATCGCAACTAGAGTTTTCGACGGATCTACACGTTTCGGGACCTCTAGAATACGATAAAACCATTTTTAGCGTGACGTCTGTGTGTGTGTCTGTCTGTACAGATTTTGTACATAAAATTTGGTAGGTAAGTCACTGGTGGGCGAATCTGGTGCTGATTAGTTTTGGGTACGATTCGCGATAAAAGAACCGGCCCATTTTTGCGAAATGGTCCGCAAAAATTGCCTGTATCCACTCCGGCTGAAAAACAAATGAGACCGAATTTCAGAAAATTGGGTAGATAAGTCGCTTGTGAGTCACCCTGGTGCTGATTAGATTTTGGTATGATTCGGAAAAAAATAACCTGCCTTTTTTTTTTGTGAAATGGTCAGCAAAAATCTTCAAAATCTAAAATAAAAACTACGTATGCTTGTTTTATACGTAATTTTTAACGAAGAAATGAATAAGACTAACCCCATTACACTATAGGACTAGCCGTTCTCGAGATATGTTAGGTTTTTCGTATTTTCTCTGAGCCACCTATGAAAATAAGTCCACTTACCAAATGAGAACGAAAATTGAATTAAAAGCGAATTAAATTTAATTAAAATAAAGAGAACGTAGATTTAAATCTGCGGGGAAAGTCATGTGCTGCCTAAATCAGATTTTTTGTGTTTATTTGGTAATTAGACATTTTTTCGAAATCGGCGTAACAAAAATGCAAGAAATCTCAAATATCTTGAGAACGGTTAGTCCTAAAGTACAATGGAGTTGATCTTATTCTTTTCATCGCTAAATATTACGTATAAAACAAGAATTTAATCGATACATTTGAGCATACAGCATATATTACTTAGTCTTTTTTTTAGATTTTGGCGATTTTAGCTGGCCATTTCGTAAAAAAAGGCAGGTTGTTCTTTTCCGAATCGTACCAAGATCTAATCAGCACCAGAGTATCCCACAAGTAATTTATCTAGAAAATTTTATGAAATTTGGTCAATTAGTATTTTAGCTAGAATCACGACATGGAAACTAAAGTAGATGCATAACTAGAACAACTTCTAGTTATGCATCTACATAAACCAGCAAATTTAAAAAAAAAGCAAATATCAAGTCTATAAAAATAAAAAAAATCTAAATTACCAGCAAATATCAAGTCTATTGACCCTACACATGATAACCACTATATTTTGAAAACTAAGAATCCGATCCAAAAATCTTGTATACGGCTTTTGAATAGCTAAGAATTATTTTCTTACTGTTCATAAATAGTTCTTTAGTATTCGAGATATAAGCATTACAAACTTGAAAAATGGAATTTTTTCTATATTCTTCAACTTGATGAATACTAAAAAACTAGAAAAGCTTTGTAAAAACAAATTATTTATCTAGAAATTCGACTTCTTAATACAAATTTTTGTAGCTTATAATTTATAAGACATTTTGGGTGGAAGTTCGCTAAGTGAAGCGTAAAGTCGCTCAGACAAAAACTGAAGTTCAAAAAAAAAAAAAAAAGTTCAAATTATTAAAATATTTAAATTATTTGTGTATATTCCTATATGTCATCCTATTTTTTCTAAGAAAAGCAAATATTGTTTGTATTTTTCGTAACTCTCCGATTTCAGCCAAAGATACCCCAAATATAGATGTTATTCGCATCAAAATGATAAATGTATATTTTAGACAAAAAAAAAAAAATTACGCTTACATAAACACGTAAATGTAATTTCATTCATGTTACTTTCTACTTTCTGATGGGACAAGCGAGAGAGACCTCAGCCAAGCTTTGACTTCTATTTCTAAACGCAACGTGTACATGTGGAAGTACTATACTATCCCCTCCTCTCCCCCCCACCAAAAGAAAAAAAAAATCATTCCCCATCTCCCGTATTCTTCCCAATAATTGAAGGTCACGGCAAAGAATATACATATACATGGTCACGGTGTTGTCTGACGGGAGGGTTTCTTCAGCAGCTAACACTGACTTTTTTTTTGTTGTTGTTGCTGTTCTCTATGCCCCATGAGGCCAGGGTTTGACAATTATCACTTTGAATGAGTATACATATTGTCTATATATTCAAGTTTATGCTATACTTACTTAAAACAATAATTACAATTACGTTCTACTGCAATTTTTTTCTAATGACAAAATGGACTATTGTACCCGGGAAATAACCGCATATCTGCAACCAAAAAAAATTCCGAGAAAAAATTTTATGTGCCACTTTTTTGTAAACCTTTATAGAGACAGACAAATTCAGTTTTACCACGCAGTCAGCTTAAAATTTCTTCAAAAGAGATTAAACTTACTTTGCAACAATGAAGTTTCTACTTGCAGTACCCGCCTACAACAGCACTGTCCCATGAAATAAATTGCTGTTTGTGTATTGTGTAAAGACAAAATACAAAACTATTACAAATGGTGTCTTACAAATACCATTGTAATACACTATTTGTAATAGTGTCTCACGAGGGATTACAAATATAGTGTTTTCTCTCGTAAATGGAACTAGCTACATCCACGAGAATGATATGAGTCAATTCGTCGCGTAATATTTCATAAGGAAAGTCAACCTATTTAATGATACTTATTATTATTTCAATTTTATGTAAATCTTTATATAAATGTGTAATATCGCGAAAACGGTTCGTACCAGAGTTATAAAATGAATGCCATGCATTTTCTAACGATAAATGACATACAAATAATTATTTATTTAATATTATTAAATATCCTGTCGTTGCGTCATTCTCCGTTTGTAATAACCGTACCAAATTTCATTTAAATAGCTTGTTTCCACTCGTTTCTAAAATAACGCTCATCCATGAAAGGATTACACATCACTTCAAAAACGACCTCAGGAATATTTAAAACATGTAAATCAATCGAAAACTCGAATTCGAAACCATTACAATATTTCCTCTATGAATTAATTATATTATAGTATACACTATATATACTATAGTATATACTTCATTTTTTGACGTAATTTGCATTCAAACCTATGCAGTATATACATAGATCGATGCGTAATAAGTAAAACAGCATTCAGCTGAAAACACTAAACAGCAATTCGCGCAAAAAAAAAAAAAAAAAATCTGATGTGGGCAGCACATGACTTTCTCTGCAGACTCAAATTCACGTTCTCTTTATTTCTTCAATAATTCATTAAATTGCATCAAATAACAAGCGTAATGAATTAAAATTACACTGAATGTACACTTTAAATTCAATTTTCGTTCTCATTTGGTAACTTGACTTAGGGGTACAGAAAATGCGAAAAATCTAAAATATCTCGAGAACGGCTATTCTTAGTGCAATGGAGTTGATCTTATTCTTTTCATCGCTAAATATTACGTATAAAACAAGCATTTAATTGTTATATTTGAGCATATGCAGTATTTTATTTCAGATTTTGACGATTTTTGTAGGCCATTTTGTAAAAACAGGAAAGTTATTTTTTTCCGAATCGTACCAAAATCTAATCAGCACCAGGGTAACCCACAAGTGACTTATCTACCAAATTTTGTGAAATTTGATCTCTTAGTTTTTCAGCTAGAGTGGATACAGGGAATTTTTGCGGCCCATTTCGCGAAAAAAGGAGAGTTATTTTATCCCGAATCGTACCCAAAACTATTCAGCATCATGGTCACACACAAATAACTTACCTACCAAATTTTGTGAAATTCAGTTCATTAGTTTTTTAGTTAGAGTGGATACATGCATTGCACAGACACATAGACTGACAGACACACACACGCTAAAAATAGTTTTTTCGTTTCTAGAGGTCCCAAAACATGTAGATCTGTCGAAAACTCGAGTTGCGATTTTTGGCATGATTCCTATATACTTTCGTTATACATTACCATGTATTGCAGGGAAAGTAAAAAAAAAAAAACCTTGAAAAGAGCAAAAACATTGTTATGATATGCGTAAATGACGTAACGATGCAACGCAATGGCGTGAATATTTAATAAATAAAAATGTTCAGCGAGATGAAACTATGTGCCGAGTTTTAGTTCTCTTCATGATCTAGAAGCTGAGAACGAGCCCGTGAAAGATGTTGAATGACGGGACAGAGTCCATCTGAAGTTAAGGCAAAATGAGTAGTTTATCAAAATATAATAATAATAATAATAATAATTTCCAGTTATTTACAGAATATAGGATGTAAATTTGCAAATTCTTGCCTTAAAAAAGAAATATCATATTATAATACTGCAGAAAAACAGATTTAACAACACATTAAATATTTGGGTAGGTAGACAGTAGTTTTAAATTTCATGGAACCGAGGAAACGTGTATAAATACAAAAAATCTGATGTGGACAGCACATGACTTTCCCTGCAGACTTATATTAACGTTCTCTTTATTTTAATTAAATTTATTTCACTTTTAATTCAATTTTCGTTCTCATTCGGAAACCGGACTTATTTTCAAAAGTGGCGCAGAGAAAATAAGGAAAACTAAAATATCTCGAGAACGGCTAGTCCTAGTGTAATGGGGTTGGCCTTATTATTTTCGTCGTTAAAAATTACGTATTAAACGAGCATTTAATGGATATATTTGAGTATACCTAGTTCTTTAGTTTAGATTTTGACGAATTTTTGCTGGCCATTTTGCAGAAAAAGCCAGGCTATTTTCTTCCGAATCGTACCAAATTCTAATCAGCACTAGGATAACCCACAAGTGACTCACCTACCGAATTTTGTGAAATTCGGTCCATTAGTTTTTCAGTTAGAGTGGATACAAGCTTTTGCGGGCCATTTCGCAAAAAAAAGGCGGGTTCTTTTATTCCAAATCGTTCCCAAAACTAATCAGCACCAGACTCACCCACAAGTGACTTACCTACCAAATTTTGTGAAATTCGGTCGATTAGTTTTTTAGTTAGAGCGGATACAAAATCTGCACAGACAGACGTCACGCTAAAAATAGTTTTTTCGTATTCTAGAGGTCTCGAAACGTGTAGATCCGTCGAAAACTCGAGTTGCGATTTTCGGCATGATTCCAATACTTTCCCTATACATTACCATGTATTGCAGGGAAAGTAAAAAGGGCATTGCCCGAGATTTAAAGCAGGAATTAATTACATTCATTCATTCATCCAATTTTTACAAAAGCGTAGTCGATCGCTGCGCGAGCTCATACGCGGCTGAGCTCGGCCCGATAAAAAATAAATCTGTATTAAGCGTTTTTTCTCAGGAGCCGAGATACCTTTGTATCTAATTTCATGGCTGTACTGCGATTAGATTTTTCCGCTATAGACGGCACAAACACCTTTTACTTTCCCTGTAATACATGGTAATGTATAGGGAAAGTATTGGAATCATGTCGAAAATCGCAACTCGAGTTTTCGACGGATCTACACGTTTCGAGACCTCTAGAATACGAAAAAACTATTTTTAGCGTGACGTCTGTGTGTGTGTCTGTCTGTCTGTGCAGATTTTGTATCCACTCTAACTAAAAAACTAATTGACCGAATTTCATAAAATTTGGTAGGTAAGTCACTTGTGCACGAATCTGGTGCTGATTAGATTTGGGTATCACTCGGGTTAAAAGAACCCGCCTTTTTTTGCGAAATGGCCCGCAAAAGCTTGTATCCACTCTAACTGAAAAACTAATTGACCGAATTTCACAAAATTTGGTAGATAAGTCGCTTGTAGGCCACCCTCTGGTGCTGATTAGATTTTGGTATAATTCGAAAAAAAATAACCTGCTTTTTTTTGTAAAATGGCCCGCAAAAATCATCAAAATCTAAACTTAAGAACTTCGTATGCTCAAATATAGCCATTAAATGCTTGATTAATACGTAATTTTTTAGCGAAGAAAAGAATAAGACCAACCCCATTACACTAGGACTAGCCGTTCTCGAGATATTTTAGTTTTTCGTATTTTTCCTACACCATTTTTGAAAATAAGTCCAGTTTTCAAATGAGAACGAAAATTGAATTAAAAATTAATTAAATTTAATTTAAATAAATAGAACGTGAATATAAGTCTGCAGGGAAAGTCATGTGCTGCCCACATCAGATTTTTTACTTTCCCTGCAGTACATGGTAATGTATAGGGAAAGTATTGGAATCATGCCGAAAATCGCAACTCGAGTTTTCGACGGATCTACACGTTTCGAGACCTCTAGAATATGAAAAAAACTAAAAAACTATGAAAATAACTAAAAAACTAATGGGCCGAATTTCACTAAATTTTGTAAGTAAGTCACTTGTGGGCGGGGCTGGTGCTGATTAGTTTTGGGTACGATTCGGAATAAAAGAACCCGCCTTTTTTTGCGAAATGGCCCGCAAAAGCTTATATCCACTCTAGCTGAAAAACTAATGCACCGAATTTCACAAAATTCGGTAGATGAGTCACGTATAGGTCACCCTGGTGCTGATTAGATTTTGGAACGATTCAGAAAAAAATAACCTGCCTTTTTTTGCAGAATGGCCCGCAAAAATTGTCAAAATCTAAAAAGCTACGTATGCTCAAATATATCCATTCAAATGCGTAATTTTTAACGAAGAAGAATAAAACCAACCCCATTACACTAGGACTAGCCGTTCTCGAGATATTTTAGTTTTTCGTACTTTTCCTACACCACCTTTGAAAATAAGCGCGATTACCGAATGAGAACGAAAATTGAATAAAAGTGAAATAAATTTAATTAAAATAAAGAGAACGTTAATATAAGTTTGCAGGGAAAGTCATGTGCTGCTCACATCAGATTTTTTATTATAAGGACAGGGTAAATAATATGGAATATTAGTACATATATATAAAAAGTCGAGTGGAGACTCATACTGCAGATATTTAAAGGAGAGACCTCTTATATGATTCGGAAAAGCTTTATTACAGGGAATTAAAAAATATATATCTAGAGTAAGTCTTCACTGGACATACATAGTGTTTAGGTCTACTTCTATATAATTATCACAAAATATACATTTCTCACGAAACTATTTGTCAACCAATTGCTTAAATTATGTCATAAAAGTTAAAGGAGCAGTAGTTATAAAAGGGGCATTCTGCGGCGGATCGGGGAGGTGGCTCAGGAGGAGAGGCCCTCTTTGGGAGGATGCCTCTTTGGAGTGTCTTCCCTCTTTGGAGTGGACCCTCCTTGGAGGGTCTTGAGACCCCCAGGAGGGAGGATGCCTCTCTTGAGAGGATCCTCTTTGGGAGGATGCCCCCCTCCCCTCTTTTGGAAGTTTGGTGAGGTGGTGCAGCACCCAATGCCTCTCTTGGGAGGATGCCTCTTTCCTAGTATTGCGAAAGAGGGCAATTGCGAAGTCTTTCACGGAGGCATGATGACTCATACGGAGTGAGTTTCACTCCGAGTCTTGAGAGGGAATGTCACAATCGCTGACTGACCCTTGACCTGAGGAAGTGGTTTCAAGGGATTTCGCAATCACATAATCTGGAAATGACGTGTCGCGCCTTGGAGCTCCTTAGCACACGTCCTCCCTCTCTGCTGGTCAGCGACAGAGTGAAAGATCTTATCAGCGTGACGTAGTTAAAGCGCCCTCTGGCGAATTTTGATGAAGTGCTGCCATCTATCGGCATTTTTTTCCAAAAGAATTTAATGTTTCACTGGTCAGGAGCTGGATTCGAACTTGGGCCCAACTGATTAGAAGCCGAGCGTCTTACCATCGTGCCAAAGCACCCGTGCTTTATAGTAAGTTATCTTCGAAGTGTACCTTATCAGCGGAAGTTAGATTATTTTTCAAAGTTCATTCGAATCGCTCGGTGAATAGTGAGGTGTTTTAAAACAGAATGCTACGGAGTGAATATAAAATTGCGTATTATAACATTATGATTTTTTTTTAAAACAAATGTATACACAAACTTTAAAAACACGAATGTAATAATTAGCTAAAATTGTATTCAGTGGATTTTTTTTTTTTTTTTTTAAATAAATCAATACGATTTTTATAATAATAACGAAATGATTTCGAATGTTTAAAAACAAATTGATTACGGATTTCCAATGAACACACAAATTGTGTTCAGTGAATACCATTCGACCATTTTAAGTGTTGTGTATCTAAAAACAAATGTATACACAAACTTTAAAAACACGAATGTAATAATTAGCTAAAATTGTATTCAGTGGATTTTTTTTTTTTTTTTTAAATAAATCTAACTATCAATACGATTTTTATAATAATAACGAAATGATTTCGAATGTTTAAAAACAAATAGAATACGGATTTACAGTGGACACAAAAATTGTGTTCAGTGAATAGGATTCGACCCTTTTAAGTGTTGTGGATTTAAAAACAAATGTATGCACAATATATTTGACAACCTTTAAAATAGTGCATTTAGTTAAAATGAAGTGAACAAGATTTGACCATTCTAAGTGTGTGTGTGTGTGATTTTTTAAACATAAATCTAACAGCATATACGACTAGTAACGAAATGATTTTTTTTTCTTTTTATAAAAATAATAATGAAAATTAGAACTCACGGAACGACGTCTTCACTACCCGCTGGACAAACTCCAAATGAGTGATACACTCTCATTACGCTATTAAAAATTAGATCTTATCTACAATGACGTCAGCATTATGAGGTGTTGCCACCTATTTTTTTTCTAATAATATATTTTTAATAGTTGGATACTTCAACGGTCTGATTTGCTACACGTAATCTGAAACACATCACTTTAATGATATTGTGCATTGAATATGATTTGACCATTCTAAGTGTGTGTGTGATTTTTTAAAAATAAATCTAACAGCATATACGACTAGTAACGAAATGATTTTTTTTCTTTTTATAAAAATAATAATGAAAATTAGAACTCACGGAACGACGTCTTCACTACCCGCTGGACAAACTCCAAATGAGTGATACACTCTCATTACGCTATTAAAAATTAGATCTTATCTATAATGACGTCACCAGTATGAGGTGTTGCCATCTATTTTTTCTAATAATATATTTCTAGTAACTGGATACTTCAACGGTCTGATTTGCTACACGTAATCTGAAACACATAGCTTTAATAATATTGTGCATTGAATATGATTTGACCATTTTTTTAAAGTGGTGGGTGTAATTGAAATATCGAAGTTTAGAATTTAACAAGCTAACGAACTTTCACCCCCAAAATTTTAGCATTCAGTTTAAATAAAACCCAATGAATATGATATCACCATTTTCACATCGTAATTTTACTACCATTATAGAACTTAGAAGTGAGTGTACATTATTTTTTTCAGGACACCAATACATTTTAAAATCTATTGAATAGGAATAGACCATTTTGCACATATATGTACCTAGATTTCAACACCCGGTATTAAAACCTGCTAAACATGAAACGAGTAAGTATTGTGTGAGATTTTATCACACTAACTTTCAAACTTTTTAAATTTTTAAAAATGTCCGAAATAGTTGTATTTCATCGGTAGACATAAATTGTATGGAACACATTTTTATGAAAAAAATATCTGTTTCGACAGCTTTTAAAAATAGATTTCTACAGTTGTACACTACGGTTCTAGAATTTTCTAAATACGAATCGACTGTTTGAACTACCAATGGTGGTTTTACCGATGCAAATATTTACAGGACAAATATTTCAATGAAACCGAACTTAGTTGAAGCTTCTAAGTTTGAATATTTAGAATCATTTCATATAATTTTTATATTCACATTGAAAATAGTTAACAAAATTGGAACTCACAGAGCGACAACTTACTGTCCACACTCCAAATGAGTGATACACTCTTATTACATTATTAAAAATTAGATCTTATCTATAATGATGTCATTATGTTGCCGTATTGCCACCACACAATTATTCTTTCCAAATTATGCATTTTTTCTTTTTTCTTTTTAATAACTTGCTACTGTCTTATGCTATCCATTTTCATTTTTTTTTCATATAAGCAGATATTCCATATACCTTCTAAATGTTAAGTTATAATTTAAAAAAAAAAAAAGCATTAGAGGTGTATTTTACGTCTGAATTCGTCCAAGTGGAAATCCGACAATTGCAAATGCATGATTGCATCCTCACATTTCAATAGACACCACTAAAATGTGTGGATCTTATTTTGAAAAAGCTGCTCTCAGAAAGAATATGTATATGAATACATATTTTCCATAAATATACCCCCTCCCCCCACAATACACACAACATGCAGGCCAAAGACTCACCCAAAATACATTCCAAATCGGCTCTATAGCTTATCGCGCTTATCAGTGTAACAGATAGTGACCCAAAGTTCATGTTCGCAAAGCGAGTTAATTGCAATGTTATTGTTTTAAGCAGTTCCCATATTTAAATGAAAAATTTATCAAATTATACAATACATACAAGAGCTGGAAGATCATAGCATTTCAATATTATAGAATACTCACGAATGTTTTTTTTTTTTTCCCCATTTAAAATTATCAAATTTTAATGCAATTTGACAAAAATTGCACAATACTTAGTGTATGACTATCAAATAAGAGCTAGGTTTTATTGTTACAACAACGTTTAAGATCATTAAACGAGTATATATATATATATATATTTTTTTTTTAAAGAAGAATAGTATATAACTTACTGTTTTTAAGGATAGGTGATTGTTAACATTGAATTTAAATGAAAGAGTGACCCTCTGAGACAAGTACAGTACATTGCAATAACATTAAAAAATATGAAAGATATGCAATTAACACCTTAAAAGAAACATGTAATGAGTTTTGATATCTTAATACGAGACATTATTGACATGCACATAGAAATGTCACAATTTTGTGGCTGTAGGTGCTCCATAAGACCCCTCTGCTCTTAATAAATGATCCCATTTGAATGTACATATTTAACAACACACAGAAAATGACAGGACCACAACAAAATTTTACACCTATTACAGAATAACTCCCAACTTCGTAGATTTTTAAGAAACTACAGTCGAATTTTCACCGATTCTTAGAGATTGAAACACAGCATTGTTTATGAATCTTCATACTTTAGAGAATGGAACATAAATTAGCATTTATTTTGAATGAATTCAGAATTTTGACATTGATTATAAATTTATGATTTAAACTCTGTAAAGTGTAAATATCTTTTGTCATGGATCTCACACTGTAGACATTTGATATGATTCGAATAAATCTATTTTTAATTTTTTATATTTTATTTTAAAAAGTGAGATTAGTAAACCTGTTACACTTGAATGCATAGATACATAACTCACAACAATATAACATTTCTTAAATGGAACATGCTAAAAAAAAAAAAAAAAATTAGCTAATGAGTATAAATAAGGAATTCAATTTGAAAGATAAAAACCATTTAATGAATCTATTATTAATGAAATACACATTAACCATTATCACTTGTACATTTAAACAAATAAGTTAAAATAATTTCCTTATCGCACTTTCATAGTCCTCTGATTTGAATGACTCGAAAAAATTTCTATCATAGCAGTAAAAGACTTCTTCACCACGCAACAAAACTTTCTTAGCAATGTTATTAATGTCAAGATTTAGAAGTACTTGTTCAGACACTCTGTCAAACATTTGTAATGGAGTGCTGTAAAAACATTCATGGTAACTTAAATCTTCAACTTGACCAACACATTTGAAAAGTTTTCTTACATGACACATGATGTTGTCATGAATACAAGAGATTAATTGTTCGAATGCAAAATTTTTGTCACAAATAAGTGATGGTAGAAAGGTTATAGTGTTCTTTATTTTTAATATTTGAGCAGGAAGCCACTCTATAAATATACTTTCTCGAAGATGTATACTAATGTTGTTAACACTATTCTGTAAACATGCTATTTGATTTTTATCTAAGGTAATATGACACTGTGTTAGACAAAATTTTGAATCATATAATTGAATTATTTTCTGCAGATGCAATTTTCCGTTGTCATTGAAACAGAACAACTCATTGCGACTGACGAAAGAGGTATCTGCATATAGAATATTGAACGACCACAATTTTTGAGAAAATTCACTCCATGTAGCCGGTGACAGTGTAACACCTTCACGCGTAGGCTGTAATTCATTTCGATCGTTAGAGAGATATTTCCATATATACACTTTTAACTTCCCATGACGAAGTTTCAAATACACATACACATTAGAACCTAAATGCCAACGACGGAGTGCATCTTGCATAAAATCTGAAGAAGTAGATTCAGTCGAAACTGATTCTGCATTGGAAGATAACAGTCCACTATGTGTTAGAGCACAAGAAAGCAGATCATGAGTTCAGTTTTCAACCTCGGTGAGAACTTGTGAATTGACAACGGTAGATGTTTCTGCTGGGGTTTTGGAAGACATAAGATAGGTTTCTAACCAATCCACAGCAAATTTTTGTGAGGGTGAATTAATCACATCTGAGACAATGTCCACAGATTTTGTTTCTTCTAGGGCAGGAACAGTCAACTCCGCACTATTTACACTAGAAATTATTTGCTCGAGTGATGGCATACTTTGAATTTTAGACATTCTTTTTAGATAGTAACATCCAACTACGACATTCACAGTATAAGATTTATTTTTAAAACCCTAACATCTTAAAACATTATAATTCTGTCACAGCTATGAGCGAAGCAAACCTATCCACACAACGTCCAAAGTTGAAATGACTTATCAAACAACTTCATAAGTATAATCACGTAACCTAAATCGAGTGTCGTGTGCAAACAGATCACATAAGATATGAAGTGATTAGAACTTATAATTTTTAATGAATCGTACAACATTATATTGTGGTAAATACAATTGTTATCTACATGAGAAAATTTCTATATTATTTCATTCAGCTTCGAAATCATAGAGTGAAAATATGTACCAAACTTACTTAAAGTTCCGAATTTTAAATCACATTAACATTATATACTTAGAAAAATTTTATATATATTTTTATAACTTTAGGTGATATGTATCACGCGGAATATACAAGAATAACTACCAAAAACACGAAAATAACTAACAGTATGAGGCCTGCACAAGTCGGCATCCAAACTAGAAATGAACGATAAACACACTAATTGCAACAATTAGATGAGAGCTTATCAGTTCTTATCTTATCTAAGATTCCACATAAAATGACGTCATCACTCCAAAGTTCACAAGATGAGGTCATTGGTCCAAGGTTCGCAAGATAGCCATTTAGCCTTTTAAAATTAAGAAGTAATTAAAAATCGATAGTAATTAAAAAATTTTTAATTACTTCTTAATTTTAAAAGGCTAAATGGCTATCTTGCGAACCTTGGACCAATGACCTCATCTTGTGAACTTTGGAGTGATGACGTCATTTTATGTGGAATCTTAGATAAGATAAGAACTGATAAGCTCTCATCTAATTGTTGCAATTAGTGTGTTTATCGTTCATTTCTAGTTTGGAT
This sequence comes from Amaurobius ferox, assembly GCA_951213105.1. Classification (NCBI taxonomy): domain Eukaryota; kingdom Metazoa; phylum Arthropoda; class Arachnida; order Araneae; family Amaurobiidae; genus Amaurobius; species Amaurobius ferox. The sequence goes on from OX578148.1 coordinate 33,802,668, forward strand.
GCCGACTTGTGCAGGCCTCATACTGTTAGTTATTTTCGTGTTTTTGGTAGTTATTCTTGTATATTCCGCGTGATACATATCACCTAAAGTTATAAAAATATATATAAAATTTTTCTAAGTATATAATGTTAATGTGATTTAAAATTCGGAACTTTAAGTAAGTTTGGTACATATTTTCACTCTATGATTTCGAAGCTGAATGAAATAATATAGAAATTTTCTCATGTAGATAACAATTGTATTTACCACAATCTAATGTTGTACGATTCATTAAAAATTATAAGTTCTAATCACTTCATATCTTATGTGATCTGTTTGCACACGACACTCGATTTAGGTTACGTGATTATACTTATGAAGTTGTTTGATAAGTCATTTCAACTTTGGACGTTGTGTGGATAGGTTTGCTTCGCTCATAGCTGTGACAGAATTATAATGTTTTAAGATGTTAGTGTTTTAAAAATAAATCTTATACTGTGAATGTCGTAGTTGGATGTTACTATCTAAAAAGAATGTCTAAAATTCAAAGTATGCCATCACTCGAGCAAATAATTTCTAGTGTAAATAGTGCGGAGTTGACTGTTCCTGCCCTAGAAGAAACGAAATCTGTGGACATTGTCTCAGATGTGATTAATTCACCCTCACAAAAATTTGCTGTGGATTGGTTAGAAACCTATCTTATGTCTTCCAAAACCCCAGCAGAAACATCTACCGTTGTCAATTCACAAGTTCTCACCGAGGTTGAAAACTCAACTCATGATCTGCTTTCTTGTGCTCTAACACATAGTGGACTGTTATCTTCCAATGCAGAATCAGTTTCGACTGAATCTACTTCTTCAGATTTTATGCAAGATGCACTCCGTCGTTGGCATTTAGGTTCTAATGTGTATGTGTATTTGAAACTTCGTCATGGGAAGTTAAAAGTGTATATATGGAAATATCTCTCTAACGATCGAAATGAATTACAGCCTACGCGTGAAGGTGTTACACTGTCACCGGCTACATGGAGTGAATTTTCTCAAAAATTGTGGTCGTTCAATATTCTATATGCAGATACCTCTTTCGTCAGTCGCAATGAGTTGTTCTGTTTCAATGACAACGGAAAATTGCATCTGCAGAAAATAATTCAATTATATGATTCAAAATTTTGTCTAACACAGTGTCATATTACCTTAGATAAAAATCAAATAGCATGTTTACAGAATAGTGTTAACAACATTAGTATACATCTTCGAGAAAGTATATTTATAGAGTGGCTTCCTGCTCAAATATTAAAAATAAAGAACACTATAACCTTTCTACCATCACTTATTTGTGACAAAAATTTTGCATTCGAACAATTAATCTCTTGTATTCATGACAACATCATGTGTCATGTAAGAAAACTTTTCAAATGTGTTGGTCAAGTTGAAGATTTAAGTTACCATGAATGTCTTTACAGCACTCCATTACAAATGTTTGACAGAGTGTCTGAACAAGTACTTCTAAATCTTGACATTAATAGCATTGCTAAGAAAGTTTTGTTGCGTGGTGAAGAAGTCTTTTACTGCTATGATAGAAATTTTTTCGAGTCATTCAAATCAGAGGACTATGAAAGTGCGATAAGGAAATTATTTTAACTTATCTGTTTAAATGTACAAGTGATAATGGTTAATGTGTATTTCATTAATAATAGATTCCTTAAATGGTTTTTATCTTTCAAATTGAATTCCTTATTTATACTCATTAGCTAATTTTTTTTTTTTTTTTTTAGCATGTTCCATTTAAGAAATGTTATATTGTTGTGAGTTATGTATCTATGCATTCAAGTGTAACAGGTTTACTAATCTCACTTTTTAAAATAAAATATAAAAAATTAAAAATAGATTTATTCGAATCATATCAAATGTCTACAGTGTGAGTTTCATGACAAAAGATATTTACACTTTACAGAGTTTAAATCATAAATTTATAATCAATGTCAAAATTCTGAATTCATTCAAAATAAATGCTAATTTATGTTCCATTCTCTAAAGTATGAAGATTCATAAACAATGCTGTGTTTCAATCTCTAAGAATCGGTGAAAATTCGACTGTAGTTTCTTAAAAATCTACGAAGTTGGGAGTTATTCTGTAATAGGTGTAAAATTTTGTTGTGGTCCTGTCATTTTCTGTGTGTTGTTAAATATGTACATTCAAATGGGATCATTTATTAAGAGCAGAGGGGTCTTATGGAGCACCTACAGCCACAAAATTGTGACATTTCTATGTGCATGTCAATAATGTCTCGTATTAAGATATCAAAACTCATTACATGTTTCTTTTAAGGTGTTAATTGCATATCTTTCATATTTTTTAATGTTATTGCAATGTACTGTACTTGTCTCAGAGGGTCACTCTTTCATTTAAATTCAATGTTAACAATCACCTATCCTTAAAAACAGTAAGTTATATACTATTCTTCTTTAAAAAAATATATATATATATATATACTCGTTTAATGATCTTAAACGTTGTTGTAACAATAAAACCTAGCTCTTATTTGATAGTCATACACTAAGTATTGTGCAATTTTTGTCAAATTGCATTAAAATTTGATAATTTTAAATGGGGAAAAAAAAAAACATTCGTGAGTATTCTATAATATTGAAATGCTATGATCTTCCAGCTCTTGTATGTATTGTATAATTTGATAAATTTTTCATTTAAATATGGGAACTGCTTAAAACAATAACATTGCAATTAACTCGCTTTGCGAACATGAACTTTGGGTCACTATCTGTTACACTGATAAGCGCGATAAGCTATAGAGCCGATTTGGAATGTATTTTGGGTGAGTCTTTGGCCTGCATGTTGTGTGTATTGTGGGGGGAGGGGGTATATTTATGGAAAATATGTATTCATATACATATTCTTTCTGAGAGCAGCTTTTTCAAAATAAGATCCACACATTTTAGTGGTGTCTATTGAAATGTGAGGATGCAATCATGCATTTGCAATTGTCGGATTTCCACTTGGACGAATTCAGACGTAAAATACACCTCTAATGCTTTTTTTTTTTTTAAATTATAACTTAACATTTAGAAGGTATATGGAATATCTGCTTATATGAAAAAAAAATGAAAATGGATAGCATAAGACAGTAGCAAGTTATTAAAAAGAAAAAAGAAAAAATGCATAATTTGGAAAGAATAATTGTGTGGTGGCAATACGGCAACATAATGACATCATTATAGATAAGATCTAATTTTTAATAATGTAATAAGAGTGTATCACTCATTTGGAGTGTGGACAGTAAGTTGTCGCTCTGTGAGTTCCAATTTTGTTAACTATTTTCAATGTGAATATAAAAATTATATGAAATGATTCTAAATATTCAAACTTAGAAGCTTCAACTAAGTTCGGTTTCATTGAAATATTTGTCCTGTAAATATTTGCATCGGTAAAACCACCATTGGTAGTTCAAACAGTCGATTCGTATTTAGAAAATTTTAGAACCGTAGTGTACAACTGTAGAAATCTATTTTTAAAAGCTGTCGAAACAGATATTTTTTTCATAAAAATGTGTTCCATACAATTTATGTCTACCGATGAAATACAACTATTTCGGACATTTTTAAAAATTTAAAAAGTTTGAAAGTTAGTGTGATAAAATCTCACACAATACTTACTCGTTTCATGTTTAGCAGGTTTTAATACCGGGTGTTGAAATCTAGGTACATATATGTGCAAAATGGTCTATTCCTATTCAATAGATTTTAAAATGTATTGGTGTCCTGAAAAAAATAATGTACACTCACTTCTAAGTTCTATAATGGTAGTAAAATTACGATGTGAAAATGGTGATATCATATTCATTGGGTTTTATTTAAACTGAATGCTAAAATTTTGGGGGTGAAAGTTCGTTAGCTTGTTAAATTCTAAACTTCGATATTTCAATTACACCCACCACTTTAAAAAAATGGTCAAATCATATTCAATGCACAATATTATTAAAGCTATGTGTTTCAGATTACGTGTAGCAAATCAGACAGTTGAAGTATCCAGTTACTAGAAATATATTATTAGAAAAAATAGATGGCAACACCTCATACTGGTGACGTCATTATAGATAAGATCTAATTTTTAATAGCGTAATGAGAGTGTATCACTCATTTGGAGTTTGTCCAGCGGGTAGTGAAGACGTCGTTCCGTGAGTTCTAATTTTCATTATTATTTTTATAAAAAGAAAAAAAAATCATTTCGTTACTAGTCGTATATGCTGTTAGATTTATGTTTAAAAAATCACACACACACACACTTAGAATGGTCAAATCTTGTTCACTTCATTTTAACTAAATGCACTATTTTAAAGGTTGTCAAATATATTGTGCATACATTTGTTTTTAAATCCACAACACTTAAAAGGGTCGAATCCTATTCACTGAACACAATTTTTGTGTCCACTGTAAATCCGTATTCTATTTGTTTTTAAACATTCGAAATCATTTCGTTATTATTATAAAAATCGTATTGATAGTTAGATTTATTTAAAAAAAAAAAAAAAAATCCACTGAATACAATTTTAGCTAATTATTACATTCGTGTTTTTAAAGTTTGTGTATACATTTGTTTTTAGATACACAACACTTAAAATGGTCGAATGGTATTCACTGAACACAATTTGTGTGTTCATTGGAAATCCGTAATCAATTTGTTTTTAAACATTCGAAATCATTTCGTTATTATTATAAAAATCGTATTGATTTATTTAAAAAAAAAAAAAAAATTCACTGAATACAATTTTAGCTAATTATTACATTCGTGTTTTTAAAGTTTGTGTATACATTTGTTTTAAAAAAAAATCATAATGTTATAATACGCAATTTTATATTCACTCCGTAGCATTCTGTTTTAAAACACCTCACTATTCACCGAGCGATTCGAATGAACTTTGAAAAATAATCTAACTTCCGCTGATAAGGTACACTTCGAAGATAACTTACTATAAAGCACGGGTGCTTTGGCACGATGGTAAGACGCTCGGCTTCTAATCAGTTGGGCCCAAGTTCGAATCCAGCTCCTGACCAGTGAAACATTAAATTCTTTTGGAAAAAAATGCCGATAGATGGCAGCACTTCATCAAAATTCGCCAGAGGGCGCTTTAACTACGTCACGCTGATAAGATCTTTCACTCTGTCGCTGACCAGCAGAGAGGGAGGACGTGTGCTAAGGAGCTCCAAGGCGCGACACGTCATTTCCAGATTATGTGATTGCGAAATCCCTTGAAACCACTTCCTCAGGTCAAGGGTCAGTCAGCGATTGTGACATTCCCTCTCAAGACTCGGAGTGAAACTCACTCCGTATGAGTCATCATGCCTCCGTGAAAGACTTCAATACTAGGAAAGAGGCATCCTCCCAAGAGAGGCATTGGGTGCTGCACCACCTCACCAAACTTCCAAAAGAGGGGAGGGGGGCATCCTCCCAAAGAGGATCCTCTCAAGAGAGGCAACTTCCCTCCTGGGGGTCTCAAGACCCTCCAAGGAGGGTCCACTCCAAAGAGGCATCCTCCCAAAGAGGATCCTCCCAAAGAGGGACCCTCCTCCCAAAGAGGGCCTCTCCTCCTGAGCCACCTCCCCGATCCGCCGCAGAATGCCCCTTTTATAACTACTAGGAGCATTCCAATTTACAAAGTATTTTGTTTTCTTACCTAGTTCATGTGTTTCATTAAGAAAATAAATTTTTATGCTTTCTCTACACCTAATCTATTTCATCATTTTCTGTTAATTACACCAAATGTTAAAAGAAATTCCCTCTATGCAGACAGTCGATAGTACAGCTGTGGCTAAAGTATTCATGAATTGAATGTCACAATCATTTTATTTGCTTTAAAGGTATTTTAGACATTTGCCATGCACCTTTAACATTGGATTGTTAATAAAAACACCCAAACATATTTTTTAAATCGAAATATGTAAATGACAGGGTTGTTAATTAAAAAAATATATATATAAGTAGTTAAGTATTTTTTTTTTAATTAAAAAAAAAATCTGTATTTTTCTATCTTACAAAGACTTTGAGTATGAAATGTCTAATTTGCTTATATCCTTTTCATCACATGAATCAATCATAAAAAGTGAAAAACATTTATTATCAATTAATATTATATATCAATTAATTTAAATAATTTTCACATTCTATTAACAGGCCTTCCATAGGGGGATGGGACAGATACCACTCGAGTGGAGATCCCACAACTCAATATTTTTTAGGCTGGAGAAAATATAAAAAATTTACAAAGAGGAAAAAATCAAACATAGTTGGGGTGGGGGCATGGTAAATGTTTGTAGTGGGCTTATTTTCTATGACCAGTCTTGCTATAAATGCTTTAAAAAAAATTAGCAACACATAAAAAATTGCAAAAAGATATCAACCGGTTTCAAAAGCAATAAAGAACCTTTTTCGTCATGATAAATGAGATGTACCATACCAACAAAGACAATGATGTGTTCTAATGAAGCTGAAGTTTTTAGATTCTTTTTGACAGCAATGAATTTTTTTTTTTATTTTTACAATATTGTTTAAGTTAAAGAAAAGATTATATTTTTCATTAACATTTCAAGTTTTGATATCTTAAAACTGATTTAAATCAGTACTTACTCCAATTCAGGTTAAAAATAAGATTCCATTCACCAAAGGTAAATGTCTAGCATTACAGATATTTAACAGAATATGAATGTCAATAAGTGAAGAATGTATTCTTTTATCAACTTGTAATGGTACTATAAACAAATGAAAATTAATATACTTTTTCATATTCAGATTAGATACTCACTTTTTCATATTCAGATTAGATACTCACTTTTTCATATTCAGATTAGGTACTCACTTTTTCATTTAAAGATTTAATACACACTCAATTTGTAGTGTGAGGTTCAAAATGTATATGTAGTCAAAACTTTATATTACATATTTAAACCCATTACAATCCTTTTCATTACAGATTTATAGCAATAAACTTTTCCCCGAGCATTCTATTATTTATATCTGATTTTGCTCTGTTTGAATCAAAAAATAACTCATCACATATCCTCCCCAAACATATTCTTTACCTAGTTACAAAAACATCTATTAAAACTACACCTAGAAATTTTTAATTTCATCAAAATACTTTACCTTTATATAAACCTTGCATTGAATGGAAACAAAGATATGAAAGTAGAATATATGTAATATTATTAATTACAATAATTTTATTTTAAAATAAATTTATATTCTTTAGATATAATTATATATATTTCTTTGTAAAAAGATACTACATTATACATAAATAAAATATAATGTAACACACCTTGTAATTTGTGCCTACCCCTGAAATAAGTAAGGCATAAGCAAAGTTAGAAGGAAGCTTAGGGGGCTATGCAATGCCCAAAGTTACATTATTATGCTCCCCAGTGATTTTTCACATGTACATGGTATTCTACATTGCATCTGAAATTATGGGTGCTATAGGGAGTACAGGGTATATTCTACATTGCATCCCACCAAAGGAATATTCATAGCTCCACTTATAGAGTGGGGTTCTTGTCTCATGTGCAAAACGAGATGATAATGATTTAAAACTATTTTGATATGTAATAACAAATATGCATTGAAAATTGAAGTATATACAACTAAACTTATTTAAAGTAGATACCGAACATGGCATAATTATTTCATTGCTTCCTTTCCCATAATGCATTTCCTTTGATCCTTAAACTAAATATATGTTCATAGCAAGAAGCGCCTTTTTCTTATTGTACACCCTGGAGCGATCACTCCATCCCACTCCATGACAGCATGCAACTTATGGGAACTCAAATGATTTTGTTGAACTGGATGGGGTTATGACTTCTGCCCTACACTGCACTTGTTATGGTGTTATGGGTTGAACCCAGGCCTTCCAATAAGATTTAATTTCTTACCAATGCTTACTTACAGAAACTGAATAATTAAACTATTTTAAGAATATTAAGAATGTATGTACATTAAACTGTATAACACAACAATTATTTATATTAAGAATGTAGTATACTAGAAATTATATAATACTATACTACAAATATATATATTAGGAATATATGCAAATTATTAATGCATACAAAATTTTAACTTGAAAATTCTATTACTCAATCTGTATTTAATATGTATATATACCTATATTGAATAATAAAACATATGTAGTTTTATTAAAAAAAAAAATTAGAATATGAATCTAAATGAATAAATTATGCAAACATGTCAGCAGCAAATGAATAAGCTTATCATTTCTGCATCACATTTTGTAATAGTTCAGAATTATATTTTAAAAAATAACATAACACATTCCAGTGGTGAAGAGTGATAAAATAATTTGAAGAGACATAAAAATTGGAGACCAATATTTACAAATAACATTTTATGCTATATTTTTTAGCAAGGTTACAAATAAAATAAAATATGCAGTAAACTTCAGATAATCCTGCATATTTCAGAGGTGCCGGATTACCAAATTTACAGAATTATCGGATGTTGAACTAAAATGCTATAAAAATTGGAAAAAATTAATGTAAAAGAAAATAATGGAAAATAAATATGATTTTTTTTTATTAAAGAGTTACACATACTAAATTATACTGTACAGTATGCGAAAAAACATTTAAATAAATTTTAACACACACACACATTATGAGTTAAACTTCAATTAACATAAATCTGGATATAAAAGCATTCAGTTTATTACAGTAAATATAACTCAATAAAGCAGAATGGACCTAAACAGTGCAACCAGCAGAATTTTTGGGCTCCTATACAACAAATGCATACCCCATAATACTCCCTATTTTATAAGTTATTGGTCTTTTCTTTGTAAACTGTTTATATGACATAGGGCCTCTAAGCAAAGCATCATTTTGGTTCTAAACCCGAATATAATTTAAGAGCTAAGCTGGACTATCACACATTCTGAATATTAGATGTCGAATAAACCAGAATTTATTTAATAACTCAATTACACTGAAAATAAATTATGATATTTTGCAATTTTACAGTGAAACACCGGTTTTACATTTCACTTTGGAGCCGATTAAAAAATGTTACATATTTTAGAGTGGCCTAATCTGAACAGGTTAGTTGTGGCATAAGGTCCATTCAGATAAAAGGCATCAAACAATAGTTTCAATAGTATTTGATGCAGCAAGCAGTGCACACCTGCAGTAGTTTTAGTTGTGGTGGTTAGGTTGGCAAACATCTAATTTAACCTCACATATAAACAAATGAAAAAATCAAAACAAATAAAAGAGAAAGTAAAGGAAATAAAATAATATATACTAAATGTGTAGAAGGAACAGTGTGTACTTCTAAGGAGACAAGAATAGGAAGGGCTTATTCTTTCAAAGGGAAGAGGGTATGCATGTGAAACTTCATCTAAAAATTAAAATGCAAATTTACAATATCATCCTAGAGTAGGCCTAAAAATAGGAATTCACCACTCACCATAGGTCAATTACACAATGCAATGTGGTGATAAAATAAAACAACTTCGGGCCACTACATCCCTCTTCCATTCTGTTTTAATCAGAAAACTGTCCCAAAAGTTTACTAACTGTTTATTATTTCCCCAATTCTTATCCTTTATATCTATATATATATAATAATATATTAAGTATATGTAACCATACTTATTGATTTTACAAAAAAATTGTGATACAGTGACCACTAAACTAAAACGGGCTACTGGCAACTTGCTACTAAGTGAAAATTTGCATTTTCAAGTTTAAGGGAGATTATCCTTAAAATTTATTGGTGAAGTGAAGAGTATTCCATGGTTTTCCACTGGAAAATAGCATAATCCCCCCCCCCCAGACCTTCATTACAACAAAGACATGTTAATCTGTTTTAGCAAATTTGTTGAGATATCAAAGATATAGGGCTTTCATTTAAATTTTGAAGTACACAAAATTAGGGCTATGCATACTAAGTAAGGAACATAGGTTCCTAATATACAGTGTCTGTCGATTATTACATTTTATATAAAAAAATTACTCCAAAACTGCAATAAAAAACAAAATAAAAATTTCATAATACAGCATACATTAAAGTTTTGCCCGTTGACTGCTAAAATGTAATGTATGCTGCATTTTGTTCTTATTTTATTAGTATATTCTTATTAGATTTACTGTTAAGACTCTGCTATTTTATTGAATAAAAAATGTATAACCAAATAAGCAGCTGAATTTCAATCAGTAAAACTCATGATATTCATTGAGCGAATTTATGGGAAATAACCCTTTGAGTTAAGAAAAGTCAAGGCTATGCCTTCATAGAATGATAATGGTCAAAGATTTCATTTTATAGAATTTCCATTTGTTCACTTATATTATCAATAGATAAAATATAATATACAAAGCTAACTATAATAAGTAGCTTGAAAAATGTAGATATACAAGCAAACATATTTCAAATGCTGAATAAACTCAAACAACAAAAAATATTTGTCATTTTTGTATAAACCTATTCGCTTTTGTTGTCTGAAACAGTTTAGAATTGAGCATAAAAAATAAACAAAATATTAATGTATGCAAAATACCAGTTAAGTTAAATACTAGAATTTATCTACCTCATGTAGTGAGTAAGAGCTAACAAAATATACAAATAACTTAACAAACAATGTTTAAAAACATAAAATATAGGCGCAAAGTAAATATATTTAAAGTGTTAAAATTTTAAATACACTTCAATAAAATCAACTTGTCAGTTTTGCATTAAATCTCAGACTAATATTCAATACTATTATAAGAGCATGTAAAATGTTGTTATACAGCATTTTACTTTATTTATATGGGCTTTAAGTTAATTTGCATGTAATATAAACAAAATATTATCAATATGAAAAAAACCCGATAAATCTTACTTTTTTTTATTGTCTATTTCAAGGCAATTGCTTCTTCGAAGCTTATAGTTATTTTATATTTTATGCTGTACCCTGACATTAATATACAATATAATTTGAAAAACACTTGGAAACATGTCGAAATAAAGCCGAGTACTTCTCGGAGAAAAATTTTGTCTGTTGATCTTAATATCCCCCTAATATTAGGTTTTGTTCAGAATTAAATTAGAAGCGAAGAGTGCTACCGCAAATTGCAAATTAAACAATCGCCTTTTGGAGCATCTTGTCAAACCTGCAATATTCAGCATCATCTGTTCACAAAAGGTGAGGTGGTGGTGGGTGTTTCTAAAGCTACCTTAACTTTGATGTGTACACAATGTCTTAACTGTGCCAGTTTTATTTAGCATTGTTCTAAAAGAAATCTTGTTAAAACATGCCATTTTAGCTAAAATGTTAAAACTCATAAACACAACATTAGTCTTCGAATTCTGTATAGCATGAGCATTTTAAGCAAAAGAAATTTAAATTGTGCATGAAAGTGAAATATTTTTAATTTGCATATCTTATAATTAGTTAAAATTGGTCAATGGTAAAGAGAAGGCGCTGGGGATAGAGACGTGTACTTTGAACTAAGAAGACAGCAAATTATGATTAATGTTAGAGATAACATGCATCCGGTAATTTTCTGAAGCGAATCCAATTTTCTCTAGATTTTGGTATTACAGTTTTTGATATATTAAATTAGTTAATGATTCTATTTATATTTGATAACTAGTACCTGCTATTCATGGTTGAAATGACATTACCATATAAGTATTCATACTTAAGATTTTAATATGATTTATAATTCAAATAACATTGGAATAGAATATTGTATAGTAATTACAACTTATTTTTCAGGTAAACATTTAGATCTATTTCACCTTAATATTACAAAAATCAATACAGGCACTTTGGATAAAGAAAATATGAAAATGCTAAAATAATTTTCGATTTTAGTAAAATTGTTAAAGATTTTAATATGCCCGTTTAAACCCTATGTGCACATATATGGATTATTATGTATAGCGAGCAGGGAACATAGATCCCTAATACAGTAACTGTCGATCATTATATTTACTGCTATGACTCCCCTACTATATTGAATTTAAAATATATACAGTTGAATTTCCAATTAAACAGAAAAAATTTCAATGTTCGCTAACACTGGATTCATAGGAAATAAGAAAAGGGATGAAATTGTCAATATCATTTCAAGTCAATTTAAACCTTTATTCAATTCTTTTTCCATTTAAATCTGTGTTTTATTGGTACTGATGCAGGGTCACAACAAGGAAGTGGTTTCGACTATTCATCTTTTGGTTTAAAATGAGTAAAGTGACTTCATTATAAAATGTTTGTGAAGTATTCATTACTTAGAATTTTGTTTGTTGTTATCAAGAGAATAAAAACAATAAACAAAGTAGCTCTACAAATGGTTAAGAACATACATCATAGATAGAATAGGCAAAATATGTAAATTGCTGAAAATTCAAATACACTCCAACAACATATAGGAATTTCTCAGTTTTACCAGAAACCAATTTGTTCTTGATTTCTGAAATAGTTTAGAATTAAACATAAAAGATTAAACACATCATTATGAACGCATACAAAACATTACCGATGCAGGTACATTGAATTTTGCCATGAGCAATTGAAATAGAGCTAATAAAATATGAAATGCTTAAGAGTGTATGTAGGTGATGGGCACGACAAGTAAATCCATTTAAAGTGTTAAAGTTTCAAATATACTTCAACAGCAATGAATGAATTAACTCGTCAGTTTCCCATCAACACTCATATAACAAATATTTATTACATTATGAATAGGCATGCTGCAAATTCAATTTAAGTTATGAATACGCATAAAAGATTTAAAATATATACTGATCCCAATGAACATGCAATATAAATACGAAATTTTATTATCAATATGAAGAAAGTTTCTACATACTTTTATTTATAGTCCACGTTTTGAATTATCAGCCGATAAAACCAAGTTCTAATTGAATGCATTCATAACATCCGGTTTCAGGATTAAATCGGAAGTGAGACTATGGCTACCGCAAATTGAGCATAATCGCTGTTTGGCGCAAGGTCGGATCTCGCCAAACCTGCGATATTCAGAGCCATCTATCGGAAAAAGGTAACTTTTCGGATCGGTCTAATTCCGCCTTAAACCTGAAGGCATTCATACATTTCAATAATGCTAATTACCATAAAAATTACTTTACATACATTTCTGTATTTAAATGTGAAACAAAATAATAATAATCGTCTGCTGCATAAACTCTGCTGCTACTTTCTTCAGATAAATTGGTGGAAAATATATAGTCTGACAATGCTATCAATCTATAGGAGGTTTATTTGTGTGCTTAACTAATATCTGGACAACCTCTAGTCCTGGGAACTTAAACATGGCCAAAATTTCATATAATTTGGTTCAGCTGTTCTCCCAGGGCTGCCACTAGCGACTAAATACTGTTATTTTCGAGCTGAGGCAATTTTTTTTTTAGCAAAACTAATTTTCTTTTCTTTTTCTTTTCTCGATTCTTTAAACGATCTCTGCATTGTTTAGCAGACGATACATAGTGATTGCTTCACGGCCGGAGGGCTCCAACTAGGAATCACGTGCTCGAGTGGCTTCCCATTGATGTTCCTCTTGCCTTTGGTGCTCGTGTCCAGCTCTGTTTTGCCAGTAACCCCAACACACCTTCAATTTTTCAAAATGTTAATAATTCCGTATGTTTGTACCACTTCCGGTACGGCTTTATTCTCATTTCAAAGTGGAATGGGGTTAGAAAAGCGGCAGCCCCACCTCGAAATTTCTTCAATACTATTCGTTTATACCACTTTCAGTACGTCGTTATTCTCATTTAAAAATTTAGTCAATGCCATTCGTTTGTACTACGATTGTACAATAAAATTTTTTGTCTGTTCTGTTTCTGTTTACGGCGTTATTCACATTTCAAAGCGGCGAAACTAGCGAAATGACACTCTCCTCCAACTCTGAATTTCAAAATTTCGTCGATATCATTCTTTACCACCCATGTATAAGGCTTAAGAACGGATGGAAAGTTCTTCAATCTGGCATTTCTATCAATGATAAATATGCTCAAATTGACCATTTCTGGTATAACATTTTATGCCAAAAAAATGCTCTAGGAAATTTGAAATATCCAGCTTTACTCAATCTAGTCAAAGCAAGTTTATGCTTATCACATGGATATGGTGATGTAAAGTGAGAATTTTCAATTTCACGTAGACTTTTGTCTGGTGGCAAATCACACATAGAGCTCATGTAATGGAAATAGTGATGTGTAGCAAGGATTTTCAGTTTAACGTAGAATTTTGTCTTGATGACAAATCAAGCATGTCAGAGCACATGTAATGGAAATAGTGATGTGGAGAGAGGATTCTCAGTTACAATTAACTTGTCTACTGACAAATTAAGCATGTCCGAGCGCATTGAAAGACTAGCAATTCGAGATGCTCTAATAAAGTCTTTAAATGTAGCAGAAAGCAGTGGTGTAGTGTTTATTGAGGCTCAAAAGCTAAGCCTCCCTTGTTTAAGATCTAATTTAAAGATACTTTTATTTATTATATTTTTTAAAATAACTATTATTTAGAAAACTGTTACACTTTACTTAAAATGAGTCGTTTCAAAGTGTTTTTCCTATTAAAAAGCATATCTAGAAGCTGAAATCATCTAGCCTTCATGGCTCAAACAGTGTAACTTAAGACAATGGTTGAATGGGACAGGACGTTTCATGACTGAAAATTTCTTGGGCAAGGCTGATGGATCCGCCATTTCGGGTCAAACATGGTTCTATTAATTAATCTTCATAGAAAAAAGTCATATGTAATATTAAAAAATATGAATCATTTTCACAAATAACATGACATTCACCTAAATTTAAACAAATATAAAGAAGAAACACTAATAATGACTACCATTAAACGTATGTAATTTGTGAAGTAGACTTTGTTGCAGCAACAATATGGCGAAGCATCCATTTGCGTATTTGGGAATTTTAGAAAGAATAAATCTGATTTCCCTTTAAAAATCACGTTACACGAGAATCTCTGTGAAACAAAAGCCACTGATAATTTTCTAGCGGATTTTTAGCATATTGTGGTTAAGATATTTTGAAGTTTTCAAAGTATAGTATTTGTAAATAATCAATATACAAAATTGTTTAAGGACATTGTTGACTACAGTGTTCTCACCTATTTTCAGTGTACTCTTTTGAATTGCATTATTTCGTTAGTTCTAGCTGTTTGTATTTACAAAACTGCTACATTTTTTCTATCATTTGCTAATACTCATAATATTCTAATATATTTCTACTATATTTTAATTTGAAGAAATAGAGTAAAAAGATGAAACAGGAGAAAATCATTACTAAGAAAGGATCAATAAGAAAGTTAGAGTCTAAAGCAAAATTGCTTGCTGAAGAGAAAAAGCAGGTCTGGCTCTAGGTATTTTGCCGCCCCAAGCAGAAAGCAATTTGGCAGCCCCCTCCCTGAAATTCTATTTTTTGTTAACCTTTATAAATGCAGTAGAATAGAGAAACACTGCTATATCGCCAATTTTTAGTCAATTTTGTTCCAAATGTTTTTCAAGTGAATGGATCTTTCGTAGGATTAAATCATTTGATTTTTTCCGTTTTAAATTTAAAAAAAAAATGTGCAATATCTTAAGAACGAACTATATTAGCATCCTATAAATGATGCTATTCAATTTTAGAATTAAAAAAAATCTGTTTTCTTATGCATGTCTTTCCATATATATTAATGCATTTTATTATTACACATATTTTATTATTTAATCATGAATGATGCGTGTGTGTGTCTGTCTGTTCCAACTTCTTTGATGACATTTCAACATACTTTTCTATGTCCTAGAGAGCTGACATTTGGTATCTCTAGGACATACTGTAAATAATACAACAGCATAGTCTAGTAGAGCATTTTAATCTATTAAAGTTTGTCACATCCTCAAAAAATAGAACCGGTATTTTTTTTTCTATGAAATGGCCATTAATATAAAATAGTTAAAAAAAGACTTGAGGGGTTGTACCGAAGATACGTCCGCAACGTAGAATACGTCTTATCACATGGCTGTTTGTAAATGAAGCAACTGCTTACATAAACATTTCATTTATATCTACAAACTGCCAACAGTGGTCTAATAAGTTATAAAGTTATTTATTACGAATTGTTAATTAAGTACCAGAATTAAAGAAATAAAATTTAGCAATTTGATTATCGCTTGATCATTTTTATCTTATTTCGCATTCATCTCTTGAGCGTGTCACCCCTCACAGCACACGAACATCCTCGGCCTAACACTTGGTACCACTGCCGTCCCCCTCTGACTATTACACGCCAGGCTACAACTGCTCTAAGTCCTCGGACGAGTCGGGTGGTCTGGGCTTTCGACGCCAGGCTACAATCCTTCAAAATCTCACTTTTTTTCGTCACAGCCGATTTGCCGACATAGTCCCCATGCCAGGCTCCGACAAAGACGTTATCATACATCAAAAGTGTCCAATATTCAATACTATATATATATAATAAAAATAATTTGAAAATCCAATGAAAGAATAGAAAGAAAATGAAATATATATATATAACACTGCCAAGTTTAACTGTATAAATTGAGTTCAATGTTTTTTGTACTTTGCAGTAGAATTAAATGATTTTTTTTAATTTAGAGTTCCCATTTATCAGAGATTTCTTATGATTTGCCTCCAATGAAGCTGTTATGAGTAAAATCAAAGTTTCTATATTTATTCGTTTTTAGAAAACAATTACAA
Organism: Amaurobius ferox; assembly: GCA_951213105.1. Lineage (NCBI taxonomy): Eukaryota > Metazoa > Arthropoda > Arachnida > Araneae > Amaurobiidae > Amaurobius > Amaurobius ferox. The sequence continues at coordinate 33,819,399 of OX578148.1, forward strand.
AAATTAAGCTTTCTCATAACTAGATATGGTTGAAAATCAATAGGATTTTATTGATACCGATTTGGTATGCTTCTATTATGTAACTCGCTTCATTATTTCAAAATATGTATCTCTACCTGTAGGAAAGTCAAATTTTCTAATATCTCTAGAACGACTATTAAACAATGTTGTCCATTTCTTTCCAGTTTGAAGTACCTACAAATCATTTATTCCTTTAACAATAATCAAAAATTTGCAATACCTCAAAACACACATTTTATTGTGCTGTAAATGGTAATTTAAAAAATGAAATATTACATATAAAATTAAAAATTTTGTAACAAATTATAATAGAATCATTTAAAAAAATTTTTTTTTTAATTATCGAAATAAGAAAATTTGAAGATTCTAACCTTCAAGAAAATTAAGAAGCTGTCAGTTATTGATTGTATACCAAATATATTTTGATTTGCTTAATTTGTTTGATAAAGTAAAATTTTTAATGAGAACTTCTAAACAATGGTATTCATTTACTCCCTATTAAAAGTAATTGCAAAATTTGTAATAACTTAATAATACTGATTGTATTTAATTTTTTTTTAATTTTTCTTGTTTCAAATAAAAAATGCAAAATATCTCAAAACGGTGCGTACTAGCGTCCTATATAAATAATAATATTCGCTTTTCAGTGAAAATTGAATTAAATATTTATTTTTGTAACATTTTTAAACATTATACTTTTCATGCTCTTCTTATTTTTTATATCTCTATAACAAAGTTCGAAAAATTGATGGCTTTCTTCTGTCCCATTCACCCAAAAATTAATGAATCTCTGATATTTATTGATTGAAGAAGTATTATCGAATTGTATTCTATTTTATTGATTTGTTATAGAGATATCATTGCCAAAGACTTGGTGTTTCTTTCAGAAATACATTTGGGGGGGACAAACCCCCTTCCCGAAACATCCTCCCCCCCCCCCTCGCCCGATACATTTTATGTTACCGGACCAAATGCTCAGAAACTCACAAAATACTTTTTGTGAATTTAACCTAGTTTCTACTTCTTATGTGGCAGCATTTGAATTATTTTTACAATTTTATTTCATGATTGACTATTTTCAGAATGAAATTTTGTAGTTATAATTCAATTTACATTATTTTAAAATTTTTCTTCTTGTTTAGCCGGAGCAAGTTTTTCTCGCAATGTTTGAATACGTATTTGCTATACATATTCATTACTTCCATATATGTATATATATAAAATAATAATTACTTCTATATAGTAGTTAAAATTATATTAGATAATTTGCCCCCTTTGAGATTTCATTTTCTCTCTTCCCCTCAGACAAAATGTCCTGAAAGAAAAACTGCACAGATACAGACATAATTTAAAATATGGTTAATTATTATTCAAGGATGCTCAACACTAATAAATTTATCAAAATCCGAGAGTCCGATTTTTGATCCTCATCACAATACTTTTCCTTTTCTATGTGTTGCAGGAAAATAAATTAGATATAAAAAGGATATTTTTGTAACTCTTGTGATATTTATTATACTTCCCTCGCTAAATAGAAGTAAGTATTTGCACATATCATTTTTAAACATCTATGCGCTTTTGAAGGGACTAATTACAAAACACAAAATACATATTCTTTAGTTTTTTGTTGTCTGTCGGTCAGTCTATCGCTAAATCGAGGAACCCTGCTGTTCTTCGAAACTACTGAACTAAATGAAGTCAAATTTTGAACATAGTCAGGCTGTTACTCGATACAGTGAATAATGTCACGATTTATTATTTTTTTAATTTTTCACTACTCATTCGCAAGCAATTTGAGCAAATGTCGTTTTCGTAACATTACAATACTACTACTCAATCGACTGAAATAAAATTTTCTAAAAGAATATGGCTTGTTATATGCTTGAAAAAATATTCTAAGAGGACATTTCTATGCGCCACACTGCAAGTATAATATGAAAAAGTACATGCTTAAAATGTAAAAATTAAAAGTTCCAATTAAATAGTAACATAATTGAAGTAATTTAGAAAGTTTAAGAAATTTACAGTATTTTTCTTTTACTTTTTATTTACCAGAAAGAACGAAAATTCTTTGAGGTTCATCATTTTTTTCTGATGACTTAAAATAAAAATTAGAGTTCTACATGTGAGACAGTTGGCTTAGAAAATAAATTTTGATTGATTTCCAATTAATTTTAAAAACTAAATTCTTCCCTATTAACTTTCGTTGTAAATACTCCAATGCTAAAGAATGTTATATTCTATTGAATTTTTACTCCATAACTTAAACGCAGAATATAATATATGTAAATGACATTTTTATGATCCGATATATTTCGTTTAAAGAATTTAAGTTTATAAAATAACAGAGGTTTTAAAGCGGCGACATGTGAATATGTTGAATATTGTCTTTGTTTTAAAAATTACCCCATTCAAATTATAGTAGTTATTTTTCAAATTAAACGAAGCTTTAGCTGAAATTCTGATAACCAAAAGTTTGAATAATTCGAAAAAATAGAAATTGCCCGTAAATAGCGTAAGTAATATTGATATATACTTTTAATTTAAGAAAAAATAAATACAGTATTAGTTAAGGAAAACGCACACAGAAAAAAAAAGAAAATTGAGCAAAACGAAGAAACAATTTCTAAGAACTTTCAAGGAGCTAAATTTAATATAACATCCTAAGAACAAACAAACACTGATCTGTGCGTAAAATTTAAAATATTTTTAGCTAAAAAGTGACTCGATAGATGCTGTATATAAGTCGTTATAACGAAAACTATCACAAGCTTTAAAGAATATACCGATTTTACACCTGGAATTTAGAATAATCTGAATCCCCTTGATAAGTGTGTGTGTGTGTGTGTGTGGGGGGGGGGGTCTAATATGTTATATATGTTAATAGAAGCCATTTTTAAACAATCATAAAATAATTATATCTTGCTTACCTTAAATTTTAATCTTGCATGAAATGCTAGATGAATATTTTAAATAATATCAAATTCAACTGTATAACATTTAGAAAGGAAAACTATAAACTATTCTTTGCGACAAGAAAAATGATGTTTGACGTTTCTCACCGAAACGTACGACTTAACTGATTCACACCAGAACAAATCTCTCGCAAAACAAAATGATTGATAAACACATGTTTCACAGCGGATGGGGGGGGGGGGGGGGGTGTATGTCCCATAAATTCTGCAATGATCCACCGGTGTCTCAAGATGTCTTTTGATACCTGTCCTCGTCTAGTTTTCTAATTACTTTCAATGCAGACACCTGTGTCGGGATAGATGTGAAAGAAGTCCTTTATTTATGGGTGATTGGGGGAGATGATTTCCGAATTTGAGCTTAGGAGAATAATTAACAAAGGATGGGTATCCTGGCACGGTAATTCTAGGTGGAACCCCATCGTTTCAAGCAAAGTGCCCTCTCTCATAGGATTTTTTCATGGAATAGTTAACTAAAACCAGTTTCACATAAAAGCTTTAGCAGTTCACAAATAATGGTCAATATGCCGCCCTAGACCGTCACCCCCGGTAGAAAAGGCCGAACTGCTTTCCCCCCCTGTACCTCGTGACGTATGAGCCGTAGGCCCAATTCTGACCTTCGAATCCGAATTCCTCCGTCTCAACTTTTCTGGAAAGTTCTCCCCTAGTAGAGTAGCCCACACAAAGAAGTATCGTATGTGCAGTGCAGTACGTGGGCTCGCGCGTGTGGATGCATAACGGTCTTTTTATCGTATTTTTGAATGTCTTATATGTTAGTTCATGATTTTATAAACATTTTGACCAGCATACCTTCGACTACATACCTTATAACATTGGATTACTAATTACCTTATTAGCGTAATGTGAAAAACTGCTATTTAGAAGTAAGTGCTTACCATTTTTTGCTTATTATCATGTCATTTAAAATTACATAGAATTTTAAATATATGGCAATCAAATTATTGCTATTCAATTAACGCTAAATGGATTCTAAATTGTTTTGTTGCTAATTATAACGTCAACAAACCTTTTAGAGTTTTCTTAGCTTGTTTTAAAATTTTATTGTTGTCACATTAATTAAGAAAACTGCCTAGACATTTGTAAAATTAAGCTTTGTTAAGTAATTGTGAAGTATTTAAAATCATTCAATGTTTAAAATGTATCTTTTATTAGGTTTAGCTTGTGTGATTCATTTCATTTACCTAGTATACTTAATATGTTTTCATAAATTATTCAGTTTCCTGTAAATATTTTAAAATTATTTTAATAATGTTGTTAGTTGTGTGATATTTTTTAATAGACTAGCAGTATGTCCGTACTTCATACTGACCATATAATACAAGAAACCTAAAATTCAGAATTTGATGTGAAGTTTTAATATTTAGTCTCAATTTTTGAAATTTTATAATAATTCTAATGAAATGAAAATAGGTGATCTCTACCGTGCTGAGATAATAAACAGACAGATAGATGTACAACATACAATTTTATGTATACTGTTAATAGCAGATATACCCGACATTGCCCATGATTTAATATATGTGCAAATTCCTGCAGTATTCTAAATGACATTCTTACTCAAAACATTCTATTAAAATATTTCATTTAATTCTCCTTTCTGTGTTTTCTATACAAAATTATCTTCAAGCAGATCTGAATAAAACATCCTCGTTTGAAAACAAATTATAAAATATATATGAAATTGGATCAATATAAACTAAAATAAAAGCGCTAAAATTGTATAAAAATGGTTATAAAATTTTGTTTTATATTGATTTCTTTATTATTTAAATCTTAAAAAATTTAATAATCGTCTGCCTAATAAACACATTTGATTTAATTGCGTTGCTAAGCATCATGATATAATTTTCTTAATAAATTTGTGGAAAATATATCATCTGCATAATTCTATTTTTATGGAAGGTTTAATTGTGGGATTTTTATTCATATCTCGACAATCCCTGGTCCTAGAAACTCGAAACATGGACTAAATTTTAAGTAGGGCTATTTCAAAGCTACCCACAGAATGTTCATGAAATTCGATGCAGCAGTTCTACCGTGATGATGAGATAGATAAACACACAGACAGATACATGTATTTTCAATTTTATTTATATAGATAAAAAAATGTCATTCTCTTTTTAAGATATTGTCAATAGTAAGAAATCGTAGCAATAAAAATGCTACACTAAAGTTATGAAAGTAAAATAATGTAAAATGGAATATTTCACACATCAAATAACATATTTTAACTGTTTGATAAGTAAGTAATTGCATATAAAAGATATAGTATCTTAATATATTGCACGTATATTTTTTATTATTTGTTATGGCATGCTGAAATTTTAGAAGAATAGGTTAGGAAGTCATTTGTGTTTAGGTTGGGCACATTTTATTTTTTATGTAGCGAGTTATTAATTATGTTATTGAAAATTGTTAAAATAACTTGGAAAAAAGCAAAGTAACTAACTTACAATTTCAAGTTACCATTGTATATTTCATTATATTATAGTTAATGTTATTTTAATAATACAAAGCTAATTTAATCTTTCTTACATTTTCACTTCAATGGAATTGTAAATGAAATATTAATACCAAAAAGTTTTATTATACAGCTTTATTAAATTTTCAAAGCCCCTGAGGTATTTCAAACTCTATAATTAAGCAAAATTGTTTACAATTTGTTAATGTCTGGTAGTAAAAAAGGGAATATAAGATGTGCTATATTAGAAAACCTGAACTTCTACAATTTATAGTGCATAGGTTAATGAATGACATTCAACTAGTATTTTATCTTAATTCTAAATCATTTTACAATTTATAACAACAACAAAAAATGAATAAAATAAAATGAAATAAAAATAAAGAAACACGTAAGCATATTAAAAGTTAAATTCTGAGTTTCTTTTTAATGATTATCTTATGATATTTAAAGATATAGTATTCAGTAATCATTTTAGTTTCTGCATACTTTATCTGTAAGTACGCATACTTTAGCTGAATGTACTGAAGAATTATTCAAATAAAATGCCTGATTAAGTAATAAATATACAGGGTTCTTTTTCAAACTTTTATTAAAACACTAACTGAATGGAATCCTTTCATCTTTGCTCCTACAGTGAATGAGTCATTATAAATATTTTATTTTAAGGAAATGTACAGCAATATTAAGATTTTAAATCACCCATTTTAATGAACATTATCGAAAATACTTCCAAATTTCATGAATATTATTTGATTTACTGATAAATTATGATTCCTTTACATCGAACAGAGAATTAAAAGGGAAACAAATAGCAAAAGCTTCGATCGCGATCTGGAAGACCTACTCGCAGTGGGCCTACAAGCCAAGACGTCAAAAATTAGTGCTCCGGCCTCTGCTTTCGGAGGTGACGCCTAGACGTACTGTTGATGGCTGTACTGGACGCCCGGTGCGCTAAAGTAATTAGTTGGTACTTGTGTTGCAAGATAAACAATTAGGGGCGACATACTGGAAGTGATCCCATTTAGCCCTCTGAGCCTCTTTTTTTACGGGGAGAATGAATGATAGCCGTTTTCACTCTTTTATTATCTGGGACCAAATGTTTAATATTTTTCAGTGTTTTTGTTTTGCCTACATCTGCCCTTGTAAATGCTGTTGCTCGCCCCCCAGAACTTTTTACTTTTTTTTATTTAAGATTTTTTATTTATGTTGACTGAAATGCCGCCCTTAAAATGTGCCGCCCCAAGCAAGTGCTTTCTTTGCTGGTGCCTTAAGCTGGCACTGGACCCAAGAATCTGTAGACACACTACTTAAAGAAGCAAATGCGAGGCTCAAACAGGCAATTGATAAGAATGATTTGCCTTAAATTCTAATTGTACAAGTTATGCTGGAAGGGTCCGAAAAATTTAAAGGAGAAAAGATAGTAAAAGTAAAAAATATAAGATTAACAAAATTGTTAATAAATGTAAAACTAGCTTAATCCATGCATTCATTAACAAAAAGCCAAAAAGTGTTTAAAGCACAAAGTTTTATAAATCATTTGTTTCATCCATACTTTTGTCGTTGATAATACAGCTTGTGTCAAAAAAAAAAAAAAAACATGAACAGTTGGAAAAGGAAAAATAATTTGACGTTTTTACCTGTGGTTGTTCGGTACACCTTTTAAATTTATTGGTTAGTGATCTTAAAGTTCTAAGTGCGAAAAAAACATTGTCATAATTATAAAATACTTCAGAAATAACCACTATACTACTACAAAATATAAACAAGACTGGTTTGATGCTAGTATTACCTCAATATATTCATTGGCATTCTATCTTTAACTGCTTAGCAATTAAGCATTCGCCAAATAATATGTGAAAAACATAGACAATATTGTATGCAGCAAAGTTTTAAATTTATCAATTAATGGAAATCTCAAAGATTTGGTAAAAATATGTAAACTGATAGCCTGTTAGATGCAGTACAGAATGATAGCTGCTCTATTTCCAGAGCTTTTTATAACTTCCTAGCATATTTCTTAATAAACCCGCATTTTTGTGGAAGCAAATTAATTGCCAAGATGTACTATTAAATTGAGTTATGTAAGCAACTACTTTTAGCTATAGGCTACTATTTTTAATATTTTAGGTTACTAAAACAACTATTTTCATCATATTTTTCTTGCAACCCTTTTCTATGATGATGAGACAAAAAAATTTTGAATTTTATTTATATAGATATCGCAGGTATGGACTACATTCCGGTGTATTGTTGAAACATCCAAAAGCATCCATTTCCATCCATGTTTAGTTTCAAATTATTTCAACCAAACAATGCATAACATCCATTTCTTCACGTCATGTTTCATTATTAAATCCTATTTTCATAAAATAATTATTTTTATGCGATTTCACTATTAAAAGTGAAACATCCAATTTCATAGAATCCTAATTTATATAAACAGAGCTTTTATATTTGAACAATTTGTATAAAAATGGATGATTATTTTCTTGAAAATGAAAATGAGGTATTTATTGCGCTTCTAGTTTTTATCCTCATATTTTCTTGGGGTAATAAGTATTCCAAAAGCATTTTCCCCCAATGCATCTTTACAGGCTAACTCATTTTGTTCTTCTGCTTCCTTTTTAAATATTTAATGTCATAAAGAGCATAAATCAGCATCTGAAAATGCATTGAAATAATTTAACTTTTAAAAAATATTTTATATTACTTGTAGCTTTAAATTTTGAACTCAATATGCTGCAACTTAATGTTTTTTCTGTGTGTTACTATTAAAAACTTTAAAAGTGTCAGCTACTGTTGTCTCTTATGTTATATTTTATTTATAAATTAAGAAATGTATATTGTTATTAAAAAATTAAGAGTTATTGCTGAAACGTTACTGAAAACCAAGATAATCAAAGCTCGCTACAGCCGTCATGTATCACTTCACACACAGCGTTGGTAAATAACCAGTAATCAACAAAAAATCTCATGATCTTGCATTTCATACACGACGTGACTTGTGCTTTAAAAAAAGTCAGAAATTTTTAAGTTTTCAAATAAAATTGTATATTTTAAATCAAATTGTGAATTTTAGTGTTTTTTCATAACAAGCGCGAATTTCAATATACTTTTAAATTATAGCTCTTTTAAATAAAATTGCATATTTTGATGATTTTAAATAACTAGAATTTAAGAGCGTTTTAAACGAATCACGGATTTCATCGCTTTTAAATAAAATCACAAATTTTAGTGCTTTTTCATACAAATCGTAAATCAATTTTAAATAAAATTTAAAATTTTATTGCTTTTAAATAAAATTACAAATTTTAGCATTTTTAAATAAAAAGCAAATTTTGGCGTTTTTCACAAAAATCACAAAGTCCACTTTTATACAAAATTATAAATTTTAACGCTTTTAAATCAAATTGCAAATTTAAACGCTTTTAAATCAAATTGCAAATTTAAACACTGTTTATAATGAAAAAAATAGCAAAATTTTGCACTTTTTCATTAAATTCGCGAATTGTAACACTTAAGATGGTGAATTTCAGCTCTTTTAAAACAAATTGTGAATTCACAATTAATCACTTTTAAATGAAATTGCACATATTAGTACCTTTCCATAAAAATTAAATAATTCCTAAATCCTGGGTTGTATAAAATGTTCAAGACTGCAATCTCTAATTTGAAACCCAGGATGATTCTAAATACAAATTACACAAATTTTTGTATGTAACATTTTGCAGTTTCATAAAATTCAAGGAAAACATATTCAAATTACTCAACATTTCGAATAAACAGTTATAAATTTAGCACCGACTATTACGCTTTTTTAATATGAGTAGCAATTCATGTAGTTGCAGTCATGGTTATCAATTTATAAATATTTTAGTAAACACAAAGATATTATTTCATGTAAGTACCAATATATGAAATTTACTTCTCTTGCAAACAATATTAGTATTTTGATATTTTTTACGTTGAGAAGGACCAAATTTTGCTACTAAAATGAACACTGTAGGAGACTATTTTGCCAACTATTTTCAGTCTATGAGACAAGGTAACTAAAGCAACTATTTTCTATATATCCTTCCAGTGGCATCCCTGCTTTTTCCCCTGGACTATGGTTGTATTTATAACCTCTACACAATTAATGACCTTAAAATATTATTCTTTGTTATGTGCTGCAGTCTGGGATAGTCATTAAGAGTGAAAAGAATATTTTTTATCATTTATTCAGTTAATGAAACATTGACAGTAATAGAAAACATTCTGATATCGACGACGTTCTTTAGACCTAACAGCTAAATCTGGAACTCGGATCTTCTTAGTTGACAACCGGAGGAAAATTCCCGAAGTCGACATCGTTACGCTTCTTTCCGCACAGCACGCGGTAAACTTAAAGACGCAATACCGCAATGATCGTGCGATATTTAAAAAAAACAAAGAGCATTTAACAGCTAAATTCAGCGCTATGAAAAGAAAACATCGCGTGGAACGTAAGTTCCATTGAAAAGTGAACAAACGGCGCGGTTTTTGCCCAAACAGAAACTTCAACGGCAAAACTGAAACTGAAAAATTCCGATTTATATGAGCAGAAATCACGAGAAGTTTAGTAAAGTGGCTGCAATTAAAATCAGCTTACAGAAATTGTAGCTCAAAACTCCGCTAGCAGACGATCTGGAAAAACGCAAGCCAATAAAAACAATTCATGAATTCCCAAAAAGGCGCGAAATCACTTAGGCGTCTCATCAATCGCGTTGAAAAACGCGCGAAGCCAAGAATTCCAAAATGGCCGCAACTGAAATTTTTGAAACGCACTGAACATAGAAATAATTGGAAACTATAGAACTAACGCAAATCTCTAAACAAAATGGAAAAATGAGGCATCAAATTAAAAGGGAATTTTATAAGGGGAATTATATAAATAATTATTTTTATAAATTTACAAATCAAAAGTAATATTAATTTAGGAAATGGAACATTTTTAATCTATATAATAAAAGGCAGTGTATGTTTTATACACTATAGGCTCAGCGACAGCGAGTCGCAGAGCTACGAAATTTGTCAATCGGAGACCCGGAGGGAGGGGGGGGGGGGGGGAGGGTGACACGAAAACCGATTTTTAAAATTTGAATTTTTTGTTGTTGTTATTTAATGTTTTATGCGATTTCGACCGTTTTTTCACCTTTCCCCCCTTTTTTCTCTACCATCCAGACGTCGTAGAAAAAAAAAATCACACGATCGGAAAGAGCAGACAATTACGAGTAAAAATATATCAATTTCAAATCTCAGGGACAAATTTTAATATTTTTTAAAGATTTTAAAACAAAAGTCACCTTCTGCTGGAAAAAAAACGAACTTTCGTTTTTAAATCCTCGCTTCCGAAAAAGTATCGAGAATTTCTACTAATAATTTACATTTTTAGAAAGCTCAAACATCAGGCATTCTTACAAGCCCAATCTGGTCAAGAAATAATTATAAATAGCAGCCCGATCCTGATTTCAAAGAAGTAATGATTTTAAATTTCTCGACGAATTCTAAACGGAGTTCCGATTTTTCTCCCAGATGCGCGCGCAGCCGGGTACGTCACGCTGTTTCCATGGAGATTGTGCATCGGGTTAGAAAATTACGTGATATTTTAAATGATGAAATTAAGAGCTTAGCATATGGTCATTATAAAATTTAAATGACTGAATTGTGGTGATGTATTGGTGAAATTATTATATTTATATTTTAAATTTTAATTTATGGATATTTTAATTTTATGGATATTTTAAATGATGGAACGATGGAATGAGGATGATGGAATTAAGAGCTTAGCATATGGTCAGCATAAAATTTAAATGATTGAATTATAGTTTCTACGGTTTTTGGCCTAGGGACAATTTAAAATCGAATTAGTGTTTGCTTTTTATAAGGGTTTTGGCTTATTATGCTGGATTGAAATGTGGCGATGTATTGTTTACATCGGGTGGTGGTTGGGACCACAATGAAAAAACTTAAAACATTGAAGAAATAAAAAAATAAATAAAAAGAAAGTTATGGAGATTGTCGCGGTGCCTCAAAATGTCATTATTAGTTTTAACGTCATTAAACTAAACCAAAATTTGTTAACTCCACGGGGTTGAGGACGCGGTAGTCCAGTGGTTAGCGCGGGAATTGCATTCGGTAGGCTCGGATTCGATTCCCTCCGCTGCCAAAACTGCCGTCGTGTTCACGCGAAATACGATCACGTTAAACATGTGGGTCTGTAAGTCCTTCCGAGAGGTTGGTGGTAGGGGAAGGAGGGTACGGTCCCTGTGGATGCCTCTCCCACTGTGTTCCGTTCTAAATTGAGTGGCTCTTCCCGGCCGTCCAAATTGTTACCTTACACCTTTCTGGTAGGTCGGACGAGTCTGGGTCTCAACAACAACCATATTGGCATTTAATATTCTTATAATGGAACTCATACATGAGGTTGGTAGTACGGAAAGGAGGGTACGGTCCCCTGTGGATGCCTCCCCCACTGGGTTCCGGTCTAAATTGGGTGGCACTTCCTGGCCGTTCAAATAGTTACCTTACACCTTTCTGGTAAGTCGCGCCAGCGAGTTTGCCACGGTCAGAATTTTCAAGGGTCGGCTAGTTAAGAATATTATTTAGAAAACTAATTTAGAAGATTAAAAAAAATCTAATTAACGAATAAATGAAAAAAAATAATAAATATTATTTAAATATTACCAAATTGAGAATATTGAGCCAGGGAAAAATATAAATAAAAGTAAATCCCCAAATTACATAAATTCTAAAACAACCCAACACGAACATGTAAAAGGTCTGCACTAGAGACTCATTTGAGAACTATAAAGAGAAAACCCGTTTACAGGAAGCCGTTCCTGTGACCAGTATCGTAGCATAAGATTTTTGGCTGAGGGCTTGGCGTTTTAGATTAGAAAGGGTTTTTCTCTTATTACAAGTAAGATTTATATTTAAAATCCCTCTTTCAATAAGTATTATTTTTTTTATGTGTAAAATAATATAATGTAACATATAAATGCCTAAAGTGCATAAAAGGCACGAGATTTTAAATTGTTACCTTTGTAAGATGAATACATACAAAAAAATATATATATATATATATATATATATATATATATATATATATATATATATATATACACTTTAAATGTTTTCATATTTCTAAATTAGATCAACCTGTGCTATATACCAACCTATCTTATACTATGAAAACTTAATATCTTATAGTTACAATATGCTAAAAATCTACTAGATACATTATCAATCGCTTTTGTGAATAATATTCTCATGTAACAGATGATTACCAAAGCGAAATCCGATTTAATCCTTCTAAAACTCCCAAATATGCTTCACCATATTGATATCGAGATAAAGTCTACTTCACTAACTAAGTTTAAATAGTAATCATTATTAGTGTATTTCTTCATCCTTATCTTGCTTAAAGTTGGGCGAGTGTCAAGTTATTCGCGAAAAATGTCTCAAATTATTTAGAATTACAGAAAGTTTTTATTTTCTGCGAAAATAGCTCCTCGTTTGACCAGAAATGGCTGAAACATTACCATTTCCAGAAAAATTTTCTTTTACACTTCTCCACATTTGCCTACGTCATTAGGAGACGTCACGTCTCACATCCAATTACTGTCGTTTGCAAAGAGGAAAGCAATAGCTATTCCCTTTTAAAGGCTAGCTTCAAAGCACCCGTTACACGCGTTTATCAACCACGGGAGTGTCGAGAGCTTTAAAGACTATGTTATTGGTATCGAAAAATCGTAGGCTACAAAATTTAAGCCTACTATGGTTTAAAAGACGCGTTTTAATGGGGAAAAATACTTTGAAACGTGTCACTTTAAGCAAATAAAGTGTAACTATTTTTTAATATGTACATATACATTCGCTAAGTTATTTAAAAATTAAAAATATTCCTTAAACTAGATTTTAAACAGGAGAAGCTTATTAGCTTCCCCTGTTTAAAGCTTATTAGCTTCCCCTGTTTAAAGCTTATTAGCTTCAATGGACGGTACGTCACTGCCTGTAACGTGATTACAGGGTGCCATATCTGGAGTATCAGATCAAAGCAGGGTTACCAGATTTCGCGATTTATCGCCAGTTTGGCGACTACTCTAATGTACTCGAACCTTATCAAAATAACGAATGTTCTTCGAGATACGAGCCCCTTTTGGAAGTTTCTGCGGAGAGTATATGAAAGGAGTCGTAGCTCAGTTGGAGAGCAGTCGACTTAATACGAAATACATTGAATTGTTAAATACGTCAATGTTTTGATAATAGTATCTGCTGTTTTGTGAAATTAGTGGAGCATTTAATTGCTGTTTTGACAGTTGTTTAGTAATCTTGCGAGATAGTTATCAAGCTATTTGCTGTATATTGTTCCTGCTTACGCTGTGCTTGTAAATAAGCGTGTCAGCTATCTCGAAATTTAGACTAATTTTTGTATTCTGAGAGTACACGCACAATTCCAAAGAATACGTCGTAACAAATGCAGTGGCGGATTTCAGGAGGGGCGATCGCCCCCCCCCCCCCAAACGCCTGACGAACGTCTACGTTTTATCAAATAAATTATAAAATTAAAAAATATATATATCATTAGGGAGGTACTTTGGGCTTGCTCTCCCTCCCCCTCAGTTTATCCACGAAATCTCGCCCCCATAATGAAAGTCAAAAGTCTGCGCCTGGATGTCTTATATTTACAAGATTTAGTACCATCGACTCTTTTAGCGAAAATCAACACGGACGAAGAGTCAGTCACTCCTCACATCTTGGACAGAGCTAAGCAAGAAGTATCACAGAATAGCCGAACTGGGAGTGGAAGAAATGAACAGTACACTTCAAGTTGAGGTGATTGACTGGAGAACCAAATGGATGCGAGAAAATACCGATACGGGCAAAGTACCCAAGTCTGCTTTTGAAGCACTACAGAACTGTGATCCTGCAGTGTACCATGTGATCTACGTGTTGCTGAAATTTCTTGTAGCATTACCGATTACTGTAGCAACCGCCGAGGGTAGCTTCTCAGCACTAAGACATGGCTTCGAAACACAATTAGAGAAGATCGGCTAGTGGGATTGGCTTTGTTGCATGTGCATTATGATATCGCAATTTCACCAGTAACAATTTTAGATCGATTTGCTAAAGAAAAAGAAAGAAGACTTGAGTTGATATTATAATGATGATTCTTCCTGGGAGGTGATAGGGTTTTTGCGATGGACTCCGTAAGGCTGTTAAGGATAATGATCGACAATAAGCTGAATTGGCAATTACATTTGAATAGTGTTATAGGTACTACTTCTGGCAAAAATTATGGAATCACTTCCATGTTATTTCAATGGGATACGACGTTCAATACCCTACGACTTTTGATGCACGGATACCCAGAAAAACCCTTTTTGAGCGAAATTGAAGAACTTTAAATGCTTAACAAAACAAAAAATATTTTAAAAATTTTGCACTTTTCATTATTTAATAATTCACGATCAAAAAATGGGAAAAAAGCTAGAGATTGAAAGAAAAAGCTCGTAAAAACTAATTTGGAATAATAAATTTGATCATGGAAAATCATTAAGATATAGCTCCTCATATTTATATGATTAAATTTATTATTCTAAATTAGTTTTTACGAGTTTTTTCTTTCAGCCTACAACTCTTTTACCATTTTTTGGTTGTGAATTATTAAATAATGAAAAGTGCAAAATTTTTAAAACATTTTTTATTTTGTTAAGTTTTTAAAGTTCTTCAATTTCGCTCAAAAAGGGTTTTTTGGGGCATCAAAAATTGTAGAGCATTGAACTTCGTATCCCATTGAAATAACATGGAAGTGATTCCTTAATTTTTGCCAGGGGTAGTAAACTCGATCAAACCATTGGTCTTTTCTTTTGATGTTTTTGCATAATGTTTTTGCGTGATGTTTATACGTGATGTTTTTCACGTAAAAATTTATTGATTCCTGTGCAGCTAAAAATGTAAAAAAATGTAAAAATGTAAATCAATGTTCAGTGCTTATTAATACCTATATTAACTGCATTTACTCATGTTCATCCTTCTTTTCTACCACAATCTAAGAAAAATAAAATTTATTTGTATTGTATCGTATGATAACCATATTTAGTGAATAGAATATAAATGTGTGTTTATTTTGTAAATATTCAGTATTAATCTTCTCACATGGAAATCTCTTACTTGTGTATACTTTTGTGTAAACTTAATGCAGAATATAATTTAGTTTCCTGTTTTGACTTCAACAATAAGTTTGTTTCCTTATATAGTCATGTAATTTTTTTTCTTCCAATCTTCATTGTTTTGCTTTGGTCTTAAAAAAATGATAGACAGTATTTTATAAGCTGCAAAGAACTTACTGTAAACTTCCGAATTTGCTCTAGTTATTTCAAAAATGTCAAATATCCGTATATAGGAAGCCGTTAAGAAAATCGTAAGTGAACAAACCTCCGAGAACATTTCGATCTACAAAATCGCCCCCCCCCCCCCCAAACAAGAGGCCAAAATCCGCCACTGAACAAATGGGTGTCAGAAGTGGGATTTCTGAAAACATGACAAGCGATTATGGCTTCCTCAACGGGAAAAACGATGGAAGAACAAACAGTTCAGTGAAACGATGGAATTAATGAAAGTCGGACAAGACGAGATGAAAGGAGCTATGAGAGTCGGACAAGACGAAATGAAAGAAACGATGAAAATTGGATAAGAAGCAATGAAAGAAGAAATTAAACGAGATATTAAAGCCGAACAGGAAACAATGAAAGAAGAAATTCATTCTGTGAAAGAAGATGTTAAAGAAGAAAAGAAAGCAAGGTAAGTCGAAATAAAGGAAGAAATTAAATCTGATCAAAACTATACAAAACGAATTGCAAACGTAGCAAGAACAGATCAAAGATGAGCTGAAACAAAGCATTAAATCCGTCCAGGAAGAGATGAGACATGACATTACATCCGGACAAGCAGACATTAATGCTGGTCAAGAAGAAATAAAAAAGCTCAAGATACTACTATTTGTTGAGCGAAAATCGTCAGTCGCCAATACGTATATTTGCAAGCCGTCTGTATGCAAAGTAAAATCTCCTACGTATGACGAATAAAGCATATGGACGAATTTGAAAAGACAAACGTGGGATGAAAAGACAAAAGCCTGCCAAATCGCTGCTTCTCTTCGAAGTCCTGCGGCTGATGCTTCACAAACGCTCCCGACAGAAAAACATCTGGATTACGTAGCCCTGGAACCCCGCCATGGGGACAATAATTTAAAAGAGACAAGCAGCGTTCAATTGAAGTCTCGCCGCCAAAGTCATGGAGTCTATAGAAGCTGACGTCGAATATTGAAAGACTTTCGCAATTATCTTTTGCAGAATGCCCTCGTGAAGGACTTGCAGCCCAGCCCAGTATTTTATGGATGGCATTCGTGACCCATAAATTCAACACGCTGTTCTTATGGCCGAATGTAATGATCTGAGAGCTGCACTGGCTCTAGCTAGCAAGTTTAAAGCATCTCAGTAGGCATCTCATGGACTTCAGCGATCCATCGTACATGATGCGGCTGTGACTTGTAGCACATCGAAATCTCAAATGCTGCGCACTATGAAGGATATAAAAGACAAGCTACAGAGGCAAAGTAACGACAAATTCACACGATCATCTGTCTCGTTAGCGAAAAAACTAGTGTACCGAAGACCCCAGACAGTGCGACTCACCTATTAGGTTTAGAGCAGCTATCTGCACGGCCGGGAAAGGATACCTCCTCCACTCAGGCCAGTTTCGCCAAACGAACATTTATTTAAGTCTAAAAAGATAACTGAAGAAAAATAGTGTGGTTAAACAGACAGTTAGTTCTACATTATAATTGAACTTGACAAGTAAGCCCATTTTTCAAAAAGGGGAAAAGGGTTATTGAAAATGTAGATTAAAAGATCATTGAAAAATAAAATTTAGAGTGAGGTATATTAACATAATGTAAAATAGATTAAAATTAAAGAAAATAATAAAATTTTAAGAGGAGAATTTAGAATATATATATATATATATATATATATATATATATATATATATATATATAAAATAAGATGCATTAACATTAATGTTTTGAATTTTATTTTCGCAAAAAAATGTAACTTTTGTCAGTATTGAAACTACGTTTTGAGCGCCCTTATAATGGTGTATAGTGGCATTCTCGATTATCCATTTTTCATATGAATTACTTGTTTAGTAGGAATTTTCATCTTTGATTCATATTCATATTCATGTTTGCATATTTGGGAAGTTGTATTCTGAATTGCTTGTCCAGTCTCCAGCTTAGACTCACTGGACGGGTTTGGGAGTAACTCCGTGAACGTTCGTACTGCCTCCCTTGTAGAATTTCGACTTGTTCATTCCGGTGCTTCTAGATTAAGCTGTTGAGGTTGATCGTGTATACACGTGGTAGAAGAATGGTTCATGCCGCATGGTAATACAATTTTCTTAATGTATCCTTTTTTCAATTTTTGTTGCCTGTAGTCTGAGTTTAAGTATTTATAGTAATGTACTATTGCTTAATCTGAAACAGGCATTTGTTTGGGTTAATTGGAATTAAATACTCAGACCTGACGATGAATTTAATTCTAATTAATCATCGAATTTGGGATGGTGCTGTTCTTTTCTCTTATCGGCATTATGGCCGTGAATTTGCTTCTATGGTGATGTTAATATTACTTGAATTGTATTTTTTTATTTTTACATAATTCTTATTATTACATTTCAAATATTTACCCATATACTTGTCTGCTGCATTATGCGCGTATTGTATATTGGTTTCTTATTTTCTGTCTAGTTGTTTACGAGTTTCTGTGGTAATATTCATTTTTAATTAGTTAGAACTGAATTACACTAAAGTTAGCTGCATTTGCGCTGAATTGGTGTCAAATTTTAACTTTTTTTTTTTTTTTTTTTTTTAATTTATTTATTTTTTTTTAATCTCATTATCCCTAATCTTATCACTTTAAAATGTCTTGTAATTGTATTCCTAGGTAATAACTCTATTCTTAGCCATTGTTTTTGTGATCGATCTTAGTTTTTCATATATTGAATATCTTATTGTTTTTTGTGATCGTACGTAGCCTTTCATACGTTGAATCTCTGATTTGTTGAACCATTAAATAAATGTATATTTATTGGAAGAATTTGAATCCTGTATTTACAGCAATGGTTGTATTATTCCTATATTATTCTTAGATTATATTAGTTCTGAAGTAAAAATTGTGTTTCATGTTGTATTGATGGATGTTAATTTGAATCAATTTATTCTGGAATAGTCAATGTGTATATGTATATTTTTCCACTATATATCCTAGTTTTGCTTATTCCTAAGCATTTATTTAATCCAGGTTTTAATGTATCTCCACATTAGTTTATATATTTTCAAAGTGTTTTAGATGATCCATTAGTTTGAAAAATAATGGTACCTTTCATATGTTGTAATTGTGTCTCCACCTTTGTAATTGAATTAAGGTGCATTCTTGGATAAAGAGTCACTTTTTTTAATGCAAGTGCCTTTATTTTGGGGAAATAAAGGTTACAATCTTTCCCTATTACATGATGTCTTATTATAAAAAATTAGCGACTGGCAACTGGATGCTCTCTAACATCCAAGCTCGGTATTCGAGAACTTGTTGGGGTTCTCCTAGATCGTTATCCAGCTACCAACAATATCCTTTATCCTCTATGACTATTCCATCTTCATTCGGTACTTCCAGCCAGTATTCTTTGTTCACTTCATATAACTTTCAATCGTACAGCCATGCATCACTAAATAACACACTTAAATTTAAATCTTGTAAATCTAATAGATGTAAAACTTGTCCGTTTGCTAATAGTAATCAGATCAATTGTAACAATAATTTTGTCTTCTGTAAAACATATAATTGTATCTACCAAATTGTATGTAAAAAATGTAATATGTCATATATAGGTCAAACCAGCAACCCTCTGCATCTCCGAATTAACGTACACAGGAATCACATAAAATTTTTTTCAAATAATGCAACTTCCTTTAATGAATCAAAATTTGAATACGAACATTTTTCTAAACATGGGTTCGACAACATTGAAATTAGTATTCTGTGTATTCAAAAAAATTACTATGACATTGTTTCTTGAAAATGAATTCATTTGTGCACATAAAACTATATTTCCATATGGACTCAATCAAATATTTAATCATCATAATATAGTTAAAAAGTCCTTTAATTCTCCTAATGAAGACCATAATATTTATAATTCCTTCAACAATCATAAAAGTAAATCAAAAAGAACTAAAAGAGCAAGTAAATATAATAAAAAATTGCCATCATTATCTGAACTAAAAAATGCCATCCTTCAGCAACATGCAAATTTTAAAATTACTTTTGATTGGAAACAATGTAAAAACTGGATTTTCGCAATTAAAAAACAGCAATTAATATGGTATATAACCTTTTTCTAAGTACTGCATTTGATAACGTTCATTTTAAACATTTATTCTATGATTTGCTCATTACCAGAAGTAAAAATCTTAATGGTTATTTATATGTCACAGACGTAAACTTTAATGACGAATCAAAACAAAATACTAAAATAAACGAATATTGTACCTTGAATTTTACTAATTCTGTCTTAAATAATCTGAAGATAAATAATTTTTTAAAATCGGTTTCCAATTACTTTCCAGTCAAACATGTAAATCCTAAAATTGCTTATAAATATGATAAACCGCTAGGACGTTATATTTTCAACTATAATCAAATTGCCAAATCAGTAGATATTAATCAAAACTATGAATTGGATAAAGAGTCATATTGCCACTGTCATTTAGAAAAATACAAGGACTTCGTAGATAAACACCATGGGCATGTTATAACGGGAAATCTAAATATTATTAATTATGATGCACTAAGATCACTGATGTTACTGGGTTGGGTACTAAGTACCGTCTACCTACTAAATTTAAACATAAATTAATTTGTAAAGGTTTATTTCTTGACTTAAATAAATTTATCTATAAAATCAGTTATAAATATCAAATCCCTGTAGAAGCCTTTAAACCCTGGAGAGTCTTAATAGAGCAATACTTAAATCATTATATATATAATCAGAAAATTAATAATTCATATAAACTTAATTCAATTAAAAATGATATTAAAGAAATACAAAATGATTTTGTCATTACATATGTCGATAAAGCATGTGGAAACTACTCAATTATATGTAAATATTATTATAAAAATACCCTTCAGTCACACTTACTTAATAATCAAATCTATAATTTACATAAAACTAACCTTAAAATCTTATACAATAGAATATCAGCCAAATATAAGCAAATCCATCTAAAAAATAGTTGTAATAACATTCCATATATTGTTTTAGTACCCAAGTTTCATAAATCCCCTGTTGCTTTTCGAACCATTACCAGTGGGCATAATTCTTACATTACTAATGCTGGAAAATTATTATTAAAGATATTACATGAAATATCCTTGTCAGATGAAATCTCAAATAATTGTCATATTGTAAAAAACAGTTTTGAATTAGTAAAGAAATTGAAAACTCTTACAAATATTCGTAGTATTTATACCTTTGATTTCAAAGATTTGTTTAATAATATTAATATAGATGATCTGTATAAAGTTATTTTAGGAACTTTTGAAAAATATAATATCAACCTAAAATATTCAAATTTTCTATTTAAAAAATTACTCAACTTCACTCTTTATGAGAATTATATTCAACATGGTGGTACTTTTTTTAAACAACAGGTTGGTATCCCACAAGGGGGGTGTGCCTCATCATTGTTAGCTAATCTGTATTTATTCTTCTATGAAAAAAACATTAATCCAAGCTTGCATAATATGCACATGTTTAGATATTTAGATGACATTTTATGTGTATCCCCAATAATAATATCCCTATAGTATTAAACTTTTATCCAAAAAATTTACAATTAAATGCAAGTAATATTGACACAAATGTTGCAAACTTTTTAGATTTAAATTTAAATTTACAAAATTGTAATATGGTTATAAACTTGTATGATAAAAGACAGGATTTTAAATTTAATACATCAAAAATTCAACATTTTGACTCTTGTTTGCATATATCTGTATTTAGAAATATTATAATAAACCAGGCTCTTAGAATCAATAAAATTTGTGATGAATATTATAAATTAGCGCACTTTACGGAATTATTGAGTACAGCGACTAATAATGCATATCCCCCCAAGTTTGTTATTAAAATTATCAACTCAGTGTATCAAATTTCACTCGATAACATCCTAGAAAACATTCCCAATTATAGTGACTAACATACAGTAGGGAAAAAAAAAAAAAATATATATATATATATATATATTATATAAATAAAAATGAAAAATAATAAACTAAGTCAAAAACATTTAAAAAAAACGGAAAATAAGATGCATTAACATTAATGTTTTGAATTTTATTTTCGCAAAAAAATGTAACTTTTGTCAGTATTGAAACTACGTTTTGAGCGCCCTTATAATGGTGTATAGTGGCATTCTCGATTATCCATTTTTCATATGAATTACTTGTTTAGTAGGAATTTTCATCTTTGATTCATATTCATATTCATGTTTGCATATTTGGGAAGTTGTATTCTGAATTGCTTGTCCAGTCTCCAGCTTAGACTCACTGGACGGGTTTGGGAGTAACTCCGTGAACGTTCGTACTGCCTCCCTGGTAGAATTTCGACTTGTTCATTCCGGTGCTTCTAGATTAAGCTGTTGAGGTTGATCGTGTATACACGTGGTAGAAGAATGGTTCATGCCGCATGGTAATACAATTTTCTTAATGTATCCTTTTTTCAATTTTTGTTGCCTGTAGTCTGAGTTTAAGTATTTATAGTAATGTACTATTGCTTAATCTGAAACAGGCATTTGTTTGGGTTAATTGGAATTAAATACTCAGACCTGACGATGAATTTAATTCTAATTAATCATCGAATTTGGGATGGTGCTGTTCTTTTCTCTTATCGGCATTATGGCCGTGAATTTGCTTCTATGGTGATGTTAATATTACTTGAATTGTATTTTTTTATTTTTACATAATTCTTATTATTACATTTCAAATATATATATATATATATATATATATGGAAAAGGAAAGAAAAATTTAAGAAATTTAAAATAAAATTTAGAAGAGCAATTTAGAATAAGCAAATAAAAAGTGTCAAAAGAGAAAGAAAGAACCGAGAAAATAAGAACAGTTAACATAGCTCCCTCCCTCATAATCTACACGAAAACAGAAAATATGAAGGGAACACAATAAGTACATATAACTTAATAAGAATGAAATAGATCCATTGATCAAAAATAATTGAGAGCAGAATTTACTCACAAGCTTAGATCTCTTTATCAGAAATTTCCGTGGCAACAAGAATACAGTTTTTAATTTTATTTACTGAAGAGGGATTTGAACGAACTTCGGAGAACCAAATTGGTTTATAAGAGGGGGAGGGTTTGCAAAGATAAAAAATTTTCGAAAAAGAATAATTGAAAATGCAATGGTCAACGTCACCGAATTAATTGTAAGTACAGTTAAGCCCCTATCACATTCAACAACTTTTCCGGCAATTTTTCGGACAACCAACTTTTCGAACAATTTTTACGCCGAGTTGGGGGAAAACTCGGGTGAAATGAGGTCAAAAAATTGGGACAACTTTATTTGACAGGTATAGAAAAAGTTGTTCATTTGGGACAATTTTTTACCAACCAGCCAATCACAGATGAGTAGCGAAGGAATCACGTGTGTAGAAAGGTTGGCGCAGATTCTACTACATTCTGGTTTGGCGTGAAATCCTCGCGCAAGTTTGAATCTGTGGAGCGCGAACAGATAGAATATAATAACAGATAGATTATATTGATATAATAACCAGGCAGCGCGAAGTATTATTTTAGTTTAGATTTAGAATTTTGTTAAGTATTTATAATATTTCTGTGTCATAAAGGTGGATGTCAATGGAAGTCGTCTCGAAGTCAAAAAAAAGTAGTCATGCGAGATGGAAATGGAGTTAATTGAATCAATACGTGAAAAATCATTTTTGTGGAATCTAAAAGATCCACTGTATTTAAAAAAGAATTTGAAGAACCATGCGTACGAGAAAATATCATCTTTACGAACCATCTCTTCCAAAGCGATTTTATATACATGAAATATTATATAATAAATATTAAGATATTATTACTAATATAATCTCTTTGGTCTCTTCTGATTCAAATTTATATTTACCAGCGGCTTGCTAGTTTACAGTATAGATGCGTTTCAGAAAATCCGCCTTTCTGTGAATTTAATCAAGAGCGTACGCGAGTTTGCTTTGGCGATATATACATATTTCATCAGTTTTCTGAATGTGAAGTTTTGGCTTGGGTGGTAGAGAATCAGATCAGCAAACCACTGGGCTCTGGTTCGAATCCAAGCGAATTTTAAATTTTACAAGTGCTGCCATCTGTTGCTAAAATATTCAAATACAGTTTTTCTTTAATAATCTGCAGAATTTTTTTGTTTTAAATTATTTTACGTTCTATATACAAAATAACCTTATATCAGTAAATTATTTTTAAATTTGAATGCTTATAAAAATTTATTTCGAAGTTACTTTGAAAAATATCTTGAAGTATACTTTATACCAGGTATAGATGGAATATATTCTTAAGTAAAAAAGTGCTTGTAAAATTAGCAAATATAAAATGTGCATGTAAAATTAGACAGAAATCATCGAACATCCTTATACGAGTAGTAGTTATCTTTCGACATGTAATTTTGAACATTTTAGATTAGAATAAAAACAAAAATCAAACTACTTTGAAATTTTAATAATTTAATGCTAACATTTGAAGACTTTTTTTATTATTTTAAACGCACATAGACAATTAGAAATTTACAATACATTTGAAAATCATTTACTTTTAATAAAAAAAATAAGTTTGTATATAAATATGAAAAGTTAACTCTTTTAAATTTGAATGCTTATAAAAATTTATTTCGAAGTTACTTTGAAAAACATCTTGAAGTATACTTTATACCAGCTATAGATGGAATGTACATTTAAATCTATTTTAAAATATAATTACTAAATAAATATAAATGTAGATAAAATAATTTTTAAAAGTTTACTTTAATGAGAAATATTTTAAACTTTACAAACGAGCAAAGAACATATTCGGATATTTAAAATAGATACGTATTTGAAAACCTTTGAAATCAAGTATAAAATGGTAATGAACTTAAATTTGTTGAAGACATAATATTTTAATAACGGCATTCTTGAATTTAAATACTTTTTACGTTTTCCTTTTCTTTGTTTCATTTCAGTCAATATCGCTTTTTAAACTAATTTTGTATCTTAAAATAGAGTTAATATTTTTCACCAAATATTTATTTGCTTTTTATATGGATGTGTGACAAATCCAAATATCTTTTAATGTTCATTCAACTGTTTAAGCTTCTGATATCTGAAGTAATCCATATAAAAAAGAGCAAATCAAAAATTTACAATAGATTTTGTCCACATCCTTCTCGGTTTACTTTGTTTCTTCTTCTTAAGCAGGAATAATCCTAGCGTAATTATGCCAAGGCATACTTGATTTTTCCCTGCAGCTGATAGCAATTTAGTTATAATTACAAAGTAATAAAGGTTACAAAACGAAGTACTAAGTAAGTCTTGTTTTACTGCCGAAGTCGAAGCGAGAACGCGCTGCCTGCCGAAAAGTACATGTATAAATGTATAGTTGTCGCCAAAAGGCGATAAACATACCGCCGTAGTTTTGTCATTTAGCACAACTTCTTCAAACTGTCAATAACCCTATCGCCAACTTTTTCGTCGAAAAATTGGGGGAAAAGTTGTCCGAAATAGTTGGTTGTTCCAAAAGTTCTTGAGTGTGATAGGGCCTTTAGAGGTGGATTTAATGTTGAAAAAGTATAGCTAATCAAGAAAGGGACTCATGACCAGTAAGAAAGTAAATGAGATATTTATTAAAAATTTGAAAATTAGGTTTATCGATATGGAGGTAAAATAGGATTCTAGCAGGATCACCAGTTTTTGTGGAAATATAATCATTAAGATAATTTTGCAAAGATTAAGGATATGAAATTTACAACATTTTGAGAGGAGGGGCTAAGGAAAGGGAATAGCAATTTTGGCATGGTCATTGGCAATTTTATTTGCAGATATATTATTGTGAGCTTTTACCCAGGAAATATTGACATGGTTTTTGAAAAGGAGAGCTTTGGATTTAGCGGAATTAAAATAATTAGATTTTTTTATTGAGTTAATGGAAGAGAGGCTATCGGAAAAAATATTAACACTAGTATTATTAGAGGAGGCCCGGTCAATAGCAAAACTGGTGTGTTGGCCCTGAGGAGAAAGAGGACGTACTAGAAGAAACTGCCCATTAAGAGAATAAAGGGTTGTTCGATTCAGATTAAGGGACGTTCCATTCATTTAAGACCTCCCAGATTTCATAGTTGCATGGAGGAGATAATAGACTTTAAGTCATGGGTGGTGTAAACAACGTCAAATGTTTCTAGATACGGGTGCGAATGTGACCATCATTAAAAGTGACGTAGATCGCCGAATTAACGGTCAACTTCTTTATACGGCACCCTCCATTTCTCTGGTTACTGGAGAAACGGCGAATGTGCACGAAAAAATAGAATTCAGTATTTCTGTCGGGGGGGGGGGGGGGGGGGGGAGCCTTTATCATCATGTTGCTTGTGTTGCGGACATTTATGACCCATGCATTCTCGGACTGAACTGTTAAAGAAAACACGAATTTGACCTGAACTTTAAAAACAGCTAATTACGAACAGCCATCGAAGAGATTTCTTTGTTTGACCAAGGCCTGGCTTAAGTCTGGGTATGCGGAACAACTGCCCCCTCGTACATAGACGCGTATATATTCTTATATATATTCTTATATATATTCTTTACGCATAGACGTATTTATCTACGCATAGACGTTAAAGTTAGACAAACCCTTCGCCACTGATGAAAGGCATAAATTTGACCGAAAGAGCTATGGCCGTGTGATTTTATGCGTCATAAAAAGGAGATTTTAATAAAATACTTTTAAAACTTTTTTTTAGTCGTCTTTGATTTTAATGTATCTGCTTAGTGTTATCTCACGTGCAGAATGGCAATAAAAGTCTTGGATTTATCAGTTGATGCAAACAGATTATAAAAATAAAAAATGTTTTCAACGCAAAATAAAATACAGAAGGTTGTGTAGAAATGCAAATTTCTCAAATTACTAATAATTGTTTCTAGAGAAAATTCATGGAATTAATTGACTGCTAAGATTTTGTATTTCAAGATGTTGATCAGGAGTGCCCTTAAAACATATCATATTGTAAATTTGATTTTGCTACGGATAACTCGTTTATTTCGGGAGATGAAACTATTTTACCACCATTTTATACTGAGTTTACACTTCAAAAACTGATGACATTCAAATGACATGTAAATATACATTGAAAATTGAATGTATATCATGTGGTGTTCTTGTGAATAAATGAACAAATAAGTTTTGCATAAACATTAAGCATAACATACACTTTTTAATTTAAAAAAATACAGTGAAAGCAGTACATTTTTTTTTTACAGAAATACACATATTTTGACAAGTCTTAAATGCAATTCCATATATTAAAACATTTTACATAAACTCAGCTACAGAAACACAAGTTTAAAGGTGCTAGTTGTAGAGATAGGTTACGTGGAATTCTTATAGCACATAGAAGTTATATTTGGTTGCAGATAAATAACATTTAGGAGTGTTTCCCAAACGAGTGTTTTACAGATATTTTGAAGTATACACCAAATAATTTTGTTTATTTCTGGGAATCTATGAATGTTTTGTAATACTAACAGGTTATTAGCACATCTCCTTTGGTGTATGTTAATGTATGTTTTTTTATGTATGTTTTTTGTATGTTAACCGGATATTCAGATACCAGATCTCAGATATTCGAATCGTCCCTCGGATCGTCCTTCATCAGTGGCGAAACGCCACTGATGAGGGACATGGTGGTGTCCGGAAGCGCTTTGGCTTTGTAAATTTATGTACGTCGAGGAAAGGTGTTTTATTAAAAGGCTTATTAAACCTATGTTGGTTGTCTTTAATTTAATAGTTTAAAATTCATACATTTATAAGAAATGCAATCAAACTATTCAATGCATTAATAGATTTTTAAAGATGTTGGCTGTGTCCATGGACCTTCAATCAATACATACATATGTATAACGATGTATTACACTTAGCAAATCTGAAAAGTTCTGCAGAAACATTCTGAGGTGATAATTTTAAAATAGTATTTGCTTTTCTCGGTATAAAATGCAAAGTTCATTAAAATAAATAAATATTTAATGATATTTCTAGTATCAATATATTGAAATATTCTATTCTCCATAAATTTTTGAAAGACATTTTATAAAAATGAAGCTCAGTTTTGTCTCATCTGCTACAGATTTTTTTTTCAAGACGTATTAATAAGTAACACCAAAGCTCACAAACTGTACATTTATACAAATAGATATATTTTAGACTGTTTTGGCGCTAAAACATCAAACATCTACTTCGAATTATCACATATCGTTCTGGTTATATGGCATCATTTCCTAGAAAATAATATAATTTTTGAATTTGTAAAATTCATTTGAAACAAATACTGTAGTGGAGAAAAATTACACCTTTCTTTCTATTAGGTATTTGTGTAAATTGTAAATTTTCAATTTAACATTAGGCAAAAACTTTTTGTGTGCACAAGAATAAAATAAAGCGATAAATTCTAAAAATGTTTTGTATTGTCTGTTTACATGCCTCAGATTTTTATGTTTAAGAATATTCATAGTAATGCAATAACAAGACTAGCAATATTTCTTATTGATGTTTGTAAATGAAATATTTTCTTATAATTG
This sequence comes from Amaurobius ferox, assembly GCA_951213105.1. Taxonomy (NCBI): domain Eukaryota; kingdom Metazoa; phylum Arthropoda; class Arachnida; order Araneae; family Amaurobiidae; genus Amaurobius; species Amaurobius ferox. Next base: position 33,847,848 of record OX578148.1, read on the forward strand.
GTTATCAATTTGTACTTGCATCACATAAAATAAGCGATATTAACAAAAAAAAAGTAAATTCCGTGAAGCATAGATGAATTTTGGTTTCAATGTAAAATTAGATCTATTTTTTTTTTAATTATAATGTTCATGTGTTGGGCCTCAGATTTTTATATTTAAGAATATTCATAGTAATGCAATAACAAGACTGGCAATATTTCTTATTGATGTTTGTAAATGAAATATTTTCTTATAATTGGTTATCAATTTGTACTTGCATCACATAAAATAAGCGATATTAACAAAAAAAAGTAAATTCCGTGAAGCATAGATGAATTTTGGTTTCAATGTAAAATTAGATCTATTTTTTTTTTAATTATAATGTTCATGTGTTGGGCCTCAGATTTTTATGTTTAAGAATATTCATAGTAATGCAATAACAAGACTGGCAAAATTTCTTATTGATGTTTGTAAATGAAATATTTTCTTATAATTGGTTATCAATTTGTACTTGCATCACATAAAATAAGCGATATTAACAAAAAAAAAGTAAATTCCGTGAAGCATAGATGAATTTTGGTTTCAATGTAAAATTAGATCTATTTTTTTTTAAATTATAATGTTCATGTGTTGGGCCTCAGATTTTTATGTTTAAGAATATTCATAGTAATGCAATAACAAGACTGGCAATATTTCTTATTGATGTTTGTAAATGAAATATTTTCTTATAATTGGTTATCAATTTGTACTTGCATCACATAAAATAAGCGATATTAACAAAAAAAAAGTAAATTCCGTGAAGCATAGATGAATTTTGGTTTCAATGTAAAATTAGATCTATTTTTTTTTAATTATAATGTTCATGTGTTGGGCCTCAGATTTTTATGTTTAAGAATATTCATAATAATGCAATAACAAGACTGGCAATATTTCTTATTGATGTTTGTAAATGAAATATTTTCTTATAATTGGTTATCAATTTGTACTTGCATCACATAAAATAAGCGATATTAACAAATAAAAAGTAAATTCCGTGAAGCATAGATGAATTCTGGTTTCAATGTAAAATTAGATCTATTTTTTTTTTAATTATAATGTTCATGTGTTGGGCCTCAGATTTTTATGTTTAAGAATATTCATAGTAATGCAATAACAAGACTGGCAATATTTCTTATTGATGTTTGTAAATGAAATATTTTCTTATAATTGGTTATCAATTTGTACTTGCATCACATAAAATAAGCGATATTAACAAAAAAAAGTAAATTCCGTGAAGCATAGATGAATTTTGGTTTCAATGTAAAATTAGATCTATTTTTTTTTTAATTATAATGTTCATGTGTTGGGCCTCAGATTTTTATGTTTAAGAATATTCATAGTAATGCAATAACAAGACTGGCAATATTTCTTATTGATGTTTGTAAATGAAATATTTTCTTATAATTGGTTATCAATTTGTACTTGCATCACATAAAATAAGCGATATTAACAAAAAAAAAAGTAAATTCCGTGAAGCATAGATGAATTTTGGTTTTAATGTAAAATTAGATCTATTTTTTTTTAATTATAATGTTCATGTGTTGGGCCTCAGATTTTTATGTTTAAGAATATTCATAGTAATGCAATAACAAGACTGGCAATATTTCTTATTGATGTTTGTAAATGAAATATTTTCTTATAATTGGTTATCAATTTGTACTTGCATCACATAAAATAAGCGATATTAACAAAAAAAAGTGAATTCCGTGAAGCATAGATGAATTTTGGTTTCAATGTAAAATTAGATCTATTTTTTTTTTAATTATAATGTTCATGTGTTGGGCCTCAGATTTTTATGTTTAAAAATATTCATAGTAATGCAATAACAAGACTGGCAATATTTCTTATTGATGTTTGTAAATGAAATATTTTCTTATAATTGGTTATCAATTTGTACTTGCATCACATAAAATAAGCGATATTAACAAAAAAAAGTGAATTCCGTGAAGCATAGATGAATTTTGGTTTCAATGTAAAATTAGATCTATTTTTTTTTTTTAATTATAATGTTCATGTGTTGGGCCTCAGATTTTTATGTTTAAAAATATTCATAGTAATGCAATAACAAGACTGGCAATATTTCTTATTGGTGTTTGTAAATGAAATATTTTCTTATAATTGGTTATCAATTTGTACTTGCATCACATAAAATAAGCGATACTAACAAAAAAAAAGTAAATTCCGTGAAGCATAGATGAATTTTGGTTTCAATGTAAAATTAGATCTATTTTTTTTAATTATAATGTTCATGTGTTGGGCCTCAGATTTTTATGTTTAAGAATATTCATAGTAATGCAATAACAAGACTGGCAATATTTCTTATTGATGTTTGTAAATGAAATATTTTCTTATAATTGGTTATCAATTTGTACTTGCATCACATAAAATAAGCGATATTAACAAAAAAAAAAGTAAATTCCGTGAAGCACAGATGAATTTTGGTGTCAATGTAAAATTAGATCTATTTTTTTTTTAATTATAATGTTCATGTGTTGGGCCTCAGATTTTTATGTTTAAGAATATTCATAGTAATGCAATAACAAGACTGGCAATATTTCTTATTGATGTTTGTAAATGAAATATTTTCTTATAATTGGTTATCAATTTGTACTTGCATCACATAAAATAAGCGATATTAACAAAAAAAAAGTAAATTCCGTGAAGCATAGATGAATTTTGGTTTTAATGTAAAATTAGATCTATTTTTTTTAATTATAATGTTCATGTGTTGGGCCTCAGATTTTTATGTTTAAGAATATTCATAGTAATGCAATAACAAGACTGGCAATATTTCTTATTGATGTTTGTAAATGAAATATTTTCTTATAATTGGTTATCAATTTGTACTTGCATCACATAAAATAAGCGATATTAACAAAAAAAAAGTAAATTCCGTGAAGCACAGATGAATTTTGGTGTCAATGTAAAATTAGATCTATTTTTTTTTTAATTATAATGTTCATGTGTTGGGCCTCAGATTTTTATGTTTAAGAATATTCATAGTAATGCAATAACAAGACTGGCAATATTTCTTATTGATGTTTGTAAATGAAATATTTTCTTATAATTGGTTATCAATTTGTACTTGCATCACATAAAATAAGCGATATTAACAAAAAAAAAGTAAATTCCGTGAAGCATAGATGAATTTTGGTTTCAATGTAAAATTAGATCTATTTTTTTTTTAATTATAATGTTCATGTGTTGGGCCTCAGGTTTTTATGTTTAAGAATATTCATAGTAATGCAATAACAAGACTGGCAATATTTCTTATTGATGTTTGTAAATGAAATATTTTCTTATAATTGGTTATCAATTTGTACTTCCATCACATAAAATAAGCGATATTAACAAATAAAAAGTAAATTCCGTGAAGCATAGATGAATTTTGGTTTCAATGTAAAATTAGATCTATTTTTTTTTTAATTATAATGTTCATGTGTTGGGCCTCAGATTTTTATGTTTAAGAATATTCATAGTAATGCAATAACAAGACTGGCAATATTTCTTATTGATGTTTGTAAATGAAATATTTTCTTATAATTGGTTATCAATTTGTACTTCCATCACATAAAATAAGCGATATTAACAAATAAAAAGTAAATTCCGTGAAGCATAGATGAATTTTGGTTTCAATGTAAAATTAGATCTATTTTTTTTTTAATTATAATGTTCATGTGTTGGGCCTCAGATTTTTATGTTTAAGAATATTCATAGTAATGCAATAACAAGACTGGCAATATTTCTTATTGATGTTTGTAAATGAAATATTTTCTTATAATTGGTTATCAATTTGTATTTGCATCACATAAAATAAGCGATATTAACAAAAAAAAAGTAAATTCCGTGAAGCATAGATGAATTTTGGTTTCAATGTAAAATTAGATCTATTTTTTTTTTAATTATAATGTTCATGTGTTGGGCCTCAGATTTTTATGTTTAAGAATATTCCTAGTAATGCAATAACAAGACTGGCAATATTTCTTATTGATGTTTGTAAATGAAATATTTTCTTATAATTGGTTATCAATTTGTACTTGCATCACATAAAATAAGCGATATTAACAAAAAAAAGTAAATTCCGTGAAGCATAGATGAATTTTGGTTTCAATGTAAAATTAGATCTATTTTTTTTTTAATTATAATGTTCATGTGTTGGGCCTCAGATTTTTATGTTTAAGAATATTCATAGTAATGCAATAACAAGACTGGCAATATTTCTTATTGATGTTTGTAAATGAAATATTTTCTTATAATTGGTTATCAATTTGTACTTGCATCACATAAAATAAGCGATATTAACAAAAAAAAAGTAAATTCCGTGAAGCATGGATGAATTTTGGTTTCAATGTAAAATTAGATTTATTTTTTTTTAATTATAATGTTCATGTATTGGAAAAATTGAGTTTTTTCTTTTTTTCTTTTTTGCATTTAGTGAATTAATGCTACAACTTTTTTCAAAACTCATTAATGAATAGCCATTATCTGTATGTGTGACTGATGTATTCTTAGTTTTCGGTGGTTAGGAATTCATAAGTGTTTTTCAAAGTGGGATATACATTTTCAGTCGTACACAATAATGTTTATAGATAAATATATACAGCTGTGATTTTTATTTATCAAAATTTTTATTGGGTTAAAAAATCTGAAATTATATCTACTCTTTCATTTTATTTCATTTTCCCCTACAATATTTAATGTTGCGTAGGCTACTTTTTATGGTGTGGGCTAGAAATTAAGTACAGCTATTCAATATATACTCATGTTTGTAAAAAATTGCAACACCATGAAGGAATCACGCGATTGAGCTGAAACTTACAGTAAATGCAAATTAGGGTGTGTTATGCAAATGATTAAAATTTCAGAGTCACCGCGCATGCGTGGGCCTTTTAACAGGTTTCAGATCCTTTTTAACACTTTCCAACATAGTTGAAAAATGTTTATGACTTTGTTCCTTCTGTCTGTCTGTCTATCCGTTCGCAAGATAACTCTTGTAAAAATGACTTTATCAAAATGAAATTTTAGTATGTTGTTGAGACGGTCTGTGGGACAAATGAATAATGTCACCCAATTAGTTTTGGATTAAACCCGGGTTGAAAAAGCGAAATGCATTGAACCCTATGGGACCTAATTAATTTCAGCAAAATGTGTTCTGTAGTTTTTTAAATAAAAACTAAAATAATAATTATATCTATATTTTTGTTTCAATTTCGCCAGTTAAATCGAAAAAATCTTATTAAACATAAAAAAGAAAAAACAATTAAAAATGAAGTGCTTGAAAAGGGTGTTATTTTTTCAAAATTGTTACAATTAGTGTATATCATATGAAACCTTAGAGTATTAGCTTTAAAATGGCTTCTGGAATGTTGCTTTGTGACAAATATATATAATTTTACATTGGAAAGAATGAAAACAAATCTAGAACGATATTTCAAAGATCAAAATCTCCCGTTTTACTTTCTTTTAAAAATCTAAATTCTGGCTTTTGCGATCTTCGTAAGTACATATTTAAATTTTTGATCAAAATTCATTACTATGATAAAACCCCATTTCTTCATTTGGCATGGAAAGACCTTATATTGGAGTGCACAAAAATACACTAGCCACATTTTAAAGTTGTTAGTGGCTATCACACAATTTAAGCTATACACAAATTGTTAAATTCAAAATGCATATATATAATTCTTTACTTCTATCTACATAATTTTAATGGCAAACAAAATTAAATGCTGTCATCTATTAAGTAAGCGTAACGGAAACTATTAAAGTTGTTGGAATGTACCTAAAATTTTGATATGTATTTAGAATTTGATGTTACGAACCTTAGTTGGCCGCATCGCCAACGATGAAACAAATAGCTTTGTATCACCCTGTCATGACTATTTAGGTCAGAGAGAGTCTCATTTTCAATAATGTGGAGAATCCCATCTGAATTCTAGGATCATGATGTACACAGCACTATAGAAATGTCTTGAAATCTATAGTTTCCTCTAACTTTCTCAGAGGTTTTTTTTTTCTCTATTCGTGATGAAATGTTAATTGTGCCTTTTATGATTTAACATCAAAATAGGATTATAACAAATTGAATTCCATATGCCAGTGCTGTTAGAAGATATGCAAATATGCTATGCCATACATAACAGATAACCAACAATAGTTTTAATATTTTCTTTCATTGCTTTATTAAGGATAAAAATTCTTCCCTTGTTTTAGGATCTTCTCTGAAAACTCCGAGCATTGTGCTTGTAATTGTTTTGCTGTTCAATTTCTGAACACCTCTCATTACCATGCACATGTGCCTGTAGGAAATAATGAAATTAAAAATATTAGTAATTACTAAAAATGACACACACACACACACACATATATATATATATATATATATATTTATAAATAAATAAGTAATTATAGTGTGAAAGTTATAAAATACCAGAAATCACACGAATAAGGCGCGAAGCTGCACTACAACGAGGATTCAAATATCACACCAGAAAAGTAGACAAGTAAATGGAAGCAATATACCAAAGATTGGCCGGGGGGGGGGGTTGACCCCCACTCCCCGGTTAAGCAAGCTTTTTGTCTAGACAAAACTCCCGGAAGCCGATATATTGCATAAGATATGAATACCGAAGTATCAAAAATGTAAAAAGAGTGTACAAGATAACATGAAATCGTGGAATAACCCACAAGACGCGAAACCTAAAACCTGCATTAAAGTGTCGTAATTCTACAATTTAAAAGTCAATAAAAATTAAAAAGTATAGTTTATAAACACGTAATCAGATACTATACCATGACTTCAATACCTCAAAAAGCAAGACGAATACGCACCAATCTATCCACACGTTTATATTCATCATGTGGGAGAGTGTACACGGCATATGTTTGTGCAAGGAAGGCTCGGACACGTAGTCATGATAAGGGCTGATCATGACTACGTGTCCGAGCCTTCCTTGCACAGGCATAAGCCGTGTATACTTTCCTACATGATGAATATAAACGTATGGATAGATTGGTGCGTATTCGTCTTGCTTTTTGAGGTATTGAAGTCATGGTACAGTATCTGATTACGTGTTTATAAACTATACTTTTTAATTCTTATTGACATTTAAATTGTAGAATTACGACACTTTAATGCAGGTTTTAGGTTTCGCGTCTTGTGGGTTATTCCACAATTTCATGTTATCTGGTACACTCTTTTTACATTTGTGATACTTCGGTATTCATATCTTATGCAATATATCTGCTTCCGGGAATGTTGTCTAGACAAAAAGCTTGCTTAACCGGGGAGGGGGGGGGGGGGATCACACATACACCCGACCAATCTTTGGTATATTGCTTCCATTTACTTGTCTACTTTTCTGTTGTGATATACATACATACATATACATATATATATACATATTATCAAAAAGTTTAAAAATAATATACCAAGCATGTATAACTAGTAAGTTTAACAAAACATAAGTATATTAAAAAATTGTACATTTAAAATTACATCTACTCATTGTGTTATTTGCGTCATATAAATAAGATGAAATTAATAAGTTAAATGTATGAGTTGCAGTAGAATATTTGAAGAGATATAGTAGAGCATCCATAACAAACAAAATAATTCAATTTATTACCAGATAAGAAATGAAGAGAATGCTTGTCATCAATATGAAAAATCAGAAACAACCCTTATAATTTAAAACGAATTGTAAAAATGGAGTGACGAACAAAGGATTGAAAGTAATGGAATTGTAAAATCATCAGGGGGTGACTACAAAACATCAGCGTCAAATAGTACATTTCATTTAATGACCTTGTTACTGTAAACAAAAGACCATTTAATCATCCCAATGTACTATAAATTAAAATGCAATGGGGACATTAAAACTGAAATACATTAAAATACATATAATAATATATAATTGCAATACATTAAAAATTATAGTACATTGGGGGTGATTAAATGGCCTTTTGTTCACAGTAACAAGACCATTAAATGAAATTTACTATTTGCAGGTGATATTTTGTAGTCACCCCCCTGATGATTTTAAAATTAAATTACCTTCAATCCTTTATTCGTCACTCCGTTTTTACAATTCGTCTTAAATTATAAGGGTTGTTTCTGGTTTTTCATATTGATCGCAGACATTCTCTTGAGTCTTATCTGGTAATAAATTGAATTCTTTTGTTTGTTATGGATGCTTTACTATATGTCTTCAAATATTCTACTTTAATATATAATTGAAATACATTAGCATTTATAATACATTTAGGTGATTAAATGGCCTTTTGTTCACTGTAACAAGACCATTAAATAAAATGTACTATTCGAAGGTGATGTTTTGTATTCACACCCTGATGATTTTACAATTACATTACAGGGTCATTCCATGTCAAATCAACACAACCCCAACCCGACCGACACTGATTTTTTTAAAACCTAGCTATTTTATTGGTCACTCATATAAAGGGTGTCCCAAAAAGATTGAAACATTCTTTAATTCTTTACCTGTTGGAGATAAGTGGGCAATGTAAATTGCAAAAATGTTGAAGTAGGGTAAAGACTACGTTAATAAAATAGTTCTCCCATTCATTTTCAAAAAGTTACACTTTTTAAATTTTTATACTACCCCCCCCCCCCCCCCCCTAGACAAATTTGGTCAATCAGAAAATTTTTATTTTTAATGCAACAAGATCATTAAAAAAACCCCACATATCTGTATCTTTAAAATCAACTGAATAATGATAAAGGAAAAAGTCTGACTTATGCCACTTTTCCGTACCATGTGGAAGACTGTTTCATCAGTGAAAATAGGGATCATAAACAAATTGGCGATGGAAATTGTTTAAATCAAAAATACTTTAATATGTGTTAAATTTTTTTTTCACAAATTCATCTAAATAAAGCATTACATAGACAGAGATCATATAAAGCAGTGGTACTCACTACGCAGTTGGGTATCCTATGTATTATCATCCAGTTTTATCTTTCTTGTGATATGTCACAAATTTGCATTTCTAGTTTGATATATAATCCCCATTCACTATGTTCAATTTTCAATTAAATACAACTCGTTCAATTTTAAAGATACAGATGTGCGGTTTTTTTTAATGATCTTGTTGCATTAAAAATAAAAATTTTCTGATTGAACAAATTTATCTAGGGGGGGTCGTATAAAAATTTAAAATGTGTAACTTTTCGAAAATGAATGGGAGGACTATTTCATTAAGGTAGTCTTATTTCCTACCTTACTTTCAATATTTTTGCAATTTACATTGCCCACTTATCTCCAACAGATAAAGGATTAAAGTGCATTTCAATCTTTTTGGGACACCCTGTATAAGACTCTAAATTTTAACCCTTAATTTTCATTAGTTTTTAATTTATAAAAATTTGAATTTTGGAAAATCTGGTAATGTTACATGATTCTTGACATATTCAAACGTCTGGATATTTTTACCAAATCTGTGGATTGTGTTGAAATAAGGCTTATTTTATAGCTTAAGATATGATCTTTCTTGTGATATGTCACATGACCCTGTAAATGACATTTTTCATTTCAAGGTAACTTGATTTGACCTTTGACCTTGAACTGCGAATAAAGTGTATTTTTTAATTTTTCAATAGAATATATTATGTTGATACGCTATTCATCTCTATTATACAAAAATTTCAAGTTGGGAAAAGTATGCGCTCATAGTGAAATTTTCTGTTAAATAAATACAATATGAGCAGCTGTTCGAAAAATGCTGGAAACGATATAAAAGCATAATCTCCATAAAACAAACATAAACTCAACTAAAAGGTATAAACGTTTACTAATATGCATATGATTTCATAATTTTATTTATTTATTTATTTTTTTTTTGCTCAATTTTTACATTTGAAAGAGAATGTAAATATTATTAATCCTAATTTTTTTAAGTGCACTCATAACCATTGCTATTTTGTGTGTGTATGTGTGTATGTATATATATATATTATAGTGGCTACAGAAAAAAACAATTATAATTATTTATTAATTATATAAATAAATAAAAATGAAAAATAATAAAATAAGCTAAAAAAATTAGAAAAATCAATAAATCGAAAAATAAGATCCAATAATATTAATGCTTTGAATTTTATTTTCGCTAAAAAAATATAACTTTAGCCAGTTTGAAACTACGATTTGAGAGCTCTTATAATGGTGTATTGTGGCATTCTAGTTTATCCATTTCTTCTATGAATTTCTTGTTTAGTAAGAATTTTCATTTTTGCTTCATGTTCATATTTTGAATTGCTTATACGGGTAATTGTCCTGTCTCCTGCTTTGACTCACTGGACGGGTCTAGGAGTGCTGCTCTGAACGTTCGTAGTGCCTCCCTGGTTGTATTTCGACATGCTCATTCCGGTGCTTCTAGGCACAGATTAATAAGTATTCTGTGCTTCTAGGTAATTCATTCTGCTGAGGTTGATCGCGTATCCACGTGGTGAAAAAAGAAGGGTTCATGAGATATGGTAATACAAATTTCCTTAATGTTTCTTATCTTCAATGTTTCATCTTTTGATGTCTGTAGTCTGAGTTTGAGTATTTATAGTAATGTACTATTGCTCAATCTAAAACAAACATTTGTTTGGGTTAATTGGAATTAAATACTCAGACCTGAAGATGAATTTAATTCTAATTAATCATCGAATTTGAACCGGTGCTGTTCTTTTCTCTTATCGGCATTATGGCCGTGATTTTGCTTCTATGGTGATGTTAATATTACTTGACTTTTTTTATTATTACATGTTTCTAATATATATATATATATATATATATATATATATAATAGAAGTTTGAAAATCCAATGAACGAAAAGTAAGAAGATGTAACACGATAAACCTAACTTTTTAAAACACCCACAGAATAAAATATAATACAGCAAATCATCAATCAAATGGATAAAAAATACAAAACACAAGCTATCAAGTTACAGAAAATCAACCAAATTAAAAGGTATGGAAACAAAAAAAGAAAAACTTAAACTAAATTCAACTATCTAACTGGCTTACAAAACAAATGTAAAAATCAACTAATCCTCAAGCAAATGGAAAAAAAAAAAATAAATTAAATATCGAATCAACAAGTCAATGAAAAATATATAATACAAAGGTATGGAATCGAAATAAGTATAACAAACGAAATCAAGCACAAACGCCATACACGTGGACGAGGCTCTAAGCCTAAATCATGAATTGTTAACCTCTACAAAAATCTAATCATGTCCAAGTTTTTTGTAGAAGCAAACACAAAAATGTATGTTTCTGAAGAAATAGATAGATTGTATCTATAAACTATTTCTACTTGGACGATATACATAAAGAAGGAATAAAAAAGAAAAAATGAATACCTGGAAAAAGCACACATATATATATATATATATATATATATATATATATGTTGGGCGAAACATGTGAGGGAAAGAAAGACGTATTACTTAAAGTATACTATTAAGCACTACGTCGGGCACCTAATCAGGTAGGGAAGAGTTATCTGCCCATTGACATAGGACCCGTGGAATTACCGCGCTTCCTAACATCAAAGTGTATCAACGCATATTTAACCGCAATTCTCGACGCATGCATTTTTAACCGCACTTTTCGGCGCATTGCCTAAGTTCATCCGAAAGCAATATGCTTCCAACATATCATAATTTCACCATATCGTTCTTAAATGTTTATAAGAACTTGAAATATGACAAACGTTTCATTATTTTATACCATTATTCCAGTATTTTAATATATTTCTGGTAGAGAACGTATTTAATTTCAAAATTTAATTATTAACACTTTTAAAGTTTTACATTCAATAAAAATTACACTAAAATATAGATAGCGTTTCAATTTACGCGTATGTCCTTTTAATTGGAAATACAGAGGTTTTATTAGTTAAGAAAATCCTTTATCAAAATGTTTGTACAGAAAGTGTGATTTCCAACATTTTTCGAATAGCTGCTTATATAACATATATTTATTAAAAAAATTTCTCACTATGATCCCATGGTTTTCCTCAACTTGAATTTTTTTTTTATAATATAGATAAATAGAGTATCAACAAAATATATTTCTTTGGAAAAAAAAAAATTAAAAATACACTTTATTCTCAGTTCAAGGTCAAATTAAGTGGCATTGAAATGAAAAGTATCATTTATAGGGTCATGTGACATATCACAAGAAAGGTCATACCCTAAGCTATAAAATAAGCTTTATTTCAGCACAATCCACTGATCAGGTCAAAATATACATAGGTTTGAATATGTCAAGAATCATGAAAAATTACCATATTTTCCAAACTTCAAATTTTTATAAATTAAGAACTAATAAAAATTAGGGATAAAGTTCGAAAAGTTAGCAAATGTCGCCAAATTGGCGATAAATCGCTAAATCGGACAATCCTTCTTCGGAATTCTGGGAACCCTACGTTCACGTCATGGGATAAGGTTTGCGGTGTTTTCTCCGTCTGGTATTCGAAAGAGACGAAAATAAGAAGGAGGGGGGGAGAGACGCCGAAGGGTTTTACAAGTTCGCAACACTATACTTAACTTCATGTATCCTATGTACGTATATGATGGGTTTACATCTAGTATTCAAGTAAAGTTATGAAGGACTGCACAAAATGATTATTGAAACTTTCACATCTGCTTTAATTTCAGTGACTCACTCAGTAGTTCGATGTTGATTACTGAATTATGGCATGTAGAAATAATAATTATTTTTCAATGTAATTCCGTTATGTTCTCAATTCCAGGTCTAATATAATATTTTGTTTGTATTTGTATAATGTAAGGGGCCTACACCATTTCATCACCAAATACTGAACTCCAAAAAGCATTTTGTGTGATGTTATACAAAATAAGAATTTTCAAATGAATTTTCAAAAATATAGTGTTGCATTGCCGTTTATTGTTTTTAATGGCTACTTACGATGCTTCGATAACTACTCCAACTCCAGTTGGTCCAACAGCCTCCGCTATAGCGACAGCAATTTGCTTCGTTAAACGCTCTTGTACTGAAAAAGAACATATATTTTAGTGTCGAGGTAAAAATAATGGAGTAAAAATTGAGATATTTGCACTTAAAAAAGAACTGTTATGTCTTTATTTTTCTTTAAGACAATATCGGAATAATATCGGCAATCATATTAGCTCCGGAAAGAAAATCCAAAGTGTCAGAGGAAATCTTATACTGTTTTTTATTATATTTAAAAATAATAATAATAAAAAAAACTTAAAACGTTTTCTTACACGGACCTGTCTCCTCTAGTATTGGTGAGAGGCTTTCACAGCTCGCAAAAATCAGTTCCTGCACTCCTTTATACTGCTCTTTAGGACAACCTCTGGAGAAGCCCTTTTCCAGAAAGATAATGTTTGACTACACATGGCTCTCATTTAGCCAATGTATTTGCACAGGCAGCAGAAGATTATTATCCCCACCCCCTCTGTCTCACAGCTATAGGTACTAATGGGTTCTTAAGTTCAAAACATACGATTTGGAAATTGGCGTTATGCAGTGGGTGCTTATTTAGGACCAACGTCAAATAATTCATTCTAGTTACCTCATATATAGCTACATTTAACGAACACCTAACCTGTTGTTGAGACCCAGACTGTCCGACCTGCGGAAGGCCCAAAAGTATACTGAGCCAGAAAGCCTTCTTTCAAATCAGACGCCAAACTTCGCTTTATCGCCAGCGTGGAAGGAGCGCTCTCTCTCTCTCTGTCAAGGTTACTATAGCAGCCATATCAAGAGAAAGGACTCTCCCAATTTGGTTTATCTTTTATAGGATATATATATATATATATATGTATAACTTACAATTTAGCAATAGAGACACGTTTTAAATGGATTGTCTCTTAGATTGGAATTAAATTAATTCAATACTGATTAGATTAAAGAAGCCGATATATAACTTACAATTAAGCAATATGGGCTTATCGCCGATATATAACTTACAATTAAGCAATATGGGCTTATCGCCGATATATAACTTACAATTAAGCAATATAGACACTTTTTAAATGCATTATCTCTTAGATTGGAATTAATTAATTCAGTATTGACTCAATTAAAGAATCATTTTATTATTTTCTAAAGGTCGGACGGTCTGGGTTTCATCAACAACAACTTAAAGACACCATGAACACATTTCGAACATTTTGGGAAATATTTCCACCAGTGTGTGTGTATCTGTAGGGTGCGAATGCACGTATCACTATGGCAATTTATATGTAGATGCATTCTGTAGAAAATTAGAAACAGGTGGAATATTTTATAATAAATGGGATTAAAACATTATTCGAAATTAGAGATTTTAAATTAGAGATAGTACGTACAGCCACGAAATTCTATATGTAGCTACATTCTGAAAAAATTAGAATTAGGTACATCATCATGTAATTAAAGTGATTAGAATACGGGTAAAAGGGAGGGAGGGAGACACAGAGAGCGAGAGATAAAGAGTGTGGTTGTGTGTGTGTCAAAATATAGAACGATCAAAATATAGTGTGATAACTGCAGGAGAGGTCGACCTTGTTTCGAACGAGTAGACTTCAAAGGCGCCCATAAAACTTATTCCTGAGATCGCCAAACTCAAGGATGGGAGGTAAATATCTATTAACTTAATACCTACATTTCTGATCTTGAACGTTCGAGGGAGCGAAAGTGCCCCCTCGCACTCCCCTATGGGTGCCCATAGAACATTTTCCAGAGGGTAAATTCATGGATGAGAAGTACAATATTGACTAGCTTGATACCTACATTTGTGACTTTGAACGTCCCTATGGGCACCCATGGCTATAAGTGTTGAAGACCCAGACCATTTGACTAGCCCTATAGGGCTTACAGCAGCTGTTTGAGTGGCCGGGAGAGATGGCTATAAGCACAGACTAATATAGTATTCTGTGGCTATAAGTGTTTCAGACCCAAACCACTCGACTGACCCAGAGGGCTTACAGCAGCTATTTGAGTGGCCGGGGTGGCTATAAGTGTGTAAAGCTTTAGACTTCACGGAAACTTTTGTGGGGTTTGGAAAGACTCCATTTTTCCACCCCTTGGGAAATCAAAACTCAACTCCGTTAGGTTCTGTACTGAGGTTACTAGTATAAGCAGGGAGTTTTTTCAATGAGTGCCCATAGGGGAGGGAATGGAGGCACTTCCGCTGCCCTGGACATTTAGGGTCCCAAATGTGGGGATCAAGGTAGTCGATATTGTACATATCATTGCGTTTAACTTCTAAAAAAGTGTTATGGGCGCCCATGCTTATAGTATCGACAACGGGACAAAATCTAACAGAGCTTAATATTTTTGTTTCTCACTCGAGGGCGAATAAAATGGGTGGGAGTGTCAAAAAGACTTTATCAATCAATGACTTTGAGTCCTTCACAGCTTAACCGAATTAACTTTTATTTTGTGCAAGTATTGTATTTGAAACGATTATAACCGCGAAACTCAACATATCTTAAATCAAGAATATTAATTTCCCCAAAGGGACAGGAATTATCAAATAAATTAAACTTCATTTTCCAAGATATTGACTATTCATCAATTTGACATCATTTTTATTAATTTTAGTGTCATTTTTGTCAATTTGGAAACATTTTAAATAAAATGTCAAGTTGACGATATTTTGTTAATTTATCGACAAGCATTACAGACAGACAGACAAACTAATAAATTACATTTGACAAATTGTTTGATGTCAAAATACAAAACTATTGTAAAACAGTGTTTCGTGAATAAAATCTACCAGAATGATGCTAACACCTTGTCACACAATATTGTACATGGAATGGAAACATATTATGGTAGTTAGCACTGTTTTAATTTCATGTATTTTTTAAAATTTATTTGAAAAACGTACAATATATCAAGAACGGTTTATGCTATTATCCCCAAGTTTATGTTATTCATTTTCTAATAAAAAATTAAATAAAAAATGATATTTTATGTAACAATATTAAAGGTTCTGATTTTTTATGATTTTTTTCAAAATTTCATTCGAAAGTTTGGAGCTAGTTTCCAAATATTCGATTGCTTATAAAATCAATAGACTTCCAGTATTCACAGATTGTAATAATCGAATTTTTGTTTGTTTGAAACGTTCCATCCGTTCGTTAGATATTGCATCCACTGACTCAAGGACGCACACACTAATATACATACACACACACTAATATACATGCACATACTACATACATTAATATACAGGCACACACACACAGATATCACTTTAAAAACATTCAATTCGATTTCAGGAATGTTTGAAACAAGCTCTACCGTCGAAAACACTAAGTAGAATTTGAGTTTTCAACCTCGTCATAATAATTTCCCTATACATTATATCAGTGTTTTTCAAATTTATTTTTTCACGAAACCCTTTTGAAATTTAATTTGATGGTAGAACCCCAAAATAAGAAATATCCCCATTTGTCCAAATTATGCATCAAAATTTTACACGTTTTTAAATTTAAGACAATTTGCATGAAACTAGCACGTCGCGAATCCCAAGGGTTCCGAAAACCTTGAAAAGTCCACCTTGAAAAACGATGCATTATTCTAGGTATGTCAGAAAAGTAACATTTATTGCTAGTACAGTCAATAGGTATGGAAAAAGGGGCTTGCCGTGCAAAAGGTGGAGTAGAAGATTTTATTTTTTGTATTTGTATGTATTGCTGCCAACATGAAAAAACCAAGTTATCCAACATGGCCGACCTCGGGAGAAATTTTGGCAGCCAAAAAACTATGAAATTTTACGACTTTTTATGATTTTTTCGAAATATCTCAGAAACGATCGACTTTTGCGATTCTTTCTCAATATAAAATTTAAAGATAATTAAATTTCCTACAATTTTCACAATTACAACTTTTTTATAACACGAATAGTAAGTGTGCTACAGATTTTTGAAAGTTAACATTTTTTTCTCAATTTGATAAAACTCAAAATAAAAATCGGTTTTATTTTACTCTTAATTTCTATTTACTTCTCCTCCAAATGCACAACACTTCTTTTGCTTATATTATTGATGCGTAAAATATTGGATGCATGAAAAGGTGTCGGAGGATGGGGAGGGAGATGGGAAACGTAGCCAGTTGGGGTTGGCCTTGAGGAATGGCGGCTGCTTCACAGCTGAAAGCGAGATAAGCCATATTACTCACAACCTGCACCAATAATGCCTGTCTAATGGGTATTGCTGCAAAATTTAGACAAGCCTTGTGTGTGCTCGAATGTAAGGGACCCACAGCAAAATTATGGGTTCAATATTTTCGTATAACAACACTCCTCAAACAGTTCACCGAGGCTGAGCGTACAGGCAACTGGAAGCTTCATCTTGACTCCATTCAAAAAGCATTACCATTTTTCCATGCAGCTGGCCATTTCTTATACGCCAAAAGTGCGCATCTCTACCTTCAAGACATGTTGAAACTAGAACAATTAATGGACCCAACTGAATTTCACGACTTCTCCACTAAAGGGAAGTTCACCATAAGACGCTCCAATAAGTGCTGGTGTGGAATTTCGTCTGACCAGACCATTGAACAGACACTTATGAGGAGTATGAAAGCCTGTGGGGGGGTCACACGTGGGAGAGGATTTTCAGACGGTGTTTTGGCAAAATGGACTTTGGCAATGATATTCATGCAAAATATTTGTGATGAAATTGAGCAATTCTGGGATGTACATTATGAAACATCAGAGCAGCATGTGGACATGCGAAGTTCTCGTATCGACAGAGACAGAAGTGACTCAATTAGACTGCGAGAGTTGCTTTCTCAACATCCCCCCTTTTCAGACATTGATGCCATAATGTCATTAAGCAGTGGTATTGTTGGAGGAGCAGATGTAAACTGTCATTTAGCTCAAGAGGTTGGCATGGAAAGGGTTATGACAATGGTCGCTCATGGGAAATTTTAAAAATGTGACCTTCAAGACGAAAGACAAGGTTGTAACCCTTGCATCGGTTGTCAGCAGTATTAAAGTAGGAACCCTCAAAGTAATTACTATTGATCCGCTAACACTTTTCCAAAGATTGTGTCTTTCGAAACAGTCTGATGAAGACTTAAAAATGCTTTTTACTTATGAACTTGCACCCTACCCGATATCACTTTTCTCCGAAGAAGGCATACGGAAAGGTACAAAGTCTTCATTATACATGGCTTTCACCCCAGTCGATTGCAAAGAAATTGCAGGGAAGAAACAGTTTGTGTAGGAGGTATCCTCCATCTATAACAGCAAAGTTATTTGGCCTCAAAATGCTTCCTTTGCTACCATAACTAAACATTATTCATTTCTTAAGAGACATTATGGATCGCGAGTTGTGGTTGTATTCGATGGGTATCCTGCACGTACTGGCACCAAAAGATCTGAGCGATTGCGGAGTATGAGGATGCACCATTCCCCTGAAGTAATCTTTGAAGTGAATACGATCAACCAAGTCGCCCAAGAAAATTTTTTGGCAAATAATCAAAACAAGAGTCGTCTGATCGAACTTCTGAAAGCCAATTTTGAAGAGTGTGATATTGAAGTCAAGCATGCTCAAGAGGACGCTGACTTACTGATCGTCAACACTGCCATTTCGAAGGCAAAATAATTTGAAAATGCGATCGTAGTTGGGGAGGATATCGATCTGCTAGTTCTGATGACAGGGTTAGACCAGTCATTCAGCAACTTATTCTTTCTTAAGCCTAGGAGAGGGAGTGCTGGCAGTGTGTTATTTTCAACTATATCATTTAAGTTCGACCCAGGCAATATCCTGTTCATACATACATTTAGTGGATGTGATTCCACATCAGCCATCTTTAGTCAAGGCAAAATTAAATTGTGCAAGATTATCAACAAATCGCCTGAAGTTAAGAAAGTCACTAAAACATTCATGGATCCACTCAGCAGTCACGATGACATAGCTGCAGTTGGAGAAGAAATTCTGAAAACATTATACATAGGCGACATCCATTCCGACCAATCCTTGAATACTTTGCGATTTAATCTGTTTGCAAAATCAGTCTCCAACAGAAAAATAAATCTCGCACGACTACCACCTACGTGCGATGCTCTACCATTCTTACAGGTGCTACTATCAAGTTCAAAGCTGGTTAGGCAATGTCACCAACCCGGAGGAATGGGGTTGGGCGTGCAGCATAGAAGGTCTATTGCCTGTTGACACAAAAAGAAATTCAGCATCTGAGAATCTTCTGAAGAGTGTGTCTTGCGCTTGTAAGAAAGGGTGCAGTGGACCCTGCTCTTGTCGCAAGGCAGGTTTGAAATGCTCCAGCAAGTGCAAGCACTGCAGTGACATGGGGTGTGACAATGTCGTACCAATTTCATCTTTGGATGATACTGAAGAGGAAGATGACTTACTCCACCAGCTCTTGGAACCACTGCAACACGTGGATGAACAACTTGAGGATGACAACTTCCTTCCACCTCCGACGGTTGCTGAACCCGAAGAAGAACACACATCTTCAAAACGTCTTCGAAGAAGATAAATATGTATGTTTTCAGTTTTACTTATTAATTTCCTTTCTTTAATTGTTTCAAACCTGTATGAATCTTCTTGTAATTTGTATATAAATGCTAAATTTCTGCAATTTGTGTTTTTGAAGATAATTATTTGTTTTTGTACTTTAAACAAGTTTGGCCATTTGTGGAGATTATTTAAATTTAATTTGTTGCATTGGTATTATTATTCATTATGTTAATGTATTATACCTAGAAAATTAGTTGAATTACAACACACACGTCATCCGGCCGTCCAAATAGCTGCTCTTAGTCCTCAGGACGAGTCGGACGGTCTGGGTCTTCAACACACACGTCATGAATTTTTGTTTATTAATGCTTTATTATTATTTCGCTTATTATCACCCCCATATTTATTCATTCACATTCAAATATCGCTTCTGTGTAGGTAGAACATCAGAATAAAATGTAGTGTGAAGTATAATATATGTTGCAGTTGTACAATATGAACATGTGCTGTTATTGGGATCTGATCGAGTCGTCTGCGAAATGTGAGGGGGAGAATTGTGACTGCGGGGTCAGGTGGGCAAGGGGTGTTAATGCGTTTTTTTACTAAGTAGAGAAAAAATGTCAGATTTTAAGAAGCTGTAGTGCGCTTACTATTTGTGCTATAAAATAGTTGTAATAGTAAAAATTGTAGGAAATTTAATTATCTTTAAATTTTATATTGAGAAAGAATCGCAAAAGTCGATCGTTTCTGAGATATTTTGAAAAAACCAAAAAAAGTCATGAAATTTCGTGGTTTTTCGGCCGCCAAAAGTTCTCCCGGGGTCGGCCATGTTGGATAACTTGGTTTTTTCATGTTGGCATCAGTATATACAAATGCAAAAATAAAATCTTCTACTCCACCTTTTGCAAGGTACAATGTATCTACTGACTGGACTATGCTCCAACAAACCGAAAATGTCAAGCAAATTTCCTTAAAATGTAACAAATTTTGCATTTTTAAAATGACAAATATTCCTTCCTTTCAAATAATCTTCAATTTTCGTCACTGATTCTTGTACTGTATAAGTATTGGACACCATACGGATCCTATACATATCTTTACTCCAAAATCTCGCATATAAAGGTTTTATTCAAATAATAAATTATATATGTGGGTGGAACATTTCTTACACTCATTGCAAACAATCTGTGTGCAGTACAAAAAGGTCTTAAATACATGTATTTTTATAGTATTACTTTTTAAAACCAAAATGTACATAAAACGTGATTTAAATAATGGGAAACAAATGTATCTAATCTGTCTTCATGAACAATATCGCGGATTAAAAACAATCGTCTTCTCCCCGCTTTTGCAGGAGTTGCAAAAATAGTGTACCAGAACTGGCGATAAAACGACGTTTGGCGTGCGATGTGAGAGAAGTTTTCTGAATGGGTATACCTTTGGGCTTATCGCGTCCGACCTACCAGAAAGGTGTAAGGTAACAGTTTGGACTGCCAGGAAGTGCCACCCAATTTAGACCGGAACCCAGTGGGGGAGGCATCCACAGGAACTGTACCCTCCGTCCCCTACCACCAACCTCTCGGAAGGACTTACGGACCCACATGTTTAACTTGGTCGTACTCTGCGTGAATACGGCAGCAATTTTGGTAGTGGCAGGAATCGAATCCGGGCCTACCGAGTGCAATTCCGGCGCACTAACCACTGGGCTACCGCGCCCCTGAACACCTAACCTGTAGTGGAGATTTATTCTTCAGTCAAAAGAAATAATGCACCATAAAAATTGAGAAAAAATCATCTTTAAACCAGATTTTTTTTAAAATATTTTAACTATAAAACGAATGGAAAGATTAAATAAAATAGATTTAAGGTAAAATTTAAATATTTTTTTACATATAATGGGAAGTGAAATATGTGTATTCATCCCCCACATGAAAAAATGATTTGCCTTGATTTTGGCGAGAGTCGTCGTGTGACAAACTTAAGCAGGAAACCGCAATCGTTTTTGCAAACATTAAAATTTATTTTTCATTTCCAGGCAAACTTTCTATTTTCAACACTATTAAAGATAGAACCTAAATTTAAACGGCTTTAAAATTTTAAGAAAATTTCACCCCAAACATGCTCGACATGATAAAAATATATTTCGAATTAAAAGAATGAATAATATAACTTAATTTTCACCTTATTATTTTCGGTAGATTTGGATAAGTGTGTTTAGTGAAGTATTTTTTCCCAAGTCAAATCTCAAATCGTTTATTCTATTATCCAGTTTAGGATGCTGTTATTTGATATTCTATGTTTATTTTACCAACATTTCCCACAATTCAGTATGCAAAAAAAGCTTTTTCAAGTGATTCGTCAACTGGACAGAAAGCTCCACCGGGAAAAGAGTCCAGATTTATTTTAATGCACTCTGAAAGTGACAAAGGTTTCGTTAAACGCTTGTGAAATGTTACAAACTAAAAAATATGGTGACTAACACCGGGAAATGAATGGTGAATCGTGTTCGGGAAAAAAATTCCTTCCCAATATCGAACAAAGCAGTGTGATCGTTATAGACAATGCATAATGTACATTTTGAAACATTTCAAAGACATCTTCAAGAAAATGGATATATAAACATGGTTGAACACCAAAAATATTACAAAAATAAAATATACCATACAAAAAAGATATACTAAATTTAAAATTCCCAAAATTATGTATAATTTCCCCAGAAACTTGTACATCCATATGGCGCACGCAGAACGGGCTAGTCCGAAAAGTTTTAAAATGAAACTAAAATGTGTCACAGAAGATAACAACATACCAAATTTCGTATTACTACGAGTAATGGATAAATATGGTTTACATAAATTTTGCGAATATTTGAATGGATAACATGAGTCGATTAATTTACATTAATTTTATAACTAAAATGTACTATAGATAACAACAATATAACAACATACCAAATTTTGTATTGCTATGAGTAATGGATAAATACGGTTAACACGAATTATTTGAATACTTGAATGAACAGTATGAGCCGATTAATTTATATTAATTTTATAACTACAATGTACCACAGAAGATAGCAACATACCAAATTTCGTTGAGGTATGTCCTGAGGTATCTACCTCTTTTAGGACACGGCCGGTAAGAGGGCGAAAAGAATAAGGCCGCGTGCACTTTAACAAATACATAAATTTATTTACAATTTATATACGTAGATAATTACAATTATTAATTTGAACATTACTCCTTCATTAAACCGTACTTCTTTACATACTATATGGATTGAAAACAACAATTCAGAAGCCGTTGTGAGGAGTCTTAGAGACTAAAATTCGAATGGATGGTAACTAACGATTAATCTATTGCCTATCTTTATTTTGAAAACACTAAATCGGAGAGAGAGATAAGAAAGTGTACATTTTAGGAAAAGGCCCCAAATGGGTAACTCACCAACATCATTTTCCGTGGCGCGTTTCTCATCCTTCCAGAGGAGCCGAGAAGCACAAAAATCAGCCACTTCACTTTTCAACTCCAGAGATCATTCTCTTCATTCATCTTTTTCTCAATGTTAAACTCTCTCTCCCCCCAAGATTTTAAAACACGCCTCTGAAACGCTGAAAACCCTCTCATTGGTTTCTGGGGCGTAACCCCATGACCCGAAAGCAACATCATTGGCTGTTTAGATCTCTCAGGCCAAACAGCCCTTTTTCAAGCCCCAGCGAACCGACACCTTTTCCCCAGACCGTTCGATCAATCCTAACGTTTCTGTTTGGAAGGACAGGACAGTGCTACCCAATTTAGACCGAAACCCAGTGGGGTGATATCCACATGGACCGTGCCCTTCTTCCTCTGTCACCAACCCGAAGGACTTTCGAACTCATACCTTCAACGTGCCCATACTCCGCGTAGATACGGGGATAGTTTGGACATCGCCAGGAATCGAATTCGAGTGTAATCGCTGTGTCCTAACTACTAGGCTATCCCGCTACTCTAAAAAGAGGTTGTGTCTTCGAAAGTAATGAAGATTTCGAGAAAATTCCAATGTCTTCCAAAAATCGCCGAGTTGGCGACATTTCGTCAAATCTGGCGTTAAGGTAGGACAACCCGTTCTTTAAAAAACAAAACAATGGCTGTCTGTAAATGTGTCTCCTTGATGAGAGATGGCATATGAAGAAGCACTTTACGCATTCGTAACCGTATAATTAGGCGTGAATCGGAAAAATAAGAGTCAAAATCGTCAATCAAACAAAACGGAAATCGAAATCTTTGAAGAAAAACAAATAACATAATTTTGCTGTACATTACCCCAACCATGTGTGTGTTGTTGAAACCCAGACCGTCCGACCTACCAGAAAGGTGTAAGGTAACTGTTTGGACGGTCGGGAAGTGCCACCCAATTTAGACCGGAACCCAGTGGGGGAGGCATCCACAGGGACCGTACCCTCCTTCCTCTACCACCAACCTCTCGGAAGGACTTTCGGACCCACATGTTTAACGTGATCGTACTCCGCATGAACACGGCAACCATGTGTGTGTGTCGGTTCAGGAATTTAAAACACGAATTCTGAGTGTAGAAAGTAGATATTTATTTTAAATGGGAGGCAAGGACATTCATTCCAGGAATTTCATTTCGGGGGGGGGGGGGGGGTCCAAAGTATAATGAACTTTCCAAAAATAAAGTTTGAAAAAAACTAACTAAACTTTAAATTTGACTAAATTGATACTGGATCCCAATTGAACGAGAAAACACGAGAGCACAGGCAAAGATGTATGCAGAAATTTCATTTCGGGGGTCCGGACCCCTCTATGAATACGTCCTTGATGGTAGGAACTGATCTTGGGATATCTGTAAATGAGCATGAAAATCAATAAATTTAATAGACCTTTATTTATTTATAAAATTTTGTAAACATGGGCTCTTCAAGGATTTAAAATGCGAATTTTTGTCGTAGAAAATCGTGATTTATTTTATAAGATAGGAACAGAACTTGAGATGCGTTTTTAACTTTTGAACATTTAAAAAAATTTGTGGAATATTCATTTATTTGCAATTAACCGGCAAGAATTCTCCTGGCTCATACCATTTTATTTTGCAACATAGGTAGTAGAAGTGACGATTTTCCAGAGGAGAACCAATCAGTTGTTAATATTGGGAAGGAAAAGATTTTTTCATTTTCGTTTTGTTACGGGTGTCGAATGTGACGGAAAGTAGGTATTTTCGGTTCCACTATCCGTAGCAGTGACTAATTAAACAATTTACTGAAAAAAAAAGTAATTGCTGGCAGCGAAACAATGAAATTAATTTTATGTGAACAAAGAAAATGCATTTGACAGAGTGAGGTAGATGTTACGGCCAAGAACTAAAACGTGACCTGAAATTAAGAGGAGAATCTTAGAACCCTATCGGGTAAGTCGACTCTGGGTAAGATGTCTATGCACAGTATGCATGTTGCTAATTAATTTCTTCTCCCAGAAAGTTTTTTTTTTGTGTAACAAAAATGTTCTGTATTATTTATCAAATTGGAAATTCTTATTTCATAAGAAGGAAACTCAAGATTTTTTTTTAGTACTAATTCTATTTATTAATAGTATTAATTCTATTTTAATATTTCTATGACAATTATTTAATTTAAAGTCTCACCTTGTAATCTTCTGCTGTAGACTTCTACGATTCTGCTTAAAATAGAAAAGTACAAATGCATTAGTAACATATTGGTAAAAATTTATTTTATACAGAGTGTCAAGGAAAGTCATGGACCAGGTCAATAACTCGAGAAGTATTAGAGTTATCATATGCTATATGTTTTTATGCAGGTGCATAGGAACTTCTACTGTGGCACTACAAGGTAAGACAACTTGAGGGGACTGAACTCGTTTTACGTGAGGGCTATCTCGATTCATGTTAGAGATGGGAGGCGGGGCAGTTACAAAGTTTTAGAGCGTTACAAGATTAGTACTACACATTTTCCCCCTATGCAGCGAAAACAGCAAAATAACGCTCTAAAATAACAATTTTAAAAGAGACCATTTTATTAATCTGTATGTAAGCAGCCTAAACGTAGAGATACTGGAGAACTCGCGGAGACATCTTATTACAAGTGTGCAAGCCTTATAAAAGAAGTATTATTCTTAAGTGTGCGTACCTTATAAAAGAAGAGGATCAGACTCTCATCATGTAGTGCCGTTGGGGTTCTTACACACCTGCATAAAAAAATGTACTCTTAATAATTCTCAACTTATTGGCCTGGTTCGTGACTTTCCTGGCTCCTGTATAATGATCCTTTTAAACATAAAACTTTATTCTGTAACTGTAGATGACATAATTATTAGGTGGTATCAGTAGATAAGAAATAAGAGTTAAACATCCGCAGGAGGTGCAGCGTCGCCTGCCGATGACTCACTGAGGAGGAGTGTAGTTATCGGAGGAGATAAACCTTTGAACGATGACGTAATGAGTAATTGTTTGGACACTGATAATCTGGGCGAAGGAGTTTAGACGATGTCGCAATATGTTGAAATATTTGAATAGTTTATCCATCTAATAATCTGGCCGAGGGAGGTGATCTTGAACGGATAACAGGAGCGCTGTGGACGACGACCTTCTCCCTCCGTGGTTAGGGACGTACTGAAAATCCTTATCAGTCGTGACGTACTTAAAGTGAGGTGTCGCCCCCTGACGAAAGAATTGGATGGCTAAGGAAAAGTGGCGCCATCTACTGGCTGCTTGAAACATCTGGCAAGCGGGATTTAAAAGAATATATTTCCGTTTGGGCCGAGTCGGGTTCGAACTCGGAGCTGTGGGACTGTAGACCAACTCGCTGACCGTTCTGCTATCGTGAGATGGTAAGACTTAAACATTGGGGTATGCGTTTCGTATTACGAAGGAATGAGCAATAGAATGTCTTGAGAATTCGAATGGAGATATGGGCGAGAAACCATTTATATTTTGTTAAAAGGAACCATATTTTGTAAAAATTATATTTTTTTTAAGTGGCGGGTAATGAGTTAAAATCTTGGATTCTTGATGAATTTTCGATGTGTACACTAATAATTATTAATTTTAATAGTTAATTATTTTTTTTATGCTAACGGGTTTAATGAATGAATGTTCAGAGAACACAGAAATTATATGTGTGAATGGGTTGTGTGATTTTAACAATGCGTTTTAAAATCTACCCAATACGATTCGACTATTTTCAGAACGTTCTTACTTTTATATACTATGAGAAATTTTAACTTCGATGTGTACTAATACGTACATGTGTACATGATTAGACTGTGTTAATGATGTTAATTAATTTTGCTACGCTAACCGTTTTAATGAATGATTAAAATGAATCTACTAATAAAAATGAGAATTATTCTTATGAATGATCAGAGAACGCAAAAATTGTGTGTGTGTTTTCCTATGTATTTAATGTTACTGTGATTACAAATTATGAACTTTAACTAAGTTTGGTACATATTTTATCTTTATGATGTATAAATTCTCCCATGTGGATAAAAAAATTGCGTTTAGCACAATCCAATGTTGTACAATTCACTAAAAATTACAAACTGATACCACTTCATATCTTATCTTATGTAATCTGTTTGCACATGGCACTCTATTTAGGTCACGTGATTTACTTATGACGTGAACCGATAAGACATTATGAGCTTGACTGTTGCGTGGATAGGTTCAGTTCATTCGTAACTGTGACAAATTTACAGTGTTTTAAGATCTTAGTATTTTAAAAATAAACCTTATGCTGTAAATGTGATACTTGGATGTTACTATATACAAATAATGTCCAAAATTCAAAGTATAACATCACTCGAACTGTTAATTTCTAGTGGAAATACTGTGGAGTTGTCAGTCCTTGCCCTAGATGAGACAAAATCGGTGGATATTGTTTCAGATGTGATAAATTCACCCTCACCAAAGTTTGCAGTGGAATTGTTAGACACCTATTTTATGTCTTCCATGGTCCCAGCAGAAACACCTACCACTGTCAATTCACAAGTCCTCACCGAGGTCGGAAACTCAACTCAAGATCTGTTTCCCTGTGCTCTTATCACGCAGCGGAGTTCTTTCCTCCATTACAGGATCTTTTTCGATTGAATCTACTTCTTCATATTCCGCGCAAGATGCACTCCGTTGTTGGCATTTAGGTTCTGGTGTGTATGCATATTTGAAACTTCGCCATGGGAAACTGAAAGTGTATATATGGAAATATCTCTCTAACGAACAAAATGAACGAGTACCTACGCGTGAAGGCGTTACATCGTCACCTGCTACTTGGAGTTGTTGAGACCCAGACCGTCCGACTTACCAGAAAGGTGTAAGGTAACCGTTTGGACGGCCGGGAAGTGCCACCCAATTTAGACCGGAACTCAGTGGGGGAGGCATCCACAGGGACCGTACCCTCCTTCCTCTACCACCAACCTTTCGGAAGGACTTACGGACCCGCATGTTTAACGTTATCGTACTCCGCATGACCACGGCGGCAGTTGTGGCAGCGTGCAAACCACCGGGCTACCGCGTTCGAAATGTGCCAACAGCAGGCGATGTTCCCAGGTGGTCACCCACCCAAGTACTAACCACACCCGATGCTGTTTGACTTCGGTGATCTAGCGAGAACCGGTGTTTTCTGCACGGTAGGGCCGCTGGCCACCTGCTACTTGGAGTGCATTTTCTTAAAAATTGTGGTCGTTCAATATTCTAGATGCAGATATCTCTTTCGTTAGTCACAATGAGTTGTTTTATTTCAATGATAACGGAAAACTGCATTTACAGAAGATAATTCAATTATATGATTAAAAATTTTGTCTAACACAGTGCTATATTACCTTAGATATAAATCAAATAACATGTTTAAAGAATTGTGTTAGCAACATTAGTAAGAAACTTCGAGAAAGTATATTTATAGACTGGCTTCCTGCTCAAATATTAAAAATAAAGGACACTATAGCCTTTCTACCATCGACTATTTGTGATAAAAAATTTGCATTCGAACATTTAATCTCTTATATTCATGACAATGTGATGTGTCATGTAAGAAAACAAGTACTTCTAAATCTTGGCATTAATAACATAGCAAAGAAAGTTTCGTTGCGTGGTGAAAGAGTCTTTTACTGATAAGATCGAAAGTTTTTCAAGTCATTCAAATCAGAGGACTATGAATGCGCGATAAGAAAATTATTTTAACTTATTTGTTTAAATGTACAACAAATAATGGTTAATGTGTATTTTATGAAGAATAGATTCATTAAATGGTTTTTTTATCTTTCAAACTGAACTCCTTATTTACATTCATCAACTCATTTTTAACATGTTCTATTTAAAAATGCTATGTGTTCGTTGGGTTACGTATCTATGCATTCGAGTGTATTGGGTTTACTAATCTTGCTTTTTAAAATAAAATATAAAATAAAAATTTAAAAAATAATTTTATTCGAATCATCTCAAATGTATATAATGTAACTTTCTTAAAGAAAGATATTTACACTTTACAGAGTTTAATTCATGAAATTTATATTCAGTGTTAAAATTCTGAAATTATATACCCTTATTCATTAAAAATAAATGCTAAGTTATGATCCATTCTCTAAAAGTATGAAGATTTATAAAGAATATGTGGTTTCAAACTCTAAGAATGAGTGAAAATTCAACCCCCGTTTCCTAAAAATCTATGAAGTTGTAATTTATGAAGTGTAAAATTTTGTCACGGATCTGAGTTTCGTCCTGTTATTTTCCACACTTTGTTTAAATATGTATATTAGAATGTGGTCATCCGTTAAGAATTTAATGGTTTTATGGTGTACCTACGGTCGCGAAATCATGATATTCCTATATGTAAGTCAATAATGTTTCGCAATGAGATATCAAAACTCGTTACGCGTTTCTTTTAAAGTGGCCATTGCGTATCTTTCATATTTTAATGCTATTAGAATGTACTACACTTATCCCAAAGGGTCACTCTTTCATTTAAATTCAATGTTAACAATCGCATATCCTTAAAAAATCACTAAGTTTTATTCTATTCCCCTAAAATTCGTAACAGTTTTAAAAATATACCGATTTAAGGGCCTGATATGTACCTACAACATTAAAAACATGGCTCTTATTCTGTAATCATCCACTAAGTATTGTCAAATTATTGCTAAATTTCGTTCAAATATCATAATTTTAAAAGATAAAGGCATCTTAGGGCTTATGTAACATTACCCCAGAGGGGGTAACTCTTTCATTTAAATTCAATGTTAATGATCGTATATCCTTAAAAAAATCGCTAAGTGTTATTTAATTCCTCTAAAATTCGTGACAGTTTTAAATATATACCGATTTAAGGGCCTGAGACGTACCCACAACATTAAAAATATGCCTCTTATTCGATAATCATCCCCTAAGTATTGTTAAATTTTTGGCAAATTTCGCTGAAATATCATAATTTTAAAAGGTAAAAGAGTCTTAGGGATTATGTAACATTAAAAACACACCTCAAATTCCCAAACATTCGCTAAGAACCGAACAATTCACTAAAATAATGAAATTTTAAGATCTTAAATTCGTTGGAATATCGAAAACGCATCCCTCACCACTTCAGCAAATATTAGTTAACTGTCAAGCAGTTCACTAAAAATAATGAAATTCGAACAATTCGCTAAAATAATGAAATTTTAAGGTCTTACATCCCTTGCGTATTTCATATTCACCAAAGTGAATATAATAGTCATACATCGTCGCTGGTGCTATATGAAGGATATTAAATAGGTGTCTAGCCAATTCATGGCAAAGTGTGGCGAAGATGAAACCTTTGCATCTGCAACGATATCTGTTTGATTTCATATCACCCAGCGTATTAGCTGTTGTATCCACACTATCTTTTATAGAAACTAACTGTTCATATGAACCCATACTTATTAATTTAGGTTCCTTTATTTTTCCTTTTATTTGAGCAATTAATTTAATACAATCATTTTATCCAATAAAAAACACACTCGAACTTAAAATCTTATATGTTTAACACAACGATGAGCGCAATACAAGCTATTCATACAATACATAAGTTACGAATATAAGTCGAAACCTTCTCTAAGAATATAAGTCTAAAACTTCTTAAACACTTCAAATTCAATCTAATTCTCTAAAATATTCACCAGGGAATGCCACCCTAAGTTTTATACAAACATCGGTCGTTAACATCAATGAAAAAAAAAAATAGATTTAAACCTTAGAGATCGAAAATTTAGTCTAGTTTCCAAAATACTCATTATGAGGCGCCACCTTTTATAAAAATCACGAAGTTTTGGAAAACATCTAAGTCGCTAACACTGATGAAAGGTTTTTTTTTAGGTTTGAAACTTCTTAAAGATCGAAAATTTACTCTTGTTCACTAAATATTCACTACTACAAAAATAAATAAATAAATATAAATCCGCTCCTAAACCATTCCCTCCTCAAGGAAATCAGTTTTATCATTCGAGCTTGTGTTCATTAAAAAGGTGCATATAGTTTTCTTTTTCAAATTGTAAACTGATATATAGTTTCATCTGTCCATAAAAGATAACAGCTGTACCTATATTACACGGCGGAAGTAAACACCGACTACCCCGAGTGAATGTCTTAGAATCGTTGACCCAGATTATCAGTAGAACGAAAATAAACAATTAAATTGTACTAATTTAATTGTATTATTATGTAATTTAATTTTGAAGGAATTATCGCAATACATTTACTACCACAGGAAGACAATTAGTTTTCAATTTCACAGAGAGAATATAAATCCCGGCGCACGATGCATTCACGATCAGCGCAATTGGAAAGCTAAGGGAGGTAAACTGTTTTTATGGAGAAAACGCTTATCAGCGTGAAGTAATTTAAGTTATAAACGTTAATCGTGTTTAATTTCATTCTTTAAAATTATCTTGACTTTCTCATACTATGTATTATAGTACAGGGAAAGGATTGTTTTCATTTAAATTCAATGTTAATGATCGTATATCCTTAAAAAAATCGCTAAGTGTTATAAATTGTAAACTGATAGATAGTTTTATCTGCCCATAAAAGATAACAGCTGTACCTATATTACACGGCGGAAGTAAACACTGACTACCCCGAGTGAATGTCTTAGAATCGTTGACCCAGATGTCTTAGACAGTGTTACAGTGTAATTTTCACGAAAGTTTTCGAATTCGAGATATTGATTCCAATATATGTTTTAAGAACTCCTGAACACGTTTTAACTATTTTTGGATTGATGTTCGTCTGTCTGTCTACCGTCGATTTCTTGTGTATACGATAGCGGCTACAAATATTAATGGATTTTCAGGAAATTTTATATCCGGCTTTGTTATCGAAAAGTCTAGAACTAAATAGAATTTTTTAAAATTCGATCGAAAACTTCGAGGGAAATTTATTTGACATTTTATATTTCTTAACATGACAGCATAGGACAAAATTTAACATAATCATGCATGAAAAGGGTTATATATGGCTCAATGATTAACGAGACTTAATAGTTTCAATCATTGTTGGGAACAATAGCTGCTATGCAATTTTTGTGTTCGCGACGTCATTAGCCCCTTCGGGGGGGGGGGGGGGGGGAGGGTGCTCATTATCAAGTCATGCTATCAATCAAAGGATTTTTTCATGCCCTTTAAAGTCAAGGGTAACACGATGTAATTGTAGTCATTTATCCCCAACCATTCCGTTTTTCGTAATTTCCGAAAAAACGAAAACAATTATTAGAACAGAGCAATATTGGACCTTTCTTCGATCCGATATTGCTGAAAATTTATAAATATCTTATTAGATTAAAGATTATCATATTCGTGTTCAGAGATGCCGAAAACGGGTAAATTCAGAGTCGAATTTTCGAAGCCCAATCCATCACTTTCCCTTTACACGTTCTTTGCATTGTAAGGAAATTAAAGCTAAAATGGGCATTAAAGAACCTTATTGTAAAAATATATATACTGTACCTTGCTAGCTTGCTTAAACCAAGTACCTTTTTGTTTGGAAGGTAGCCTACTGAAACCTGAAAAAAAAAGCCCATCATAGCATGTTTGAAAACATCAAAATAATATGAAACTTATAAACTAGCGATCAGACATTTAATCAGTTAACGATTGGTAAAATTTATATACGGTTAACCGATGTATTGCTGAAACCTATGAGTTCCATTCATGATCGCTTGACGTAAAAAGAAAACTAAGCGAGGACGAAAATTAGAACATTATCTTCTAGAATTATATTGCTCTTTTGATTGAACAGAGAATTTCCCCTCTATGAAATATTGTAATTTCTGGCAACAATATTATTTGCGACAATTATTTGTAAATAAATATTTGCAATAATG
The DNA here is from genome assembly GCA_951213105.1 of Amaurobius ferox. Classification (NCBI taxonomy): domain Eukaryota; kingdom Metazoa; phylum Arthropoda; class Arachnida; order Araneae; family Amaurobiidae; genus Amaurobius; species Amaurobius ferox. The sequence goes on from OX578148.1 coordinate 33,880,691, forward strand.
TTAACCAGGCTTATTTATAATGCCTTTGTCACATTATTATGCGTCGTTTATAAGCTTATATACTTATAAGCTCGCTTATAAGTTTATTTATTGTGTGTGCAAAATATTTATATACTATATTTTTATTATTATTAGTAGTAGTAAGAATATTGATTTTAAGTTAGATTTACCGCTTATAAACTACAAAATTATTGTAATCGCAAGCATTAAAAAAGGTTAGCTATTTTAAGTTTTTATTATTTCTACATAAACAAATATATTAAAGTATGTACATTAAGGTAAATTTCTACATAAACAAATACATTAAGTAATGCAACATCAAGGTTAGAAATTGAAGAAATGTCCCCGAAAAAAATATACATCATTTGTTTGAGGTTCCCTTCATGGAAACATGCAACGGATGTGCCGCGCTCCCCAGAAGATGTTCTTAAATTATTTTGGAGTTCCCTTCAATATCGAGGACAAGAGCCCGAACCAATGGAAGCACTTTAGGGCGTGCATGTAACCCTATCCTAACCAACAGTAACTCAGGGGCGCTCAAATAAGGTTCTACCCCAAATTGGCCCATAATGACTTTCACACTTCCCGACCCTAATTCATCTTTCAATGACACCCCGTATGTTTCGAAATTTCATCTCCGGGTTCAGAGAAAGACGAGAAAACAGGAGGGTTTTTTCCCCTATGTTTTTGTTCCCCCTGGTCAGTTTGTTCCTAAACTCTTCACTGTTAAGTTTTTTGTTTGGACAAAGGATTTAGCATATTGAGCGAAGAAAATAAATAATTACTACAACGGTAAACATATCGTCTCAAATAGCATACATAAAATCGAGTCGTGGAGAAAATCTCTTGGCGTTAATAGATTTCTCTACAGGATTCACTACAAGCGAAAATGATATATTTTTATGTCAAAAATATATGAGTTTTTTAAGATTTTTAGCTTAAAATAAGGAAAGGCTTTAAGTTTTAAATTCAAATTTTTTAGGGAACCTTTCTCACACATACTAATTGTGAATATCTATGGAAATTTCGTCAAATTCAGATGAATATTTCATATAGATATGCTGTCTGAATAAAAGGAAAAAAACTGTAAATTTGTTATTTTTCTGAAATTAATTTTTTTTTCGCTTTTGAAGATACAGCCATACGACTTTAGAAAATATTCTAGACTAGCATAGACCTTTCCAACGTGCTATCTCAACTTCGTTTAACCACTGTAGTTTTTGAGATACAGGCATAGCAGGTATGCTGCTTGAAATCATTTCTGTAATATAGGGTCTTGCAGTGAAGTTGTCCTGTGTTTGTGCCGCAACACTTAATAAATTAAATATTCTTTCAAACTGTATTTTCATATGATTGCTTTAATATGGCAGATTATATAAACTATAACTTTGATAAACTTAACTTATAATAAGATAACTTAACTTATAGTCTAATAAGACTGACATCAAAGCTTTTTCATGTAAGATGGATAATATTTAAGCTTTCGTCAACTGAAACATCAGTATCTGAATTGGGATATAATCTAATATTAATATAGTCATATTCACTACTGTTTTTAACAATAACAGAAATATTAAGGGACATGTCAATGTGAAAAAAATATTAGAATATTATTCATGCAATGTGCTCAGAGGAAAAATTGAAGAAACACTTATGCATTTATACCATAGTAAAGTATAAGTTGCCAAAAGGACTTTTTTGTTAACAAATTATTTGCTTATTGGACTAAAATATCTTCGTTTCCAATGGTTATAAATATCTAACATATAATTTGTTGACAAAATTTTGTTGTCACAAATATTCTAAGACTTGTAATTATTCAATAAATGCATAATTACATCATTTACTTGGAGTAAAATACCACCAACAATTTTTCTATTAAGACGAGTACATCGGCAGAGCCTGGTTAACGCACAGGCCTCCGGGACCGTGGCCAGCCAAATTTTAAGGGGCCCGCCAAATTTTGTTTGTAATAAAAAATATAAGAAGAAATAATTTTTTAATTAATTTACAACTGGTAATATTAGTTATTTTAAATAAAAAATAAAACTATGTATGGAACCGGAATGAATACTCATGATATTATAGTAGATACTTGCACAAAGGAATTTAAAAAAAAAAACTGTCTATGATCACTTAACTAAATTCTACCATATTCGAATATCGATATCAAATTATTAAAATTTCATTTAGAGTCACACTATAACTTTTTCTACATAAATTTAAATTTAACATCATCTGCCTCTGATTTGAATTCTTAGACTTTATTATACAGATTTATTTTTTTCCCTACAAGGATGTATAGAAAATGTATTGAAATCGTATCGAAAATTGCAATTCGAGTTTTCGTCGGATCTACACATTTCAAGCACTCTAGAACCCGAAAAAACTAATTTTAGAGTGACGTCTGTGTGTGCAAAGTATGTATCTATTCTAACTGAAAATCTACTTGACTCAATTTCACTAAATTTGATAGATAAATTACCCTAGTGTTGATTAAATTTTGGTATGGTTAGCATTTTTCACAGGATAAAGGAAATGAAATGAATAAAAACTTGCAATTTTAGATATATATACTCGTATATATATATCGCATCACTTAATGTTGGCTATATTTTTATGAAAAGTATTTATACCTAAATCAGCTGAAACATTTGAAATACATGAAAAAATATTTTTAAATATTCCCAAAATTTCAAGGAAAAATATCATAATTCGGATATCCTAAAAATTTACTTTTACACTCTTTAAGACGGACAGTCAAGGGCCAACATTTATTGCACGTATTAGCGAGAGTGCATTGTTGTAGTCCATAAATTTGGCGTAAAATAGTAACATGATTTTATGTAACATACTAGGTACATTTAAAATTACAACCTTAAAACCAAACAGACAACATTTTAATCAAAACATTTTAATATGTATAATGAGGTAAATATGAAAAAATATTAACATTCAAAGCATAAACAAAATATAGTTATACGTATTACTATTTTTAAAATAAAGTAATATTTATTTGTTTCTTCTGGGCAAACAGTCTTCTTTTTATGTCATTCTCAACGTTAGTCAATTGCTTAAAAGTATGTTCTGGAACATCTTCAACTGATTAAAAAAATTAAATTAATTGTGTCTATCTTAAGGAATAAGTCTCTTAATAATCACCGTATTAAGAGATGTTTATAACATGCAACGTTTATGGACTTTAACCGGGAAATCCGTATTTGTACGTAATAACCAGAAATCCATCTTAAACGTGTGCCGTCTTAATGAGAGTCCACTGTATTTCATCTTGCTTTTATTTTTGATCTAAGAGAACGAGTGTATGGTTTTCGAGATTTTCTTGTATGTTCTGGTATAACCCCAATTAAAAATCTCTATATCTGAGCCTAAAGGAGATGGCACTCCCCCACTGACTGGTAATATTTCATGTCATTCTAGGACAATGGAATAGTGGGGTGGGAGAATCGTCTGCGTGGCCAATAGGTAGGGACACCTCAAATAAAGGCGAGGTCAAAATAAGTACTAAGAGAGACAAAGAGCGAGTTCAGTTTTTAAAATGGGGACAACCCAGTGGTTAGCGCGCAGGGATTGCATTCGGACGATTCAAGTTCGATTTCTGGGTCCGTCCAAACTGTCCCGCGGAGTACGGACATGTTAAATATGTGGGTCCGTATAAGTCCTTCTGAGAGGCTGGCAGTATGGGAAGGAGGGTACAGTCTCTGTGAATACCGTCCCCACTGGCTTCCGGGCTAGATTGGGTGGCACTTCCCGACCGTCCAAACAGGTACCTTACACTTTCGGGTAGGTCGGACGGCCTGGGACGAAAGTATAGAAAAGGAACGATGGAGAATTGTAGACGAGTGCAGTCGGATACTTGTCGACAAGCGGACAGTTTTCCGAAGAATGGGCCAGCACTTCGACGTCCATCTTCTTAACATGGCTGTGGTAGGCCCTACATGACTTATATAGACATTAGATTTATCCTGAACTTTTTTAAGTTAGTACTAAATCATTTTCGTTAGAATCCCAATTTTTTTTTAAAGATGCCTTGAGTGTGAATTGTGCTTTATTTTATAATTTAGTAAATTGTATTTTATGATTTATAGAATATGAGTTTTGATATTGTATGTCGCGAGGTAATTGTCAGAGTAATGATAAGGATAATGTTTAAAAGAATTGTATTTTATTTCTGGGAGTTTAGGGCTAGAATGTTAATAGGGAGGAATTAGATAAGGAATGTACACATATATTCTGTATTGTTAATGTAATAAATTTGTATCTTCATTTTCAACGTGTTTGATTTATTTTTGAATTAAAGACTCGATGTCGGCCACAACAAACATTTTCAATTGAGGTAATGGGCTATTGGCGGAATTTATAGTACTCTCGACGGGGTATTTTTATCTATCTATATTCTGAACTCTGTTCTATAACTGAAAAAAATTACTGATTAATTATACTGATATCCTAATTTAAAAATAAGCAAAAATGCATATACTCAATACTATAATTCTTTAATGGGTCAAATGAAAACAAAAGGTGTTTTACTGACATTAGTGACACCTGGATATAATTCTCAAAGCATTATGGCATTTTCAAACGTTTCATCCATAGACGTTTTATCTCCTTCTCTCTAATTCCATTGCTGTTCCTTTTGAAATGACTAGCTGCCACTTATATATTTGTAATTATAATCTATATATACTTTAGGTTGATTTTATTAAATAGTTAAGTTCTAATTTTGCATATTACTGAAGTTTTCGACTCACCTCTTTACATTGGAGGGGGTTCAACGTAACCCCAACCAGTACAGTACTCTAGAACTAATTTAAGCACCGTTTCATCAACCTAACAACCTCTTTTAGTTTGCAAAACATTTTTTTCCTTTTTAAGCAATATACATTTCAAAGTTTGAATATTCACAGTTCTTTTTTAATGCTTGTTGAGCGAATGTTTTGCATTCTTTTTAACGTTCGTTTAATCAATGACATTCTTCCTTTGTTTGTGTGAGTTATATCCGGAGTTTTCAGGCTAGTTGGGGATACATACTTATTGCACAGACACACACACGTTACGTAAAAAATTAAGTGCTCGTATTCTAAAGTGTTCCAAACGTGTAAATCCGTCAAAAACTTCAGTACCAATTTTCGATCCTTATTCTAATACTAGCCATACATTTATGTATACATTATCATACCTTATACATTATCATTAGTTGAAGGGAATACAAAATTACTGTAACAATAGAAGAAACTCCACTTTACGCATAAATGTTTAAATATATTGAACTACGATTGAAAGCACTTACCTTCCCAATGAAAGGAACTAGGTGATGTTCACACATGGAAAACATTTCTATGTCTTTTACTATGACCATTTCATCATGATCTTCCTCGAAAATGGCGTTGTTTAGGACGTCTGTGGAAGAAAATAATTAAGCTCAAATTCTGAATTTTATAAAAATTATTAATTGATGCATCCACAACATGGTACACATAGAGGCAAAGAGCATTTTGAATAGTAATCGATATTTAACCAGTGTTAATCAGTCTGTACCCGGTTAACCGAATTTGCAATAGATTTACGATACGGCTGAATTTATAAATTAATTCCATTCATGATCGCTTGAGGAGGGAAAAAATAATTGCTTACTTTTCGTTTAATATAGAAAGTGAAAGAAAATAATGGAATATTTTCGAGAATTATGTTGTTCTTTTTATTGACTACAGAATTTCCCATATCTTTATGAAATGTTATAATTGTTTGCAACAATATGACTTTCAACAATTATTTGTAAATAGTTATTCGAAATAATGTTAATTTATTTGTAGATAAATTATTTGCAACAATATTAATTTATTTTTAAATAATTATTTGCAACATTTCATGCAATTTATTTGTAAGTCATTGTTTGATATTACTTTATTTGTAAGAATATAAATTATTTCAATTTTGTCAGTCAGATTCAACGTTTTCAAACTCAACATTTTGAAAAGTTATGATAAAGAAATGATTAATATCTATTTTAAGTTTTGAATGTTTCTTCATAGACAAATTATAGTTTCGACTTTAGATACATGTAAGGTTCTTATTCTATTTTAAGTTTTGATTGTTTCTTCATAGACAATTTATAGTTTTGGCTTTAGATACTTGTAAGGTTCGTATTCTATTTTAAGTTTCGATTGTTCAATTCTTCACAGACAAATTATAGTTTCGACTTTAGATACTTGTAAGGTTCTTATTCTATTTTAAGTTTCGATTGTTTCTTCATAGATAAATTATAGTTTCGACTTTAGATACTTATAAGGTTTTTATTCTATTTTAAGTTTTGATTGTTTCTTCATAGACAATTTATAGTTTTGGCTTTAGATACTTTTAAGGTTCGTATTCTATTTTAAGTTTCGATTGTTCAATTCTTCATAGACAAATTATAGTTTCGACTTTAGATACTTGTAAGGTTCTTATTCTATTTTAAGTTTTGATTGTTTCTTCATAGACAATTCATAGTTTCGGCTTTAGATACTTGTAAGGTTCGTATTCTATTTTAAGTTTTGATTGTTTCTTCATAGACAAATTATAATTTTGACTTTAGGTACTTGTAAGGTTCTTATTCTATTTTAAGTTTCGATTGTTTCTTCATAGACAAATTATAGTTTCGACTTTAGATACGTGTAAGGTTCTTATTCTATTTTAAGTTTCGATTGTTTCTTCATAGACAAATTATAGTTTCGACTTTAGATACATGTAAGGTTCTTATTCTATTTTAAGTTTTGATTGTTTCTTCGTAGACAATTTATAGTTTCGACTTTACTTGTAAGGTTCTTATTCTAAACTAGAGAACTCTTTTATGAAGACGTCGAAATTCAGAGGTAAAATACTCGGTTTCGATTCTTGTATGGTGTAGCAGACTTTTATAGTGATTCTAAATAGGGTAAAACCGGGTTATATGGCCATACGGGTTAGGTGACCAATCGTTGTCATTTGTTTAGTAATCGATAAATGGCAGCGCTAATCACACAGTCATGAGTCAGATGTTCGAGAAGAAGGTTGGTATTGACGAGCGCTACAAAAACAGAGGCATTGTAAGAAATGCAGTGTTTTCTTATATATTGCCATTTCATTATAAAATTTTCCTCGTTCAGCAAGTTACACTGTGTTTACTGTTTATTCCGAGTTAAAATCTTGCAAGCGAGCTTAAACAAGGAACTAAACAATGTATTTGCATGCCTAACCTCGATGCGTGTCATTGATGCCACGTTTACAGAATAAGCGTCATGACCATCTATCCCGTTTGTGAAGGATAGACATTTTCTGTAGTATTTTGTTCTAGAATAAAAATCTTGTTTTCAAATTAAATACGAATACTTCCTTAAGCTTAACTTGCACATTTTTACCATTAAAAAATCTGATGTGGGCAGCACATGACTTTCCTTATATAATGCAATGAATTTACTACTTTTACAGTTAAGAGAAAATGTTATTCTTATAGTAGAAACTTATATTCTTTCCAAGATATTGAATTTTCTTCAATTAGTCGTCATTTTCATTGATTCAGAGTCATTTTTATCCATTCGGCGAGATTTTCGTTAATTTGGCAACATTCACCAAAACATTAAACATTCACCAAAATCTTCTCCAAAACCTCGCCAAGCGTTATGGATGAAGAAAGAAGTTATTCTTACAGCGGATAAATGACTATTGGCGTTCAAATACAAAAGTATTACTCAAAGTATCTTTTCTTGTGAATGGAACGAGTTAGATCCACGAGAATGATGTCACCCAATTTATCGCATGATATTACATATGAAAAGTGAACATGTTTCTTAACAGTTAATATTTATTTCAATTTATGGGATTTTTAATAAATTTATTTGAAAAATGTGCAATATCTCGAGAACGGTTCATACTAGCGTTCTAAAGTTTATGTCAGTTGTTTTCTAAGGAAAAATTACATAAGTAATGTCTATTTGCATAACTTTATTAAAGGTTTTGATATTTCGATGATATTTTCGAAATTTCACTCGAAAATTTAGGGGGTTCTGAACATTCGATTGTGTTTTAAAACAATAGGCTTCCAGTATTCACGGATTGTGATTGTTGTATCAAATTTCATTCGAATCGCTCCATTCGTTCGTGAGAAATCGTCTCCACAGACTCACTGACACACACACACACAGACACACGCACAGACATCACTTGAAAAATGTTCGATTCGTGATCAGGGATGCTTGAAACGTGCTCTCCCGTCGGAAACTCGAATTCGAATTTTCGACCCCGTCACAATATTTTCCTTATACATTATGTATATAAGGAAAGTAAAAAGACATGGCCAACTAATCCACGATCTCATGGCTATTTTACCCTGATTCCGAGGGATAGATGATAAACAACATAGTTTTAAAATTTCGAAATTTTTGACTTTCTATTAATTGTTTTTCACAAAATTCCATGTAAATATAAAAGTTGAAACTTCACTGAGTGTGTTAAAATTTTTATGATCATGCATTATAATAATACATGCCCGTAATCTTCAATTTAAAAACAAAACTATGGCTAACTAACCCAGGTTTGCCTTATGCAGTTTAGAAAAATAAAGTATATTCGGTTAACTGAATACTGAAAATGACTACTTATCTGAGCACAAACTGCATCCATACATCCCTAAGCAATACGTATCAATACGCTGTATCAGTACATGATGTAAATTGTCCGTTATTTCACAACCCAGTGAGCATAACCATACTCAGTCGGTTGAATACTTACCATCGCATATCAAGAAATAGGACGTTCAAGTTAATGTCTGAGCAACAAGTCCATGCTAACAACGGAGCGATGTTAAAAATTGTGAAATAGGAAGTTATACGTAGTTAGAGACCAATATCTCACGCCGGAGGAGAGGGGGCAGGACCATAAGATAAAAATTTAAAAATTGTACTTTTCATAACTATTGAAATGATATAATGTTAATACTCGTTAAACATCAAAGGTGTCAAAACTAACAAACCCCGAGCAATAAAAAGAATATATTTTATTTCACATTGTAATTGGCTTGTGCATTAAATTTCATTTTTTCCCCTGCTTCAAAACGAACATTTACTCGAAAAATTTAACATTTTGAAGTATTTGTAAAAGTGCTTCTAAATTAATAAATACTGTTTGAGAATTAAACATCTTCTTTATCTCTATTGAACGATTAACCCTAATACCAAATTGCAACTCTATCACATCGGGTGTTATAGAATTATGTTTTATAGAACGAATCTACGTCTCGAATGCTTTGGGGTGTGCAGTAGGCCTCAAAGGTAATGCTTAAAAAAATTTATTATTTTTCTCCATAGTTTTATCAAAATATTTACTCCAGTATCGAATATCATATTTCTTTCTATCTTTAACAATAAGTATATTTTGTGATTACATCGCTATTCGGGCATTTGGTGTGCAGCACCCCACTAAAGTTGATTTTTTATGAGCTGCACACCCATTTTTGAAAGTCTTTCCATTTTCACTATTTTATTTGCGTAAAAGAGGGTGTTTCCCCATTAACTCAACAAATCGTAGAATTTAGTGTGAGGCACCCTTAAAATAACAATCATTAAACCCCCAACTTTTTTCATTCTTGCTATCGAAAATCTAACTTTGTGCGAAATTTCAAGTTTCTATTATTTCCACGTATAGCAATCAGTTTATATTTCGAAATTTTCAGTTTGGCGCACTCCTCAAAAGGCTTTGTGAAGGGTGGCTTGGGCATTTTTTTGAGGCTTGAATATCGTGAATATTTTATCCTGACATTAAACTAGCTATGTTAAAAATTCACAATTTGGAGGTCCGTAAATTAGAGGCTCTGTAACAGGAATATATAAGTTCTTAAAGAAAGATAGCTATGTAACTTAGGTTATTTAGCACAGCGCTTGTCTAGAGGTCAAGATGTCAGAGATTCTAGTTTTTCTTCGACCCAGACCGTCCGACCTATCCGAAGGTGTAAGGTATGTGTTTGCACGGCCGGGAAGTGCTACCCAATTTAGTCCGGAATCCAGCTTTTATATATCACATATAAAAGCTTATTCAAATACATTGACGTAATTAATTAAAACTCTCTTTAAACAACACACGTGATTCTTTCCGCGATTCTTCATACTAACAATTCATCAGCTGCGAGTAGAGAGTCTGCTTTCCCCTTCCTGCACATGTAAAGCATGCCCATAACCATAAAAACAAACAGCGCATGATCAGAAGCTTTTGCGTGAATCTGCTTTCTCCTTCCTGTACATGTAACGCATGCCCATAACCATAAAAACAAACAGCGCATGATCAGAAGCTTTTGCGTGAATCTGCTTTCTCCTTCCTGTACATGTAACGCATGCCCATAACCATAAAAACAAACAGCGCATGATCAGAAGCTTTTGCGTGAATCCGCTTTTCCCTTCCTGTACATGTAACGCATGCCCATAACCATAAAAACAAACAGCGCATGATCACAAGCTTTTGCGTAAATCTGCTTTCCCCTTCCTGTACATGTAACGCATGCCCATAACCATAAAAACAAACAGCGCATGATCAGAAGCTTTTGCGTGAATCTGCTTTCCCCTTCCTGTACATGTAACGCATGCTCATAACCATAAAAACAAACAGCGCATGATCACAAGCTTTTGCGTGAATCTGCTTTCCCCTTCCTGTACATGTAACGCATGCCCATAACCATAAAAACAAACAGCGCATGATCAGAAGCTTTTGCGTGAATCCGCTTTCCCCTTCCTGTACATGTAACGCATGCCCATAACCATAAAAACAAACAGCGCATGATCAGAAGCTTTTGCGTGAATCTGCTTTCCCCTTCCTGTACATGTAACGCATGCCCATAACCATAAAAACAAACAGCGCATGATCAGAAGCTTTTGCGTGAATCTGCTTTCCCCTTCCTGTACATGTAACGCATGCCCATAACCATAAAAACAAACAGCGCATGATCAGAAGCTTTTGCGTGAATCTGCTTTCCCCTTCCTGTACATGTAACGCATGCCCATAACCATAAAAACAAACAGCGCATGATCAGAAGCTTTTGCGTGAATCCGCTTTTCCCTTCCTGTACATGTAACGCATGCCCATAACCATAAAAACAAACAGCGCATGATCAGAAGCTTTTGTGTGAATCTGCTTTCCCCTTCCTGTACATGTAACGCATGCCCATAACCATAAAAACAAACACCGCATGATCAGAAGCTTTTGCGTGAATCTGCTTTCCCCTTCCTGTACATGTAACGCATGCCCATAACCATAAAAACAAACAGCGCATGATCAGAAGCTTTTGCGTGAATCTGCTTTCCCCTTCCTGTACATGTAACGCATGCCCATAACCATAAAAACAAACAGCGCATGATCAGAAGCTTTTGCGTGAATCTGCTTTCCCCTTCCTGTACATGTAACGCATGCCCATAACCATAAAAACAAACAGCGCATGATCAGAAGCTTTTGCGTAAATCTGCTTTCCCCTTCCTGTACATGTAACGCATGCCCATAACCATAAAAACAAACAGCGCATGATCAGAAGCTTTTCCACGAATCTGCTTTCCCCTTCCTGTACATGTAACGCATGCCCATAACCATAAAAACAAACAGCGCATGATCAGAAGCTTTTCCACGAATCTGCTTTCCCCTTCCTGTACATGTAACGCATGCCCATAACCATAAAAACAAACAGCGCATGATCAGAAGCTTTTCCACGAATCTGCTTTCCCCTTCCTGTACATGTAACGCATGCCCATAACCATAAAAACAAACAGCGCATGATCAGAAGCTTTTCCACGAATCTGCTTTCCCCTTCCTGTACATGTAACGCATGCCCATAACCATAAAAACAAACAGCGCATGATCAGAAGCTTTTCCACGAATCTGCTTTCCCCTTCCTGTACATGTAACGCATGCCCATAACCATAAAAACAAACAGCGCATGATCAGAAGCTTTTCCACGAATCTGCTTTCCCCTTCCTGTACATGTAACGCATGCCCATAACCATAAAAACAAACAGCGCATGATCAGAAGCTTTTCCACGAATCTGCTTTCCCCTCCCTGTACATGTAACGCATGCCCATAACCATAAAAACAAACAGCGCATGGTCAGAAGTTTTTGCGGGAATCAAATTACAACTTTATCCAGAACTGTGTGGGGAAAGTCTTAAATTGATACAATTTCAATTTCGTTTTGGGCTTTACACAAAGTGGTTGGGTAAATTGGGTAAAACTAAGATTATCCTCATTTCAGGCTTTACCATATAAATATATATATATATATATGTAATTGAAGAATTTTAATTTACTTACATTATATATATACCAGAGATTGATCATTTATTGAAATGTTCTGTATAGCAAAAATGAAAATAAGATGGTCTGAAGTGATTATTTGATATCAATAGTGACTATACTACAAGCTTGTGAAGATGATAAAGAGAACATTATAAATAAAACATTATAAATAAAACATTATAAATAAAACAGGTACTAAATTAGTATAAAACACCCCTTTTTCCCTGTTCTATATATAAGGAATTGAAAAAGAATGACATGTGGTAAAGATTGGTTAATATAATCCCTTAACTACACCCTTAGATTAAATTTTTATTTATGTTATTCATATATATATAGACTGGTGTCCTTTTTGCAATAATTCAAAATAGCTACGATTAATATTAAAAAATATATATATGTCATCCGTATATAAAGTGAGGAACCGTGAATGTAAGCATCATCCAGTGTTTGTTAAACGGTTAAAAAGGCTTGGTAAGAAAACTTGAAAGTGTCTGTTTTCCGAATCTGATAATTTCGTCTATAGAAGTGGGTTTCTTGCAGGAAAAATCACGACACGAACTGATTTCGGTTAAAATGAGTTCTCATAATCGTTTAGACAATGGACTGAGATGGAGAGCCATCGGCAGGCTTAAAGCCAGCCAGTCTCAAGCGGATGTCGCTGGTTACGAGTATCCAGGTTATGGTACCCATTCCAAACAACGGGTACTATCACTAAGGCCGCCCAAGAGCCACGACACCTCGGAGGATCGATACGTGGCATTAACTGCACGACGCCATCGATAGGTGACACCCAGATATCTCTCTCAGGACCTCGCTGCTATGTCTGGAACAACAATTACTAGGCAAACTGTATGCAGACGCCTAGCAGAGAAGGCCCTTTACGCTCGGTACCAGTTGTGTGTGTCCCCTTCAACAGATCGAAGAAGAGACCCCGTCTTTCGTGGAGCCAGGTACACCATTCTTGGACACAGCAAGATTGGGGGGCCGTGTCCTCTTCAGTGATGAATCGAGATTCAGTCACAAAGTGATTCCTGACGAGTCTTTATCTGGGGAAAGCCTGGGGCCCGCTATCATCTGAGCACATATCTCGAGCGTTTATCTCAAGAAGCCGTGGATCAGGGACATCCATAAAAGAGGGTAAGGGGAGCACTCGCCTCCCTGGACGTTCAAAGTCACAAAGGTGGACACCATGCTAGTTGATGATGTACGTCTTATCTGATACTGTAAGTCATATTTCGTATCAATGCTGTACGCCATAATTTCATCCCCCCCCCCCGAAAAAGTTCTATGGACGCCTCTGTTGTAGATTTGAGTCTTTATCATAGCAACACCTCATATGCTACAAATGAGAGGAAAGTAAAAAGTACGTTTTATAAATTGCGTTATTATACTTTTCAAATAATTTCTTAATTAATTTATCTTTAAAAAAAATTCACTTATAGCATACATAATTGTTCTTCTGTTCAGATTACTCAGAAGTAAATTAGCGAAAGTATAATGTTGCATTTCGTTATAGACGTGGTAAATGATCTTGACTTAAATCGTATTATTTGTCATTTCTGACAACCGCTCAAATATACGAATAGGTGCGCATTTTAGACAAATTAGAATTCTTCGAAAGTGTTGTAACTTGGGTACTCTTAACGGTTACGAATAAACAAATGAAGCCATCATTTTGATGTCTCAGTGAAGAGCCTAAAACTTTTTCATTCTGTAGCTGCAGTGTTCTAGTCTCCAAGGGAACTACTGTATTCTCCCCTCTTTTAATCTGATTGGATAATCGTCATGGTTGAAAAGCTTTCTACTTTTTTCTCTGAAATTCTATTTTTCAATTCGACACTGGAGAGCGCCAAATGTTAGAGAAAGCGAAGAGCTAGTGTAAAAATTGAAGAATTTTTTTTTATATTTTAAAGCATTACTTTGGGCGTAGAAATAAAATTGTGTTTTCTAGAAATCGAAGAAAATAATTTTCTCGTAGGAATAATTCAATACGAAAGCTAAATGACGCGACGATTATTTTGAAAATCGTTTAGGATTTGTGTGTATAAAGTGCCGTGTAATAAGTGTCGTGTAAAATGTCATTGCCACAGCCATTTGAATAAATTACTTTATTAAATTTATTAGTCGATTAAATTATTTTTATTTAAGTTTTTGTTTTCAAAAATATTAATCGGAATTTTTGAAAAAGGGTATACAGCATAATACCTATACCAACTTAGTTCAGAAAATTTCATTTTGGTGAGTTTGATCTGGGTAATAATCCTCCTTCTTAGTGCCGTCTTGCTGGGTGGTCCGGGACCCAGGACCCTCCATACTCATTAGGGGCTCCCCAAGTAGATATTTTTTAATTTTGTTAGTTGTAATGCCCTTTTTAAATGGCAGTAAATCTGTTTTTGACATATTTTTCTAACTCGCTAAACGAGAAAAAATATTGAACTTTCGAATAAAATGCAATGTTGGTTGATGCTATGGAAACTGATTCTAAGCGTCTTTTAACATCTTTTATTATTATTTTAAATAAATTTTGAATGCTTTTTAACACTTTACAACACAGTTGAAAAGTGTTTATGACTTTGTTCATTCTGTCTGCCTGTCTGTCTGGCTGTCTGTCCATTAGCACGATAACTACCGTAAAAAGGACTTTATCAAAATGAAATTTTAGTATGTTTTTCAGACGGGACGGTATGTTTTTCTGTGGGACCTATGGGAATATAAATGAATAATATCACCCAATTAGTTTTGGATTGAACCCGGGTTGAAAAAATGAAATACATTGAACCCTATGGGACCTAATTTTTAAAACATTTTTAAGCGAATGTAAAATTCACAAATTACTTTAAAAGTTTTAGAAAATATTCAAATTATCCCATAAAATATAAAAAAATTTCAGCAAAATATATTCAGTAGTTTTTTAAATAAAAATTAAAATAATAATTATACCCTTTATATGAAGAGATCACGTGACCATTATATGAAGAAATCACGTGACCCACTTCAAAATAAAATATGACATCCATCTTGTGTCAAAATTGTGATTTTTAAAGTTATTTTTAATTCATATTTAGTGTTGTATCCGTCGTAAAACCGCTTTATTTTTGCTTAAATTCTGTGCATCTACATACTGAAACAATGCAATTACAATATATTTGAGTTTAAATGATCATCAAAGTTTGATTATTTCTACAACGAAGCCTAATTTTCACTTATGAAAAATGTGAACACCAAAAGATGTAGAATGTGTTGTATAAGAATTGCTTCATTTCTTTAACGTAAAATTATTTTGCTCATGGAGTCTGCAATATAGCTGATATGAATAAAACATTCATTGATTTTATACAGAGAACCAGACAATTTTTTTCGATGAAGTTTTAAGCATAGAGTTAAATTACTTGTACCTCCATGGTTTTTAAATAAAATAAGTTATTATAGTATTGTGATGAATGAAAAGAATGGAACAAGTTTATGAATGAAATGCTGCTTTTAAACAGAGACGATTTATGTTCCGATGACGTCATTTGAATAAAGTTCATTTGCCTTGATGAAGTTTTCAAATATAATAAATTATTGTCAACATTATGATAATTTTAAAAATATTACCGAGGAATGTATCGCATTTTAGAGATGTTTAAACCAGGCAATTTATAATTCAATGAAGCTATTTGAATAAAGTTCATTTGTTTTCGATGAAGTTTTCAAATATAATCCATTAATGTAGTATTGTGATAATTTTAAAAATATTACCGAGGAATGTATCGCATTTTAGAGATGTTTATATAAAATTGCATTTTATTTGAAAAGTGTTTCATAATCAATGCTTTATGCATGATCGATCTTTCTTGTTTAAATATTGTTTTGCTGGAAATACTGCAAATGAGAGGAAAGTAATAAGTACGTTTTATGAATTGCATTCTTATACTTTTCAAATACACAGCATTTTCTGTTAGGTGAACAGGATAAACATTTCTCCCAACATTGTTCAATAGTCACTTTGTTGCTCCTACTGCGATTTTAAAAGAAAATGTCACGGAATCGAGAAAAATTGGACATGCTATTTTCAAGCTAGAATATGTACCCGGCGTTGCATATATCCGGCGAAAATGTACCCGGAGTTAAAACAGGAATAAATTACATATATCAATTTAAAACTAACAAAATAAATAGATTTTATACTTATAAATAACAGTGAAATTTTCATACAATCCGTGTACATCGGCGCAATTGACGTGATACGACGTCACCTCCAAATCAAAAATTATCCCTTTTCCCCTATGGATGCAATTTAAAATAGCTCCTATCCCTCGAGACCACATATCCCGAGTAATTCATTCTAGTAATCCATAAACTTCTAAACTTTGGTGAAACAATTTAACATGATCCATTAAGAAAAGTGAACGAAGGATTAAAAGTTAAACGTAAATCTCTTTGGTACGTAGAAGAGGATTAAATGTTCAACAAAATAGCGTGCCTTAATTTAATGTATCATCAGTAAATCAGCGTTCTTATTTTTCATTAAAAAAAAATAAGCACTTTTTAAGCACCTTTTAAAAGACTATTGAAAAAAAATTAGAAGTACTGCGATAAAAGTTGGTTTAATGCATTATAAAGTTTTATCAAACTACGCATAATATACTAATATCGTTCGATTTAAACATTGTATCAGAAAATTTGAGGAATGGTATACAATTTCTTTAAATTTCAGAAAAATTGACATATTGTAGATCTTGCTGATGTAAAAATATTTGGCGGACTTTTGTAGATATGCTAATAATTACAAGTACGAAAAGGGGAGCCTTTCGCGAGAAATTTAGACTTCAAATGAAAGTTTTCTGATTAGAAGATTAGTGGGTTATGGACATAATTGAACATTAAAATGAAATAAATGTTACACGAAAAAGCCTTGAGATGTTTTATATACAGCCTGCTTATGAGTGCTGCAGTAATCTATTATTAGACTCAGAGAATCAGGGTTGGGTTTCTAACAGGTCAGTGAAAGAAACTAGAAGAAACAGGAAACCATATGGCGATTCCATATGGTGATGGAAAATTTTTCTCAGTTTGCAATCTGATCGCCACTCTTGGACAGGAGACAGTTTTTCCTACTTTTATTGCAATTTCCGAACTGTGATATCTATAAAAATAATTAAGCCTTTTGGTACAAATTTAAGCAGCTTTAAGGTCCTTAAATATAGGAATCAGGAATTAAGCAGCTTTTAAGGACTTTTAAGGATAGCAAGCTCCCTGTAAACGTACCTGACCAAGTCCATTTTAATTTAGTTTAATTTCGGTCTTTGAAGCACTTTGTTGATAAAAATAGGTACAATTGATAACATAAAAAGATGCATTCACTACTTTAGTAATATTGGGTACATGAAAATTCGCACATTTATATTAAACTATACCTATGTTGTTAAATGGGTTGATTCGAAAACATGAAACGTTCAACCACAATTTTTTCATATTAGGTATTATATTTACAACATTATAGAAAGGAACTATAGTACAGAGTGCTACTTTTCCATACATTAGTTGATTTCAGCGCTACAACACGCCCTCTACTGGTTTAGGTCTATGTTCGACAGTCAACCAAAAAACGGTTTCAAACCCAGGTTTAAAGTGATGGTTGTTATCAAATACAAATGCAATTAATATAAATTCCATGCAATTAATATAAAATCTGCGCGATACTTTGTTCACAGGAATTTGTTTTTATGATTATATCTTTTTTCCAGTACAAGCTTGCTAAAAATAATTGTGTGCTAAATATAGTTTGTTTTCATATTTGAACTTTGCTTTTTTTATGGTATCATTTTGTCAGAGAGTTAAAGTTTTGCTTCTGGTGAGAGAGTAGTTCTAAATTTATTTATTATTTTAGTTTCTGCCTGTTAATAGCATTTTTGAAGCTCTTTCTACTACTTTTTCGTTTTGATAAAATTTGTGAAGTACTTCTTACTCCTTCTCTGTTTGCTCCATTTTGTCGGATTTGCTTCGGTTTTTGGTTCAAAATGTCGATGGGATGATCTTATCTCTCTGAGATTGTAGAGTAATTATTTTAAAGATTTTTTATTGTCTTATGTTGTTTCTTTGGGCGTCGAACTTTTTGGTTATCTTACTATTGTGTTTATAGGCAAGTTAACAAAATGGGAACTTGCTAAGTCGAAGTTTCTAAGTCGAAAGCCCAGACCATCCGACTCGTCCGTAGACTTAGAGCAGCTATTTGGATGGCCGGGAAGTTTCTAAGTCATCGATGATGATTGAACCCGTTTTAACAAAACAATGAGGGGGAGTTAAAATTTAAACTGAGAAAACTGAACGGTAATTAGGCGTGTGCTGCTATCCACACAAGTCTTTGGTACAGATGTGGCCAATCAAAATGTAGCTTTCACACAAGGTCAGTAAAAGGGAACATACTTTAATAATTTTGGCTTTAATCTACCTTAACCCCTTTAGCCTCATGATCTGTTAGTTGCCTTCTCAAGTTTTGTTATTCTGTTTTTTTTTAACAAGTGTCATCGTTTTCTGCCATACCTTTTATAATGCGACACTAGAGAGAACAAACTCCTCAACTTATTAAATCTGTCCAGAAAGGTTGTTGGCACATTTAACTTAAAAAAAAAAGACTCATTTACGAGCAATTTCATTTTATCCCACAATTTTTATTCATGTTTACTTCGAAGAAATAATAAAAGCTGCGGTGGAGCAGTTTTGTGCAACATTGTTTGCTCAATGATTATGTAATTATCACAGCTGGAAGGGTTCTTTTTTTGGGTTTTCCTTGAACGCTATTCAAGAGTCAACCTCATTTTTCATGCTCGTTTTTTTTTTCTTTTTTTAAATCACACAAATCGTTTTATTTTGGCAGTAATGTTTTGCTATTTTTATTTTCTTTACTATATGTAAAGGGAAGGTATTATGATGAGATTATTCGATTTTTGGTGAATTTACAAATTTGGAGCAACATATTTTATCAGTGATACCTGGGCGTCTGTCACTCCATGAGTCTATGGGAAGGATATAGTATTCAACAAATTAAGAGATTCATATAAATTTGGTGCATTTATTTCAATCATCAAAAGATGAGACCAGTTGATTTTCAGAGAGATCGGCAAGGATATAAACTTTCCAATGTTCTATCATTTTCTCAAAAAATTGAAATATTATTATAATGAATTAAGTATTAAATAATTATATTTAAAAATATTAAACATATAACTATTTTATATGTAATTTTTATTTGAATGTGAATGACATCATTACTAGGACTTTAATATGTACCATTTTGAAAGTTTTTGATCTAAAATAAAAATAAATAACTGAATATGCTAAATGCAATAGCTTAGGAGTAATCATTAATGCTTCCAAGTAGAAATACTACTTGCTTTTACACCGCTGACAGACTTTTACTTGAAATTTGTAGAGTTGATGAGCCGTTTCGTGGAAAGATCATGGTACTTAGTGGCCACTTCAGATACTTTCAGACTCCAGTGGTCCAACACGCTACTCGTGCTTCTATTGTCTTTAAAGCGCTGCGTACTGTGGTTTCATTTCAACACGCTGCTATTGAAAAACAACACGCAAACTGAAACTGGAGAGTGCGAATTTGTGAAGTTTTATAAAGAACCTTGCTGCTCCAACTGGAAACCGAACCCTGGATCTTCGAACTAGCCAGTCGATGCTGAGCTACTGAGACAAAATTGCAAGCTCTTATCGTTGAATTCAACTCCGTATTCTCCATTCTCTAATATCAGGTTGAAATGCAACTGACAATCTGATGGACCACCTCCTGCTACTTTTACCTCCGGTTAGCCTCCTGATGCTATTTTTATCCTCCAGGTTAGCGTCCTACGTGGTCGTTATCCTCTCGATTTGAAATCGGTGCTCAATATCCTAGAGTCCACTGAATCCGTTGTACTCGTAGTTGTACTAGGGCTACTTTATGATCTCCGACAGGTTTGCACTAGCTTACAGCGCTGATTTATTCGCGCCATTGTAAAAAACCTTGCTACTCCAACCGGGAATACCCTAGATCTCCGAACTGGCCAGCCGACGCTCTATAGTTGTACTACTAGAACGTCATTGCAAGCTCTTGCTGTCAAAGTAGACGCTGCAGTTTAAGTGGCTTATTAAACTTGGCGAAGGATGACTTGACACAAACAATGACTTTAATGTTGTGGTAATTAAAATTCTTTCTTAATGTATTGAAACTGGAATTACTATTGAGCCTACGTACTCGCTGACTTTTCTGCGGCGGCTGTCGGTAAATCTCATGACTATGCCATTCTATGCCCTTTGAATGACAACTGTCTTGAGATCAATATTGACATCATTGATCGACTTGAAGGCGAGGCAGTTACTTACATCACTATTGATGAGATTATTACCGATAATACCTCTGAATAGAGAAACTTTTTGAATGAATTTTAAAATTCACTGACACCCGCTGGATTACTTTCGCATAATAGAACGCTCAAAGTTGGAGCTACTGTCATGCTTACTCGAAAGCTCGACACCAAACGAGGCATTGTAAATAGAACGTGACTGGTTATCAGATGCCTTTTTGTAAACTTTTTCGACGCAGACAGTCCGACCTACCGGAATGTGAAAGGTTTTGGACGTACGGGGCAGTGTCACCCTATTTAGACCGAAACCCAGTGGGGGAGATATCCACAGGAACCGTATTGTCCTTCCTCTTCCACCAACATCTTGGAAAGCGTAAACACGGGATAATTTGAGAAGAACCGGGAATCGAACTTAAGTACTTCGAGTGAAATCCCCGTGCCTTGACCAATGGGCTATCGCAGAAGTCGTCATTGACGAAACAAAAAGCTATCGTGTTCTTCTTCCAAAAATAGATTTATCAGCTTCGCTTTGGCATCCTAGTCGTCCTTGTGGTGGTGGTGGTGGTGGTTTCCCGGGTGGTTTCCTGAGAGGCGGGTCTCTAGCTCGCAGACGGGGATTCCGTCAGTTTCCGTCGGCGCTCCTCGTGGGGGCTGGTGGCGCCGATGTTCGCAAGGAGGAGCGATGGTCTGGTGTTCCTATTGGGAATCGTCCACTACATGATGGAGTCGACAGCTGCTTCTATCCGGTAAAGTGGGGTGGGTCGCGATTAGTTCCTTATGTTGAGGATTCGCATTCTTTTCTGGGTAATATTGCCGGATGCTTTAAACCTTCAGGCAAGCTGCACTGACTGGATCATGAGTTTCCATGAGTTCTCTGTTTGAGGGCAGGTTAAGGAACGGGGATTGCAGTCGGAGGTCTCGAGTTCTATTTCCGGTTCTACCCAAACTGTCCCCGTGTCCACTTGGAGTACGAACGCATTAAATTTGTAGGTCCGAAAGTCCTTCCGAGAAGTTGGTGGCATAAATTGTGTGCACTGTCCCGACTGTTCAAACAGGTACCTTACACGTTCAGGTAGGTGGGAGTTGGCTTCTGCTAACTTTCCTTCCCGGCCGTCCAACTAGTTACTCTAAGTCCTCTGGACGAGTCGGACGGTCTGGGTCTTCCACACGTTCAGGTAGGGGTCGAAAAAAAATAGTTCTCTGTTCGATCAGCATTTGCAATTACCATCAACTATTGTTATAAACTCGATGCGAAAAGAGTTTTTCAATCTGAAATTACTGCAATAAACTATGCTACTGATTGGGCATCTGAACGTAATGTTCACGCTAATATTTATACTGACAGTATATCTTCTATTTTGACACTCAATTCTTCATCATCTTGTTCTTCATCAAATCTAATATCAATGATATTTTCATAGATTTACAAACATTTTTATCAATTTGGTGATATTTTCGCTAAATGTGTAAGTAGGATGGATGGACTGACCGACAAATGCTACCGAAACATCATTTCAGTACTCTTTTCTAAAAAAAAAAAATTTCATTTCATTGATTTGCGTCGTTTTTATCAATTTGGCGACATTTTCTTCAATTTGGTAAAGTTTAGGAAATTTGCCAAGTTAGCGATATTCCACCAAATTAGTAGCTCTGAATTTGCAGATCTGAAGACTAAAATATCCTGATCCAGTTTGTATATACTAAAATTATATTAGAAGATATATCCGTTCTACTATTTTTCTGTTTCAACAGTCGGATAAATGAATTTATTGGGTAAGCACAATATATGAGTTTATTAGCTAAACACAATATAAAAGCTTAAAAACTCTTTGCCAAAATAAATGAAAGTGATGTACGCGGTCCGCAATTAATATAATTAAATGAAAAACCAAACCGTTCTTTTCTAAAATATATTTTTATATCCATTTATTTATTATTCAAATCGAAAAAATAACAATTAAAATTAACAGACAGATTTAATTTAATTGCGTTTCTGAGCAACATGATATAAGATAGAATCTTCCTCATAAACTGTGAAATTAAATAACCATTTTGATTTCTTTATACTTTTCATTGTTGAATAAAAGCTTGTGAAAAATAAACCATAGAGATAGATTTTCCATTTAAATTAATGTTTCAAACAATTCATGTTTTCAGAAAGTGACTAATTAACTCAAAAACTCTCCCACCAAACTCAGAGATAAAGTTTTAATTCATTTTCAAACATTTTCAACCTTTCGTTTGGATAAACCACGGAGTTAGAGAGTAGAACTCCTAGGGAAAAGTTTCGTTTTTCATCAATATCTCGACAACCCCTAGTCTTAGAAACTCGAATCTTAGAGTAAATTTATGGGGGCTATATCAAGGCTATCCACAAATTTTCATTAAATTCGGTTTAGCTGTTCTCCCGTGATGATGAGACAAACGAAAGTTTTGTTTTTTACTAATATCTCGAAAACCACTGGTCGTAGAAACTCCAAACATAGACTAAATTTTAAGTGGGGCTATTTCCAGGCTACCCACAAAATTTCATCAAATTCGGTTCAGTCGTTCTCCCGTGATGGTGGGACAAATAGACAGAAAGATTTTCAATTTTATTTATATGGATGTAATGCTCCATTGCAGTTGGTGGTGATTTTGCACGTGAGTCTGTTTGGACTGATAAAGTGTTGAAAGCGCCCAGTTTTTACTTGATGCTAATCCATTGCACTATGGCTCTTGTGTAAAATTACGAGTTTTTTGCTGTGAAAAAATGTAAAAGTCTAATGCATTATACAGGGAAAAGCTTGTGCTGCCCTCACCAGACAGTGCACATACTTAGACATATTTCACTGTTGTAATTGCATACATATATAATGAAGGAATTTATTTTATTTTGACGTTAGTACACTTACGAAAAATATTTATTTTATTAAAATAATTAAAATCTTCGAAACATTAGTTTCGTAGATTTGAGTTATAATATTTTAGTTATATTGCTGTTTCATATATTTATAAATTGTTGTTTCACATATTATATTGTTTCACATATTATATTGTTGTATTATATTTGTCATATTATATTGTTGTTTTATATATTATATTGTGTTTCAATAATACATTTCACATAATATATTATTTCACTATTGTATTGTTGTTTCACATGTGGTTATATTGTTATAACATTATTGTTATAACATTAATGTCAGGAATTTATTTATTTTATTTTGCTGGGAAAAAAGTTTAAAAGTCATTGCATTATGTAGGGAAAATCATGTGCTGCCATTACTAGATTTAGCCAGTACACATGCATAAACACATTTCACTGTTGTAATGGAATACATATATACAGTTTTCTATTTTCGTAAGTGGAACTTAAGCTACCCATTACAGAATTTTATTTGGCCCTATGAAAATCACCATTGTTACGCAAGATTTAATAAAAGAGAAAATATATGCGAGTTCCCCATTTTTTAAAATCTCAGCTCGTTTATGAGGATACCGAAGGTCATTGTCAGTGACGTCAATCTGCCCTGTTTTCGGTTGCAGTTAACGCGTGTGTGATTCTTTTCAAAGAAGCCCATATAAACGGTTATGCAAATGGCTCAAGGATTATTTTAATACGTAGGTGGACATTTTTATGCCGGTAGGATAGTAAAAGATTTATTCAGATAAAAGTGAAAAAAAAAAATGTAAGAAAAAAGGATGTAAGGCGAAAGTAGGAAAAATCTTCATTAAATGAAAACATCTTCATTAAGTAAAATTTTAAGATAATAGAAAAATATTATTCATACACGAAAAACCTTCCGTGCGTCTAGATTGGATTTAATAAATACAACAGCTCCGGGAAAAGATCTCGATTTCTCCTGTCACTTGGGAAGTGGCTTCAATTGCAGGAGGGCTCCGATAATAGCGGGATCCGTTTGCCTGCTAGCGGCCTGATAAAATTGAAGACATGTCTCGGATAAAATATTTTTAATTAATCAACGGATGGGTTTATTGGTTTTCTCTGGAGTAATCTGTGATATTTCACGCAAGTGCTGAACGATGGATCGCACGTCAATTTCTGTATATCGTAATTTAAAAATTGGAGAGACGAAAACTATATATTTTTTAAAAAAATTCACTAAAAATCGTATGGATTCTATTCACAATTTGTTTGAAAGAGTAATTTATCGATCTTTTCGATGGTGTCAAGATGGAAACTCGAATAATATTTTAGGTCGTCGCTAGTGAACCGATATGTGTGACTATCGGCCAAAAGCGTTGTGAATCAGAGTAATACATAAAATAACTAAAACATTAATTCGAAATTAAAAAAAAGAAATAATTCCGAGGTGCACCTATTCGTCTCCTGAAATACAAGTGCATCCAGGGCCGACCCAGGCATGCCCCCCCCCCCCCCGGATAAAAATATTCAAGTTTTAGCAGTAATAAGAAATTTCAGCTAACATGACATCCAAATTTTGCATAAAGAAATAATTTATGAGTTTTTTTAATAAATTACTTTGTTTTAAAGATTTTTTTTTAGCTGAAGTTATGGTTGTACTGATGATCCATTTATTTGCATATTTAATTTAAAAATATTTAAAAATTTTAAAAATTAAGACAATAAATAGTATTTGAATACTTTTGTATTATTGCGGGGTTCATTGTTTTATATCATTATGTCAAAATCAACTGATAGTGAGTTAAACGTTAATATTAAACGTTAATTTGTATTAATTTTCAGATTTTTTTTCGATTAATTAACAGCTTTGGTACTAGTTACTGCTTATATTAAAATCCCTTGTAATTATTATATATTATAATATTGATGCATAGTAACTATATGGACTTTCCTAATCAACTCTAAGCTTACAAATATAAATATGCAATTATTTGTAAATAATTTATATGGATTAAAATATATAATAGTAACTATTATGGTTAATAAATGCTAATGATTAACTGTGTTTTGGGTGAGTCCCTCCTTCAAGACTGTTGAGCCCCCCTTGAATTTCATTTCAACCCCTCATGAATATCGTCTCTGATTACGGTCCTGAGTGTACCAAATTTCATGATTGTACGACGCTCAGATTTCCCTCTACAGACTGCACAGATATACAGACTTCTTCCTTTATTAAAACAAAAAATGGGGTTTCTCCAGTACGATGGAAGCCGAACTGGCTTTGCGTGAATAACGTTATGTAAAATCAAAATAATTCAAAATATTAAAACATCGAAATTATAACCACTTTATTTCGAAAAATAAGAACATATCCAAAGCCCAATTACATCTCCATGTAGAGCTTTCAAAGAACTGCAAATCATTTAGTTTTCGAGATATAAGCATTAGAAATTTCAAAAAAGAAAAAGTTTCCATCTTTTTTAATTTAATAAGACGATTGTTCGAAAACTATAAAAGCTTTGCAAAAACGCATTCTTTATACAGAAACTGAACTTCCTACTGAACATTTTGTCACTTAATATTTATATCAATTTTTTATAGTTTAGAAGCTATTTCGAGTGAAAGTAAACAAAGCGAAGCAAAAACTCGCTCGGACAAGAAAATTTTTTTTTAAAAAAATAATTCAAAATATTAAAATATTGACATTATTTTTGTACATTCATAAATGGTACCACATTTTCGACGAAACAAGTGTGAACTGTTTACATTTTTATCAATTAGGTTGTAATATATAAACGTCCAACGTGTCTGCATATTTCTTAACGCTCTAATTTCAGACGGAGAACTCGACTATAGTCGTTATTCACGTCAAAAATTCTATCAAGTTCTAGTTCATTCAATAATGCATCAACATTGAATATTTCATAATGATGCGTGCTTTTTTTTTCTTGACACAAACACACGAACATAATTCCAAAAATGTTTGAAACGTATTCGAGAGGTATTTTGCTCTTGCGTCAAAATTTCAAAACATTGTAACTTTGAAGAGAACTCGCTTTCGAACCTTTTAATATCACGAGCACCAGCAATATGTCGAATCCATCTAAGGAACATTAGCATTAGATAAAGTTCTTCTAGGAAGAACCAATTTAATGCTAATTTTTTCTATAGGAAGCACCCGTGCTATGTTAATTTCTTTTAGGAAACAGTAGTACTAACTATATGGGAGCATCAGCATTTATTTAATTTATTTTAATGAGCGCCAATGTTCAATTATTCTAGAGAGCACCAATACTATGTTAAATTGTTTTAGAGAACACCGGAACTATGTTAAATTATTTTAAAGAGCAAACAGTCAAAAGCATTACATTTTTCCAGTAAAAAAAATTAAATCAAAATGTTTTGTAGATTAATATATGCATAATATTTTACTTGCAACTGAATAATTATTTGAACTTTAAGAAATTTTCAATCATTTATCACAGTATGCTTGAATAACGGCTAAAATTTCTACTTTATCCTGGCAACTGAAATGTCTAAAATATTATCTTTTTTTTTACTTTCCCTGCAATACATGGTAATGTATAAGGAAAGTATTGGAATCATGTCGAAAAGCACAACTCGAGTTTTCGACGGATCTACACGTTTCGAGATCTCTAAAATACGAAAAAAATATTTTTAGCGTGACGTCTGTGTGTGTGTGTCTGTCTGTCTGTGCAGATTTTGTATGCACTCTAACTCAAAAACTAATATATCGAATTTCATAAAATTTGGTAAGTCACATGTGGGTGAATCTGGTGCTGATTCGTTTTGGGTACGATTCGGGATAAAAGAACGCGCCTTTTTTTGTGAAATGGCCCTCAAAAGCTTGTATCCACTCTAGCTGAAAAACTAATTGACCGAATTTTACAAAATTCGGTAGATAAGTCACTTGTGGAATACCCTGCTGCTGATTAGATTTTGGTACGATTCGGAAAAAAATAACCTGCCATATTTTGCAAAATGGCCTCCAAAAAATCGCCAAAATCTAAAATAAAAACTACGTATGCTTAAATATATCCATTAAATGCTTGTTTAATACGTAATTTTTAACGAAGAAAAGAATAAGACCAACTCCATTACACTAGGACTCTCTTCTCGAGATATTTTAGTTTTTCGTATTTTCTCTACACCACCTTTGAAAATAAGTCCAGTTATCAAATGAGAACGAAAAGTGAATTAAATTTAATTAAAATAAAGAGAACGTGAATATAAGTCTGCAGGGAAAGTCATATGCTGCCCACATCAGATTTTTTAATAACGAACAATTAAAAGTTCAATAATTTATTTAGTTTAACAACATGGGATTTAAAGCATAAATTTCATAAACAAAATTTCGTAAACAAAAAACACGCATATCAAATATTTTCAATTAATTCATGATTTAAGAGAGCACAATAAATAAAAAATAAATAAATAAACAACCGCGAGCAATGTGCTGCTAATTAGCAACAGGAACTCTGCTCTGTACAATACTGTAAGAAAACAAAAGTAAACATGAAAATGAAAAATTTATAAATTAAAATAATTAAATTTAAATCTATATAATTAAATTTGAAAATCTGTCTGTATGTATGTTTATATGTGTGTGTGTGTTTGCCTCAACATCACGGGATAACGGCTGCACCGAATTTCATGAAAATGTGTGGGTAGTTTTGGAATAGACCCATTTAAAATTTAGTCCATATTTCGAAGATTCTGGAATCAGGAGTTGTCGAGATATTAATTAAAAACGAAACTCTCATAGAAATAGCATTATGCAGACGATAAGTTTTCCGCAAATTTATTTAAAAAATATATATATATATATATATCATGTTGCTTAACAATGGAATTAAATTCAATCTGTTTATATACAGCAGACGATTTTAATTAAATCTTGTTGGATTTAAATCATAAAAAAAATTATATTAAAATTAATTTTATCGAAATTGCATTTTTATTTTGTCATCTGTTTTATTTTGACTTTTTTATAACTCATACATTGCGTTTAGCTAATCGCTGAAACGGAAAAAAGGAGTACAGGTATAATAGTACAGGTAAAAGTAGTAGAGGTATTGGCATATTTTGATATATTTTGATCAAATTTCATGGCGCTTTCATTTTGGTGTATATTGATCAAATTCCCTATTTTCTGTAAATTTGTCTACAAACGGGACCAGGATGTTTGATTTTTCAGATCTAATTGAAGATAATTTTGTATACCGAGAACAGTGATCCTTGTACTTTTCTTTAGGAGAATTAAATTAAATATTTCAATAGAATTTTTTAAACAACAATGTGATTTAAAATTCTAGGGAATTTGTATATAATTGCGAATATATAATATAAGTTTCTTTATATTATATATTCCGTACGAAGAACGGGTAGTAATAAAATATAAATGAAATAATAAAATAAAATCAACGAAAATACAGAGAAATTAAGTTTATATATAAATAAAATGGTTTCTTATTTCATAAAAAAGTTCGGAACTAAATACCAAAAGTTAATATAATAGTTAATTGGTTTTTGATACTGCATACAACTTTGCTTAATCAACAATGAAGATACTTTCAGGGTAAGTCGCTAATCCCCAACCAAAATGGAAATGACCAGATTTGCAACCGGCTGCAATACCTCACTCAGTGTCATCCAACACGCAATATCCAAAGTCTCAGGTAATTTACACACAGCGCTTCATCGTCATCTACTGTCATAAAGTTGGCTTTCCTGCTTTTACACTATAAAGGTAGTGAAAGAAGATTCACAGGCATTCGAAACTCGGAAGTTGGTGCACTTGTATTCTCCGCAAAGGGCAAGTATTGTGCTTTCCAGCTATGTTGAACAAGTAGTGTGCTTTCCAGCTATATTGGACAAGTATTGTGCTTTCTAGCTATGTTGGTCAAGTATTATGCTTTCCGGTTATGCTGAAATTTATAACTGCATCAGCCTGAATACAGAAAGAATATGAGGCTAAAAATTATACTTTCTCATATTAACAAATTTAGGTACTACTGGAAAACAACAAAAATCTGATGTAGGCAGCACATGTCTTTCCCTACAAACTTAAATTCATCTTCTCTTTATTTCTTTAATAATTCATTAAATTGAATTTTATTGCACAAAATAACACCGAATTTGCATTTTTAATTCAATTTTCGTTTTTATTTGTTACCAAAATCGAATCAGCACCAAGGTAACCCACAAGTGACTTATCTACCAAATTTTATAAACTCGGTCTATTAGCTTTTTAGTTAGAGTGGATGTATGCGATTTTTACGGGCCATTTCGCATAAAAGGCAGGTATTTTATCCTGAATCGCACCAAAAAGTAATCAGCACCAGGGTCGCCCACAAGTGACTTACCATTAAAGTTTTATGAAATTCGGTCCATTTGTTTTTGAGTTAGAGTGGACACACACACACACACTCACACACACAGACACACACACACACACACAGACGATGGCAACGGCCCTACCGTGCAGAAAACACTGGTTCTCGTTAGATCACCGAAGTCAAGCAACATCGGACGCGGTTAGTACTTGGGTGGGTGACCACCTGGGAACACAGCGTGCTGTTGGCGCATTTCGGGCGCTGTAGCTCGGTGGTTTGCGCGCTGGATTTGCACGCTGCCACAACTGTCGCCGTGTTCATGCGGAGTACGATCACGTTAAACATGTGGGTCCGTAAGTCCTTCCGAGGGGTTGATGGTAGGGGAAGGAGGGTACGGTCCCTATGGATGCCTCCCCTACTGGGTTCCGATCTAAATTACGTGGCATTTCCCGGCCGTCCAAACAGTTACCTTACACCTTTCTGGCAAACCTAACCTCCCTCTCCTCCCTTTTAGAAAACATCCAGGATACGACCTCTCTAGATTCCTTTTTCGAAACTTTTATTGATATTACTAAAAATTATGCCATCAAATTTATAAAGAAGAAAAAATCAAAAACAATTAAAAACTTTTCCTGGTGGAACCCAGACCTATCTAAACAAAGAAATTATGTCACGGCTCTCTAAAAAAAAATTAAGTCACTTGAGAGGAACTCTGCCTCCCAAGCCGAAATTTCAACAGTCAAAATATTATACAAGCAAAACAAGCAAAGTACAAATTGCAAATCAAGAAAACAAGACAAGATTCCTGGAGATCTTATTGCTCAAAGTGTAGTGAAACCTTTGGCTCTCACTTTAAATTCACATTTAAAAAACACAAAAAATTTAATGATATCAATCTCCAATTTCCTGACTCTCCCTCCATAAATCACGAAGATAAATTGAAACGTTTGTTGGACCACCATTTTAAAGAAGATAATGACTTTTCCGTCTTCCCATCTCTTACTTTGCCTTCCGAGGGTTTTGGGGTTATCTCTGATGAAGAGCTTCTAGCAGTCTTTAAAAACTTGAAAAATGGCAAGGCCCCCGGCCTTGACAATATTGACTTCACCATTTGGAAACAACTCTTTAAATTCTTCCCCTCTTTCCTCTCCAAAATTATAAACCTTTGTTTTAAATTCTGTCACTTTCCCTCTTGTTTAAAAAATGCAAATATCCTTTTCTTCAACAAACCTGGAAAAGATCCCTCTCTCTGCTCCTCTTACCGGCCTATCTGTCTTCTACCTACCTTTGGCAAAATTCTAGAAAAATCTTTATAAATAAACTCAACTTTTGGCTTTCCTCCTCTGGAGCTCTTCATCCTCTACAGTTTGGCTTTAAAGAACTGACAAGCTGTGAGGACGCTACTCTTAGGCTGATTGAGAACATCTCCAGTCATAAATCCCAACACTTTGTATCTCTGACCACCGTAGACATCTGCGGGGCTTTCGATAGCCTTAATTGGACAATTTTACCCTCTACACTTCTAAACATTAATCTTTCAGAAACTTATTAAAATTTTATTTTTACCTATCTGAATAATAGACAAATCTCACTTACTAACGGACTTTTCCAAATTACTAAAAGCATCTCTGCGGGCGCTCCCCAGGGTTCGGTAATATCACCCTCCCTGTGGAGCATTTACTTTAATAGCATTCTCAAACTAAATGATGATCTATATTATCTCCAGGCTTTCGCAGATAATCTTGCGGTGGTCACCTTCTCTTCCAATCTAAAATTGCTTCGCCAAAACACAAACAATCTACTAAATCTGATCTCTTTCTCCCTGTCAGACCTTAAACTTTCTATTGCCCCCGAAAAATGTAGATCAATCGTATTCAACAAAAATCGCTCCAAAATCAGACAACGCCCTTCCTTCAAAATTTTAAACCATAGAATCCAAACTACTAGACAACTTATATACCTAGGCATTACGATTGACGATAATCTTAAATGGAGCTCCCACATATTCAACCATAGAGAGAAATGCTTCAAGTTTGCCAGCACCTTTGGGAGGATGACTGGTAGTAATTGGGGTGTTGATAAATCCTTTCTAAAAATATGGTATCTTTCGGTAATCGAAAAGATCATCACTTTCGGCGCGGGAGTTTGGGGAAAAGCTTTGACTGGGGCTCAGGTCAAAAAACTTTTATCTCTTCAAAGGATTTTTCTTCTAAAAATTTCTTGTGGTTTTCGGACTACTTCCAACATTTCTCTCTACTCCTTAACTGGTATCCCCCCTGTTCACCTTGTAATAAACTCTCTCTATAAAAAATTTACCTTTTGGAAACTCCGCCTCAATCTTTTTGATAATCCTGCCCTCCCTCCCCCCGCTAAATTTGATCATAACCTTCCCCTCTCCTTTACCCCCCCCCCCCTCTCAACGTTTGGTTAATCTGGTCCCCCGTGATCCCCTTCAATTCTCAAACATTAACATTTATACCGATGGCTCCGCCATAGAAGACAACACGGGTTACGCCATCTGCATATTTACAAATGACTCCTTAGAAAATATATACACATTTAAACTCGAGCATGGGAACACAGTTTTCCAGGCAGAAATTGCTGCAATCCACTATGCCATAAATTGGGCTTCTTCTAAAAACTTAAAAATTAACATATTTACTGATAGTCAATCATCTATTTCGGCCCTTCAATCTATCAAAAACAAATCTAACTACCTCTCCAAAATCAAAATTAACGCTTATACTAATAAACATCTTTTAACCTTTGTTGGGTAAAAGCACACTCCGACATCTCGGGCAACGAGGTCGCCGATAAACATGCCAAACTTGCCACCTCTTCTGGTTCCCCCTCCGCTCTTCCCTTCCCTTATTCCCTTTTAAAAAAACATTATAAATTTGACATTCTAAAATCTTGGCAAACCTATCTGAATAATTATATTTCGCCCCGTACCCACGACCCGGCTAGAATTTTAACTTTCCTCCCTAAGGTAAATTTCAACTCCCAAATTACTAATAAATACCTTATATATTTTATAACGGGCCATGGACCCTTCCCTGACTATTTATATTCTTTTAAATGTAAATCCTCTTCCAGTTGTACCTGCGGTTCCTTCGGCGACGCCGATCATTTTGTATTTTCCTGCCCCCTTACCAAACCTTTTCACCTCTCTAAACCTTCTCCCCAAAATTTTGCGACCTGGTTCTCGAGTGTTTGCTTCAACAAATCCTCCATTAACAAAATCAAACACTGTGTTCTCATTGCAAGAGAAGTTTCAAACAAAATCTCTTAATCAGTCTGGGGTTTTTCTGCTTTCAATTTTTATTTCTAGCCGGTGTGACTCCTCCCTCTTACTTTCCCGGTGGTGTCGTCGTTTGTTAGTGTTTTGTCTTTGTTTAAGCTGCTTGTTCTTTGCTCGTTTTGTTGTAGTACTTGTGCGTTTTGTCCCTTGTTTGAGCTGTTGGTTGTTTGTGTTTTGTATACCAACCTTGATAAGCAATAATTATACCATGTTTCGTATTACATCCTATTACTTTATACTGGTTTCATATATATCATTAGTAGTAGAATGATATTTTTGTAATTTACCCTAGTCATTTTCTTACCACCATTTTTTTTCATTAACAAAATATCATATAATTTTTCTTCTTTTCAATTTTATATAATGTCATCCTCAATTTTATTCATGTCATCATTTTCATTTTTGTCTTCACGCAAAATAACTTGTCATCAATTCTTAAACATGTCATCATTCTTCAATACTGTCATCTAATCATCTACAACTGTCATGAAACATCATGTTTTATATCATGTCATCTTGCTAAATATCATGTCATCTATATTTAATCATGTCATCTATATTTAATCATGTCATCTATATTTAATCATGTCATCTAATCATCAAAATGTTAACTCATCTTCACCTCTTTGTACAACTCCTTGTAACCTCAATGTATATTTTTTGAAACTTAAATAAACTTTGCCCCAGACCGTCGGACGTTGGCCGCCCCGGGAGTTGGCTTCCGCTAACTCTTTTCCCGGCCGTCCAATTAGATACTCAAGTCCTCAGGATGAGTCGGACGGCCTGGGTCTTCTACACCTTTCTGGCAGGTCGGACGGTCTGGGTCTCAACATCAACACACGCACAGACGTCACGCTAAAAATAGTTTTTTCGTATTCTATAGATTCCAAAACGTGTAGATCCATCTAAAACTCCAGTTGCGATTTTCGACATGATTCTAATACATTACCATATATTACATGCAAAGTAAAAATAAAGATTTTTTTATATATTTCGATTTAGCTGAAGATCCATAGGTTTTGTTTGTTGTTTTTACCGATTAGGGCTTCAATATAGGAGCTCAAAACTGTTATCGATTAATGCGCTAACTGCTGATGTCATAGGTTCGTGCCATTAGCAGTTAATGTGTTAACAAGTTAACAGTCAATGTGTCAAAATAAACATGCCTCTAATTGCATGTACATGGCTTGATTCTTTTCAGAAATATAGCTTTCTTTGAAAAGGAAAAATATCTAATATCTCGAGAACGGTTCGCAAACAAGCTCTTAAACAAGGGTGTCCTTTAATTTCTGGTTAAAAATACTTGCGAAACACTTATTTGAATAGTGAGCATATTTAACTTTTGTAAAAAATTTAATTTTGATAAAAATTATACAATATTTTCAGAACTATGAGTGTTGTATTACAAATGATGTAAAAATATAATTTTTGGTTTTAAGTTTTGGTTTAAAATTTTTGCTTTAAGCCTAAATTTGATTAAAAATGCTTTAAGCCTAAATTTGATTAAAAATGCTTTAAGCCTAACATTGAAGAAAGCAGTTAAAAACATTAGAAAAGTTTTGCCGTCGCATAAAGATAGATAAAGCATCTAATAAAAAATTATTTATATATAATTGCATATCTAATTTACAAAATTACCCAAGAAATGATATTTTAAAATCTATATCAAATAATTTATTAAAATTCAAAAACAAAGTTTTAAAATTATATACATAGTTAAATATGTCTTAAGTATTTTAAATTTCTATATATAGATTTAGTCGCAAGTTTTCATAAAACTCCGCTAAGATTTAAAGCAGTAATATGTGGATATAATTCATATACAACTACCACAAGAAACTATGTATTAAACTGTTTAAATAAAATTAATGAGATAATCTTATATATGACTCTGGTTATTTTATTCTGAATAATAGTCCTTTGAAGTAGTTAATAATATCAGTAGGTTCCGGCCTATTTTTGGATTTAGAATTTTTGACTTTAAGATCTATTTAATGATATAGATATTAAGTATTAAATAAAGTAATTATTTCTTTATATAATGATTATATTACAACTAATTAAGACAACTGTATTTAAATGATTTCAGCAAAGGAATAAAAAATGGTATGGGAATAGCGTTTGCTACCATTTCATGTTTCTGTAATTTACACAAATTTAAATCACTAACAACTCTGGGTATATCTGCTAGTTGCATATAAATATTTGATATATCGGTTTTGTTTCACATATAAATATGTGAAACAAAAGCGATTCCAAAACAAAGAAAGCAAATCCAGATAGTAATTATTGTACGTTCAATTTTTAGTTACAATTAGAAGTTATTTAACCGAAATGAGACCTAATAACAAAAATCTCGTGTTTAATGATAAAAATTTCAAGTTTAATGTAAATTTAAACAAATAGCAATATAAAATGAAAAATAAAGAAAATAAAAACCGAAGGCAAGAAATTTAAAAAGAATAGGCCTTAAACAAGAAAAATGACAATGGAATAGGAAAATAAAAAAAGGCAAAATGAAGAAAAAATTTGAAAGATACAAAAATAAAGGAATAATTTTTAAATAGAAAAAGGCCTAAGACAATTAATGTGACAATGAAACAAGTTTATACAAGAAACAGGGATGAAACAAAAAAGTTATAAAGAAAGGTCTAAACGAAGAAGAGGGAGAAAAGAAGGTGAACAAATACACTAAAAAAACCCACATATAATAAAAAAGAACACAAAAACAGAATAGAACAGCGTAGATAGTGATACAGTAATTGATTAATCAAAACAACAATTTGGTTGTGGGCATAAGTTACTCATAAGTTAACAAACACTATCTGCGATACATTTTGGAACAAGAATACAGTTTTTTATCCTATCAATAGACTGTTTATTTTTGCAGATGTTAGAAAACTATTTCATTTTCTTGTTTTTCCCAATATTTCTTTCTTTTTTTTTTTCTTTTTTTTTCTTTTTTTTTTTGCGACCCAGACCGTGCCCCTTACCAACAAAGGGTTTAAAGGATGGAAAGCACGGCCGGGAAAAGAGCTAAACCAGCATCAAAACAAAAACACCGCGAATAAGTCCGTGTAAAAATATCCTCAGTTTTCCCACATTAAACAGGAAAGAAGAGACCAGAGAGGCAGAAAAACCAAGAACCAAATAAATAATCCACCACTAAATAAGAAAACAAATATATATGAAACAAATGCCAAAAATGTCTCTCCGGAAGAAAATACAAATCAACAAATTAACAGCCACAACCAAACGCGAGGAGCACAAAAACTTCAACCTAAATAAAAACAAAGCCAATAAATCTCCAAATACTCCGGAAAAACCTACATAAACATAAAAATAAACCAATCCTTCCAAACACCTTAATAACACAAGAACAGAAATAACAACTACCAACCCAAAAACAAGCAGATAGACTAAAAACGAAAGAAAACCAAGAGGACCAATACCACCTCAAAGCAACAAGAAAAGAAGCGGCACCAACCGAAGGCAAAAACAAACACAAACCCCAAATAAAAGTTTACAATCCAACAGTCGGAATTCACCGAAAATCAAGTAAATACCATAAGCAAACTAGCATGTCCTCCAACTACAATCCAAGAAAAATAACCAAAATACAAAGTACAATCCTCCCCCACAACAAACAAACGAGAAAAAGAGTGCATCGCCATCAACATCCAAGGACCACACCAAAACAAAACTTTTCCAATATACATAAAAAACCAACCAACAGCAAAGATGTCCCAGGGAGCGCCTATAAAACCTAATGTCAAACTACAAAATAAATAAGCTAAAAACCAAATCTTCAACATTTCTTTGACGTTTATCGATAAAAGTAATTGTACTAATTATCATTCGATTTGATCAGTTTGTTATAGAGTTATAATGTACATAGACAAACTCGCCACATCATTGAAAAAAATGGTTGATTCATATAACCAGGAATGCTCAAAACGTATTACTTCATCAAAATCTCTGAAAAAGATTTCTGGTGCCATCAGAAAACTTCCACTTTAAAAATGTAAGATTATTTTAACTTTAATTACAATATAGTATATGTACAAAAAAAGTATTGTAATGAGATAAAATATTCAACATTTGGATTTAGATGAATTTACACGTTTTAGAATTCCTGAAAACGAAACGTTATTTTTTTATTATATCTGTGCTTCTATCTGAGTCTTCAACACGGCGACATATAAAATATGCTCTCTCTCTCTCTGTCGTTCTCTGAAGACAATTGAAGAAGAATATTCTCCTCAATTCCTTCCCATGCAAGACGAACACCCTCTTCTAAGAAAACCTCAAAATAAATAATCAAAATATGTCACTGCACCATATGCTTAGAGGAGTTTCACTAAAATTTGGGGAATTTTCTGACTCCTCTGTGATTCTTGCTACGAATCTCCTTCCCCATGTAAGATGAATCCCCCCCCCCCTCCCCTAAACATCACTGCTCCCGCGATAGCCGATTTTACAAAAAGCGACTTGTTGCGGACTCTGAAAAAATATACTTCTCCAAAAATAAACTTCTACTTCTCCTCCACTAGGATTCCATTTCCGTCTTCCTTTCTGCTTCGTTTCACTTCTTTTCAGCCGCACAGAAAAGGTCGTTTCCTGATCAAGTGGCTCTATCAAAGGCGTAAAGGACCTCCCCCCTAACGAGTTGCTTTTCTCCAGACTACAGAGATCTATCAAAGGACGTCCAAAGAAATACTTTTCGGATCTTTGTGGGGGATTTCGGTCGCATTTATGTGGGAGACCATTAATGGAAAAATGTGTTCTATGGGATTTGACACGGATGGGAGTAAAATGGGCATCTGGTATAAGCGCGGAACAATTTACTTACCTTCCCAGTAATGCAGATGACCACAAGAAAGAATAATATATGCACATGGAAAAAGTATTAAATAGAAAGGAAAGGTCGAATTCGAATATTTGATGACTTTACATATTTTGCGAATTCTATAATAGTGCAAAAGTAAGGGCTGGTGTTAGTACGATTGGACCAATTCGACCCAATTGGGCCCCGCACTGAAAGGGGTCACAGAAAAGGGTCACAGAGCTTCAAATATTTATAATATTAACCTTTTGCTTACGGGTGGGACAGCGTCAATTTCAAACGAAGAACTCAAAAAGATAGGTATTCGACATACACTATCCCAAACAGTTCGATCCCATTTTGCAGGCATTGTTGTCCGGGGGATCGAACTGTAAAATAATACAATATCAATTTTTTTATGATTTGAATGAAAGAATTGTACAGATTTTGAAAGTAAGACGATATAACTTACAAATTCGATTTAATTACATTCGTTTATAATATAGTAGTTTTATTCGTTTTCTTGATAACATATACGGGTCAGTATTTAGAGGCGGGTGCATTAAAAAGGCCATTTGCTTCGTACGTAAATCTGCTGATGGTAATTAGGCGAAATTAAATTTGTATTAATTATTATTTATATCCCATTTATTACTTTCCTTATATACATAGTATAATGTATAAGGAAAGTATTGTGACGGGGTCGAAAATTCGAGTCAGTCAGACTGTGGAGTCGATATCTCACGAACGAATGGAGCGATTCGAATGAAATTTGGTACAAAAATTACAATCCGTGAATACTGGAAGCCTATTGTTTTTAAACACAATCGAATATTCAGAACCCCCTTAAATTTTCGAGTAAAATTTTGAAAAAAATCATCAAAAAGTCATATAGTTACGCACATAGATATTTCTTATGTAATTTTTCCTTAGAAAACGATTGACATAAACTTTAGAACGCTAGCATGAACCGTTCTCGACATATTGCACATTTTTCAAATAAATTTATCAAATAATCCCATAAATAAAAAAAATATTAACTGTTGAGAAACATGTTCACTTTTCATATGTAATATCATGCGATAAATTGGGTGACATCATTCTCGTGGATTCTCTTTCCATTCATGAGAAAAGACACTTTGAGTAATACTTTTGTATTTGAAAGCCAATAGTCATTTGTCTGCTATAAGAATAACTTATTTCTCCGTCCATAACGCTTGGCGAGATTTTGTCGGCGAATTTGGAGGAATGTCGCCATCGTGCGACTTTTTTAAATGTTGCCAAATTAACGAAAATCTCGCCAAATGGATAAAAATGACGCTAAATCAATGAAAATGATCTTGGAAAGAATATAAGTATCTACTGTAAAAATAACCTATTTTTTTGTACCGTAAAAGTAGTAAATTCATTGCATTATATAAGGAAAGTCATGTGCTGCCCACATCAGATTCTTTAATGGTAAAAATGTGCAAGTTAAGCTTAAGGAAGTATTCGTATTTAATTTGAAAACAAGATTTTTATTCTAGAACAAAATACTACAGAAAATGCTGCCCACATCAGATTTTTTTATTATTTTTATCATGTGTACGTATTTGAGGGGAAATATTCTGAAAATTTCAAATCTTTTTAAATTATGCTTCAATGTTTAATTTTTTTTTTTAATCCTATGCCCGTCTCCGACTTCTCGGTCATAAGTCGACGAGCAGCCCAATACAAAGAAGAGCGATAAAAATAGTTACTAAAAGCCCCGTCAGTAACACATGAAGGAAAACAGTGAAGAACAGCAGGGCATATGTTGAGGTGCTCTCCAATCATGGGTACGCCATGGTCGGAAAGAGGGCAGACATCTGCATCAGCCAGTCCCATTCGGTACAGGTGACTCTGTAAGTAATCATGACCAGTGGCAAGTCTAAAGCAAGTCACGCCAACTGCTTTATGCAAGGTGCTGGGAATTCTTGCCGACTTATTTAGCAGGGAGTTTCACTTTTTCCCAGAAGCTCTCTCCCCGTACAGACTGAAACGGTTAGCTTTAATAGAGAAGGATATATATCGCTTTATATGTCACACAGGCAAGGGAGGAGGTTCAATGTTTAATAGCTTTATTTTCATAAATAAAAATAGAATTACTGTAATTTGTATATTCTTTAGTCTATCTACTATGATAAGAAAAAAAATCTAATGTGGGCAGCACATGCCTTTCCTTATATAATGCAATGGATTTACTAGTTTTGCAGTAAAAAAAATAATGTATAAGATCCACGACGCTGTGTTTTTATCGTTGAACTGTACATTTGACGATTTCCCGGATGGCAACATGTAAAACTATTTCAAAATACTCTTTTAACTTATACTTCGTTCAACTCTAAATAAACAATCATCAATATTGATAGCATCCTTAATAAGCGATATAGTCCATATATTAAAATACTTTAATAATTAAGTCATCAATTAGGCGTCATTTTCATTAATTTAACGCCATTTTCGCAATTTTGATGATATTTTTGTCCATCTGGGGCGAAATATCGCCAAGTTGGCAATACTTTGCTAAATTATTCTCCAAGTGTTACAGACAAATGGAGTGAAGAGTAAATATATCACCAAGTGTTACAGACAAATGGAGTGAAGAGTATTTCTTATATACTAGAAGGTATGCCCGTCATATGACGCAAATCAGAATTTGCAAGACATGACTTCTCAATTACATTACTATCAATTTGGCGATATTTTTGTCATTTTAGTAACATTTAAAATAGCCGTCAAGTTGGCGACGTCCCGCTAAATTTCTCGCCAAACGTTAAGGACGGAGAAATGTGTTATTCTTATAATCTACATTTATGTTCTTTGCAAGATAATGAACTTTCATCATCTAGACGTCATTTTAATTGATTTTGAGTCATTTTTATCAATTTGGCGACATTTTCGTTAATTTGGCAACATTTTAAAAAGTCGCCAAGTTGGCGACAATCCGTCAAAATCTTGCCAAGGGTTATGATTTTTGAATCATAGAACACGTACTGAAGGAGCTGTGGTACACAGTCCGGCCATCCTCAATAGCTCGTCGCACCGCCTCGTGCTGCGATACAAGCAGCAATACGATCCGGCATGGTGTCGAACAGACGCCTGATGTTGTCCTGTGGCAGACGACTCCATACCTGTTGGACGTTACGTTCCAAATCCCGAAGATTGTGGCAACGAGGCAGCTAACGTTTCAACTGGTCCCACACATGCTCGATAGGGGACAGGTCTGGGGAGCGGGCAGGCCATGGAAGTGTCTGGACATGACTCAGGCAGGCCTGGGGGACCCGAGTCGTGTGCGGCCGGGCATTATCCTGCTGGAATTGCGCACCTGGAATCCTAGCAACGAATGGGAACACATGGGACCGTAGAATCTCATCCACGTACTGT
Source organism: Amaurobius ferox (assembly GCA_951213105.1). Taxonomy (NCBI): domain Eukaryota; kingdom Metazoa; phylum Arthropoda; class Arachnida; order Araneae; family Amaurobiidae; genus Amaurobius; species Amaurobius ferox. Next base: position 33,922,087 of record OX578148.1, read on the forward strand.
TGGCCCTTCAATGTTCCAGGTACCACTACTAGAGCGGATCGGCTATCGTAGGCTATGGCTCCCCATCCAATGATGCCAGCAGTGGGGATAGTGTGGCGCCCGATAACGAGGGTGGGATTGTGGCGTTGTGCAGGGACCTCCACACCCGGACACGATGATCATCGGTCCCCAAAACGAAGCGGCACTCATCTAAACACCACACATCGCCAATCTGTGGCGTTCCACGTTGCTCTGGCCTGGCGCCACTGCAACCGGAGCCGCCGATGTTCCCGTGTTAACGGCAGCACACGTAAGGGACGCTGGGATGGCAGATTCGCTTCCTTGTGGCGTCTAGATATGGCTCATGGGCACACAGGAGCCGCTACGTGTGCCTGTATCGCGGGTAGGGTCGCCGTGGGCTCTATAAGTTCCTACCGCACGATCATTGTATCATCTCTACTCGTGGTATGCTTAATACGTCCTGAGCCGGTCCTCCGTGTCTGGGTGGCGTCCCGTGACCAGTGCTCCCAACACCTTCGAACGGTATAGTCCGAACGATTCACGTGACGGGCTATCTAGCGCGCCGACTGTTCTGCGGTTTTCAGCTCGATGATCAGGCTTCTCTCGAAGTCAGTCAGTTGCGTTTATCGACATTTCTGACGTCTACCCACCATTCTTTTCAATTCGTACTCGTGCTTGGGTCGGCCGAAACTTCTCGCATTGATGGGATGTCGACTACACGCAGGTTTATAAGACCGCTGGCTCATGCTTGCTCGCCACTCACGGGTGTACGGTCATGAGCAATCACACCAGACTGGGATCGTTTGCATACCAGCCCGCCCTCTAGCTATTTACATCATTTCGCGGTTCTATCATGTTTTCTTCTTGGTGCGCAAATTTCATTATTCGTGAGCTTATCTGCTGTTTTATGAAATTAATGTAGCACTTACTTGCTTTTTTAGTGTACCTGACAGTTGTTTAGTGATCTTGTAAAGTAGCTATCGAGCTATTTGCTGTATATTGTTCCTGTTTACGCTGGGCTTGTAAATAAACGTATTCGTTATCCAAAAATTTGGACTCATTCTTGTATCTTGAAAGTACATCCACGATTCCAGAGTATACGTCGTAACAAATTGGTGTCAGTTGTGGGATTTCTTAAAACTTGACAAGCGGTTATTGCTCACCCAACTAGGAAAACGATGGAGTACATCTTAGAACTATCTTGCTTATTGTTAGAGATAAGGGACAATGTCAATTGCAAAATAGTAGGACGTTGCAAAATTAGTGCTGAGCACCCCCCCCCCCCTTCGTGAAAGATGGAAAAACGATGCAGCTGAATAAAATTGGTTTTTTATATATAAAACAACAAATGTCCACCTTCCGCAACGATGCATGGTAACAAACGTGTAATAAAGTACCTCTGCAGTAGCGCCGCCAGAAACAAATTCTGGTGGATGTGGTGGGGATGTGACCAAATATTTTTGCTTCTATTCTATTTCTTCATATATAATTTATTTAAAATTCAATGGTTTCGTTGGGTTCCTTGGGAGTATGACCTCCAAACCCCCATTGGCTAGGTCACTGTGTCTCTGTGTGTTTTCCAATGATTTTACGTTTTCACTATTACATGCAAATTAATAAAACTGCCTCTTTTAAAATTGTTATTGCGAAAGTTATTTTGGTGCTTTCGTTGTGGAAGAAAAATGCTTAACACCAATTTTGAAAAGTTTTACTGCTTTGTAATAAACTTTTCTCCCTATCTCTAATGGAAAGCGAGATAACCTCGTACCTCCCTAAAGTTGCCCCAGTGTGTAACGCCATAGGGGTTTCCTATACCCCTGCATGAAAGTCCGCGATAAACCCAGTCCTTCTCGAGTTATTGCTTTGATCCAAGACATTCCTTGATGTCCTGTATATACAGGGTGGTCCAAACAGTCTTAGACTAACTTTAAGGGTAGGTCAGGCATACAAAAACAGACCCGTTTTGTGGAGTATGTGGCCACAAACGCTACCGTGGGGTGCTACAGATGAAGGAAGAAGCAAAAAGAAAGGAATGCAGATAATGTAAGACAGGTTTATTAGACATAACAATTACAAGTATCAATTGCAATTGTTTATCATAGTATTAAAGTAGATGTTTATCAAAGTGTTAAAGTAGTAAGTTCTTGCCATCCACAAATATACATGTCTAACAACTTCGACGCATGGAATGGCAAATGCGTTCAAAAATGCCAGGACAGTCGTGGACAGGTGTTGCTGCCTCGACGACTCTAGATACAAGGTCAGCGTCATATGTTATGGGGGTCTCATAAACAAGGCTTTTGGGGTAAACCCAAAGAAAGAAATCAATGGGGGAGGGGACATATCGGAGGACTGTGGCCAAATGACGGGTCCTTCCCGACCGATCCATCTCGCAGGAAAAGTCCTATTGTGATAGTCCTGCATATCCTAGCTGAAACATGCACAGCTGCAAATGACAAGAACTTTGAACACCTACTTTAATACTATGATAAACAATTGTAATTGGTACTTGAAATCATTAAGTCTACTAAACATGTGTTGTATTATCTGAATTCCTTTCTTTTAGTTTCTTTCTGCATCTGTAGTACCCCCTAGGTGGCGTTTGCGTTACGGCCACATGTTCATATGCAAAACTCGTTTGCTATTGTATGCCCTACCCTTAAAGTTTGCCTAATACCTTTTGGACTACCCTGTATAATGGGAAAAGTATTGTGAGGGGAGCCAAACGTCAAATTCGAGGTTTTGGTGGATTTATATGGTTTTGGGCATTCTAAAATTTTGATGATTTTTATGTCCTCAACAGAACACATATGAAAATTATGTGACATCTGTTTCCGGGACGCCATGGACATCTCCTTTACCAGGTCATAAAAGCGATATGTGCTAACCGAAGGATTAAATACAACTGCGAACGAAACAGACAAAGAACAAACGTTTAGAGAGGAAAGGTACAATAATAAGTAAATTTAGCAATTAATAGCAAAAAGAAGGCGCGCTCAAACCAAACTTTGAGACAAATGTGACAAATCTTGTATTAAACGGTATCAAAACTCGCGAAGCACCTATTGTGATCTCACGAAACAGACACAGTTTTCAGTACAACACTGCGCAAAGGAGCACTGAAATGAAACCGGAAATGGGGAAAAAATGTGAAAACGAAAGTGACTTTCAAGCGCTTAACTTGACTTAAGTTAAGCTGGATTTTATTCTCTGACGGGGACATAAAGCATGTTATTTGACACATGGAATGTGGGCCACGGTTAAAAGGATTTCCTTAACCGAGATAAAAGTTGAAACATATATACATTATATATGTATTTAAAGTAACAGTGCGATGTGAGAGCACCTAATATTCCCATAAAGAGACCCATAAAGAGACCTTGTAAAGATTCCCATAAAGAGACCTTGTTTTATGCTTACAGTAGATATTTTTTGAACCAACTAAATTGGCATGCAGCTAGGTCGTTGTCGAAAATTCAAATCTACCGAACTTTCTCGAACAAACTGTGGGACAACTTTTTTCTTTTCCCCTGTGGTTTAATACCACCTTATCCCATTTGTCGTTAGTGAAGGAGGGGATGAACGCTGTTTATTTATGTTTGCGTTCCAATTGGTTTCCTCTGCTGCATTTACATTGCTCATTAGCTTGCTTGGCATCCGTAATTGAAATTACAAAATGTCGTCACGCCTTACGACATCAAATATTTACATTTCTAATTTGATATAGGGTCCCCATTCACAATGTTCACTTTTCAATTACATATAACTCGCTCAATTTTAGAGATGTTTAATCCAGGCGATTTATATTTCAATGCCGTCATTTGAATGAAGTTCATTTTTTTCGATGAAGGTTTAAGTTTTCAAATATAATAAATTAATGTAGTATTGTGATAAATTTTAAAATATTACCGAGGAATGTATGGCATTTTAGAGATGTTTAAATAAAATTGCATTGAATTTGGAAAGTGTTTCATAATCAATGCTTTAAGCATGATTGATCTTTCTTGTTATACGATCCCCTTAGACAAATTGGGCCAATTAGAAAATTTTTGTTTTTAATGCAACAAGATCATTAAAAAATACCGCATATCTGTATCTTTAAAATCAACTGAATTATGGAAAAGGAAAAAATCTGACTTATGCCACTTTTCCGTATCATGTTAAAAGCTGTTTCATCAGTGAAAATAGGGATCATAAACAAATTGATGATGGGAATTGTTTAAATAAAAAAAGTACTTAAAAGTACTTAATTATTGAAACAGAACTTAAGAATCCGTGATTGCATCGTGAGCCTAAGCGGAATTCACAAAAATGTCTCCTATGTATTATCATCCAGTTTGATCTTTTTTGTGATATATCACAAATTTACATTTCTAATTTGATATAGCGTCCCACAATATTCAACTCACAATATTCAATTTTCAATTAAATATAACTCGCTCAATTTTAAAGATACAGATATGCGGTTTTTTTAATGATTTTGTTGCATTAAAAATAACAATTTTCTGATTTACTCAATTTGTCTAAGGGGGTCGTATAAAAATTTAAAAAGTAACTTTCTTAAACTGAATGGGAGGACTATTTCATTAACGTAGTCTTATTTCCTACCTTATTTTCAACATTTTTGCAATTTACATTGCACACTTATCTCCAACAGGTAAAGAATTAAAGCGCGTTTCAATCTTTTTGGGACACCCTGTATAGTGAAAATTTGGAATAGGGTTGAAAACTCAGAATATATTAAGAAAAATGAATATGAATCTGTAGGAAAGTCATGTGCTGGCCACGTTATATATTTCATGCTGAACAGATTTGCCAGTTGATAACTGAAATATATAATATCATCAGAAATGGCAGCGAGATTTTCATGAGTTACCCTTTTTGCTGACGGGTACTTTTTCTGCTGGTTAGATTTTGGCATAAAGCAGACAAATAAAACTGGCCCTTTCTCGAAATAGGTAGCCCACAAATAATTGAAATAAAAGAAAAATGTGCTTAAATGTATTAAATAAATGCTTGATTTGAACATAATTTTTGATAACAACACAGAATTACGCTACATTCTTGTGTTATTTCAAATGTTTTGAACTTTAACGCATTGGCGTCATGTTACAATCGAGGTGTCATTTCATAGCTTTTCAAATTCTTAGCAATCAGTTCATTGCTTCTAAAATAAATGAGGGCCTCCGCCTCTGCTAGTCAACCATAAGGAGAACTAAGGATTAGCTAAGGCTTAAATCAAACTTCTGAGCCCGTCTTGCAAATCCACGCGTTCATATTAGTGTATGTAAAAATTCAGATATGTACGTTTTACCCTCTATTGGCAATGCAGGAGCCGAGACTCGTAGGATTTTTAACACTTTACAACAAAGTTGAAAAGTGTTTATGACTTTATTCATTCATTCTGTCTGTCTGTCTGTCTGTCTGTCCGTTAGCACGATAACTGCCGTAAAAATGACTTAATCAAAATGAAATTTTAGTATGTTGTTCAGACGGTCTGCAGGACCTATGGGAATATAAATGAATAATATCATCCAATTAGTTTTGGATTGAACCCGGGTTAAAAAAATGAAATACATTGAGCCCTATGGGACCTAATTTTTCAAACATTTTTTAAGCGGATTTAAAATTCATAAATTGCTTCGAAAATTTTAAGTAATAGTCAAATTGTTCCATAAAATATATAAAAAAAATTCAGCGAAATATATTCAGTAGTTTTTTAAATAAAAATTAAAATGATAATTACACATCTTATATGAAACGATCACGTGACCATGATATGAAACGATCACATGACCCACTTCAAAATGATATATGGCATCCATCTTGTTTCAAAATCGTGATTTTTTTAAGTTCTTTTTAATTCATATTGAGTGTTGTATCCGTCCTAAAACTACTTTATTTTTGCTTAAATTCTGTGCATCTACATACTAAAACAACACAATGACAATATAGAGTTTAAATTCTCATTCAAATTTGATTATTTCTACAACTAAGCCTATTTTTCACCTATGTAAAATGTAAACAGCAAAATATGTAGAATGAGTTGTATATTAGAATTACTGCATTTCTTTAACACAAAATAATTCAGTCCATGGAGTCTGCATGGCTGATATGAATGAAATATTAATCGGTTTTATAAACAGAAGGACGATTTTTTCGATGAAGTTTTAAGCATAAAGTTTATGAATTGTAGCTCCATGGTCTTAATTTTTAAATAAAATAAATTATTATAGTATTGTGATGAATGAAATGGAGAAAGTTATGAATGAAATCCTGCTTTTATAGAGAGATCCAGGCGTGTTATTTTTTCTATGACGTCATTTGAATTTATTTCAGTTGTTTTCGATGAAGTTTTCAAATATAATAAATTATCGTAGTATTATGATAGTTTTAAAAATATTACCGTGGAATGTATTGCATTTTAGAGATATTTAAACCAGGCAATTTATATTTCAATGCCGTCATTTGAATGAAGTTCATTTTTTTCAATGAAGGTTTAAGTTTTCAAATATAATAAATCAATGTAGTATTGTGATAAGTTTTAAAATATTACCGAGGAATGTATTGCATTTTCGACTTTTTTAAATGAAATTGCATTGAAGTTGGAAAGTGTTTCATAATCAATGCTTTAAGCATGATTGATCTTTCTTGTTTTTTTTTTAATATAGAGAGAAACTCACTGCTGTCTGCTAGTAACTGAAACATTTTGTAATGCTGCGCATATGGGTTGATTTTTCATAGCAGTATTAAGTTCCGGATTTTGGCGCATTCTGCTACTTGTTCAACATTGTCGTATACTGTAGATTTGCCTATTTAATGGAGCGCTGCTTTCAACGTTAGATAAATCATCAGGTTCATCGCATGGTGAACCTGATGGATAGACTTTACCTTGGACCTTAACCAAGGTTAGTTCACCGCCCGCTGAATCTATAACTTGAGATAAATGCAGCAAATGCAAAAGATAAATTATAGGTCCTGGTCGACGTCCGTGGTCAACAATTCTTCAAGACATTTTGGAGATTCATATAACGAAGGAATTTGCACATTATCTTGCTAACATGAATGTTTTGACCTTCCTGCCCCTGATGTTCTTGTAATAATGAAGCATCCTGTCACAACTTCTGATAGTTGAAAATAAGTATGCCAAATTTCAAAAATATACTGTTCATTAAAATTTAACGCTTATTCTATACCAAAAGCGGATTTAAAAAATACAAAGACTTGATCATTGAACCATCAAGGGTGGTCCGCTTGAATCCGTAACATGAGCACTGAATGTAGCAAAAGTGGAGTTGTAGATCTTAACGTGTTTTAGGAAATTTCAACTTTTCTTTTGTACGTCCTCAAGAAATTCTGGATATTGATATAATGGATGAATGTACACACTACCTTTATAACAACATGAATGTTCTGATTATTCTGCAGCCGTTTTAAATTCCAGAGCTCCACAATGTCGCTATTTGGTATTCATCTTACCAATAGTAAAATTTACTACATCTAACATGTAATATGGTTTGCGTGTAATTCGATTTGATCCTTCTTAGCTTCGAGACTAAGGGAAAAAATTTTAAATTTTAAAATTTCGAATTAGGGTTGAAGATGCAAAGGAATATTAATAATAAATATAGAAATTCAAAATCACTTAATTATCAAGCACTTCAACTCTAGCTATAATTTTGGTTTTGATCCCATTTCATCCGATTTAGTTTTCAAATCAACAAAAAAAATTTAATGTTTGAGAATTCGAATTAGTTGTGACGATATAAAAGGATTTTAAAAAAAATTGCCTCCCAGATACAATAAATATACAATTTGATATCTTTTTGCTGGGTGTTACATTTAATGATTACTAGCTGCTGAGAACTCTCGAAACGCGGATAAAATGGATTTTTTCTTTATATGTTCCAAAAGTTATGTCTGTTACCATATATTTCTGACGGCCTACATGCAGCTTTAGACCGATTTTGATTTATGTAAACAGACAGTTATGCTAAATGTTCTAACAACAGTGGCTATAAAAAATTAGTTTTCGTAATTATATTATTTAATTGTTTATAAGCTTCAATGGTAAAACATATAATTGTTGACCGCATTAATAATTACATTTTAATCATAATTAATCATAACTATAGTTGCAGAAAGCTCTGCTTAAAAGAATCAGCGATAAAACATTACTGAAATTCAGACCTCGGCCATCTTCGTGGCGTTTCTGCCAGCAACCCATCTGTTGGGTGGATCTTTGCCACACGTCCGGTCAGGACGCATAAGTCATTGTTAAAATTCATTTTCCCCAATCGTTAATTAATCTCGACACTAGCCGTATCGTATACTAAAACATAGAAAATCAGTTAATCTAAATGAGAGGACAATGAGGATACCCAGTTAAATATAAAATTAAAATAAATTTTTTTATAATGATTAAAATAATAAAAAAAGAACCAATTAATATTCTAACTTGGAATAAAATGCACAATATCATCTCACATAACTAATTCCTTTCAAAGAGTATTGGCTTTCGCATCTAATTTCATTAAAACAATATTATTTCCCATTATACAATATTAACTCTCATAGATATATACATCATTAAACACATAACTACATTCCCTCCGGAAATGTAATTAAAATTATCAACTTAAATTTAAGTCTTCGCTCATTTGCTTAGAATACTTTGTCTGTTATACTTATACAATAATTTGCATAAGGAGCGTTTGCTTCATCTACTATGAATCCCTGAATGTCGAGAGAGAACATTCGATACCAAAAATGTACGTAAGTTACACGCATAAGCCTACCTGGGCCAACGGCCGTACCGTGCTGAAAACACCGGTTCTCGTTAGATCACCGAAGTCAAGCAGCATCGGGCGCGGTTAGTACTTGGTGGGTGACCACCTCGGAACACCGCGTGCTGTTGGCCATCTCGGGTGCGGTATCCCCGTGGTTTGCGCGCTAGATTTGCACGCTACCACAAATGCCGCCGTGTTCATGCGGAGTACGATCACGTTAAACATGTGGGTCCGTAAGTCCTTCCGAGAGGTTGGTGGTAGGGGAAGGAGGGTACGGTCCCTGTGGATGCCTCCCCCACTGGGTTCCGGTCTAAATTGGGTGGCACTTCCCGGCCGTCCATACAGTTACCTTACACCTTTCTGGTAGGTCGGACGGTCTGGGTCTCAACAACAACAACGCATAAGCCTACCTGGGGTCTCTCACGGAGGTTCCGACGACCAGGCGGATGCCCTGGGTCCTCGACATTACAGGAGTCTTTTGGAACCATTTCACTCTCAAAATTGGAAATCCAGTCTCGATACATTTTCGAAATCCCAACTCTCTCTCGAACATCCCAAAATTGTCACCTCCTACACTTTGGCGCCCCTGGTTCCAATTGGTTTCACAACGCAGCCCCCTCTATGCATTTGGTCAGCATAGGGTTACACCTATGTCTCATTGGATCGTGTCATCTTAGAAATTTGATGAGAAGTCCTGAAATTAATGTCTTAGCTGGGCCAGCTTCCCATGATCTCAAGGCGTACGTGCACCCAGGGGCGGTCAAGAAGTCAACTTTATTTTTGGCCCACATTTCGGAGCCCTCTGTAATTTTAGCACATCCGTTCACGGAGCGAAAGGGACGCTGATCTATTTCCTCTGCAGGTGGCTGGCTAGGTATAAATTGCACTTGTATAAATTGCAGAAAACACACAGGAACCCTCTCCATAAATGGGGATCTCCTTCTAACTTTTTCAATGTTACATTTGGTTTGACATAACAATGTAACACCATCATAGAGAAATTGGAAGTTGCTTCGATCCATTAAATCTTTGCCTATACTGGCAATGCTAAATTTCATTAACTAATATTTCATTAACTAAGACTTAAATTAAAATTCAAAGTTCGTGTAGCGGATTTACTTTAGTCTATAATGTAAAATTTCAGAACTATACATTTTGCCGTCAATTCGTAATGCAATATCACAAATTAGCAAGATTTTTTTTTAATATGGAGAAGAAAAGTAATAAAATATGGGAAAATGAAATTATTTTCAAAATATAAATTTAATATAATTTCAAATGTGTCTTCATTGTATGTGTTATTTTGTACAATAAAACTAAAATAAAAAATATATATAAAGAAACAAAATAATATATATATATATATATTTCAAGTTTGTAGGTAAAATCATGTACTACCCATATCCAGTTTTAATTATAACTTAAATTTTAATATTAGATAGTATCATTATTCAGTAAAGCTTCATTATTCACCTATCATTATTCACCTATTTTATTATGAAGCTTTGGTCTTTTGTTATTTAACAGTTCATGGATTACAGAGGGTAGAAAAAAATATCTTTATTCATTTATGAAATTTAAAAATAAATTGATTTTTATATTAATCTGAAGGTTAAAGGATTATTCGAAAAATATTTTTTTAACTCGTTGTTGCGACGTATTTTTTGGATTGCTGGGTGTATTCTCAGAATCGAGGGTGGGGGGGTGGATGATCAGTTGAACCTTGCCCTTATGTACAGCCCTTTTATAAAGTAGAAATAAATAACTTTATAAATAACAAAATAAATAATCTTGAGCGTTTAGAATTTTGTATAACTGTGAGCGAGGCTAAAATAATACCCTGCATCATTACAGTATTTGAGATAAATACTTTTACCAGAAGTTATATAACTCGGAATTTTGTGCTCACTGTCATTGATCATCTTATCACTTAAACCATTCTGACGAGCAGCAAAGACCGTGAAATCACGGCCCACGGATGGGGGTAAATTATCAGTTCAGTACTTTCGCACTTTTGTGCAACGCTCTGTTATAGGATAAAAGTCGCTTCAATGTAATATAAATTATTTTTAATATTTAAAAATGACGGCCATTTTGTAGCTTTGACCATTCTTCAACATTTAAATACCTCTTAAAATAAAGAAGTTTGATCTCGAAGGGAGTGGCTCATTGAATGGTCATGAGTTCAGGATGTGGCGTTCCTAAGGTGCTTGAGCTATCTAGCCCCTGGAGATACTCGTATAACCGGATTTGACTTTTCAGTAGACATATATAGCAGGGCATTAGTGCAATCATTTTAAAATTGGGGGTCGCGAAAACTTTTCTGGGGGTCGCAGAAAATTTGAATAAATACATATTTTGCTGGTTGCTTCTTAATTTACATGAGAACGTGCATTGAGCACCGGGTTGCTTTTTATTATAAAAGATGTATTTTATACTAAAAATCTGATGTGGGAAGCACACGACTTTGCAGAGTCCATTTCGACCATAAGCGCTTGCAGTTTCGTCCCAGTAGCTCAACGGTAGAGCGTCGGCTGGCCAGTTCGGAAATCCAGGTTTTGATTCCCCGTGAGGGGCAGTAAGGTACTTTGCAACTTTCCCTACAGATTCAAATTCAGGATCTCTTTCTTTCTTTCATAATTCATAAATTGAGTTCAATTGCACAAATTAGCACGAATAATTATTGAAAATGACACTGTACTCGCAGCTTTAGTTCAATTTTAGTTTTCATTTGGCGACTGGACGTATTTCAAAGGCAAAAATGTGAGAAACTGAACTATCTCGAGAAGAAGTAGTCCAACAGTTATGGGATTGGTTTCATTGTTTTCGTCGTCAAAAATTACGTATAAAATAAGCATTTAATGGATACATTTGAGCATATGAAGTCTTTTTTGTCTTTTACATGAGATGAAATGGGTCTCACCTGACTACAATTTATTTAATCGGATCGACCATGAAGTATTTTTTCGTCTTTTACATGAGATGAAATGGATCTCACCTGACTGGAACTTATTAAATCAGATCGACCACGAAGTCTTTCTTTTAGTCTTTTACATGAGATAAAATGGATCTCATCTGACTAGAATTTATTTAAACAGATCGACCATGAAGTCTTTTTTTTTAGTCTTTTACATGAAATGAAATGGTCTCACCTGACTAGAACTTATTAAATCAGATCGACCACGAAGTCTTTCTTTTAGTCTTTTACATGAGATAAAATGGATCTCATCTGACTAGAATTTATTTAAACAGATCGACCATGAAGTCTTTTTTTTTAGTCTTTTACATGAAATGAAATGGGTCTCACCTGACTAGAACTTATTTAATCAGATCGACCATGAAGATTTTTTTTAGTCTTTTACATACGATGAAATGGGTCTCACCTGACTAGAACTTATTTAATCAGATCGACCATGAAGTCTATTTTTAGTCTTTTACATGAGATGAAATGGATCTGACTTGACTAGAACTTATTTAATCAGATCGACCATGTGCTTTTTGAGAGTCGGCAGTGAATCTGATATACTTGAATGTAGAAAGCTGTAAAGGTTCGGACTACGATTTAAATCATTTCCAAGTTTAAATCTAGATAAAAGATCTCATTAAAGATAGCAGGGAAAAAAGGACTGCAGAAAATGTTTGACATATTTAAAATGGATGTAAATACTACTGAAATGTGTACGAGAAATAGAGAATAAAGGCAAACATTGAGGAGGAATGGTTACCGTACAAATAAATAATTGTTAAAATGGTAGAAGAGACGCTGGGATATATATACATAGGAGAGAGAGAAATGAGTGGTTTGATGCCGATTGTGAAAACGAATATAATTCGAAACACAAAATGCAAGTGAAAGGATGTTGCAGAGAAGAACTAGAGCAGTATTCGATGATTTTAAAATAAAAAAAATAAGATAACCACTTTTTGAGTTTTAACAAGTGAAAATAAAAAATATTGTACTTTTTACTTTCCCTGCAATACATGGTAATGTATAGGGAAAGTATTGGAATCATGCCGAAAATCACAACTCGAGTTTTCGACGGATCTACACGTTTCAAGACCTCTAGAATACGAAAAAACCATTTTTAGCGTGACGTCTGTGTGTGTGTCTGTCTGTGTGTCTGTCTGTGTGTCTGTCTGTGTGTCTGTGTGTCTGTGTGTCTGTCTGTGCAGATATTGTATCCACTCTAACTAAAAAACTAATGGACCGAATTTCACAAAATTTTGTAGGTAAGTCACTTGTGGGCGGGGCTAGTGCTGATTAGTTTTGGGTACGATTCGGAATAAAAGAACCCGCCTTTTTTGTGAAATGGCCCGCAAAAGCTTGTATCCACTGTAGCTGAAAAACTAATGGACCGAATTTCACAAAATTCGGTAGATGAGTCACTTATCGATTACTCTGGTGCTGATTAGATTTTGGTACGATTCGGAAAAAAATGACCTGCCTTTTTTTGCAAAACGGCCCGCAAAAATCATCCAAATCTAAACTAAAGAACTAGGTATACTCAAATATATCCATTAAATGCTCGTTTAATACGTAATTTTTAACAACGAAAATAATAAGACCAACCCCATTACACTAGGACTAGCCGTTCTCGAGATATTTTAGTTTTTCGTACTTTCCCTACGCCACCTTTGAAAATAAGCCAGGTTACCGAATGAGAACGAAAATTGAATTAAAAGTGAAATAAATTTAATTAAAATAAAGAGAACGTTAATATAAGTCTGCAGGGAAAGTCATGTGCTGCTCACATCAGATTTTTCCATATTATCATTGGTATTTTTAACCAGACAAAGTACTAAGAGATAATTTGAGTGTTAGGTATAAAACTACAATCTGAAGGAAAGCAACAACTATTTAATTCCAAATTAATATATCCATCCTAAGCAACAATAAATTTGACTGAATTTTCAAAAATTGAAAATTTGAATTGAATATTTTACCCCTTCTTTTCTAGAAGTATAAAAGTTATACTTAGGAAGCTAAATATTAAACATGGAATATAATAAACAATGATTAATTAAACAAAGGAATTGAAAAGGGCTTTTGAATGCAGGAAGGCCAGGACATAAAGAAACAAGAAAGATAAATCATGCATAAAGCATTGATTATGAAATACCTCCCAACTTCACTGCAATTTTATTTAAACATCTCTAAAATACGATACATTCCTCGATAATATTTTTAAAATTATCACAATACTACATTATTTCATTATATTTGAAAACTTAAAACTTCATTGAAAAAAATGAACTTCATTCAAATGACGGCATTGAAATATAAATTGCCTGGTTCAAACATCTCTAATATTCGATACATTCCTCGGTAATATTTTTAAAATTATCATAATACTACAATAATTTATTATATTTGAAAACTTCATCGAAAACAAATGAACTTTTTCAAATGACGTCATCGAAATATAAATCGGCTGGCTCTTTAAATAAAAGCAGCATTTCATTCTCTTTAAATATGAGTATAATTAACCAGTATTTTAAATAAAAGCAGCACATATTCCCATTCATTTCATTCATCATAATACGATAATATTTAATTTTATTTAAAACTTAAAATCATGGAGGTACAAGTAATTTAACTCTATGCTCAAAACTTCATCAAAAAATCGTTTGCTTCTCTATAAAATCAATGATTGTTTCATTCATATCAGCTTTATTGAGACTCCATGGGCTAAATAATTTTGCGTTAAAGAAATGCAGCAATTCTTTTACAACTCATTCTACATCTTTTGGTATTTATATCCTCCATAAGTGAAAAGTAGGCTTCGTTGTAGAAATAATCAAAGTTGGATGATCATTTAAACTTAAATATATTGTAATTGGTTTCCAGATGTAGATACACAGACTTTAAGAAAAAATAAAGCGGGTTTAGGACGGATACAATAAATATGAAGTAAAAAGAATAAAAATCACGATTTTGACACAAGATGGATGCCATTTGTTATTTTGAAGTGGGTCACGTGATCTCTTCATATAATAATCAGTGATCTCTTCATATAAAGGATGTAATTATTATTTTAATTTTTATTTAAAAATCTACTGATTATATTTTGCCGAATTTTTTTATATATATTTTATGGGATAATTTGAATATTTCCTAAAAGTTTCGAAGTAATATTTGAATTTTAAATCTGCTTAAAAATGTTTGAAAAATTAGGTTCCATGTATTTCATTTTTTCAACCCGGGTTCAATCCAAAACTAATTGGGTGATATCATTCATTTATATTCCCATGGGTCCCACAGACCGTCTAAACAACATACTAAAATTTCATTTTGATAAAGTCATCTTTATGGTAGTTTTCGTGCTAACGGACAGAAAGACAGACAGAATGAACAAAGTCATAAACACTTTTCAACTATGTTGTAAAGTGTTAAAAATAAGTTTAAAATTATTGAAATACATTTTTAGGATGATTTGGGGGTCCTCTAAAATCTGGAAGCTCTGGGCCCTGGCCTTATGGAACTAATTCAACTCTTTATGAACTAATTCAACACATGTTTGCTGTTTTATTGAATCTAGCTGTTGTTTTGAAGTTTTTCTAAGTAGCAGTAAGATTATTATCTGTATTATGTATCATTGCTGTATTATGCTTTGAATAAAGCTTGAATTATTCTGATATTCGGACCCAGCGAATAATTCTTAATATTAAAACAGTCCATCCTCCAAGTTTTCCCTTGATGTCAGCAGTATCAATAATGTGTAAAGAGGCTTGATAAATCACGATTCGACTGCTCTGTAACCGTGACATTGAAGAATCGTTAGACGGCCATTTCAGCCAATCAGTGGAAGTTTCCGCGATGCATCCATCAAGGAGTTACGTTCGAATGATAAGTTAGCGTATTATGCAACAGAAAAAGTGTTACGGAATCTGAAAATGTTGGATAACAGAATTATAAACGAGTTGAGCGAAATATACGGTGTTACCAGCGTCAAAATATACAAAAGAAATCTGATGTTGGCAGCACTTGACTTTGTTTACATAATGCAATCCGTGGCTTCGCCAAGGGGGAGGGGTATCATAAAACCTTTTAGGAACCCATTGGAACCCTTTGAAGTTAGGAGAAATTATATTTTGATAAATGGGAAATAAAATATTTGGTTACGGTCATGTGAGCAATGATGTAGTCTTTCCCTACATAAATCAATGGCTTTACTTATTCCATAGCGAAATAATGATGTATAAGATCCACAACTCAATGTTTTTGGTATTGAAAATTAACACTACTTAAATTGAAATTGGGCTATTCTGACAACTTATTAATCAAAATAGAACGACTTATTCAAATTCACGTGCAAAATCGCAATCATACTGCAATTGACATTGAATTAATATTTCGTGAAATAAATGACTATTAGCAAATTCTGTGGCGTCAAAATACAAAACTATTATAAAAAGTATCTTCTCCCGTGAATGAAATGAACTAGATCAACGAGAATGATGTTAACAGATTTGTCGCATAACATTATATATGAAAAGTGAATATATTTACTGATATTTTTATTTATTAACTTTTTTAATTTTATGTAATTTTTTATACATTTATTTGGAAAACGCGCAATATCTCGAGAGCAGTTCTAGCTAGTGTTTTAAAGCTTATGTTACTTGTTTTCAATAAAAAAAATTTGCGTATGATTATTTATTTATCATTATTGAAAGTCCTGATTTTACAATGAGCACTTTTAAATTCATTCGAAAATCAAGCAATATCTCGAGAACGGTTTATGCTTGTGTTTTTGTATTATTCGTTTTTTAATAAAATATTACAGCAATTTAAATGTGTTTTTCTTTGTGTTAAAGAAAACTATATACGCAATTCGTATTTCTACAATCATTTCCGAAATGCGTATCACAATTCCTCCAAATCAGCGAATACGATTTATGTGAATTTTTACTTCCTCATACTACAGTATAGAAAATGTATTCGTTTCCCCAAAATTGTCGAAACCCATAATTTGACAGAAAGATGCGATTTCAGACGTCTTGAATACATTTCGAATACTTTTGGAACAATGTGGTGTGCGTCTGTGAGGTGCAGCCTCTATAACGAACGCTCGCCAACCATGACATTTTAGGTGTGATGCATGGATATATTATGTAAGAAACAAGTACTAGACAGAGTTTTATGTACAAGTACTAGACAGTGTTTTATGTACAAGTACTAGACAGAGTTTCATGTATAAGTACTAGACAGAGTTTTATGTACAAGTATATACAGAGTTTCATGTACAAGTACTAGAGAGAGTTTCATGTACAAGTACTATACAGAATTTTATATACAACTACTAGACAGTGTTTCATACACAAGTACTAGACAGAGTTTCATGTACAAGTGCTAGACAGAGTTTTATGTACAAGTACTAGACAGAGTTTCGTGTATAAGTACTAGACCAAGTTGACAGATTTTTATGCAAGTACTAGACAGAGTTTTCTATACAAGTACTAAACAGAGTTATTTATACGCACGGAATTTGAGATTTTCAAATTATTTCTTATGGGAAACGATGATAAGTTCTGGAACAAGAGGGGTAATATAAACTATGCAGGAAATACTTTCAACTACACTATGGAAATAAATTTCATTTAAATTTATATATTAAGGATTACGCTGTAAGTGCAGATAACAGCATCCATGGACTGGTTTCGCACTTATTCATCACGTTAGTATGGAAAAACTGATATGTGTAAATGAACCATTGCATGCTGTTCATTGGATTGCTAGGAACAATGTGACGTCAGTGAATATTTCCTATACTTCTTTCACAGCAAAAAAACTGCTATGTAATCATGCGAGATAAATTTTTATTTGAGATATACGACTCAATTTGGTAAACAAACTCAACAAAAGCAAGAAACTTTGAGTGATTTTTGTTTATTACTTATAGGGCGGAATGCCCGTGGGTCTCACTAGTTTTTCACAAAATTATTTTTATAACATTTCTTTTTTATTTTTGTAACAAAATGCTCGAAAATTGAGAGGGTTTGTTCATCCAGAAAATCAACAGTCCTTTGACCTTCATCGATTGAATAGTCGTATCAAGTTCCATTCGATTTGTTTAATGTGTTCGAGACATGCCCACGGATGTAGAGATCGACAGAGATCAGTGAAAAAAATGGCTGATTCATATTCAGGGATGCTCAAAATGTGTAAATGTATATGGGATTGGAAATTTTCATCGTTCATATTTTTAAATTTTTTATCATTTAATACAGCGCGTGATGAATTTTGGCAATGAAGGTCTCATACCGCAAGGCTACCCTTTTATTGTTTGTTTTCTCTTGTATTACGCAGTAATTAAGTTGGAAGGTGGCGTCATCGTTGAGTGTTCCGATAAAATATGGATGTTTATAGGTGTATTTGGGAGCGTCAGGGTGTGTGTATGTCGAAGCACCCCCTGGAAAACTGTTAATTTAATTAGCCATTTCCTACAGAACATTTTAATAGCATTACAAGTGAACTTTAATAGAAAAATTGAGCTTTGAACACAATTTTCTTGCAACTTTCGATTTTTTCTTACTAAGAAATAAAAATCGAAAATTTGATCTTTTACTTCTCCTCCCCCAAAAAGTTAAAAATGTGATACTTTTCTCTTATCCTCGATGTGTCCGATTTTTTGATACCTCACTCGAATATTTTTGTACTTTATTTCTACACAACCCATTTTATTACTATCTCCCTCATTCTCTTTTTTAATTAACCTGAAGTGTCCGTGCTGTTTTCCCTGTGTTTGGGTTTATCTCCAAATAAATTTTCCGATTTATTTTTGTCCATTACTTTCCAAAACAAAGAAAAAACGAATTTTTTTTTTCACCCCCATTTTTCTCCAGTGGCTGAGAATTTTTTTTGCATCATCTTTGAATGTTCCGATAAAATATGGATGTTTGAAGTTGGTTTTGAATTTGTAGTAGCGTAATGAAGTGCAAAATAAACGAAATATACTCTAGACACATGCAGAGTGCTTCTGATAGTTATAAGTATAGACCCACAAGTATTCAAATTTGATTCCATCACAAGCTTTCCCTTTACATATACCATGCATTGCCGGGAAAGTCAATATCATTATAGAAGAAAAATAGTTTTACACATGCAGAGGTACAAATGTAGTCATTCAATGCGTGTGTGGCACGTGTTTGTTCAGTTTTACTTTCACCGCCATTTCAGCTTCTTATTGTAAACGAAACACAGACATGTATGCTGGCCTTGAACATCTGAAAAAATTGTGTACATAATCAGTGGTGAAGCGTGATAAAACAATAAGACCATGGCCGTATTTAGAGTGGGTGGGTGCCAAAGCACCCCCCTGGAAAATTGTTAATTTAATTAGAAGCCAATAGAGAAGAAAAAAAGAAAATGCTTTTTTGGAATTAGAACATTCAACCACAACTGTGTGATTTCTCCCATGTGTATATTAATTAATAAAAACAATTTTAACTTATACCTAAATGGAAAACCTAGGATTATTGCATTTGGTATGTTTATGAATGTCCAATTTGTTAGTTTAGTTGCTCTGAATCCAGGAAGGTTAGAATTCTGTTACGAAAGGGGAAATATTTTTTAAAGGTAGTACACACTCATTTTTAAAATTGGGTGCATAGTAATGTTTAAAAGTGCTATACACACTAATTTTTTAAATGTGATGCTCATGCCCTATATTCAAATTTACTTTGTAACAATACATATTTCAAGGTTGATAGCAATCTCTCAATTTTGAATGTAACCAATTTTAGCACCCTCCTGGAAAAAATCCTGCATACGCTAATGATCAAGTTCCATTCGATTGGCTTAATTTGTTCGAGACATGCACACAGATATACCGAGCAACAGAGATCAGTGGGAAAATGGCTGGTTCATATTCAGGGATGCTCAAAATGTGTAAATGTATTCAAATTCGAGAGTCAGATTTTTGACTCCACGTGATAAACCCCCTGGACTCTTTGGGAGCATTCTGGACTTGGGTCGATTACAATGCGGAATGGTTAGTCTGCCTAGAGTTCAATAATGTATTAATGTGTACTAAATGTGGAAGGTTAGATCATTTAAGAACTAGGTATGAGGCCCCCCACAATTGTTTAAAATGTGCGATTTGCATGATGGAATGGATTGTTTAGGTACAGTGAAGTGCATTAACTGTGACGAGGCAAATAAGAAATTTGGCTTGAATTTGGATGTTGCGCATACGCGTCGGTCTCGCCTTTGTCCGCGTTATCTTCGTAGTTTTGAAGTATCTAGGGATTTTATTGATTATGGGAAATAAGCGATGTTATTATGTATTTTAATTGGTTATCTGTGCCGGATTTTTGTTTGAATATAATAGAGTGGTTATATATAGTTATATTATATATGGTATTTGTAATTGTTTTAATTGAACTTTTTGGGATTTTGTTAGAGGTTGTTAGTGGTTAATGGAACTTATGTATGGTATTGTTGTATTAGTTATGTTTTATACGGCAGGAAATTTTTGGAAATAATTTTTTGGTGTTAGACGTTTATTGGAGTTTAATGCATGATAATTTTATATTGGTTAAGTTTTTGCCCTCTCGACCCTTTATTTAGGTGTTTTGGGCTTTTTGATTGGGGACATTTATAAATTTTAAAGTTTTGGGGTTGTCTTGACTTTTGGTGTTTATTGGTGTTGGTACTAATGTTGTTTGATATTGGTTATATCTGATGGTTTTTAGGGTTGGTATTTATGATTTTTTTATGTTCTTTTTATTGGTGGATTATGGTTTGAATTATGTTTTGCTTGGAATACCTGAATATTTTATTGATTGCTAAGTTAATAAACTATTAAAAGTTTCATTCTGGTGAATTTTAATATGTAACAGTAACTTTATTCTGGAATACCAGATTAGGATTCTCCTTTGTAATTATTTTGGCCTACTATTCTTGTTTTGTTTTGATAATACTTTCTGTATATTATGGTTTTTCTTTTTTGATACCCGCAAATATGTGCGGAAGTTTGTAGGACAATTGTAACCGCCTTGGCCAGGCACCCCTACTTATTTTGTTAATAAATCCTTGGGTGTTTTGGGTTGTGGGCGCGCCGTTTTGGGGAGTCAGCGGCTTCCACTGTCCGTTTGGCTTGAGTTGTCGGATGACTCTCTTTTTTGCTGGGGATCTCTCGTTTTCTCAGCCTGAGATTTTTAGATGCTCAGCCCAACCGGCGAGCCCTCGGGTCTGGGCCGCGCTAAAAATCACGATTTTTACTCTGGGAAAAAAAGATGGATGCTATATTTTATTTTGAAGTGGGTCACATGATCTCTTCATATTATATGGATGTAATTATTATTTTAATTTTTATTTAATAAACTACCGAATATATTTTGCTGAATTCTTTTTTATATATTTTATGAATAGTTTAAATATTTCCTATATACGTAGAGCCTCCTGGCTCCCGAACTATAATTTAAACGTTTAAATTTTTAAATTTTGAAGTTTTTTTATTTTAAAATAAAAGTTACTTCACGAGGGAACTTATTTTTTCCCAGATTTGCAGTAAGCTCTACTGAACCCATTTTGGCTTAAAAGTACGTTTAATATTCTGTTACACTTTTCAAAAAATCATCTGCTTTATGACAAACCACAGACTTCCATCTCGATGAAACAGGCCATGTGATTTAGGCTTTTATAGCTAATATCATGGAGGTAAAGTAAGGAGTTAAAACGTCAAGTTAAGAAAACGTCAATATCGTTTGCGACAATAATTCAGGAGGCGCTGGTTTAAGTGGTCCTGCATTGTAATTATTTTATAGCGAAAGGTTTAAAATATTTATTCAAATTGTCAATTTTGTAAAAATAAATTATTAGCTCAATGCAAATCAGAACTGAAACATTAAAGAATTTTCCTACGTATTCACAATTATTTTACCTTTCAATTTATTTTTATCTCCATATATAATCTGCTCTACCCCACAACTGTGAAAAAATACTGGTTAATTATACTCATAATTAGGGAACTCTTTATTTAAAAACAATAAAAAATGTATATACTAAATCATGTAGTTAGAAAGAAGGAGATAAAATTCCTATGGATGAAACGCTTGAAAATGCCATACTGCTTTGAGAATTATATCTAGGTGTCACTAGTGTTAGTAAAGTAGCTGCTATTGTTAGTTGACGCAACCGAGAGGTGTTGTACTTAGTATATATATTTTTGATTATTTTTAAACTAAGGGTTCCCTAATTATGGGTATAATTAATCAGTATTTTGTCATAGTTATAGGATAGAGTCCAGAATATATGGAGATAAAATTAAATTGAAAGGTAAAATAATTTTGAATAAGTAGAAATATTCTTTATGATTTCAGCTATACTGTGTATTGCGCTAATAATATATTTTAACAAAATTGACAGTTTAAATAAATATTTTAGGCCTTTCGCCATAGAAATGCACACACTGCAGGACAACTAATCTTATCCCAGCGCCACCTGAATTTATTGTCTCAATCGTCATTGGCGTTTTCTTAATATAAAGTTTTAACTCCTTAGTTTTACCTCCATGTACTAAATACTACGCCTTTCCGTTGTGTCAACTGACACTAGTGACATCTAGATATAATTCTCAAAGCATTGTGGGATTTTTAAGCGTTTCATCCATAGAAGTTTTATCTCCTTCTTTCTAACTCTATACGTGCTATAATATACTTTACTTCATACGCCCATCGATTAGATAGCTTTCGTAGCAACAGTCGCTTTTGAATATCCATTTAGAATAACTTTTTTATTGAAATATGGAAAAATATGGGTAGAATTTTGAATATTTATTTTAGAAATCGATTGATTTGAATTTAAACCATCGATTTTATACATACAAATTTTAGTTTTAAACTATTAATAGCATTTAATAGTTGGATTATAGTTTCACCAATAGCCTTATTACTGTCAAGTTAGTTTTGATGTAAGTATAGTTATATCTAAACTGATTTGCATACTACATTCCAAACTTTGCTAGTGATTGCTAGTGATGAAAGTTATCTCATTATGATCTTGACTCCAACCATCAATGGATCAGAGTAAAATGGTAAGATTGTATATAGTTACAATTTCATTATTTGAGCATTCACATGCACTGCTGTCTCCAAGTGCGTGCTCAGTCATTCCAATATCACGTCTTCCCAATAAGGGGCCATATTGAGAAGTCATTTTGATTCTTTATGACTGACTGCTGTGTTCGCAGCAAGAAGTTAAATAAATATAGGTACTTTATAAAGATGGAGATAATCAAAGACAGAAAATAAGTATCCATGTTTCTCAAATTATTTGCATCCATTATGGAACACAAGTCTTTGTAATTTAATCCTGACTGGTTCCACTCTTTGAGGAGCAATTTATGATTTTCTGATTCTAGCTCTTTGGTCCCACTATCTACATCCTCTTTTCACTAAAACTACAGTAAATTACCTGGACGTCAACAGTGAAGTATGAGGAAATTGATGGGATTCGTTTGGAAAATGAGTAGTCATGGGGATTGAGGTACTTCTTCGGAAGAGAATTATCTTGTCCCAAATACAGTTTTTCCGTACCATGTGGATCTGCGTGGTAAATGTCAAGATGTAAATATTAATTAATATGCTTCCACTGATGATTTTCCCCACAGCAGAAGAAATCGTAAACTTCTCCCCCTCCCCATAATTAGGAGGACAGCCCTTCCCAACTTTTAACAGATGTCCCAATTTTCGACTCTAAATAGAGGCGTCCCCAAAGAACACTGAGCGGGATGCCATTTGTCTCAATTTATCACACATAAGGTAAAATGGTAAAATAAATAATGTAAAATTTAATAATAATAAATCGTACTAAATTCATTAACTTGCATGACGTGAATTTGTATAAAAAATTTCAGTTGTGTGTTAAATGTGTAAAGTCGCGCGCAAAAGAGAAAAAGAAAAAATCATGCTCTTTTTTTTTATATAAAGTTAGCATTTAATTAAAAAAGTGATTTGTTTAATTTCTAATCATATTGAATACGAATGTTACCACGCTACCAGTCTGTACTTGATGAACACCTAACCTGTAGTGGAGTAGAAAGTTCGAGATTTATTCTTCCACCAAAAGACATAATGGGCCATAAAAGTTGATAAAAAATCATTTTAAAACCAGATTCCTTTGATATCTCAACTACAAAACGTTTAGAAAGATTAAATAAAATAGATTTAAAGTAAAATTTATATATTTTTTACACATAATTGGAAGTGAAATATTTGTATTCCTCTCCGCATAGGGAAAATTCGTTGGCTTGATCTTTGCAAGATTATCGTCGTACGGCAACCCTGCGCAGGAAACCGCAAGAATCAAAATTTAAACGGATTTGAAATTTTCAAAAAATTTCACCCTAAATATATACCCGACATGATAAAAATGTATTTTGAATTAAACGAATAAATAATATAAATTTATTTCCACATACTTATCGACAGATTTGGATAAGTTTTATTAGAGAAGTTTTTTTTTTCTTTAACAGCCAAACATTTTATATCAGCATGCTGTTATTTGATCTGCGATTTAATATTCTATACTTATTTTCCGAACATTTTCCTTAATTCAGACTGCAAAACAAGTTTTTCAAGTGGTTCGTCAACTGGACTGAAAGCCTCATAAGGAAAAGGGTGAAGACTTATTTTAATATACTTTGGAAGCGACGATGGTTTCGTTAAACGATTGTGAAATATCACAAGCCAAAAAATGTGCTGTAGACTATCACGTGAAAATGAATGGAAATCAGAATGTTTCATGTTTAAACGTAGTTTTGCTTCAAGTTTATATTTTCCTTGTAGTTTGACATTAAGTTCATTTCTGTAGGCAATCATATCTTCCATAAATGCAAGAGACATGCATGATCCACATTTCATATGATAATTGAGCCTCAGTGCCATACATCTTTTCTGCCATAAGAACGTTTATTTCTTCTCTTAAATAAAAATAAATTGACTCAGTGCAGATCCTTTACTTAGTCATATCACATTTAAAAAATATGAAACATCGCCGAACTTTGAATCCAACTCTATATTTCAGAAATTGTTGAAATTAGCGCTTCAATGCATTGCGTGGAACGTAGTTAATTGCTGATGCAACTGTATACATAATATCTTTCACAGTGGAAAAAGTTTTGCAGCAGAGTTCTTCTTGACGAAAATTCAATGAAATGTAATTGGTTTATCATTTCCGATCTTTTGAATTTCGGAAGAAATTCTTAACCACACATATTCTTCTTGCCGCACCATCTATTGTTACAGGTATTAATTTGCCCCAATCTAATCCCAAATACGTACGAATGTTTTTAAATTCCGTAAATATGTTTTCTCCCGTTGCAGTACTTTTTTAACTACACATATTAGCCAACTGTTCAGTAATATTAAATTCATTAACGATTCCCTGAATACATATTAATAGCTGACTGTAATGTCATTATTTTTGTCCAGTGCCAAGGCATAGAAATCAAATGACTCTGCTACACATTTGAGATGCTCAAATAGGTTACACACCCTAATTATTTTATACGCCTTGTGGTCGAGCAAGAAAGACTGATATCTTCAAATATTGATTTTTAACACTTTACAACAAAGTTGAAAAGTGTTTATGACTTTGTTCATTCTGTCTGTCTGTCTGTCTGTCTGTCCGTTAGCACGATAACTGCCGTAAAAATGACTTAATCAAAATGAAATTTTAGTTTGTTGTTCAGACGGTCTGTAGCACCTATGGGAATATAAATGAATAATATCACCCAATTAGTTTTGGATTGAACCCGGGTTGAAAAAATGAAATACATTGAGCCCTATGGGACCTAATTTTTCAAACGTTTTTTAAGCGGAATTTAAAATTCACAAATTGCTTCGAAATTTTTAGGTAATATTCAAATTGTTACATAAAATATATAAAAAAAAATTCAGCGAAATATATTCAGTAGTTTTTTAAATAAAAATTAAAATAATAATAACACCTCTTATATGAAGCGATCACGTGACCATGATATGAAAGTATCACGTGATCCATTTCAAAATGATATATGGCATCCATCTTGTCTCAAAATCGTCATTTTTAAAGTTCTTTTTATTTCATATTGAATGTTGTATCCGTCCTAAAACCACTTTATTTTGGTTTAAATTCTGTGCATCTACATACTAAAACAACGCAATTACAATATATATGAGTTTAAATGCTCATCCAAATTTGATTATTTCTACAACGAAGCCTATTTTTCACTTATGTAAAATGTAAACAGCAAAATATGTAGGATGAGTTGTATAGGAATTGCTGTATGTTTTAACGCAAAAGAATTTAGCTCATGGAGTCTGCATAGCTGATATGAAAGAAATATTCATTGACTTTACCGAGAGAAGGACGATTTTTTGCAGTGAAGTTTTAAGCATAGAGTTAAATTACTTGTAGCTCCATGGTCTTAATTTTTAAATAAAATAAATTATTATAGTATTGTGATGAATGACATGAATGGGAAATTATTCATGAATGAAATACTGCTTTTTTAGAGAGAGCCAGGCGTGTTATTTTTTCTATGACGTCATTTGAATGAATTTCAGTTGTTTTCGATGAAGTTTTTAAATACAATAAATTATCGTGGTATTATGATAATTCTAAAATTATTACCAAGTAATATATCACATTTTAGAGATGTTTAAACCAGGGAATTTGTATTTCATTGCTGTCATTTGAATGAAGTTCATTTTTTTCGATGAAGGTTTAAGTTTTCAAATATAATAAATCAATGTAGTATTGTGATAAATTTTAAAATATTACCGAGGAATGTATTGCATTTTAGACATGTTTAAATAAAATTGCATTGAAGTTGGAAAGTGTTTCATAATCAATGCTTTAAGCATGATTGATCTTTCTTGTTTTTTATGAGCATATTTCTTCAGACACAGCTGATATGCAAAGTTTAGCCGTTTAGCAAATTCGGCATCTTCTAAAGGGCCTACCTTCTTTAGCGACTATTCTGTAGCAACAAAACTAGGGCGAACGATTGATTCCTGCCTTACATTTTGCTTTTCAAATACACTTTGTTGATCAATTAAATAAGTTATCAGTCCCTTTAATTTATTTGCTCTGCTTTCATCTTTCACAGCTTTATATTTACATTTATGTTCAAGCTCATAATGTCGTTAATAATGTATTATTTTATGCAATCGATTTTTGACAGATAAGACAAATGGGCTTATCTGCACTTCGTGTAAAGAAGTATCTTGTGCTCCATTCGTAATCGAATAAGCTGCCCTCATCTTCAATTTTACGTTTCCGTGACATTGCCAAATTCTACACTTAAATACAGAAACCCATTTACAAAATTTAGAAATGACTATCTAATATACATGTATGAAAAGATTTGAGGTGCTAAGCGATAACATAAATAAGACGAATAGTACAAGTAAATTGACGCTCATTTTATGCAAGGAAATAATAATATAGCTTTAAAAAAAGTATTGCTTTTATTTGGATAGATATAGTTTAATGGGAAAATCATTAAAATGTACCTTCAGTTCTAGTAAATAAATTTAAATTTAAAATTTAATTTTTAACACTTTACAACGAAGTTGAAAAGTGTTTATGACTTTGTTCATTCTGTCTGTCTGTCTGTCTGTCCGTTAGCACGATAACTG
The DNA here is from genome assembly GCA_951213105.1 of Amaurobius ferox. NCBI lineage: Eukaryota > Metazoa > Arthropoda > Arachnida > Araneae > Amaurobiidae > Amaurobius > Amaurobius ferox. Next base: position 33,949,506 of record OX578148.1, read on the forward strand.
CCGTAGAAATGACTTAATCAAAATGAAATTTTAGTATGTTGTTCACACGGTCTGTGGGACCTATGGGAATATAAATGAATAATATCACCCAATTAGTTTTGGATTGAACCCGGGTTGAAAAATTGAAAAAAATTGAGCCCTATGGGACCTAATTTTTCGAACATTTTTTAAGCGGATTTAAAATTCACAAATTGCTTCGAAAATTTTAGGTAATATTCAAATTGTTCCATAAAATATATAAAAAAAATTCAGCGAAATATATTCAGTAATTTTTTAAATAAAAATTAAAATAATAGTAACACCTCTTATATGAAGCGATCACGTGACCATGATATGAAAAGATCATGTGACCCACTTCAATATGATATATTTCATCCATCTTGTCTCAAAATCGTGAATTTAAAGTTCTTTTTAATTCATATTGAGTGTCGTATCCATCCTAAAACCGCTTTATTTTTGCTTAAATTCTGTGCATCTACATACTGAAACAACACAATTACAATATATTTGAGTTTAAATGCTCATCCAAATTTGATTACTTCTACAACGAAGCCTATTTTTCACCTATGTAAAATGTAAACAGCAAAATATGTAGAATGAGTTGTATTAGAATTGCTGCATTTCTTTAACACAAAATCATTCAGTTCATGGAGTCTGCATAGCTGATATGAATGAAATATTCAATGATTTTACAAAGAGAAGGACGATTTTTTTCGATGAAGTTTCACGCATAGAGTTTAATTACTTGTAGCTCCATGGTCTTAATTTTTAAATAAAATAAATTATTATAGTATTGTGATGAATGACATGAATGGGAAATTATTTATGAATGAAATGTTGCTTTTATAGAGAGAGCCAGGCGTGTTATTTTTTCCATGACGTCATTTGAATGAATTTCATTTGTTTTTGATGAAGTTTTCAAATATAATAAATTATCGTAGTATTATGATAATTCTAAAATTATTACCGAGGAATGTATCACATTTTAGAGATGTTTAAACCAGGCAATTTATATTTCAATGCTGTCATTTGAATGAAGTTCATTTTTTTCGATGAAGGTTTAATTTTTCAAATATAATAAATTAATGTAGTATTGTGATAAGTTTTAAAATATTACCGAGGAATGTATTGCATTTTAGACATGTTTAAATAAAATTGCAGTGAAGTTGGAAAGTGTTTCATAATCAATGCTTTAAGCATGATTGATCTTTCCTGTTAATTATTGTTGAGGTTCGCGGGCCGCAAATAATGTAAAAATGGGAAGCAGTCATGGGTCGCTAAACGCAAAGTGGTGGGCTGCATGCGGGCCGCTGGTTTCCGACCTCTGCCCAAATCCATCACCTCTCGCATAGACTTTATAATCTACAGATTTAACGTGCCCATACTCCGTGCAGACAGAGTTTTTGAGCGATGAGGATCGAATCCAAATGTACCGTGTGCAATCTCAAGACCTTAACCACTGGGCTATATTGGCCTGCAATAACCTATTTGTAATTATTTCCGTCATTTACATTAAGTTATTATTTTACTAGAATCTAATAACCTATCAGAGCTTCAGTTGAGTAACCAGTCACAGAGCTAGCTTGACAAGCTTGCGGATTCTATTTGGGAAAGAATCAAAGTTCTCGGCAGATTGTGTTCTGGAATTAAGTCCCAACAGAGTGTTTGTGCTATGGAAGATTTCGGCAGAGTGTTCTGGGATGGATCCCTGCTGCCAGGGCATCGACGATTATTCGGCTTGAAAATAAATAGTGCTCGATTCGCGTGTATGCTAGGCAATTGTCCTGCAGGTAACATACTGCTTTTATTGTGGGCATAGCTGGGGTGGATAAAGTTCTAAAGGTTGCGAGTAGTATTAATACTGGTATGTGGCTGCATCGCTGCTTAATTTCAGTATATTGTCCTAAGTACAAGTCATACACTTTAAGTATGACTTTTACTTAGGGCAATTTTTTATTCAGGCAAGAATTCGTGTAGTTATAGTAAATAAATATGTTCTTTATCTTTTATCTTTGTATAATTGTTATAATCTCCTCACCTGAAGGTTGTGATTATTTGCTATTTTTCGGAATTTAAAATTAGGCCACTTAAAATTAAGGTCAAAAGAAAGTCTCTTTTAAGAACAGAACTTTACAACTCCGACATGAGACGCTTAATTCGCAGTTACGACACCTTGACCGCAACATGACACTGAAATACCTACTTACTTTGAAGCAGTAAAAACATGTATAGCGATCTAGAGAGCACTTTTAACAATAAAGAAACATTTGTATTTTGCTATATATTTTATTAATATAATCATTCATTTCTAAAAATGTAATAAAGGAAGAAATAGTCTTTTAAATCAGCTTAAAAGTCAGCTGAATTTCAACTTTCTGTTGTATTTAGCGTTATACTCGTTAACCGCCCTTATACATGAATATTTTTTTTACTACATAAGACTAAAGAACTAAATCGTTAAATGACTCTTATCACTTAAAAATTCAAAACTCCGTGGAATTTATAAAACTGAAATAATATTAAAATTCGCCTTTTTATAACTTTAATATGCATAATATAGAAAAATATTAGCTAATAAGAAAATTCAAAGTGCATTTTGAAATTCAAGAGTTTAAGGCTACTCAGAAATTACATGTGACATACAAGACAGATATAAAATGACTGCTAAGCAGTGTCATTTTTATGATACAAATGGTCATAAAAAAGGCATGGAATAACAATGCCTGATAAATACGAGTGAAAAACTAATTACAGATATTTTATCTTTGAAAATATATTTCAAGTATTTATGGTTTTGATTTTCAAATCTGCTCTACATTTCTTAGAATTGGATGGGTACAAAAACAGTAAAGACCTGATTTGATTGATTTAGAGTAACCACTTCTTATCACCGAACACAAAACTCCTGAAAGCAAAGGGAAATTCTAGAAGTATTGCTTTCAAAGCGATACTTCTGCCAGAAAAACTTTAAAATTCTTGTTTGAAGGATGTCATGTAAGGCTCATTAAAGTATTTGTTTTAAAGAATGTCATATAATATAGCTCAATGATCATTTCAATGCCTGCACTGTGTTGGCGAGCGGTAATGACCACGATACCGCGGTCCATAAATGGTGGGAGATGATCATTTTAGCACTTTTCTTCTCTTTTGTGCAAGACCCGTTATAGAGTAGATACCTCTTCATCATAACCCCAAATTTTATTTCGTCCCAACACAAACTTTCCTTTTCATTAACACTTTACAACATAGCTGAAAGTGTTTATGACTTTGCTCATTCTGTCTGTCTGTCTGTCCTTTAGCACGATAACTGCCGTAAAAATGGCTTTATCAAAATGAAATTTTAGTATGTTTTTCAGACGGTCTGTGGGACCTATGGGAATATAAATGAATAATATTACCCAATTAGTTTTTTATTGAACCCGGGTTGAAAAAATGAAATACATTGAACCCTATGGGACCTAATGTTTCAAACATTTTTTAAGCGAATTTAAAATTCACAAATTGCTTCGAAAATTTTAGGAAATATTCAAATTATCCCATAAAATATATATAAAAAAAATTTCAGTAAAATATGTTAGGTAGTTTTTTAAATAAAAATTATTTAATATGGGGAGAAAAACAAATTCAATTAAATTCTGACTCTCGTTATATCCTCCAGAAAGAAAAAAGAGATATATTATATAATAAATATCTTTCCAAGAGTTTAATTATTTTATATATGAAAAAGGTTTCACATTTTAAAATAAATATGGTAGATAACAATTTTTCAAATTTTGAAATAAAATAAATTATTATAGTATTGTGATGAATGAAAGGATTGGAAAAATGTTTATGAATAAAATGCTGCTTATATATAGAGGCGATTTATATTTCGATGACGTCATTTGAATAAAGTTCATTTGTTTTCGATGAAGTTTTCAAATATAATAAATTATTGTAGTGTTATAATAATTTTAAAAATATTACCGAGGAATGTATAGCATTTTAGATATGTTTAAACCAGGCAATTTATATTTCAATGCTGTCATTTGAATGAAGTTCATTTTCTTCGATGAAGTTTTCAAATATAATAAATTAATGTAGTATTGTGATAATTTTAAAAATATTACCGAGAAATGTATCGCATTTTAGAGATGTTTGTATAAAATTGCATTGAAGTTGGAAAGCGTTTCATAATGAATGCTTTATGCATGATTGATCTTTCTTGTTTCAGTGACGAAATTGTATTTTCTGCGCTAGATTATTGCACTGTAAAAAAATGCCGCCTTGCGAAAATGAATTTCTGCTGTCATATTGCGTCACTAGAAGATGTTGCAACGGACTTATCACTACCAGCATCATTCCATGTTTTATCCGAAGATAATCTCCAGTTTGCTGTCTTGAACATGCAATGATCTTGAAAATAACGCGATGTTTCCGATACCGGATCAGAACTGTCACCGTTACGTTTTTAGATGCTATCGCCAAATGAATCGGATGCATGTCGTCAATGACGTAGAAAGATTCCTTCAGTAGGTGCTGTAGTCCAGGTGTTGGGCTTTGGATGGTGGGAATGGAAATGGAGCTTTGATGGAGGAACTAGGAAGTGACGGAGGCGAATGGGGGTAAAAACCTTCGACCAGAGATATAGGTATTTCACCTCGATGGTATAAACTTGCTTAGCTCTGCAAATATAATCAGTTATCTATATTGTAATGTGTAGAGACGTGGGTTGGAAAATTTTCAGCCGAAATTCTTTTTGGAAATGGGAAAAATTTCAGCCGAAAATTTTTTTGGAAATGGGAAAATTTTCTGATATGATTTCCCGGAAAATTTTCCCTCTTTTTTTTTCTTTCTTTATAATTAATCTGAGAAAATAATATAATACTCTTTCGTTTCTGAAAAGTAGTTTTACAAGAAGTTTTTGATCATTGAGTTTTCTAATTTTGAAAAAGAAAACGAAGAGGGGGGAGGGGGAGTGTGTACATATGTACTTTATCTTAAAGTAAAAGAATAGATGACAAACAAAAAGGTACAGGTGACAAATTCTCAGAAAAAAGCAAATAAAGTTTTAAGAAACCTATTCTTTCAGCATTAAGTTCTCCAAAATTTATAAAAATTAAAAAAAAATGAATGTTTTTGCAAGTTCTGGCTAAGGGAAAATACTTTAATAGCACTATATATATGCATAACTCATCTTACAAATTGTCTCCTCTTTCTTATGATACTCGTTTAATTACCAGCAGGTATTTTTTAAATAATTTTTAACATTATATAAAATAATTTATTATTAAAAGTGCTTAATTACAAGCATTTTTTAAATTTATTTTTGTGGTACAATATATTTATATATTTAATAATTTATTTTTATATATTTAAAAATCTAGTAATTTATTTTTTATTTCTGTTATTACTTTCCTTATATACATAATGTATAAGGAAAGTATTGTGACGGGGTCGAAAATTCGAATTCGAGTTTTCGACGGGAGAGCACGTTTCAAGCATCCCTGATCACGAATCAAACATTTTTGAAGTGATGTCTGTGTGTGTGTATGTGTGTGTGTGTGTGTGTGTGTGTGTGTGTGTGTGAAAGTATGTGTGTGTGTCAGTGAGTCTGTGGAGACGATAACTGACGAACGAATGGACCGATTCGAACCAAATTTGGTACAAAAATCACAATCCGTAAACACTGGAAGCCTATTGTTTTTATATGGAATCGAATGTTCAGAACCCCCCTAAATTTTCGAATGAAATTTTGAAAAAATCGTCAAAAAATCAAATCCGCTAATAAAGTTACGCAAATAGACATTTCTTATGTAATTTTTCATTAGGAAACGATTGGCATAAATTTTAGAACGCTAACATGGACCGTTCTCGAGATATTGTACATTTTCAAAAAAATTATGAAAAAGTCACATAAAAAAAAAAAATTCCTATTGAGAAACATGTTCACTTTTCATATGTAATACTATGCGATAAATTGAATGACATCATTCTCGTGGATCTAGCTCGTTCCATTCATGAAAAAATATTCTTTGAATAATACTTTTGTATTTGAACGCCAATAGTCATTTATCTGCTGTAAGAATAACTTTTTTCTTAGTGCATAACTCTTGGCGAGATTTTGGCGACGAATTTGGCGAAATGTCGCCAACTTGGCGACTTTTTTGAAATGTTGCCAAATTAATGAAAATCTCGCCAAATGGATAAAAATGATGCTAAATCAATGAAAATGACGACTAATTGTAGAAAATTCAATATCTTAGAAAGAATATTAGTATCTACTATAAGAAAAACCTATTTTTTTACTGTAAAAGTAGTAAATTCATTACATTATATAAGGAAAGTCATGTGTTGCCCACATCAGATTTTTTTTTAAGATGGTAGAATGTTTCCCTTGAACGATCAGTAGGTATTAAAAGAAACATAATATAATATTTGATGTATTTTTTAATTATAATCAGTTTTTATCTTTATTTTTAGAATATATTTTATAATCTACTTTTTATACCTATTATAAACAGTAAATTATTTATGATTCTGATAAGGTTCAGAATTTTTAAATTACTTCTCATGCCTTTTGCATGCTTTCTCATTCTTTTTGTACAATGCTTTGAAATTGGAATTTTGAAGATCAAAAAACATTATTCTAGATGAAATAGAATTTTTTTTATAAGTTTTCAAAAGCAAATGCATTCAAGGAAAATAATAACTTGTACTGCTAACTGCAGTATACAGATATAAAAAAAATTCATGCATCAATTTTTTTATATATTTCTAGATTTAAACCTTCTTTTAGCCTTGTTATATAATATATGTTTAACTGTAGCTGTAATACAAGAATAAATACTTTTAACAGTCTCCGAATAAGTTATTTCAACTGAAATGTAATGCAGAGAAGAATTTCAAAATTTTCCTTAAAATCCATGTCTCACGTGTATAATTTGTGAGATAAATCTTATTTGAATAGCAGGATTCTTTCATGGAGTTGCAATTTTGACAAATAGTAGTGCTTACCGAGGTTTTAATTTTAATGTTTATAGAGTTAATACTCGTAGTATTGTTTATAATGTTAGCGTCGCAAGAGAAAAAATTAGGGGATGGGGTGGGGTGTAATCAAATATTTTATTTCCTATTTCTCCATATATCATTTCCTCGATATTCAATGGTTTTCGATGGGTTTCTGAGAGGGGTTATTCCCCGCCCCCCCTGGCGATGCCACTGCGAACACTTACCGATATGCAGATAAGGTGGTCACTTGGGGTCCTCACATTAGAGATGGGGGGGGTTTTATTGGTACTTTTACTGGTATTTTTTACAGTTTTTTATTGGTACTTTTACAAATTACGCGAATAATTCGTTTGTATATATTTCCAGAAATAATAAAATTACAAAATATTGAAACAATTCGAAACCATTTCGACTTGAAAAATACCCCTGAATGTTGAGTGTTTTAGATAAGTCCCACAAATAAACGAAAAATTGAGGCTGAAAGCATCTGCGTTCAAAAGTCTCTTAAACGTCGCCAGAATGTTACTGCCGAAAGCAATGTTGGGTTAATATTTGCATAGACGTAAAAACACATGCTATATATTCCTATGAATATTTCTGGGTGGTAGTGGTGGTGGGGGGGGGGGGGGGCGGCTGGGTGATAACGGATATTTTGAGTCTCAATGGGGGTTCCATGAGGCTTATCTATCTGGCAGCAGCTAGTTTCAGCCCGGGGTCTCTTTTCATTGATGGGCCATGGGAGCATTCCAGCCCATAAAGACTTTCTCCTGCAGTAACGTTGCCACAGGGGGTGGGGCCATAAACCATCAGAAGTCACTGAAGTTCGGAGAAATCATATTTGGAAAAATGGGAAAATATTTACTCTACACTTCTGAATACTTACTCAACACTATCATGCTTTCAAAGTTGCATTTCAAATATCACAAATAATACCGATGTGACGTTACAATGAAATAAAATAAAAATAATATATTATAAAGGTAAATCCCAACTTTATAAATTCGAGTAAAATCTACCGAATAGTTTCAGGTTTCGATGGGTAGATCTACGACGCATAAAACTTTGGAAGGACGAAATGGAGAAAAGTAAAATATTTTATACCAAGAAGACATAACATGCAAATGAAAGAAAAGCAATGAGAAATTAAATGAATATTAACGATTTCAGAGAAGTTAGGGATATCGCTTCTCAGATATATTCAACTGTCTGCCTTGAAGCGTAGGCTGAGCTTTCATTGGAAAAGTATTAGTATTTTCTCTTCCGTGCTTGTATATATATTTTTTTTCAATGTTAAACAAAAATGTGTAATACAGTGAAATTCATATTCGATTTCATCTTTAACTCCTATTAAAAATATTATTTGAAAATAATATTTCTTGCATTTCTCTTATAGGTACACAGATGTGAGTATATATATGTATTTTTCTCAAAATAGTAATTTTTTGGAGAATAAAATATTGCGAACTAGCCATATTATTATGGCTAATAGAAGGCAAATGCATAGGAAAAGTATTAGAATAATATCGAAATTCAAATTTAGGCACTTCCTAATACGAATAGACTATTTTTCGCGTAATATGTATGCCTCTGTCTTCCTCTGCAATGTATATATCCAATCTAGTTCAAATCCACTTGAAGGAATTTCATGAAATTTTGTTAAAACACATATGTGTTATAAAAGTTAAAACATACACATATCTGTTACCATGGTGCTGACTAGAATTTGGTAAGATTTGAAAAAATAACCACTAATATCAGAGTATTTTTAGTTGTGCATGGTAATTTGGTTTTGAAATCTGGCAACTGACTGATATTTAAGTTACTGTGCTTATACAGCGGACGCATACAGATACACATATACACACACAGATGGACATATTTACAAACGTGTTCTAGATGTGTTTAGGAGGTCTTAAAAACGTGATTTTCCATTAGAATATGAAACTCTAAAGTTTTGAGGAAAGTAATGTTTTATACAATAGTATGAGAAAGCGAAACACATCTATGAAATAAATATTTTCAGGAACAGATGTAGTATAATCCATTTTTCATTCTTGGCGATTTTACATGAGATTCTGACAATTCGTGCTATGATTTGAAGAACATTCCAGTCTGGAAACCCATTCCGAGTCTTTTGTCGCTCTTAGTCGCCAAGGTAAAAATCGTAACATTCCGATCTGGCAACCCGTTCCGCGTCTTTTGTCGCCAAGGTAAAAATCGCCCTTTTATCGCCGTTTGTACAACACTTGATCTGTAGCTATTCAAACATGGGCCTACTACCGGTATAAACATCACAGAATCTGACCCCGCTGGCTGTCGGAGGTCGCACGTAGGAACAACTGTTTGTGCAACAGGTGTTCTGTAGCTCATAGAGCACAACATGAAAAATCAGAAAATTTTAAAATTTTCTGATTTTTACCTTGGCGATAAAAGGACGACTTTTACCTTAACGACAAAAGACGCGGAAAAGGTTTCCAGAATGGAATGCTGCGATTTTTACCTTAGCGACAAAAGACGCGGAAAGGGTTGCCAGAATGGAATGTTCTCCAAATCATAGCAGGGATTGCCAGAATCTCACCTGAAATCGCCCACAATGAGAAAGGGATTATACTACATCTATACCTAGCTTCATTATAATCATTCGACTATTTCAAGTTTTAATTTTTACGTTTTGAAAAGATGAATTCTTTGGCTTTTTTGAATGGCGTCTTGATTATTACTATGTTGGCAAGAGAAAAAAAAACACAGTTTGGTATAGATAAAAATAGAATATGAATCGCTAGAATACTTTATTGATTTCAACATATGTTTTATCAATAAGATCCAAGTGAATAAAATGATCGACTAAGAGTAAAATGAAAATTGTAGCATTATGGGTCAACTATTTCTATTTTTTCTCCATCAACATTTTTTTTCTTATTTTACTTTTATTTGCTCTTTTTTAAAGGGCGAGATTCATTGAATTTGAAATTTTAAATCAATTCAAATTGGTTTATATTAAAGTTTAAAACCTTCATTAATAACATCATTATGATGTCAATAAATATCCCTATTTTATTACTTTCTTTTGCAATACATGATAATGTATAGGGAAAGTATTGTAATCATGACAAAAATTGCAACTCAAGTTTTTGACGGATCTACACGTTTTAAGAAGAACTCTAGAATACGAAAACACTATTTTTAGCTTGGCATCTGTCTGTGCGTGTGTGTCTGTCTGTTCAATGTATATAGACACTTTAACTCAAAATCTAATGGACCAAATTTCATACAATTTGGTAAGTCACTTATGTGTGACCCTAGTGCTGATTAGTTATTGGTACGATTCGGGATAAAAGAACTCGCCTTTTTTTGCGAAGTGGCCAGCAAAAATTGACTGTATCCACTCTGGTTAAAAGACTAATAGACCAAACGTTACAAAATTTTAAAAAAGCCTCTCGTGTGGGGTACTCTGACGCTGATTAGATTTTGGTACGATTCGGAGAAAAAAAGTAACTTGCCTTTTTTTCCGAAATGTCCCGCAAAAATCATCAAAATCTAAAATAAAAAACTACTTATGTTCAAATATATCATTTAAATACTTTTATACGTAGTTTTTAACGATGAAAAGAATAAGACCAACTATATTACTCTAGGACTAGCCGTTCCCGAGATATTTTAGTTTTTTCGCATTTTCGCTATGCCATCTTTGAAAATAAGTCTAGTTACCAAGTGAGAACGAAAATTGAATTCAAAGTGCAAATTAAGTGTAAATTTAAATAATTATGGGTGTTATTTTGTGCAATTAAACTCAATATAATGAATAATAGAAGAAATAAAGAGAACGTGAATGTGAATCTTCAGGAAAAGTTTTGTGCTGCCCACATCAGATTTTTACTTTCCTTATATACAATAATGTATAAGGAAAGTACTATGACGGAGTCGAAAATTCGAATTCGAGTTTTCGACGGGAGAGCACGTTTCAAGCAACCCTGATCACGAATCAAACATTTTTGAAGTGATGTCTGTGTGTGTGTGTGTGTGTATGAAAGTATGTGTGTGTGAAAGTATGTGTGTGTGTGTGTCAGTGAGTCTGTGGAGACGATAATTGACGAACGAATGGACTGATTTGAACAAAATTTGGTACAAAAATCCCAATTCGTAAACACTGGAAGCCTATTGTTTTTATATGCAATCGAATGTTCAGAACCCACCTAAATTTTCGAGTGAAATTTTGAAAAAATCGTTATAAAATCAAAACCTCTAATACAGTTACACAAATAGACATTTCTTATGTAATTTTTCATTAGAAAACGATTGACATAAATTTTAGAACGCTAACATGAACCGTTCTTGAGATATTGTACATTTTTCAAAAACATTATAAAAAGTCATATAAAAAAAAAATCCTATTGAGAAACATGTTCACTTTTCATATTTAATACCATGCGATAAATTGGGTGACATCATTCTCGTGGATCTAGCTCGTTCCATTCATGAAAAAAGATACTTTGAGTAATACTTTTGTATTTGAACGTCAATAGTCATTTATCTGCTATAAGAATAACTTATTTCTTCGCTAATAACGCTTGGCAAGATGTTGGCGACGAATTTGATGGAATGTCGCCAAATTGGCGACTTTTTTAAATGTTGCTAAATTAACGAAAAAGTTGCCAAATGGATAAAAATGACGCTAAATCAATGACGACGCACTGATGATGACGACTTTGAAAATGACGACTCATTGACGAAAATTCAATATCTTAGAAAGAATAAAAATAAATAAAAATAATCTATTTTTTTTTACTGTAAAAGTAGTAAATTCATTGCATTATATAAGGAAAGTCATATGCTGCCCACATCAAATATCTTTTAATGTGTGATCACAGATATTGACTTAGTTTGTGGTTTCATTCCATTTTATTTTTTATCGAAGATTACTTAAAGAACAAACTTACCAATTTTATCAAAAAATTATAAATATCTTTGATCACTAAAATTAAATGAATAGCTCTGTAGATACTTTAAAAATATATAATTCCAAAGTTTTAATTATCTAGAAGTTTTAAAAATACATTTTCCCGACAAGTGAAAATAAGCCTGGTATTAATAAAAATATTAAGTAACAGCAAGTTATCACAAAAACTTTATTAATTAATTAAATATTTTACCTTTCAATTAGTCATATGATGATGATCTTATCTTCCTGGATTACCGAAAAACTTTTTCAAAGAATTCCCCAGAAAAAACAACAGTGTTTATTTCCTCCTTTTCAACAATAGAATGCCGGGAAAAATTAACTATCGCAAACGGTTTGTTTGTATTGCCATTTCATTAATATTTGAAATTATTGAATGTATGAGCAGACGATAATTCAATTTTTATTAAAAATGAAAGTAACATTTGAATAAACTTATACATTATTTTGAACCGAAATTTAACGTTGGAATGCAATTGAAAAATATGCGCAAATATATTATATTAAAGGATCATATTAAAAATTAAATATTTTACCTTTCAATTAGTCATATGAAGATAATCTTATCTTCCTGGGTTACTGAAAAACTTTTTCAATGAATTCCCCACAAAAAACAATAGTGTTTGTTTCCTCTTTTTCAACAATAGAATGCCGGGAAAAATTAACTATTGCAAACGGTTTGTTTGTATTGCCATTTCATTAATATTTGAAATCATTGTATATATGAGCAGACGATAATTCAATTTTCATTAAAAATGAAAATAAAATTTAATAAACTTATGCATTATTTTGAACCGAAATTTACCTTTGTAATGCAATTGAAAAATATGCGTAAATATATTATATTAAAGGATCATATTAATTGAAATAAATAATCAAAAACAGTATGTTTAACTCCATTGAAATTAGTTTTCGTGGTAAATTCTGAAATATAAAATTCTACATCAATAGAATTCTACAGCTAATTATATTCTATATCATTTTAATGAAATAAATATTCCACAATTATTTTAAAGAACTATATTAATTTTTTAAATTATTTTTCCTCTTAACAGAAACCTTTCCGCACGTTTATCCAAGACTTCGAAATGCGTAAAAACAAAATCAAACGAAACAAAGAAAAAATAATAATAATAACTGAATTATGTTCTAGTACATAAAAGAAGAAAATCTTACCTTCCATTGTTTGCTCGTACCCCTTTGTAAAAAATAGAAAGGCTTTTGCTGCTCTTTCAGGGGTTTTTAAAAGCCCCTGTCTAGAGGGGTCCTCCTTAATACCTGCCAATAAATCTCTATAAACTCTGGTAAGTTCTACAACTTGCTTTGGCTCTGGCTCTTCTGGAGAGAGATCTCGATCATAAGACAAAAGTTTTTTCATTTTTTTATTGTGCCCATTGAGAAGAGGTTCTCCATTTTGCTTGAGATGCGCAACAGTTCCCTCGTCCGACATCTTTCAAAGAGTAGAATGGCAATGAAATAAACTCGTTTGCTCCGCGGCTTTTCTCTTCTTTCAGAATAGTGGACACAATACGCTGTCGCCAGAGGGCGCTGACGCAATTTTTCTCATCTGTTGCTGTAACTAAAATTGATATGAATATTCAATGAGTAGTTAGTAATCGGAGTGTCTTATATGAAAAGTGTAGGATAAACAGCTCATTTTACAGTTTTTGATAAGAGATCATGGTCTTCCTTTTTGGCACTCTGCTTGTATCTTCTTAGCGTCATTAGAAACTTGCTATAAACTCATTTGAAAAAAAGAAAGTTCAACGCAACGAATAAAATCGTCGATTCTATTAAAATGTGAATTAAAAAAAAAATATGATTTGTACTGCTTGCAGCCAAATTAAATACTTCATTTTTTGTAAATCGAATACTTGTATTGGAGAAATAAAAAGTATACAATAATATAATTTATGAAGAATAAAAATAAATAAGTATTTAATGCTATACTAGTTTGTCTATATGTATGTCATTCTAGCTATATAAATCCACACCGTTAATCCCCAAACAATAGGAAGCTCTTAGTGGAGCCGTTAAAATTATACTATTGCAGGGGTGTTGAACCTTTTTATGTTTGAGTGTCAAAAATTTAAAAGCAATGTTTCTTGAGTTGCTGACCTTTTGGGCCGCCATTGCAAATTATGCTCCCCCCCTACAAACATGTACCGCTCTCCTCCATATTTGGTTCCCCCCTCTTTGTAAATATTTCGTTTTCTATGATCTTTCAATAATAATAATAATAAAAATTAAAGTACGGATCCCTTATAGTGTCCTACCCCCCCCCCCCCCCTTATGGGCAGCCCTGCCGACGTGACGTTTAGCTTATTAAGAGATAGGTATACATTTAATAAAATATTACTAGATTATTATTACAGATTTTTATAGAGGTTAGTTAAAAAATTAACACCATTTTACACATATGTACTAATTTATATAAAAGATCCATATATATTTTTCATTTATGAGAGTTTTGCTACTGGAAAGTGGATATGATATGTTTTTATATATAACAGGTTTATATTCAGATTTATATTCAAATTTATATTCATCAGTTTCAGATTTATATTCAGTAAACCGCACACTGCGCTAAATTTGTATATCATTCGATTTCTAAAACTTTTCTTTATATTAAATTAAAGGGGAAAAAAGCATTCCCAAATTGTCATTATTTCTTTTTCTGCATTATTACTTTCCCTATAATGCAAGGTAATGTATAGGGAAACAATTGGTGTCGTGTCGAAAATCGCAATTCGAGTTTTCGGCGTATCTACACGTTCTGAGACCTCTAGAACACGAAAACAACTATTTTTAGCATGACGTCTGTGTGTGGGTCTGTGTGTGTGTCGGTGTGTCTGTCTGTGCAATGTATGTATCCCTTCTAACTCGAAAACTAATTGATCAAATTTCATAAAATTTTACAGGTAAATCACATGTGGATGACCCTGGTGCTGATTAGATTTTGGTACGATGGGAAAACAGAACCTGCTTTTTATACAATATGGCCCTCAAAAATCGTCAAATTCCAAAATAAAAGACTACGTATATGCTCAAATGTATGAATAAAATGCTTGTTTTTTTAACTAATTTTCCACGATGAAAAGAATAAGACCAACCCCATTACACTAGGACTAACTGTTCTCGAGATATTTTAGTTTGTTCGTAATTTTCTACGCCGCCTTTGAAAATACGTGCTGTTACCAAATAAAAATGAAAATAGAATTAAATCGGTGACTGAAAAAACAATATTAGTCGAAAATCAGCCATTTTTAGATAAAAAAAAATCTGATGTGGGCACCACATGACTTTCCTTATATAATGCAATGAATTTACTACTTTTACAGTAAAAAAAATAGATTTTTCTTATAGTAGATACTTATACTCTTTCCATGATATTGAATTTTCGACAATTAGTCGTCATTTTTATCCATTTGGCGAGATTTTCGTTAATTTGGCAACATTTTAAAAAGTCGCAAAGTTGGCGATATTCCGCCTAATTCGTCGCCAAAATCTCGCCAAGCGTTATGGACGGAAAAATAAGTTATTCTTACACCGTATAAATAACTATTGGCATTCAAATACAAAAGTATTACTCAAAGTACCTTTTGTCGTGAATGGAACGAGTTAGATTCACGAGAATGATGTCACCCAATTCATCGCATGATATTATATATGAAAAGTGAACATATTTCTTAAGAGTTAATATTTTTTTTAATTTATGGGATTTTTTGATAAATTTATTTGAAAAATGTGCAATATCTCGAGAACGGTTCATGCTAGCGTTCTAAAGTTTATGTCAATAATTTTCTAAGGAAACATTACATAAGAAATATCTATTTTAGTAACTTTAATTAAGGTTTTGATTTTTTGATGATTTTTTCAAAATTTCCCTCGAAAATTTAGGGGGTTCTGAACATTCGATTACGTTTAAAAACAATAGGTTTCCAGTATTCACGGACTGTGAATTTTGTACCAAATTTCATTCGAATCACTCCATTCGTTCGTGAGATATCGTCTCCACAGACTCACTGACACACACACACACACACACACACACACACACACACACACACACACACACACACACACACATACACACACACATACACACACACACACATACACAAACACACACACAGTCATCACCTCAAAAATGTTTGATTCGTGATCAGAGATGTTTGAAACGTGCTCTCCCGTCGAAAACTCGAATTCGAATTTTCGACCCCGTCACAATACTTTCCTTATGCATTATGTATATAAGGAAAGTAAAAAGGATATATAAAAACTACTGAAAAATATTTTAAAAGTTTAGCGAATAATTTGGAACTGAAATGGCATAATAATTTGCAACTGCTAGGCATGATGTTGAATGAGTGGAAAAACAGTATCTGTCCTAGACCAGTACTGTTTATTAAAGGTGCAAAATCAGTGTAATTACGAATAATTATGCTTGTTATTTTGAGCAATTAAACTCAATTTAATGAATTATTAAAGTAAAAGAGAAAATGCATTTGAATCTGTAGAGAAAATTATGTGCTGCCCACATTAGATTTCTTTTTCATTACGCCTGATAATCCATCACTTTCAAATGTTTACATGCTATTTCTTAAGTCAACAAACTTTTGCTTCCAAGTAGAACTGGATTCAAAATGTATTAAGCATCATTTCTACTTCTTTCAAATTCAACCTCTCAAAAATCTCCAAAATGAGCTAGCTTATCTACCTTGATGTGTCTGAATATAAAATAAATTTTGAAGATGCTCCAAATTGTCTGAACTGTGTAAATCTTGAAAAAAAAAAATCTCGTTGATTACCGAATCAATAACTGCCGAAAACTCTTGTGTCAGTTTAACTCAGTAGGGTCCTGAAGTTTTCTAACGCCCCAAGCAAACTTTCATGAAAACCCCCACCTGAACAATAAATGTACTAAGACGTCACAAATACGAAAATCTGATGTGGGCATCGCATGACTTTTCCTGTAGAATGCAATGAATTTACTACTTTTACAGTAAAAAAAATAGGATTTTCTTATAGTAGATACTTATATCCTTTCCAAGATATTGAATTTTCGACAATGAGTCGTCATTTTCATTGATTTAGCGTCATTTTAATCCATTTGGCGAGATTTTTGTTAATTTGACAACATTTCAGAAAGTCCCCAAGTTGGCGACATTCCGCCAAATTCGTCGCCAAAATCTCGCCAAGCTTTACTGACGGAGAAATAAGTTATTCTTATAGCAGATTAATGACTATTGACGTTCAAATATCAAAGTATTACTCGAAGTATCATTTCTCATGAATGGAACGAGCTAGATCCACGAGAATGATGTCACCGAATTTATCGCATGGTATTACATATGCAAAGTGAACATGTTTCTCAATAGGAAATATATGTTTTTTTATTTTATATGACTTTTTGATAATTTTTTTGAAAAATGTGCAATATCTCGAGAACGGTTCATGTTAGCGTTCTAAAATTTATGTTAATCGTTTTCTAATGAAAAATTACATAAGAAATGTCTATTTCCGTAACTTTATTAGAGGGTTTGCTTTTTTGACGATTTTTTCAAAATTTCACTCGAAAATTTAGGGGGGTTCTGAACATTCGATTACGTTTAAAAACAATAGGCTTCCAGTGTTTACGGATTTGATTTTTGTACCAAATTTGGTTCGAATCGGTCCATTCGTTCGTCCGTTATCGTCTCCACAGACTTACTGACACACACACACACACACACAGACATCACTTCAAAAATGTTCGATTCGTGATCAGGGATGCTTAAAACGTGCTCTCCCGTCGAAAACTAGAATTCGAATTTTCGACCCCGTCACAATACTTTCCTTATACATTATGTATATAAGGAAAGTAAAAATTGTTAATCCGTAAACTTGATTACCAGACAATTTATTTATGCCGTTTTAACATGTTCAAAAATAAATACGAATTTATGACGGCCTTTACACCTGGGTTCTGGCATAGAATTTTGCGCCCCGGGCTACACAATATTTTCCGAATCTTTGTGTATGGTATAAAAATAGTTACAGGCCCGAAACTAGGGTTGTTCGGAAACTAATTTGTCTTTTTTTCTTCTTTTGATAAATATCAGCTTTTGGTGTTGTTTGAGCTCCATAGCTTGGACCATGATCTTTTGCGTTCAATGTTACTGTAAACAATATTTTTTCATCAATTTGTTATCAATCGTTTCAAAAATGGGTCATTTTAGTTACGTTTCAGAAGCAAATCACATATGTTGATACGTTGTATTAAAGGAATTCCTTTAAGTTCATGTGGAATCCAAACATCAGCCTTTTTTATTTTCCTTATATACATAATGTATAAGCAAAGTATTGTGACGGGGTCGAAAATTCGAATTCGAGTTTTCGACGGGAGAGCACGTTTCAACCATCCCTGATCACGAATCGAACATTTTTGAAGTGATGTCTGTGTGTGTGTGTGTCAGTGAGTCTGTGAAGACGATAACTGACGAACGAATGGATCGATTCGAACCAAATTTGGTACAAAAATCACAATCCGTAAACACTGGAAGCCTATTGTTTTTAAACGTAATCGAATGTTCAAAAACTCCCTAAATTTTCGAGTGAAATTTTGAAAAAATCGTCAAAAAAACAAAACCGCTAATAAAGTTATGCAAATAGACATTTCTTATTTAATTTTTCATTAGAAAACGATTGACATAAATTTTAGAACGCTAACATGAACCGTTCTCGAGATATTGCACATTTTTCAAGAAAATTATCAAAAAGTCATATAAAATAAAAAAAATATATTTCTTATTGAGAAACATGTTCACTTTTCATATGTAATACCATGCGATAAATTGGGTGACATCATTCTCGGGGATCTAGCTCGTTCCATTCATGAAAAAAGTTTCTTTGAGTAATAATTTTGTATTTGAGCGCCAATAGTCATTTATCTGTTGTAAGAGTAACTTATTTCTCCGTCCATAACGCTTGGCGAGATTTTGGCGACGAATTTGCGGAATGTCGCCAACTTGGCGACATTTTTAGTTGCTGCCAAATTAACAAAAATCTCGCCAAATGGATAAAAATGACGCTAAATCAATGAAAAATAAGACTAATTGAAGAAAATTCAATATCTTGGAAAGAATATAAGTATCTACTGTAAGAATAACATTTTTTTAACTGTAAAAGTAGTAAATTCATTGCATTATATAAGGAAAGTCATGTGTTGCCCACATCAGATTTTTTCGTAACCACGTTGTTTCAAATAGTCATTAATAATTGTTTGGGGAGAATAGGCTCTCAGTAAACTCACGTACAGTTATGTGACGACCAGTCTCAATCAGTGCTTTTTATCTGTCATCATTAATCTGAGTTCGATTGCCAGAATTTGGTGCACCTTGAACTGAAAAATCACCAGAACGAAATTTTGCAAACCGATTCTGTCATGCGCGTTCTGTTAGTGCATCATCTCCATACACAGCATACATATGCTTGTGTTCATCTGCAGCTCTTTTACTTTTACGGAAATAAAAAATCTGATGTGGGCAGCACATGACTTTCCCTGCAGACCTATATCCACGTTGTCTTTATTTTAATTAAATTAATTTCATTTTTAATTCAATTTTCGTTCTTATTTGGTAACCGGACTTATTTTCAAAGGTGGCGTAGAGAAAATACGAAAAGCTAAAATATCTCGAGAACGGCTAGTCCTAGTGTAATGGGGTTGCTCTTATTCTTTTCTTCGCTAAAAATTACGTATTAAACAAACATTTAATGGATATATTAGAGCACACGTAGTTCTTTAGTTTAGATTTTGACGATTTTTGTAAGCCATTTTGCAAAAAAAGGCAGGTTATTTTATTCCGAAGCATACCAAAATCTAATCAGCACCAAGGTGACCCACAAATGACTTATCTGCTGAATTTTGTGAAATTCGGTCCATTAGTTTTACAGTTAGAGTGGATACAAGCCTTTGCGGGCCATTTCGCAAAAATAGGCGGGTTTTTTTTTATCCCGAATCGCACCCAAAACTAATCAGCACCAGACTCGCTCACAAGTGACTTACCTACCAAATTTTGTGAAATTTGGTCCACTAGTTTTTTAGTTAGAGTGGATACAAAATCTGCACAGACAAACAGACAGACACACAGACACACAGACAGACAGACACACACACAGACGTCACGCAAAAAATAGCTTTTTCGTATTCTAGAGGTCTCGAAACGTTTTGATCAGTCAAAAACTCGACTTGCGATTTTCGGCATGATTCCAATACTTTCCCTATACATTACCATGTATTGCAGGGAAAGTAAAAAATCTGATGTGAGCAGCACATGACTTTCCCTGCAGACTTATATTAACGTTCTCTTTATTTTAATTTAATTTGTTGCACTTTTAATTCAATTTTCGTTCTGATTCGGTAACCGGGCTTATTTTCAAAGGTGGCGTAGGGAAAGTACGAAAAACTAAAATATCTCGAGAACGGCTAGTCCTAGTGTAATGGGGTTGGTCTTATTCTTTTCGTCGTTAAAAATTACGTATTAAATCAGCATTTAATGGATATATTTGAGTATACCCAGTTCTTTAGTTTATATTTGGACGATTTTTGCAGGCCATTTTGCAAAAAAAGGCAGGTCATTTTTTTCCGAATCGTACCAAAATCTAATCAGCACCAGGGTAACCCACAAGTGACTCATCTACCGAATTTTGTGAAATGCGGTCCATTAGTTTTTCAGTTAGAGTGGATACAAGTTTTTGCGGGCCATTTCGCAAAAAAAGGCGGGTTCTTTTATCCCGAATAGAACCCAAAACTAATCAGCACCAGACTCGCTCACAAGTAACTTACCTACCAAATTTTGTGAAATTCGGTCCATTAGTTTTTTAGTTAGAGTGGATACAAAATCTGCACAGACAGACAGACAGACACACAGACAGACACACAGACAGATACACAGACAGACAGACACACAGACACACACACAGACGTCAATCTAAAAATGGTTTTTTCGTATTCTAGAGGTCTCGAAACGTGTAGATCCGTCGAAAACTCGAGTTGCGATTTTCGGCATGATTCCAATACTTTCCCTATACATTACCATGTATTGCAGGGAAAGTAAAAAGCTCCCAATTTCAATATTAATTGATATTAATGATTAATTGATATTAATTGATATTAATGATTAATTGATATTAATTGATATTAGTGATATTAATTCCATGCCATAATACTTGTTCTGTGGATATTATACACTATTATTTCGCTGTGATAGAAGTAAAGTCATTGTATTATGCAGAGAGAGTAATGTGAGATTTTTGCGTATATCTTAAATGTCAAATTCGACATTTATCTTCCAGTTTTATTTTAAACACAAGAGTAGCAGCTGTTCTATACTAAAATTTCTTGGGAAACCCATTTAACCTTGATTTCTATATGATAAGGTGGAATGGATTTTTTCTGTGACAAAGCCATATTGCAAATGCTGTGTCACCGTCTGTAATTAAACTCTCATATTCTATTTTAAAAGATAAGATCATTTCAAGTTGTCAGCAACTAAGAGGATTTGGTAGTTGAAAGAAATAAAAATCTGATGTGGGCAGCACATGACTTTCCCTGCAGACTTATATTCACGTTCTCTTTATTTTTATTACATTTAATTCACTTTTAATTCAATATTCGTTCTCATTTGATAACTGGACTTCTTTTCAAAGGTGGCGTAGAGAAAATACGAAAAAACTAAAATATCTCGAGAACGACTAGTCCTAGTGTAATGGAGTTGGTCTTATTCTTTTCTTCGTTAAAAATATCGTATTAAACAAGCATTTTATGGATATATTTGAGCATATGTAGTTTTTTAACACTTTACAACAAAGTTGAAAAGTGTTTATGACTTTGTTCATTCTGTCTGTCTGTCTGTCTGTCTGTCTGTCTGTCTGTCTGTCCGTTAGCACGATAACTGCCGTAAAAATGAGTTTATCAGAATGAAATTTTAGTATGTTGTTCAGACGGTCTGTAGGACCTATAGGAATATAAATAAATAATATCACCCAATTAGTTTTTTATTGAACCCGGGTTGAAAAAATCAAATACATTGAACCCTATGGGACCTAATTTTTCAAACATTTTTTAAGTAAATTTAAAATTCACGAATTGCTTCGAAATTTTTAGGAAATATTCACATTATCCCATAGAATATATAAAAAAAAAATTCAGTAAAATATGTTAAGTAGTTTTTTAATTAAAAAAATTATTTAATATAGGGAAAAAAACAAATTCAATTAAATTCTGACTTTGGGATATCTTCCAGAAAGAAAAGAGAGATATATTATATAATAAATATCTCTCCATTTGTTTAAACGTTTTGCATATGGGAGTGGCTTCATATTTTAAAACAAATTTGGTAGATAACAATTTTTCATTTTTTTAAAATTTTATATAACTCTTCATGATAAATTTAATTGATGGCATTTTAAATGCACTTTCCTACGTCCTAGAGAGTTAAAATTTGGTACACAGCTTAAATTTGTTGAACATTTTATTCGACAAAAATTTGATGGATCTTTAAATATAGATCATACATTTTTTTCGAAATGGCCTGAAAATAATCCCCGTTCACTTCTATAAATCATTGGTGTAATATTGTTAAAAATTCTGATGTGGACAGCACATGTCTTTCTCTGCAGACTCATATTCGTTCTCTTTATTTATTCAATGATAATTTGAGTTTATCTGCACAACATAAGTATTTTAAATGACATTGAATTTACACGTTAAACTTAAATTTGGTTCTCATTTGATAACTAGACTTATTGTCAAAGGTGGCGTAGCGAAAACGCGAAAAAACTAGAATATCTCAAGAACGGCTAGTCCTAGAGTAATGGGGTTAGTCTTACTCTTTTTGTTGTCAAAAATCACATATAATATAGGAATTTAATTGATATAATTGAGCACACGTAGTCTTTTATTTTTATATATAACGATTTTTGCTGGCCATTTCGCAAAAATAGCCCGTTCCTTTTTCCCGAATCGTAGTAGAATAACCTACAAATGATTTATATACAAAATTTTGTTAAATTTGGTATATAAATCACTTGTAGGTTATTGAAATATTATACTCCAAATTCTGTTAAATTTGGTTCATTAGTTTTTAGCTAGAGTGGATAAAGGCAATTTCTGCGGCCATTTCGCAAAGAAGGCAGATTCTTTTATTACGAATCGTACTATAATCTAATGAACATCAGGATTTCCCACAAAAAACATACCTACCAAATTGTATGAAATTCGGTCCATTAGTTTTTCAATTAGAGTGGATGTAATATCCACACAGACACACAGAAACATACACAGATACACCCTTACACACACAGACGTCTTCCTAAAAGTAGTTTTTTCGTGTTCTAGAAGTCCCAAAACGTGTAGATACTTTGAAAATTCGAGTTCCGATCTTCGGCACGATTCCAATACTTTGAGTACATACACATACACATATATATTATCTGTGTATTATCTGTGTATCTAAATTCCGTGCCTATGCAATTACAATAGTTGTGATTTTAAATGATCCCTAAACTTTTATTATTTCTTCAAGGAAGCCTAATTTTAACATATGCAGAATGCAAATATCTCAAGCGATTGTAAGATGAATTACATAAGAATTGCTGAATTTTTTTCACACAAAATTATTTAGCTCTGGAGTCTGGAATACAAGTTATATGAATGAAATATTCATTGATTTTGCATAAAGAATCAGATGATTTATATTTTGATACAGTTTTAAATATTTAAGTATAATAAATTACTGTAGTACTGTGATAATGTAAAATATATTACCACTGAATGAATCACATTTTAGAAATTTTTAAATGAAATTACATTTCAGTTGGAAAGTGTTTCATAATCAATGCTTATGCATGATTGATCTTTCTTGTTATTTTAGATTTTGGCGATTTTTGCGGGCCATTTTGCAAAAAAAGGCAGGTTATTTTTTTCCAAATCATACCAAAATCTAATCCGCACCAGAGTGTCCCACAAGACAGACACACAGACAGACAGGCAGACACACAGACACACAGACAGACAGGCAGACACACAGACAGACAGGCAGACACACAGACACACACACAGACGTCACGCTAAAAATGGTGTTTTCTAGAGGTCTCGAAACGTGTAGATCCGTCGAAAACTCGAATTGCGATTTTCGACATGATTCCAATACTTTTCCTATACATTACCATGTATTGCAGGGAAAGTAAAAATCTGATGTGCGCAGCACGTGACTTTCCTTGCAGACTCAAAATTCATATTTTTTCTTTATTTCTAATCAGCCCCAGAATATCCCTAATCAGCCCCAGAATAAAATCTAATCAGCCCCAGAATATCCCACAAGTAACTTATCTACCAAATATTGGGAAATTTGGTCAATTAGTATTTTAGCTAGAGTGGATACATGAAACTTATACAGGCTATTTCGCAAAAAAAGGCGGGTTCTGTGTTTACGAATCGTACCAAAAACTAATCAGCACCAGAATCACACACAAGTGACTTACTTACCAAATTTTTTTAAATTCGGTCCATTAGTTTTTGAGTTAGAGTGGATACATACATTGCATAGACAGACACACACACACAGAAGTCACGCTAAAAATAGTTTTTTCGTATTCTAGAGATCTCGAAACGTGTAGATCCGTCGAAAATTCGAGTTGCGATTTTCGGCATGATTCCAATACTTTCCCTATGCATTACCATGTATTGCAGGGGAAGTAAAAATTAAAATGTGACGAAAATGTTGATTTTTATCTGTTATTCTTCAAGATAAAGTGCCTGCATAAACATTCCGCGATTTTGATAAGTTTTATTTAAAACGCGCGCTGATGTGTCAGTTGCCTTAATGTATTCTCAAAAAATCTGATGTGGGCAACACATGACTTTCCTTATATAATGCAATGAATTTATTACTTTTACAGTTACAAAAAATGTTATTCTTATAGTAGATACTTATATTATTTCCAAGATATTGAATTTTCTTCAATTAGTCGTCATTTTCATTAATTTAGCGTCATTTCTATCAATTTGGCGAGATTTTTTGTTAATTTGGCAACAATTTAAAATGTCGCCAAGTTGGCGACATTCCGCCATATTCGTCGCCAAAATCTCGCCAAGCGTTATGGGCGGAGAAATAAGTTATTCTTACAGCAGATAAATGACTATTAGCGTTCAAATACAAAACTATTATTCAAAGTATCTTTTTTCATGAATGAAACGAGCTAGATCCACGAGAATGATGTCACCCAAGTTATCGCATGGTATTACATATGAAAAGTGAACATGTTTCTCAATAGGAAATATTTTTTTTTATTTTATATGACTTTTTGATAATTTTTTTGAAAAATGTGCAATATCTCGAGAACGGTTCATGTTAGCGTTCTAAAATTTATGTCAATCGTTTTCTAATGAAAAACTACATAAGAAATGTCTATTTGCGTAACTTTATTAGCGGTTTTGATTTTTTGACGATTTTTTCAAAATTTCACTCGAAAATTTAGGGGGGTTCTGACCATTCGATTGCGTGTAAAAGCAATAGGCTTCCAGTGTTTACGGATTGTGATTTTTGTTCCTTCGAATCGATCCATTCGTTCGTCAGTTATCGTCTCCACAGACTCACTGACACACACACATACTTTCACACACACACACACACACACACACACTGACATCACTTCAAAAATGTTTGATTCGTGATCAGGGATGCTTGAAACGTGCTCTCCCGTCCAAAACTCCAATTCGAATTTTCGACCCCGTCACAATACTTTCCTTATACACTATGTATATAAGGAAAGTAAAAATTGTTTCAAATAACGTTAAAATTTTCTGCGCGCTACAACAGCTACCTTACAGAAAAACCGAAAGAGTTTCCGGGCAACCCAAAGATATTTTTTTATCTCTCAAGTACAATCATCCGAATACATCTTTTGCAATCATCTTGTTACAATCATTCTAATACGCCATTTTAATCTCAATTAGTTTTTTTAATCCCAGTGGATTTTCCGGCTCTGATTATATAGCCATAGCTTATCTATCTAATATCTAAAGGTCCATAGTTATAACTCAGAGAAAAAAGAAAAGGAATACTGGTATAAATGCTTTTAGGCTGAGGTCTATTAAGTTGCCCTGAACTCTATTAAGTGGTCTATTAAGTTGCCTTGAACTCTATTAAGTGGTCTATTAAGTTGCCTTGAACTCTATTAAGCTGTCGCAACTACAGAGCCTACATTAACAACACCGAATTCCACTGTGAGGGTAATGGTATCACGATGATCTCAATTTGCTTAACTATAATCCGAAAAAATCTGATGTGCGCAAGCAGCACATGACTTTTCCTGCAGATTCAAATTCATTTTGCAATTTTTTTTTATTTCATTATGCATTCAATTGAGTTTCATTGAAGAAAATAATATGGATAATTTTCTGACATTATATCCAATTCGTTTTCTTATTGCATCTTCGTTTCGTTTGGCAATTTAATTCACTTTAAATTCTTCAGGTCCTTAAAATTCCAAAAACTACAATATCTCGAGAACGGTTTATCCGACGGTCATGGGGTCAGATTTATTCGCTTAGTTGTCAAATTTTACATGTAGAATAAGTACTTAATTAAAATATTTCATCAATTTTAGTCATTTTTTTCAGAGTTTCACTATCTTGCACGTGTAGTATTTTATTTTAGATCGATATATTAGATTTGCGGGTCATTTCGAAAAAAAAAGGGGAGATTCTTTTTTTCCGAATCGTATCAAAATCTAACCAGCATTATAGTATCCTACGAGTGACTTATCTACCAAATTTTGTGTAATTTGATCAATTAGTTTGTCAGATACAGTGGATACATACAATTTTTGCGGGCCATTTCGCAATAAAGGCAGGTTCATTTATCCCGAATTGTACCAAGATCTAATCAGCACCAGAGTCGCCCACAAGTGACTTATCTACCAAATTTTATGAAATTTAGTCGATTAGTTGAGTTACAGTAGATATATTCAATTTTTGAGAGTCATTTCGTAAAAAAAATGCAGGTTCTTCTCTTTCGAATCGTATCAAAATCTAATCAGCACCAGGGTGAACCACAAGTGACTTATCTACCAAATTTTGTAAAATTTGATCCATTTGTTTTTCAGTTAGAGTGGATACAGGTAATTTTTGCGGGTCATTTCGCAAAAAGAGGCGGGTTGTTTTATCTCGAATCGTACCCCAAACTAATCAGCACCAGGGTCACACATATGACTTACCTACCAAATTTTATGAAATTCGGTGCATTAATTTTTGAGTTAGAATGGATACATTCATTGCACAGACACCCACACAGACAGAGAGACACACAGACGTCACGCTAAAAATAGTTTCTTCGTATTCTAGAGGTCTCGAAACGTGTAGATCCGCCGAAAACTCGAGTTGCGATTTTCGGCATGATTCCAATACCTTCCCTATACACTGCCATTTATTGCTGGGAAAGTAAAAAATCTGATGTGGACAGCACATGACTTTCCCTGCAGACATATCCACGTTCTCTTTATTTTAATTAAATGTAATTCATTTTTAATTCAATTTTCGTTCCCATTTGGTAGCTGGATTTATTTTCAAAGGTGGCGTAGCGAAAATACAAAAAAATCTAAAATATCTCAAGAAAGGCTAGTCCTAGTGTAATGGGGTTGGTCTTATTCTTTACTTAGTTAAAAATTACATATAAAACCAGCATTTAATGGATATATTTCAGCATATGTAGTTTTTAATTTAAATTTTCACGATTTTTGCGGACCATTTCACAAAAAAAGGCAGGTTATTTTCTTCCGAATCGTACCAAAATCTAATCAGCACCAGAGTGTCCCGCAAGTAACTTATCTAACAAATATTGTGAAATTTGGTCAATTAGTATTTTAGCTAGTGTGGATACATGAAAGTTTTGTCGGCCTTTTCGTAAAAAAAGGCGAGTTCTTCTTTCACGAATAGTACCAAATTCTAATCAGCACTAGAGTATCCAACAAATAACTTATCTACTAAATTTTGTGAAATTTGGTCAGTTAGTATTTTAGCTAGAGCGGATAAATGAAATTATTACGGGCCATTTCACAAAAAAAGGCGGGTTCTGTTTTTACGAATCGTACCAAAAACTAATCAGCACAAGGGTCGCACCCAAGTGACTTACCTACTAAATTTTATGAAATTCGGTCCATTAGTTTTTGAGTTAGAGTGGATACATACATTGCACAGACATACAGACAGACAGACAGACAGACAAACAGACACACAGACGTCACGCTAAAAATAGTTTCTTCGTATTATAGAAGTCTCGAAACGTGTAGATCCGTCGAAAACTCGAGTTGCGATTTACGTCAGGATTCCAATACTTTCCCTATACGTTACCATGTATTGCTGAGACAGTACAAAAGTTGGTAGCCAAAGCGTTGTAAGATAACTGAAAATGACTAATGATAAAATGTAGAATGGTATAGGATACAATAAAACGTTGAATTAGCTGTGATGCACTGATAAACCTTTAAAAAAAATGCCAAAAAAGCCCAATAAAAATAATATACAAAATTTTGAGGCTACAAGCGGTCGCTTAAGCTGCTTGGCCCTTGGTTTAATTTGTTCTGGTTTATCATGCGATTCTAGATCAGCGAATAATTTGTTTAAGTTTGGAAAATATATAAAACTGTTGGTAAAATGTTATGATTAAATATTTGTAATTTAGCACCAAATTCTTAGATTACATCATACATGACAATAACTGTCTTATTAACACCTTGCAATTTAACATTTTATTTACTTAAATGCAAGCACAAATCTGTAAAGAACAATAATGTAATCCATTAATTGTTTAACATCCATTAATTGCTAATATTGCTCCCACCATCAAAGTTTACGCGCTCCATGCGCTACTCCTATCCAAGTATACACGACTGCCATGCATGTGAAACAACTGCGGGCATCAGCTCCCGCCGGTCCTCCTATCCGCTCCCATTATCATTACTGACGCATGTGAGCTATACATCCCACCCATTCATTATTACTTTTCCTGCAATACATGGTAATATATAAGGAAAGTATTGGAATCATGACGAAAATCGCTCGGGTTTACGACGGATCTACTCCTTTCGAGACCTCTCGAATACAAAAAAATTATTTTTAGCGCGGCGTCTGTGTGTGTGTCTGTGTGTGTCTGTCTGTCTATCTGTGCAGATTTTGTATCCACTCTAACTACAAAATTAATGGACCGAATTTCATAAAATTTGGTACATAAGTCACTTGTGGCCGAATCTGGTGCTGATTTGTTTTGGATACAATTCGGAGATAAAAGAACCCGCCCTTTTTTTTTTGCGAAATGGCCCGCAAAATCCTGTATCCACTCTAGCTGAAAAACTAATGGGTCGAAATTTTGCAAAATTCGGTAGATAAGTCGCTTGTGGGTCACCCTGGTGCTGATTAGATTTTGATACGATTCGGAAAAAAATAACATACACTTTTTTGCTAAATGGCCCGCAAAAATCGTCAAAATCTAAAATAAAAAACTACGTATGCTCAAATATATCCATTAAATGATTGTTTTATACGTAATTTTTAACGAAGAAAAGATTAAGACCAACCCCATTACACTAGGACTAGCCGTTCTCGATACATTTTAGTTTTTACGTATTTTCTCTACGCCACCTTTGAAAATAAGTCCAGTTACCAAATGAGAACGAAAATTAAATTAAAAGTGAAATAAATTTAATTAAAATAACGAGAACGTGAATATAAATTTGCAGGGAAAGTCATGTGCTGCCCACATCAGATTTTTACTATTACTTATACGACTCCCTATCAAAATATGCATTCTATACTATCCCCCAACATAACGCGATTAATGTACGCTCCCCTAGACCCTCTTCCAAACGAGTTTATAAAGGTTGTACCTCACAATTTCTATTTCAAGTTTTCAATTTCTGGTTATACCATGAGCTAACCATCTCTAACTGCATGTGTCATACAATACAGTTCCAACTAATCTATCTTAATCGCATTATTTAAAACATAAATTTGAAGATATTAATTGCATTGCTTAAAACATGAATTTGAAGAAATCAAGTCACTCTAACTCCATGGTTCTGAATTTTTAAATTGGGATGACTTCTCAATGTTAACTTTCCTATTCAGCTGAACCATTGAGGTGTGCTTTCATTTAGAACTCTATAAGCTGAATACAATTTCCCTTTTAGTCTCATGATCATGCGCTTCCATCATGTTGTGGCAACGCCTTCGGCTTGAGATTATAACCATAGAAAATAGAAATAAAAGCCAAACGTTGAGAGGCTATTTCTCCAGATCCAAGATTTAATTTGAAAAACGGATTTCAGATTTGTATTTAGTTTAGTCGAATTAGTATGCATGAGTTTTTTCAGCCCTCGGAGTTGTATTTGGTGCTTTGACATACTGATACTGCCGTTTTAGAGATGTGATTGTTGTTGTTGAGACCCAGACCTACCAGAAAGGTGTAAGGTAACTGTTTGGACGGCCGGGAAGTGCCATCCAATTTGGACCGGAACCCAGTGGGGGAGGCATCCACAGGGACCGTACCCTCCTTCCCCTACCACCAACCTCTCGGAAGGACTTACGGACCCACATGTTTAACGTGATCGTACTCCGCGTGAACACGGAGGCAGTTTTGGCAGCGGCTGGGATCGAACCCGGGCCTACCGAGTGCAACTCCAGCGCGCTAACCAATGGGCTACCGCGCCCCAGAGATGTGATTGTGTTAAACAAAATAAGTTCATCAATTTATAATTTCGATGAAGTAGTACTTAAATACGGCATGACCTTAATCTAAGGGGTGTTCTCAGAAAAGCTCTAATCGAAGAGGTGTTCTAAGAGGTATTCCGCTTATATGTGAACGATATTCTGCAGTGAATTGTTTTACCAATGCTGTCAAGCCGCCCAGGTTCTATTTACCAACAAAACAACGCTCGACCACATACTGTACAACTTTCTCATCAATGTCTTCGAGGATTTAATGTCTTCCCATAGCCATCCATGTCCCCCAGACCTATCACCAATATAACACATCTGGGATATGATGCACTGAATTTGCAATCTTCTCAGAATACCACTGAAATATCTAACCAGTTGCAAAATTTTTGGCAAAATCTTCCGCAGAGGAACATAAGCAGCTTAACTGACTCTACACCGCACCAAATATCAGCTTGTATAGCTGCATGGGGGAGAATTTACCACTTACTAAAATGTCATCTTCCTGTCGTCATCATTTCTTAAAAGTGCTTTGTTCCCAAAATCTAATCATTTGCATATCTCCTCAAATGATACATGCATGCCGAGCTTCGCGGCTGTAGCTTAATTATATATATATATATATATATATATATATATATATATATATATATATATATATATATATATATATATATATATATGTATGTATATATATTTGCAACAAAGTGTATTATTATTATTATTCCCAAATTTTCAACTTTTAAGTTTACTTTTCCCAACTTTTCAATTTTCAAAGCTAGACCATAAGATAAAATCAATATAGATAATTGATATAGTTATTATTTTAGGGAATGTCACTCATAAGTAAAAAATCGTTGAATGAAGGCAAATCGAAATTGAATGAAGGCGAATCGTTGAATGAAGGCAAAACTCCAGATTTATTGAGCTAGAGACTTGGAATTTGGTACAAAGGTTGATCATATGATAAAATTAACATGGATAATTGTGGTTTGCAAATATACAGTGAACCTGGAATATAACGCGTTTTGGGCTACAGCAAACCATCCGCTTTATCAGGACAGCCACGCCATAAATATAGGACCGCTACTTTGATGCTCAACTTTAAAGGTTAATAGATGGTTGTCTGTTTTATTACGTTCTAAATGTATATTCTTTAGTTCTATATTTAGTTGTTTGTTAAACAAAGACGTTTATAAGATGCAAAAATCAGTGTTATACAGATTTTAATTCATTGTTTTAGTAGAAAAACTGCAATATAGCAGATGCACACACATTACTATTATACTACTACAATATAGCATAGGCACACTGTTAAGTAGTTGTTGTTGAAACCCAGACCGTCCGACCTACCAGAAAGGTGTAAGGTAACTGTTTGGACGGTCGGGAAGTGCCACCCAATTTAGACCGGAACCCAGTGGGGGAGGCATCCACAGGGACCGTACCCTCCTTCCCCTACCACCAACCTCTCGGAAGGACTTTCGGACCCACATGTTTAACGTGATCGTACTCCGCATGAACACGGCGGCAGTTTTGGCAGCGGCTGGAATCGAACCCGGGCCTACCGAGTGCAACTCCAGCGCGCTAACCAGTGGGCTACCGCGCCACACTATTAAGTAGTGAAAGCCCCAGGCCGTCCGGCTCGTCCAGAGGACTTAGAGCAGCGAGATGGACGACCGGACACTATTAAGTAGTGGTGAACTTGAATGATTTTCAGTCATTATGGTGAATCAGAAACCATAAAGACGTTCTTTTTACGTTGTTCATATGGAGCTATTTTGTTAATAGTGTTACAAACACGTAAAATGCTTTCACTGGAGACTCGTTTGAGAACCAGAAGGGAAAAACACCTTTATAAGCAGCCATTCCTATCACGTCAATGTAGAGTTTCCATATTTGAACACTCGGGTAAGGTTTTCCAAATTTGGCGATTTATTGCCAATTTGGCGACTTTTTGAAGATACTAGACCTTTCTCAGCTCGTGTACCTGGCAGTTGTTTAGTGATCTTATGAGATTGTTAGATAGTAATTGAACAATTTGCTGTATATTGTTCCTGTTTACACTTCTACGTGTTAGTTATATAGTTATTTGAACTCATTCATATATACTGAGAGTATATCCACTATTTCAGACGATACGTAGCCAACGGCCCTACCGTGCTGAAAATACCGGTTCTCGTTAGATCACCGAAGTCAAGCAGCATCGGGCGCGGTTAGTACTTGGGTGGGTGACCACCTGGGAACACCGCGTGCTGTTGGCATATTTCGGACGCGGTAGCCCGGTTGTTTGCGCGCTAGATTTGCACACTGCTACAACTGCCGCCGTGTTCATTCGGAGTACGATCACGTTAAACATATGGGTCCGTAAGTCCTTCCGAGAGGTTGGTGGTAGGGGAAGGAGGGTACAGTCCCTGTGGATGCCTCCCCCACTGGGTTCCGGTCTAAATTAGGTGGAACTTCCCGGCCGTCCAAACGGTTACTTTACACCTTTCTGGTAGGTCGGACGGTCTGGGTCTCAACAACAACAACAACTATTTCAGAGGATACGTCGCAACAAGTTGACGTCAGAAGAGGCATTTCTGGAAATTTGACAAGCGTATACGATAGTGTCTAAAAAAGCGATGGAAGAACGGTTGACAGAGATGATTGCTTTGATTAAAGCCATAAAAAACGGACAAGAAGCTATGCAAGCCAGGGAAGAAAAGATTAAAGTTGGACAAAACGAGATGAAAGCCAGACAAGAAGCGATGAAAATCGTACAAGAAGCGATGAAAATCGGACAAGAAGCGATGAAAATCGGACAGGAAGCTATAAAAATCGGACAGGAAACGATAAAAATCGAACAAGAAGCGATGAAAATCGGAGAAGAAGCGATGAAAATCGGACAAGAAGCGATGAAAATCAGACAAGAAGCTACAAAAGAAGTGATGAAACAAGCGATTGAAGCCCTAAAAGACGATATTAAAGAAAAAATGAAAGCAAGATAAGCCAAAATGAAGGAATAAATTAAATCCGAGATAAAAGAAGAGAATTAAATCCGTTCAAACCGAAATGAAAAAAGAAATTAAAACTATTATTACGAACATGTAAAATGCATTGGAGGCTTTTTTAAGAATCAGAAATGAAAAATACCTTTACAGGTAGCCATACCTATTACACCAATTTAGGATAATCCTGTTTGAACACTTGAGACAGGGTTGCCCCGACCTTTAACCAGACTTGAATCCCATCCAGCATGTATGGGACATACTTGGGAGACGTTTAAGTTCTCTCCATGACCCTCCCGGAACCTTTATGAGTTAAGAACATGTCTACTCCGTGAATGGACACAGATTCCCCAAACCGCCATAGATGATCTTATTCTTTGCATGAATCAACGCTGTCGGCCATGTATTTACAGCAGAGGTCATCACATTCCGTATTGACAAACCTCCACCAATGAACTGTTTTTTCCGCCCTAAATCATATATGTTTTTGTTTATCTCTATTATTTAATTACTAGAAGGTATGCCCGTCATATAAAGGAATTCAAAATTTGCAAAATATTACCTCCCATTTGGCGTCATTTTTATCAATTTGGCAACATTTGTGACATCCCGCCAAATTCTTTGCCAAATTTTTTGTCAAGCTTCACGGACAGAAAAACAGAGAAATGGCTTTTTCTTATAGTAGATTCTTATATTCTTTCCAAGATATTGAATTTTCATCGATTTGCTGAAATTTTCGTTAATTCTTGTGATATTTTGCTCAATTTTCAGACATTTTAAAAAAATCGCCAAAATTGTCGCCAAGTGGGACAGTTGGACTGACAGACAAACGCAGCTGAAACATCATCACAAGACTCTCCCCTTTCAAAACACAATTAATTTATTAATTTCGCGTCATTTTAATCAATTTGGCGTCTTTTTTATCTATTTGGCAACATTTTCGTCAATTTCGCAACATTTAAAAAAGTCACTAAATTGGTGATATTTAGCCAAATTCGTCGCCAAAATTTTCGCCAAGCGTTACCCAGAGATAGGGAGACAGATAAAATAAGGTGTTTATATTATTTAATTAATTAAATTTTCTTGTATTTTAACATACTAATGTCTTTTGTTATACACCATGATCTGTGAACATTTCAATGAATTCGAATGAATACTTTTATTTTCATTCCCTTTTTAACACTTTACAACATAGTTGAAAAGTGTTTATGACTTTGTTCATTCTGTCTGTCTGTTTGTTTGTCCGTTCTCACGATAACTGCCGTAAAAGTGGCTTTATCAAAATGAAATTTCAGAATGTTATTCAGACGGTCTGTGAGACTTTAGGAATATAAATGAATAATATCACCCAATATGTTTTGAACTGAACCTGGGTTGAAAAAATGAAATACATTGAACCCTATGGGACCTAATTTTTCAAACATTTTTTATGCGAATTTAAAATTCAAATATTGCTTCGAAACTTTTAGGAAATATTCATATTATCCTATAAAAATATGAAAAAAAAATTCAGTAAAATATATTCGGTAGTTTTTAAGTAAACAATTACATCCATATTATATAAAGAGATCACGTGACCCACTTCAAAATAAAATATGTCATGCATTTTGTGCCAAAATCGCGATTTTTAAAGTTCTTTTAATTCATATTTTGTGTTGTATCCGTCCTAAAACTGCTTTATTTTTGTTTAAATTCTGTGCGTCTACATCCTGACACAACGCAATTACAATATATTTAAGTTTAAATGATCATCAAACTTTAATTATTTCTGCAAGGAAGCCTAGTTTTCCCTTATGGAGGATAAAAACATTAAAAGATGTAGAATGAGTTGTATAAGAATTGCTGCATTTCTTTAATGCAAAATAATTTAGCTCATGGAGACTGCAATATAGCTGATATGAATAAAACATTCATTGATTTTACAAAGAGAAGAAACGGACGTTTTTTTCGATGAAGTTTTAAGCATAGAGTTAAATTACTTGAACCTCCATGGTTTTAAGTTTTTAAATAAAATAAATTACTATAGTATTGTGATGAATGAAATAAATGGAAAAAATTAATGAATGTGAATGCTGCTTTTATACAGAAAGCCAGGCGATTTATATTTCGATGACGTCATTTGAATGGAGTTCATTTGTTTTCGAGATGAAGTTTTCAAATATAATAAATTATTGTAGTATTATGATAATTTTAAAAATATTTCCGAGGAATGTATTGCATTTTAGAGATGTTTAAACTAGGCAATTTATATTTCAATGCCGTCGTTTGAATAAAGTTCATTTTTTTCGATGAAGTTTTAAGTTTTCAAATATAATAAATTAATGTAGTATTGTGATAATTTCAAAAATATTACCAAGGAATGTATCGCATTTTAGAGGTGTTTATATAAAATTGCATTGTAGTTGGAAAGTGTTTCATAATCAATGCTTTATGCATGATTGATCTTTCTTTTTTTTTTCACTTTGTTGCTTAACTTTTGGACATGAGTGTATATAAAATATTATAAAAAAAAACATTTTAAGTTACACTGTTTTAGTAAAATGTACTGAAAGTAAAAAATAAATTTTAGCTATCACAACATTCTTGGTCATATGCGACTAAATTTGGTACATATGAAATTTGGTACATAGCTCAGTCCAGTGGAACACTTTAATCTATTAAAATTTGGCGAATCCTCAAAAAATGGAACCGGTATTTTTTCTTTTTTCATTTTTTTTTTTTGGGGGGGGGGGGATGAATGGATCGCTAAAAATCTTCTTTGCTTTACATAATCCCATTGTTACAGGATAGTTAAAAGGAATTCAATATGCGGCCTCACTTCTATATATATATGTATTAGCAGCATACCCGTTCTTCGTACGGAGTATATAATATAAAGAAACTTATAATTTGCAATCATGTGCAAATTATGTGAAAATATTGAATTTATTGCTCCTAAAGAGAAGTTTAAGAATATCTATTCTCACTATGCAAAATTATCTTCACGGGCAGATCTGAAGAATAAAACATTCTGGCCCCTTTTGTAATCAAATTTACAAAAAAAAAAAAGGAAGTGAATCAATATATGCAATCCCGTACTACTTATATTGTTGCAGATTAGAAAATGTGTCAGTGTGTTAATAGAAGATTACCCGTATTACAATATGAGTCTCAGAAATATTTGCCAAAATAAAAAAGATGACGTAATAAATTGAAAATATCAATAATCTCCGTACTCTTTATACCAGAAGGTCGTAATTGATTCCAATATATGCCAATATATATCAAAAAATATGCCAATATACCTGTACTACTTATATTCTCGTAGATTAGAAGATATATCCGTGTATTTGTAGAAGATTACTCGTACAACGCACAATATATGAGTTTAAACAATTTTTGTCGTAATAAAACAATTGCATAATAACTTGAAAATATCAATAATCCCTGAATCAATAATCCCCGAAAATATCAATAATAATAACGTTTAAACCTGAAGACCGTAAATGAAATTATCCAGTCAAAAATGCTATAAGAAAAATCAAATCGATTTTATCTAAAATATATTTTTATATCCATTTATTTATTATTCAAATCGAAAAAGTAATAATTAAAATTAACTGACAGATTTAATTTAATTGCGTTTCTGAGCAATATGATATGCGATAGAATCTTTCTCACAAACTGCGAAATTAAATAACCATTTTGATTTCTTTATACTGTTCATTGTTCAGTAAAAGCTTGTGAAATATAAACCATGGAGATAGATTTCCCATTTAAATCATGTTTCAAACAATTCATGTTTCCAGAAAGTAACTAAATAGCGCAAAAAATCTCCCATCGAACTCGGATATAAAATTTTAATTCACTTTCAAACGATTTTCAAGCTTTTCGTTTGGATAAACCACGGAGTTAGAGAGTAGAACTCCTAGGAAAAAGTTTCGTTTTTCATTAATATCTAAATAATCCCTGGTCTTAAATACTCGAAACTTGGGCTAAATTTATGGGAGGCTATTTCCAGGCTACCCAAAAAATGTCATCAAATCCGGTTCAGCCGTTCTTCCGTGATGACGGAACAAACAGACAGACAGACATATTTTCAATTTTATTTATATAGATTTAATCATATTGTTGTCAGATAATTAAAAATACGTTCAATATGAGGCTTCCGACACACACACACACACACACACACACACATATATATATATATATATATATATATATATATATGTGTGTGTGTGTGTGTGTGTATATATATATATATATATAATTGTAGAATTTTTATTCGCTTGCATTATACCAGAGATTGATCATTTATTGAAATTGTTCTGTATAGCAAAAATGAAAATAAGATGGTCTGAAGTGAATATTTGATATCAATAAAGACTATACGTCAAGCTTGTGAAGATGATAACAAGAACATTATAAATAAAATATTATAAATAAAAAAGGTACTAAATTGGTATAAAATACCCCTTTTTACCTGTTCTATATATAAGTTAAGGAATTGAAAAAAAATGACATGTGGTAAAGATTGGTTATTATAATCCCTTAACTACACCCCTAGATTACATTTTTATTTGTTTGATAAATCATATATGTAATATAGGTACTTAAGGTACTAATCCCCTTGTTCTTTGCATAAACATACAAGAATAGTGTATAAGAAGAAAAGTTGCAAAACAGAAAAAAATTCTTTTGTACTTGAAGCTAGGCCTTCCTGGCTCCCAAAAGATTTTTTTTGAAAATGAATAAATTGAAAAAAGTGAAAAGATTTTCCGAAACCCTGTACGTTATCAAGGACAATACCTGGTTCGTTAATGCTGAATCCACGTTTCTACTGTAAATTGCATTACAGAAATAATGCACATGGCCCGACGTAAAAGAAAGTAGACAAGAAAGATCAATCATGCTTAAAGCATTGATTATGAAACACTTTCCAACAAATAAACAGAGAAATCTGCCAATAAAACAGTGTAATAATGATATTAAGAAAATATATGTCTCTTGTAATTACAAATGAAAAATAAAGTATTCTATTATTTAAGCGTATTCATTCTGGACAGCCTCGGTTTTAGGGTATCAAGTAAATAGTGTTTTTCACGAAGTCACAGTCTTCTTGCTTTACTAATGAAATCATAAGCTATCGTAGTTAGTATCTTTATTTAATGTCATACTCACTAATTGGACCCGATGTCGCAGTTTTTTTTGCCAGTGGGATTCTTCACAGCGTGCTGTTTGCTTCAAAAAACCTTCAACTACTAATTAAATCCATGAATTTGTGAAACTGGTTGTGATATGACTATACTTTCCTTTTTCTTCTTCAGTGGCCTGACAGCCCAGGATGGGCCCTTGCCTTCCGCCTATACTTTTCAGTTGACTTATTTAAGTTTCCTTACAGCACTTTGAATATTTGTAAAGATAAATTTCCGATGGGGATCCAAAATTCAGTTTTGCATTTTTAACACTTTATAACAAAGTTGAAAAGTGTTTATGACTTTGTTCATTCTGTCTGTATGTCTGTCCGTTAGCACGATAACTGCCGTAAAAATGACTTAATCAAAATGAAATTTTAGTATGTTGTTTAGACGGTCTGTAGGACCTATGGGAATATAAATGAATAATATCACCCAATTAGTTTTGGATTGAACCCGGGTTGAAAAAATGAAATACATTGAGCCCTATGGGACCTAATTTTTCAAACATTTTTTAAGCGGATTTAAAATTCACAAATTGCTTCGAAAATTTTAGGTAATGTTCAAATTGTTCCATAAAATATATAAAAAAAAAAATTCAGCGAAATATATTCAGTAGTTTTTAAATAAAAATTAAAATATTAATAAAACCTCTTATATGAAGCGATCACGTGACCATGAAATGAACATATCACATGACCTACTTCAAAATGATATATTGCATCCATCTTGTCTCAAAATAGGGATTTTTAAAGTTCTTCTTAATTCATATTGAGTGTTGTATCCGTCCTAAAACTACTTTATTTTTGCTTAAATTCTATGCATCTACATACTGAAACAACGCAATTACAATATATTTCAGTTTAAATGCTCATCAAAATTTGATTATTTCTACAACGAAGCCTATTTTTCACCTATGTAAAATGTAAACAGCAAAATATGTAGAATGAGTAGTATTACAATTGCTGTATTTCTTTAACACAAAATCATTTAGTTCATGGAGTCTGCATAGATGATATGAATGAAATATACATTGATTTTAAAAAGAGAAGGACGATTTTTTTTCGATGAAGTTTTAATCATAGAGTTTAATTACTTGTAGCTCCATGGTCTTAATTTTTAAATAAAATAAATTATTGTAGTATTGTGATGAATGACGTGAATGGGAAATTATTTATGAATGAAATGTTGCTTTTATAGAGAGAGTTAGGCGTGTTATTTTTTCTATGACGTCATTTGAATGAATTTCAGTTGTTTTCGATGAAGTTTTCAAATATAATAAATTATCGTAGTATTATGATAATTCTAAAATTATTACCGAGGAATATATCACATTTTAGAGATGTTTAAACCAGGTAATCTATATTTCAATGACGTCATTTGAATGAAGAATTTTTTCGATGAAGGGTTAAGTTTTCATATATAATAAATTAATGTAGTATTGTGATAAGTTTTAAAATATTACCGAGGAATGTATTGCATTTTAGACATGTTTAAATAAAATTGCATTTAAGTTGGAAAGTGTTTCATAATCAATGCTTTAAGCATGATTGATCTTTCTTGTTTGCCATGTATTGACGCTTTAACCATTGAAATGTCCTTCAGGATATTATATACGAAACGCCATGTCATCGTTATAGCTATTTCTGAGACTTTATACAGGGTGTCCCCAAAAGAGTGAAATGTGCTTTAATTCTTTACCTGCTGGAGATAAGTGTGCAATGTAAATTGCAAAAATGTTGGAAGTAAGGTAGGAAATAAGACTACGTTAATGAAATAGTCCTCCCATTCATTTTAAGAAAGTTACTTTTTAAATTTTTATACGACCCCCTTAGACAAATTGAGTCAATCAGAAAATTGTTATTTTTAATGCAACAAAATCATTAAAAAACCGCATATCTGTATCTTTAAAATTGAGCGAGTTATATTTAATTGAAAATTGAATATTGTGAATTGAATATTGTGGGACCCTATATCAAATTGGAAATGTAAATTTGTGATATATCACAAAAAAGATCAAACTGGATGATAATACATAGGAGACATTTTTGTGAATTCCGCTTAGGCTCACGATGAAATCCCGGACTCTTAAGTACTGTTTCAATAATTAAGTACTTTTAAGTACTTTTTTTATTTAAACAATTCCCATCATCAATTTGTTTATGATCCCTATTTTCACTGATGAAACAGCTTTTAACATGATACGGAAAAGTGGCATAAGTCGGATTTTTTCCTTTTCCATAATTCAGTTGATTTTAAAGATACAGATATGCGGTATTTTTTAATGATCTTGTTGCATTAAAAACAAAAATTTTCTAATTGGCCCAATTTGTCTAAGGGGATCGTATAACAAGAAAGATCAATCATGCTTAAAGCATTGATTATGAAACACTTTCCAAATTCAATGCAATTTTATTTAAACATCTCTAAAATGCCATACATTCCTCGGTAATATTTTAAAATTTATCACAATACTACATTAATTTATTATATTTGAAAACTTAAACCTTCATCGAAAAAAATGAACTTCATTCAAATGACGGCATTGAAATATAAATCGCCTGGATTAAACATCTCTAAAATGCGATACATTCCTCGGAAATATTTAAAACATTATCATAATAGTACAATAATTTATTATATTTGAAAACTTCATCGAAAACAACTTACATTCATTCAAATGACGTCATAGAAAAAATAACATGCCTGGCTTTCTCTGTAAAAGCAGCATTTCATTCATAACATTTTCCCATTCATTTCATTCATCACAGAACTAAAATAATTTATTTTATTTAAAAACTTAAGACCATGGAGCTACAAGTAATTAAACTCTATGCTTAAAACTTCATCGAAAAAAATCGTCCTCTCTAAAATCAATGAATATTTCATTTATATCAGCTAAACTGACTCCATGAGCTAAATAATTTTGCGTTAAAGAAATACAACAATTCTTATACAACTCATCCTACATATTTTGCTGTTTGCATTTTACATAAGTGAAAAATAGGCTTCGTTGTAGAAATAATCAAATTTGGATGATCATTTAAACTCAAATATATTGTAATTGCGTTGTTTCAGTATGTAGATGCACAGAATTTAAGCAAAAATAAAGCGGTTTTTGGACGGATACAACACTCATTATGAATTAAAAACTTTAAAAATCACGATTTTGAGACAGGATGGATGCCATATATCATTTTGAAGTGGGTCACGTGATCTTTTTATATCATGATCACGTGATCGCTTCATATAAGAGGTTTAATTATTATTTTAATTTTTATTTAAAAAACTACTGAATATATTTTGCTGAAATTTTTTTTATATATTTTATGGAATAATTTGAATATTACCTAAAATTTTCGAAGCAATTTGTGAATTTTAAATTCGCTTAAAAAATGTTTGAAAAATTAGGTCCTATAGGGTTCAATGTATTTCATTTTCTCAACCCGGGTTCAATCCAAAACTGATTGGGTGATATTATTTATTTATATTCCCATAGGTCCTACAGACCACCTGAACAACATACTAAAATTTCATTTTGGTCATTTTTACGGCAGTTATCGTGCTAACGGGCAGACAGACAGACAGACAGACAGAATGAACAAAGTCATAAACATCATAAACAGTTTTCAACTTTGATGTGAAGTGTTAAAAAGTTAAAAAAGTGTAACTTTTTGAAAATGAATGGAAGGACTATTTCATTAACGTAGTCTTATTTCCCACCTTACTTCCACCATTTTTGCAATTTACATTGTCCACTTATCTCCAACAGAAAAAGAATTAAAGTGCGTTTCAATCTTTTTGGAACACCCTGTATAACAAAACGTTTCAGCATACGTGTTGCCATTTGACATATTTCATTTATAAATAATAATTAAAACATATGCTAGATATTTTTATTGTAAGTCAATTGCTTCCTTGAAAATGATCCTCAAATTTTTTAGGGGGGAGGGGGAGCTGAATCATTTGGATCCTAGAATCGAACATGTGTATCTTAGAGTGCGACCAGTTATACTGACCACTACTTTACTCTGATGTTCCTTAGACTACTTCTCCCTTTTCAAAACAAGGCCAGAAGAGAAAGAAACTCCTGCTACACTATATTTATTACTTTCCTTAGTATACATAGTACAGTGCTGTATAGGAAAATTATTGTGACCAGGTCGAAAATTCGAATTCGACTTTTTGACAAAAGAGCACGTTTCAAACATCCATGAACTCGAATCGAACGTTTTTGAGAATATGTCTCAGTGTATGTATGTGTGTGTATGTGTGTATGTATGTGTCCGTGAGTTTGTGGATGCGATATCTCACGAACGAAAACGATTAGAACGCTTTGAACGAAATTGTGGTATTGTAATCGGTGAATACTGGAAGCCTCTTGATTTTAAACGTAATCGAATAATCGAAAAAGCTCTACATTTTTTAATGAAATTTTGAAAAAATCATTAGAAAATCAGGACCTTCCATAAAGTTACGTAAATAATCATTTCTTACGTAATTTTTCATTTGAAAACGAATTACATAAACTTTTGAACGCTAACATAAGCAATTCTTGGGATACTGCAAGTTTTTAAATAAATTTATCAAAAATATGACATAATTGAAAAGTACAACCGTGAAATATGTCATTTTTTAACACTTTACAACATAGTTGAAAAGTGTTTATGACTTTGTTCATTCTGTCTGTCTGTCTGCCCGTTAGCACGATAACTACCGTAAAAATAACTTTATCAAAATGAAATTGTAGTATGTTGTTCAGACGGTCTGTGGGACCTATGGCAATATAAATGAATAATATCACCCAATTAGTTTTGGATTGAACCCGAGTTGAAAAAATGAAATACATGGAACCCTATGGGACTAATTTTTCAAACATTTTTTAAGCAAATTGAAAATTCACAAATTGCTTCGAAAATTTTAGGAAATATTTAAATTATCCCGTAAAATATATAAAAAAAAATTCAGCAAAATATATTCAGTAGTTTTTTAAATAAAAATTAAGATAATAATTACACCCTTTATATGAAGAGATCAAGTGACCATTATATGGAAAGATCACGTGACCAACTTCAAAATAAAATATGGCATCCATCTTGTATCAAAATTGTGATTTTTAAAGTTCTTTTTAATTCATATTTAGTGTTGTATCCGTTGTATCCGTTATTTTTGCTAAATTCTGCGCATTTACATACTGAAACAACGCAATTACAATATATTTGAGTTTAAATGATCATCCAACTTTGATTATTTCTACAACGAAGCCTAATTTTCACTTATGGAAAATGTAAACACCAAAAGATATAGAATGAGTTGTATAAGAATTGCTGAATTTCTTTAACTCAAAATTATTTAGCTCATGAAGTCTGCATAGCTGATATGAATGAAATATTCATTGATTTTACAAAGAGAAACGGACGATGTTTTCGATGAAGTTTTAAGCATAGAGTTAAATTACTTGTACCTCCATGGTTTTAAGTTTTTAAATAAAATAAATTATTTTAGTATTGTGATGAATGAAAGGATTGGAAAAGTTTTTATGAATGAAATGCTGCTTTTATATAGAGGCGATTTATATTTCGATGAAGTCATTTGAATAAAGTTCATTTGTTTTCGATGAAGTTTTCAAATATAATAAATTATTGCAGTATTATGATAATTTTAGACATATTACCGAGGAATGTATCGCATTTTAGAGATGTTTAAACCAGGCAATTTATATTTCAATGCTGTCATTTAAATGAAGTTCATTTTTTTCGATGATGTTTCAAGATTTCAAATATAATAAATTAATGTAGTATTGTGATAATTTTAAAAAGATTACCGAGGAATCTATCGCATTTTAGAGATGTTTAAATAAAATTGCATTGAAGTTGGAAAGTGTGTCATAATCAATGCTTTATGCATGATTGATCTTTCTTGTTAATTACAATATTATACTACAAATTTGTTAACATCATTCTCGT
Source organism: Amaurobius ferox (assembly GCA_951213105.1). Lineage (NCBI taxonomy): Eukaryota > Metazoa > Arthropoda > Arachnida > Araneae > Amaurobiidae > Amaurobius > Amaurobius ferox. The sequence continues at coordinate 33,994,337 of OX578148.1, forward strand.
GGATCATGTTTATTATATTCACGCTAGAAGATGTTTTGTGTAACGCTTATCGATAAATTTGGCAAACTTAACTACTAATTTGGCGAAATATCTCCAACTTGGTGACTTTTTCTATAATGGCTCCAAATGGACAAAAATATTGTCAAAATTACAAACATGACGCTAAATTAATGGCGTTAAAATGGCGTTAAATTGACGAATTAAATGCTAAAATATTTTAATATATGGACTATATTATTGAGAATGCTATCAATATTGATTGCATTATTGCATGCTATCAATATTGATAATTGTCAATTTAGAGTTGGCGAAATATAAGTTATTTGGGTATTTTGAGACAGTGTCGTGTTGTCTTTCGAAAAAAGTACCAAATGTGCATTTTGACGTTAAAAACATTATGCTGTGATCTTATACATCATTTATTCACTATGAATGAAATAAATTCATTGCATTATGTACGGAAAGTCATGTACCGCCTACATTAGATATTTTTAGTTTATGCACCAGTTTGTAAAACATTGATATTAATTTGTGCTTTCTCAAGCAATTGAATAAAAAAGTATTGTTTACCCCAAAACTTGCAGAGGTAAGATTGCAGTTATGAAGTTTTTAAGTTTTGCTATAAGTTATTTACGAAAAGCATCAATATATCCTACCCTGCATTGTAAGTGCCCCATCTGGAAAGAATAAACATGCCCATTCTTGCAGATAAAATTTTGGTGGCATAAATGACATCGTGTCGTCCTCAGTGACAAATTACGTTTTTTAAGCATTAATTATGGCCACGTGCACTTGTGAATGGAAACCTGTGACAGGAATATATTAATGTATATCCGAAATAGTCATAAGAGAACATGAAGCATAAGAGAACATTAAGAGAGTATGCAGCTAACACCCGACATCATTAGATCACCTGTTGTTGTTATTAACGGTAGACTGACAGTAATAAAGCACGTTGAAACTCTGCTACGATCTGTTTTGATGCAGTATTTTAAAAGCTGGAAAAACCCCATTTTCCATCGGAATAATGCGCCGTCACATACCGCTTTTTGCAATGCCTGTCATGCTGTTCTTTCTTTGCCCACCTCTTCACCGGATCGGTTGCCCACTGAACAACACACATATACATGCCTTTCAGTGGGGAGAAAATTCAATTGAGGATAGTGTATATTCGCATGAATTACAGATCATTAAATTATATTTATAGTAGAAGAATATGTAAAGGTTGCACAAGTTGAGTGAAATAGCGCAATCTATTATATATATCATGCTTTAATACCAATATAACATATATCAAAAGGTTTTCATTATTTCTTTCTTATTTTAATTTCAAACTACATAAATTCAGAAAATCTTTAAGACTTTATACCTGTACGAAGAATTAAAGCATCACGGCAATCTTAACCATCAAAAATGATTTTTTAATTTCAGTTCCAAATTATTCGCTAAACTTTTAAAATATTTTTCAGCAGTTTTTATATATCCTTTTTACTTTCCTTATATACATAATGTATGAGGAAAGTATTGTGACGGGGTCGAAAATTCGAATTCGAGTTTTCGACGGGAGAGCACGTTTCAAGCATCCCTGATCACGAATCAAACATCTTTGAAGTGATGTCTGTGTGTGTGTGTGTGTGTGTGTGTGTGTGTGTGTGTGAGTCTGTGGAGACGATAACTGACACGGACGAATGGATCGATTCGAACAAAATTTGGTACAAAAATCACAATCCGTAAACACTGGAAACCTATTGTTTTTTATACGCAATCGAATGTTCAGAACACCCCTAAATTTTCGCATGAAATTTTGAAAAAATCGCCAAAAAATCAAAACCGCTAATAAAGTTACGCAAATAGACATTTATGTAATTTTTCATTAGAAAACGATTGACATAAATTTTAGAACGCTAACATGAACCGTTCTCGAGATATTGCACATTTTTGAAAAAATTTATCAAAAAGTCATATAAAATAAAAAAAAATATTTTCTATTGAGAACCATGTTCACTTTTCATATGTAATACCATGCAATAAATCGGGTGACATCATTCTCGTGGATCTCGCTCGTTCCATTCATGAAAAAAGATACTTTGAGTAATACTTTTGTATTTGATCGCCAATAGTCATTTATCTGCTGTAAGAATAACTTATTTCTTCGTCCATAACGCTTGGCGAAAATTTGGCAACGATTTTGGCGGAATGTCGCCAACTTGGCGACTTTTTGAAATGTTGCCAAATTAACGAAAGACTCGCCAAATGGATAAAAATGACGCCAAATCAATGAAAATGACGACTCATTGTCGAAAATTCAATATCTTGGAAAGAATATAAGTATCTACTATAAGAAAAACCTATTTTTTTTACTGTAAAAGTAGTAAATTCATTACATTAAATAAGGAAAGTCATGTGTTGCCCACATCAGGTTTTTTTACTTTCTTATACGTAGCATTGAGAAAATATTGTTTTTACAAAAAATTTTGATTTTGAGATTTTGATAGACCTCCTGATCACGTTTTCACTATATTGGAGTGATGTCCATTTGTCTGTGTCTGATCAGCGCTTCTTTCAGGATCTTTTGACCGGAGGGCCAATTAAATTTTAGGGAGGACAAGTTTTCTATTTGCCCTATAAATATATCTAAATGCTGTGTCACATAAATAGAAGCTAAGTTAACATAAAATATCTCCGTGGGAGGCAATACTCGATACCCCTCCCCCCCGGAAAGAAACACTGTGCCTGATGTCTGTGATCGATTTTTGCAGTACACGACAGCAGCGACAAATATTAATGGATTTTCACGAAACTTTATATCCGGCTTTGTTAAAATAAATCTAGAACTAGATAAAAAAAAATTTTAATTCGAGCGAAAACTTCGAAATGTATTCGAAATTTTATATTTTTTTAACATGCAGCATAGGACAAAATTTGACATAAAGGATTTATTTCTGGCTCAATGATCAGGAGACTTCGTAGTTTCAATCATTGTTCCGAAAAATAGCCGCGATAGATTTTTTTTGTTCGTGGCGTCATTAGCTCCCTTGGGGGACTAATCCCCCCACCCCTCCCCCGGGGGTACATTGTCAAGTATGATATTAATCGAAAGATTTTTTTCTAAGCCTTTTGAAGTGAAGGATAACACGCTATAGTTGTAATCATTTGGAGCCACGGTACCGAATTTTCAAAAATTTTCTAGTAAAATTTGAAAAAAATAAAAAAATTCTAAAAAGGATTTTGGTATGAGAAAGTCGAGTTGAACAACACTCTAGTTAATTTACAATGGTTTTTTAGCATTGCACTTTTTGATTAATGCAGTTCTTCCGAAGTAAATATTGCTTTTATTACGCCCCCCCCCCCCCGACTTTTGCATATGCTTTTGCTAGTTCAGGTTAATTGCAACAAAACTTGCATTCTAGCTTTCCCCCAAAATCGCCAGATTATAAAATTCTCTCAGTGAACCCTGCCTTGAGAAGAATCATTGATAGTCGCGACGGTTGTAAAGTAGCTCACGGCACTTGTCGCGGTGACCGTGACTTATTTTGAGCCCTGCGGTCATACACTGACACGTTAACTAAGAGTTACAATAAAAAGACTATTTCTTTAGCATAATTACTTTTACTTTCCTTATATACAGTAATGTATAAGGAAAGTATTGTGACGGGGTCAAAATTCGAATTCGAGTTTTCGACAGGAGAGCACGATTCAAGCATCCCTGTTCACGAACCAAACTCACGAACCATTTTGAAGTGATGTCTTTGTGTGTGTGTGTGTCAGTGAGTCTGTGAAGACGATAACTGACGAACGAATGGACCGATTCGAACGAAATTTGGTACAATAATCACAATCCGTAAACACTGGAAGCCAATTTTTTTTTATACGCAATCGAATGTTCAGAACCCCTAAATTTTCGAGTGAAATTTTGGAAAAATCGTCAAAAAATCAAAACCGCTAATAAAGTTACTCAAATAGACATTTCTTATGTAATTCTTCATTAGAAAACGATTGACATAGATTTTAGAACGCTAACATGAACCGTTCTTCAGATATTGCACATTTTTTAAAAAAATTATCAAAAACTCATATAAAATAAAAATAAAAAACGCTAACATGAACCTTTCTCCAGATATTGCACATTTTTAAAAAAAATTATCAAAAACTCATATAAAATAAAAATAAAAAATATTTCCTATTGAGAAACATCTTCACTTTTCATATGCAATACCATGCGATAAATTTATGACATCATTCTCGTGGATCTAGCTCGTTCCATTCATGAAGAAAGATTCTTTGAGAAATACTTTTGTATTTGAACATCAATAGTCATTTATCTGCTGTAAGAATAACTTATTTCTCCGTCCATAACGCTTGACGAGATTTTGGCGACGAATTTGGTGGTATGAGGCCAACTTGGCGACTTTTTTCAATGTTGCTAAATTAACGAAAACTCGCCAAATAGATAAAAATGACACTAAATCAATGAAAATGACGACTCATTGAGGAAAATTCAATATCTTGGGAAGAATATAAATATCTACTATAATAATAATCCTTTTTTTTTTTACTCTAAAAGTTGTAAATTCATTAGATAAGAAAAGTCATGTGCTGCCTACATCAAATTTTTTGTTTCATACTATTGCACAAACTATTGATTTCGCGAAAATTTTCGAATAGACGATTTTGACGGATAAGCATGTTTCGAGATCTGCTGAACTCATTTCGAACACTTTTGGAGTGATGTTTGTCGGAATGTTAAGAATTTCACAGTAGTATTTGCTATAGAAAAACACGATAATTCCCTGAGCAATGGCTATAGTGTGTAATCTGTAAAGGAAAATTGCTGTTTCAACATTGCGATTATTGTAAATAGTATTAAAATTGCATATACAAGCACTAATTAGCCAATTGTTCAAGATTAGCAAGGTACACACAAATTAGACAATTTATCGGCGTCACTTATAGGTGTTGCCAACTTAAACTTTTAAAGAACTAAGAGACGTTGCAAGAAAATTTCAGTAAGAATAAATCTATACATACTAATTGCCGAGTGTCCGTCCGTCTGTCTGTCACGCTTCTTTTAGGCACTTTCCAAATAGATAGAGACTTGCAATTTGGTACACTGCTAGGTCGTTCGATAAAACCCCCTGGAAAAATCGAATTTTTCGAAAACGTTCTTTAGAGGGGGTGCCCCACACCAAAATGTTCGAAAAGTGAAATGATGGGAAAGCATGATGCTTTGTGATGAGATAGAGACTTTAAATTGGGGTGTATAGGTAAATCATTCGAAAGGAAGAAAGTGTACAATTTCAGATTTCCAATATTTTCTGCTTAAGGGGGTGCCGCACACTGAAGCGTTCGAAAAGTGAAATGATAGGAGAGCATGCTTTGCGATGAGGTAGAGACTTCAAATTTGGTGTATGGATAAATCGTTCGAAAAGAAGAAAGTGTGCAATTTCAGATGTCCAATATTCTCTACTTAAGGGGGTGCCACACACTAAAACGTTCGAAAAATGAAATGATAGGAAATCATGCCTTGCGATGAGGTAGAGACTTCAAATTTGGTGTATGGGTAAATCGTTCAAAAGGAAGAAAGTGCGCAATTTCAGATTTCTAATATTTTCTACTTAAGGGAGTGCCGCACACCAAAATGTTCGATTTACAGAATAAATGAGAAAACGCTCCTTTAAAATTTGATGGAGGCTTGAAATTTGGTATATGGGCTAATCATTTGACGGAAACACGCAAGAAGAATATAGTTTTTCAAAAATGTTCGTTTAAGGGGGTGCTCCAGAGTGAAACGTTTGAAAAGTGAATTGATAAAAAACCATGCTTCGAAATGAGATAGAGATATCAAATTTGGTGTAAGGGTAGATAGTTCGAAAGGAAGAAGCACGCAAGTAGAATATAGTAGAAAGTATGAAATTTCAGATTTCCAATATTTGCTACTTTAAGGGGTGCGCACACTAATATGTTCGATTTTCCGAATAAATGAGGCACGCTTCCTTTTAAATGTGATAGAGGCTTGATATTTGATATATGGGCCAATCATCTGATAAAAAACAGAAGACAAACAGAGGAAGAAATGCGAAAATTTAGTTTCCCAATATTTTCTTCTTTAGGGTGTTCTGCACACCAAAATATTCGATTTGTCGAGTAAATCTGAAACGCGAATTATTATAAAATTTACATTATTCAGGGATTACTTATTGCGAGACCGTTGATTTTCAACGGGTATTCGGCTAGTTATTAACAAAGGCTCATAAAAAGATATATGCTTTTTTAATACTTTCCAAAATAGTTGAAAAGTGCTTATGACTTTTGTCATTCTGTTTATCTGTTTGTTTGTCCGTTAGCGCGATAACTGGCGTAAAAATGGCTTAGTCAAAATGAAATTTTAGTATGTTGTTCAGACGGTCTGCGAGTACCCAATTAGCTTTGGATTCAACCCGGGTTGAAAAAATATAATACTATGAGACTTAATTCGTCAGACATTTTCTAAGCGAAGTTAAAATTCACAAATTGGTTCCAAAAATTATAGGGAATATTCAAATTATCCCATAAAATGTGTAAAATAATTTTCAGCAAAATATGTTGATAAGATAGAAATCTTATCAACATATTTTAGATAAAAATTAAAATAATAATTGCACTCGTGATATATGCATTGTAAAGTAAAATATGGCTTCCATTTACAGATGTTACCGTAGGTGTTTAAAAATCGTTTAAATTTATATTTAGTATTGTATTCGTCCTAAAACCTCTTTGTTTTTGCGTAGTATCTGTGTATCTAAATTGTGTGTCAACGCAATTACAATATTTTTTATTTTAAATGATTACTACACTTCCTTTATTCCTACAATGAAACCTAATTTTGACGCTGAATTATAGCATGCAGGGTGTAAACAAGTCAAGCGATTGTAAATTGAGTTGTATAAGAATTGCTGATTATTTTCACTCAAAATTATTTATATCTGGAGTCTGGAATATGAGTGATATCAATGAAATATTCATGATTTTACATAGAGAGGCAGACGATTTACATTTCGATTACATTTTCGTCATTTGAATAAAGTTCATTTTGTGTAACTAGCATTGTCTTTTTCGATGAAGTTTGAAGTTTTCATGTATAATAAATTACTGTAGTACTGTGACAATTTGAAAAATATTACCGCTGAACGTATTGCATTTTAAAGATGTTTAAGGGTGAGCGTCAGTAAATTTTCTGCCCTATCTGCGCTTTGTTAACTTTCGCGGCACACATATTTCGCCGAAATTCTGCTCAAACAGTTGCGAAATATTTTCTTATAGATAAAATATTATGCTTAGATTATATTAAAACTAAATTTAATACCCAATAAAACATAGAATATATGTTTTATTTTAATTTAAAATATTTTTGGTGCTGCCATCTGTTGTCGTAATTTAATTCATACCGACTATTTTTATTTTTTAAAGAACATTTTTAAATGTCTATTCCTTTTAATATGCTATTAAATACAACAACAGATCATATATAATGTCATAATCACGGAAATGTAATTGAACTTGAACTTGAAGACAAAGGAACTTGAAGATAAAACTGCAGTCCTCAGTGATGTACATTCAGATCCTTTATCAAATTTATAGAATGATAAATCACCTTTCCGTGATTGTGGCATTATTATATATGATCTGTTGTTGTATTTAACACTGTATTAGAAGGAATAGATATTTAAAAATGTTCATTAAAAAATAAAAATAATCTGTATGAATTAAATTACGACAACAGATGGCAGCACCAAAAATATTTTGGATTAAAATAAAAAATATATTCTATGTTTTTTGGGGCATTAAATTTAGTTTTAATATAATCTAAGCATTGCATTTTATCTTTCAGAAAATATTTCGCAACTGTGTGAGCCGCATTTCGGCGAAATATGTGTGCCTCGAAAGTTAACAAAGCGCGGATAGGGTAGAAAATTTACGTCTGTGGACATCAAATTATCGTCTGTGGACATAAAAGATTTCAAATTTAAATATCCGACCAATATTTTTTTTTCTCCCGCATATCGTCTGCCGCTGTCTTAAAAACTTCAGTGTGACCCTGGTATCAATCTATCTATATACGAGTCAATCCATTATGCCAATCCATCAATGCCCATCAATCCATCTATATGAGAGAAGTGGATTTTGGACCCTCTCAAAATATTTTTTTTTTACATAGGGGAAATGTGGCATAAAATGGGATACTTAAGACTTGAAAATTTTTGTAGCCCGAAAAAAATTATGTAATGTGACTGAAATTCCGCATAAAGTAGAATTAGACATTTTAAAAACAGAATATATTTTCATATTAAGAATGAAGACAATTTTTCTGGGCCCAAAATCATGTTTTCTAAACCCTCCAATTTTCCTTTTTACCCACACTGTGAAGCTAAAATGGGAAATGCAATATGGGTAAAATGGGATGCAAATTATACATGCAATTTCTTTTAGGGGGAACGTTTAATTTTTCATAAAAAAAATTCCGTATCTACTTCAAACCATTATATACAAAATGAACACATTTATTCATCATCATGATCACTGTCTATTTTAGCGCATTCGTCATGTGCCCATCTATGACAGAACATACACATACGCCATCCTTTACCATTTTTATCTTGTGCAAACAAACTATTACAGTACAGGCAACTGGCAACTGTCTTTCTTTTCACCTTCCTGTTCATCCATTGCTTCGTTACTCTCATCAGATGTTATATTGAAAACTTTTCGCTTTTTGGATTTTACCACTTTCTTTTTGGAGGTAGCCTCTTTTCTTTTCCGATTTTCCAACTTCCGAGCAGCAATAACCTTTTCTTTATTTTTTCTTCCTTCTCTTTGATTTATCATTCTAGTAGTCTCATCTTTTCATGTTGTTATTATATTTCTTTGGTTGTGGTTCTTTTGCCACAGGCCTGACACTCCTATTTTGCTCTTATTGGCAGTCTTAATAGCGACGCCAAAAGCAACTTCTCCATTGGTCAGCCTTTTTATCCAATGTCGTTACTTCACATTTTTTAAGAGTCATTCGACTCCTCTGTCTTGAAGCCCCCTAAATTTATGGTTTTATTTGACCTTAGATCAACATGCTGTAAACTTTGTCGTCATTGAAACTGAAGGTATTGTCTGACGTTTCAGACACAATAAATGATGTACATAAAACTGTCTCACATTAGCTGGCGTGAGATCTATTTCTGGTCTCACAGATACGAAGGTGCTTTAATGAGGAATATTTAAGATGATAGTCTCATGAGCAAACCTGCCTGTTCCCGCTCCCCGAAACCGAAGCCTGGCTATGCTATTGGGTGGAATAACTTACTACGTAGACATATATTTTGCATAAAAATTTCAGCTTGATAAAAATTTGACAGTTAAAAAATTCACCTACAAGTCTTCTTGAGTATAGGTAAAATGGGATAAAACAAGGTAAAACGGGACACTCCTATCCCATTTTATCCATACGTATTTATTTGCGAACAAAATTCTACAACAACGCGGGATGTTATGCCTAAGTTTCAAAACAAGCATGGCTTGACCTGTGAACAACAGTTTTTCAGTAAAAAAATACTGGAGCCCGGATACCTTACATATACATCAATAAACACACTTCTATATACAGCTAAAATTACATCAGAGGGTATAAAAATGCGAAACACTTTAATCGAAAATTAATCAGCCGAGCTCAATTTCGAAATACACAAAAGATTTTAAATGAAAAATGAAGTAGTTACCTCTCGCGCCAAGAGATAACAGTAGTTCTTTTTGAAAAAAAAAAAAAAAAACACGGTATCCCGTTTTACCTAAGTGGCCGTTTTAGGCCACGTTTTACCGTTTTAGGCCACTTTCCCTATATTATACATTGCAGGGAAAGTAAAAAATCTGATGCGGGCAGCAGATGATTTACTTTCCTTATGTTCATATTAATTTTTCTTCACTCGTTCTGTAATTTGTAAATTTAAGTACTGCCGAACAAAATGGCTCTTAAAATGGATACTTGTTTGAAATAATACCCATATTTTTAAGCATTCTCGTTTTTATTTGTCCATTTATCGCATTTTACAAAGTCGCCAGCTCGCCAAACTTTCTGAAATCTGAAATATTTTGAGAACGATTTATTCCAGTGTAATGGGATTAGAATTTTTAATCCGTTTGTAATAAAAAGTCGCGTCTGCAACCTATATATGTATAAAGCGAAGTACTTTGGAACTCTGCGTTGCATATGACGTCAGGTACTGAAAACGCAGCTGGATATTGGACTCATTTTTAACTTATTTGCGACAATGGAGAGTTCTGGAGTTTTAGGTTGCGTATGACATCAGATACTGAAAACAAAGCTGGATATTGGACTCACTTTTAATTTATTTACAACAATGGATATTACTAGCAAAACGCAGTGCTTTGAATAGACTCACGGGTATGAAATATGAAAGATATCAAATGATAATCTTATGTGAAAGATATCAAATTAAAACTTAATTCTACAAATTATTATGAAATTGGGAGTATAAAAAATTATTTTCAATACTTGAGAATCCTAATACAAAAGCGCATATGCGTGTCAGAATTTGAATATTAAATTAAACACATTACAATATAGGAAAACAATGAAATCGAAGTAACACATTTAAATCACAAGAAAGATCAATCATGCATAAAGTATTGATTATGAAATACTTCCCAACTGCAATGCAATTTTATTTAAACATCTCTGAAATGCGATACATTCAGAGGTAATATTTTTAAAATTATCCCAATATTACAATAATTTATTATACTTGAAAACTTAAAATTTCATCGGAAAAAATGAATTTTATTCAAATGACGCCATTGAAATATAAATCGCTTGGCTCTATATGTAAAAGAAATGAATATTTCATTCATGCACTTTTATTCTATTCCTTTCATTCATCACAATACTACAATAATTTATTTTACTTAAAAGCTTAAAACCATGGAAGCAATTTAACTCTATGCTTAATACTTCATCGAAAAAGTCTGCTATTAAATCGTCTGCTTCTCTATGTAAAATCAATTAATGTTTCATTCATATCAACTATATTGCAGACTCCAGAGCTAAATAATTTTGCTTTAAAGAAATTCAGCAATTCTTATACAGCTCTTTTTGCAGCTTGATATGTTTACATTCTCCATAAGTGAAAATAAGGCTCCGTTGTAAAAATAATCAATGTTTGAAGATCATTTAAACTGAAATATATTGTAATTGCGTTGTTTCAGAATATATATGCACAGAAATTAAGCAAAAACAAAGCGGTTTTAGGACGGATACAACACTAAATATGAATTAAAAAGAACTTTAAAAATCACGAGTTTGACATAAGGTGGATGCCAAATTTTATTTTGAAGTGGGTTACGCGATCTCTTCATGATATGGGTGCGATTATTATTTTAATTTTTATTTAAAAAACTACCGAATATATTTTGCAGAATTTTTTTTTTTATACTTTTGTGGGATAATTGGAATATTTCGTAAAACTTTCGAAGCAATTTGTGAATTTTAAATTCGCTTAAAAAATGTTTGAAAAATTAGATCCCATAGAGTTCAATGTATTTCATTTTTTCAACCCGGATTCAATACAAAACTGATTGGGTGATATTATTCATTTATATTCCCATAGGTCCTACAAACCGTCTGAATAGCATTCTAAAATTTCATTTTGATAAAATCATTTTTACGGCAGTTATCGTGCGAACAGACAGACAGACTGAATGAACAAAGTCATAAACACTTTTCAACTATGTTGTAAGTCATAAACACTTGAAGTCATGAACAAAGTAATAAACACTTTTCAACTAAGTGTTAAAAATACATTTCCATGGTTTGCGTTTTATTATTGCAGGTATCATGGAGGTAAAGGGTAGTACTATAACTCCATGGTATGTATTTTGTTTTGTCACGCTTTTCTAGCAACCTTTTTAATAAGTTTCTTATTCTGGGATACCCTAAACGTGGAACTTTGTCGAAAACTCGAGTTACAATTTTTAATCTCATTCTAATATTTTCCTAAATACATTACCACCATGTATTGAAGGGAAGTAAAAATCTGATATGGACAGCACAGACTCAAATGTAATTTATTTTTTATAATCTATTAAATTTACTTCAGTTTCTCAAAATGACCCTAATACGCATTTGAAATTATATTTAATTTACAGTTTTAATACGTCTTTTTCATTTGACAACTTGGACGTATTTTGAAACATCATCAGCTCCTCAAAATTACAAAAAAAATTAAATATCTCGAGAACGGTAGAGTAATGGAGTTGATTTAATGCATTTCACCGTCAAAAATTACCTATATGGAAGGAAGGCACTTACTTAAAACATTTAAGCATATCAGATCTTGATGATCTTTGGGGGCGAATTTCGTAAGAAAAGGTTCTATTTTTCTGAATCATACCAAAATCTCGCCAGCACCAGATTAACTTACAAGTAACTGAACTACCAAATTTTAAGAAATTTTATCGAATATTTTTTAACTACACTGAAAACCCGGGTCAGGTCCTTAAATTCTTAAAAAATTGAAATGTCTTGAGAACGGCTCATCCTAGAGCAATGGGGTTGGTATTATTCATTTCGTCGTCGAAAAGTACTTATAAGACAAATATTTGTGTAAAACGTTGAAGCATATGTAGTTGTTTATTTCAGAGTTTTACAATTTTGGAGGACCATTTTGCAAAAAATAAATAAATGAATAAAATAAATAAATAAAATCCCGGTTCTATTTTTCCGATTAGTGCCAAAATTTAATTAGCACCAGAGTAGCCCAGCCCAGGTGTGACTTATACCTACAAAATTTTGTGAAATTTCGCCGAATAATTTTTGAACTTGGGTGGACACACACACACACAGGCATCTCGCTAAAGATTGTGAATTCGTGTTCTAGAGGACTCGAAAAGTGCAGATCCGCCGAAAACACGAGTTTCGATTTTCGACCCAATTCCCCTATACATTACTATGTATTGCAGGGAAAGTAAAAGCATATCCATCTCGCTATTCATAAAAAGGCCTGCCCCAAATCACCCTTAAACTGCAATCTCTCGCCTTCTAATCGCCTCTTTTCTCTCTATTATAGATTCTTCGGTATATGTCTCGGTAAGTGTTTCTACGGCAATGGGACTGCCGACGGATGGGAGTCCCCGGTCGTCATGGGAACGGCGAGAGATGACAGAGTGTCCGGAAGCGAGAATGGCATTTTTGGTAAATGCATGTCATGAGAAGTGAGTGGGGGGGGGAGGGGCGAAGGTGTGGATTATCGTCTGGTATGTAGAAGAGCAGTTCCTATCTATAAGTAGGCACCTTTTAATCTTTTTATAGTTTCTCTTCGAATGCCAGATTTTAGACATATATTGTTCTAAATATGATGCTTGAGGTTATGAGAGCTTAAGGTGTCATAAGCAAAGTACCCACCACTTATAAATAATTAAATAACCAATCGTCACTTAAATAATACATTATTAGAAAAAAAATGTAAAATGTCTTCGATCAGGAAATACATGCTCCAAACCGCACGCTCTCTCTGGAAAATAAATAATAAAAATAACAAATAAATAAGTAAATAATTAAAAAGAATGATGGGGAGGGAAAGCGTGGTTTAAAGACCAATCTGTGTTTTCTAAGCGGGCATGCGCAGTAAAATCCACCAATAGAAAGGTTGGATTCGTGAACATTGCGGAAGATGTGCTGGTTGCTTCGCGATCACTTAAAATTTACAAAAATTAAAATTACTTAAAAAATTGAAAAACATTTTCTTTTATTAGGATGCTACAGAACATTTAGACGACTTATAGAATTGTACTAAACATAGTTTTTCGGATGTGACGATATATATAGTACCAGACAACATAAAAAATGTAAATTTTAATGTATATTTAAAAGAAATCAATATTAAAGAATTATCTTACGAATTCGGTTCAAACATCGTTTGAAAGAACGTTCTTTGATCTTTCCGATGGTGTCAAGGTGGACTCTGTTGTTTCTAAGAAATCGATTCGGTCGCTAAGTAACCGATTTGTGTGAAAATGCTAGGACATGAAATAACTAAAAAACTAATTCGAATTTAGAAAAAAAAAATAACATCAAGGGTATACCTTCCCGAGTGTTGAAATACCTGTATACCAAATTTTATAGCCGTACAACGCATAGATTTCCAACTACAAACTGCACAAACACGCATTTTTTTTTATTAAATAATCTAAATTTATTTACTTTTATTATTTTTTTATTTTTAGAAAACACATACAGACAAATGCATATCTAATACTATATGCTTTTGGGACTTTATAAATAATCTATAGCTATTCATTCCATGACAAAGAAAGGCATGGTAGCATATCTGAAGTTTATTACATTGAAAATATTAATAAAAAAAATTATATTAAAAACAAGAATCAGCTCCGTAATAAGCACAAGAGAAGCTTCATAACAGAATTTACCTTTTTTAAAAAAAATATGTTAGTAGAAGGATATGGAGAATTCAACGTCTGGAGGGGACGGTAAAATGCTATACTTTAACATGGGGACCCTCAGAGGACATAAAATGAGTTCAACAACAGAGGAAGTATTAAAGTGCTATACTTTAGCAGGCAGACACTCAGAAGCCATAAAACAGTTGGAAGGCAGCACAGTTATGGCCCTATAAGATATGTATGGATAGAAGGAGGATGTCACAGAAGAGGGCGGAGTTAAAAAGGATGTTACATATGATACAGAGAATTTTGTTCTTTCATTCATTTCAATAGTACTCTATTAAATATATGTAAGTATTTTAGAGTAAAAGATAATATTTTTTATAGGCTGTCCCCACCACCACCCGATGCGCATGCGCACCGCGATGACCTCGAAGATATGAATAATATCTGTATTATTATTAGTTACAAAATTAATTCTTAAGGATTGACCCCACCACCACCCGATGCATAAATGCATCGCGACAATCTCTGTAACTTACTTCTTCTTTATATATTTTTTTAATTTTAAAATGTCCGTAAGCATAGTTTGTAATGCCATTTTCATGTAAATAACTTTTGTCGTCAATAGGCGATAAGACCGCCTTGATCTGGCATACAATGAATAGTTTATGATTAATTACTACTATCAATTCCAATCTGTTTTTCCATAGTAGGTCTAACACTCAACAGGCAATATCTATAATCACTGTATCTGATTATCCGTGCTTTCACATGCGTAGAAACATCTTTAGTTCTTTTCTTTTCTCCAACAGATGATAGAATAGTGTACATCTTAGGTCTAAAGCCTATGAACTCCTGAATAGGGGTTGATTTCAATTCCTCATTAAAGTGTCCATTACTTTTTTTTTATTTTCATCACTGTATTTTCATCACCGAATTTGATAAAATTTTGTGGATAGCCTTGAAATAGCTCTCTATAAATTTGGCCTAAGTTTCGAGTATCTAAGACTAGGAGTTGTCGAGATATTAATGGAAAACGGAACTTTTTCCTAGGAGTTCTACTCTCTAACTCCGTGGTTTATCCAAACGAAAAGCTTGAAAATCGTCTGAAAGTGAATTAAAATTTAATCTCTGAGTTTGATGGGAGATTTTTTGAGCTAATTAGTCAATTTCTGAAAACATGAATTGTTTGAAACATGATTTAAAGGGGAAATCTATCTCCATGGTTTATTCAAAACAAGCTTTTAAGGAACAATGAAAAGTATAAAGAAATCAAAATGGTTATTTAATTTCGCAGTTTATGATAAAGACATGACATCTTATATCATGTTACTCAGAAAGGCAATTAAATTAAATCTGTCTGTTAATTTTAATAATTATTTTTTCGATTTGAATAATAAATAAATGTATATAAAAATATATTTTAGAAAAGAACGATTTGATTTTTCTTATAACATTTTTGACTGGATAATATCAATTAAGGTCTTCAGGTTTAAATATTATTATTATTGATATTTTCGGGGATTATTGATTCAGGGATTATTGATATTTTCAAGCTATTATGCAATTGTTTTATTATGACAAAAATTGTTTAAACTCATATATTGTATGTTGTACGAGTAATCTTCTACAAATACACTGGTATATATTTTAATCTACGAGAATATAAGTAGTACAGGTATATTGGCATATGTTTTGATATATATTGGCATATATTGAAATCAATTACGACTTTCTGGTATAAAGAGTACGGGGATTATTGATATTTTCAATTTACTGCGTCATTTCTTTTATTTTGGCAAATATTTTTGAGACTTATATTGCAATACGGGTAATCTTCTACTAACACACTGGCATATTTTCTAATCTGCGACAACATAAGTAGTACGGGTTGCATATATTGATTCAATTCCTTTTTCTTTTTTTATAAATTTGCTTACAAAAGGGGCCAGGATGTTTTTTTTACTCTTCAGATCTGCCCGTGAAGATAATTTTGCATAATGAGAACATATATTCTTAAACTTCTCTTTAGGAGCAATAAATTTAATATTTTAACAGAATTTGCACATGATTGCGAACTATAAGTTTCTTTATATTATATACTCCGTACGAAGAACGGGTATGCTGTTAGTGGTTAATAAATTTTAACATTTTATGAGGATATATCATGTTGCTCAGCATCGCAATTAAATTAAATGTGTTTGTTAATGTTTTTATTATTTTTTTTCGATTTGAATAATAAATAAATGTATAAACGGATATAAAAGTATATCTTATGAATGGACGGTTTGATTTTTCTTTTAATTATATTAATTGCTGACTGCGTACATCAATTTCATTTATTTTGGCAAAGAGTTTTAAAGCTTATATCGTATTTAGCTACTAAACTCATATATTCTGTTTAGCCAATAAATTCATTTAGCCGATTGTTGAAACAGAAAAAGAGCGGGGATATCTTCTAATACAATTGAAGTGTTTTCATTTAGTATATTGAAACGGGATAAGGATGTTTCATTCAGATCTGCAAATTCAGAGCTACGAATTTGGTGGGATATCGCTAATTTGACAACTTTTCTTAAACTTTGCCAAATTGACGGAAATGTCGCCAAATTGATAAAAACGACGCATATCAATGAAATTTATTTTGTTTTGTTAGAAAAGAGTACTGAAATGATGTTTGGTTAGCATTTACCTGTCAGACTAACCATCCTACTTAGTAATACATTTAGCGAATTTTTAAAATGGCACCAAATTGATAAAAATGTTTTCAAATCTATAAAAATATCTTGAAATTGATAAAATTGCGTTAAATAAATGAAATTCATTGTGTTTCGTTACGGGATAGTATTGTGATGATATTTCGTCAATTCGTCGCCAAGTGGGACTGTCAGTTCTACAGTCCCACTGGCGATAAATTTAGCAATTTTTTGAAATATCGCTAATTTGGCGAAAATGTCGCCAAATATTCCATAGAAATATAATTATTTAGATGATATTTTTTCTACCAATTTATTTGAAGCAAATGATATCATGTCGCTTAGCAACGGATTTAAATCCAATGTTTTTATGCGACAGACGATTTTTATTAAATCCTTTCCGATTTGAATAATGAAGATATGTATATAAAATAAATTTCATTGCCATTTCATTTTGGACTGGATAATATCAATTACACTCTTCAGGTTTAAACATTATTATTATTGATATTTTCCGGAATTATTGATTCAGTGATTATTGATATTTTTGAGTTATTACGCCATTGTTTTATTGCGGCAAAAATTGCTGACACTCGCATATTGTACGTTGTACGAGTAATCTTCTGGGAATGCACGGGTATATCTTCTAACCTACGAGAATATAAGTAGTACAGGTATATTGGCATATATTTTGACATATATTGGCATATATATTGGAATTAAGTACGGCCTTCTGGTATGAAGATTAAGGGGATTAATGATATTTTCAATTTATTACGTCGTCTGTTGTATTTTGCCAAAAACTTTTGAGACTCATATTGTAATACGGGTAATCTTCTACTAATAATCGGACATTATAAGTAGTACGTGTATATATATCTTCCCATATAATTTTAGGACTTTCATTTTGACATATATTGGAACAAATGACTGTCTTCAGATTTAAAGATTACGGGTTTATTGGTATTTTCAATTTATACATGTAATCTACTAATATAGGTTATATTTTCTAATATTCGCGTATATAATTAGTACGGGTCCCATACAATTTTAACGCTTTTATTTTGCATATATTTATTCAATTCCATATTTTTTTTTATATTTGCTTACATAAGGGGTCCAGGATGTTTTATTCTTCAGATCTGTCCATGAAGATAATTTTATATAGCGAGAACAGAGATTCTTAAACTTCTTTTTAGGATCATTATATTAAATATTTTAACAGAATATTTTGATTAAAAATGTCATTTAGTATACTATAAGAATTTGCGCATGATTGATCAAGTTACTTTATATTAATTCTCTGTACTAAGAACGGGTATGCTGCTAGTCTATATAAATAAAATTGAAAATCTGTCTGTCTGTCTGTCCCATCATCACGAGAGAACGGCTGAACCGCATTTGATGAAATTTTGTGGATAGCCTGGAAATAGCAACACTTAAAATTTAGTCTATGTTTGAAGTTTCTACGACCAGTGATTCTCGAGATATTAGTAAAAACGAAACTTGCGTTTGTCTCATCATCACGAGAGAACGGCTGAACCGAATTTAATGAAATTTTGTGGGTAACCTTAAAATAGTCCCCTATAAATTTTGCCTAAGTTTCGGGTTTCTAAGGCTAGGGGTTGTCGAGATATTAATGGAAAGCGGAACTTTTTCCTAGGAGTTCTACTCTCTAACTCTGTTTATCCAAGCGGAAAGAATGAAATTCGTTTGTTTAAAACGTCAAACTGAAATAAAACTTTATTTCTGAGTTTGGTGGAGATTTTTTGCGCTAATTAATCACTATCTGAAAGCATTAATTGTTTGAGACATGAATTTAAAAGGAAAAATCTACCTCCATGGTTTATTTCAAGCTTTTACTCAACGATAAAAAGTATAAAGAAATCAAAATGGTTATTTAATTTCGCATTTTATGAGGAAGATTCTATCTTATATCATATATCTCGGCAACGCAATGAAATTAAATGTGTTTGTTATTATTTTTTCGATTTGAATAATAAATAAATGGATATTAAAATATATCTTATAAATGAACGGTGTGATTTTTCTTCTAATTATATTAATTGCAAACTGCTTACATCACTTTCATTTATTTTGGCAAAGAGGTTTCAAGCTTATATATTGTGTTTAGCTAATAAACTCATATTTTCTGTCTACCCAATAAATTCATTTATCCGATTGTAGAAACAGAAAATGAGTAGAATGGGTATATCTTCTAATAATATTTTAGTGTTTTCATTTATTATATGCAAACTGGATCACGATGTTTTATTCAGATCTGCAAATTTAGAGCTGCGAATTTGGCTGGATATCTCTAACGGCAAATTTCTCAAACGTTGCCAAATTGACTGAAATGTCGCCAAATTGATAAAAACGACGTAAATCAATAAAATTTATTTTGTTTTGCTAGAGGAAAGTACTGAAATGGTGTTTCGTTAGCGTTTGTCTGTCAGTCCAACAGTCTTACTTAGTAACACATTTAGCGAATTTTTAAAATATCACCAAATTGATAAAAATGTTTGTAAAACCATAAAAATATCTTGAAATTGATAAAATTGCCCTAAATAAATGAAATTGTGTTTTTTTTAGGGGATAATATTTTGATGATGTTTTGTCAATTTATCACCAAGTGGGACTGTCAGTTCTACAGCCTCACTTGGCGATAAATTTGGCGATTTTTTAAAATGTCGCCAAACCTTCATTAGACATAGCATTATTCAGACGATATTTTGACCACGAATTTATTTGAAGCAAATCATAACATGTCGCTTAGCAACGGATTTAAATCCAGTGTGTTTATGAGGAAAAAGATTTTTATTAAAACTTTTTCGATTTTAATAATGAAGATATGTATATAAAATAAATTTCATTGCTATCGTATTTTTATCAGGATAATATCAATTACGATCTTCAGGTTTAAACATTATTATTATTGATGTTTTCGGGGATTATTGATTCAGAGATTATTGATATTTTCAATTTCTTATGCCATTGTTTTATTGTGGCAAAAATTGTTGAAACTCATATATTGTACGTTGTAAGAGTAATCTTTTACAATATATCTTCTAATCTATGAGAATATAAGTAGTGCAGGTATATTGGCATATATTTTGACATATATTGGTATATAATAGAATCAAGTACGGCCTTCTGGTATGAAAATTACTGGGATTATTGATATTTTTTATTTATTAAGTAATCTGTTTTATTTTGGCAATGATTTTTGAGACTCATATTGTAATACGGGTAATCTTTTACTAACACTAGGACATATCTTCTAATCTACGACATCATAAGTAGTACGGGTATATCGACATAAGTAGTACGGGTATAATTTTAGCACTTTCATTTTGGCACATATTGAAATCAATTACTGCCTTCTGGTTTAAAGATTATGGATTTATTGATATTTTCAATTTATACATGTAATCTACTAATACAGGTTATATCTTCTAATATTCACGTATATAAGTAGTACGGGTCCCATACAATTTTAACGCTCTTATTTTGTATATATTGATTCAATTCCATATTTTTTGTAAATTTGCTTACAAAAGTGGTCAGGATGTTTTATTCTTCAGATCTGCCCATGAAGATAATTTTGAATGGCGAGAACAGACATTCCTTAACTTCTTTTTAGTAGCATTGTGTTAAATATTTTAGTAGAATAGTTTGATTAAAAATGTCATTTAGTATACTATAGGAATTTGCACATGATTGTGAATTTTAAGTTTCTTTATATTATATACTCCGTACGAAGAACGGGTATACTGCTAGTTTATACCACCTAGAATCCCACGTACTATGAACAGTAGCATATTTTCATCAATAAGAAGTTCTAGGGATTGCTCAGTTATTTTCAAGGATACCTGCCAGTCCAGTCCTGGAGAAGTCATAAGATGTGCACAGTCAATAATATAATGGGATAGGCACAGTTTTCGAAAATTTTCAAATACATCAGCTAATAGTTGAACATTCGTTTTCACATACAGGTCGTGATATTCTCCTAAATTCTTTATATTATAGGTATTTCACACAGTCTGCACATGCCGATAATCTTCACTCTTAATAACTTCACCTTTAATATCATTATGAAATGCAGAAGGTGAAGGTAGACTATCTTCATCAAGTTTTTGAAAGGATCTCATATAACTATAGGGGTATACTCCTTTCCTAAGAAGAACATCCTGCTGTACCGCATTAGGGAAATGTTCTCTTAGAATATGAAACTCACCCAAGTCTAAATTGGAAACTAGCTTTTCCAGGGAGGCTTCCCTTCTAGCTTCCCGCTCGACACGGCAGACCGAGAAAATCTAACTTTCTCCAAATTTACATACCCAGGTTCGAAACACACCTCCCGTCAGTTGGAGAATTCCAACTGATGACCTGTGAAGGAAACCCAACAAACTCCAAAATACTAAAGAATTACCTTTACCTTCAAGATTTCACCAGAAGCTGAAAACACACAAATCAATACAATTTCAACTCAAATAAAAACTCAATTTAATTTCAAATCCAATATTTATTAATTATTCAAGAAGTGGGGTTGCATATCAAATACAATTTCTGAATTAGAAACTGAAAACCACTGGACCACTTCTACTAAAGAATCATCGGCTCTTGCCGGAATTTAAAATAATCAATTCTAAAATCCAATTTTATCAGTATTACATATTAATTTCACATTTTCAATAATTCAACAAAAACATGGTATGGTCAGAGAGAATACACACTCGAGGAACGCTTAAGGCTTAATTTACTTTAATTCAATTTAAATTACGATTGCTTACTATTCTTAAATTAAGGATGGTAGCTGAAGTTAAACAATATATAATATGATTAAAGAAGGCAGCTGAAATCAAAGGCGAAGGGTTCTTCAGAGTCGACGCCCAAGTCCAGACGTCTGCCAACAGCACGTCTAAATAACCAAGGCTTACCTCACAAAACTTGAAAAGGACTCATGGTAGGAAAAGCGTAGGCATCCACTGGCAGATTCCCTCGGGGCAAACATTGCCCCGCTCCAGCAGGAACGGCAGAACCGCAGTTTCCGGCAAGGTGCCGGATCAGGTACTCCAAGGAACGTCCAGTTTCATCATTTGCTTTGACTATTCCCGGTCACGGATTCATGTGAGGTTCTCAATCATCATCCACACAGCGGTCGACGGTCGGCGAGGGCAAGGCATCAGATCTCAGCAGAGGTGACGGTGGCATCTCTCCCGACCCCCACAGCGATGGGACTCAACCTGGGGGATGAATTCCGCGCAGGTCGTGGGTTCGAAGATGTTTCCAGGGAGAGAGCCCCGAAATCAGAATCACTCAGCTTTTAAACACTCCGGGTGGATCCAGGACCCGGCCAATTAAAATTATCAAGGGGCTCACAACTTCTCCTTTCAGCCAATCCAAAATTCCTTCCACTTCAAAAACATCCAGGGATCCGCCCCTACCAACCACGTGAAGTCAAGAAGAACGAAGACACTTGTCTCCGCCAGCAAACAGGTGCGACCCAGACTAACGGACGCCGTTCCCCGAGTGTGCGAGAATTATTATGGAATAAAAATGGCCACAATCAAAACAGATTTTGATACGTTTAAATATGCTAAAATATATACAATGACATGAGGGTTCCAGGACACAGATTAATTAAATAAAAGTTTAAAAAGTACAGAAATTATGCAATTTACAAAGGAGTGACGAATTCCGTCACGACACTAACATGAACCGTTCTCGAGATATTGCACATTTAAAAAAAAACTATCAAAAAATCATATAAAATAAAAAATATATATTCCTATTGAGAAACATGTTCACTTTTCATATGTAATACTATGCAATAAATTTGGTGGCATCATTCTCGTGGATCTAGCTCGTTCCATTCATGAAAAAAGATAGAGTAATACTTTTGTATTTGAACGCCAATACTCATTTATCTGCTGTAAGAATAATTTACTTCTTCATCCATAACGCTTGGCAAGATTTTGGCGACGAATTTGGTGGAATGTCAACAACTTGGCGACTTTTTTCAATTTTGCTAAATTAACGAAAAACTTACCAAATGGATAAAAATGACGCTAAATCAATGAAAATGACGACTCATTGACGAAAATTCAATATCTTGGGAATATTATAAATATCTACTATAATAATAATCCATTTTTTTTACTGTAAAAGTAGTAAAATAGTACCTTCGTTCATTCTTGGTGTTAATTCAACGCATTAGACGATATTTTGCAACTTTGTAATTGTCTTTTTCGTCTAGTTGTTTTGCTGCCGAGTTTGTAAAACTTTTTTAATTCTCGGCTAAGGACGCTGCATACCCTTTTATTAATTGAGCATAGTCACTTTACTAAAACCTATCATGTACACTCATTGACCTTTCAATGTAAATTTATTCGGTTACTTAAGGGCTTTCCCAGGACTCTGTATATATTGATCAAGCAGATTATGAAAGTAAATCGATTTCACCAGCATCTCCCTCCTTCTCTTCCTTGTAGACATTTCTAGGAACTCTTGTCATTGAAAACTTCCTTCCTGCTTTTACTTTTCCTTTTTGCTTTAGAATTCTGTTTATTACTACATTTAAGGAAACAGGTGTAAAAGAAGGTGCAGTCAGTAATAGTAGAGTATGATTTTGCTGACAACACGTGTAAATTTTTCTTGACACTCATGGAAATCTTGATCTCAAGGGGGAAAAATCTAATGTGGGGGGCACAAGACTTTTCCTCCTTTTGGGCAAGGTCCGTACAATATCTTATATATAAGGTTGTCTGGTTCGGGGGAAAAGTTGTCCCGGGAAGGAAAGACGAGTAACGTCACTGCTAGACCTAAGGCTCCTCTATATACGAGCTGACTCATCAAGCATATTGAAGCCCACCGTAGCTGGAAACGCAATCCATTAGCATTAGCTCTATTCGTATTTCCACTTTAGGAAGTATTATTAAAATAATTATGGATGGTTGTTCTGCACCGAACTGCTCTAATCATTTTAGAAATGATTTTAGGCTATTTCGTTTTTCTAGAAACGAAGAAAGAAGAAAACAATGGCTAATAAATAATCGGCGCGATAATTGGATACCCGGTACTGGAGCATACTTATGCGAGGTAAGTTCTACAATATTCTAATTGAAACTTCTTTTTTATATAAATTATTTATTTTAAACACTTATTTTATAATTTCTGTAACTGTAATATGAATTATTAATAATTTTTAGTCGTTATAGTTTTATCTTAGGACATTTGGTTTGTAATGTAAACATCACTTTGAATGTATTATACTGTCTTCCAAACCTAGAAGAAAATAGCTTCAAATTACATATATATATAATTTGAAGATATATATATATATTAAAGATTTATTGCTTTTTCACCAACATCTTTCAAGTTTTATACACTTTGTTGTATTTTTAGATCATAATGAATCACAGAATTGGTGAATCCCACTATCAACAAACTGTCGCCAAGTGGAAAACTTGCCATTTTATAGTAATTATGCAAACATGAGCTAAAATGGTAAATAAATCGAAATATGTTTATCATAATAGCTACTTAATGAACAACTATTGTTTGAAAATCTTTGATGAAAAAAAGCCGAGCTCAGTAGGGTTATTAATAGTATTTTCCTCTTTAAATACAAAGTAGTTAACAAACTCTCAAATATGTGAGGCAAATATTCATATATGCTATTAAAAAAACCTTTTATGATAAACGTATTTCGATTTATTTACTATTTTAGCTTATGTTTGCATAATTACTATAACATGGCAAGTTTTCCACTTGGCGACAGTTTGTTGATAGTAGAATTCACCATTTCTGTGATTCATTATGATCTAAAAATACAACAAAGTGTATAAAACTTGAAAGATATTGGTGTAACAGGAATAAATCTTTAATATATATATGTATAATTTGAAGCTATTTACTTCTAGGTTTTGAAGACAGTATAATGCATTCAAGGTGATGTTTACATTACAAACCAAGTGTCCTAAGATAAGACTATAACAACTAAAAATTATTAATAATCCATATTACAGTTACAGAAATTATAAAATAAGTGTTTAAAATAAATACTTTATATAAAAAAAGAAGTTTCAATTAGAATATTGTAGAACTTGCCTCGCACAAGTATGCTCCAGTACCGGGTATCCAATTATCGCGCCGACTATTTATTAGCCATTGTTTTCTTCTTTTTTCGTTTCTATGAAAGTGAAATAACCCAAATCCCTTTCTAGAATGACTGGAGCAGTTTGGTACAGAACAACCACCCATAATTCTTTCAATAATATATAATAAAGTGAAAATGCGAATAGAGCTAATGCTAATGGATTGCTCTTCCAGCTATGGTGGGCTTCAATATGCTTGATAAGTCAGCCTGTAGTAGAGGAGCTCTAGCTAGACCCATTCTCTGACAGAGGTGAGAAAAACTATTGAGAAACGTTGATCGGAAACTATTTAAATATTTATCTAATAGTAACTGTGTGCAAGCAATATAGAATAAAATAAAACAGTACATGCATAGTAATGTGAAGTTTAGGAAAATAAATTCCGTACATATGAAAAGAAATAGCAAATTTTTTATGAGAGTGGAAGCTATTAAAATTTTAACATAAGGGCAGTTTATACAAAGATCACTGAATGCTATGTTGAAAGATAATTGAATGAGCAAAGGTTATGTATAAAAATATAGTGAATGATCAGAGAATAGCCAATAGTTGTTAGGTGTGTTATGTGAATCGGTTTGAGAAGTATATAAATATATATTTCTAATCTAAATGGGGCAAATCATTCATCATTTAAATATTGACTGTATTCCGAAGTTTACAGGCATGAATAACGCAGTATAAATTAGAATAAATATTATTTCCAGGCAATGCAATGCATAGCTTTTGTCTAGTTCAAAAATTTTACATATATCGTCTGAATTTGAGAGAAGGTCAGGAAACTTTCAAAATCATCTGAAGAAAAAACAGTGATTGATTTAAATTTGAAAACACATATTTTATCAAATCATAGCAATAATAATTATTAGTCACGTCAAATGTAGTTTGTCAAGAATTTTTTTGTTAGTAAATTTGTTAATAAAGCTTTTGCTAAGGCATTTATATCTTGATTCGTCAAATTGAAAGGCTTCATCATGAGTAAGACGGAGTAGTTTCGATTCAATAAAAATGGTTTTTGTTCAAGAAAGGGATATTCATAAGTTAAAAGAAACTAGTGTAATTTTATGGATAATTTTGTAAAAAACAAAATAAATTTATAGTCGCATTAAAATGATACATTTACCCCTATTTATTTTAAAGCAAACGGTGAATGGAATCTTTTTAGCTTGAAGCTCCTTCCCATAAATATTGGACAAATTTCGGAGAAAAAAAAATTCGTCTTCGAATAAAATGATAAAAATAGCCTTTGTTTCTTTTAGCATAAAATTCTGGATGATAGCCCCCCCCCCCTTTTATTTTCCACAATTTTCTGTCGCATTTTAAAGTGCCGATTGACTGAATTCTACGGTAATATCAGTAGTAGAGGAATGACAGTTCAACCTCAGCAGGCGCAGCAGTGACGTCACGTTATCTTATCTGATCTTATCAGGTGACGTCATCCGATAAGCTTATCTTATCGGATGACGTCATGTGTTGACACAGAGAGTGGGGTTGAACAAGACCTTATGGAAGACATCGAGAGTGGTAGAGTACATTTCTTCTGGTTTTAATAATAAGACACCCACAGCTGCGATTTTTCTTGACATCCAAAAAGCCTTTGATAAAGTGTGGCACTGTGGATTAGCTTACAAATTGATCACTCTAAAAGTCCCTAACGCACTTGTCAAACTTTTAATTTCATACCTAAATAACAGACACTTTCAAGTCAGAGTAAAAAATAACTTATCTACACCCAAGCTCATTAAAAGTAGTGTACCGCAAGGATCCATCCTGGGCCCGACACTCTTTAACATATATCTAAATGACATTCCCAGGACCCCAGACACGGAGCTGGCACTCTATGCAGACGACAGTGCGATACTTGCAAAACACCCTTACGTCTCAGTAATGCACAGACAGCTACAACAACACTTAGACATACTCCAAACATGGCGACTAAAATTAAATCCCAATAAATGTCATTGGATTTATTTCTCAAGAAAACGTAAACCTTCGCCTCCTCTGTACATAAACAACCATGCCCTAAAGGCGGAAAAATCTACTAAATACCTAGGTGTAACGATAGACTCCCACCTAACTTGGAAACTGCACGTAACGAACATAATCAAAAAAGCGTATATAACCATAGGAGCCTTATACCCAATGATAGGAAACGGAAATCTAAGTTATCAAAATAAACTCCTAATTTATAAATCGGTCATCCGCCCGGGAATGCTGTATGCAGCACCCGTATGGGGATATGCCTGTAAAACTACCATAGACTTATTAGAGACAAGACAAAACAAAACCCTAAGGATTATAAGGAAAGCCCCTAGATACTTAAGAAACTCGGTAATTAGGAAAGACTTCAAAATAAAAACTGTTAGAGCCCAAATCAAAAAGCTAGCGCTTAAATTCTACAAAAATCTGCCATCTGTCCCAAATGAACTATTATTTAATCTGCATGACTATGATCATCGCAAGGCTAAATCTCGTAAGAGACCCCGCTCGGTACTTAACTTTGATATTCGGTACTAGGAACGTCCCACCTTAATCAGTTGATATTAACGAAAACTCGCGATCTTTGGTTTTCTACAAAATGTTTAAAATCCTAAACTGCTAGGTTACCCTCAGATCAGCATCAACCCCCCCAAACTGCTTAAACTCTTAATGTGCAACAAACTGCCACACTAGGAGCTAGGACAAATAATAAAAACAGTAAATCAAAAACCTCGAACCTCCAACTATGGACCAATGAAATAATGTCACAGTATGAAGATAAGAACCACACCTAGAGATTGGAGATTAAAGGCGCTTCGCGCCTGGTGCTCTGTTCTGGACGAAACTCTATGGAAGACATCTTGGAAATTTTGGTGGCGCCCTCTATTGACAGGTTGGAGAACTGTGATGGCTAAAAGGAAAGAATTGGTTCTGGACTGAGCTGGATTCGAACTCGGGACCCCTCGCACCGTAGGAAAGTGTTTTAGCCAGTATACAGATTGAGAATTGTAGGTACATGGTGAATGAATGATATCTTTCCGGCGAAAAGAGTTGGGTACTTAGAATATCTTCCAATCTTCTACGAGGGGACGGTGCGAGTGAATTAAGATTTTAATTAATTTTTGATAAATAAATAAAGTATATTATGAGAAAAAAATGGAATGTAGTCATAATTGAATTTTAATAGGAGGATTATTTTTTTAGTGATTGGAACGTGGGTAATTAATTTTTTTATGGAATGTTTTGAAGAGTGCTTGAAGGCATTTACGAAATTTGGGGAGGTGATGGCTCCCTCTATTGGCGCTTGAATGAAATACATGCGTGTTATTTAATTTTAATAGAATTAATTTCTGAATGTGGTTTTTGTGTTAATGAATATTTTAATTAGGTAGTCGGACGATGACTTAATATTTTTAGTAAAGCTTCACGCTCATACATGTTTCAATGAACGAAGATAATTAATTTTTTTACGTTGTCCGTTCATCAATGAATTTTAAGGACGGGGTGTGTATGTGTTATTGAATTTTATTAATTTTAATGAAATGATTTTTGTGACATTTTTGGATGACTTTTAAAGGAATGGGGAAAATTCTAGCACTCCATAGCGAACTAGCATATCGCATTTTTGATGTTAGAAATTTTACCACAAATTGAGAACAAGATTTAACTCTTTTAGAAGAGGTGTGTGCGCGCGTAAACCAGACAAGATAATTAATTTTTTAATGAATTAGTAGGGGAGTCTGTGTTAAAACTGACATATTTTAAAAGCATGCGAGATTTTAGGGCCAAGTTAGAATACTCACTGAACACGTTTCGACATTTTTTTTTAATGATATTCATAAAAATGCTATGAAACGCGAAACTTTAACTGTTTTAAATTGCACTAAATGTCTATTTTCACGCACCACGTAAGATTTTAATGACAGGTTATACTACTTACTGAACATGACTCGACACTTTTCAGAATGATTGTGTGTGCCCCGCGATTTTTTCATGCCAAGTTTCAGAACCTGCTGAATCCGTTTCGACTGCTTTTAGCTATGAAAAATGGCTGTATTGATTTCTTTTCAAATATGTGGGAAATTCAAGACTTTGCTATATTTAAGGACGTAGTTAAAATGAATAGGTGTATTGAATTATCAGTGAATGTGAAACTTGGGAGATATTTTAAAAATAAAAAAAAATGCAAAGTACTGAAAGCTTCACAAGCTAATGTTATGCACAGATGTGACTTGCATATGTATGAAGCAAATGTGTGACATGGATGTTCTTACCAAAGTCTTCTAAAAATGGAATCCATATTATTTTTATTCATTGATTTAGCGTCATTTTAATCCATTTGGCGAGATGTTCGTTAATTTGGCAACATTTCAAAAAGTCGCCAAGTTGGCGACATTCCGCCAAATTCGTCGCAAAACTCTCGCCAAGCTTTACTGACGGAAAAATAAGTTATTCTTATAGCAGATAAATGACTATTGGCGTTCAAATACAAAAGTATTACTCGAAGTATCTTTCCTCATGAATGGAACGAGCTAGATCCACGAGAATGATGTCACCAAATTTATCGCATGGTATTACATATGAAAAGCGAACATGTTTCTCAATAGGAAATATATATTTTTTTATTTTATATGACTTTTTGATAATTTTTTTGAAAAATGTGTAATATCTCGAAAACGGTTCATGTTAGCGTTCTAAAATTTATGTTAATCGTTTTCTAATGAAAAATTACATAAGAAATGTCTATTTGCGTAACTTTATTAGCGGTTTTGATTTTTTGACAATTCTTTCAAAATTTCACTCAAAATTTAGGAGGTTCTGAACATTCGATTATGTTTAAAAACAATAAGCTTCCAGTGTTTATAGATTGTGATTTTTGTACCAAATTTCGTTCGAATCGGTCCATTCGTTCGTCAGTTATTGTCTCCACAGACTCACTGACACGACACACATTCACACATACTTTCACACACACACATACTTTCACACACACTCACATACTTTCACACACATACACACACACACACAGACATCACTTCAAAAATGTTTGATTCGTGATCAGGGATGCTTGAAACGTGCTCTCCCGTCGAAAACCTGAATTCGAATTTTCGACTCTGT
Organism: Amaurobius ferox; assembly: GCA_951213105.1. NCBI lineage: Eukaryota > Metazoa > Arthropoda > Arachnida > Araneae > Amaurobiidae > Amaurobius > Amaurobius ferox. Next base: position 34,024,728 of record OX578148.1, read on the forward strand.
CACATACTTTCCTTATACATTATGTATATAAGGAAAGTAAAAATGAAATACATTGTGTGAGACCAGAAATAGATCTCACATGTGTTTTGGTGAGACAGGTTTATGCCAGTTATTTATTGATTCGAAACTTCGGACAATAATGCCAGTCTGAGTGGCGTTGAGGTTTACAGCAAACCATACATTTAGGAGTGTCAAGACAGAGGGGGGCCCTTATGAGGATGTGGAATGATTCCATTGGTTAAATGAGTAACCAATGGAAAAAGGGGCTTGTTGCGTCACACTGAATGCTACAAATGAAAGCAAAGGGGGAGTGACACCCCGAGGGGAAAAGATAGCCACAACCTGCGACCGAAAAAGAACGACTAAAAAATCAGATAACTGGGAACTTAAGAAGGACATTAGAAGCAGATAAATAAGAAAACTTGGAGACGATGACTTGAATTGGGAAATACAGACTTGTAGAGTGTTCCGTAGAGGTTCCAAGAATAAAGGAGATCGATTGATGTGTAAGTGCAATCAGAGTACGAGAAGGAGCCACACACCGAGAGTTATGGCAAGTACGAATTACTGATGCCAGCATTTTGATATATGATCATAGTCCAAGACAGCCGTGAATGTATGTGTTCCTTAAATAACTTTAGGTCTAGAAACGTTTAGGCAAATTAAGTGGTCTCACGTGTTCCCGCGCCAAAACTAATAATTAATTGGGTAACGAATTAATAAGTGTTGATGTTGTTAATAAATGTTTTATTGTTAAAGTTTAAATGGTGTAGTCAATGAGTATTATAATTATTAAAATTATTCCTTTACAGGACTCACGCAAAGTAAATAATTGGAGGGTTGATAGAGGCACAGTAAAGTAATGTACAATTAAATAATAAATCCACTATGTACGCATTTACGGCCATATTAAGATATTTTATGCTAATGATAATTAATCAAAATATTTAAAACTTCAACTTTAAGTTTCTTATTTTTAAAACGCGCGCCACACATTGAACCTCATGGGACCTAATTTTTTTAACAATTTTTAAGCGAGGTTAAAATTCACAAATGGCTTCGAAAATTTTAGGAAATATTTAAATTATCCCTTAAAATAAATAAAAAAAAAATTCAGCAAAATATGTTCGGTATCTTTTTAAATAAAAATTAAAATAATAATTACACCCATATCATACGAAGAGATCACGTGACCCACTTCAAAATTCTATGACTACTTTTATAATACAGACTGGAACTTTCTAAATACATATACAAATGTTAATGATGCTATATCGAGTTTTTATGAGTGTGTCTATGGGATATTCGACTTATGTATACCAAAATATATTCCTACTAAGCGGACATATAAATCGTGGTATTCTTCTAGCACTATCCATAATATTAAATTAAAAAAAAATATCGTAAAAAATCTATTAGAGGTGGTGATATAAGTGATCTAGAGGAATTTCATAGACTACGCAAATCTGTGAAAGATGGAATCAAAACTGATTTTACCAATCATGTTGCTATCATGGAACAAGAACTCAATAAGAACCCTAAGGTTTTCTGGAATTTTTGTAAAGGTGATTCGCCTGGTAGTCATAGGAGCTTAACAATGAGTTATAATAATACTGATTATTCTACAGTTAATGATATTGCAAACTGCTTTGCTGATTTCTTTGAATCTGTTTATATCCAAAGTAGCCAACCTGTTGATTTTGAACTGCTAACCAAGTATTGTGAACTCAATAACATTGACTTAATTAAGGTTAAATATATTACTGAAAATGATGTTGCCAAAGCCTTAAAGAAGTTAAAATACAGCCAGTCTTTAAGCTGTGATGATGTTCCTTCTTTCATTATCAAAGGTTGTGCTGACTCTCTAACTTACCCTTTGCTTATTTTCTTTAATCTTTCGCTTAAAACTATGGCTTTTCCCAATGTCTGGAAATATGGTCAAGTTATTCCTGTACATAAAAATGTGATGTGGGCAACACATGACTTTCCTTATATAATGCAACGAATTTACTACTTTTACAGTGAAAAAAAATAGGTTTTTCTTACAGTAGATACTTATATTCTTTCCAAGACATTGAATTTTCGACAATTTGTCGTCATTTTCATTGATTTAGCGTCAGTTTTATCCATTTGACGAGATTTTTGTTAATTTGGCAACATTTCAGAAAGTCGCCAAGTTGGCGAGATTCCGCCACATTCGTCGCCAAAATCTCACCAAGCGTTATGGACGGAGAAATAAGTTATTCTTATAGCAGATAAATGATTATTGGCGTTCAAATACAAAAGTATTACTCAAAGTATCTTTTCTCATGAATGGAACGAGTTGGATCCACGAGAATGATGTCACCAAATTTATTACATGATATTACAAGTGAAAAGTGAACATGTTTCTCAAAAGTTAATATTTTTTTTTTAATTTATGGGATTTTTTGATAAATTTATTTGAAAAATGTGCAATATCTCGAGAACGGTTCATACTAGCGTTCTAAAGTTTATGTCCATCGTTTTCTAAAGAAACATTACATAAGAAATGTCTATTTGTGTATCTTTATTAATGATTTTGATTTTTTGATGAGTTTTTCAAAATTTCACTCAAAAATTTAGGGGGGTTCTGAACATTTCGATTACGTTTGGTTTAAAAAACAATAGGTTTCCAGTATTCACGGATTGTGATTTTTGTACCAAATTTCATTCGAATCGCTCCATTCGTTCGTGAGATATCGTCTCCACAAACTCACTGACACACACACACACACAGAGACATCACCTCAAAAATGTTCTATTCGTGATCAGGGATGCTTGAAACGTGCTCTCTCGTAGAAAACTCGAATTCGAATTTTCGATCCCGTCACAATACTTTCCTTATACATTATGTATATAAGAAAGTAATACTACAAATGTGTCGATTAAGTGCTTATTGTATACGTAATTTTTGACAATGAATGGCAAAAACAACCAATTTCTCCAAGACGGTTATTTTCGAGATGCTGAAGTTTTTATTTTTTATTTTTGAGGAACTGAAGACGTTTTTCACTGTAGTTAAAAAACTATTTAATGAAATAGCTCAAAATTTAGTAGTTGCGTCCCTTGAGGGTTTACCTGATACTGATTAGATTTTGGCATGATTTAGAGAAATATAATCTACCTTTTTACTTTCCTTATATACTTAATGTATAAGGAGAGTATTGTGACGGGGTCGAAAATTCGAATTCGAGTTTTCGACGGGAGAGCACGTTTCAAGCATCCTTGATCACGAATCGAACATTTTTGAAGTTTTGTCTGTGTGTGTGTGTGTGTGTGTGTGTGTGTGTGTGTGTGTGTGCGTGCGTGCGTGCGTATGTGTGTGTGGAGAGACGATAACTGATGAGCGAATGAACCGATTCGAACGAAATTTGGTACAACAATCACAATCCGTAAACACTGGAAGTCTATTGTTTTTATACGCAATCGAATGTTCAGAACCCGCCTAAATTTTCGAGTGAAATTTTGAAAAAATCGTCAAAAAAAAAAAAACCGCTAATAAAGTTACGCAAATAGACATTTCTTATGTAATTTTTCATTAGTAAACGATTGACATAAATTTTAGAACGCTAACGTGAACCGTTCTCGAGATATTGCACATTTTTCAAAAAAATATTAAAAAATTATATAAAATAAAAAAAAGATATTTCCAATTGAGAAACATGTTCACTTTTCATATGTAATACCACATGCGATAAACTTGCTGACATCATTCTCGTGGATCTAGCTCGTTCCATTCATTAAAAAAGATACTTTGAGTAATACTTTTGTATTTGAACGCCAGTACTCATTTATCTACAGTAAGAATAACTTATTTCTCCGTCAATAACGCTTAGCGAGATTTTGGCGCCGAATTTGGCGAAATGTCGCCAACTTGGCGACATTTTTAATTGTTGCAAAAATAACAAAAATCTCTCCAAATTGATAAAAATGACGGTAAATCAATGAAAATGATGACTCATTGAAGAAAATTCAATATCTTGGAAAGAATATAAGTATCTAATAATAACATTTTTTTAAATTGTAAAACTAGTAAATTCATTGCATTATAAAAGGAAAGTCAAGTGTTGCCCACATAAGATTTTTTTTACAAAATGATCCGCAAAGATCGGGAAAATCTGAAATAAATAACTAAAGTTGCTGAAATAAAGTACTTGTTCTTCATATAATTTTTTAAAGCAAAGCGAATAATCACGTGACTCTAGGATAAACCTTTCCCGAGATAGTTTATTTTTTGCAATTTTGTGGAGTTGAAGACTTTAAAGGGCATTATATTGCCAAATGAAACGATGCCTTATAAATGCAAATTAGAACATCAAAAAAGTATCCATGTTATTTTCTGCAACAAACCCAATTTAATGCATCATGAAATAAGACATCTGATGTGGGCAGCACATGACTTTCCTTATATAATGCAATGAATTTACTACTTTTACAGTTAAAAAATTGTTATCCTTATAGTAGATACTTATATTCTTTCCAAGATATTGAATTTTCTTCAATTAGCTGTCATTTTCATTGATTTAGCGAGATCATTTAGCTGTCATTTTTCATTGATTATTCCATTTGGCGAGATTTTCCTTAATTTGGCAACATTTAAAAAAGTCGCTAATTTCGAGCCATTCCGCCAAACCCTTGCCAAGCGTTATGGACGGAGAAATAAGTTATTCTTATAGCAAATTACCGTTCAAATACAAAAGTATTACTTAATCTTTTCTCGTGAATGGAACGAGCTAGACCCACGAGAATGATGTCACCAAATTTATCGCATGATATTACATATGAAAAGTGAACATGTTTCTCAACAGTTAATATTTTTTTTAATTTATGTTTTTTTTTTATAAATTTATTTGAAAAATATGAAATATCTCGAGAACGGTTCACGCTAGCGCTCTAAAGCTTTTTGTCAATCGTTTTCTAAGAAAAAATTATATAAGAAATATTTATTTGCGTAACTTTATTAAAGGTTTTGATTCTTTTGATGATTTTTTCAAAATTTCACTCGAAAATTCAGGGGGCTTCTGAACATTCAATTGTATTTTAAAACAATAGGCTTCCAGTATTCACGGATTGTGATTTTTGTACCAAATTTCATTCGAATCGCTCCATTCGTTCGAGAGATATCGTCTCCACAGACTCACTGACACACACACACACACACACACACACACACACACACACACACACACAGACATCACTTCAAAAATGTTCGATTCGTGATCAGGGATGCTTGAAACGCGCTCTCCCGTCGAAAACTCGAATTCGAATTTTCGACCCCGCCATAATACATTCCTTATACATTACGTATATAAGGAAAGTAAAAATAAGAAATTGTAAAATTGTATTTGCGTCTGTAGAGAAAGTTATGTGCTGCCACATCAGGTTTTTTTTTATTTCATCCAATAAATAAAATAGACAACCATCTAATCATCCTACGTAAAACGCCAAATGTGCGTATAAGTAAATGTAGCCATACCATAAAGGTTGTTGGCATGGAATTAACATAACGCAAATGGAAATATTAGACGCTTATGACAACTTGTTTGTCCAAAAATAATGACTTATTTATCCTCACGCGCAATCAAAATGCCATTGACATCCAATTTGTATCAAGTGAGATAAATGATTATTGGCTAATTCTTTTGCCTCAAAATATAAAACTATTACCAAAAATCTGATGTGGGCAGGCAGCACATGGTTTTCCCTGCAGAATTATATTCACGGTCTCTTTATTTTAATTCAATTTAATTCACTTTTAATTTCATTTTCGTTCTCATTTGGTAACGGGACTTATTTTCAAAGGTTGCATAGCGAAAACACGAAAAAACTAAAATATCTCGAGAACGACTAGTCCTAGTGTAATGGGGTGGGTCTTATTCTTTTCTTCGTTAAAAATTGCGTATAAAACAAGCATTTAATGGATATATTTGAGCATACGTAGTTTTTTTATTTCAGATTTTGGCGTTTTTTGCGGTCCATTTTGCAAAAAAAGGCAGGTTATTTTTTTCCGAATCGTACCAAAATCTAATCAGCACCAAGGTAACCCACAAGTGACTTATTTACCGAATTTTGTGAAATTCGGTCCATTAGTTTTTCAGCTAGAGTGGATACAGGCTTTTGCGGGCCATTTCGTAAAAAAAGTCGAGTTCTTTTATTCCGAATAATACCCAAAACTAAGCAGCGCCAGATTCGCCCACAAGTGAGTTACCAAATTTTGTGAAATTCAGTTAATTAGTTTTTTAGTTAGAGTGGATACAAAATTTGCACAGACAGACACACAGACATAACCCAAAAACTAGTTTTTTCGTATTCTAGAGGTCTCGAAACGTGTAGATCCGCCGAAAACTCGAGTTGTGGTTTTCGTTATGATTCCAATACTTTCCCTATACATTACCATGTATTACAGGGAAAGTAAGAAATATGATGTGGGCAATGGAGCCAAAATGGTTTTGCAGAAATAATATTTTGTAAAATTAATTGTTGTAATATTTTGTAAAATTAATTGTGTGTAATATTAATTAATATTTTGTAAAATTAATTGTTTTGTAAAATTAATTTTGTAAAATTAATATTTTGTAAAATTGCTTGAATAATATCTTGTAAAAGTAATTAATTGTTTTGCGCGAATAATATTTTGTAAAATTAAAACTGATCTTTTGTAATATCGAAGAAAAAAGAACTCAATCCAAAATTGATTATATACACTTATAGGGGATTATATATACACAAAGAGGGCTTCAAATTCTTGCTTATTGTTTATAGCTATCACTTTTAATTTCTTAAGATATAAATAAGAATTACAAACTTGAAAAACGTAAAATTTTCACAATTTTTCACCTTGACAAGACGATTACTCGAAAACTATAAGAGCTTTTTCTAAAAATAAATATAGATTAAGAAACTAAATTTTTTCATACATATTTTTATAAGCGACATGTATAATTTTTTCATACATGTCGCTTATTATTTATATCTATTTTTTATAGTTTCGAAGATATTTCAAGAGAAAGTATGAAAGAAAAAAATACCTCTTTCGAACATACACTTTTATTAGACTGTATTTCGAAAAAATAGAACTTTATCCAAAATCCAATTATATACAAATGGACTTTCAAAGAGCTACCAAATTTTTGCTTATTATTCAAAGATCTTTTAGTTTTTGAGATACAAGCATTACAAACTTGAAAAACTTAAAATTATGAATTTTCTTCAACTTGACAAGACGATGACTCTAAAACTATAAGAGTTTTTTTTTTAATAATAAATATAAATTTTATACTAAATTTTCGTCGTTCATACTATTTTTACCTATTTTTTATATTTTACTATACATATTTCGAATGACAGAAAAAGGAAAGAATCTGATGTGGGCAGCACATGACTTTCCCTGTAGACTTATATTCACGTTCTCTTTATTTTTATTACATTTAATTCACTTTTAATTCAATTTTCGTTCTCATTTGATAACAGGACTTATTTTCAAAGGTGGCGTAGAGAAAATACGAAAAAAGTAAAATATCTCGAGAACGGCTAGTCCTAGTGTAATGGGGTTGTTCTTATTCTTTTCTTCGTTAAAAATTACGTATTAAACAAGCATTTCAAGGATATATTTGAGCACACGTAGTTTTTTATTTTAGATTTTGGCTATTTTTGCAGGCCATTTTGCCAAAAGTAGGCAGGTTATTTTTTTCCAAATCATATCAAAATCTAATCTGCACCAGAGTGTCCCACAAATGATTTACCTACCGAATTTTGTGAAATTTGGTCCATTAGTTTTTCAGCTAGAGTGGATACAAGCTTTTGGGGGCCATTTCGCAAAAACAAGGCGGGTTCTTTTATCCCGTATCGTACCCAAAACTAATCAGCACCAGATTCACCCACAAGTGACTTACTTACCAAATTTTATGAAATTCGGTCAATTACTTTTTTAGCTAGAGTGGATACAGAATCTACACAGACACACACACACAGACAGACAGACACACAGGCAGATAGACAGACACTCAGACAACGTCACGCTATAAATAGTTTTCTCGTATTCTAGAGGTTTCGAAACGTGTAGATCCGTCGAAAACTCGAGTTGCGATTTTCGGCATGATTCCAATACTTTCCCTATACTTTAACAATGTATTGCAGGCAAAGTTAAAATCTGATGTGGGCAGCACATGACTTTCCCTGCAAACTTATATTCACGTTCTATTTATTTAAATTAAATTTAATTCACTTTTAATTCAATTTTCGTTCTCATTTTAAAACTGGACTTATTTGTCAAAAATCTGATGTGGGCAACACATGACTTTCCTTATATAATGCAATGAATTTACTACTTTTATAGTTAAAAAAATGTTATTCTTATAGTAGATACTTATATTCTTTCAAAGATATTGAATTTTCTTCAATTAGTCGTCATTTTCATTGATTTAGCGTCATTTTTATCAATTTGGCGAGATTTTAGTTAATTTGGCAACAATTAAAAATGTCGCCAAGTTGGCGACATTCCGCCAAATTCGTCGCCAAAATCTCGCCAAGCGTTATGGACGGAGAAATAAGTTATTCTTACAGCAGATAAATTACTATTGGCGTTCAAATACAAAAGTATTATTCAAAGTATTTTTTTTCATGAATGGAACGAGCTAGGTCCACGAGAATGATGTCACCCAATTTATCGCATGGTATTACATATGAAAAGTGAACATGTTTCTCAATAGGAAATATAATTTTTTAAAAAAATGTGCAATATCTCGAGAACGGTTCATGTTAGCGTTCTCAAATTTATGTCAATCGTTTTCTAATGAAAAATTACATAAGAAATGTCTATTTGCGTAACTTTATTAGCGGTTTTGATTTTTTGACGATTTTTTCAAAATTTCACTCGAAAATTTAGGGGAGTTCTGAACATTCGATTGCGTATAAAAACAATAGGCTTCCAGTGTTTACGGATTGTGATTTTTGTTCTAAATTTCATTCGAATCGGTCCATTCGTTCGTCAGTTATCGTCTCCACAGACTCACTGACACACACACACACACTTTCACACACACACACACACACACACACTCACACACAGACATCAGTTCAAAAATGTTTGATTCGTGATCAGAGATGCATGAAACGTGCTCTCCCGTCGAAAACTCGAATTCGAATTTTCGACCCCGTCACAATACTTTCCTTATACATTATGTATATAAGGAAAGTAAAAAGAACAACAAGCGTGATATTTCGTTCTACAGGCCTATTATCATTCTTTCCCCTTTTTCAAAAGTTTTTGAATGTGTTATGCATGAAAAGATCTTTTCCCAAATTAAGCAATGGATTTCTCCCTACCAGCATGGGTTTATGCCAAGACGATCAACTGTAACTAATTTAGCTTGCCTTACCAGTGACATTGTTGATGCTATTAAAACCAAGAGACAATTTGATGTTATTTATAATGACTTTAGTAAAGCTTTTGATCACATCGATCTGGGGTTATTAACCCGTAAACTGATTACTAGCGGTTTTAGTGTTGATTTGTCGACTTGGTTATACTCTTATATTTCAGATAGACTGTATTCTGTAAAGTACTGTGGTGTAAACTCTAGACTATACAGTAATTCCTCTGGTGTTCCTCAGGGTTCTAATCTGGCCCCACTCCTTTTTTTAGTTTTTATTAATGAAATTCCCCGGATTTTTAAAACAGCTAAAGGTCTTATGTTTGCAGACGATTTGAAGCTTTATATGAAAATCAACTCCTTAACTGATTGTGAACTGATGCAGGGAGATCTAGATGAACTGTATAACTGGTCTGTACTAAATAAACTCCATTTAAATATTTCTAAATGCTATGTTATGAGCATTGCTAGGATCCATAATATTCTTAATTACAATTATATTTTAAATAATTCATCTCTATCTCGATGTACTCATATTATTGATTTAGGTGTCACTTTCGATGATACTTTTAACTTTCAGAGACATATCGATAATATTATTAAAAGAGCCTACCAAAGACTTGGTTTCACCTTAAGACGATCTCGTGTTTTTGCCAGTTCTGTGTGTGTGTGTGTGTGTGTGTGTGTGTGTGTGTGTGTGTGTGTGTGATACGATTATTTGTATTTATAATACTGTTGTTAAACCAATCTTGGAATATTGTGCAATGATTTGGGACCCTGTTTACAATCTACATTCTCAACGGATAGAAATCGTGCAAAATAAACTATTACGTACTATTGATTACAGATTGACTGCCTATTATCCTTATGATATGCATACAAGGGAACTCAGACAGAAATATAGTTTAATGTCTCTTAAAAAAAGAAGAAGCTGGTCCTGCCTCTTGTTTTATAAGGTTTTAAATAATACTATTGATTGCCCTACTTTACTTTCTTACCTGGAATTCCACATACCTGTCAATAATACCAGGAAAAAAACTCTTTTTCACAATACTACTGTTAAACACAACTACATTAAATGCTATTCTATCTATAAATTTGTTGATCTATATAATACCTATCGTGCTGATATTGATATATTTAACTTGACTCCTGCCTGTTTTAAAAAAGCCTGTTTCAATGCGCTTGACATGTTTACTAATTAGTATTCTTGTATCCTATGTTCTGTACTTTTTAATTTCTTGTGTGGCTACTGTAACTGGATTTCATCTGTAGTTGCCACGTAAATTGAATAAATAAATAAATAAATAAAATAAAATATGGAATCCATCTTTTTTTTTCATCAGTGTAAAAATCGTGATTTTTAAAGTTCTTTTACATTTATATTTGGAGTTACATCCGTCCTAAAACCGCTTTATTTTTGCCTATTTTCTGTGCAACTATATTCTGTGCAACAAAAAATAACAATATTTTTGAGTTTAAATGATTATCAAACTCCGATCATTCCTACAACGAAGCCCAATTTTAATGGAAGCAGAATGTAAACAAGCGATTGTAAGATGAGTTGTATAAGAATTGCTGAATTTTTTCACGCAAAATGATTTAGCTCTAGAGTCTGCAATATAGCTGACGTAAATGAAACATTCTTTGATTTTACATAGAGAAGCAGACGATTCTATTGCCTTTTTTGATGAACATTTAAGCATGGAGTTATACAGTACGTTTACCTCCATGGTTTTAAGCTTTTAAGTAAAATAAATTATTGTAATATTGTGATATGAATAATATATTCATTGCTTTTACATAGAGAGCCAGACGATTTATATTTCGTTGACTTCATTTGAATAAAGTTCATTTTTTTTTCGATGAAATTTTAAGTTTCCAAATATAATAAATTATTGTAGTACTATGATAATTTAAAATATATCAGCGCTGAATGTATCGCATTTTACAAATGTTTAAATAAAATTGCATTTCGGTTTGAAAGTGTTTCATAATCAATGCTTTATGTATGATTGATCTTTTTACTTTCCTTATATACATAACGTATAAGGAAAGTATTGTGATGGGGTCGAAAATTCGAATTCGAGTTTTCGACGGGAGAGCACGTTTCAAGCATCCCTGATCACGAATCTAACATTTTTGAGGTGAAAGTATGTGTGTGTGTGCGTGAAAGTATGTGTGTGTGTGTGAAAGTATGTGTGTGTGTGTGAAAGTATGTGTGTGTGTGTGAAAGTATGTGTGTGTGTGTGTGTATGTGTCAGTGAGCCTGTGGAGACGATAACTGACGAACGAATGGATCGATTCGAACGAAATTTGGTACAAAACTCACAATCCGTAAACACTGAAAGCCTATTGTTTTTATACGCATTCGAATGTTCAGAATCCCCTAAATTTTCAAATGAAATTTTGAAAAAAACCGCCATAAAATCAAAACCTCTGATAAATTTACACAAATAGACATTTCTTATGTAATTTTTCATTAGCAAACGATTGACATAAATTTTAGAACGCTAACATGAACCGTTCTCGAGATATTGCACATTTAAAAAAAAACTATCAAAAAATCTTATAAAATAAAAAATATATATCCCTATTGAGAAACATGTTCACTTTTCATATGTAACAACGATTTACAACGATTGGGGGCGATATTCACACAAATCGATTCTATAGTGACCTAAAATATTATTGCAAATTTTTCAGCCTGACACCTATAGAAAGATTAAAAAAATTTCTTTCTAACGAACTTTGAACGAAATCCATACAATTAATAGACAAATTTTCGTGAATTTAAAAGTATATATAATTTTTATACGTTTTAAACCTCTCCGATATTTATATTGCGATATAAAAAGATTGACGAACAATCAATCTAATGTATTTCCTGAAACCAAAAGACTCATTAAGTATAAATTTTTTAAGCGAGCGAACTATTAGAAATTTCGAATTGACGGAACGTCTCCAAATTGAAGTTCAGTCCGTGCGATTGAAGTTCTTCGATCTACTCAAAAATATCAGCGAATGAGACTGGAATTAGGATAGATAACACCAAATTGAAAGTAAACCAACCGGTTTTGGATGCTATATGAGCTAACTTTTAAAGTCAAAGATTGGTATAAAGAATGCTTCTCTGGTTACGGATATGGAAAAAACTAGATATGTATCAATAAAAAGATTATCAAAGTTCGAATACATGAAAACTCTTAGTTAAAAAAACAGCTACAATTGTGACTTCATCAACTATATTCAAATAACCAACGAACAAACTACTTAAATATAAGTACATAATACTGAAATTAAAATATAAACAAATATTAAGGAAGCAACTGGTTATGGAAGCTATATTGCTCATTGCATGCCTTGTCGTAGTTTGTTATTAGCGGTTAATAAGGGCGCATGTTGTTTTACCTGTTCTTTCGGCCTGAAGAAAGGGACTTATAACGACCTCGAAACAGTTATCGTCATCTGACTGACATATGCCTGCTTTCTTCAAGAAGTTTTTATCTTACAAATAGCAGTTTGAGGGGCGGAATAGCTCAGTGGTTAGGGTACGGGGATTGCACTCGGAGGATCCGTGTTTGATTCCTGGCGCTGCCCAAACTATCCTCGTGTCTACGCGGAGTACGTCCACGTTAAATTTGTTGGTCCGAAAATCATTCCGAGAGGTTAGTAGTAGGGGAAGGAGAGTACGGTCCCTCTGAATGTTACCCTCATTAGGTTTCAGTCTAAATTGGGTGAAACTATCCCGGTCGTCCAAACAGATACCTTACACCTTCGAGTAGGTCGGACGATCTGGGTCGAAAGAAAGAAAAGCAACAATTTGATTTATTGTAATCATCCAATATGTTCAATTTCGATGTGCAACATTATGCGACAAATCTGTTAACATTATTCTCGTGGATCTTGTTCGTTCCATTCACGAGAGAAGACACTTTTTATGATACTTTTAGAAGATTTGTACTTTGATGCCGAAGAACTCGCCAATAGTTATTGATTTCACGGGTTATTCATTAAATGTCAATTGCATTTTGATGAGGATTTCGTAAGTATGAATAAGTCCCCAGTTTTGGGCAAATAAGTCGCCAAAAGCAGCCGCATTTCGAATTAGGTAGTTTAATTCAATATCAAAAACAATGTTCTGTGAATCCTGTGCTCAATTAATTCGCTGCGTTAAAGAAGTTAAGTCGCTGCATTATGCAGAGAAAGTCATGTGCTGCCCACATCAGATATTTTTACTTTCCTTATTGCACATAATGTATAAGGAAAGTATTGTGACGGAGTCGAAAATTCGAATTCGAGTTTTCGACGGCAGAGCAAGTTTCAAGCATCCCTGATCACGAATCAAACATTTTTGAGGTGATGTCTGTGTGTGAGAGTATGTGAGTGTGTGTGTGTGTCAGCGAGACTGTGGAGACTATAACTGACGAACAAATGGACCGATTCCAACGAAATTTGGTACAAAATTCACAATCCGTGAATACTGGAAGCCTGTTGTTTTTAAACGTAATCGAATGTTCAGGCCCCCCCCCTAAATTGATGAGTGAAATTTTGAAAAAATCATCAAAAAATATCAAAACCTTTAATAAAGTTACGCAAATAGACATTTCTAATGTAATGTTTCCTTAGAAAACGATTGACATAAACTTTAGAACGCTAGCATGAACCGTTCTCGAGATATTGAACATTTTAAAAATAAATTTATCAAAAAATCCCATAAATTAAAAAAATGTTCACTTTTCATATGTAATATCATGCGATAAATTGGGTGACATCATTCTCGTGGATATAGCTCGTTCCATTCATGAGAAAAGATACTTTGAGTAGTACTTTTGTATTGAAACGCCAATGGTTATTTATCTGCTATAAGAATAACTTATTTCTCCGTCTATAACGCTTGGCAAGATTTTGAGGCCGAATTTGGCGGAATGTCGCCCGACTTTTTGAAATGTTGCCAAATTAACGGAAATCTCGCCAAATGGATAAAAATGACACTAAATCAGTGAAAATGAAGACTCATTGACGAAAATTCAATTTCTTAGAAAGAATATAAATAGCTACTATAAGAAAAACCTATTTTTTTATTGTAAAAATAGTAAATTCATTGCATTATATAAGGAAAGTCATGTGTTACCCACATCAGATTTTTATTTAAGTCACTGTGTATTTAGTTCAGCAATACCTAATTTCGACTTTTTCTTAATTTTATCTAGGTGCCTTTAACGCGCTACTTCCAGGGATTCCACTGCTGCTTTCGGTATCATGGCACCATCACCATGACAACCGGTGTGTCCCATCACTCAGCGATCCCATTAGTGAAAAATCTCTGCTCCCTGCTGTCTGGATATAGTGAGAAGCAGCCGTAAATAACGCTCTTTTGCTATTGAGTCGAATTTTAAGAGAAGCTCATGCTGTTCGAGATATGCTTCCCAAAGCAGGAAAATGTGGAGATGATAAATATTATTTATGAAATTGAAATGGTATTGTAAGTTATAGAAATAAAATTTTACGATCGGCTGAACGATCGGCTAAAGTTTTACGATCGGCTGAACGATCGGCTAAAGTTTTACGATCGGCTAAAGTTTACGCCAATGCTGAAAATCTGTCTCTTTATAGAATTTCAAGCAAGGAGTTAAAAAGAAGGAGATAAAACTCCTAAGGAGGAAAAATCATGAAGGTAAAATAAGAAAGATCAATCATGCTTAAAGCATTGATTATGAAACACATTCCAACTTCAATGCAATTTTATTTAAACATCTCTAAAATGCAATACATTCCTCGGTAAAATTTTAAAACTTATCACAATACTACATTAATTTATTATATTTAAAAACTTAACCCTTCATCGAAAAAAATGAACTTAATTCAAATGACGGCATTCAAATATAAATTGCCTGGTTTAAACATCTATAAAATGAGATACGTTCCTCGGTAATATTCTTAAAATTATCATAATACTACAATAATTTATTATATTTGAAAACTTCATCGTAAATAACTGACATTCATTCAAATGACGTCATAGAAAGAATAACACGCCTGGCTCTCTCTATGAAAGCAACATTTCATTCATAACATTCCCCCATTCATTTCATTCATCACAGTACTAAAATAATTTATTTTATTTAAAAACTTAAGACCATGGAGCTACAAGTAATTAAACTCTATGCTTAAAACTTCATCGAAAAAAATCGTCCTTCTCTCTGTAAAATCAATGAATATTTCATTCATATCAGCTATGCAGATTCCATGAGCTAAATAATTTTGCGTTAAAGAAATACATCAATTCTTATACAACTCATTCTACACATTTTTCTGTTTACATTTTACATAAGTGAAAAATAGACTTCGTTGTAGAAATAATCAAATTTGGATGATCATTTAAACTCAAATATATTTCAATTGCGTTGTTTCAGTATGTAGATGCACAGAATTCAAGCAAAAATATAGCGGTTTCAGGACGGATACAACACTCAGTATGAATTAAAAAGAACTTTAAAAATCACGATTTTGAGACAAGATGGATACCATATTTCATTTTGAAGTGGGTCACGTGATCTTTTCATATAATGGTCACGTGATCGCTTCATATAAGAGGCCTTCATATCGGCCGATTTTTTTTAAATGTCGGATTTCTCTATGGGAATTAACATAGGTTTTCACACTTTTGCAACTTTTTTTAAAAAAATGTGCGTTTTTGCAAAAATGCGGCCAAAAAGGCGTGTTTTTAAAGTAGCAGAATTGCATGAATTGGGTCTATTCGAGTGGGTATGTATACCCAATCATTTCACCCTTAGATTTCCAACTTTAAATATTTTAAAAATAAATATTTTAAAAATAAATATTTTAAAACCCCACATGCTAATTTCTCTGTAGGAGTATGTTTTTAATACTTGTGTATTTACATGAGGGTATCTTTAAATCCCAGCATGTTTCAAGTTGTGTTATTTTATATGTGTGTGAGGGTATCTTTAAATCCCAACATGTTTTAAAAGAGAGCCCAATGTTTTAAATATGATCGTAGTGTAATGTGTGTGAGTTAGTGAGTTATTCTAATTTTTAAATTGTAGGCCCACCTCCATCCGCCCATTTAAACTAGATAAAAACAACAAGTGTCTAATATCCAATGTAAGTGAACACTACAATTTATCTATGATTCTCAAATGAATAAGAATCTTCCATTTTTCGAAGTTCCATCCAAGCTAGGATCTTCAAAGTATCTTCCATCCCACCATTTCTTGCCAACTTCTTATTAATACCAGAAAAATAAAAGTACATGAAAAACAAATATTGGTTAAAAAATCTGATGTGGGCAACACATGACTTTCCTTATATAATGTAATAAATTTACTACTTTTACAGTAAAAAAATATGTTTTTCTTAGATACTTATATTCTTTCCAAGATATTGAATTTTTGACAATTAGTCGTCATTTTCATTGATTTAGCGTCATTTTTATCCATTTGGCGAGATTTTCGTTAATTTGGCAACATTTCAAAATGTCGCCAAGTTGGTGACATTCCGCCAAATTCGTCGCCAAAATCTCGCCAAACGTTATGGACGAAGAAATAAGTTATTCCTACAGCAGATAAATGACTATTGGCGTTCAAATGCGAAAGTATTACTCAAAGTATCTTTTTTCATGAATGGAACGAGCTAGATCCACGAGAATGATGTCACCCAAGGTATCGCATGGTATTACATATGTAAAGTGAACATGTTTCTCAATAGGAAACATATATATATATTTTTTTATATGACTTTTTGATAATTTTTTTTGAAAAATGCTCAATATCTCGAGAACAGTTCATGTTAGCGTTCTAAAATTTATGTCAATCGTTTTCTAATGAAAAATTACATAAAAAATATCTATTTGTGTAACTTTATTAGCGGTTTTAATTTTTTGACGATTTTTTCAAAATTTCATTCGAAAATTTAGGAGGTTCTGAACATTCGATTGCATATTAAAACAACAGGCTTCCAGTGTTTACGGATTGTGATTTTTGTACCAAATATCGTTCGAATCGGTTAATTCGTTCGTCAGTTATCGTCTCCACAGACTCACTGACACACACACACACACATACTTTCACACACACACACACAGACATCACCTCAAAAATGTTTGATTCGTGATCAGGGATGGTTGAAACGTGCTCTCCCGTCGTAAACTGGAATTCGAATTTTCGATCCCGTCACAATACTTTCCTTATACATTATGTATATAAGGAAAGTAATATATGTCCTCGGTCAGCATACCATCTTTCGACGATTTCCGCATCTGCCCTATGCATCTCCACCTCCTCCTCATCAGAGAGGTCCATAGGGCACTCCTCCATCAAATCATAATAATCCATATTGCCGATTGAGGTGGGAGCCTCTGACGCGGTGGACACACATGGAACGGGTGATGGGATGTTATGTATATCGTCGGGTATAAATATGTCTATCTAGTGGTTAGGTTTCCTGGCTTTTACCCAGGCGGCCCGGGTTGGATTCCCGGCATGGGAGTTGTGGTTCCATGGTGTAACGGTTAGCACTCTGGACTTTGAATCCAGCAATCCGAGTTCAAATCTCGGTGGAATCTTTGGAGTATTTTTTCGTTATCTAAAATATATTTATTTTTAATTGCAAAATATTTTGAATGCGCAAATTAAAAATTTGTTTTCTTCATTTATATATATTTATTAATTGTGCTGGCAATATATACATCAAAGTTCCTACTTCCTTCGAGCCCGAATATCTCAGTCGGTAGACCGTTAAGATCTAACGATCCAGTTTTCCATTCCAAGTTCGGGCGGTTCATATTTTTCTCTCTTTTCCGTTGAAATTATATAACTATAAGCAAACCTCAAAGAAAATTGTTCTCTGATCTCATGATTTTAAACATATGACAGCTTTTAAATATAAAATTTGTACAAGTTTAAGTTTTGCATTCAATATACAGAGCATGACCATTTTGATTGAGAATGCACTTGTTTTAACTATGGCAAGATCTTTCGTTTTTGGAAAAAACTTGCCAAGATTTTCATCCCAGAAATTGAAGAATATTACATTGTGAATTTGTATGCATTTTTAATTTATCTGAAAAACACTTATTCCGAAGTATGTGTTGCTCCCATGTGGTCTAGTGGTTAGGATTCCTGGCTTTCACCCAAGGTCTATTGAAAGGTAAGGTTGGCCAAAGATTGTACGCCAACAACTGGAATTCTCCCCTCCCTTCGCGACTGACGTCACTGGTCCCAAAGACAAGTCCGTAGCCCGTTGCTGTCATAAGAAATACATTGAATATCGCAGCAATATTCTTAATTTAAATATACATCATATAGTATATTGAAATTTCTACCGAGTAAATGATAGATTAGATTTCATTATTCATATATAAGAATATAATATTAAATAAAACTAGTTATGGTAAATTTTATTTAGGACTGTATTGCTAGAGTTGTTTTTAAGCATCTCTAACGATGGCATTAGCAATTGAGCTGTTTAAACTATGCTAAAATATTTTCTGCATTTTAAAATTGTTATTAATTTTTCTTTAATAAGTGCATAGTAAAATATCGGAGGATTTAGCTAAAATACAAGGCACTATTATTCTATCTGAAACTAGAATAATAATCCAACAAAACCTGTCCATTTTTATCGAACTGCTTTAAAATATCATGCTTGTAGACTTGACATGATAAAATAAATTAGAAGACAGTGAATGGCTTGCTGAATGTAATTCAAAAATAGTTTTCAGAATTATAGAAATAAATAAATATGTGACGTCTTTAAAGATTTCAGGCAGAAAAATGCTCGTATTATTTTTTTTTTCATAATGAAATTGATATGTGTACGAAATCCAATTATTTAAAGACTTCTCCGAATGCAAACAAACGTGGAAATCATATTTTGTACGATACAAAAGATCAGTACAATTGTTTTCTTTAATTATGTATTATTATTGTTTCATGATGGTCAAAAAATTGAATTATTCAAGAAATTAAATGAGCACTGAATTTCATATAACGATAGGCAATTTTTGAATATGGGTACTTCATGATAAAAAAATTTAAAAATTAAAAAAAATAAAGAGATAGGACGAGATATTGATTAGATAAGTTCAGTTGTGACCAGATTTTGAAAATGCCTTTCATAAAGGAACATCTACCGAAATTGTGCCTCATTTACGCTATATGTTTGAAAATCAATGAAAACTAACACGTCCTATCAGTCAGTAGGTTTTAATCAACTGCGTCGACAGAAAAAATGGGGGGGGGGGGCGATAATGAAATGAGTTGTTTCCTATTTCTCCTAATATCCTTCCTTCTAACTTCAATAGTTTTCGATAGGTTTCTGGGGGGGGGGGGTATATCTCCCAATACCTCTTTAGTGACTTTACTAGATTTAATCTCGCGATCTTTCAGCTAATTCTGGTGTTACAAAGGTCAGTGATCAAATGACTGGGTTACGGATTTTCCCCTATGGGAGAGAAGGATAATTTTAAAAATGGCCATTTTATAAAGAAGGAATGCCTTCATGGAGGACTTTATAAGGGAAGCTGCGTCACATTTATGTTACATGTTAGGAAAACCTAACACACGCATCCCGTCAATTCCTAACTACTAGGTCATGAGTAAACCTTAAAATTTAAAGCTCTCTCTCCATTGCTTATTTTTCATTTCTTCACGTGAATGACCAGAAATTCTTTCAGATTTTCTTTTCATGGCGTTTCTTTTCATCTGTTCATTTATGTGCCTTATTCGAAAGAAGGTTATGGTTCTAGTATATGTTCTTACAACATCAAGAGCTATTTCAGGAAATTGTTCTTTTATTTTCAGTTGGGGTTGTCTAAAATATTTCTGGAATTAGAAATAAAATTTCCGTGTAGTTTTTAAAAAATATCTTATAATTTGGTGACTGTTTCTACCCAGGTATCATGTGGAACAATTAAACCACCTCTTGATAAAGATTCAATCCATTTTTTGTCATTTTCGGATGTTGATTCCACTAGATATGAATAAGTTCCTAACTGCGCTTCTTTGTAACGATATGCCAAATATCCTGCAAAAAAAAAAAAAAAAAACCGCAAGGCTTCTTTTTCATTTACATCAGGACTGAAATGAATGTCATGTTGAGGCTCAATATCTGCAGTGATGCTGACTGCATCGTCTTTTTCTTCTAATTTGAAAAATAAAGTCGCAGTTAGTGTTTGATCTTGGTCATTTTCCAGATTTGTATTTATTGGCATAGGAAGCTTAGACCCAAGTAATAATGTTTTACGTCGGGATTTGAAATCAGTAGCAAGTGGATGGTTATAAAATCTTACAAGACCTCTCATTTGGGAAAATATATTTTCTAAAGCATCTTGATTGACTGTACTTGTCATTATGTATTTAATGTTATTTTCTTTCATATCATCATAAAGTCCTTTCAAGCTTGCTATTGAAACAAGAATGCCTTTTTGGAAAAGCTGTATTGAAGTTTTAGAAATGACTCTGAGTTCCGTAATATCCGCTTGCATTTGACTCAGAATTTGCATTTGGTCATTTATATTATTTCCAAAAGCTGAACGTTTTGATTTATTTTTATCATTAGGAACGCGAGAGTTAAAAACATCGACACATTTTCCCATGCTTCGGAAAGGTCCGGCTAGGGACCAGTGACGTCAGTCATTCCAAGAACTCTGGACAGGAGTAGGTTGCCAGAAACGAATGGCCTACCTCTCTTACTTCCATTTACCTTGGCTTTCACCCAGGCGGCCCGGGTTGGATTCCCGGCATGGGAGTTGTGGTTCCATGGTGTAACGGTTAGCACTCTGGACTTTGAATCCAGCAATCCGAGTTCAAATCTCGGTGGAACCTTTGGAGTAGTTTTTCGTTATCTAAAATATATTTATTTTCTAATTGCAAATTATTTTGAATGTGCAAACTAAAAATTTGTTTTCTACATTTATATATTTATTTATTAATCCTGCTGGAAAAATATACATCAAAGTTTCCATTTACTTCGAGCCCGAATAGCTCAGTCGGTAGAGCGTTAGGCTTTTAACCTAACGGTCCAGGGTTCAAGTCCCTGTTCGGGCGGTCCACATTTTTCGCCTTTTCCGTTGAAATTATATATCTAAAAGCAAACCTCAAAGATAAGTGTTCTCGGATCTCCTGATTTTGAACATCTGACAGCTTTGAAATATAAACTTTGTACAAGTTTCATATTTACAGTCTATATAATGCATGATCATTTTGTTTGAAAATGCACTTGTTTTTACTACGGCAAGTTCTTTTATTTTTGGAAAAAACTTGCCAAGATTTTCATCCCAGAAATTGAAGAATATTACATTGTGAATTTGTATGCATTTTTAATTTATCTGAAAAACATTTATTTCGAAGTATGTGTTGCTCCCATGTGGTCTAGTGGTTAGGATTCCTGGCTTTCACCCAGGCGGCCCGGGTTGGATTCCCGGCATGGGAGTTGTGGTTCCATGGTGTAACGGTTAGCACTCTGGACTTTGAATCCAGCAATCCGAGTTCAAATCTCGGTGGAACCTTTGGAGTATTTTTTCGTTATCTAAAATATATTTATTTTTAATTGCAAAATATTTTGAATGTGCAAATTAAAAATTTGTTTTCTTCATTTATATATATTTATTAATTGTGCTGGCAATATATACATCAAAGTTCCTACTTCCTTCGAGCCCGAATATCTCAGTCGGTAGACCGTTAAGATCTTAACCTAACGGTCCAGTTTTCCATTCCAAGTTCGGGCGGTTCATATTTTTCTCTCTTTTCCGTTGAAATTATATAACTATAAGCAAACCTCAAAGAAAATTGTTCTCTGATCTCATGATTTTAAACATATGACAGCTTTTAAATGTAAAATTTGTACAAGTTTAAGTTTTGCATTCAATATACAGAGCATGACCATTTTGATTGAGAATGCACTTGTTTTAACTATGGCAAGATCTTTCGTTTTTGGAAAAAACTTGCCAAGATTTTCATCCCAGAAATTGAAGAATATTACATTGTGAATTTGTATGCATTTTTAATTTATCTGAAAAATACTTATTCCGAAGTATGTGTTGCTCCCATGTGGTCTAGTGGTTAGGATTCCTGGCTTTCACCTAGGCGGCCCGGGTTGGATTCCCGGCATGGGAGTTGTGGTTCCATGGTGTAACGGTTAGCACTCTGGACTTTGAATCCAGCAATCCGAGTTCAAATCTCGGTGGAACCTTTGGAGTAGTTTTTCGTTATCTAAAATATATTTATTTTCTAATTGCAAATTATTTTGAATGTGCAAACTAAAAATTTGTTTTCTACATTTATATATTTATTTATTAATCCTGCTGGAAAAATATACATCAAAGTTTCCATTTACTTCGAGCCCGAATAGCTCAGTCGGTAGAGCGTTAGGCTTTTAACCTAACGGTCCAGGGTTCAAGTCCCTGTTCGGGCGGTCCACATTTTTCGCCTTTTCCGTTGAAATTATATATCTAAAAGCAAACCTCAAAGATAAGTGTTCTCGGATCTCCTGATTTTGAACATCTGACAGCTTTGAAATATAAACTTTGTACAAGTTTCATATTTACAGTCTATATAATGCATGATCATTTTGTTTGAAAATGCACTTGTTTTTACTACGGCAAGTTCTTTTATTTTTGGAAAAAACTTGCCAAGATTTTCATCCCAGAAATTGAAGAATATTACATTGTGAATTTGTATGCATTTTTAATTTATCTGAAAAACATTTATTTCGAAGTATGTGTTGCTCCCATGTGGTCTAGTGGTTAGGATTCCTGGCTTTCACCCAGGCGGCCCGGGTTGGATTCCCGGCATGGGAGTTGTGGTTCCATGGTGTAACGGTTAGCACTCTGGACTTTGAATCCAGCAATCCGAGTTCAAATCTCGGTGGAACCTTTGGAGTATTTTTTCGTTATCTAAAATATATTTATTTTTAATTGCAAAATATTTTGAATGTGCAAATTAAAAATTTGTTTTCTTCATTTATATATATTTATTAATTGTGCTGGCAATATATACATCAAAGTTCCTACTTCCTTCGAGCCCGAATATCTCAGTCGGTAGACCGTTAAGATCTTAACCTAACGGTCCAGTTTTCCATTCCAAGTTCGGGCGGTTCATATTTTTCTCTCTTTTCCGTTGAAATTATATAACTATAAGCAAACCTCAAAGAAAATTGTTCTCTGATCTCATGATTTTAAACATATGACAGCTTTTAAATGTAAAATTTGTACAAGTTTAAGTTTTGCATTCAATATACAGAGCATGACCATTTTGATTGAGAATGCACTTGTTTTAACTATGGCAAGATCTTTCGTTTTTGGAAAAAACTTGCCAAGATTTTCATCCCAGAAATTGAAGAATATTACATTGTGAATTTGTATGCATTTTTAATTTATCTGAAAAATACTTATTCCGAAGTATGTGTTGCTCCCATGTGGTCTAGTGGTTAGGATTCCTGGCTTTCACCCAGGCGGCCCGGGTTGGATTCCCGGCATGGGAGTTGTGGTTCCATGGTGTAACGGTTAGCACTCTGGACTTTGAATCCAGCAATCCGAGTTCAAATCTCGGTGGAACCTTTGGAGTATTTTTTCGTTATTTAAAATATATTTATTTTCTAATTGCAAAATATTTTGAATGTGCGAATTAATAATTTGTTTTCTACATTTATATATATATTTATTAATTCTGATGGCAATATATACATCTAAGTTTCCTCTTACTTCGAGCCCGAATTGCTCAGTCGGTAGAGCGTTAGGCTTTTAACCTAACGGTCCAGGGTTCGAGTCCCTGTTCGGGCGGTTCACAATTTTCCGGCTTTTCCGTTGAAATTCTATATCTATAAGCAAACCTAAAAAAATTTTTCTCGGATCTCCTGATTTTGAACAGCTAACAGCTTTGAAATATAAATTTTGTACAAGTTTAATATTTACAGTCTATACAATGCATGATCATTTTGATTGAAAATGCACTTGGTTTCACTACGGCAAGTTCTTTTGTTTTTGGAAAAACTTGTCAAGATTTTCATCACAGAATTTGAAGATTATTACATTGTGAATTTGCATGCATATTTAATTTTTCTGAAAACATTTATTCCGAAATACGTGTTGGCCCTATGTGGTCTAGTGCAGTCGTGCACAACCCGCGGCCCTCGGTCTAATCGTGTGCGGCCCGCCGCCATCCTCAGCTTGGCGAATACATAAAAAAAAATTCCAAGACTTTCGCGAAAAAAAGAAAAGAAAAGAAAAACTACATCATAAAATTTAAAAAAAAATTATTTTTATATATCAAATTTTCTTTAAGATTTCGACTAGAAAACAATTAAAAGGAGCAAATCAAACAGCTTTAAATTAAAAATTGTCTACTTTTTACAATGAGAAGTGGAATGTTTGAATTCATACCCTGCCATGGTAGTCCTTCGTTGGCTTGCTGTTGGCGAGAATTTTCTGTACGGCAAACCTACACCGGAAACTGGAATGTGTTTGTTGTAGGAGGGGAATTTGTTTTTGTCTCCCGAGTATAGTCAAAGACTCAAAATCAAAGACTCAAAGTCAAAGAATAGTTGGAGGTCGATAAATAAAGCGTTTTGGTTTGATACGATTTACGTTATAATTTCTGTGACTATGTCTAAAAAGCGTAAAGTCGGTGATGAGAATCGTGCATTTCAGGAGAAATGGGGTGAGAGTTATTTTTTCGTAGAGAACAAAGGCAAAGCAACATGTTTAATTTGCAAAGAAACTATTGGTGTAATGAAGGAGTACAATGTGAAGAGACATTACGATACAAAGCATGTTGACAAATACAAGGAGTTATCGGGACAAATGAGAAAGGATAAAATTAAAGATCTGCAACATAAGTTTACAAACCAACAAAATATTTTCAAAAGAGTGATTGATGATTCGGAAATTGCAGTCAAGGCAAGTTTTGTTGTGTCGAAAATTTTAGTTAAAAAACTGAAACTATACAAGGATGGAGAGTTGGTTAAAAAATGCTTGGAAGAAGTGGCAAATATAGCGTTTCCGGAGAAAAAAGGTATTATTTCGAAGATAAGCCTTAATCGTATGATTAGTATAGAATAGTTGGAGGTCGATAAATAAAGCGTTTTGGTTTGATACGATTTACGTTATAACTTCTGTGACTATGTCTAAAAAGCGTAAAGTCGGTGATGAGAATCGTGCATTTCAGGAGAAATGAGGTGAGAGTTATTTTTTCGTAGAGAACAAAGGCAAAGCAACATGTTTAATTTGCCAAGAAACTATTGGTGTAATGAAGGAGTACAATGTGAAGAGACATTACGATACAAAGCATGTTGACAAATACAAGGAGTTATCGGGACAAATGAGAAAGGATAAAATTAAAGATCTGCAACATAAGTTTACAAACCAACAAAATATTTTCAAAAGAATGATTGATGATTCGGAAATTGCAGTCAAGGCAAGTTTTGTTGTGAAAGCCCCAGGCCGTCCGGCAAGTTTTGTTGTGTCGAAAATTTTAGTTAAAAAACTGAAACCATACAAGGATGGAGATTTGGTTAAAAAATGCTTGGAAGAAGTGTCAAATATAGCGTTTCCGGAGAAAAAAGGTATTATTTCGAAGATAAGCCTTAATCGTATGACAGTAGCAAGAAGATCAGAAGAAATGGCATTAGATTTTGAAAAAACATTAAAAGAGAAAATTTTTGAATTCACATGGTTTTCATTGGCCATAGATGAAAGCACAGACGTCACTGACACTGCACAGCTGTCATTTTTTATTCGTGGCATTGACTGTAATTTCAATGTTACGGAGGAGTTACTGGCGTTACTTCCAATGAAAAATACAACAAAAGGAGCAGACATTTATCAAGAAGTTAAGAAAGTCTTGGAAAAGTATAATTTGGACTTAAAAATGTTACATGGTATTTCAACCGATGGCGCGCCAGCTATGGTAGGAAAAAACCAAGGATTAGTAAATTATTTGGCAACAGATAGCAAGGCCGTGGTGAATGAAATCATAGCATGCCATTGCCTTTTACACCAAGAGAACTTTTGTGCAAAAATTATTAAAATGGAACATGTAATGAAAATCATTATTAAGGTAATAAACTTTATTCGTTTCAGAGGAGTTGCTCATCGTCAGTTCCGAGATTTCCTATCCCAGTTAGATTCTCAGTATGATGATGTGATTTATTTTACACAAGTTCGTTGGCTAAGTGCTGGGAAAATGCTGAAGCGAGTGTATGACTTGCGTGAGGAGATCATTACTTTTTTCAAAGTCGTGATCATAATCAGGTTGCAGACTTTGAAGACAAGGAATGGCTATGTGATCTATCTTTTATGGTTGATATGACACAACATCTGAATGAGCTAAATACGAAGCTTCAGGGGGGAAAATAACCTGATACACAACCTATTTTACTCAATCAAGTCATTTGAGTTTAAGTTAGTATTATGGAATTCACAACTCAAGTCTGGTCAATTGTTGAATTTTTCAACAATGAGTAATTTTATTGCAAGTTGTGAAGACGATCCCATCAACATTATTAAATACGCTTCACTAGTAGAAAATCTGCAAAATGAGTTCAGTCGCCGATTTCAAGATATCAGAAAACTTGAGAAATCTTTGGAAGTGTTTGCAATACCATTCGCGACAAATATTGAAACAGCGACCGTCAATTTTCAGATGGAACTTATCGAAATTCAGAGTAACTCCGAATTGAAAGCTAAATTTTCCGAAGTTTCTTTGCAAGAATTTTACAGAAATCATTTGCCTTTTGAAATGGAAAAATTGAAAATTCACGCTCAAAAAGCGATAACATTATTCGGGAGCACCTACTTATGTGAACACTCATTTTCATTAATGAAACAAATGAAATCAAACGGTCGTTCTCGTCTAACTGATGAACACTTGGAGGGAAACCTACGGATCGCTGTATCCAACATTGAACCAGACATTGAAAGAATAATGAAAACCAAACAATGTCAAATTTCCCACTAGCTCTACAAAAAAAAAAAAAGGATTTTGGTGATATCTGTACGTTTTTGAAGCAAGTGAGTTGTTTTTTTTTCATTTCTGTATTTGTTTTTAATTTTTATTTTTAATTTTTTGTTTCGGTATTTACTAAAAATATATTTCTGGGTGGTACCCCCCCCCCCTCCCCTTGCGGCCCGTCGTTGCCTAGTCTATGTGAAATTGGCCCGCACGTGTTAAAAGGTTGTGCACCCCTGGTCTAGATAAAGGTGGCTATGTTCTACGTCAAATATTCAAATAACCTCTAAAAACTCTGATATTAAATTAACAGTCATTACTTTCAAAACGAATTTTATACGTCTTCGATAAAATGAAAATAAATTCGCACGACTCTTTACATTCTTTATTGACTTTTTAGGCGAAATGGTTCCACTAGATTCTGGAACGGTGGGAATAATCATTACATACCAGAAAACGCAACAGTGCATTAGAATAAATTCCATGACTTTTTTTCCCTCTCATTTAATAAAAATTCTTTCGACTTTAACCGTGACGGAAAGAATTTTAAAATAATGTAAAAATTCCAACTTCTGTAGAATCGAAAGATAACATCCAGAGGGGGGGGGGGGATCAACGTGGAATAGTCATCTTAAGGTGGCTTCTGTAGAGCGGTGACTTCTTTAAAAATACAATTAGTTTTAATCAAGATGAAATGAAAATGAAAATTTCTCTACAATGGAAAAGACTTAGATTAATTAATTCTATTTCATATGTGGACTAGCTGCCTTCAGTGACTAACCTAGTTTTTTTTTTATTTTTCTCTAAAGCTCTTGACTTGCAATTGGTCATTTGCACATACGTCACAATGCAACGTCACTGTGGACGAAAACGCCGATGTGGTATTGAATCTAGTCATGATACAGTTGTATCAGACATTTATTTCCTATTTAAAAGAGAATTTAACTCATAGCTTTCCTGGCCCAAAACTCATCTAAAAGAAAATATTCACTATTTAGGCCAAAATGTTCTCTTCATAACGCTGATAAGGAAAAGAAAGAGCAACGTAAATAAGCACAAATATTAAAATAATGCAGCATACAGCTGTTTCGAGGATACGTTGGCATAGGCGCCGAGTTTTCAAAATTTCAGGGGGGGCACAATCCGGTAAAGTTATATAAAAGATTCACAAAGTCGATAAAGATATAACAACTTACAAGACCGCCTTGAAGAAAGAAAGCATATATCAGTTAGGTGACTACAATTGGTTCAGGGTCATTCTAAGTCTCTACTTCAGTCCAAAAGAACAGTGTGCGTCCTTAACAACCGCCAAGAACGAACTGCCCAACGAACGACAGTAATTGTTGTTAAGAGCGCATACTGTTATTTTGGCCTGAAAAGGGGGGGATTATAATGCCATCGAAGCAACTGTAGTCACCTAACTGACATATATGCTTTCCTCAAGGACGTTTTATAAGTTATTGTCTTACAAGCAGCAGTTTTGGAGTGAGATAACCGAGTGGTTAAGTCACGGGGATTGTACTCGGAGGACTCGAGTTCGATTTCCAGCTTTGCCTAAACTGTCCCCGTGTACGAGCACGGTGGGTTTGAAAGTCCTTCCGGGCGGTTGTTAGCAAGGGAAGGAGGGTCGGTCCCTGTGGATTTCGCCCCCACTGGGTTCAAGTCTAAATTAGATGGCATTGTCTCGCCGGTCTAAACAGATATCTTACACCTTCGGGTAGGTCGGACGGGCTGGGTCGAAAAAAAGATATCAGCAGTTTAATTTATTGTACGATAAATATTTTTAATCTTTTTAAGCCTATTTATATTTGTAAGCTACGAGTTGATTAGGAAAATCCATATAGTTACTGTTCATCAATATTATAATATATAATAATTACAATGGATTTTAATATAAGAATTAACTAGTAGCAAAGCTGTTAATTAATAAAAAAAAATCTGAAAGTTAATACACGTTAACGCTTAATATCAACTCTTAACTACCTATCAGTTGATTTTGACACAATAAATTAAAACAATGAACCCAGCAATAATACAAAAGTATCCAAATACTATTGTTTATATTTAAATATTTTTAAATTAAATATGTAAATAAATTGATCATCACTATAACCACACATTCAGCTAAATTAAAAAATCTTTAAAACAAAGCAATTTATGAAAAAAACCCTCATAAATAATATTTTTATGTAAAATTTGGATGACATGTTGGTTGACATTTCTTATCACAACTAAAACTTTAATATTTTTATCAGGGGGGGGGGGGGCTGAGTATACCTAATTTGTGTGTGTTTAGTGGGGGGAGCTTAGCTCCCTCTGGCCCTTCCCTAACTACGGTGCTGCGCCCAAACGTCCGGTGCTCACGAGGAATAAAGCTACCCGCGGGGTTTGCATGCAACTTCAAACGGAATGGATACCACATACCATCCGCGGGGTTTGCAGTTTCAAACGGAATGGATGCCACCTGTAAAAACAGCACTGGTATATAGAATCCAGGAGTAATTACAGGTAAGATATCTTTAGGTAGGCAAAATAAGTCATCTCTACTTCGTGGTAATCATTTATGGTCATTGCTGGAGGGAAACAGCTATTTTTTGGAAATGCTAATAACATGGCTGTAAATATTCCATTTCTCTTTGAATTAGGTGGTCAGTCGAAAACGTTCTGGTAACCAGGTGTTTTTGTCATTAGCGTAAACATATTTCCTGGGCGTAAAGAGGAGCTTGGTTTGTGTGCAAGATAGTTTAAGGAGCTATGGTAAGGAAGATGTGAACAAGACTGAACAGAAATGCGACATTTACGTTGATAGGATTTTCTTTCAATTATTTTTATGTTTAAAAAATTTCATTTTTTAGTATTTAGTAAAACATGAAGTTAGAAAAAAAATCTTGAAATTTCCCAGAGGGGGCAAAGCCCCCTCTGGAAAAGTTCAGCGGGGGCTCGTGCCCCTCTGCCCCCCCGTAGTCGGCGCCTATGTACGTTGGATCCCCTTCTTCACTGCAAGAGAACCAATAAACCCGAAGTCCAAAAAAGGGATGAGTGCGGAATCCAAGTCAAAAAGATAGATTGTAAGGGCATCTGGAGTACAAGATTCGCATCCTTGATTGGATAAACCACCAGGGAGATTGTATACCCATTACTCAAACCCTAGATTACGGTAGAGCCAATCAGAAAGCAGCATGAAAAACAGTACAGCCAATCCCAAACGAGAAGTAACAACGCAAAATTGGAGTGCTCCAAAGCACGACAGGAATATCCCGACAGACAAATCAACTTTGAAGAAGAATAAATGAGACCCAACAAGATGAAAAAGGTTAAAGTAACACATAAGAGCCCCAAAAGAATATGAAGAAAAAAAAAGTGTTTTTTTTTTTTGTGCTTCTTCAGCCATTCCTCTTTTGCACTTCGGGTTTGTTGGTTCTCTTGATTGCAGAAGGGGATCCAACGAAATCTTCGAAACAGCTGTATGCTGCATTATTTTGTTATTTGCGCTTATTTACTTTCTCTTGCGTTTCCTTATCCTTGGCACAAAGTGTATTTTACTTATTCATAACGCTTATGTTCAAAAAAGAGAATTTTGCAATCTAAATATAGAACAACTGGATGCAGAACTCGTGGGAAAATAAAAAATTAAAAGAGAAGCTGTCCGTTCTAACCATAACCAATGTCAAGTGCGACTGACCCCGTTAGTAACATAATCGTAGATGGAATAATTTTGACTCCCACGAAGTTATGCTCGCATAAAGGAAGCTACCAAGACTTGTTTTCCGGGTCTGGAGCTTCGGCCCTAGACACTTTCCTCGAAAATCCCAGATCACCAGATTAATGGTGCAAAAGAGCGGTGCATTCGATTTTTTAAATGGGGTATCAAAACATCGGGCGCAGAGACTAAAAGAATTTTTTTTTTTTTTTTTTTTTTGCAGCCAATGGGGAGGGGGGATGAGCTGTATAAACAGACCAAATTTTCATTTTTTTTTCAAGTGATAGAAAAGTAATAAACAAACACAATTGAAACACTTTTCAGACCTGCATTAGCCCAACCCAAATGCAGGAAAAATAACACGATCATTTCTGGCAGATTAGGATACGCGGGGTAAAAATGTAAAGGGATGAAAAACGAAATTAAATATTTGAGTTAAATATTTAAGTTATTAAAAGACAAAAGAAAATACAAATTTTTCAGTCACTGAGTGGGGAAGGTACTGTAAAAACATTAAATCTTCCTTTTTTTATTCTTTGGTGAAAAAAATTGAACAAAAGTATCTAAAACACTAGTTTTAACTATGGAGCGTTTAATTAACAATAAGGATTTATGTACTTGTTTCCCAATTTTTTTTAAATTTCATTTTTCTCATTTAAGTACCATAATGAATAACAGTTTCTTTGATTTAAATTCATCTTTTTTGTTTTCACTTATATCAGTGGGAAATTGTACATATCTTGAGCATTGCGCAGAAATGTCAATCACAAAATCAATAAAACTACCGTAGAATTTCTATAACCCCCTTTTGACCCTCTCTGAAAATTTGGAAACTTTCCATAAGAAATCGATTTGTAACCCTTCCCCTTTCTCTCGTCAAGAAACTTCTTTCTCGATGCTCATACTTTTGTAGATAGAAATTTTTATTTAATAAAGTAAGAATTTTTATTTTTATTTAATGGTTAATGAATTAATTGTAATTAGTTGTAAAGAGCCTTGCTCCCTCTACCGGGAATCGAACCCTGCATCTCCGAACTGGCCAGTCGATGTTCTACCGTTGAATCACTGGGACGAAATTGCAAGCTCTTATCGTCGAAGTGGATTTTGCATTCGCCACCCTCTAATGTCAGATTGGCGGGCAACTGACAAGCTGACTGACCACCCCCTGCTATTTTTACCTCAGGTTAGCCTCCTGCTACTACTATTTTTACCCAGGTAAGTATCCTGCTTGGTCGTTATTCTCTCAATTTTGAAATGGGCGCTCAATATCCCCTAGTCCACTGAATCCGTGCTAGTCGTACTAAAAGTCACTTTCATACCTCCGACATTTTTGCACTAACCTGCAGGGTTAATTCGTTCGGGAGCCATTGTAAAGCAACTTTGCTGCCCCCCCCCCCCAACCGGGAATCGAACCCTGGATCTCCGAATTGGCCAGCCAATGTCCTACCGTTGAGCTACTGGGAAGAAATTGATCGTCGAAGTGAACTGTTGATCGCCAAAGTGTAGTTGTGCGGTTATTTGTATAATTTTCTGTGAATTTGAATCTGTCTGTCTATCCGTTCGCACGATTACGGCCGTAAAAATGACTTTATCAAAATGAAATTTTAATATGTTGTTGAGACGGTTTGTGGGACATATGGGAATGTAAATGGATAATATCTCATACCGTATATTCCGGCGTATAATGCACACATATACTTTTAAACTGCATTTTACAATTTTAGGTATATTCGCCGTATAACGCGTATCCATTTTTAACCGGAAAACCCTGAAAAGTACATGGGCAATACTCTTATCTTTTGATATCATTTATTCGAAGGATTTCGCCAGGCGTTTGAACAATAGTATACTTCTAGAACTACAACTCTAAAGCGCAAGCAAAGAGGGGGAGACAAATAGGCGCCATGGTACAGGATTATTCCGCTCATTTATGCAGACTTCGTTTCCTCCTCCCTTTCGTGTGACGTATGAGGAGAACAATTTATCTTGGAACAAAGGCGTTCGCGCCTGTGACTTTTTTCGCTCTCTTTGGAATCATCAATACAGTTAGTAGTGTTTTGTTTTAGGCCTAAATATGGGTCATGCGAAACGAAGCAAACACAGTGTTGGTTTTAAAATCAAAGTGATTAAATTTGCAAAAGAGAATGGAAATCGTGCTACAGCGAGGATGTTTGGTGTTGGTGAAAGCTCCATACCCCTAACAGCATTTTTTTCACAGTGACCTAAGATTTACGTCACACTGTGACTTTGGGACGTCGCAGTACGTCTCGGCAATGTCATATTGAGGTCACAGCGAAGTCATTTTGGTCATTTTCATGGTCGTTTGTGACGTCGCATATTAACTTGTTTGTAACGCCACATTGTAATTGCCATTGTAATGTTGTCACATTGTTAAGTGTTCATTAAATTGTAGAAACGTGACATAGAATATAGTCACAATGAAGTTACAAAGTTACTAATACGTAACGTCGCATAGAAGTCACAAATATGTTGTCACATTGTGGCCCATGTGTCACGTGACTACAACGTCACTGTCACACATGTGACGATCTTTGCTGAGAGGGACGTGAGTGGAGAAAAAATAAAATGACAATCATTAATATGCCAAGGAATAAATGTGCTTTACGTAAAGGAGTAACTAAATGGCCCATCCTAGAAGAAAACGTTTCGAACTGGGTCCTAGAAAATCGCCAGAATGGATTAATCATAACAAGAAACAGTGTACGTTTGTTTGCCTTAAAGTGGGCAAAAAGGAATTCAAGTGAAAGTGAAAATTTTAAAGCAACTTTGAGTTGGTGTAGCCGATTTAAGGAGCGAAATAATTTAGTTCTGCGAGAAATAACAAAAGTTTCACAAATACTTCCTAAAGATTTGGACAACAAGCTAATAAGTTTTCAGAAGTATGTCATAGACCTGCGAAGACAAAAAAAAATTATTTACTGTCACATATTGGTAATATGGATCATGGATGAAACTCCAGTAATGTTTCATATGATAGGGAATAAAACTTTGGATGTGAAAGGAACAAAAACAATTTGCATAAAAACAACAGGTCACGAAAAATCTAACTTCACCGTAGTGCTCTCCTGCTTAGCGGACGGTACCAAATTAAAACCTATGGTTATTTAAAAAAGGAAAACGATGCTGAAGTCTAAATTCCCAAAAGATATTCTCATTCATGTGCACGAGAAAGGATGGACGAGCCAAAATGGAGTAAAATTGTGGATGAAAAATGTTTGGCAAAAGCAAAATCTTTTAGTTTGGGACATGTTCAAATCTCATCTAACGGATAATACAAAGAAGTTGCTGACAGAGAGCAAGCAACACAGACATGGCAGTTATTCCAGGTGGATTAACGTCGTTAGTTCAGCCTTTAGATGAGTGTATCAATAAACCATTCAAAGCAAATTTAAAACGTCTTTGGAATATGTGGATGTTAGAAGGTCAAAAAACATTTACAAAAGGAGGCCAAATGCGTCATGCCAATCTAGAAATAGTGCGTGAGTGGATAATAAGAGCATGGAATGAAATCAAACCTGACATAATTCAAAAGTCATTTAAAAAATGTAGTATATCTAATAATCTAGATGGAACGGAAGATAATTATTTATATATGGATCAGAGTAACAGTGACGGTGAAGATGAAACAGAATTTGATGATGTGCCTGAAGATATAACGGAAGACGAATATGACGAACTTTTCATGTTATCCAATAATGAAAGTTCATAAGGTATGTCATTTCTTTGGAATAAAAGTTTTTAGATATATGTAAAAATCTTTTTTTTTCATTCTCATCATTTCTTTATTTTTACCGCTATCATTTTTATATCCGGCGCACAACGCGCACTCGTAATTTCCGACCTTATTTTTTGTGTTATAAGTGGCGTAATACGCCGGAATATACGGTAATTAGTTTTGGATTGAACCCGGGTTGAAAAAGTGAAATGCATTGAACCCTATGGGACCTAATTTTTTGTAATCTTTATTAAAGGTCTTGATTTTATCAAAAATCCATTCAAAAATTGGGGGGGGGGGGGGTCTCTGAATATTCGATTCCATTTGAAATTAATATAGTTCCAGTATTCATTGTAATAATCGCATCTAATTACGTTCTAAACGCTCCAATCATTCATGAGATAGCATCCACAGACTCACAAAAACCACACTAATATACACACAAACATATACAAACACGCAACATACATGCACAGATACACACCATACATGCATACACACACTAAATACCAACATACATACACCTACACACAGTAACATACATGTACATCACTTCAAAAACGTTCGATTGGAGTTCAGGGAAGCTTGAAACGCATTCTTCCGTCGAAAACACAAATTTGAATTTTCACCCAGTCACAATACTTTCTCTATACATTATACTATGTATGTAGGAAAGTAAAATGCAAAGAACCGCATCTTTCAATTAACATTGTTTCGAGTTGGAGATAATTAAAGTTATTTAAGGAATAAAACTTCTTTCGCATTGTTTCCTACAACGTACATTTCAGCAATTTAAAAAAAAAAAAAAAAAGTATGTTCATATACTTTAAAGTTGCTAATGGCCTTTGATGCTAATTTTAGATATTTTAGTTTCAGGTTATAGAAAACATTAATTGCAAGTATTGATTGTTTGTTTGGTTACAAAACTGCATCTGCATTTCTTCGTTTATTTCCCCCATCATTAAATAGAATATGTAAAGCGAAAGTATTATGACGGCGTTAAAAATCCGATATGTATGGAATTTATGTTTTGAGAATCTCTGAATATGAGAATTAACCATTTTTCAATGTCAGTGGACAAGGCGACTCTTGATGAATAATTTTAGTGTATCGAACGAAATTTTACGCGATTATTTCAATCGATAAATGCTAGGGGTCAATCCATTTTCAGTGGGCCGAATACAAAACAAAATTCAAAATATTTCGAAAATTGGAAAAAAAAAATTAAATAAATAAATAAAAATAAATAAATAAAAAATAAGATATAAACAATTGTTAAAAATTGCTGCAGAAAAAATCCTATATGCAATTCTTTTGACTTTCCTTATATATGCAGTATAATGTATAGGGATGGAATATTGTGACGCAGTCGAAAATTCGAATTAGAATTTCCGATGAAAGAGCACGTTTTAAGCATACCTGAACTCGAATCGAACGTTTTTAAACTGATGCCTGTGTGTCCATGAGTTTATGGATCGATGATGCACGAAGGAATGGAGCGTTTCGAACTAAATTTGGAAACAAGTATTACAATCGGTAAATTTTGGAACCCTAATGATTTTAAACGAAATCAAATTTTCAGAATATCCCCCTACATTTTCAAATAAATTTTTGAGATAATCATTAATAAATAAGAACCTTCAATAATGTTACACAAATTATCATTTCTTATTTAATTTTTCTATTAGAAAACGAATGACACAAATGTTAGAACGCTAACACGAACCTTTCTCGAGGTATTGCACGTTTTTCAAATAAATGTATCAAAAAATTACATAAAATTAAAAAAAGTGTTTGCTATTGAGAAATGTGTTCACTTTTCATATGTAATATTATGCGATAAATTTGTGAAAATCGTTCTTGTGGATCTAGTTCGTTCCATTCACAAGAGAAGATACTTTGGGTAATAATTTTGTATTTTGACGCCCAACAATTAACCAATAGTCATTTATAGATTAAAAAAAAATGCTCTTCTCTTTGTCTGTCAATAGCGCTTGGCGATAAATTTGGCGAACTTGGTGACTAATTTCGAGAAATGCCACCAACATGGAAATATTTGGCTCCAGATTGATGAAAATGTCGTAAACATTGAAAAAATGAAGTTAAATTAACGAAAACAACGCCATATAATTGAATAAATTATTAAAATATTTTAATATATAGACTATATTGCTTGTTAAAGATGTTATCAATATTGATAATTGTCCATTTAGAGTTGTGCAAAATATAAGCTAAATAGCGGTCGCTAAATATATAGCAACCAGTTTTTGAAACAATCAGTTTTAGAAAATGTTATCAAAGACTCAATCCTCCCTTGGTTCAAATTACAACTGAAACATTTTTAAATATGTAGGAGAAATTTCGAAGCCGTATCTTCATAATTTAAGAAATTATTATTGTTTTTATGCACCCCACCTTCCCGATCATGAAGTAAAAAAAATCTGATGGGGGCAACATATGACTTTCCTTATATAATGTAATGAATTTACTACTTTTACAGTAAAAAAAAATAGGTTTTTCTTATAGTAGATACAAATATTCTTTCCAAGATATTAAATTTTCGACAATTAGTCGTCATTTTCATTGATTTAGCGTCATTTTTATCCATTTAGTGAGATTTTCGTTAAATTGGCAACATTCCAAAAAGTCGCCAAGTTGGCGACATTCCACCAAATTCGTCGCCAAAATCTCGCCAAGCGTTATGGACGAAGAAATAAGTTATTCTTACAGTAGATAAATGACTATTGGCGTTCAAATACAAAAGTATTACTCAAAGTATCTTTTTTCATGAATGAAACGAGCTAGATCCACGAGAATGATGTCACCCAATTTATTGCATGATATTACATATGAAAAATGAACATGTTTCTCAATAGGAAATATTTCTTTTTTATTTTATATGACTTTTTGATAATTTTTTTGAAAAATGTGCAATATCTCGAGAACGGTTCATGTTAGTGTTCTAAAATTTATGTCAATCGTTTTCTAATGAAAAATTACATAAGAAATGTCTATTTGCATAACTTTATCAGTGGTTTTGATTTTTTGACGATTTTTTCAAAATTTCATTCGAAAATTTAGGGGGGTTCTGAACATTCAATTGCGTATAAAAACAATAGGCTTCCAGTGTTTACGGATTGTGATTTTTGTACCAAATTTGGTTCGAATCGGTTCATTCGTTTGTCAGTTATCGTCTCCACAGACTCACTAACACACACACACAGACATCCCTTCAAAAATGTTTGATTCGTGATCAGGGATGCTTGAAACGTGCTCTCCCGTCGAAAACTCGAATTCGAATTTTCGACCCCGTCATAATACTTTCCTTATACATTATGTATATAAGGAAAGTAATAACATACAAATGAAAATTTAATTGATTTTTCACCGTGTTCATTTTTGGCTACCATTCATGTTTTTAAAATGCCAAGAATTCTTTAGTAATTAAGATAGAGGTTTTAAATTATTACTTTCCTTATATACATAATGTATAAGGAAAGTATTGTGACGGGGTCGAAAATTCGAATTCGAGTTTTCGACGGGAGAGCACGTTTCAAGCATTCCTGATCACGAATCAAACATTTTTGAAGTGATGTCTGTGTGTGTGTGTGTGTGTGAAAGTATGTGTGTGTGTCAGTGGGTCTGTGGAGACGATAACTGACGAACGAATGGACCGATTCGAACCAAATTTGGTACAAAAATCACAATCTGTAAACACTGGAAGCCTATTGTTTTTATATGCAATCGAATGTTCAGAACCCCCCTAAATTTTCGAATGAAATTTTGAAAAAATCGCCAAAAAATCAAAACCACTGATAAAGTTATGCAAATAGACATTTCTTATGTAATTTTTCATTAGAAAACGATTGACATAAATTTTAGAACGCTAACATGAACCGTTCTCGAGATATTGCACATTTTTCAAAAAAATTATCAAATAGTCATATAAAATAGAAAAAAAAAATTCCTATTGAGAAACATGTTCACTTTTCATATATAATATCATGCGATAAATTGGGTGACATCATTCTCGTGGATCTAGCTCGTTCCATTCATGAAAAAAGATACTTTGAGTAATACTTTTGCATTTGAACGCCAATTTATCTGCTGTAAGAATAACTTATTTCTTCGTCCATAACGCTTGGCGAAATTTTGGCGACGAAACTGGCGGAATGTCGCCAACTTGGCGACTTTTTGAAATGTTGCCAAATTAACGAAAATCTCGCCAAATGGATAAAAATGACGATAAATCAATGAAAATGACGACTAATTGTCGAAAATTCAATATCTTGGAAAGGATATTAGTATCTACTAGAAGAAAAACCTATTTATTTTACTGTAAAAGTAGTAAATTCATTTCATTATATAAGGAAAGTCATGTGTTGGCCACATCAGATTTTTTGTACATGTTTTGTGAACTAGAAATATGCCCGCTCTTCGTACAGAATATACATTATAAAGAAATTTAAAATTCACAATCATGTGCAAATTCCTATAGTATTACTTTCCTTATATACATAATGTATAAGGAAAGTATTGTGACGGGGTCGAAAATTCGAATTCGAGTTTTCGACGGGAGAGCACGTTTCAAGCATCCCTGATCACGAATAAAACATTTTTGAAGTGATGTCTGTGTGTGTGTGTGTGTGAAAGTATGTGTGTGTGTGTGTGTGTGTGTCAGTGAGTCTGTGGAGACAATAACTGACGAACGAATGGACCGATTCAAACGAAATTTGGTACAAAAATCACAATCCGTAAACACTGGAAGCCTATTGTTTTTATATGCAATCGAATGTTCAGAACCCCCCTAAATTTTCGAGTGAAATTTTGAAAAAATCGTCAAAAAATCAAAACCGCTAATAAAGTTACGCAAATAGACATTTCTTATGTAATTTTTCATTAGAAAACGATTGACATAAATTTTAGAACGCTAACATGAACCGTTCTCGAGATATTCCACATTTTTAAAAAAAATTATCAAAAAGGCATATAAAATTTTTAAAAAAATTCCGATTGAGAAACATGTTCACTTTTCATGTGTAATACGATGCGATAAATTGGGTGGCATCATTCTCGTGGATCTAACTCGTTCCATTCATGAAAAAAGATACTTTGAGTAATACTTTTGTATTTGAACGCCAATTGTCATTTACCTGTTGTAAAAATAACTTATTTCTTCATCCATAACGCTTGGTGAGATTTTGGCGACGAATTTGGCGGAATGTCGCCAATTTGGCGACTTTTTGAAATGTTGCCAAATTAACGAAAATCTCGCCAAATGGATAAAAATGACACTAAATCAATGAAAATGACGACTCATTGTCGAAAATTCAATATCTTGGAAATAATATAAGTATCTACTATAAGAAAAACATATTTTTTTACTGCAAAAGTAGTAAATTCATTACATTATATAAGGAAAGTCATGTGTTGCCCACATCAGATTTTTTATTCTAAATGACATTGTAATTCAAAAAACAATCTATTAAAATATTTAAATTAAGCCTGCTAAAAGGAAGATTAAGAATCTCCATTCTCACTATACAAAATTATCTTTACAGGCAGATCTGAAGAATAAAACATCCTGGTCCCGTTTGTAAATAAATTTATAGAAAATATAAAATTAAATCAATATATGCTAAAATGAAAGCGCTAAAATTTTATAGGAAATTACAAAGAACTCGCACTGATATACCCGTGTATTGCTAGATGATTACCCGTACTACAATATATGAGTTTCAAAAGCATTTTCCAAAATAAAACAGATGACGTAATAGATTGAAAATATCAACAATTCCCGTAATCCTTAAACCTGAAGGTCGTAATTGCAATTCAGTCAAAAATGTAATTCCGATAAAATTTATTGTATATACATTTCTTTATTATTTAAATCGGAAAAGATTTAATAAAAATCGTCTGCTGTATAAACACATTGAATTTAAATCCGTTGCTAAGCGGCATATAATTTTCTTCAAATAAATAGGCGAAAAAAATAACGTCTGCATACTGCTATCTTTATGGAAGACTTAATTTTTTTTTTTTTTTTAAATTAATATCTGGACAACGCCTGGCCCAAGAAAATCGAAGCATAGACAAAATTTTAAGTGGGGCAATTTCACGGCTACCTATAAAATTTCATGAAATTCGGTGCAGTTGTTCTCCCGAGATAATGAGACAAGCACAGACACATACATACAGACAAATTTTCAATTTTATTCATATAGATTTGATAAATTGTGCATGAGATTAACATTAAAATTTGTAGTTTTTTTTTTTTTTTGAATACCAAACTAAAAACTGTTTAAATGTTTTAGATTTCTCATTATACATGACAGTAAAAAAATTATATCAAATCTAAACATCAGACTCATTTAAAACTTCATGCACAATTTTGTGTAGTATAATCCAAAGAATGTGAAAGAAAAACTTGGAGCAAAAATATTAAATTTTAAAAAAGTAGTGGGAACAGGCACGTAGCCAGGGAGGGGCTCAAGGGGATGAAGCCCCCCCCCCCCCGAAATCTGAGAATAAAAAAGAAAGAAATCTCTAGTCACAAATCAAACTTGACGTTCAACTCTGTGTCAATTTCCAATTTTCATCAATGTAAAGCACCTTTTTAGTTCCAAGAATGAAATATTCCATTACTTGTTTTTTAACATGCTGCCTGTAGGCAGTTTATAGTTATTGCGTTCGCATTTTAGCAGCTGGAAGCGCTTTAATTATAATACTATCGCCCCCTAAAATTCGCCTTAGTTTACAATCGCCGCTAAGAGAGGTGTACTTTTGAAACTTGATAAGTTTTTTTCTATCCCTCACTAGCGCCGACTTCGTGGGGGCCTCCGCTCCGGGGCTCGAGCCCGCACGGCCCACGCAGAACCGAATTGCAGATGAATGACATTTTATTTTGTTTTGTCATAGACGGGACTTGAGAGTTGGTCCCGCGGGCCCCCATGCAGATTTTGAAAACCCGGCGCTTATTTTACCCCTAGCGTTTCGTGGTATTTTGAAATGTTTCTAGGATCTCACTTCTATATAATAAAAGGCAATGTCTGTCTGTATGTCTGTGTGTGTGTGTCTTATACACTATAGGCTCAGCGACCGCGTGTCGCAGAGATACGAAATTTGGCAATCGGAGACCCGAGGGGGTGGGAAGGTGACACATCAAAACCGAATTTTAAAATTTGAATTATTTTTTTTGTTATTTAATGTTTTATGAGATTTCGATCGTTTTCCCCCTTTTTTCTCCACCATCCAGACGTCGTAGAAAAAAATAAATCACACGACAGGAAAGAGCTGACAATTGCGAGTAAAAATATATCAATTTCAAGTCTCAGAG
This sequence comes from Amaurobius ferox, assembly GCA_951213105.1. NCBI lineage: Eukaryota > Metazoa > Arthropoda > Arachnida > Araneae > Amaurobiidae > Amaurobius > Amaurobius ferox. The sequence continues at coordinate 34,066,861 of OX578148.1, forward strand.
ACAAATTCAAATATTTTTTAAAGATTTTGAAACAAAAGTCACTTTCGGCTCAACTTTCGTTTTTAAATCCTCGCTGCGGGAAAAGTTTCTACAATTTTGATCTGCGGATAAGGTAATAAATATTATGGCAGGGAAAAAGTCGAAGAGATTGCTTCTATAGCAAATAAAAAATGTCGATCTGCGATTGAGCTTGTATGGCAATTAATTCGTTGTTGGAATTTGAATAAATAAAATATAAATAAAATAAATAAATTATAACTTTCCAACTTCAAAGTCTTTATAATTATAGGTATCTGTGATAATAAATTTTTAAATTAAAAATACTGTAGTAATTAATTTTACTTCCTTAGATTAAATAATTGAGGTGTAACAAGTTTAAGTTGTAATATATAAAAATCAAAAGGAAAAATGAAATCGAAAAAAAAAATCTGATGTGGGCAACACATGAATTTCCTTATATAATGCAGTCAATTTACTACTTTTACAGTAAAAAAAATAGGTTTTTCTTACAGTAGATACTTATATTCTTTCCAAAATATTGAATTTTCGACAATTAGTCGTCATTTTAATTGATTTAGCGTTATTTTTATCCATAAGGCGAGATTTTCGTTAATTTAACAACATTTAAAAAAGTCGCCAAGTTGGCGACATTCCGCCAAATTCGTCGCCAAAATCTCGCCAAGCGTTATGGACGGAGAAATAAGTTATTCTTATAGCATATAAATGACTATTGGCGTTCAAATGCAAAAGTATTGCTCAAAGTATCTTTTCTCATGATTGGAACGAGCTAGATCCACGAAAATGATGTCACCCAATTTATCGCATGATATTACATATGAAAAGTGAACATGTTTCTCAACAGTTAATATTTTTTTTAATTTATGGGATTTTTTGATAAATTTATTTGAAAAATGTGCAATATCTCAAGAACAGTGCATGTTGGCGTTCTAAAGTTTATGTCAATCGTTTTCTAAGGAAAAATTACATAAGAAATATCTATTTGCGTAATTTTATTAAAGGTTTTGATTTTTTCAAAATTTCACTCGAAAATTTAGGGGTGTTCTGAACATTCGATTACGTTTAAAAACAATAAGCTTCCAGTATTCACGAATTGTGAGTTTTGTACCAAATTTCATTCTAATCGCTCCATTCGTTCGTGAGATATCGTCTCCACAGATTCACTGACACACACACAGACATCACCTCAAAAATATTTGAATCGTGATCAGGGATGCTTGAAACGTGCTCTCTCGTCGAAAACTCGAATTCGAATTTTCAACCCCGTCATAATACTTTCCTTATACATTATGTATATAAGGAAAGTAAAAAACAACGGCAAGTGGACAGGGGTGGGGGGGGGGTGTCACAGCTCGGCACTAAAGGTCCATTACGGTTTCAAGCATAAGGTTCAGCACCCCCCCCCCCCCCCCGAAATGAAATCCTGGCTACAGCCCTGAGTGGGAATTTTAAAAAAATAAAATTTTTCTAAAGAATAATTTAAACTTTAAATAAACATGTAGTTCAACAATATATTTGTTTTTGTCAAATTTTTTGTTTATAATTTAATGTTAAAATATAATATAACCAAAATTTTCACCATAATACTTAAAATAAAATTTAAACTGTTGATAGGGTACTGTGTCCCCTTAACTCCATCACAAATAGCATGCAGCATTTTTATGACTCTTGTATAGCTGTATAGGGTCATCATACCTAACATTAAAATGTTTTTGATTTAATTAATGACTACATCTTCAAACATTTTTTTTATTTTTTACCATTTTGAATATATTACCCATGTACCCCTATTTCATGGGAATTCTTATTCCAGACCATGGGAAGATATCAGGGGGTTTGCTCATTTACTTCTCCACAGCTGTGAAATAAGGAAAAATTTGTATTTTTACCGCTTTTACTTTCAATAAGTGCAAAAATTAAAAATTTGACATTTTGATCGCCTGAATTTTTATTTCTATAGAATCTAACCAACCTGGAGCGAATGCTATATTTTTCCAGTATTTGGGCTGGGTTGATGTATTTCTAAATATTGTTTAAGATTTTTCACACATTAGTTTTCTGAATCTGAAAAATAAAATAAAAAAATTAAAACACAAATTGTCTTTTTTAGTGCTTTTTATTACCAATATCTGAAGAAATAATAAATTTCGTAATTATTTCTATAGTGATTAATTTTTTTTTTATATCCCAGATGAATATTGTTATTGTTTTGCTATTTTTCACCCACCTCCAATTTTATTATCCTCATTTCTTTTTGCAAATAACCTGATAAGTCCATATCATCTTTACAGCATTTAGGTTAAGATGATGCATCTCTAAATATTTTCCCGATTTTTTTTCAAATTAAAAGAAAAAAAAAACTTTTGTCTTTTTACCACCCACTTTCCCAGTGCATTTAAAACAAGAAAGATCAATCATGCATAAAGCATTGATTATGAAACACTTTCCAACTTCAATGCAATTTTATTTAAACATCTCTAAAATGCGATACATTCCTCAGTAATATTTTTAAAATTATCACAATACTACATTAATTTATTATATTTGAAAACTTAAAACTTCATCGAAAAAAATGAACTTCATTCAAATGACGGCATTGCAATATAAATTGCCTGGTTTAAACATCTCTAAAATGCGATACATTCCTCGGTAATATTTTTAAAATTATCATAATACTGCAATAATTTGTTATATTTAAAAACTTCTTGGAAAACACATGAAATTTATTCAAATACATCATCGAAATATAACACGCCTGGCTCTCTCTAAGCAGCATTTCATTCATCACAATACTATAATAATTTATTTTATTTAAAAACTTAAGACCATGGAGGTACAAGTAATTAAACTCTATACTTAAAACTTCATCGCAAAAATTATCAGCTTCTCTGTGTAAAATCAATGAATATTTCATCCATATCAGCTATATTGCAGACTCCATGAGCTAAATAATTTTGCGTTAAAGAAATGCAGTAATACAACTCATTCTACATCTTTTGGTATTTACATTCCCCATAAGTGAAAATTAGGCTTCGTTGTAGAAATAATCAAAGTTGGATGATCATTTAAACTCAAATATATTGTAATTGCGTTGTTTCAGTATGTAAATGCACAGAATTTAAACAAATATAAAGCGGATTTAGGACAGATACAACACTCAATATGAATTAAAACGAACTTTAAAAATCACGATTTTGACACAAGATGGATGCCATATTTTATTTTGAAGTGGGGCACGTGATCTCTTCATATAAAAGGTGTAATTATTATTTTAATTTTAATTTAAAAAACTACTGAATATATTTTGCTGAATTTTTCTTTATATAATTTATGGGATAATTTGAATATTTCCTAAAACTTTCGAAGCAATTTGTGAATTTTAAATCCGCTTAAAAAATGTTTGAAAAATTAGGTCCCATAGGGTTCAATGTATTCCATTTTATTTTCCCTGCAATACATGGTAATGTATAGGGAAAGTATTGGAATCATGTCGAAAATCGCAACTCGGGTTTTCGACGGATCTACACGTTTCGAGACCTCTAGAATACGAAAAAAATATTTTTAGCGTGACGTCAGTGTGTGTCTGTGCAATGTATGTATCCACTCTAACTCAAAAACTAATGGACCGAATTTCATAAAATTTTGTAGGTAAGTCACTTGGATGTGACCCTGATGCTGATTAGTTTTTGATACGATTCGTAAAAACAGAACCCGCCTTTTTTTGCGAAATGGCCTTTAAAAATTTCATTTATCCGTTCTAGCTAAGATACTAATTTACCAAATTTAACAAAATTTTGTAGATAAGTTATATGTTGAATACTCTGGGGCTGATTTGAATTTGGTACGATTCGAAAAAGAAGAATCCGCCTTTTTTTACGAAATGGCCCGCAAAAATTTCATGTATCCACATTAGCTAAAATACTAATTGACCAAATTTCACAATATTTGGTAGATAAGTTACTTGTGGGACACTTTGGTGCTGATTCGATTTTGGTACGATTCGGAAAATAACAACCTGCCTTTTTTTACGAAATGGCCCGTAAAAATCGCCAAAATCTAAAAAAAAAAAAAGACTACGTATGCTGAAATTTATCAATTAAATTCTTGTTTTATGCGCAATTTTTGACAAGGAAAAGAATATGACACACTCCATTATACCATTATACTTTAGGACTAACCGTTCTCAAGATATTTGAGATTTTTTCCTTTTTTGTTACGCAGCTATTGGAGAAATATCCAATTACCAAATAAAAACAAAAATTGAATTAAAAATAAAAATTGAGTGTTATTTGGGGCAATTAAACTCAATCTAATGAATTATTAAAGAAATAAAGATAATATGAATTTGAGTCTGCAGGGAAAGTCATGTGCTGCTTACATCAAATTTTTTGATTTCCCTGCAATGCATGGTAATTTATAGGGAAAGTATTGGAATCATGTCGAAAATCGCAACTCGAGTTTTCGACGGATCTACACGTTTCGAGACCTTTAGAATACGAAAACACTATTTTTAGCGTGACGTCTGTCTGTCTGTCTGTGCAATGTATTTATCCACTCTAACTCAAAAACTTATGGACCGAATTTCATAAAATTTGGTAGGTAATTCACTTGGGTATGACCCTGGTGCTGATTAGTTTTTGGTACGATTCTTGCGAAATGGCCTGTAAAAATGTCATGTATCCACTCTAGCTAAAATACTAATTGAGCAAATTTCACAGAATTTGGTAAATAAGTTACTTGTGGGACACTCTGGTGCTGATTAGATTTTGGTATGATTCGGAAAAAAATAACCTGCCTTTTTTTTTCAAAATGGCCAGCAAAAATCGTTAAAATCTAAAATAAAAAACTACGTACGCTCAAATATATCCATTAAATGCTTGTTTTATACGTAATTTTTTACGAAGAAAAGAATAAGGCCAACCTCATTCCACTGGGACTAGCCGTTCTCGAGATATTTTAGTTTTTTGGTATTTTTCCTACGCCACCTTTGAAAGTAAGTTCATGTACCATATGAGAACGAAAATTGAATTAAAATTGAATTAAATTTAATTAAAATAAAGAGAACGTGAATATAAGTCTGCAGCGAAAGTCATGTGCTGCCCACATCAGATTTTTATTTCTTTCAACTACCAAAGCCTCTTAGTTCTTGAGAACTTGAAATGATGAACTTTGGTGAAAGCAGACAGTTTAATTACAGGTGGTGACACATCATTTGCATTATGGCTTTGTCACAGAATAAATCCATTCCACCTTATCATATAGAAATCAAGGTTAAATGGGTTTCTCAAGATACTTTATTATAGAACAGCTGCTACTCCTGTTACTTAAACCCGATATGTGCGTCTCGGCGTTATTTTTACTTTTCCTGCAATACATGGTAATGTATAGGGAAAGTATTGGAATCATGTCGAAAATCGCAACTCGAGTTTTCGACGGATCTGCACGTTTCGAGACCTCTAGAATACGAAAAAAATATTTTTAGCGTGACGTCTGTGTGTGTGTCTGTGCAATGTGTGTATCCACTCTAACTCAAAAACTAATAGACCGAAGTTCCTAAAATTTGGTAGGTAAGTCACTTGGATGTGACCCTGGTGCTGATTAGTTTTTGGTACGATTCGTAAAAACAGAACCCGCCTTTTTTGCAAAATGGCCCGTAAAAATTTCATTTATCCGCTCTAGCTAAAATACTAATTGACCAAATTTCACAAAATTGGTAGATAAGTTACTTGTTGGATACTCTGGTGCTGATAAGAATTTGGCATGATTCGGAAAAGAAGAACCAGCCTTTTTTTTACGAAATGGCCCGAAAAAATTTCATGTATCCACTCTAGATAAAATACTAATTGACCAAATTTCACAAAATTGGTAGATAAGTTACTTGTGGGATACTCTGGTGTTGGTTAGATTTTGGTACGGTTCGAAAAAGAACAATCTGCTTTTTTTTGCGAAATGGCCAGCCAAAATCTAAAAAAAAAAAGACTAAGTAGTGTATGCTCAAATGCATCAATTAAATTCTTGTTTCATACGCAATTTTTGAAGAGGAAAATAATATAACACACTCCATTACACTTTAGGACTAACCGTTCTCAAGATATTTGAAATTTCTTGCATTTTTGTTACGTCGATTTCAGAAAAATGTCCAATTACTAAATAGAAACAAAAATTGAATTAAAAATCAAAATTTAGTGTTACTTTGTGCAATTAAATTTAATTAATTATATTATTAAAGAAATAAAGAAAATATGAATTTGAGTCTGCAGGGAAAGTCATGTGCTGCTTGCTCACATCAGATTTTTCAACCCGGTTTCAATCCAAAACTAATTAGGTGATATTATTCATTTATATTCCCATAGATCCCACAAACCACCTGAGCAACATACTAAAATTTCATTTTTATAAAGTCCTTTTTACGGCAGTTATCGTGCTGACGGACAGACAGACAGACAGAATGAACAAAGTCATAAACACTTTTCAACTGTGTTCTAAAATGTTAATAAAAGGTTTATATTAATCTTTAAATCATAATTGTAATCGACTTTAGCACCCTCCTAGAAAATATCCTGCATACGCCCATGTTCCAAACTTGTATTTTTAATGCACATTCTATCTATACTCCATGCATTGTTTCCACCTGTTTTATACTTTTTAACACTTTTCAGAGTTGAAAAGTGTTTATGACTTTGTTTATTCTGTCTGTGTGTCCGTTAGCACGATAACTGCCGTAAAAATGAATTTATCAAAATGAAATTTTAGTATGTTGTTCAGACGGTCTGCGGGATGTATATGGGAATATAAATGAATAATATCACCGAATTAGTTTTGCACTGAAGCCGGGTTGAAAAAATGAAATACACTGAACTCTATGGGACCTAATTTTTCAAACATTTTTTAAGCGAATTTAAAATTCACAAATTGCTTTGAAAGTTGTAGGAAATATTCAAATTATCCCATAAAAAATATAAAAAGAATTTCAGCAAAATATATTTTTTAAATAAAAATTAAAATAAGTAGTTTTTAAATAAAAATTAAAATAATAATTACACCCATATCATATTAAGAGATCAGGTGACCCACTTCAAAATAAAATATGGCATCCATCTTGTGTCAAAATCGTGATTTTTAAAGTTATTTCTAATTTATATTTAGTGTTGTATTCGCCCTAAAACCGCTTTATTTTTAATTAATTTCTGTGCATCCATACTCTGAAATAGGGCAATTACAATACATTTGAGTTTAAACGACCAATGCCATCCACCTTGTGTCAAAATCGTGATTTTTAATGTTCTTTATAATTTATATTTAGTGTTGTATCCGTCCTAAAACCGCTTTACTTTTGCTTAATTTCTGTGCATCTACATTTTGAAACAACACAATTACAAAATATTTGAGTTTAAATGATCATCCAACTTTGATTATTTCTACAACGAAGCCTAATTTTCACTCATGGAGAATGTAAATACATAAAGATGCAGGATGAGTTGTATAAAAATTGCTGAATTTCTTTAACACAAAATTATTTAGCTCTTTGAGTCTGAAATATAGCTGATAGGAATGAAACATTAATTGATTTTATAGAGAACAGGCAATTTCATAGCAGACTTTTTCGATGAAGTTTTAAGCATAGAGTGAAATTACATTTACCTGCATAGTTTTAAGTTTTTAAATAAAATAAATTATTGCAGTATTGTGATGAATGAAAGGAATGGAATAAAAGTGTACGAATGAGATATTTACAGCTTTTACATAGAGAGCCAGGCGATTTATATTTCAATGACATCAGTTGAATAAAGTTCATTTTTTTCGATGAAGTTTTAAGTTTTCAAATATAATAAATTATTGTTGTATTGTGACAATTTTTAAAATATTACCGCTGAATGTATTGCATTTTAGAGATGTCTAAACCAGGCGACTTATATTTCAATGACGTCATTTGAATAAAGTTCATTTTTTTCGATGAAGTTTTAAGTTTTCAAATATAATAAATTAATGTAGTATTGTGATACTTTTTAAAATATTACCGATGAATGTATCGCATATTTTAGAGATATTTAAATAAAACTGCATTGCAGTTGGAAAATGTTTCCTAATCAATGATTCATGCATGATTGATGTTTTTTGTTGAATTTTAACCTTCTTTTCAAGCTTGTCGGTAAGTAGTAGTTATCTCCCAAACTTGTTAATAAGAAAATCATCTATTTAATTTTTTGCATACAAAAATCGAAGCTCCCGTTCACATTATATACGAACTAGATATTTTAAGGTACTTTTGTTATTTAAACTTAGATAATCTTGCCAATGATAAGTTAGCTATTCCTTTCATTTTTGCAGCCTGGAAAAAACATTCTTCATATACATCTCTAGCTATTTTGGACTTATTGGTTGCAACGTTTTTGCCACACTGTTGGTTTTTACTAAAAACTTCTTTTGAAGCACCTATTTCTGAAGTCTACTAGGAATAGAATTTAGATAATGACTGGTATGTATTCAGAATCAAACTCCAGATGGATTCGTTAAGGATTGCCCTCACAATTGGGGTTCACGAATGATTTCAACTTAAGGAATTATTTCAACTTATTTTTTATTTTACTTGAGCCATCTATTTCTCAGATTGGCTATAGACAGGGCTGATGACAACTGATATGAATTCTGCATCAAAATTCCGGAGGCAGAACTTCATTAAGGATTTCCCCTTTAGTTCTTTCACTTTCAATTCAAAAAATTTTCTTAAAACATCTATTACTCAGAATTGTCTAGTTATAAAGCTTAGAGATGATAATGGCTGATATGGATTCAGCATTGAATTTCAGAGGAAGTTGAGGGTTTACTAAAGATTTCGAACTCTGGTTTTAAAGATGCCACTTCTGGTTTTCCCAAAAAACGGTACTGCACAAAATGTGTGCAAGAGTATAAAAATTCTTAATAGTTCCATGGAAAATGAAGTGTACACACTACTAACATACCACCATATATAAGCTCCATCATAATTATTTTTTCTTTTTATCTTTAATATTTATTTTGTTACCCCCTCCTTTATTTCGTATTAGATTTAGCAGGAATGTTTGCTTTGTATAATGTCATATTTTATCCCTATTGAGTTTTTGTTTTGTGATCTTTCTCTTTTCTCAAGATATTGTCTATACATTCTAATCTTTTATAATTTCCTTTTTTACTTGCATTTGTTTAACATTTCTTTTAAATATCTCTCTTTTAGCTTTATTTTCAATCTTATATCTGTATTTCATTTCTCTCGTCTAGCAGATGTGTGGGTGTCAACAGAGCCACTAACATGAAGGGATGGAGGAGGCAAAAAGATGCAATACATAAAAGCTCAGGCCACACAAACAGGTTATGAGAAAGGTCAATAACGTGTAAAATATAGGGTAGTAGGGGGACAAATGCCTTTTCTGCATAGGGGCCCTAAAATTTTGTTGCTGACACTGGGTGTGAACTGATGTAATTAGACAGAAATTATATTTATTGCTTGGGCTTTGCCTTCACAGGTCGATGAATAGTGACGACAGCATAAAAGGTGGTCAGTGGTAAGAGTCCTTTGTTGGCATGACTACCACAATATTTGACTGTCTTATTAGTTTCGAGTGAAAACAAAGTCTGATTGTTTCCTCTCTTAACTGTTCATACTTTGCTTGTTACATCACAGTTATACTTCACTTTTTTGGTTAGTACACAATTTTTAAACTTGATGAAGAGGGTCTTAATGGCCTTGAAACAGCAGTAGTTATGCAATATTTATATACCTGCTTTTATCAAGAAAACAAAAATAATTTGCATTATGTAATACTGTTGGACACCAGTGTATCTTAACCTTTATAAGTGAAAACAACCATATTACTATACAAAATTTTTAATTAAAAATAAAAAATAAAAAAGAGAAAAAAATATTCAAAACAAAACTGCTAGAAAGAAAAAAGTTGAAAAATTGTGCCATGATCTGAATCAATGAAATTAAAAAATATATATTTTTTTAATTATAGATAAAACAACTTAAGAAACTAATCTGAACCAGAGAAACATTTGGAATATACAATCATAAATAAAAAGCAAGTAAGTATGCAATACATTGCTGTTCCAGTGACTTCTTTTGCATTTTGACATCTATATAGGCAGCAATTTGGTTTTCAAATGTGCAGTTTGAGGAAGTTACATTTGTGTTATGCAAACTTCATTTTTGAATAGCAGGTATGAAGCTATCTCACTTACTATGATTAGATTGGTGCGAATAAAAAAATAGAGAGGGAAAAAAATCAGAGAAAGTAGTATATATCTTTCAAACTACATATCTTGAAATGGCTCATTCCAGAAGTCTTGTAAGCACATGGTCTTGGGTTCGATCCTGGCCGAGACCACAAATGTTAGCTTTGGCCTAACTTTATAAGTGTCAGTTTTGTAAGCTCAGTCTTGGTTTCTGACCTGACAGGGGATCTGAAGCTAGCTTTTGGCATAACATTATTGTGCCGGTCTTGCAAGCTCACGGTTGATCTTGGGTTCAGGTAAAGCAAAGACCACAGAAACATCGATTCGTACAATACCGAAGAGGAGATTACTACAAATTCCATACAGGAATACAAGAACACAATAAATAAGTTCAAGCAGTTCATGTCTGGGATAAAAATATCAAATAACTTTTTGTTTAATATTTTCTAATATAATTATTTTATGTTTAATCACTAAAATAAAATGAGGAGACAAAAATACAGTGCAAATGATGAAGGTTATCAAATGTCATTACATGGCCACCGTTTTGAGAAACAAGCTTTATTTTTCTTTCAATGTCAATAGATCCTTTAAATGCCAATTCCTTACTTTAATGAAACATTCATGCATTATGTCCTAATTTAGTTTAACAATGAACAATGCTTTCTCACTTGCAACTGATTTTTAAAATAATGCAGTTAGTTTGTGTATGGCAACACATAATTGCTAGTTGGAATCCTGCCAAATGTTGCCATACATGGGCAAAATGTAAAAATTCCCCCAAAATTCAGCTCAGGTTTACATGAGAAGCTGCAACAGGCAATAATACTTCCATTTAGCAAAGGAAGTAAAATAATTTCAATTTGGCACAGTGAACAAGCCTCAATAAAAAAAAAATATTTGTGCATCTGTGTGTGTCATCTATAGCAAGGAAATTTAAGTACCAGCCAGTGATGAAATTTGGTATAGAGGTACTTCAGGACCCGGGAAAATACAACTCGGCGAGATTTAAAAAAAATTTGAATTAGTTTTTTAGTTATTTTGTTTTATCATGATTTTGAGCAATTTTTCCGCAAATTGGTTTCTTAGTGACCAAAATTATTATCAGAGTTTCCAAAATGATACAACCATAAGATCAATAACATTCCTTTCAATGATCTTTGAATCAAAATCATAGGACAATTCATTCCTATTTATTTATTTATTTTTAAAAATACATTGACATTTGTATTTTTTAGGCTACCTGATACTTATTTCGTCACATCTGAAAAAAGAAGATTAGCACAATTCTATAGTTTGGCAAAAATATGGGTATATATCTCATTATAACAGTGATTTAAAATAAAACTACATAATTTTGTATATTGTGATTCTTTAAGCAAACATAATAAAATTTAAATTGTATATACCAATTATGAAGTGCGGTCAAATTTTCTCTCTGGTTGATCTTTCTGTGCATGCCTTGAAACTCATGGCGTAGTTTAATCCATGCATTCTCTCCTAGAAAAAGGATTCCGTTCTGCTACTTTTTTTTCTTCCTTTGTTTTCCACGATTGCGGAGTGCAAGCATGGGGATTTGGTTTGAAACAAAAGCAGGAAATGATTTAGAAATTTAGGTGGATTGAAACATAAATACAGATTTTTAGTTAAGTAGCAGGCACTTATTTAGGATTCGGGAAATGCATTCTATTAAATTACAATTTTTGTTTTTTACTTTCTCTACAATACATAGAATATGTCAAATATTGCAACTTGAGTTTTTCAATGTATTTACATGTTATGGGTATTCTAAAATATGAAAAAACTATTTTTAGCAGGACATCTGTGTGTGTGTCCATCTATCTGTGGAAATAATATATCTACTCAAAAACTGTTCGACGATTTTATGAAATTTCATAGATATGTCACTCAGGAATTACCCTAGTACTGATTAGATTTTGGTACGTTTTTTGGAAAAATAAAGCTAGTCCATTTTTTTAATGGTTCAAAAATCCTGAATAAAAGACTAAAAATGCTTAAATGTAATTATTAAATGCTTATTTTACAAGTATTTTATTTTTTTTATGATTAAACAGATAAAACCAACTCTAGAGTACGTTCTAGCATCCTCTAGGATAAACAATTCTCACATATTTTTTTTTTTCAATTTTGGCAAGCTAGCAACATCTGAAGACATGGCAAGTCACCAAATGAAAAGGAAATGTAATATAAATATAATGATAATGCCTAAATTAATGCATCAGAGAATAATAATAAATAATTAGATTAATATATTACAGATCAATAATCTGATAAATTGTTTTGGAGTAAACACATATCCACAGTGTACTTATCTTTTGAGGATGCTCACCTAATCAATATATATATTAAGATCTATATTTTAAGTTAGTAGAAATAAATAGAAGAAACAAACTAATTGATTAATAAAAGAAATAAATTAATCAATTAAGAACCCTGTTTTAAGCTACTAGAAATAAATTTTGAAATTTTTTAGTATTATTAGACACTAGCAGATACACCCGGCATTGCTTACGATTTAAAATATGTGCAAATTTCAACAACATTCTAAATCATATTGTTCTTCAAAAATTATATTCAAATATTTTATTTCATTTCTTTATAAAATGAAGCAAAAGAAGTCTGTTTGTTCTCACTATGCACAGGCAAATTTGAGAAATAAAATATCATCGTTTTGTTTGTAAACCAATTTATAAAAATATGAAGTTTGGTCTATGCTAAAATGAAGATACTAAAATGGTACAAAAGCCTTTGTTCCATTATCCTATTACAACTATTCATTAAAACCATTCCATAACATATGAATCAAAACATCTTTTCCAAAGTGAAGCAGATGACTTAAGAAATTGAAAATAACATAAATCATACATACTGTGGCCATACCTGCTAACACAATGCAAAATATAATACCATTAATTTATTAAATTAATGAATATTTTATTATTTAAGTAGGATACATTAAATTAAATTTCTGCTGTATAATTTTTACATAATGAAACTATTTAATTATATTGCTATGCACTTTGATATAGTTTCCTTCAAACAAAGTTTCTGAAAAAATCACCTACTCAATGTTATTTCAATAGAAGGTTTAATTGTGTCTTATATTAAGATTGCAACAACTCCTAAGCTTAATGTAAAACATGCATTAGGCCCTGAAACACTAATACAGGATTGGGTTTACCCGTAGTACAGTAAACAATAATCATACCAAATTTGAAAAAAAAAAAAATCGAAAACTGCTGATTTGTATATTGAACATCTTCTTAATTTTATAGGTTTAGTAGTTCAGTATAAACAATAATAGTAGTTTGGTATACTAGTTCACTCCTATTATATCTCTCTATATTAAAAACAAAAATAGCTGACATTGTTTGACAAATTTCATATCCCTCAAGATTTTTTGTCTCGTAATGCTATAGAATATAAAAATATGGAATGTAGTACATTTGTAAAGAAATGTTATAGGAACATGTTGAAATGGTTTACATTTTAGTTTAAGACATATATTTTTAAGTGATATTTTATGTCAAAGGCAGAGTATTTAAGCTGTAAGTTCACATCTAGGACAGAATACCAATAGTAAGACCACAAATGTTTACAGGCATGTACCATCATAGTTGAAGGCGGAGGCCCCCTTTTTTAACACTTACAACATAGTTGTCCGGTTGCCACGATAACTGCCGTAAAAATGACTTTATCAAAATGAAATTTTAGCATGTTGTTGGGACGGTTTGTGGGACATATGGGAATGTAAATGAATAATATCACCCAATTAATTTTGGATAGAATCCGGGTTGAAAAATAAAATACATTGAACCCTATGGGACCTAATTTTTCAAATAGTTTTTAAGCAAATTTAAAATTCACAAATTGCTTTATAAGTTTTAGGAAATATTCAAATTATACCATAAAATATATGAAAAAAATTTCAGCAAAATATGTTTGGTAGTTTTTAAAATAAAAATTAAAATAATAATGACAATATAATATGACCCGTATAATATGAAGAGATCACGTGACACACTTCAAAATAAAATATGACATCCATCTTTTTACCCACAGTCGTGATTTTTAAAGTTCTTTTAAATTTATATTTTGTGTTGAATCCATCCTAAAACCACTTTCTTTTTGCATAATTTCTGTGCATCTATATTCTGCACCAACAAAATTACAATATTGAGTTTAAATGATCATCAAACTTTGATTATTTCTACAACGAAGCCTAATTTTAATGGATGCAGAATTTAAACACATCAAGTTCCAAGATGAGTTATATAAGAATTGCTGAATTCTTTTAACACAAAATTATTTAGATCTGGAGTCTGGAATATAGGTGATATGAATGAAATATTTATTGATTTTACATAGAGAAGCAGACGATTTTATAGCATTGTCTTTTTCGATGAAGTTTTAAGCATGGAGTTAGAAAGTACTTTTACCTCCATGGCTATAAGTGTTCAAGTAAAATAAATTATTGTAGTATTGTGATAATTTTAAAAATATCACAACTGAATGAAAGGAATGGAATAAAGTTATGAATGAAATATTCACTGCTTCTACATAGAGAGCCAGGCAATTTATATTTCGATGACATCACTTGAATAAAGTTCATTTTTTTTCGATGACGTTTTAAGTTTTCAAATATAATAAATTATTGTAGTATTGTGATAAATTTAAAAATATCACAGCTGAATGTATTGCACTTTAGAGATGTTTAAATAAAATTGCATTGCAGTTGGATAGTGTTTCGTAATCAATGTTTTATGCATGATTGATCTTTATTTAATTGTGATTTACTTTATGAGTTGCCTTATTTTTATTGCACTTCTGAAGTTGTTGTTGATGTTGTTGAAACCCAGACCGTCCGACCTACCAGAAAGGTGTAAGGTAACTGTTTGGACGGTCGGGAAGTGCCACCCAATTTAGACCGGAACCCAGTGGGGGAGGCATCCACAGGGACCGTACCCTCCTTCCCCTACCACCAACCTCTCGGAAGGACTTTCGGACCCACATGTTTAACGTGATCGTACTCCGCATGAACACGGATGCACTTCTGAAGTGAAACAAATCAGAAATGAGCATGACAGTCATGCGTATTAGCTGAATAGGAAGAACTTATGAAGCAAGCTCTGGGGGTTAGCGTGCCAACTAACAAGGAGTGGACCCTCAATCAATCTATTATGTCTGTGTAGCAGATGTCGTGAAAGAGCTTATGAAGCAAATTCATTGAATGCCAACAAGAATGAAGCCCGTGACTCATCAACAAGTTATGGGGGCTGGCAAGCAAAGCGAGTTGGATGGCAACTTTTTCAATGTTAGTTTAAACATGCATTACTAAATAAAGAAACTTTACTTTTATGTGATTAAAAATTAATAATTATGGGGATAAAACAAAAATTATACATTTTAAAAATAGATCAAATATTAATTTTTTCAGCATGATTACAATCATGCTTAATAAGTAGAATACAATGAAAAAGGGGGCTTTTCAATACTCATTATAATCATGATGTCCATGAAAATAAGGAATGTTATAATAAATTCATTCAGTGAATAAAAAGGTTAATTTTTACTTTCTAAATATTGATGAGTGCCTGTTGAAAACAAGAGGTAGCATGATGTAGTGAACAAGAGGCATCAAATTCACAAAATTAAAAAAATAATTATACACACTGATAAAAGTAATAAATTTAATTCCACACATATGTACATTAAAATTCTTTACTATGACCAGAAAGAACTAAGTATTTTTTCATGCAACATTAGAATTAACATGTTCCAAACACAATGTTTTTAGCACAGAATCTTTATACTTCAGCATGTTTTGTTCATTTTCACCCTCATTTAAAAGTGCAGTAACAGTTTCTCCAAACTGAGTGACTTCCTTGGATTTTTCAATTTTTTCCAGAGATACCTTATAAAGAAACAAAAAAAGACAATGCAATAAATAATAGCATGTATTTAATTAAAAAGTCATTGAAAACTGGAAAAAAAAAAATGGATGAAAAATCTTTATAGTAAGTGAAATTTAAAGAACATGACAGAATTGGGAAGTAATTGAGTATAGGTAGCAGTATTACTGCAATGGTTACTTTTCTTCTAATGGAATTTTGTACTTCATTACACCTGTCCCCCGATTTACACGGAAGATAGGTTCTGCACAAAACCGTGTAAATTGAAATCTTGGATTTTGCTAAGTAAAATCGTGTAAAACAAAAATAACCCCAAAATGTGCATGATTCAGTCATTTATTTAAGCAAAACAAAAGTAAAACATCTTAGAAAATTTAAAATTATACTTAGTTTATAAAACAACAAACATATGAATGTAGTAATATAACATATTTAATTTATTTTACATTAGGAACAAAGAACAAAAAAACAAAAAAAACCTTAAAAATTAATTATAAGTTTAATCACTGTCATCACTTTCATGTACTATCAGTCTTTTCTTTCTGATAGGTATGATGTCACTTAACATCACTTGAGCTTTCTTGATGCAATTCTGGCTCAATGGTTGACGAATTAGGCAAGATCTCGGGTTGACAAGACTTTGTCATGAAATCGGTAATTAACAATTGCGTAGGTTTTTTTGCTAAATCTTTATAGACCTCTTCATATTGATTTAAGCATTTACGAGGTCTCGCTGGAATCGTAGAGCTCGATCAACATTTGTGTCATATTGTAAGAAATGGTTGCCCAATTTTCTTCCCAAATCAAGTCTTACGCTTATGATTTTTGCTGTAAACGCAATTGGTTCAGATTGCTCTTCATCAGAATCATTGTCTTCATCATGTTTGTTTGTTTCACGAATCATGTTAATTTGTATCACGAATCATGTTAATTAATCATGTTAATTAAATCATCTTCATTCAATTCTTAATCAGCCATTATTTCTTCAATATCTGCCTGAGCTAAATCTTCAAAACTTTCTCCTCCTGTAGTATGGGCCAACTCAGTGATCTGAGAATATTCATGCTCTATTGGTGATTTATCATTTCCACTTTCAACAACATCCGGCCATATTGCTTTCCAGCAGGCGTTGATCGTTGATTGTTTGATCTGAGTGTATGACAGTCCAACATGCTTAACACAATCTAAAATTGTAAATTTCTTCCAAGCATCCATCAGAGTAAGAGATTCATCATTCTCCATTTGTTCTATGATATACCTGAAAGTTTGCTTGATGTACAGTGCTTTAAAAGTCGAAATTATCCCTTGATCTATCGGCTCTAATAAGGAAGTTGTATTCTTTGGTAAAAAAACAACTTTTACATTTTCGTGTTGTAAATATAGAGGATGACCTGGTGCATTATCAATTAATAGAAGAGCCTTAAAAGGCAATCCCTTTTTAGTTAAATAATTTTTGACATCTGGAACAAAGAAGTTATGGAACCATTCATTGAAAGCTATGGCAGTGATCCATGCTTTTTTATTAGCCATCCAATAGACGGGAAGGTTTTTGATATTTATTCCTTTGAATGATCATGGTGATTTTGATTTGCTAATCATCAATGGTTTCATCATATAATCACCAGAAGCATTGCAACAGAAAATAACTGTTATACGACTTTTCGCTATTTATGACCACTAGCTGATTTGTCAGCTTTGGCTATAAAGGTTCTTTCCGGCATTTTTTTCCAGAATAATCCGGATACGTCAGCATTGAAAACCTGATCAGAAGTATAGGAGTTGGCAGCAATGATTTCAGTAAGTTTTGCCGGAAATTGTTGTGCCGCATCCGAATCAGCAGATGCACTTTCACCTTTCATTCTCAGATTATGTAAAGAATGTCATTGTTTGAATCTCTCGAACCACCCATGGCTTGCGGAAAAAGATACCTTCTTTTCATCGGACGAAGTCGACTGATTCCTAAGTGATTGATAAATCTTCAAAGCTTTATTTGTAACAGCATTGGTATCGATCGGGATTCGCTTTTCAGTTTGGGATTCCATCCATATCACTAAGGCTTTTTCCATATTTTCCATTGTAACATTTCTAACATATGAAGTCGTACTCATACTGCTGCAGGTTCCAGCTGCTACACTTTTTCTAATGGAGTCTTCATTTTTAACACTTTACAACAAAGTTGAAAAGTGTTTATGACTTTGTTCATTCTGTCTGTCTGTCCGTTAGCAAGATAACTGCCGTAAAAATGACTTAATCAAAATGAAATTTTAGTATGTTGTTCAGATGGTCTATAGGACCATGGGAATATAAATGAATAATATCACCCAATTAGTTTTGGATTGAACCCGGGTTGAAAAAATGGAATACATTGAGCCCTATGGGACCTAATTTTTCAAGTATTTTTTAAGCGGATTTAAAATTCACAAATTGTTTCGAAAATTTTAGGCAATATCGTAAAATATATAAAAAAAAATTCAGCGAAATATATTCAGTAGTTTTTTAAATAAAAATTAAAATAATAATAACACCTCTTATATGAAGCGATCACGTGTCCATGATATGAAACGATCACATGACCCACTTCAAAATGATATATGGCATCCATCTTGTGTCAAAATCGTGATTTTTAAAGTTCTTTTTAATTCATATTGAGTGTTGTATCCGTCCTAAAACTACTTTATTTTTGCCTAAATTCTGTGCATCTACATACGGAAGCAACGCAATGACAATATATTCCAGTTTAAATGCTCATCTAAATTTGATTATTTCTACTATTAAGCCTATTTTTCACCTATGTAAAATGTAAACAACAAAATATGTAGAATGAGTTGTATTAGAATCGCTGTAATTCTTTAACACAAAATCAAATAGTCCATGGAGTCTGCTTAGCTGATATGAATGAAATATTCATTGATTTTAAAAAGAGAAGGACGATATTTTTCGATGAAGTTTAATGAATAGAGCTTACTTACTTGTAGCTCAATGGTCTTAATTTTTAAATAAAATAAATTATTATAGTATTGTGATGAAAGACATGAATGGGGGAATTATTTATGAATGAAATGTTGCTTTTATAGAGAGAGCCAGGCGTGTTATTTTTTTATGACGTCATTTGAATGAATTTCAGTTGTTTTCGATGAAGTTTTCAAATATAATAAATTATCGTAGTATTATGATAATTCTAAAATTATTACCAAGGAATGTATTACACTTTAGAGATGTTTAAACCAGGCAATTTATACTTTTAATGCCGTCATTTGAATGAAGTTAATTTTTTTCGATGAAGGTTTAAGGTTTCAAATATAATAAATCAATGTAGTATTGTGATAAGTTTTAAAATATTACCGAGGAATATATTGCATTTTCGACTTTTTTAAATAAAATTGCATTGAAGTTGGAAAGTGTTTCATAATCAATGCTTTAAGCATGATTGATCTTTCTTGTTTCTTATTGTCCTTATTGTGGCTTCATTCATGGAATAAAATTTAGCAACATCCATTACTCTTTCTCTATTACGTAGACAGTCTAATATTTGAATTTTAGTTTCTAAAGAAATAACTTTTCTTTTCATTTCATTTTTCTTCAAATCCTTTGACATTATAGAATCCTAACAAATTGACGCAAACTATACAGATTCAAGAAAAACTACAAATGTTGAAAACTTACCAGTTCAAAAGATAAACGGACAATAATATAAGCTTTGCTGCTAAAATGTTTCTGCACTATGTACTTGCATGAACCAGATAGCTTTACTGTTGTTGTTGTTACCCAGACCATCCGACCTTCCAGAAAGGTGTAAGGTAACTGTTTGGACGGCCGGGAAGTGCCACCCAATTTAGACCGGAACCCAGTGGGGGAGGCATCCACAGGGACCATACCCTCCTTCCCCTATCACCAACCTCTCGGAAGGACTTACGGACCCACATGTTTAACGTGATCGTACTCCACATGAACACGGCGGCAGTTTTTGGCAGTGGCTGGAATCGAACCCGGGCCTACCGAGTGCAACTCCAGCGCGTTAACCAATAGGCTACCGCGCCCCAGCTTTACTGTTGTGAAATACATACGGGGATACCCCTATTACGGGGATTTCCCTATACGGGGATTTCCCTATACGGGGATTCCCCATTACGGGGATTCCCCTAAATGTATATATTTTACAACACCGGGAATCCCCTGTTGTTTTCATCAGTGTTACCAAAGGAATAAAATTCAAAAATGTCATCAAATCTTTGTATAGGCGTACATGGAGCGGAATATACATTTTTATCAATTTTTTTAAATCTGTTAATTTATAAACCGTGTAAAAGCGAAATCGTGTAAAACAGGTGCCGTGTAAATCGGGGGATAAGTGTACTTCTTTTCACATTGTCGAAGGGTGTCATTTTGAAAAAGGTTATTTTTACTTAAAAGTCTATTTCTGTATTTATTTTTCACCACATTTATAGTGGCTTCTTTGTATTTGTACTATTTTTACTGAATCTTAGAGGCATTTCAATAAAGCAAGGGCAAGGGAAAAATCAATATGTGAAATGATAAATATTGGCAGGCAAGAACATGCTTAACTGATCATTCATTATCACCCAGGGATCATCCATGGGCCTAGTTATAATGGTCATTCCAGTTTGTGAGCTCGGTACAGGAGATAAAAGCAAAGATTTTAAAATTTTTCTGGTAGAAAACTTTACTTCGAATTCCATAAAGAGGACTTTCATGCTT
Source organism: Amaurobius ferox (assembly GCA_951213105.1). Taxonomy (NCBI): domain Eukaryota; kingdom Metazoa; phylum Arthropoda; class Arachnida; order Araneae; family Amaurobiidae; genus Amaurobius; species Amaurobius ferox. The sequence goes on from OX578148.1 coordinate 34,087,740, forward strand.
TTATGCAATGCCCTGTTATAAGGAAGAAGTCGCTTTAATGATGTCGCATTTCTACAAGCTACCAACAATGACACCACACGCTACTGGTAGCTTGCAATTGATGGTTTGGCAACCAATGTTTTAGACTAATAAATTTTATTGGCTTGTGGAATCTAAAGAAAGTATCTGATAATGAGAAACTAAAACTTTCTCTATTTTTAATCAAAAAGGATTGATTAAGGCCAATTCCTTTGATTAAAAAATGGAAATTATTTCATCAATGGAGACGACTTATCTAATGCAAGTAAGTGAAGATAACATCCAATTCTTTATAACTGAATGTTTTATTTCTTGCTTTTTTTTTTATCACAATATCAATCTTTAAGTTTAAAAAAAAATTCCTTTTACAGAAAATGAATACTAACAATTAAAAAAAACATTTTACTATATGATAAGTTTTTAAATGCATGTGTTTTGCAAATTTAATAAATCCTAATAATATAACCCTGTTATATTTGAAAAATACAGAAAATATGAAGTTAGCAATGACTGATCAAAAGAGCTCAAGTTTATTAAAACTATAACTGTAACATCCAGTTACTTTATTTTTTTTTCCATACAAGTAACTGTAATTGTACGTAAACTACTCAATAACAAAGTAACAGTAACTTAATCATTACATTTTCAAAATTACTTTACCTAACAATGAAAATTGGCACTCTTACAGTTTTGCTTAGTATTGATTATTAAGAATGACTTCTCATTCACAGGTAGACACATTTAGATCTTTGACACAAAATTCAGTCTTAATATAATTTAAAGTAATAAATAAAGGTCAGAAGTTTAAACATAATGCCATATTTGCAAGTTATTCTGAAAAATGCCTTTAGGGATTTTCTCTGTCAAAATGCCTATTATAAAATTTCGTGTATTTTTCTGCATTAAGTTTATATATTTAGTTTTCTCTGTATTCATTTTTAACCAGGAAAAATGTTCTTGTAGTTACAAAGTCTCTTGTTTCTTCAAACTCAATGAGACACGTCCCTCCCCCACCCCCACCCCCCTCACACACATACACACACTTTTGGAACAATAAAAAATTATGAAAAAAGTTCTTTTAGTAAATCAAGATTTCGAGTATATTAGGGAGACAGGAAAAGTTTTTGGTGGTGAAAGTTTGGTCGAACTCTCAATCCCTCCTGTCATAATGGGCTGCTTTAGGTATGCTCCTATAACTTCAATTGAAGTAAGATCAAAAGTTTATCATCCAATCTATTAGTATGACTTTGTATTTCAAACATTAAATAAATATCTTAATGCATTGCTAAGCAGAAATTCCGACTGATAAAACATTTTAATATTATTTATGGTAATAGAACTAATTATTGGAACTATATTTTCATAGGTTTAGTATGTATATTAGATATTCAGTGCCTATTCCAATCATATGTAGTGCCTTTTGGCCTACATATTTTGTCAATTTTCAGTGATAAATTTCCAAACTCTAGTAATAAGGAATAGAGCCAATTTGGATTAAAGAAATCCCTGTTTAGAGGAAACTATAGAATATAAAATACTGGAAGTAAAAGATATAAACAAATAAGTTAAATACAATATAAAATATTTACCTAAACTGCTATTTAAAATAATTTAAAAATAAAATTACTTCATTAATAACAGCATAAACAGTTAATTAAATGTATCAGCTAGTTTAAAAGGCAAAAAAGAGCCTTCTTGATTAGAGCAAATAAGATTAGGGTTCATACTCAATTTTGAAAACAAAAATGAAGGAATTTTTAATAGCATATCAAAAATGTTTAAGGAGTTTATAGATTACATTCTCATATCCTCTACTTTATATTAGTATTATTTTCCAAAGAAAAATATGTTCCAAACAAATTAATTAATGCCTGTGCAGCTGCTTAAATTATAAATTTAATTCCAATATACAATCAAATGTTATATATTAATAACATAAGTATCAGAAGAAACTAAGATTCGTATCAATTTTGTAGCAGGTAAATCTAAGTTTAGTATCAGTTTTATACAGGGTTCATGCCCATTTTTCAAAATGAAATTCCCTGAGTTTTCCAAGTTTTCCCTGTTGTCTTCATCAAAATTCCAGGTACTGCGTATTGCTATTTTAATGCCAATTTCAAAAATAATTTTAGATTTAACGTGAATGCTATTTTAATGCTATTTTAATGCCAATTTCAAAAATAATTTTAGATTTACCGTGAATGCATGACAGTGACAAAAAAAAAAAAAAAAAAAAAAAAAAAAAAAAAACCATTCAAAATAACTCAAAATTTTCTATCTCTGTATACAATTTTATCTGCATATACAGTGCAACTTCAAAAATCGGGACTTTTTTAGCCAATTTTGGATTTTAGAATTTTCTCCAGATTATAGAGTTTGGATAAAATGCAAACTTAATATCAACTAAATACACTACAAAACATTATTTTTAGTAAAAATAATGACAAAAAGCCAAGTTAACTCATTAAAAAATATTATTTAATAATAAAAAAAAAATACACATATACCAGAAATAAAAAAAAAAAAAAGTTTACATTTTATCATTTTGTTTAAACATTTGAACTAATGTTTGTTGTTTCCTTAATTTTGGTTTGTAGGAAAGCAGTTTCTCTTTTATCCTATAGATAGATGGGCATTATTTCCTGTTTGGTCACAAAGCTTCTTTGTTCAAGACCTTTAATTGCATGATCGACTGTTTGTATATGATTATCAATAGGTATTTTCTTTGTCGATCCCCCCCCCCCCCCACACACACACATCAATTAGTTGGTGAAATGTCTCTATTTTTACTTTCTTATACTATAGAATAGAGAAAGTATTGTTTTCACAAATATTTTCTATTTCAAGATTTGTGCCAATTTGCCATGTTTCAGGACCTGGTGGAACACATTTTTACTATTTTAAAGTAATGTCCATATGTTGCTGATTGCTAGTGTGCAAGATAGCTGCCATAAATACTGATAGATTTTCACGAAACTTTATATCCAGCTTTGTTATAGAAAGATCTAGAACTAGATAGAATTATTTGAAATTCGAGTGAAAACTTTGAGAGAAATTTCATGTTTTCTATGGCAACATGAAACATAAGTTTGCATAATCATGCATAAAAGGAATTATTTATGACTCAATAATCACGACACTTAACAGCTTCAATCATTATAGTGATGCCACTCAGCTGGTGAAGATTTCAGTAGTGAAAAAAGAAAATATCAGTAGTTTTTCAGTAGTCAGGTTAAGAAGACCTTTTCAGGTTAAGAAAACTTTTATTCAAGACTTTTTCAGTAGCAGGTTAAGAAATGAAATATATATGCTCACATAATACAAAACTGCACATACAAAAAATTATTTAAGCATATATATATATAATTATGCATTAATAAATATATTTATATTATAAGTTTTTATCCAGTTAAAAATACTTTATATTGAAAACAAACATTTCCCTTTGACAAAGCACAAGTTTTCACTAATGATAATATAACAAATATTAATCTTTAATAAAATAAAATATAGCAATGTATTTATAGATGAGAATATATCAATTTTAATATATCCTTGCTTTTTTTATTTGCCTAAATCATTATTTTAATACCACTTTTTGGAAAATATCCCTTCAAAAAATTCATACCCATTTTTCAAAATAGGAAAATATGTATTATGCAAAAATAATTAAAAAATTAACTTTAATAAGTAACCAGAATATAAAAATAAGCTAGTCTAGTCAATCTAATGTGCAGTATTTAGAAGATGTGTGGGAAAATATGCTGGAAGAACCTAAACAAAAGATCGTGATTCATTATTCTCCTGAGCGATGTTCAAAAATACAAATTTATTTTTGATTTACTTACCTCGTTCTCGGGAATGACTCACAGCGTTTTTTCAGCAGAAGTCTTCTTGTCTCTGAATATCCGACGCATACACAAACTCATTTGCATATTTAGGGGCAGACCTCTGAAATCATTCTGATAGGTGCCGATCCCAGTGTATATAGGAAGTTCAGTTTGGAAACATCAGTATAGGGTTGCATCAGTAATGCATTAGTATTGTTACATTGGATTGTATTACGATAGAATTCGGTATTGAGCTGATGCCTGATGATCTTGTTGATCATGGCGATGTAGTCTATCTTCTGCCAATGTAATTGAAGTAGTTATTGTTTGAGATAACTAGTCAATGATGGTTCATAAAGATGTTTGTCTTAGTTAAAAGGCAATTATAATGGTAATAAGTTATTCTTCAACATTAGTTTAAGTGAGTGATGGAACTGATCACGATTGAACTTTTTACCCGCTGCTTTACTGTTTCTGATCGTTCATGTGCAAATCTAGTCATTTACAAATATGTCAGGTTTCCTCATGTTAAGGTATGTGACCTACAAATAGGTGAATGTCGAATGACATACAGAGGAAAGCAATGTTTATTGATGTTTTCCAAAATGAACTTCCTAGCCATATTCTCTCAATTTCAAAGTCTGTAAATATGTTCTAGCTGCATGTTGATATCGCAGCCAGCCTGTTCAACTAGGCAAGACTCTGTCGTTTTTTGAATAAACGCTGATTTTGTTTCTCAAAGAAATGACTCTATTTATTTTCCTTTGCTACATACATGGAAAGTTTACATGCCAGACTTTTTGATTACAAGGAAGGTTACAGGCCCAGCAAGGTTAAGAGCCCAGGAATGATGCAGTAAATACGCAAAGCTAAAGAAAGCTGAGTCAAATTGATGGGGGCTGCCCAAGTTCACCCATCGATGGGGGCTGCCCAAGTCCACCCATTTCTCACTATAACATACATAACTTTTTCAATCCCATAAAAGCATTTTGCTAATGTGTTTCATTGTGTATGAAGGAAAGAACTTTTGAATTTTTGATGTCTTGATTCAAACTTATTGTATTTTTTAAATTGTATACTGTGATTGAATTCTGACACTAAAACTTTTTTAAATTTTTAAACTTTGAAATATTAAATGATTATACTTAAATTTTAAACTTTAAAATATTAAATGATTATACTTAAATGTTAAAGTTCAAAATATTAAATGATTATACTTAAATTTAAACTTTGAATTATGAAACATGTTTATTCTTAAATTTAAACTTTGATCTATATAACATGCTTATACTTAAATTTAAATTTTGATTTATATATGTTTATACTTAAATTTAAACTTTGAATTATGTAACATGCTTATACTTAAATTTAAACTTTGTCTGATATAACATATTTATACTCAAATTTAATTGTTAAATGATCAATATGTTTATACATAGTTTTAAACTTTAACTTTTTGACATGTCTATACTTAAATTTCTAATGTAATTTATGACGTGTTCATACTTAAATTTTTTTAAAAGTTAACTGTTTATATCTAAATTTTTTCACAATACAAACTTTCTTAAAGAGTTCATTGACTTATATTTTATTGCTACAATTTAATGTTTATACATCAAATTTGAATATTTTTAGACCTATTACTATGTCTCACTATATTGTTATATTTGAAAATGTTAGTGACCTAAGAATGTTTTATAAATCTTATCAATCATTATGATTTGAAGTATATACCGAGAACTTTACATTTATTAACATGTCAAGATTCTTGAATTTTTTTTTTTTTTTTTTTTTTTTTAGTACTATTGTGTATGAGTTGAATTTAACAGATTGCATGAGGAGGTAGATTGTTGGAAGAATGTAAACAAAAGATCGTGATTAACTATTCTCTTAAGCAATGTTAAAAAACACAAATTTATTTTTGATTTACACATCGCTGGCATGTGTCCTGACGTCTGACTTTGCTCAGCCTGCTAATGAACTTCTATGAAAGAATTTCTTTGTATAAAAATATATTTATTATATCATCACCACATTTTAAATTTTAGAAAAAATATTTTTCTGTTTTTCTTAAAGCATACTTTTAGATAATCAGTGTAATAGAAACATCCAAAGTATAATTTCCAAAATGCCAGTACATGAACAATTGGAATTTCCCAAGTTCCCAGGTTTCTCCAACATCACATGGCTATATGCAGTAAAATATTGCAGTTAATAACAACAAAAGCTGTCAAGAGCCAGTAATATAATAGTTGTGGTTTCAGTTTCTTTAACGCAAACATTCTTTTTAGGTCAGAATTGTTCTTTCATTATCTTTTACATTAAAAAATAAATCTGTGTGTTTTAAAATACATACTTTTCCAGGTAAGACCAAAGAATTTGTTTTAAATAATGTTGAACATTATAAAATTCTAGAATTTTGGACTATATTGATTTTTACACTACACTTGTCCTAATCTTTGTTCTTTCAGGATGACCAATAATGGAAAACAGATATGCAATTTTGGCGATAAGTTTTCTAATTGTTGAAATGACCATAATTTTGAAACATTTATTTTGAGCAAAAATTGCTCTTTTTTAATCTTTATCACTTGAAATTTGTATTTTGTGTCATACTGAAATATTTACACAATTTCAGGCTATACAAAATTGTTGCAAAATGTTCCATCTACTTCTCTTATTTATATAAAACTAAAGGAAATGTATGCGATGGTTTAGGAATCTCAATTAATATTTCCGATGCAAAACTTGCAAACTAAATGGTAACCATTTTTATATATTGTTATTGATGTAATAATTTCATATATATTACATCAATAAGTATATTTGAGAGGCCATGGAAAATTGAATTGTTGTATTGTAATAATAAAAGATAATCTCAACTCATGCAAGTGGTTATTAGATGACTACGATTTACTAGACATATAATTTGTAGCTACTACATATTAAAAGCTATAAAAGCATCCAGGTAAATATTAAAAATTAAAACAAAAAATGTTATTAAAGAAAACCTACTTCATCTGAGGTAACAGTTGGTTTAATTTTGATAAGAGTTTCAACTATGTGTTTCTCTATTCTACTGCCTTCGAAGAAAAACTTCTCCATATCTGCTTCTGTTTTCTCGTGCTCCCAGGGTTCGGTAACCTATAATAAGAAATGAAAAGGAATTGATAGATGATCAGTCTCAGTATCAGACAGAGTATATAAAGCAGAAAAATGTAACGCATGAAGGCATTTTAATCATATTTCAAAACAAATTCATATTTCATAACAATTATACTTCATAACAATCATATTTTATAACAATGTACTTTTTTGGAAAAAATACTTTCGAAAAATATCTCCTTTTTTTGCAAATAAAATGAAAGCCAAGTACACGAGGTACAGAAGAGGAGGTTTCAGGGACAAAAAGTGTAGATTTGGTTGTTACAAGTAATAATTAATTTTTATAAAAACAACATAAAAACATATAGTTCAGGGTGAGTTTGAAGAGTGCTGCCACAGAAAGTTTGTCCCGGGCATAATTCAGGGTGCTTAAATTGAGTATAGTGATCTTTGATTTACGCAACCTAAAAGAACTTTCGCTTTCCATATTCAATAACAAAATATATTGTTGCAAACATGTAATATTTCCTCACTGGTGTCTCCCATCCTGTCTGACTTTAATATTTTCTTCCATAGCTTCTTGTCTGGCTTTCATCTCGTCTTGTTCGGCTTTCATAGCTTCCTTCATTTCGTCCGAATTTCATTTAATCTTGTTCGGATTTCATCTCGTTTTGTACAGATTTCATAGCTTTTTGTCTGGCTTTCATGAATTCAATCATCTTGCATAACTGTTCCTTCATTGTTTTTCTAGTTGAGGGAGCCATAACCACTTACGTCAAGTTTCCAAAAATCCCATTCTCCTGACACCAATTTGTTGTGAACGTATCCTCAGGAATCATGGGTGTACATGCAGGATACAAGAATGAGTCCAAGTTCCTGGATAACTAACGTTTATTCACAAGCACAAAGTAAACAAGAACAATATACAATCAAATAGCACTTAAATGCTACACTAATTTCACAAAATAAGTGATACTATTTTCAAAATACTGAGAAAAATAATTTTGCAAAACAGCAGTTACTATTCTCAAAACATTGACAAAAGTCACAATTCACTGTAGCTTTTATCTTGCCAACTGAACTCCCGCCAAGTGATAATTTCTTTTTATAGGCTCTCTCTGTAGAAACTTCTAGAATTACCTAATATCTAATAGACTATTAGTTATTTCATGGTCATTCATGGTCAAATATTCCGAAAGTTGCCAAATGTGTGATAAATCACCAAATCTGGCAATTCTCCTCCTAAGCTCCGAAAGTGGCAACCCTAGAATGACGTCATGGGAAAGATTGCTCATACCACTGTCTTCTGGAAAAAACACCCCCGATGGAGCCGTTTGATCTGCAAAAGAGACGAAAGTCAAGACGAGAGATGCCAGTAAGGGAATATTACATGTTCACAACAATATTATATTGCACTTGATTGAAAAATAATGACTGTATATGACTATATGGCTTTAAAAAGCATGCTCCATGAATGACCACAATGAGACTGGGGCATGACATGATACCATCTATGAAAGGAACAAAGAATCAAAATTCATCAAACCCCGAATTGAGCTTAGAGTTAAGAAATTTTGTCAGTTTCACTACCACCATGAACTGAGCTTGGGGTTAGTGGGTTTTGATGGTTTTGCTACCCTGAATTACAATCAGGGCAAACACTTAAGTGGTTAAGCAGGATCATAGAATGTTCAATAGCCTCAACTATCCCATAGCACCAACCATTTACAATACATTCTACAGTGGTGTATCATGTTGTTGGAATGCAATATTCTGTATTTTTTGTTAAAACAATGAATAATATCTTATTGATAATTGAAAATATAGAATTGAACATGCAGAATTGGTACTTTTCAGAATGTTCTAATAAATGCATTATATGAATATGATGTCAAAAGCCTTTCTGATTTCAGAATCTATGCTTATCAAGAAACAGAAAGAAGAAATCAAAGAAAATAAATAAGCTATAGGTTAAGGACAATTTTCTATAAGTTAACATATGGAAAATGAAGCATGTTGCATTGCTGGAGGAAAAATATCCTCTTATGTATATTTTCTAAATTAAGAATAATTTACTTACCCAAGACTCATGATGTATAGCTGTCAATATGTACATTAAATAGTCGTAATTCTGTTTCTTTGTAGGACATCTGTCTGCTACAATTGTCAGCATATTTGTAGTTTTGTCATAACGTTCAGGACCAACTAAACGAATAAGCTTATCACGACCATGGTAATCCAATTTCAAAGATGACAAGTTTATCTATAAATAAATGTTAGAAATTTATTTAAATGATTAACGAAAGAGAAAATAAAGAAATCAGACAATTTAGTGCATGAAAAAGCAAAATCTTATGAACTAAAATAACTTTAACAGATAGCAGACTACATTATATATATATATTGACTACAGGTTCGGCAAAACTTACATTTATGTGTTATCCTAATTTTATATGCTACCTTAACCAAATACCCAAAACATTTTATATAGGCCAATTTAAACAAGTTAAGGTCAGATAATATGGAATCTGATCTAGGTGGTTAGTAGGGCAGTACCCCTAGACTTTTAAAGGGATCCCTTGCTATATAATTTTGTACATAGAAAATGAAAATAATCTTACTTCGGAAGCACATTTTCATGATATCTTAACAGCTGAAATGTTAAAAATTGGCAAAAAACATTGAGTAATTCTATATAGAATTCAAATTAAAAGTCAAGTCCAAACTGCATTGGAAATAAAACTATGTGAAGGGTTAATGAGGAACACAGAAAGAAAGTGTGATTCTGGCTTGCAGTAAATGCCTGACAGGGCCTTGTTACCAAGTTCGTCAAATTTGTCACTAACTTGACCCAAACTTATAACCAAGTGTGACAAGATATTGAAGGGTGGAACAGTCCAGTTGTTAAAGCATGAGGATTGCACTCGGATGACCCAAGTTCGATTCTTGGTTTTGCCCAAACTGTCCCCATGTTCAAGCACTAAATATGTGGTTTCATAAGTTCTTCCAAGAGGTTGGTGGTAGGAGAAGAAGGGTATGGTCCCTGTGATGGCAGTTTTCAACTAGGTTCCAGTCTAAATTAGATGGCACTGTCTCGACCGTCCAAACAGATACCTTACATTTTTTTAGTAGGTCAGACGGTCTGGGTCAAACAAAACAAAGACATTGGTTTTCTCATGCATATGATTACTAATTAATGCTATTGTTAATCCATGAACAATAAATTTTTCATAAATTATTTCAGCTTTATAAGACTGAAAAACAATAAAAATGTATAAAGTTGTCAGTTACAAGAAACCATTTACAAACGTTCCTATTGTAATCAGCATTTCTCTGCACTTTCTCAAACACTTTTTATACAGGTTTCATACTCGAACTTGGCAATGAAATTAGTTGTTTCCTAGGTTTTTCAGAAGAATTTTTACAAACTTTCATAGCCTGAATCATGATATTTTGTAGCACACACATTTCAAATTTAGTAACACATAAAAAATTTAGCATGAAAAATTTACCAATTCGAAGATAAAAATATGAAATCAAATTTTGCAAATCAAAACTTTGGTTTAAATTACAATAAGGTAGCAGAATTCTTTTAAAATCAGTTTCAATTTGTCAAGATGACAAAACAATGACTTATTCTAGTCCCAAATAAATTTTTTCCAGTTTTTAATAAAAAATTACAATTTTCCATGAGTTTTCCTTAAGATGTTGAGTTGAATTTAAATTCTCTGAGAATTCCAAGTTTTTCCTTGTTTACCCTGATCCCCGTTATAAATAATCTACTACATTTGACCAATAAACTTCTAACCTGTTATGAAACATGAGGAAGAGTGGAGTACATTAGGATGCTTTTCAGTAATTGATTTTTATAAATATATTTTTTATAATTCAATCTTAATCAAACATTTACCACACATACATTAAACACTTCTGCATAAGATAAAAGAAATGATTCACTTCATATGCTTTAATAAATATAATAAATAGATATGTTTGTTTTAGAACTCTTCCAGTGCCTTATCTCATGGGGCACTTTAGGACAGTGCCTTCACTGGATAAAACATTATTAATAATCAACTTTTCTGAGATAAATTCTTGGCTATATTGTACAATTAAAACTAACATAACAGTCTCTGAATTTAAACAGAAGTAATTTTATACAATACACATTTATTGAATTTATAAAGGGAAATTGGGGGAAAAGTCTAATATATTAACTGATAAAAAATTTAGAGGCTTCTTTAGTAACAAACTGTTTGACACACATAAACAGTAAATTAAAATCATTACATACATAAGTCACTGCAAAACACAATTCCATGACATGTCAAAAGATGGCCTGATAAGAAAAATTCTTTCTGAAGGTTCCAATGCTTTTAGGTGCTCTACCATGCTTTATAATGAACATTTTACAACTAATTTCACAATAAATATACTCATTTTTTATACATAGTTTGATTTAAATAAATTACCCCAAAGTTATCAATATAACAAAATGTATATGCAAGTTTGCCGTAGAGCTTTTAAAACACAACAGTGAATGCATAAGAGGGTCATCTAGTGGTAAAACAGGGAGATTTTAATCTCAAACTCATTTACAAAATGTAAGGTGTTCCAAAGCGGGCTGTATTCCAAGATGCCCTACTCTCCCATACACTTAAAAATATACATTTAAAAGGGAATATACATTTTAAATCACTTAAAACAAGTCTATTGAACTTTATATTGAAAGCAAACATATAGTTCTGTGAGTATTAGTCGAATATTATTTTTATTTTGGTCTGCTGTTTTGACTCTTAATTTTTCTTTACTATATGAGCAATTACTTGAAAAATGCTAGATAATAATCTCATTCTTGCAATTATGAAAAATTCTATGAAATCTTTTGCACCAGAAGTTTCTTGGACTAATAGAACTATTAAAGGACTAACACAGTCATGAGAATCATGTTCAACAATGGTTTCATCTGAAAATAGATTCAGCCATTTCTGTATGTATCACAGGAAATAATGAAACTACAAATTCAATTTTGACACTATACTTAGGGACAACTTAACTTGATGATACAAAACAGGTAAAATATCACAATTGCATAAATTTAAAACTCTGATTTGCTACAATAGAATTCATACACCGTGGTACATCAATAGCTAATGTACCGGCTACACAAATAGCTACTGTAAGCCTTCGGGTCAGTCGTGTGGTCAGGGGTTTTTTCACCCTGGTACATCACAGGCAAGTGAGAGTAAGGTGCCATATTTGGCATGATTATCACTCAAATGTGATTTATGTTTCAATAAAATTGCAAAGCAAGCATTTCAAAATTGTGGCGACTACAGTGGTTATTAATGTACCACCATTTCACATCTGAAATGGTTCTTCTCGCGCATACTTTAACCTGTGACCTTGAAACTTTAATCAAATGAATGTGTTACCTCACAATTGCTTTGCCTAAATTTTATCCCTCTAAACTAATTTCTTCTTGGTGTTAGGGTTTTATTTTCTGCCAGTGTATAATTTTCAGTTGTCCCTTTAATACAGTCCCTTTCTGTCATAAGCTCAATCTCCTTGGCCTGAACACTTTATGTTTATAATAAAACACGGCCACTAAGAGAACAGTCATTTATTTTGTAGATATCTTATCACACAAAAATAAAATTAAATACATTGAATGATTAGTATAATGAACATAATTTTATTTTCATACTTCAAAATGATATCGTAAACTTTTAACTACAATCCTTTTTATTTAATTCTAAAAATGTCTTTTATCCATCTAAGTTTTACACTGATTAAATTAATCATCTATCATCAGCAGTTTTAGTTTGCTAGTTTTGTTTATGGCAGATTCAAGTTTCACTTTATTTTAGTTTCAGTTTAGGTTTTAGTTTTCCAAAAAATGTAATTCTGCTCTTTTTACCAAGCCCTTCCTTTTTTCATGGAGGGGAAATTATTTTTAATTACATCTTCAAAATAGTTGTTAAGTGATACAAAATGTGTTTCTTGTATGCAAAGTAAAAAGTGTACCATTCACAATAAGAATAACCTATTTCTCCATCTGTTCATCTATAACGTTTGGCAAAAAATTTGACGGAATATCACAAACTAGGCGACTTTTCTTTAATGCTGCCAAATTAATAAAAACGATTTTAAATCAAGGAAATTGGTAACTAATTGATGAAAGTTCAATATATTGGGAAGAATATAATAATTTCTCTGTCCGTAATGCTTGACAAAAATTTTGAGGACTATTTTGGCGAGATATCACCAACTTGGCAACATTATTTTAAATGTTGTCAAATTGGTGAAAATGTCGCCAAATAGATAAAAATTCCACCTTGATAGAAATGATGCCTAATTGATGAAAATTTAATATCTTTGAAAGATAAGCTCAATTTCTTTGAAAATTCCTGCCAGTTTGCTTTTTGCTTGGGGATGATAAAGCATATACATTTCGATAGGAGTTTGTATAAAAAATAATACTAGTAATTGGGAGAGGTGGATGACTCACATGTGTCCAAGAATAGTAAGAGCCCAAGTGCTACTGGAGGGCAGATGAGAGGTAATGCTTTGCAACTTTTTGCAGTTCGTCATATGGCAGGCATACCTTCTGGTAACCATATATAACAATAACAGTTTGAAAGTTTCAGTGCTTCTAATACATTACAGATAATTATGAACTGAAAAGAAAATTTTAGTAAGTTTCTCTTTCCTTTTCTTGGGAGGAAGTGTAAATTTTCAAGCTTCAAAAAACTTTTTAAAATAATGAAAATTATTTCTTGCATGTAAAGTAAATGGTGTATTTCTTACTTCATTGTAAATTGAGCTTTATGCATTATTTTCATTGATTTCTTCAAAATTTACTATGGAATAGATTTTTATAAGATCCCATGTTTGTCCCAACTTAAGACTACTTTCATAATAGACAGCAATGTAACAGCTACAAATAGCATTTTTTTTTCAGCAAAATTGAAGTAACACATATTTTAAAATTCAAGGTCAAATTGGACGATCTTGAAATGAAAAACATCATTGACAGGGCCATGTAATAAATATATCATGAGAAAGGTCATACATTAAACTATAAAATACGCCTTATATCAACACAATTGGTCCATTACATCAGCCGATATGAGCTTCCAAACATATCTAGAAATGTGAAAATGTACCAAATTTTCAAACTTCAAATTTTTATATATAAAAAACTAATGCAAATTGATGGCTAAGATTTGCATAGTATCTTATATATGAGTGGACAATACAATAACTAAAGTTTCAAAAAAATTGGGAGGGGTCGAGTTAAAAATGCCTTTATTTTGTGTTGATTCGATATGGAATGACCCAATATTGTATGGTACTCCATATGAAATTACTCTATTTAGCACACAATAACGCAAAATTCTGCCATAATTACACAAAATTTGCCGATTTCAGAAATTTTTATGTTGGTAGTGTAGAAAATTTTATGAGAATTTTGATACTTCACAGCAATGACAGCGAGTAGAACAGCACTTCCCAGGTAAATTAAAGACTTTTGGCCAATGAATTCTAAAAACTGTAAAATCCCACAAAAACTACCAATTAATACATTTACTATTTATAAAGGAGTCAGAGTTGGATAGTAGAAAAAAAAGAGGCGTTGGAGTTGGTCAGTAGAAAAAAAGGTGTTGGAGTTGGTCAGTAGAAAAAAAGGTGTTGGAGTTGGTCAGTAGAAAAAGAAAGTAGTGGGTCAGTAGAAAAAAGAGAAGTCAATGTTAGAGTCAAAGGTTTAATATACAGACTCCAAAATTCTGGCTTTCATAGATCAAGTATTAGACATTACTATTTAAATTAAAATCAACCCATTCATTTGTAATTTATGAAGAAGTCAGAGTTGGATAGAAAAAAAAAGGAGTTGGAGTTGGTCAGTAGAAAAAGAAATTAGTTGGTCAGTAGAAAAAGAAAGTGGTTAGTCAGTAGAAAAAAGAGAAGTCAATGTTGGAGTCGAAGGTTTAATATACAGACTCCATAATTCTGGCTTTCACAGATCAAGTATTAAAGATTACTATTTAAATTAAAATTAACCCATTCATTTGTAATTTATGAAAAAGTCAGAGTTGGTCAGTAGAAAAAGAAAGTAGTTGGTCAGTAGAAAAAGAAAGTGGTTGGTCAGTAGAAAAAAAAGAAGTCAATGGAGCCGAAAGTTTAATATACAGACTCCATAATTCTGGCTTTCACAGATCAAGTATTAAACATTACTATTTAAATTAAAATCAACTCATTCATTTGTTATTTATGAAGTCACGGTTGGGTAGATAAAAAGAGGAGTTGGAGTTGGTCAGTAGAAAAAAGAAAAATCAATGTTGGAGCCGAAGGTTTAATATACAGACTCCGTAATTCTGGCTTTCACGTATTAAACATTAAAGTATTAAACAAGGATCAAGTATTAAACATTACTATTTAAATTAAAATCAACCAATTCATTTGCTATTTATGAAGGAGTCAAGAGTTGGATAGAAGAAAAAAGAGGAGTTGGAGTTGGTCAGTAGAAAAAAAAAAGAGTTGGTCAGTAGAAAAAAAAAAGAGTTGGTCAGTAGAAAAAAAAAAGAGTTGGTCAGTAGAGAAAAAAAAAGAGTTGGTCAGTAGAAAAAAAAGAGTTGGTCAGTAGAAAAAAAGGAGTTGGTCAGTAGAAAAAAAAAGAGTTGGTCAGTAGAAAAAAAAGAGTTGGTCAGTAGAAAAAAAAAGAGTTGGTCAGTAGAAAAAAAAGAGTTGGTCAGTAGGAAAAAAAAGAGTTGGTCAGTAGGAAAAAAAAGAGTTGGTCAGTAGAAAAGAAAGTAGCTGGCCAGTAGTAAAGAAAGTAGCTGGTCACTAGAAAAAAGAAGAGTCAATGTTGGAGTCGAAGGTTTAATATACAGACTCCACAATTCTGGCTTTCACAGATCAAGTGTTAAATATTACTATATAAATTAAAATCAACCCATTCATTCAGCCTTACATTAATCATGTGTATTCATTTTGATAATTTAGTATATTATTAATGGAAATAAAAGTTTTCTATGCCACAGTTCATCTACACCACTGTAGCAACTTAATTACATTGAACCAATATAGAAAATTAATGTTACATACACGTAATGTTACAATTCTTGAACGTTCGTCCCGGATTGTAGGGCTTGAATGACAATAATCAGTTGTAATGGTCTCTAAGGGAAAATGCTTGTCACAGGCTTCATCTGAATCCAAACCTACAGGCCATTCAGTGCATAAATCTAAAATTACAAGAATACATAAGTACAAAATTTTAAGATCATTTTAGTTTAATATGGGACTGAAGAAATTCTAGGAGTCATGGCACCTAGAAATGTGGTTCAGAAGTCCAACTTTTTTTAATAGACCAGACTGTTTCAAAAAGCGAACAAATAAATATCTCTTGAACAATTGATCATAAATCCATAGTTTCAATCTAAGAAATGCTTTTATTAAGGTAGACTATCATTGTATGTAAATTTTGATCACATGACACCTTTTAGTGAAAAATACAAAATGTAACTGCTTATAAGGGACCCCAAGAATTTTTTTTTAATTTCAAAAATATGTCTCATAGCCTGAATAATCAAACTAAAAAAGTTCCATTGTCATACAATCAATGAGATATTATAAAGTTCTCGACAGATAATTGGGGACTGAATAAAACTTATGCTAAACATATAGCTACACATGTCAATTTTCAAAGGGAAATTTTATCTAACAAAACTCAATGTTTGTGCAATCCCCAAAATCTACATTTTTGCTGCTTTTTACATTGGATCAAAGGAAGTCCTGAAACTTAACCTATAATTGGCTGTGGAAAAAATTTCATGGTCACTTTTGCATATCAGAGAGTTGGGTTGATTTTCAAAAGATATTTAAATGAATAAAAAATAATTTGTTAATTGAAATTCCTTTATAGGCATATAAAAAGTCATATTTTGTACTTTTTTACTAAAACATGTAACATGACTAAAACTGTCATAGTCTTGAAAGTTTATCTTATTTGAAGCATTTTTTAAATTTGAATGAGTCTATGACAAATTGTTCAAAAAAAATTTTGTTGTGCAATCTTTTTAAAATACCCAGTACAATAACTTCCGGAATTTTTGTTTATACTAATAATTTCATGTTTGAAAAACAATAGGAACATAGGTTCTTAAATCTTCCACGCCCAGTCATAATCACGATATGAATTGTACTATCTAACAATCAAAGCATTTTATGTTTAGTTAGAAAAGAAATTGATATAAACAGAAACCTCAATGTGGTCACAAGCCACCACACAAAATAATAACCTTGATTAATGTCAGTTTAAACTCGTTTGCTGAAGTACACAAATGGCACTGAACACAATTTTTTGTCTCTTTCACCACTTTTGTTTAGAAATTTAAGAAATTAAGGGTTTGAGAAATAGTGGTTTCCATATGTAATATGATGACATGTAAGATTACAGCCTAAACTTTTGGCCTGGCTCTTAGACAGGGTTACCAACTCTTTCATAGACTTGGATCGGAGATTTACTGGAGGAGGAGTGGGATTGGATTTTGAAATTTGAAAGTAATATTTTATATACAGACAGATAAAAAAGTTTAATACACTTTATATCATAAAACAACAACAAAAAAAAAAAGATCAAAAACATTAAATTATAATTTAGAAAAAATATATAATTAAAAATATAAAAATGTTATATATATATATATATATTAACGAAGCCTAGGTATACTTATAAACAACTCCTATCTGCTATTAAAGAACTACAACAACATTTTGTCATAACTTATGTATATAAAGCTTCTAATAATTATGCCATCATTTGTAAAAAATATTATGTTTCTCTGTTATAGAATTACTTAAAAAATAATCAAATTTTTAAAATCATTAATAATCAGTCTATCAAAATCAAAACTAAAATGCTAAAATTATATACACAATTAAATATTAATTGGAAGGCCCAGACCACACAACCAACCCTAAGGCTTACAGTAACTAACTGTGTGGCCGGACAATTATACTAATAATTTCATGTTTGAATAACAATCGGAACATAGGTTCTTAAATCTTCCATGCCCAGTCATAATCACAATATGAATTGTACTGTGTAACAATCAAAGCATTTTATGTTTAGTTAGAAAAAAAATTGATATAAACAGAAACCTCAATGTGGTCACAAGCCACCACACAAAATAATAACCTTGATTAATGTCAGTTTAAACTCGTTTGCTGAAGTACACAAATGGCACTGAACACAATTTTTTGTCTCTTTCACCACTTTTGTTATTTAGAAATTTAAGAAATTAAGGGATTCACAATTAAATATTAATTGTAAGTTTTTTTAAATTTCCTTATGTTACTTTGGTTCCTAAATTCCACAAATCACCTCTCAGTTTTAGAACGGTCACTTGTGGACATAATACCTTTACCACTACAGCTAGTAAGTACTTGCTTAACTGTTTAAATAGAATTAATGAATCTCTTAAATTTAGGAATTCAGGATATTTCATTTTGAACAATAGTTTTGATTTAGTTAATCAACTTAGCAAGCTTCCACAAATTCTTGGTTTCCATACCTTTGATTTTAAAGACCTATTTAATAATATTGTCATTAAAGATTTATATAAAGTTATTATCTCTCTTTATCATGACTATCTATCTTCCAATAATGTTGCAT
Organism: Amaurobius ferox; assembly: GCA_951213105.1. NCBI lineage: Eukaryota > Metazoa > Arthropoda > Arachnida > Araneae > Amaurobiidae > Amaurobius > Amaurobius ferox. The sequence goes on from OX578148.1 coordinate 34,106,373, forward strand.
TTAATGTCAAAAACTTTCCTATGCTCTTGCACTTTGTGTTATACAACAATTATATTATCCAAGGTGATAACATTTATTTACAAACATCTGGTGTACCACAAGGTGGCTGTAGTAGTATTCTCGCTAACTTATATCTTTATTATTATGAATGACATTTTAACTCTAATTCATATATTATATATAGATATGTTGACGACTTAATTTGTATTATCATTGATGATTCTTATCCAATTAATATTGATTTTTACCCATCTAAGCTAGAATTAATTCCTAATGAGCCTAGCATTAGTCAAACTGTAAATTTTTTAGACCTAAATTTAGATACCCTCAATAATCATGTAATCACCAATCTATATGATAAAAAAGATTCTTACAACTTCACTATCATAAAGTTGCTATCATATCAATCTTGTAATTCTATTCAATTGCTTAGAAACATCATTTTAAACCAGCTATTTCGAATACATCGACTTTCTGATCCTCAGTTTCACTTTTTTCACATCAATAATCTTAAACGCATTTGTCAAAATTACCAATATTCGGAAGTATTTGTAAATAATATTATTAATAATTTCAAACATACCACGTAATAATTTTACACATGCATTATTTATTTTTGATTGGATAACTCATTTTTGTAAATTTCACCCATTCTTATCACCTAACTTACCACTTGTTCTGAGTCCTATACTGATTACTATTTTTGAAAGTCTCCATACATATTATGTTTCATTCAAATGCATTCATTCCGGTGCCCACTCGCATTGACGAAGTGAGGTGAAATGCTCAGTCGCATGTTCAACCTACAGTGGTAGCAGTGCCTGTGAGTTAATATTTCTATTCGAGGAGGTTATTATTTTTCTGATTTGTAATTCAATTGGTTTATTTTTTCTCCTTCCACTAGCCAGTAGACAGTTCCAATGGTGTCTATAGCTAAATTAATACTATCACCATTGTCAGAAACTGGCTATTCTATTGGTTTTAATTCGAATTGTATGTCTGATGAGGCTGTCGAATATGTCGAGGAGGTTTTTATTTTTCTGATTTGTAATTCAATTGGTTTATTTTTTCTCCTTCCACTAGCCAGTAGACAGTTCCAATGGTGTCTATAGCTAAATTAATACTATCACCATTGTCAGAAACTGGCTATTCTATTGGTTTTAATTCGAATTGTATGTCTGATGAGGCTGTCGAATATGGCTGACGAATATGGCTGTCCTGATGAGAATGCAATTTCGAACTAACTGCCATTTTTTGTGTAGTTTCAATTTATTGTTCTCAATGTCTTAATCTTTTATCTTGAGCTAATTATTATTGCCTTTTCTCATTTTTGCCGTGTTTTCTTTTTCATTTTTATTTATATTTATATATACTTTTTAATTGCGATTTTTGTATCCTAATATTCTTCTCATCCCCCTTTCCATTGTAGCGATATGTTACCTTCTATTTTCATCCTTAGTCTTAGTCTATAGTTACTTATTTGTAACAGATATGCTAGAGATGGTTTTTTTTTGTACATACAGTAGTTTATGCATAGTTTTCGATTAAAATCTTTCAATTTATATATATATATATATATATATATATATATATATATATATATATATATATATATATATATATATATATGCTTATCGTCCATATCACACAAGTTTATAGATAAAATCTATCTTGTGTTTCAGAAACAAGCATTTTTGTGTTCATTTTAAAGGGATATATGGACTTGAAAAAGAATGTTTTCGAAATGAACTATTCTTAAGTCTAGAGTTCTTCTATGTGCAAGATTTTTTGCTTGATTATTTTTGTTTTCCTATTTTCATTCCTCACCTTTGAAATTTGTTGATTATCTTTGTCTTTATGACCTGCATTACGCTTTATAATTTCCTCTTTACAGTTGAATTTCCTTTATTTCATTGTATTTTGCAGGCAAATTTTAAGATAGTGTATTATGAGTTACTACTTACATTCTACCATTGGATTTACAATTTTCAATATATATATATATATATATTGAAAATTATACTTTTTTTTTTCATCCTGGGCAATAAAATTTCATAAATTGATGCATACTAGACATATAATTATGCATGTTTTAAAACTCTGAATATAATATAAACTGAAAATACATATACATATATATATAAATGAAAGAATTTAAATTTACGTTTAATGGCAGCACAATGTCTTTTAATAGCAGGCGGTGTCAGATGAAGGAAATTTGGAATTTTCATCAACTCTGCATTAGCATATTTCCCAGGAGGAGCTCTTTTCTGGTCATATCCTTGATACACAGGTAAAGGCACAACAGATGGTCTAAAAGTTTTTGCTGTAGGCCACACACTAGGCCAATCTTGGTCAATTTTCATCCGTGTCTCTCTGGGAGGTGCAATCTAAAATTTTTTTTTAAAAACATTAAAAAAAAAATTTTTTTTTTTAATTACAGTAGCACATTTTTTTCATACAGTCTTTGTTTAACCAGTCATGTGATTTATATGTTACTTACAGGCTATACTCTTTTCAAAATTAAGAAAAAATAAGTACTTTTGTCTCAAAGTACATTCTTAAGACCCTCCCCTAAAAAAAGTTTTATTTAAAAAATACAACTTTCTGCATAAAAACTAAAACTCAGTAGTTTGACACTAAAAATATAAAAAAACATTTAACACTAGAACCGCAGCAGTTTTGGTATACTTAAAACCGTGGAATGGGTCAAATTGACCCAGAGTATAAAAATTTATGTTCTAGTACAAAAATAAGAATTCATTCTATAGTAATAGCAATTATTCATTTCTTTGAGAGTATTAAGATTATGTAATATAATGTCGGAAATTATGAAAATGTTGATTTAAAAATAAGCATAAAATACATACAAATTTCATTTTTAAAAGGAGTTTTGCTATTAGCGAGTAAGTTTTTAAGCAAATTTTATCAACTAATACTATGGTTTTTTACAAAATAAATATAGCATAATTGTCAATACTTCTAAAAATATGAAAGCGGTTTTACTACAAAAATAAAATGTGTATATCTTGGTTAGAAAAAGTATGAAATCTAGGGTAAAAAAATTGACTTTCTTACCAATAAGGTGCTCTTTCATAGTCCAGGGTTCCCATTTCAGCGCGAACCCGCGAGATTCTCGCGTAATCCATGAAAAATCTCGCGTAAAAATTTAGACTGCGCGAGAATTTCTCTCTCTCCAGTTCCGGCCAAAAATTATTTTTTCCTTCAAATTGGATACCGAGAAATCCGATGCCCGATCCCAATCGGAGATCGGGCCGATTGCTTCGCGACCGCAAATCGCGATCAGTTGCCTCGTTGTTGCGAATCGCGGGCCGATTGCCGAGCGGTCGCGGACCGCGATTTCGTAGCTACGTCTGAATCGCAGTCAATCGCGATTTGGGTACACTAAAGTACTACGTGTTTCTAATTAGAGAGATATTTTATAGAAAACTATAAGTGTCCCCTCAGCTTGCGCGGGTGGCAAATTCGATCAAATAAAATTTTGCTTTTTTTTAATAGGATTCTTTCACGGATTTGAATTATGCTCTTTCCGCGTACTTCCCGCATTTTTTGTGTTTTGCTCGAGAAATTTTCTTCTTTCCGCGGACGAAAATCCTTTCCCCCCGTACACAGTATGTCTACAGATTACAAAAATCCCGAAAATGTCGTGAAATTGGCCATATATGCCCAAAAAATGTTACAAAATTTGAACAAAGTAACGAATTTTTTATCAGAGGCATTCCTTTCTTACATGATCTGAAAATCTGTTTCTCCGCGATTGCGAAAACGGCGTTCGCATACGGCGATTCCCACATTTTCTGAGGAGAGATGACCAATGAATATCTTTTTGCCATTTTCACAATATATTTGCATCGACTGAATTTTTCTATAATTATGTCGTTTAATATACAAATAATAAAAACCAAACCATTTTTCTACCGTATTATTAATAAAATGAAAGGTTATTTTGGCCGCAGCATCACGAAAATCTGCATTTGTACGCTATCCTCGGCATACCTCGTTTAATTTGAAAAATATTTCCCCCTTTTCCAATCTGTTTGCATCGACTACAGTGTTTGTAATTGTTTCGCGTTTCATACTGAAAAATTATTTTACAAACGTATTATTTATGAAATAAAGGGCTATTTTGAAAACAAAAAGAAAAAAGTCGAGTCAAATAAAATGGCTAAAATCACATGACTGGCTTGAGATTCAACAAAAGGACGATGCAATCCTTATGTTCTGCAAGTTTTGTAAAAAATACAAAAAAAAAAAAAAATCCATTATCAAACATAAAGTCAAATTTATTACCTAATTCTATTTTCCTAGTGAAATAGTTTTCGTCGATATTCGCCTTCGGCGATCAAAAATCGTTAAAGTTTTTAATTGCTATTGCTGCATGAAAATTGATCATAAAATGATTTTAAAAATCAAAATACGATATATATAATGCTCGTATAAAGTAAATACAGTCGGCCTTCGACTTTTGCAGTTTACAGACAAAAAAATCGTAAATTCGCATGTGAGTCATTTTACATAAAATAACCCATGTAGACGTTTTTATGTCAGCAAATAAAATCATAAAGTAAGCATAGGGGAAGTCAGGAATTTGAGTATTTTTGCTAACAAGTGGGGGGGGGGGGGGGGTAGAGCTATGAAATTACCAAAAATGTGCTTACTTAATACTTAAACGACTCCTAAAAAATTAATTAATTTTTTAAAAGAATGTTAGTTTTAAGAATTAAAAAATTTAAATGTCGAAGAATATGAGTTATAGTTAATGCTTTCTTTTTTATTACTTTCTAAATTAGCTAGCATAGTAAAAAAAAAATGAAATTTTAAGTGTCTCTCCTTATAACAGAAAATCTCTCCCAAAATTTTTTGGAAGGAGAGAAATTCTCTCCCTCTTTTCCTGACTTAGTGGGAACCCTGTCATAGTCCATCTACTATACACAGTTAGAGCAACTTTTTTTATATATGTTGTGCACTTGCCACAGACTGGTGTTTTACAATAGGAACAAATATTAACAGTTATGTTTACACACATCGAAACTTAACAACGAACTCCTTTTCGCGTTGCTATGGATTCTCCGTTAGCTGCAGATGTTTGTTGTAAGTCCAGATTGCTTCTTTTTCGAGTACACATAATATAAGGACTGCATTGCTCTTCAATAAGTTGTTGAAGGAATTTCCTCCCTGAAAGGGTTTTACCGGTAACTGCTTTAAACAAAATCCAAGAATTAATTCCAGCAAGATCAAGGATATTACAAAAACATAAACTGGCCACCTCCTGGATCCTGCCTTTACCGAGTATTTTCGTGCCATTTGATCGGCAACATCTACACCAAATTTTATAGAATTATAGAACGATATTGCCTCTGTAAGTTTTTTCTTAGCATTATTGTCAATATCAACTGTGGGGTGAAGTGAGCTGAGTAATAAGATGTTTTTATTTCTTTTCCCTTGGTAAACTGTCATAGTAATATCATTGCATTTTAGCAATAATGTTTCGTACAACAGTTTCTTCAGTTTTTCACAATTTCAGGAATTTATCTTCGAATTCACTTTACTGTCTACCAAGCTTGTATTCTTTTCCTTTAGCATCTGCGACAACTTCAGTGTTGTGAAGAAGTTGTCGGTCGTGACATTTCTTCCTTTGTTTTCAAAAGGAATCACTAGATGCAAAAAAGAAGTATTCGGAGAGAGTTAGATTTTCAGGACGCCGTTCATCTTCACATAGATATGGGAAGCCATTTAGTATGTACTTAGTGTCAACATCAGCAGCAAGCCAGAATTTTATTCCAAATTTATCTGGTTTATTTGGCATATATTGTGTGGAATGACATCTGGCTTTTGTAGGAAACAGTTGCTTATCAATAGTTCTACGAGGTCCTGGTTTGTAGCTGGCGATCGAATTTACTATAAATTTCTCCAAAACTTCAGAAATAAGGCCAAACTTACATGTTTGAAGGTGTTCAGAACTTGTTTCTATGTCAAATCGTAAGAATCTCACAGTTTCTCTAAATCTGTCTCTTGCCATAGTATCATGGAAGAAAGGTGGACCCCAAACTACGGACCACAGGCTATCAAGTTCGATACTTCTTGCACAGTATATACCTCAAGTATACAAAATTGCTATTAAAGCATCAAGTTTCTCTAAAGTTGTAGACCACTCATTTTTCTCAAGTTGCCTGTGAGCTTCTTCTGTACAATTTTTTATATGACGAAACACTGGTTCATCTATGAGTTACCTCCACGAACTTGCTGTATATTCATTCTCAATGCTTTGCTTCACGTAAGGGGTTGGGCCATAAGCTTCCTTACAAACCTTGTGTTCAGCAGTTCTTCCACGAATATTGCTTCCTGAAGAGATGATTTCCCAATGCGTTCCGTCATTTGCAACATTTTACTTTGTTTCTTTCGTAATTTGCAATCCGGGTCAGGATAAATATTTTCATTACTATCATATGGCATAGGAAATTCACAAAATTCAGATACATGATCATCATTATCTGAAGATGTATATTCTTTATTTGAAGGCACATATTCATCATCACTAAAAGCAAACTCTTCACCACTGCCGTGTTCAGACTCATTTTCCAACAATTTTTGCAAGTATTCTAAAGCTTTGCTAATAGTAAGTGTACGACTACGTTTTCACGACATGCTGTTCAGTGAGCAAGCTTTATCTGCACTTGCTCGCTAGCATTGAAGCCTTATGTTCTATCTCTACACTGAAAAAATGTCACCCCACCTGCAACGCCTTATCATATCATAGAGCTCCTCTACTACTAGATATATAGAGGACAGAAAGATTGTGAGATTATCTTACCGCGACCTTTAAGGTGGTCTTTTGTTCACCCTTTTTCCGAAAAAGAGGAAGAAAAGCGCATTTCCACTTCCAAAAAATGTTGTGCCCTACTTTTCGTATTCGTGGTGGACTTTGGGTCAGAATAACCCATTCCGTGGTTTTAGGTATAAGTATTAAAAACATGAAACTAATAAATGTCTAATGACTGATATTTTTATAGGCCATTATTTGCCTAACATTATGACATTATGAAATATTAAGAATTTGTATTTGGTTCCACTTGTAAATTTTTGAGAAAAACAGAAACAAAATTAGATTTGGGTCAAATTGACCCATCCCGCAGTTCTAGTGTTAAGGCTTAAAATATTTTCTTAAAAAAAAAAAAATTGTTTTTAAAACTGACATATCCAAATTTCAATAGACCAAAAATTTTGTTGCTCCAGATCTACTACATTTTGAGGTACCGCCCGAATCTGGCAGCCTAGAATGTCCCATACATGTTCAATTGGCAAAAGGTCTGGTAACCTTGCTGACCAAGGAACAGTATCAACAGCATGGATACAGTCCACAGATATGCGAACCATATGTGGCATGGCATTATCTTGTTGGGAAATGGCCCCAAAATGACGTGCCATGAAGGGTAACGTAAACGGCCACAGGATTTCATCAACATAATGTTGAGCTGCTAAAGTTGTACGAAGAATGACTAGGGGCGACCTGCTGTCATAAGGGTCATTCCGTGTGAAATCAACAAATGGGGGTTGCATCATAGTAATGGATTTTGATCAAAAATTAAAATTAGCTTATATACCTGGGAAGAAGGCTAAAGCCAGAATTTAAATTTTTTTTTAAATGCAGAAAGGGAGATTTTGACCTTTGAAACATCGTTCAAGGTCGTATTTCTGTAAAAAGTGATGTTCATTCTTTCCAAAGTAAAACTACTTGTATTTGACACAAACTAATATTTCAGGTGTCATTTCAAAGCTAAGACTCCAAGCTTTCATATGATATAAACTAATTGTAATATATTTTTTTTAATGAAACCTTTTTTAAGCACTTAAATTTGAAATTTTTGAACTTTTTCTCTTATGTTTAAGATTTTTTCAATTTAGCTGGTGAAATTAAAACAGGGATAAAATATAGCCAATTTAAAGAGTTGAGAGTGTTTTATAAGCATAAAAAATTTGAAGTTTCTAATTCACTTTTTACTTGGATTTTAGGGTTGCCAAACTTCTGAAATTTCAAAAATGATCACTTTTAACACCCTCAAAACCCCATGTGGGGCATAATTTAAAAACTGGCTAAATAAAACAACAAATCTATGTAGATAATCAAGTGATAAGTACTTTTTTGTATATTTTATCCTTTCCATTTTCAAAATTGAAAAAAAAAGTGACATTTTCAGCATATGAAATTTTTTTGAAACAGGAAGTTATTGTTTCGTATTTAAATATCTACACAAAAATAAAAATATGTTGTTTTGCTTGTGCATTTGTTTCTTTCTTATTATTAACATTAATTTAAATATGATTTCATCAATTTTTATGCTTATAATTGGGCATGGGTTGAGGAAAAACGGTTATTGTCTATTGTAAAAAAATATATCAAAATATCATTTGTACCATGTTGCTTGAAATGAAAAGTTCATTTAATGTTCATTGCATTTGTTTCAACTGACGATATGAAAATAATTTGTTAGCAGCTGTAACAGTTAGTAAATAAAAATAAGCATAGCCAAACATCTTTAACACTCACAGTTCCTAATAAACATGTTCAATTAGGTGTTCAATATTATATACAATACTGTCAAATTTATGGATATATAAAATACCATTGTCATCAAATGCATTAAGTTTTACAGTATCTGGCAAAAGGAAAAATAATTTACACAGAATTTTATTAAAATGTAGCTGAAGTAAATCACCAGTATATAGTATCATAATTAAAAAATATTACTTCGTAGCTGGTAGATAAATATAGCACATATTTACATTTTTTCCAGTTGTTTAATCTTAAGGATTTGATTTACTGGAGCTTGAGGCTTCAGATTTATCAAAAAGGAAATTAATATCATCTTGAAGTGCTTTTAACAGTGTATACTGTCTGCCAGTTATTGTGTTTGGCATAACATTTATCATAATTATTTTATCGAGTTCAACCCAACTCTTTTCAGTTGTCCAGTAAAACATGGAAGCTGGGCCATGTGGCTTTAAGAACATGACTTGCACATTCTTATTTTCATGAGAAATGCCTATAACATATGTCAAGTACCACTTATAATCATAAGAACATATAAGATATGAAGACTGCCTAATATCATCTAGCATAAATGTTGCATTTTCTGTATAGTTCTTTAAAACACATGCTTCAAAGTTTTTAGAGGATGAAGAAAACTGAGCAATTTAAAATTTTCCTACTGCTATTAGAATAAACTTGTGATATTTTCAGGTTTGTTTTACAGTAATGGCATTTTGAAATCTGACTTTCAGTTGGTTTTCAGTAGAAATAACATCTTCTGAAAGAACAAAAAGAAATTAATTCCTTTAATTTCTTCAATTGCAAATTTATATAATTGTTCAGGAGTCAAAATCTGATTATGTATTGGACGCTGTAAACTAGCTTTACTTGCCATTCTTTTAACAGTTCCACCTAGACCATAGCATGGGCTTTTACCATGACTTGTAGCAAAAAAATGCCACTCTGCTTCAATACCGAAGTCTTGAAAGTGGCAAGACAAATTAGCAATGTTCTTTCTGTTTTTATATTGGCTACTTGCACCATCAGAAAAATAAATTATTTTATTGATTTGTGAATTTTCTTTAAGATAATTAATCACATGTTTTTGAAATGTATATATACAGCAGCAGTAGTATGTTCAAAGTAATTGCTTATAATGTAAATACTCGACACTTTTGGCTTTCCTTGGTTTCCTGATGATACGTACGCCACAAAGGGGTGCAGTGTAGCCTGACTATTTTCCCAGTGAAAACCTTAACAGCATCTTGGACTATGAAAGAATAATTTTCTGAAAAATCTGCCAAAAGTATACACTCACCTGATTGAAGTGTTGCCTTCCTGTCTTTTAAATAATTTGACTGTTTCTTTGAAATGTAATGATGACTTTTAAGAAAATTCAATTTTTCACAAAAATTATCTGAACACTCATCAAGGGATTGAGTTACTGTTATTAAACTGCATCTATCAGCTGCAATCCACTGCTTATAAATAATGTTGTTGAGTGTTTGAAGCTCTTCTGCATCTGATAACATTTTATTCAAAACAAAAGTTCCTGGACATTTAAAATATTCACCAAGCATGCAACTTTCATCCTCTATAGAGCAAACTATCATTTTTAACAATAAAGCAGTATCCCAGCCTTTAATATTTATTGCTGAAAGCATTAGTTTTATTTTCTGATGATAGCTGCATACACACACACTGTGAGTGCCACTAGTGCCTGCTAAGATACACCATTTGGGTCTTAGCTCTGCAAATGTTGAAAAACCTAGCTTGTAATTTGGATGCTGTTTTTTAAATTCAGTGTACAATTCTTTAAGATTTTCTAAAAGTAAGCGTTTTTGCTTTAATTCTTTTATTCCTGTAGAAAATTGTACAGATATACACTCTTTCCTGGACAACAACGACTGATTTCATCATCCTCAAAAAATGAATAAACTGTTGCCTTCATTTCCAAATCAAGCATCCTACCTTGTTTCTTTTGTAATTGAGGCAAGATGCCATGTTCTTTGATGAGTTCCTTAGTTCTGCGAACTAAATACTGGCTGGTTCCAAACTCTTTCATAGTTTTCTCAATAGTCCAACTTTGAGGCACAAGACTTTCTCAGATGTTGAACTGCTTTCATTATAATTTACCTTTAGTAGTTTTGTGATTAAATTAGTGCAGTCTTCACACTGTAAGCTAGGGGGGTTCTGATAACTGTTTAGAGGGTAGATCAACATCTAAACTTTTTCCAGGCTACGTTTAACAGCTGCTGATATTTTTCTGAGTTTGGTCCTTCCATGTGATGTTTCTTTGTGTTTATTTAAATTGTTTTTTAATTGGTGAGACACCTAATACATTACATGCTATGTTGACTGTTTCAGTGGCTATTTCACTAGTCTGATATTCATCTGAACTACTCTTTTCAAAATTCTCAGTGGTTTCATTTACTTGAAATAAAAAATTGATACATAAGGATTTACCAGGTATAAGATGCAAGTTTGTGGCTTTTGATAATTCTAAAGTAATTGCTCTCAGACCTTTATTTACTCGAGTTTTATGAGATGAAAATGGATCACAGCAAAAACGTCCTAAGAGGTGACTGTATTTTTTAAGATACTTTTTCTCATGGTGGAAATAAATTGTAGTTAAATTAAAGCATCCAGCTCGAGCAATCAGCAGAGCTTTACTTTTATCATTATATTCTGATATGTTTTTAATTCCAGTAGTTCTACAGTATAATAGTTTATGACACTCTTCATTAAGTAACTGACCAATTGAGCAAAGTTCCATTATGCATTATGCAAAAATTTTTTATTTAAGAATCAAAATTATAAAAATTTTCTGATAAAATATGAAGCATCATTTCCAATCGAAATACAACTGGATTTCTGTTCAGCTCAATGTTTTACAGCAAACTGATCTAATCCCCTACAAAACAAAGCCAATTCCCAGTGATTCCAAAACCAGATGTGACCCGTGACCCATTCATTTCTCCCTCAACTGCAACCCAGAGTAGGGTGCTTATCTTAAAGAAGGAAGGCTGTTGTGGAAGAATCAGAACATACCTGAGCAAAGTTTTTTCCAAAACAATTTTGAGAAAAAATAATTATTTTATTACATTTCACGTTTTTTCAACATAATAAATGTTTTCAAATTATTTTCTTAATATATAATTAGATTGGAAATACAAAATTAATTTATTTACTCTTTTATTTTCTTAGATTTTTTTTCCAAATATAAAAATATGATATAATTTAATAGAAATTAATTTAAATTATTAAACATATACTCTAAATTACAAGCAAACTGGCATATTTTGTACAAACATTTAAATATGAATAACTAATTTCTTATCATTCAAAGTTTTAATATAGAAAATGCCACTTTTCAATTTAATTTTATAGGATTAAAAAGATGAAATATGCAAAAATTGTGATTTCATATGATCATTTATATGTATTTGTTTCTTCTCTGAACCAGTTTTTACATTTTAAACATCTGAACTATATGGGTTTTTTTTTCGGGGGGGGGGGGGGGGGGGATCAAAGTGGTAATTTTCATTTTGGTTGAAGATAATACAAAGTTATAACATTGAAAAAAAAATTTTGTTTTAGGCAACATGATACAAATGAGATTTTGATATGTTTTTTTTTTTAAGACAACTTCTCTTCACACACACACACACACCCACCCAAAGCAAAAAATAGATGAAATTGTATTTAAATTAATGTTAATGATATTAAAGAAACAAATGCACAAGTAAAACACCATATTTTTGAATAGACATTCAAATATTAATAACTAACTTCCTGTTTGGAAATTTTTTCATATACTGAAAATGTCACTTTTCTTTTCAATTTTAAAAATAGAAAAGATAAAATATACGAAAAAGGAACTATCACCTGATTATTTGTATGGATTAGTTGTTTTATTGAACCAGTTTTTAAATTTTTAAATTATGCCCCACATCGGGTTTTGGGTGTGTTAAAAGTTATCAGTTTTGAAATTTCAGAAGTTTGGCAACCCTAAAATCCAAGTAAAAAGTGGAATAGAAACTACATTTTTTCCAAGCTAAGACTATGGGAATAGGGTAAGAAATGGTGAAAATTTGAAGATTCAGATTAATTTCTTTCATTTATTTTATGAGGTTTAAAAGCTGCATTTTTAGCAAAATTGATGCTAATTTCAACGCTGAATTTCAGCCCCTCAAGTTGCAGTTAGCCAAACATTACAATGACATGAAATGTAGTCCACTTTAAGACCAGGACAAAATTTTTTATCCCAAGTCTCTATCTTTTTTGAGTCCCAAGATATTTAAGTTTACATGAGCACCAAAATTGGCCAAATTTTTAGTCGGCTATGTTGGAAAAATGGTCGTACCTGAAAAACAAACAATAAAAAAAATTTTTAAAAATTGTTTTTTATCTACTGGAATATATAGGAACATATGTGCAAAATATAAAAATTTTTAAAAATGGTCATACAACCAAATATTCTTTTTTTTTGTTGATTTCACATGGAATGACTCGTAAGAGATAGTACCCCCACACCATCACACCAGGAGTAATGACTGTGTGCCCGTGTAAAACAAAAGCTGATTGGGACCGCTGACCCTGGTGCTGCCACACACGTACCCGATAGTCATCTGCTGAATGACTGAAGCGTGATTCTTCGCTGAACATTATGTGAGGCCAGTCTGCTGGCAGCTATGATGCTTGGCTACAACACTACTCCAAACGACTTTGTCGATGTTGTGGAGTTATGGGCAGACATCTTAAATGCCGCCGTAAGATGGTACAAGGTACCACGGGTGGTATAGAAGAGACTGTAGCATGTTGGATGGTGGACAATGATGCCGTTGGGCCAGTTCGGGCCTGTAGCACAATCATCTGATCTTGCCTCGCATTCGTGCACCTTGGCCTTCCAGAGCCTTCATTCCGCCAATGAGTTCCCTGCAGCAGCCATTATTGCCAACACCTTTGCACAGCAGTATCCGTTCGATGCAGGTGGCGGCCTATTGCTCAGTATGACCAGCCAGCTTCAAGCAGCCAGACTATACGACCAAGTTTGAACTCGTTTAATTGCTTATAAGATCTTTGCTATGTCATAACTGTCAGGGAAACATAGCTCTGTATGGAAATTCGGAAACTTATAACCTGTTGATTCCAATAAAAGCAAACTTGGCAAGTCCTTGTATTATAGTTAAGCAATGTGAATTCTTAACTAATGGAATTTGAACACAAATGGCACAGTGTCATAATGAAATAAGTAGAAGTCAATTGGTGAACAAAATCCAGGTTTATTTAATAATGTTGGAATCTAGCCAATATTATTTGGTTCCTGCTTTCACATAATGCAGTGAAAAACATATATACAGGGTTTTGAGTTGAAACATTTTAGGAAGTCCATGTTGGAAAACAATACTCATGAACTCTTTATCATGTCATTCGAGTTCCACCTCTATTAGGTCACACTTCAGGAAAATGCAGGTTTAACAAGTATCTTAACTAGATTCAGTTCATGTTCAGTATAAAATCATTTAGTCCATTAAAAAAGATAGAATCACCAGTTTGAAATCTATTCATGTAGAACAAAAGAATTCTCCAATATATCGTTCCTACACTGGACATGCATGTTTAACTAAAGCCATCTTTCTTAACAATTAACATGATACAATCTATTAACACGAACAAGAATGCACATTTATGGCAAAATTATTCAGCATCATATCATTATTTTCAGAACTACTTGCCCAACTACCAGTCTGAATAACTATCAGACAACCTGACTGATTACACCTACAGTCAATGTTTCCTTCTACTCCTCGACTGCTCAGTCTGCTATACCATTCTGTGTTCTGACTATGTTTCCAGCATGGACTCCCTATATACAAGGATTGGTAGGGGAGAGTGTTGTACCTTGGACCAATTTTCACTTTTTATTTTTTTGTGAAAAAAATAATTTTCCCAATAACTTGGAAATTTTGTGAGAAATACATCAGACCTTTGCCTACTAATGTATATTTTTTCATGAAAGAATTTTATCATGCACTCGTATGGGAAAAAAAAATAGGCAAGAAGAAAAAGTGGTCCAAGGTACAACACCGTGTTGTACCTTTTGACCATCATATGTTGTACCTTGGACCATCATATGTTGTACCTTGGACCATTAGATGATGATAACATTATTTTTGATATACATTATTATTAATATTACCAATTGATAGCATTATTTTCGAGCTGTTCTTATATTCTTAACTTGTTAGTTTATTGAAGCTAGTTATTCAGCCAAGCACATTTTTAACTAAGTTTTCAGGAACAGTAACTGAAATAAATGAAACCAAATAAATGATGCATTTAATGCAAATTAATATTTTATTTAAGTGTTTGAAAAATTTATACTAACAGGGGTGTTACTGACATACAAGCAAAAACACAGAAACATATGATGCTAACGTTATATGTATGTTAGCTAAGAAAGTTAAAAAAAAGTTAGAAAACTGACACTCCTGTACTAAGAATATTTGTTAGCTACATAGTGTAAGTGGTAAAGTCCACTTGAAAATATATTTGTGCTAACTGGCGTTCAGAAGCACCTGATGTACATGGACAAGGTAGTTTCTTTACAATATCATTTTCAAAAATAGCAGAAACATCATGCTCATCTGGCAAAAACTTATTTGAGTTAACCATTTTTTTTATAAAACTTAACTTGATATCCATCACTAACATGATTTAAAACTTCAGCAACATAATGCTTTTTGCTTTTTTTACCCAATAATTCAACCAGAACAAAATCTCCTTTTGACACACGTTTCTCTTCTTCCTTTCCATCATCAGTTCCATGCAATTCCAAAAGAGTCTCATCAAACTGATTGTCACTCGAATCTAGCAAAATCAGTTCTTTGTCCAAGTCTTCTTCAGAACTACAGACAAACTCTATTCTCTTTAAAGAAGATACTTTGGGTTTAACATATTTCTGTCTTTTCTTTTCAATATCTTCTTTTTCTGGAGTGTCTGTTAATACACTGGTCCTTCCTTTTCGTGTTCCTCCTCGGCTCTTTCTTTGAAGAGCTTTGGGATAAGGTCGAATCATTTCAGGAGGCACTGCTACATGTGACTTTTTCTGGCCTAAACTAGTCACTGGTCTAGGCTCATCGTTGTTATGATTGTTGGATAAATCACTGGAACATGAAGGCCTGTTATCTGTATTGTTAAGATTTTGGTCTCTATTGGACACATCATATGATCGATCAATAACACAAGATGTTAGGAACTCATTTTCAGTAAATATGTTTTCATTTAAAGGGTATATTCCGGTTACCTTAAACCCTTTAACAATGTTTTCAATTGTGAAAGCTTTTTTATAGGCTTTTCCTACAATTTCAGCAACATCATAAATTTCCATTAGGCTTTGCTGGATTTGAGAGCATCCATTCAGATGCAGCTTGATTGTTGTTGTTGTTGAGACCCAGACCGTCCGACCTACCAGAAAGGTGTAAGGTAACAGTTTGGACGGCCGGGAAGTGCCACCCAATTTAGACCGGAACCCAGTGGGGGAGGCAGATGCAGCTTGATTGTAAAACACTTTATATGGACCAAAAAACTGCTCTGTCTAATGGCTGTAACTTGTGTGATGTGTGAGGTGGAAGCGTTAGTAGAACTATTCCATTGCTTTTTGCTAACGTTAGAGATGGTATAGAAATATGAGTATCATGGTTATCAACAATTAATAACACTCTCAAGAATTGTAGGTTTTACATGTTTTATAAAATGTCGTAAATACTCAACAAACAGATCTTCGTTAGACCAACCAGAAGGATTAGCACCTCCTATTGATCCAGGTGGAGCCCCTTTTAACATGTAATCCTTGAAATACACTCGGGGAAATATCAATATTGGTGGTACATGATTGCCTACCGCATTTATAGCAGAAATCATAGTTACATTTACACCTCGTTCGCCAGATGTCATACTTCCCACTTGTTTTACACCACGAGGTGCAATTATTTTGGGAGGAACATGGACAGTCGAATTACCTGTCTCATCTAAATTATAAATTTTGTTGGCATCAAACTGATCACGAGATAAACAGGCCTTCAAATTACTAAAAAAGTCTGCTACATTTTTTTTTATTAAAGCTAGTTGAACAAGCAATGCTTGTAACTTCTGGCTTTCTTAAAGACAAACTTGTGTGTCTCTTTAAAAACCCTCTTAACCACTCTTTACCAGCTGTGCCGTCTTCATTCCACTTTTCAGTTATAGATTTGTCGTTTTCTTTTGCAAACTGGTAAGCTAAAATCCTTGTCTCTCTTTTAGTTAGGCCATAATGTAGTCTCGAAGCCATCTTTAAGTAATTTACGAGACTCATCTCTTCTTCTTCAGTAAAGATTTGTTTTACATTTATGTTGGATTTGTATTGAAAATCCTTATCTCCTGAATAAGAATGTGCTTTCAAATGTCGCACAAGTGTTGTTTTAGAAATTCCATGAATTTTTGCAGCTGCTCCAATGGAGAACTTTTTGGCAATGACATCTTTATCCAAGTCTCTACTGCTTTGGTGAAGTCCATATATTGCTTTATCTAATAAACAAACACAATCATGATACTCTGTATTAGTAAAGCCCTCCGACTGTTTCATATAAATCTTGTATTTTAACTTAGCATAAAGATAAGCACACTTTATATCTAACTGGAAGTGCATCCATCGTAACATGCTGACAAAGATCGTAAAAAACAATCTAATCAGACTGAAATTCACAACCGGACTAAAAACTTCGTCATATGTGTCCCCTTTTTCTTGGATATATCCTTGAGTGACTAGTCTTGCCTTAAACCATTGTATTTCCCCATTTTCATCTCGTTTTAATGCATAAACCCATCAACTGCCTATTATTTTTTCTGAATGAGGTGCAGAAACTAACTCCCACACATCTCTTTCTTTCATAAGTTCAATTTCTTCAGTCATGGCATTTTCCTCTTCTTTTACTTGGGGTGACTTAAGAGCGGCTTTGTAGCTTTCAGGAATGATAATTTCAATATTGCTAGCTTCCTGTTTATTAACCTTTTTTGACCCTATTTAGATTTTCTTCTCCCTAAAGTTGAAGAGATTTTGGTTATATTGTATTTTATTCTTTTTGCAATATTTCTTCACATTATTATGGGATTTAAGCTTTTTTCTACTGTCCCCCCTAACATAATAATAAACGTCTATTCTAATATCATCAGCTCTTGGGACTGTTTTGCGATCCCAAGGAATATCCGAACACGGAATCAAGTTAGAATCAGCAGGAGAGCCCATTTCCTCACTGCCTTCGGATAAAAAGTCATCAGTGTCTTCACTCCCCCCTGCTTTTTCACCCGATTTCCTACACTCCTCATCAGAGTCTATAGAAAAACGATCTGGGGTTACCTTAAAGGTGACAGTATTTGGGTTTTTCTTATCCCATTTGGGTCCAGGATGCTTTCCCCTGCTTCTGTGTTCTTTTCTCAAATCTGAGATTACTTGTTTCAATGACTTTTGTTTCCTCTTTCAGTAGTACATGGTAGCCTTTAGTAGTAGTGACATAACCCACTATTATCCCTTCTTGGATTCTTATATCTAAATATTTTTTCAATTGTTTAGGTTTTCCCACGTAATCTTTGCTACCAAAAGTTTTAAAATAGCTAACTGAGGGTTTTTTACCTTTATACAATTTTAAGGTGGTTTAGTCTTGAATTTGTGATATATTCTGTTTTTCACATATGTAAAACACGAGATTGCTTCTGCACATAAATTTTCATTTACTCCACTATCATTAAGCATTGTTTTTATGCAATCTAAAGCAGTGAGATTAAACCTTTCTGAAACTCTGTTTTGTTGAGGTATAAACGTTAGTTCTTTCGGCTTTTATTCCTAGCTTGCTTAAATATGCTTTAAATTTATTATGGAAGAATTCCATTCCGTAATCCGTTCTAACATTTATATTTCTATTTAAATGCCATTCTTTCCTAATCTGAAATTCCTTAAAGATTTCATAAACATCTGATTTCTGTTTGAGGAAGTAAACAAATACTTACTAAAGTCATCTGTGATAGATAAGAAATATCTGTTTCCACCTAATGATTTAACAGGCAATGGTTTACATACATCCATATGTAATAATTACAAGGGTTTTGTTGATCTTATTCTACCCCCCCCCCCTGGATAAGGGGGGGGGGTAGGGGGTTTCCACAAATTGACATTTTAAAAAATTTATCGGACACCCCTGTTTTAAAAATGAACTAATCCAATTTTATGCAAATGATGATAAAAAATATACGGACACCCCTGTACGTGTATTTAGTATATAAGTTAATTGTATTTACTCCAGTTTAACTATCCTGATATATGATTTAAAGTGTCAATTTGTGGAAAACCCCTTATCATCCAGGTACTTTCAGGGTGTCAGAGAAAAACTGATCACTATATCGTCAATATCTTTGTGATTTTTCACGATATTCTAGTAGACTTTTTTATACAAGTTGCCCTACAGTATTCACTACAAAATCATGAAAGAAAACTATTGCTATGCTTTGCACCTGCGCAGTAAAAACATAGTTTCTTCAAATGCTTATATCTCATCGTACTTTCAATGCTTTAATTTTCATTTGAAGTATAATAATTTTTTTGGACGTTATCAAATGTTCTGTAAGTTTCGTGAAATTTGATTGAAACCTATGGATATTGTAAGCAAAAAACATATAACAATTTTTTTTTTTTTTTTTAAGAAACGTTTAAATCTTCATGAACATACGTTTTTGTTTTACGAAAATGCTTATACACATTGAACAAAGCTAGTTAACTATTTTGTGAACGTTACAAATCATTTCCAGCTTTTTATGATACAGGGTGATCAAATATATTTTCCCCCTTTTTCAATACCTTGGTGGTCCCCTAAATGCACAAATCACCGAAACTTTACTGGAAGTGTGCATTCAAGCATGTTCTTGCCAAAGTTACAGAACACTTCGCCAAGTATTTGTTTAGAAATTCGAAAAACATTCTAACATCCAAAGTGTCCGGATACGTTTGATCATATAGTGTATATTAGTACATTAGTTTATAATTCATAAAATGTACTCATTGAAGTGTTTATATTTTAAAAATATTAGCTATTTTCTATTATTTTTTGTTTTTAAGTAATAGAAATTTGCATGTCTCAAATCAAAACACCCCACTTAAAGAAGTCACTTTATATGCTGTTAAACTAGATTAGCTTTTGTATATGAATTAAAAAATATGGTTTTGCATTTTAATTAACAAAAATGCAAGTGATTTCTTAAAATATAATTATTAATATTTTAAATTTAATATGTGTCCCCTGTACATATGTGTCCCCTGTGTTACCACTATTATTTTAAATAGGTTTAGATTTCTGCAGTTGGTAACAAAACTACAGGAAGCCATATTGTTACTTTCCTTATATACATAATGTACAAGGAAAGTAATGTAATGGGGTCGAAAATTGGAATTCGAGTTTTCGACGGGAGAGCACGTTTAAAGCATCCCTGATCACGAATCAACCATTTTTGAGGTAATGTCTGTGTGTGTGTGTGTGAAAGTATATGTGTGTGGGTGTCAGTGAGTCTCTGGAGATGATATCTCACGAACGGATGGAGCGATTCGAATGAAAATTGGTACTAAAATCACAATCCATGAATACTGGAAGCCTATTGTTTTTAAACGTAATCGAATGTTCAGAACCTCCCTAAATTTTCGAGTGAAATTTTGAAAAAATCATCAAAAAATCAAAACCTTTAATAAAGTTACGCAAGTAAGCATTTCCTATGTAATTTTTCCTTAAAAAATGATTGACATAAACTTTAGAACGCTAGCATGAACCGTTCTCAAGATATTGCACATTTTTTATATAAATTTATCAAAAAATCCCATAAATTAAAAAAAAATATTAACTGTTGAGAAACATGTTCACTTTTCATATGTAATATCATGCGATAAATTTGGTGGCATTATTCTCATGGACCTAGCATGTTCCATTCATGAGAAAAGATACTTTTGTATTTGATTTGTAATACTTTTGTATTTGAACGCCAATAGTCATTTATCTGCTATACGAATAACTTATTTCTCTGTCCATAACGTTTGGCGAGATTTTGGTGACGAATTTGGCGGAATGTTGCCAACTTGTCGGCTGTTTTAAATGTTGCCAAATTAATGAAAATCTCGGCAAATGGATAAAAATGACGCTAAATCAATGAAAATGGCGACTCATTGTCGAAAATTCAATATCTTGGAAAGAATATAAGTATCTACTATAAGAAAAACCTATTTTTTTTACTGTAAAAGTAGTAAATTCATTGCATTATATAAGGAAAGTCATGTGTTGCCCACATCAGATTTTTCCTTCTTATCTAGTATAAAAAAAGAGCTAGATGACTACTTCTTTATTTCTTATTTATTGAAAAGTTCATATCTATATGGTAAGTTTGTATTTTTATTACCTATAATGAGTGCTACCTATATAATTTTCATTTCATAATTTATTAAAAGATTTATAAAAGTTTAAAGATTTTTAATTTAAGAATAGTATATTTTTTGTTTAAGAATCAATAGACCTAACTTTATTACTTTCCTTATATACATAATGTATAAGGAAAGTATTGTGACGGCGTCGAAAATTCGAATTCGAGTTTTCAACGGGAGAGTATGTTTCAAGCATCTCTGATCACAAATCGAACATTTTTGAGGTGATGTCTGTGTCAGTGAGTCTGTGGAGACGATATCTCATGAACGAATAGAGATTCGAATGAAATTTGGTACAAAGATCACAATCCGTGAATACTGGAAGTCCATTGTTTTTAAACACAATCGAATGTTCAGAACACCCCTAAATTTTCCAGAGAAATTTTGAAAAAATCATCAAAAAATCAAAACCTTTAATAAAAACGCAAATAGACATTACGCAAAGTTACATATTAAGCAAATTAGTTATGCAAATAGACATTTCTTATGTAATTTTTCATTAGAAAACGATTGACATAAACTGTAGGATGCTAGCATTAACCGTTCTCGAGATATTACACATTTTTCAAATACATTTATCAAAAAAACAAGTAAAATAAACAAAATATTAACTCTTAAGAAACATGTTCACTTTTCGTATGTAATATCATGCAATAAATTTGGTGATATCATTCTCGTGGATCTAACTCATTCCATTCATAAGAAAAGATACTTTGGGTAATACTTTTGTATTTGAACGCAATAGTCATTTATCTGCTATAAGAATAATGTATTTCTTCGTCCATAACGTCCTATCTTGTTCTATTCACGAGAAAAGATACTTTGAGTAATATTTTTTATTTGAAGGCCAATAGTTATTTATCTGCTGAAAGAATAACTTATTTCTCCGTCCATAACATTTGGGGAGATTTTGGCGACGAATTTGGCGGAATGTAGCCAACTTGGTGACTTTTTTAAATTTTGTCAAATTAACGAAAATCTAGTCAAAAGGATAAAAGTGACGCTGCATCAATGAAAATGATGACTAATTGAAGAAAAAGTATCTACTATAAGAATAACATTTTTTTTAACTGTAAAAGTAGGAAATTCATTGCAAATCCCCTAAATTTTCGAGTGAAATTTTGAAAAATCATCAAAAAATCGAAACCTTTAATACAGTTACGTAAATGCTCATTTCTTATGTATTTTTCATTAGAAATCGATTGACATAAATTTAAAACTCTAGCATGAACCGTTCTTGAAATATTGCACATCTTTAAAAAAAAACTTGTCAAAAAATCATATAAAATAAAAAAAGAATATTAACTATTGTGAAATATATTCACTTTTCATAAGTAATATCATGCGATAAATTTGGTGACATAATTCTCGTGGATCTAGCTCGTTCCATTCATGAGAAAAGATACTTCGGGTAATACTTTTGTATTTGGATGCCAATAGTAATTTATCTACTCCAAGAATAACTTATTTCTCCCCCCATAATGTTTGACGAGATTTTAGCGGAATGTAACCAACTTGGTGACTTTTTTAAATGTTGCCAGATTAACGAAAATGTTGCAAAATTGATAAAAATGTCGTTAAATCAATGAAAATGACGATTTAATTGATGAAAATTCAGTATCTTGGAAAGTACATAAGCGTAGACTATAAGAATAACCAGGGCTGTCCTGAAGAAAATTATTGAGAGAGTATGCAGTACTGTCTTATATAAAGAGTATTGAAATTGCAGGGTTCCAAGGGGCAGAACCACTGGTGTGGGTGTGAGAGGGGGGGGGGGGGGGGGTGCTGCCCCCCCTTGAAAATTTTTGAATCATTTAGGCCATATAATTGCCATTTTTAAACCCATAAATCACATATTACACAATATTAATAGCTTAATGCTTAACAGGACATATATTAATATATATATATATTAATAGATTAACAGATATGGATCATTTTGTAATTTGGAATGCTTTCCATTTTTTTTTCCTGCACTTACTTTTGTTTTCTTGTAACTTTTCACACTTACTCACTTAATTTAATATTACTTACATACATAATTCTCATTCCTTCCTTAATACCCACTAATATTATTCCTGAAAAACTATATTAAGTCCCGAAAAACTGTGCGTCCTTAAGTCTGTGCGTCT
Source organism: Amaurobius ferox (assembly GCA_951213105.1). NCBI lineage: Eukaryota > Metazoa > Arthropoda > Arachnida > Araneae > Amaurobiidae > Amaurobius > Amaurobius ferox. The sequence goes on from OX578148.1 coordinate 34,129,543, forward strand.
TAAGTCTGTGCGTCCGTAACGCTTGGCGAGAAATTTAACTGGACGTTGTCAACTTGGCGACTATTTTAAATGTTGTCAAAGTGATAAAAATGTTGCCAAATTGATAAAAATGACACCAAATAGGAAGTAATCTGTCGCAAATTCTGATTTCCATCATATGATGGGCATATCTTCTAGTATATAAGAAATGCTCTCTTCTCTCCATTTGTCTGTAACACTTGGTAATGCATTTGGCGAACTTGGCGAATAACTATCGCCAACTTGGAGATATTTCGCCCCAGATTGACAAAAACATCCGAAATAGTTTTACAGGTTGGCATCCAGAAAAGCGCCTAGTGTGCAAGTCAGGGTTAGAAACATTATGTCTTGGATATTATACATCATTTATTCTCTGTGAAAGAAGTAAATTTATTGCAATATATAGGAAAGTCATGTGCTGCTCATATCAGATTTTTGTTAAGATATCTTGGTTACCAAATGTTTTTTACATTGTGGCAAAATTCCTGGTCTTTTTCTTTTTACTTTCCCTGCAATACATGGTAATGTATAGGGAAAGTATTGGAATCATGCCGAAAATCGCAACTTGAGTTTTCGACGGATCTACACATTTTGAGACCTCTAGAATACGAAAAAACTATTTTTAGAGTAACGTCTGTGTGTGTGTCTGTCTGTCTGTGCAGATTTTATATCCACTCTTAACTAAAAAACTAATGGACCGAATTTCATAAAATTTGGTAAGTAGGTCACTTGTGTGCGAATCTGGTGTTGATTAGTTTTGGTTATGATTCGGGATAAAAGAACCAGGTTTTTTTTTTTACGAAATGGCCCGCAAAAGCTTGTATCCACTCTAGCTGAAAAACTAAGGGCCCAAATTTCACAAAATTTGGTAGATAAGTCACTTGTGGGACACCCTGGTGCTGATTAGATTTTGGTATGATTTGGAAAAAAATAACCTGCCTTTTTTTGCAAAATGGAAAGCAAAAATCGCAAAAATCTAAAATAAAAAACTACGTATGCTCAAATATATCCATTAAATGCTTGTTTAATACGCAATTTTTAACGAAGAAAAGAATAAGAAATATGAATATAAAATAAGTCTTTGAAAATAAGTCGTTATCAAATGAGAACGAAAATTGAATTAAAAGTAAATTAAATTTAATTAAAATAAAGAGAACGTGAATATAAGTCTGCAGGGAAAGTCATGTGCTGCCCACGTCAGACTTTCTACTTTTCCTGCAATGTATGGTAATGTATTGGGAAAGTATTGGAATCGAGCCGAAAATCGCAACTCAAGTTTTTGATGGATCTACATGTTTTGGGATCTTTAGAACACGAAAGCACTATTTTTTAGAGTTACGTCTGTGTGTATGTTTGTTTGTCTGTCTACCTGTGCAAATTTTTTATCCACTCTAACTGAAAAACTAATTGACCAAATTCCATAAAATTTGGTAGGTAAATTCCTTGTGCATGACCCTAGTACTAATTAGGTTTTGTAGGTTCGGAATAAAAGAACATACCTTTTTTGCGAAATGACCCTCAAAAAGCGCATGTATCCACTCTAGCTAAAAAGACTAATTGGTCAAATTTCACAAAATTTGACAGATAAGTCACTTGTGGGTTACCCTGGTGCTGGTTAGATTTCGGTATGTTTCGGAAAAAAAGAAGTCTTTTTCACGAAATGGTCTGCAAAATCCGTTGAATCTAAAATAAAATACTATGTATGCACAAATATATCAATTAAATGCTTATTTTATATGTAATTTTTGACAAGAAAAAGAATACAACCAACCCTATTACTCTAGAACTAGCCGTTCTCGAGATATTTTAATTTTTTCAAATTTTCTCTACGCTATCTTCGAAAATAAGTCCAGTTACCAAATGAAACCGAAAATTGAATTAAAAATGCAAATTCAGGGTAATTTTATATCTGTCATTTTGTGCAATTAAACTGAATTTAATGAATTAGTGAAGAAATAAAGAGAATGTGAATATGAGTCTGCAACGAAAGTCGTGTGCTGCCTACATCAGATTTTTATCTTAAGAATGATTACATCTTTTATGAGTTAAAATTTCTTCAGAAATCTCATGAGTGTTACTTTTTACAAGTAACACTCATGAGAAGAAAGCAACAGTCATGAGTTAAAAGCAATCAATTAATAATTAAACTTATGATTATAGAAATTATATAGAATCAGGATCAAGCTAATCTTAATGAGTGTTTTGAGGATACTTTTTGTAATATTTTTTGTATAAAAATGGGCACAACACAAAATTTGAACTTTACTTTTGGAGAATATTTATGGTAGAAACAACTTTTTGCAGACTTTAAAGTACAAAGTTTTTTTTTTATGAAAGATAAATTATTGCTAAACAGCCATTTTATCCAAACAACTCAGCTTAAAATCGTAAATTTTACAAGCTATTGTTGCAATAAAGTATAATTTTTTTCTTTTTTATTCTTTTAGGTAAAATTAGCAGTAGCTGAGAAACAGCGATGATACAGGGAAAGGAGAAAGCTTGATGCTGCTCGTGAGGAACCTTATAAAGAAAGGCACAAGCAGAGAAATGCTAAAAGAATAAAAGAAAGTTTCACACGAAAAAAAAATTTAAAAACAGAAACGTTTCTTAAATGCAATGAAAATCTTGTACAAAACATTTCTTCGTGAACATGGTCATGCAAATATTTGTTAGCCAACTTTCACTAGATATAGGTCATTTTGGGTTCTTAAACTAACTGATGTTGAGCATAACACTTGCTTGTATAAGAAACATGAAAATATTGAATTCAAGGCTAAAAATTGAAACTAATCCATTTCCTATCTGATGATAATCCTCACAACTTATGCAAATTTATAGCTTGTGACAAGAGCTACACTTGTTGTACAGCCTCTCCCGGCCATTCAACTTGCTGCTCTAAGTCCTTGGACGAGCCGAATGGTCTGGGCTTTCGACTTGTTGTACAGCAAAATGCATGTACAACAAGTATTCTGAATACAAATATACAAGTGTTCTAAATATAAAAATAAAATAACACCTATGTGTAGAATGATGTCGATACAGAAGCAAAATGAATTGGAAAGCTTGGTAAATAGTTAAAAAAATGAAAGAAGAAACAAAATGAAGAGAAAAAAATCATAGAAAAAAGTAAAAGTCTGAAAAATGTACCAGGTACGACAATTAGAGAACTTAAAGATAGTTTTTAAAAAGATATGAAGGATTTTAAAAAGCATGTGTTTAATATTATACGTGTTTATTATTAAAATAATAATTTGTTTTACTGATTATTGACACAAAAAATAATATTACAGAATATTAAAAAAAGTAACACTCATGAGAAAAATTGTGACTTGTCAAACATTTGTTTTCAATTTCTCAAATATTAAAAAATAAACTCATAAATAGTCACCTATTTATAGTGCTGCAGATTACAAAAAATTAATAACAGAGTATAATTTTATTTTTAATCTAAGTCAAATTTTTATGTGATGCAAAACTTAAAAAGGCAATTTCTTTGAAAATCACCCAAACTGCTATTTGTATTAAGGTATCAGCTTTTAAGAACATAAATTAATGCCTATAAGAATAGTCAGACAGGGCCTGACTAACAACATTAGATGGAGTCCTATTGCATTTGGGGACCCCCTACGAAACATTTTAATATTTAATTATACCGTCAATAGTAAATAAATTTTAATATAAACAACATAATGGAAATCTGGATCATACAATATTAATTTTGCATTGATATTCAATAATTCTGCTGAAATTTTCTTGCATATTACGGATATTCATATTTATTTTTTAAAAAATTTAGAAGTTTAAGACCATTATGACAAAAACTGGGAGCCTAGAGCTATGGCCCCGGTGACCTGTGTATAAATCAAGCCATAGTCAGAGATAGTAAATGTATTAATAGAAGCCAGCTAGCACATAGCTAATTTTTAAAAGATACTTTTAGATAGTATGTGGCTAACTGCTGTAACTACAAGACTACAGCCTACTTACATGGTAATACCACAAGAATATTTCAGATACCCTGGGGAATATGAATATTTTTAATTATGTTCATTTAATATATATAACTATTAAATTCATTGAAAAACTGGAGTAAAAATAATATGAAATGTAAACTAGTATGAAATGTATGAAATAATATGAAATGTAAAATAATATGAAATGTAAACAAACAGGAGATAATAAATTAATAGAGGAGAATGATAAACAGGAGAGAATGGGACACTTTGGAACACAGGCTGCCTTGAAACACTTTAAATTTTAAAAACTGGTTTGAGATTTGAATCTTGTTATTTTATTATGTACCATTTCTATGGCCCTTCTGTGCATTTGATTTGCTGGTGTGATTTCAAAGTTCTATTGCAATTAGGTAATAAATGGGCCTGTTGGGGATACCTTGGGGCATCTGATGGAATTGTTTTTTATGTGATTGCTGTATATGATTTAAATTTGCTGTAGATGTTAGATTCAAACCTTTGTACTCGAGCAACTTCTAGATTTTTCACCTGATAAAAGCAAGATTTTTTCCATGTTTTTCATTGTACATTCAATAAATGTGTATTGTATAAAAATTGTTTCTGTTTAAAATAACATTATGATGTGTTAGTTACTTAAGTTGGGCAATGTAAACAAAATCTTTTGCAGGAAAATTGACAATTAATAATGTTTTATCCATTGAAGGCACTGTCCCAAGGTGCCCCACTAGGTGGAGCACTTTGCAACATTGAAAGGGATCTGTAAAAATATATATCTACTAACTGAATACCCATCGAAAATCAACGTTCGTGCAATAAGCAACCGCTAAATATTGTAATTTTTTAATAATTCCAGTTTCACATTTGTTCGGCAAAGAGAATATTTTAGTGTGCAGACCCCCCCCCCCCCCCCCCCAAAGAAGAAAATATTGAAAAACTTAAATTCCGCACTTTTTTCTTCCAAACTATCTACCAGTACACCAAATTAAAGTCTCTATCTCATTCCGAAGCATACTATTTTATCATCTCCCCTTTCGAATGTTTTTCTGTGGAGCACACCCATAAATGAGCATTTTTGAATAATTCTGTTCGTCTTGGGCTTTTTATCAGATGATTGGCCCATATACCAAATATCAAGCCTCTATCACATTTAAAAGGAAGCGTGTCTCATTTATTCCGAAAATCGTACATATTGGTGTGCGGCAACTTCTAAAATAGCAAATATTGGAAATCTGAAATTGCACACTTTTTCCCTTTCAAACTATCTACCCGTACACCAAATTTGATGTCTCTATCTTATCGTAAAGCATGTTTTTCTATCACTTCATCTTTCGAGCGTTTTTCTGTGTTGCAGCCCTTTAAATAATCATTTTTGAAAAACCATAATAATCTTAGGATTTTTTATCAAATGATTAGCCCATATACTAAGTTTCAAGCCTCTATCACATTGTAAAGGAGGCGTTTTTCATTTTGTTCGTCAAATCGAACATTTTAGTGTGCGGCATCCTTTACAATAACAAACGTTGGAAAACAGAAATTGCACACTTTTTTCCTTTCAAACTATCTACCCGTATACCAAATTTGAAGTCTCTAACTCACCGTGAAGCATGCTTTTTCTATCATTTTACCTTTCGAATGTTTTCTGTGGAGTACCCCCCCCCCCCCCTTAAATATACATTTTTGAAAAACTCCATTTTTCTTCAGTTTTCTATCAAATGATTTGCCCATATACCCAAATATCAAGCCTCTATCACATTCTAAAAGAAATGTTTCTACTTCATTCCAAAAATCGAACATTTTTGTGTGCGATACCCCCTAAAATAGAAAATATTGGAAAACTGAAATTGTACACTTTCTTCCTTCCAAACTATCTACCCGTACACCAAATTTGAAATCTCTATCTTATCCCGAAGTATGTTTTCTTATCAATTCACCTTTCGAACGTTTTCCTCTGGAGTACCCCCTTAAACGAATGTTTTTGAAAAACTATATTCGTCTTGGGTGTTTTCATCAAATGATTAGTCCATATACCTAATTTCAAGCCTCTATCATATTTTAAAGGAGCTCTTTCTCATTTATTCGGTAAATCAAACATTTTGGTGTGCGGCACCCCCTTAAGTAGAAAATATTGGAAATTTGAAATTGCACACTTTCTTCCTTTCGAACGGTTTACCCATACACCCAATTTGAAGTCTCTATCTTATGGCAAAGTATGCTTTCCTATCATTTCACTTTTTGAACGTTTTGGTGTGGAGCACACCTCTAGAGAACGTTTTCAAAAAATTCGATTTTTCCAGGGGGTTTCATTGAACGATCGAGCCGTGTACCAAATTGCAAGTCTCTCTCTATTCGGGAAGTGCCTAAAAAAGGCGTGACAGACAGACGGACACTTGGCAATTAGTATATATAGATTACTTATGTATAAGACATTTGAAGTGGATTATCATAGTTATACCCTATGCAGAAGGGTTTAATGAATATATGGTTAAGTGTTTGGTTAAAATAGAATTATAGAAAACATTTATAGAAATCAATGACTGAAAAGTGTCCCAGGGTGACCCACTCTCCCTTAAAAATAAAATAAATTTATATATTACTTGAGCATCTTGGAATCGTTGAAATTTTTTCCTTGTGTCTTTTTTCATTGGAAACAACTCCAAAACTCTAAATTCCTCATCTGTTAATTACAATATAATTAATACATACACTTACAATATAGAAATAAATTCAGATTTAATTCTTAAATAAAAATATATTGCTTAAATGAAATTTATGTACAGTTATCTTGAATAGTTATACAGTTATAGCCATTTCTGCAAACCCCAGAAAACCTGAATTTTGGCCCATCCCAGCAAGTAAAAATTAGCCCAGATTAAAAATGGTGGCAAAGAAAAAAAAACTAAAACTTGTTTTGGTCTACACAAATGGTACTAACTAGGTAGGAATTTGAAAAAATAATAAACCAATCAAGCAACATGCTGTGCTTATTTCAAGTGGAATGACTGACCTGAAGGCACTTTGACAAAAAATAAATAAAAAAATAAATAAAATAATAATAATAATAATAATAATGAAAAATGTCAATTCAGGGTTCCCATTATAAAAATGAAGCAATATTTTCACAAACTAGAAAAAAAATTTCGGTGAGATTAGAAACAATTTGAGTGAGAATTTAAAAATTTTTGCTTCAATGACGCAATTTTAATATATACACATTTGCATTAAATACAACTAACAAATAATACATTTATTTATACAATATACAAAAATTTAACAAATACAGTATAAATGGTAAAACTTAGCAGAATGAATTTGCATTTCACGGATGCGGGAATTCTGCTTTACGTAGGGTTTAGTCTTTAATCCCATTTTACAGTAACTAATCTTTTCTTTTCCCTCACCATTTCGGCAAAAGATAGTCAAATAAATTTTGAGTATGAACTGCAATTCTATTTTTGATGTTTGGTAACAAGATTTTAGCAGAATGTATTTTCCATCTGCAGACATGGAAATTGCAACCTTTTTTTCTCTAGGCATTTTGGCAAAGTGTAGCTCTAATAAATATTGTGGTTCAATTTAATATATTATTTTTTTTGTTTAGTAACAAGATTTTATTTAGCAAAACAAATTTTTCCTCCCACAGATATGGGAATTGCAATCTCTTTTTCATATCTCTGAAAATTTTGTGTGTTACGAACTATAGATTTTCTCCAAATCTTATAGGATATCTTTCTAGAATTCCACGAATAAGGGAATTTTGTGTAAATTTGCAAAAAAACAGAATACTTGTACTTTTTACTGAGAGAATAGCACAAATAGTTGGCCTTCTATAAAAATAAGGTTAGCAGCTATGCAATTGCAATAAAAGTCAGCAATAGAACTCAGGTCCTGAGTGTGATCCTCTTCCCATAACCATTAGAACTACTTCTATCCTCATTTGGTACCTTAGAGTGACTGCTATGTGCCATTCCATGATGGTATGCCACTGATACAAACATTTCCAATTTCTTGGACAGAGGAAAAATTGATGTAGAAAATTTCAATATCAGTGCTAAAACTGTTTGTATTACTTATCATTAATGCAGTCAATTAATAATGAAATGTTTCATGCTTGCCAGCTATTTTGGCACAATGTATCATAACATGCTATTTCATTAACACTTTTAACACAATTGCACAGCTGCTAACATTCTGATTTTTATAGCAGATAAGAATTTTTCCCATTCTCCTAGGCAAAAATGCAAATATTCTGATTTTTTGTTTGTCTGATATTTTTGTAGATTTAATTGGATTGTGTGAAACGTGTTCCAGTGTGGAATGTAAGTGTATGTTCAAGAAAATGTGTTTGAGTAGATATAAGAGAAAATATGGATATAAACTTTCGTTCTTTAAGGTTAGTTCTTTTATTTATTCATCCCATGTTTTGAAATTGTCTTTTGTGTTTTCCCATGTTTTTAAAATGGTTCTTCTAAGTATTGTTTTTTCTTAAATTTCGTCCAAGTACAATCATTTTTCTAAGTATCGCTTATTCTTTAATTCTTTTAAAGTACAATCTTTTTTCTAAGTATCGTTTTTTTTTTAATTTTTTTAAAGTACAATCTTTTTTTTAAGTTCTGTTTTTTCTTAAATTTTGTTAAAGTGCAATCATTTTTCGAAGTTTTGTTTTTTCTTAAATTTCGTTAAAGTCCAATCATTTTTCTAAGTATCATTTTTTCTTGAATTTTTTTAAAGTACAATCTTTTTTCCAAGTATAGTTTTTATATATAGTTATAAGTTTTTGATATTGATTTAAAATCAAAAAATATTTTAAGTATCGCGTGTTTTAATATGGTTCCTAAAACTTTAAAAGTTTTTTATTCTGCTATTACGCAATATTTTTATAAGGAACAAAAATCGTATTTTGTAAACTTTTTATGAGTATTATTCACTATTAATGAGTATTATTCCCTTTCATTAAAATTGAATTTCAGTATCATTTACATTCCAAATTCCAGTTCATAAAACTGTAGAATACGTACATCACTTTGGTAGGAGGCAGGGTTGCAAACAAGCTGGCTAAAATTAATAAATGCCATGTCGGTGGCTTTTATTGGTTTTAACCGGGTTTTTTTTTTGCAAAAAAGCGTGAAGGATTTTAATTTTAAATTACACATTTTTAAGTGTTCTTTAACTAATTTTAAAGGCATTTTATTGGGTTAGAATTTAATAAATAACTTTATTTCTCAATAATGAAAACATTAATATTGGAATACCTGCTAGTGATTTGTTGGTTGCAAAAAAGTCAGCTAAATTTTAAGAAGGCATACCAACTGCTTTACTTGATCTTTAACACATTTTTTTAAAAATGTTATTGCTTTACATAATGAAATATTTGATTTTAGGACAATAGCTGCTTAGTGATATATTTTATTAGTTAACTAATTTTAAGGACTTTATTGATATATTTTTGAGACTGATGATTTTAACAAATGCTGGAATATTTGCTGAGGCATCACATTTATTAGAACAATTAAAAGTAGCTTCAATTTAGTATTTTTCTAGTGGTCATAAAATCTTGTGTACTTGGTAATATTTAATAGAAGTTTATAAACATTTTAGTAAAAAGCATTTAGGAGTGCATCAAAGATAAAGTAATGTAGTATATTCCTGTGTTTTAAAATAGGCTCCTCCTACCAGAGTTGCTGGATTTTAGCCAGGCCAAAAAAGCTGGCCTGCTTTTTTGGCCTGGCTAAAATCCAGCAACTCTGGTAGGAGGAGCCTATTTTAAAACACAGGAATATAAGTCACTTGAGTTGGGAGGAGTCAATTTCAAAACAAGGGGAAATGCGCCAACTTGGCGCAATTTTGTACTTAGGAATTCTACCGATTTACCCTATTCTGGGCTGTGAGGAAAGATTCTAAATAAGAAAGGTTATGTTGCAGTTTTGATTAGTGACCAAATATGCTGTTGTAGATGAAATAAAGTATAGTACATATATTCTAGGCAATATTAATGAAGAGAGATGGAATTTAATATGATTAAAATTTGGAAAAAGAATTATGAAAGAAAAGGGTACATTACTAAGGATGCTTAAAATTTCTGTATATACATAAATACGTACATACAAACATACATATATATACCACATACCTACATTCTCTTTTGATCTAGACTGCACAGAACTTTCAATATCCTAATGTGGCCCTCCACTAAATAAGTTTGAGGACCCCTGAACTGAAATACATAATACTTTTAGGTAAATCCGGAGATCAGGTCACCGCAAATTTTTTTCTAAGTACAAAATCGGGCCAAGTTGGCCTGTGGTTGGCGCTTTCTTCCGTGTTTTGAAATTGGCTCCACCCATCCTCAGTGATGTCACTTACCGTCATTAGAAATAGGCTCCTCCTACCAAAATGATGTTTTGGTAGAAGAACCCTATTTCTAAAGACAGACTATTGAGTTTGTTCTAAACAAGATTGTCTAATATAAATGATAATTTAATTTAACTTAAATAACAGTGAATAATACTCAAAAAAACGTTACAAAATCAGATTTTTGTGTATTTTAAGAAAATTAAATAACTTTATAAAACTGCAGAATAAAAAAATTAATAATACTCATGTAAACGTTCCAAAATCAGATTTTTGTAAAATTTAATATTTTTATGCTACAATTTTATCTGTGCATATCGCACGTATCAAGATCGCTTTCTCCATCTAACCGAGGATCCATATAAAGGAAGGGGTTCGACCTACAGGTCCGTGTAAGGGCAGGGATTAGATCTAAAGATCGAAAATTATGGAACGGATGTATCGGTGGTCCGTATGTACCAGTGGTCCGTACAAGGGCAGGGGTTCGACCTAAAGGTCGTTCTACACCGAAACGGGGCCCCCAGTGATCTCCGGTTTATTAGAAACGGTCGCCTGCGGCGCCCAGACACAGAATATGCTACAATTTTATCTGTGCATATCGCACGTAGCAAAATCACTTTCTCCAAAATAAATCATATAACGAAAGAACAAGCAAACACGCACAACAATGGACAAAAATATTGATAGAAATGTTCTTTTACATCAAAAAACTGTAGCAAACACAAAAACGTATTCTTATTGGATGTTACACAATTTCCGCCGAAAACATCCGATACAAGAGGTTACCTGATTGCAACATAAAGCGCTCACATAGTGCGTGACGTCTTCTCCGATTTAACCTCACAAAGTGCGTGGCGTCTTCTCCGATTTAACCAAGGTGACCTAATCTCCGGATTAGCCTACTTTTAAATTGAACACACGTGTATGAACTGAAAAATGGTCAGGAGAATAGAAACAATTAGCCAATCTCTATTCACTAACTGAAGAATTTAGTTTTCCCTAGGTTCCTACTTGGACAAGAACTGTATTTTTGTTCCTCATCTATACATTTAAACCTTTCTATAAATGCCTCTAATCAATAGGTAATAATTATTATGTTAAATTTATATCTCCCTCCCCACACTCACAAATATAATCTGATATATATATTTTTTCAGAATCGAAATATATGGGATAATGCATGTGCAACTATAAGCATGAGTTCGGTTTGTGGAACTACTTTCAACTTATGCTCATCTTACGGCTAATTAACAACCGGGATTTGCATTTAAAAGTAAATTCAAAACCACCACAAACATCCAACCACGGTCAGGAATCACCACCATCACATGCGATCCGGCCGTCCAAATGGTTGCTCAAGTCCTTGTCGACGAGCCGGACGGTCTGGGTCTTCAACACCATCACATGCGGGAATTGAACCCGCTACCATTTTAGACGTTTAAATTTTATTATAAGAAAAACATTTATTATAAACATCATTAGAGCAATTATAAACATCATTAGAGCAAAATCTATTTAATGCTATTAGGTTCATAAAAATTGGAGCAATATGCACAGTATTTGTCATTAAGTACATAAGAAATCAATGGTATCCGACAAATATTACTGCAGATGCGAAAATCGAAAGAAATAATAATAATATATATATAAATATATATACCAGTAGATTCCTTTTGGGTGGTATCGGAAAATGTTCTTAAATGTATAAAATTTCGACATCGTACAGAAGAAATATTAGTTAATTTAAAATTAATGCGGCACGAAAGAGCCATATTTAACGTTTGTTTATGTACGAACTTCATTTCACTTCAAGTTCAAAGAGGCATGAAGCATATTATGAAAAGCTACATTGATTGCGCCCGAGGCTCGAATTACACTCGCTTATTGGGCACTAGGGTCACATGATTTTAAGGTCCATTTTTAATTGATTCTCCGTAACCAATAGATGAGTTCCATGTAATGTCACGTTCACGATTCCACAGCACGGCATCCAATGTTTGTTGTCAAATATTAGTTTACATATTACAGACGGTTTTTAGAAATTTACAATCATTTAGTGCATAATTTTAGTAGAATATATCAAATTTATCTTCTCTTAGGATATTTAGCACATATATTGATAAAAAGATGTGTTTTAATGACTTAAATTTCATATTGCCGCTACAAGCATATATGCACAATATGTGCTTTTGGAAGTTTAGTAAAGGAATTGGGTAAATTGAATTTAAAATTACTTTGTTGACATCTGCCCTTGCATTATGTAATCTTCGACCAGAGATATAGGTATATGTATTTCACCTCGATGTATGTAATCATATCTGTGCCATCAAAGTTTGTTTATTTAATTGGGCTATTTTTTGCAAGGCTTTTATTAGTAATATATATTGAGTTGTAAACTTGTACAGCAATATAGCAGCTAGCTCATTTATATATAAAAAAGGTCAGTTGTTGTGTTGTTGTATTAGTTATTACTGAAGATATGCAAGAGAAAACAGGCATAATTATGTATAACATACGTTAACTCTGTAGAGGTGAGCTATTTGTTTTTTTCTTGGGTACATATTTCCATTGAATATCTCTATTAATATTCTTGCACAGTTATTGATATACTTCATAAAGCTAGCAATCTTAGGCTGAAACCAAATCAAATAATAACTTGCAACCGATTTTGGTCACTTAAATATTTAACACTTGATTAAATAGTCGAACAAGATGGGGGCAGTTTCTGCATCGTTCGATATTTTAGATGAAATTTTATTTACGATGGAATTTTTTTATGCTTCTTTCCTGAAAGAAGACAGTTTGAAAGTTTTTACAACATAGGGAAAATAAAGCCGATTTCGCTTATTTATCGAAGTCAGTGAAAGTTTGAAAAACGCTTGGGAGTATTTACAATACACTACTAAGTATGTAATCCATACATTTCGATTATATGCTACAAGTTTCTTAACTTCTTAAACCATAATGTACGCTTTTGAATTATGTTAAAATTACAGAATTTGAAGTCTTGGAAGAGAATATTTTGGCTTATCTGTTTATTATATCAGATAGGTTGTTTTATTGTCGAACTAGTTATATAAATTGTCCTACATGGTTTGATTTAACAATTTCATATATTGTCCGTAATTTTTTTTTTTTAATAACATTTTTACATTTATTTGCAAATAATCTCAGAAATTGTAGTTTCAAAACTTTTATTAATGAAAAGTGGTAGGTATTTTAGAGTTTTTGCAATTTACTGACATGCTGTACTGTTTATTTACAAAACTAAACTGAAAAATAAGCATTGTCTGTAACAAACATAATTTATGTATGGGTATAAATGAATTTATCAATAGTTAGTTATTAGATTTACTTTTATATGTATTCAGCATGGTGTGAATGGCAATCCCTTTTGTATTTCTCGGAGATAAAAATTGCATTTCCACTAAATGTCTGATGTTCCTTTTCAATATTTCCTGTCTGAATCAGAATGCTCCCATGAAGTTGCTTTTATTTTTAGTTGGCACTTTATAAAAAGGCCCTTTTTCAAATTTCAATGTAGCATTCTAACGTATCTTGCCATTGTATACTGTGACAATTTATCTTGAATTGACTTTTATTGAGTTCGTCTTTTTGAGCTAATACATACTAGAATTTTGTATCACACATACTTTATATATTTAAAATTATTCTTGCAAAAGTCTCTCTTGTTCCACGAAATGTTAAGTTTTTATGAATGATTCTAATAACAACACTAATAAAAGAAATCTTTGAAAATAGGATAGGATAATTTCTATATTAATAATAAACTGAATCGCAATATAAAATGCACCGAAAAAAAAGCATACGTGCATTTATTTACTCTGCACTTTTTATCGTGTTCCAATTTATTACATTGATTGTGCGGGAAGTCATATTCTTTACTTAATTTCTTTGTTATATGGAAAATAAAGTGAAATATGTCGTTACAACTTAATAATTAATATAAAAAATAAGTGATCAAAATTCACTTTCAAATTTCAACACACTTATAATTGTTTTAAAAATAACTTTATTTACCTAGATAAGTCAATAAATGATACTATTTTATCAATGGAGAATGCAGTCATAGAATTTGGCATGTTACTACTATATCAAAGGCACCACTATACCAAATTTATCGACAAAACCCCTTCCTTAGGTTATAAAATATAACACAATAGCAGTAACATTATCATCATTACTATTATAGCCCATCATTACTATTATATATCCCTCGAGTATTACGGTGCAATTGGTAACACAGGGATTGAAATGTAATATGTACTTTTGCATGACCTGCTTTCTAGACTAGAATTCACCACTGTACCAAGGCTATCTAAAACAAGGCTCGGACATCTAGGAATCATGGGATACGTGACGTCAGCCGCGGAGGGATATGCAATCACTGCGAGTGTACGAAGTTTCAAGAGTGACTTTCAAAAATTCATACTTTTAAATAAAAAAAATGATTTAAATACGTGCCCACTTGGATTATAGTGTCTACTGCAAACAGGACTTCATAAATGGCGAGTTATTTTTTATTTTGTCTTATTTTATGCATGCAATTTTAACATTTTTGTAACACATAGCACGTGTAGCGTCGAATGTTACTATATCTGTACGAATAGTCTTATATCTTGAGAAAAGTACTCTTAATTCATGTTTTATATATCTGTGATCATTGCATAATGCATTCACACTTAAATTTTCATATTGATGTTTGTATTTATTTTTGAATTGTCAGGCTTTTGTTAAAAATAATTACTTTTGTGCTGTGTTTATTAGTTATAACATAATATTAATTGAATTTGACTGAATTGTTAGATGGGTTGAAATAATGCATGTCAAATATATTGGTGGTGGTGGTGGGGGGGGGATCTCAGAGTATGTATAAATAAAGTTTATTGAAGCTTATTTAGATGTTTTGATTTTACTTGTGGGGGGGGGGGATCCCAGAGTATGTGTAAATAAAGTTTATTGAAGCTTATTTAGATGTTTTGATGTTACCTGCGGGGGGGGGGGGGGCGGAATCCCAGATATGCTCGTCCAAAGGAAAATGCAGTGAAACTCGATATGTTTGTAAAACTTGAGTATCGTTGCACATAGGTAAATGCTTTACAGTACACCGTTCCCGAAAAAATTATTAAATATATGCAGTAAGTTTCATTTCAACACATGCTGTGTAAATAAAGTTTATTCAAGCTTATTTAGATGCTTTGATTTTACTTGGGAGGGGGGATCTCAGAGTATGTGTAAATAAAGTTCATTGAAGCTTATTTAGATGTTTTGATGTTACTTGGGGGGGGGGGCAGACTATGTGTGGGGTATGCTCTTCCAAAGGAAAGTGCAGCGAAACTCGATATGTTTATAAAACTTGTGTATCATTGCACGTAGGTAAATGCTTACAGTATACGTTTCCTGAAAAAAAAATTAAATATATGTAGTAAGTTTCAAAGTTATTAAATATGTGTAGTAATCAAAGTATTTAATGTGTCATTTAGATTTAACTGATTAAATAGTTTTTGTATCTAATGAAAATGTCCTAATCCGTAGAGTAAAATTGTTTTTCAGAACTCAATTGGGGGGGGGGATACAAATGTCAAATTTTTTTGGATTTAATATAAATGCTTTTACTGTAAAATCAGTAGAATTTATTTATAATCCATTCTTTATGTTCATCATTTAATATATATCAGGTTGGTATTCAGTAGATATAAATGAGGGGGGGGGGTAACTTTTGTTTGAGTGTGACATATGATATGCAGGTACTTTTCAGACAAAATATGGATCTAGCTTTTGCGGCAGATACATTTTATTTTTATGTAACTTTGTTAACTCCAACTACTTGGATTTATAAATTTGTTGTAATAAAGTTTTTATATGCTCTTAAAAAACTCTTTTTTTTTGTATTTTATTTACTTGCTTCAAGAAAAACTTAATAACTTCACATTTCAACACAATATTAATGGTGTGTACTAGTTAAAACATACACACATACATGGTACTCAGATACTCAGAAAATTTGAGTTAATTTTGAATATACTTCTTTCAGACAAAATACAAATCTAGCTATTTATTGCTACATATACAGTATGATACATTTTAATATAAATTTGATATCACTTAATTAGGTTTGTAAGATAAAATGTTTTTACAACTCATAAAAGCCCTGTTTTTGTATTTTACTTCCTTATTTGAAGAAATGCTGTTACATTTTTTGATGGATTTAATAATTTAAATAGTTTCATTGCATGTAGAAAGACAACGATTTTCTACTTAGTGTGGTAACCTAACTTATGAATAATTAAAATTTGTACATATACTACATGCCATTACAAGTTAAGGTAATTTACATTTCAAGAAGGAAAAAATGATTTAAATTTCATGAAGATATAAATCAATAAATGGTGTGTACTAGCATATAGCATGCATACTGAGGTGTAACTATTGGGATGATTGTCATTACTAAATTAAAAATCTTTATATTTAGTCAGAAAGTTAAAATGATTAATAAATTTCTACTAAGTTATTTTCTTATCTAAAGTCCGACAGAAAATTATGCACAAATTTGCTTGAATTTTAAATGACGAATCTTCAGATTTTTTAAACAGGCATGTTTCTTCGAATTTTTTATGAAATCTAGATTTACAGTATAAAAGGTTGTTCAAGTTAAATAGGTAGGTATCAAGAGTTTTTGAAATATAGTATTAGTGTAAAAGTAATAATGTTGCAAAAGTTACTGTCACAAAATAGAAAAGTTAAATTTAGAAATTTATATTCATAACTATTTCACTGCGTTTCATGTTGCTTATATTTGAAAATTAAATGCTAAATCTGGATATATATATGTATGTTAGCTAATAAAATATGTATTTTAAAGTCATAGGTAAGTGTCAGCAGTTTCTCCCATTATAGTGAATAATATGTAATTACTTTTTTCCTAATTTATAGTTATAAAATATTATTTGAATTTCTAAGGTTTATAAGTTTTGTTTTTTGATATATTTTAAATATTATATAAATATTAATATAGTTGTTTATTATATTAATATAACTTTAACATAAATGTTTACAGAAGAGAGTGAAAAAATATTTGTTCTCAATGTAGATCATTTTTTATTTTAGAATCATAGTTTGAAGTTTATTCTAATTTACTTCTTAGTTTAGAGATATATTTTTTCATATTAGTCTTATTTATTACTGTAGAAATTCATCTGTGTCAGATCCCGTACGTGCTACGCACGGGAGATATGTTCCCTCCGTTGCTGCGGTTGAGTTGTCAATGTCCGGGCCTCTTATTCTAGGTGGCCTTGACTGTACCCGGTGCAGGATTTACGTATAAGCTACATAAGTTATAGCTTAGGGCCCCCAAAAAATTGTCCGAGTGAACAATTGTCACATATTCTTATCTGACAAAATATTTATCTAACAAAAATAAAAAAATCCGTATCTTGAAAGTGTTTTGAATTTGAATAAACAGTCATTCGAGGCGACACTTTTTGCCGATTTTTGCAGAGATTGCCGCTATTACCGTTCAGAGATTGCCGCTAGATGACGTATCCAAAGCGCTGGAGAGGCGGATAAACACGGAGATTCCCCTGTGTTGCTCCGCTACACTCGAGCATGCGCTGACCTTCTGTAGTTCGAGTTAGCCGGCAGAAGATGCAATATTTCTGATCTTTTATTTAGTATTTACAGTGTGTTTTTTGATAATTTGATTGTTGCAATTATTTTGGAAAGTATTTTTTTTCCTTACTGCAGTTACATTTCAGGTAAGTGCATTTTACACAAGTACGCACATAATGTAACTAACGCAAGAATATTTTCTACCGCATTTAATTTTTTTTATAATATTTTGATAATTTAATTAATTAAACTAATATTAAAACTTGAGAGGATGTTGTTAATTTTCTCTTTGCATGTATTATTTATTATAAAAATATCGCTTGCTGGTAAGTAGTGGTAATGTCACAGGAAATTTTCAATTAAAAAATGTCATGCATTATATTACTTTTAAATGTATGTTTATAGTTATATTAAATATTCTGCCCACAGTTTGCAAGATGTCAACCAGAAGTTATAAAAGTGGAGCTCAAAAGAGGAAAAAGAAGCAGAGCTGAAGAAGAGCTTAGCAAGTTAACAAAATTTGAAAGTTTCTTAACAAAGATAGATAAGGGAACCAAAGCCTCTACCACAGTGAGTCAGTCACGGGATATTCATCCTATTCCTAATACAGAACCTGGTACATCTAGTCTAGTTGTATGGAATCTACTTCAACCAATGAAGCAACAAATATTAAGATTTATAAACCAGAGAGTAGTACAAGCACAGAAGATTCAGCATCAAAAACAAACAGAATGATGTTGGACTATGGGGTGATTTAAGTAAAGATGAGATTGTATACAGGGTAGAAAAAGGTCCGTCAGAATGTCAGCTCTCAAATGGCTCATTTGAAAAATCGAAGAAGCTTTTTGCCAACCAATACAGATATTGCACAAAAAGCTTGTTCTATCCCAAACGGGCTAATGGTGAAAAATATTGCAAAGAATGGTTAGTATATTCGCCAGCAACTGGTCGTGTATACTGTTTCGTGTGTAAACTCTTTTCAAATTCTTCTACACCATCATCATCCGATGGATTTTGTGATTGGCGCAACATCTATTTAGTTCAAAGTGATGAAAACTCTGTAGACCATAGAACAGCTTCGGTAACATATCTTACAAGAAAACGTCGCTCAACAATTGACTGTCAACTAGCAGAACAGATAAATAATAAACGGCAGTACTGGAAAAATGTTCTTGAACGAGTTGTGGCAGTCATAATTACTATGGCAGAGCGTGGTTTACCTTTCAGAGGAGATAAGGAAACATTTGGTTTTCCTCACAATGGCACTTTCCTTGGATTACTCGAACTTATAGCAGAATTTGATCCTTTTCTAGCAAGCCATATAAAAGATTTTGGGAATAAAGGATCAGGTGTCACGTCCTATCTTTCTAAAACAATATGTGATGAATTTATCCAAATTATGGCACATAAAGTAAGAGACTCAATCTTGGATGATTTACGAACTGCAGGGTACTTCAGTTTATCTGTAGATTCCACTCCAGACCGGTCCCATATTGATCAGCTCAATGTTATTGTGAGGTATGTTGCACCAGATGATGGGCTCCCTATTGAACGCTTTCTAACTTTCCTAGAGGTGGGTAGCCACACAGGGAAAAGTATGGCTAAGATGGTGCACAACTACCTTACAAATGAGTGCAAAATAGATTTTAGTAAGTGTCGAGGCCAGTCATATGATAATGCTGCCAATATGTCTGGCAAATACAAGGGTATGCAAGAAATAATATTGAAGATTAACAAATATGCTATGTATATTCCATTTGCTGGTCATTCCCTGAATCTTGTTGGTAGAGCAGCAGTTGACTGTTGTTTAGATGCAGTAAACTTTTTGGAATTGTTCAAGAAATATATAATTTCTTTTCATCATCTACACATAGATGGGCAGTACTGTTGTCATTCTTCAAAGATGATTCAAAAGTTCCAAAATATTTGTCAAAGACTAGATGGGAAGCACATTCAATGGCCACAAGTGCAATACTTGATAGTTATGATGGAATAATTTTTGCATTGCATCAGCTGCATATTGATACTACAGAGAAAGGCGAAACAAGAAATCAAGCCATAAACATTTTGAATAAAATGGAGGAGTTTGAATTTATGGTAATGTTATATTTGTGGAGTTACTTGCTGGATGAATTTCACAAGACTAGTCAATCACTGCAAGACCCCCAAATAAGTCTAGATGTATGTAGGAAATTGTATGCTTCACTTTCGGAGTTTGTTAAAGGTTCCAGAGATATGTTCGATCAATTTGAAGAAAAAGCAAAGGAAAAATTACCTGATGTTGATTACAAGAAAAGCAGATATAGAAGAAGGCATATCAATGATGATGAAGATGATGCTTTAGAGAACTTTGAGCCAAGAGACAAGTTCAGAATCAAAACATTTATACCTATGATGGAAGCATTTGAGACAAGTCTGGTACTGAGGGCCTCAGTATACAATGAGGCTGCAAAAAAGTTTTCATTCTTAACAAAATTAGAAGCTACAGAAGAAGAGATTCATGAAGGAGTTAGTGTTTTATTCCAAACATATCCTGAAGATGTGGACATGAATCTTGTAGGAGAAGTCAAGCATTTTCATCAATATGTTAGACATAGCCAAGCCTATGGTTCAGCGGAACATGATAGTCTGACACTGACACATCAGGATCTGTATAGGGTAATATTTAACGATTGTGTCCAATCAGCATTCCCTAATGTAGAAGCAATTTTGAGATTGTTTCTTGGTATGATGGTTGCAAATTGCTCTGGAGAAAGATATTCTTTTCAGCTGAAGAGGATAAAAAATAAATTTAGAACAACAATGACTCAAGATAAATTATGTTCCCTCAGCCTCATGTGCATAGAAAGTGACAAACAGTTTATCATTTGATGATGTCATCAGTGATTTTGCTCTGGCAAAGGCAAGAAAAATATATTTTAGTTTAATATAATTCCTTAATGACCTTAATCCTTATAACATGTTTCAAGAGATTAGATAATAAGCCTTTGTAAATTGTGCCTTTTAAAAGAACTTTTGTTTCTTTTTACCAGAGTTTGCATTTTTAAGTTTGTTATGAATAAAAATGATTTAAAGATTTATTATTTCACTACCTATATACTTCTTAATTGTATTTCAGTTTAACCCTCTAGATATCCGAAAATCATATTTGGCACTGACATATAATATCTTGACTTATAAAGGGCCCTATATCTCAAATCGCTTAGGGCCTTATGAAGTCTAAATCCGGCACTGACTGTACCGTATATTTTTGTTGGAGTTTGATCAAATTTGCTGCTCAGATAGTGATGTAAAATTGTTGTGCACATGCCTTCAATTCTGTTTTTATGTCACAAAAAAAATGAAATGTTTTTTGGTACTTCCTTATTATAGCGGTCCCCGCAATTACGATTCCGCCAAAACCTAAAAAGCAATGTGACGATGTGCTGTTTCTTAACACGTGCTGTTTCTTAAGGGCTACAAACGTTTGGCGAAATTTTACAACCTACCTTGGCGATACATTATGGTAGCTTGACAATTCATTCTTGGGGCCGCTATAATAAGGAAGTAGCTTTTTTTCTGTTAAGTTTAGGGCCATCTTTTCAATGACTTGTGTTAAAAAAAATATAGATCAAAAGATCCCAATACTTATTTTGCAGAATCACAAGGATTCACAAATATTTACCTGCAATTAAAGTGTTTTAATGGACCTATAACAAATTTCAAGTGATTTTTGAAGTAATTTGTATTCTGTTATGTACACCAGATATTTGCTACAATATTTTATCTTTTAATCGATGCACAATGGTATTGATGTAGCAATGGCTTGATTTATTTATGCCATGTACTTCAATGGTTTAAACAATGAACAATGATTGTTCGCCTAAACACAATATTATAAAACAACATAAAAATTTAATTTTGTTTAAGGCAGCACTTATGTGCAGAGATCATTTTAACTGATAATGAATAGTTCATAATATTGGTTAAATGAAACTCTTATTTTTGTTTTACAAATTTTCATTCTACTGACTTCCCCATGGATTTCATGTTCATGTTTTAATACAGTAAAATCTGATTAATTTGAACAAATTATATTCGAATGTTGCCATAATTCAAACTCTGTCATGGCAGCAAAAGGATAATACATTTTACTGGCAAAATAACACAAGTTTTTGGGATCTTGTTTATAACCACTGCCGTTTGAAAATTCATTTCAGTAACAGTACGATTATAACCAGATTGACCAAAAACTTTCCCCGGTTACCCTTGTTATGTGGTCACATGACATGCAGAAGCAGTCACACATAAGAAGTCGCATGAATACAAATGCGGCCTTAATAATAGTTAGAATATTATTTTATTTATTTATGGTTGGACATAACTTGCCGGACTGTTTACAAGTCATATATGCTTTTATCCTTAAAGTAAAAGCTTCTTTAAAATTACAGCATATAACAAATAGTATCAGTATCAACCGGTTTCGGAAACAAAAAACATCAAAATTTTTCAGGAAAAAAAGTTTTCTTATACATGAGTTCGCTTCAAATGAAGTTTGATTACACAATATATATATATATATATATATATATATATATATATTGTGTAATATATATATATATACAGGGTACAAAATTTTCATTTGTAAATGAGGAGTACACGTTTTCATCTGAATAGCAAAAAAATCTACATATGTTTTTTTTCTTCAATGTTTTCAATGTGTAAGAAATGGCAAACATTATGCAATGTTATTTACATAGTACTGATAAGTAAAAGAATCTTTTGGCGAGTAAATTCTGAGCTAAAATAAATGTTTGTCATAGAAATGCTGCAATATCAGCCTTTTGAAATGCATTACAGATTGTGATTGGGAAGTTACATATTATGTAAAAGGTGATATAATTGTTACCTGTAAATTATTGATTTTGAGTCTGGTGGTTTAGCAAGATTTAACTTTTATACACAGTGGATACTGTATATATACATTTCAATGTACTGTTGCTCATTTTTACTAAACAGTTCATACTAAGTTTCAATTAATGTGAAAAAAATATGATATTTTATAAATAGATCGTCAAACTTGAAATATTATGCTGAACCCCTTGTTTGATGTAGAGCAGCTTCCACTTAGTATTTGAGAAGTTCAATGTAAAAAACCCTTCATTTTATTTCAGTTCGTTAATCAAATGTAACAAAATTTGTTTATTCATATATCAGTTTTCTTCGCACCACAAAACACAAAGAGATTAAAATCACCACCTCCGTTATATATCTCCGAAGTGATTGATATCATTGAAATTTGCTTTATGATGCTGTATTTTTAAAGAGGTTTTACTTTAAAGCTATTTTTGTAGCGTTCTGATGTAATTTAAATAGTTTTTCTTATTTATATACATTTGTATGAGTTTTATTGGCTTCAAATAAGTATATTTATTTGAAATTACATGGAATTTGCAGTTTTCAAATAATTTTATATTTATACTTTGCTATTTGAAACCATTTGAAACACGCTTTAATTCTTTACCTGTTGGAGATAAGTGGGCAATGTAAATTGCAAGAATGTTGAAAGTAAGGTAGGAAATAAGACTACGTTAATGAAATAGTCCTCCCATTCATTTACAAAAAATTAAATTTTTATACGACCCCCTTTAGACAAATTGGGTCAATCAGAAAATTTTTATTTTTAATGCAACAAGATCATTATAAAAAAACCTCATATCTGTATCTTAAAAATTGAGCGAGTTATATTTAATTGAAAATTGAACATTGTGAATGGGGACTATATATCAAATTAGAAAAGTAAATTTGTGACATATCACAAAAAAGATAAAACTGGATGATAATACATAGGATACCGAACCGCGTAGTGAGTACCATTGCTTTATATGATCTCTGTCTGTGTAATGCTTTTATGATGCATTTGTGATAAAAAATGTTGACACATATTAACTTATCTTTGATCTAAACAATTTCCATCGTCAATTTGTTTATGATCCCTATTTTCACTGATGAAACAGCTTTTCACATGGCACGGAAAAGTGGTCAGATTTCTTTCCTTTATCAGATTCAATTGATTTTAAAGATACAGATATGCAGGTTTTTTTTAATGATCTTGTTTCATTAAAAGTAAAAATTTTCTGATTGACCAAATTTGTCTAAGGGGGTCGTATAAAAATTTAAAAAGTGTAACTTTTTGTAAATGAATGGGAGGACTATTTCATTAACGTAGTCTTATTTCCTACCTTACTTTCAACATTTTTGCAATTTACATTGCCCACTAATCTCCAACAGGTAAATAATTAAAGCGCGTTTCAATTTTTTTGGGACGCCCTGTATAGAATATTCATAATGACATTGAATTTAGTACATTATAAACAAGCGGTCATTATAACCCTGGTTCAGTATAACAAGTTTACACTGCATCATAATTTCAAGGCATTTTCGGAAACATCACTAAAGTATAGTCATAAATACTTCACAAACATTGGCAAACTTTTGCTTTGTTTTATACTAAGTGAAACCGCAGCTATTATGCTTGATAAGTAATTTCAAAATTCAGTTTATTTATTGTGCATGTCTTGTGTAATCACTACAATGGAGTCAGGTTTATTACGGTTCTTTTCTGAAAATTTTAAGGTGCAAAACACTTCTTTGAATAATATCTGGTACAGATGTCGTATTATCCCATTTTCATTTTTGGCGATTTTTAGGTGGTGACAATTCCTACTTTGATTTAGAGAACATTCCATTCTTGCAACTATTTCCGCATCGTGCAACATCATAACAGTGCATATTTGGTTTTGATTTGAAACGTTTTTTTTTGAAAGAGTGTCATCGTTAAGCAAGTGTTATATTTTACTGATGTTTTGATTTTGTTTCATTGGTATTTTTTTGCATTTACTGGAAATATGCCTTCCATTTTCATTATTGAAACGTATCAGAGAAGTCTTTTAAGTAAATTGGGATTTAGTTTTGCGTGCGGTAGGCTGACTTTGAGCAGAGTAGGGGTGGCTAAAAGGATTTTTATTTTTCATTTGTGCAGTTAATTTTATATTTTTTATACATTGTGAGGAATGAATTCAAAATATCACTTTAATGGGTTTACATTGTATTAAAAAAATTAAGTAGTTGACATTTGCTTTTTTTTGTATATTTGTAATTTTAATGTTTTTAAAATTTTGTGATTTTTATGTTACACTGGACGTTCCGGCCGTCCAAACGGCTGCTCAAGTCTTAGGACGAGTCGGACGGTCTGGGTCTTCAACACACTGGACGTAAGCCTATGCTTTATGTGCCACGGAACACCTGTTGCTACGTGCAATCTCCGACAGCCAATAGAACTCGGTTCTGTTATGTTTTTTAGCGGGCACGAAACTCGCATAGTAGGCATAGGTCCATGTTCAAATTGCTACAACTCAACTGTTGCACAAACGGCTGTTGCCATATTGCGGCCTTCGAAAATTTCTATTATTGTATAAAATCAATATTAATTTTATGTTTTTATACATTTCTGTTATGGCAGACATGCCGTCCGACAGCCTTGGCGGCATTTCTATACCGCCAAGGTAAAAATCGCCGAAAAGGATAACAGGACACCTGTTCTTAAAATCCAAACTCCCATTGAAATCAATTTAATGAAACATTTTAAATCTATTTGAGCATCGATCCATTACTCCCCGCCCCCTCTTTTTTTTAAAAAAAAACTGTCCGCTAAAATGAAAACTTGTGTGTACCTATATAAAAATTTCAATTCTAAACTTTGGATGGTATGTTACATTAATTTAGATGAGTGCAATTATATACATACCAAAATGTTATACTAGTATGCAGAGCTGTGGAGTCGGTAGCCATTTAGAGTGGAGTTGGAGTAAAAAATCTGATGTGGGCAACACATGACTTTCCTTATATAATGCAATGAATTTACTACTTTTACAGTAAAAAAATTAGGTTTTTCTTATAGTAGATACTTATATTCTTTCCAAGATATTGAATTTTCGACAATTAGTCGTCATTTTCATTGATTTAACGTCATTTTAATCCATTTGGCGAGATTTTCGTTAATTTGACAACATTTCAAAAAGTCGCCAAGTTGGCGACATTCCGCCAAATTCGTCGCCAAAAACTCGCCAAGATTTACTGACGGAGAAATAAGTTATTCATATAACAGATAAATGGCTATTGGCGTTCAAATACAAAAGTATTACTCGAAGTATCTTTTCCCATGAATGGAACGAGCTATATCCACGAGAATGATGTCATCCAATTTATCGCATGGTATTACATATGAAAAGTGAACATGTTTCTCAATAGGAAATATATATTTTTATTTTATATGACTTTTTGATAATTTTTTTTTTGAAAAATGCGAAATATCTCGAGAACGGTTCATGTTAGCGTTCTAAATTTTATGTTAATCGTTTTTTAATGAAAAATTACATAAGGAATGTCTATTTGCGTAACTTTATTAGCGGTTTCGATTTTTTGACGATTTTTTCAAAATTTCACTCCAAAATTTAAGGGGTTCTGAACATTCGATTACGTTTAAAAACAATAGGCTTCCAGTGTTTAGGGATTGTGATTTTTGTACCAAATTTCGTTCGAATCGGTCCATTCGTTCGTCAGTTATCGTCTCCACAGACCCACTGACACACACATACACACACACAGACATCACTTCAAAAATGTTTGATTCGTGATTAGGGATGCTTGAAACGTGCTCTCCCGTCGAAAACTCGAATTCGAATTTTCGACCCCATCACAATACTTTCCTTATGCATTATGTATATAAGGAAAGTAATAAAAATATACTGACTCCGACTCCTAAATAAAACTATTTAAAAACCATTTTATTTTAGAATATTTAATTTTTTTAATAGTTTTTTTTAAAGTAATTTTTAGGCAATAAATTATGAAAACATCAAACGTTTACCAATTAAAAAACTATTGATATAAAAAATATAAAAATAATTGCTATTTATATCCGTATTGGAGTCTGATAATAGAAAATAAGAGGAATCGGTGTCGGACAGTAGAAAAAGAAAGAGGAGTTGCAGTCGAAGGTTTGAGTTACTGACTCCACAACCCTGTTAGTATGTATTTTGTTCATCCAAATTAACTGATGCACCACTTGGTTCTTAGATAGGGCTTATTTAATTCATACCTATCCTAATGTAGGGTTACACATGAATCAAAAACATAACATACTTTTAAGTTTGTTATTTGTGAATTTACTAGGAATATGTTTTTCTTTCAATTTCGTGCTTTTCTTATTTTATGGATTTGCATCATGATTTAATAGCACCATTGTGTCACATAACACGCCATACTAGTCGCTGGATCCCAACCCAAATTATGAAATTACATTTATGGTTGTTTCCATTCCATATACACATTTCTCTGCATTTTTAGCAATTAGAAATGGAACGAAAAGAAAATATGCTCACAATTTGTACTCGAACTTCGGCTGGTCTTTGATGTTTAAACTATAAGGAAGTGGTTATTTTTCTTAATAGTTAATAGGAAATTTGACTTGGAAAATTGTTAAATTATAGATATTTTGATATTATAGGATTGTTTCGATATTTTTCAGAGTTAAACTCTCGATATATGGAATTGGTATTTTAAAAAAATATGAGACATTCATCTCAAATATCCTGATGTTTTTATTTATCCAATTTCACCTTACGTCTTCGATTTATATTTTTTATTTACTTCAATTTTTTTATATAAATTAGAAGTGGTATAGTTGTTTATAACAGAGAAATTTACAAGTCTGTGTATTAAGGTCAAGGTAAAAAATTCTTAAGGAAACCAAATCAATATTGAATACGAATACACATTTGGAATTTTTCTTAATTAAATTTTTATCAAGTGAAAAAGTATAACTTGGTAAGTGGTCTATTTATTTTCTTATATATATATAGTCCTTGATTTTTATATTCAAATTAAAATGGAGTTTTCTGTGTATTATGTTTTTCTGCATATAATTTTTGTATTACAAAACTGGGGTTTCACTGCAATAAATTTGTAAATGTCATTAATTTATTTTAATTGTAATTCAGTTATTACAGAAAAATTACCTAAAACAGTCC
The DNA here is from genome assembly GCA_951213105.1 of Amaurobius ferox. Classification (NCBI taxonomy): domain Eukaryota; kingdom Metazoa; phylum Arthropoda; class Arachnida; order Araneae; family Amaurobiidae; genus Amaurobius; species Amaurobius ferox. The sequence continues at coordinate 34,157,582 of OX578148.1, forward strand.
CACATGTCTCTCAAACCTCAGTCGAGTACAGAGGTGCTGATAGGTACGACAGAAGCATGCTTTGCATAGGGGCCCCGGAGGATTATTTTACTGACCTAGACCATCCGACCTACCCGAAGGTGTATTTCAAATGCCCGGGAAGTGCTATCCAATTTAGACCGGAACCCAGTGGGGGCAGCATTCACAGGGACTGTACCTTCCTTCCCCTACCACTAACATCTCGGAAGGACTTATGGACCCACATATTTAACGTTCCCGTACTCTGCATGAACACGTAGATAGTTTGGGCAGAGCTGGGAATCAAACTCGGATCATCCGAGTGCAATCCCTGTGCATTAACAACTGGACTGTTCCGCCACCCGGCCCCTTGTTGCCTAACTTGTTTGTGAAAATAGATCAATAATTTGTAAAATAGGGAGGGGTGCACATTTGTTGCATAGGGGGCCCAAAATTTCTGTCGGCGGCTATGTTCATGTTCAGGTCCATTCAGCTGTACTGAGGTATATTTATTGTAATAGACTGAATGCTTTTGTATGCAGGTTTCTGTTTATCGAAGTTTACCTTATAGAAATTAATTTAAATGTTTTTCATGTATTGTATAGTGTAATCCAGTTTGTGTAATGCTTTTGGAAAAAATATATTTACTGCTCAATATTTTGTTTTAAACTAATTTTTTCATTTCTTACCCTAATTTTAGTTCGATATCGGATAATCCTGCACCACTTTAAATCTTAAATGTAACCTAGATAAAATATATATCATGAAACTTTGTGCTACCGTGCAGCCGGCTTCTAATTTATTAAAGACTAGCAGCATACCCGTTCTTCGTACGATGTATAGAATATAAAGAAACTTAAAAGTCACAATCATGTGCAAATTTCTATAGTATACTAGATAACATTTTTAATCAAAATATTCTGTTAAAATATTTAATTTAATGCTCCGAAAAATAAGTTTAAGAATCTCTGTTCGCGCTATACAAAATTTTTTTCAAGGGCAAATTTGAAGAATAAAACATCCTGGTCCCTTTCGGAAGCAAATTTACAAAAAATATGGAATTGAATCAATAAATGCAAAATAAAAGCGTTAAAATTGTATGGGACCCGTACTACTTATATATGCGAATATTAGAAGATATAATCTGTATTAGTAGATTACATGTATAAATTGAAAATATTAATAAACTCGTAATCTTTAAATCTGAAGGCAGTAATTGATTCCAATATATGTCAAAATGAAAGTACTAAAATTATATGACAAGATATACCCGTACTAATTATAATATCGTAGATTAGAAGATATGTCCGAGTGTTAGTAGAAGATTGCCCGTCTTACGAGGGTAGGCTGAAAAATAATGCACACATGCTTGTAGAGCGCGAACGAAATGACCTTCAGAAGCGCGCTAGGTGGCATGTGGAAGTAACATTCCCCCTCAACGCATGCGCAGGTTTGAGGTCGTTGCGTTCACAGATTAATATATACAGATGTTTCACTGCTACCCCAGCGCCCTCAACCGCCAACCAAAGTTAAATAAAATATCAAGATTGGCACGCTTGGCGATGGTCTGTGGCGGTTTTCGCCAAGACGTTCTGCTAATATAACCCTATTTGGCACTAAACGAAACACTTGGAATAATTTTGTTCTATCATCGATCGCATGTTTATACATGTAAATCATTTCTCTTCTATTTCGCATTTTATAATCAATTATTTTATCTTTTATGGATTTCTAAAAGAAGAGGGATTACGTTTACAAAGTATGTAATTTATTTTTATTTAAATAAAAAGATTATTTGCTTTGCATCCCATATTTCATCCTATGAGCGTGTTCATCATAAGAAAATGGTGCAGTATTATCAAGAAGCAGTGGCATTATTAGTGCGCCGATTGTTAATTTAATTTATTAAAATTATAATTGTCAAAAATGCCTTTTGCATTAAATTAATTATTGATTTGTATATTGATTATACATGTAATATGTTCTAAACATACTGCTGTGTACATTACGTTGGTGGCCGCAAAACCCACCCATTTTTGTGCTTAACGGGATACTAAGTTAACAAACTAAAAATAAGGTTAATAGTAAAGGAACTAACATTTATTTATCACATACTTAATTTACACTCCTTAGTTTTACAAATTCAATAAGTATCACAATAGTGGAATACATCTCAAGGGTAGTTCGGGGGGTGTAATGCCAGATGAATTGATATTTGGTTGGAGCACTTGGTGGGATGCATTAATTAGCTTTTCCTTAAAAACACAAATTTAGACAGAGAGGTTATCCTCATATAGTTAATTGTACGGTACCTGATCTTCTTTCATATAACTTGGGTAACACCGATGCTTTGTCACACTTTACACTTGCAATACCAGATGAACATGAGCTCTCCTTCGAATTCCTATATCAGAGACGCACACACAACTCTTAACACTGCTACAGCCGCTTACTTTACTAGTCCAACTCCAACAGCCTGCCTTGACCAATTCTGACCTTCAACTTTGAGCAACTCTCACTTATATCCCTTTTTCGGTCGGCGGCCTACGTGCTGGAATGTAGAGCTGAGGGCTAATCCGTAGACATGGGGTCGCCGTCTCGGTTGCCGCCAAACGGCTTAGCGTGGTATGTAAACATGGGGCGTGGTATGTAAGATATGGGGCCACCTGTATACTATCGCCCACCTGCTTAGCGTGGGGATAATCCGCCCGCAATCCTGGTTCTATCATTTTAATCCTTCCAAATATTTAATACTTTACATTTCTGGCATTACAATTAGTTAAAAAACATTTTCCGCATTTATATAAAATGTATAAAAATTGATATTGATATTGAAATTCGATACCTTTGATAATGCAATTATGTAAATTTGTTATTTATTATAAGAATATAAGTGCATTTAAAAGAAAATTATATTAACAGTATCCCAGAATAAATTAAGAACTCAGCAATTTAACAACACGCTAGTATACTTTTTAGGCTGAAAATATTATATAATATTTCAGTCTTTTGGGTATATTAGCTTGTAATTTTTGGTGTATAATGATTTACAGTGATGTAATGCGTCAATTTTTTATTCAATTTATGATTACATGAATTAAATATATATCTATGTTTATTTATTTAAATTTACACATATTATAGAAAAATGATTTTTAAATGCTTATCACGTTTATAGTTTAAAAAAATGATAAAAGTACAGTTACGTAATTTTTTTTTCTTTTGGCTGCATTAGCATAAAATCGCCAATTGAGCGATAGTCGCCAAATCTAGCAGTCGAGCTCTTTTTACGTCATAGCTGCGATGGTTGGCTCCTCGAACTTTAGTGTCTATGCGAAATCCTATGTTAACAATGTTGCCATAGGTTCCTATGGGAGTGGACTTTCTGAATATGGTATTCTGTGGTTGCGTTCATCCAGTGTATTTCGAGAAGCGGCAGTATGGAGACGTGTTCTGGTGCTATCGAATTTTTAACTGCTGAAAAAGTGACTCCTACTGAGATTCATTGTTTAAAGGCTGTTTATGGTGACGTTGCTGTTGATAGGTTTACTGTAAATCCATGGGTAATAAAATTTTGTGGTTGCGAGCCTGGAAACACAACCATCCGCAAAAAAACTTCTTTTGACTGTGTTTTGGGATGCTCATCGAGTTTATGTGACCTATTTTCTGGAACGAGGGGCAACGGTAAATTCTTCTCAGTACACACAGACTCTAAAACACCTCCGACGTTGAGTTTGTCGTGTTAGAGGCAGCCTGGCGCCAATAATCTTGCAACATGACAACGCTCGTCCACACACCTCGCGCGCAACTGGAGAGGCTCTGCGAAACCTGAAGTTTGAACCGATTCCACACCCTCCTTATTCCTCCGATCTTGCGCCTTGCGATTTTTATTTTTTCCTCTACTCAAGAGAGGGTGTAATCATTACACCTCGGACGATGAGGTGAAGGCAGCTGTCAAGTCCTGGATTCGAGAAAAGTCGGAAGAATTTTTCAATGACGGAATGAAAAAACTTGTTACACGTTGGGAGAAATGTGTTAGCCTTAACGGTGACTATGTTGAAGAATAAATATATGATTTTGAAACTTAAGAATTGTAATGTAATGTACTTTTTGCCCGATCTTGCTATTTGTTTTTGTTCGCGCTCTACAAGCATGTGTGCATTACGTTTCAACCTACTCTTGTACAATATAAGTCTCAAAAATCTTTGCCAAAATAAAACAGATGCCGTAATAAATTGAAGATATCAATAATCCCCGTTATCTTCATACCAGAAGGCGGTACTTGATTCCAATATATGCCAATATACCTATACTACGTATATTCTCGTAGATTAGAAGATATACCCATGCATTTGTAGAAGATTACTCGTATAACGTACAATATATGAGTTTCAACAATTTTTGTCGCAATAAAACAATGGCGTAATAACTTGAAAATATCGATAATCTCTGAATCAATAATCCCCGAAAATATCAATAATAATAATGCTTAAGCTTGAAGACCGTAATTGATATTATCCAGTCAAAAATGCAATGGCAATGAAATTTATTTTATATACATATCTTCATTATTCAAATCGGAAAAGATTTAATAAAAATCGTCTGCCGCATAAACACATTGGATTTAAGTCCGTTGCTAAGCGACATGATATTATTTCCTTCAAATAAATTGGTGGAAAAAATATCGTCTGAATAATGCTATCTCTATGGAAGGTTTGGCGACATTTTCGTCAATTTAGCGACATTTTAAAAATCGCTAAATTTATCACCAAGTGGGACTGTAGATCTGACAGTCCCACATAGTGACAAATTGACGAAACGCCATCACAATACTGCCGCCCAGGCGGTGAAATGGATAGCGTCTTCGACTGCTGTCTGGTGGGCTCGGTTTCGAATCCCGAGTAAGGCATGGATGTTTATCGAGGATAGAGTCAGTCTTCCACCTTCTGGATCCTCGGCTAAATGAGAAGCTGCATGCCCTCCGAACTTCGTCAGTGATGCTTGGTTGTAATAAACTTTGTTCTCTTCTCTTGTCTTGTGTCTTTCGTCGTTCTGTCCTGCTTCCTGCGTCACTGGTCCTGTGTCGACTCCGTCGAAAACAGGAGGTCATAAGAAACAACAACACACGCATATACTGTCCCTAACAAAACACGATTCATTTCATTTATTTAGCGCAATTTTATCAATTTCAAGATATTTTTATGGATTTACAAATATTTTTATTAATTTGGTGACATTTTAAAAATTCGCTAAATGTGTTACTAAGTAGGAGGGTTGGACTGACAGACAAATGCTAGCGAAACATCATTTCAGTACTTTCTTCTAACAAAACAAAATAATTTTCATTGATTTGTGTCGTTTTTATCAATTTGACGACATTTCAGTCAATTTGGCAACGTTTAATAAATTTGCCAAGTTAGCGATATCCCATCAAATTCGTAGCTCTGAATTTGCAGATCTAAATAAAATATCGTGATCCCGTAAGTATATACTAAATGAAAACACTAAAATTGTAGTCGAAGATATACCCGTTCTACTCTTTTTCAGTTTCAACAATCGGCTAAATAAATTTATTGACTAAACACAATATATGAGTTTATTAGCTAATCACAATATATAAACTTGGCCAAACTAATCGACACGCTTTGCCAAAATAAATGAAAGTGATGTACACAGTCCGCAATTAATATAATTTAAAAAAATTTAATTGATTGTTCATTTATAAGATAGTATATTTTTATATGCATTTATTTATTATTCAGATCGAAAAAATAATTATAAACATTAAAAAACACATTTAATTTAATTGCGTTGCTGAACAACAAGATATATCCTCATAAAATTCTAAAAATTAATTAACCATTTTGATTTCTTAATACTTTTCATCGTTGAGTAAGAGCTTGTGAAGAATAAACCATAGTGACAGATTTTACCATTTAAATTCATGTTTTCAAACAATTCATGATTTCAGATAGTGACTAGTTAACGCAAAAATCTGCCACCACACTCAGAGATAAAATTTAATTCATTTTCAAGTTTTAAAGAAACGGTTTTCAACCTCTTCGTTTGGAGGAACCAGGGAGTTTGAGAGTAGAACTCTTAGGAAGTAGGCTCATCAACGAGCTCCTGAAGGGCCGGGAGTAGGCTCGTTGGAAATAGGGAAACAGGCTCGTTGTTAAGAATTAAATTAGTGGTTGGGGTATGCCGGGGAGGGGGAGGTAACGGCGGCACATTTGCTCACATTAACTTTGATTCTCCATTTAGTTAACCATTGCGTCAGAACGTTGAAGTAACCTTGAAGGGTATCGTGCACGACTTGTGTTTGTGATGTGTGATCAGGGCCATGTCATCGGCATAAAGACCAAGGGAGACACCGGGAAACGTGATAAGTCGTTAATGTAAAGGTTGAATAATCTGGGTCCGGCAAGGGATCCTTGAGGGACGCTGCTGAGAATATTCCTGGGAGAGGAGAGAATATTAGAGACTCGTACCACGAAGCTACGCCCCGTTAGGTACGAGTGAAGAATTTTAATAAGATTTGGAGGAAAGGAGCGTTTGATAAGTTTGAATAATAATCCATTTACCCACACCTTATCAAACGCTTTCTGTATATCTAGGAAGGCAATAGAAGTGCTTTCTCGTTTGCTGCGAACCTTATGTACGAGTTCCACCACCCGAAGCAGCTGGTGCTGCGTGGAATGCTTTTTCCTGAACCCATATTGTTCAGGGATCAGGATGTTTTTCAGGTTGCAGTACTCGTCCATACGCCGCAAAATCACAGACTCGAAGAGCTTAGAAGGACAGGAGAGAAGAGAGATAGGACGATAGTTGACAGGAAGAGTAAGATCAAGGCCGGACTTGAAGAGGGGTCCACAATGGCCACCTTCCAAGCCCGAGGAAAATAGTTAAAACGAAGAAGAAGGTTAAAATTTTTTACAAGATAGCTATTCCTTCTGGTAGGTCGGACGGTCTGGGTCTCAACAACAACAACAAGATAGCTATTAAGAAGGTTAGGCAGATTTTTGAGCATATTACGAGAAATAAGGTCCTTCCCAGGAGATTTATTCTATTTAAGTTTTAGAATACGGGGCAGAAGTTCATCATATGTAACATCTTTCAGAGTGTGTTGAGTAGGTGTAGAGATGAATTGTTCAACCTTGGGATCCGCAATCGCAACCATCCTAGGATCGATTTGGTTGTGTTGTGGTTCAAACTGACTTCTAAGACTATCTGCAAGCAGCACAGCCATCTGTGTGTGAGAAATGGTCCTGCAATTGGGACCTTCAAGGGTCGGAATGTGTGTTTTGTGCCTACGATAACGTGAGGTAGCCCTCCAAATGGTGTTGTCTTCAGTCATTAGGGACTCAACATAAGTGTTCCATCGTGCACTGGAGAATGCCTTAAGTCGTGATCTCACTTGGGCACGTGAGAAATTAAGTTCACGCTTGAGGCTAGGGTGTCTGCTGGCCTGCCACTCCTTCCGGAGTAGGTTTCTGTTTTTGATATCCTGTGGCAACTTATAATAATCAGTTTTAGTGTCCTTGGGCCAAGAGGATGCGGAGTAGGCATTACGAAGCATATCCTCGAATTTACCCACCTCATCATCCAATTGGTCCGTGGAGCTTGCAACGGGGGTGGATTTAATTTGCAAAATTCCTCTTAAATTTTTTCCAATTAGTTCGAAGCTTTGCTGTACTGAGGCAATACTTATCTAGCTCCAGAGTATAGAGAATAGAGAGATGATCAGAAGGGAGTTCGTTGAAAGCCTCCATCCAATATGTATAGAATGTTGCTGGTGTTATAAGGAATGTTGCTGGTGATGACAAAGTCAATTACATTATTCAGGTGGATGGGCTCACCTGGAGTCACAATAAAAATGGAAAAGTGAATGTTTACAATAGAAGATTACGCTACTAAATGGTTTAAATTATTCCTATTGCCTAATGCCACTGCGAAAGAATGTGCAGTTACGCTGCTAGAGGAAGTCTTGATGAAGATGGCATTCCACGTCGAATCATAAGTGACAACGAAACTCAGTTAGTTTCAGCTGTAATGCAACAACTTGGTTGCCTGTTGAACATTAAACAGTCATTAATTCCTGTTTATCACCAGCAAACAAATCCAGTAGAAAGAAAGAACTGCAATCTAAAGCCAGGATTTGCAATTTTGGTTCAAGATAAATATGATTCTTGGTCTGAGAAGATATCAGCAATCAGTTTTGCTCTAAATACCGCAAAGTGCCAGTCCACTGGACAAAAAGCAGCTAGCTCTCCTAAATTTTGGTAGATAACCTCAAACTACAGATGATGTGACCAATGATGTTCGTAGTGCAATTGAAAACGATAACTTTGTTCCAGAAATCACTCCATACCTTAAAAAGTTCGCCAAATTTACCGTACAGATCAAAGAAGTTGTGGAGTAGCAGCAAGATAAGAGAAAATACTATGCTGATCAAAGACGGCAACCTGTTTAACAATTTATACCAGGAGAGCGAATGTATGTAACTTTACACCCTGTTAGTAATGCAGCCAAAGGAAGGTCAAAATTTATGCCGCGACGGGATGGACCGTATGTTATACTTGCACAACGACCCCCATACTCATATGAAGTAGCTAGCTTAAAGAACCCTCAAGTACCAGTTGGAGTGTATCACTCTTCTGCCTTGAAAGCATATTCCCAAGAGGACAGTGTACAACTTATGAAATCTTTACGTAAACGTGGACGCCCTCGGAAAACTTTAAATGCTGGTTCCTCACCGAGACGGTTACCTAGACTTCAGAACCAGAGAGGGAGATTGTAATAAACCTTTCTGTATTTCTCCAAAAGAACACTTGATGGCAGCACTCAACCAGATTTAAGAACATTTGTTTTGTTTACAAGATATTCGAGTTCGAGAATGGCGTTCGAAGCAAGTAGCTAACGTGTTGTGAGACATAGCTAGTCCTAGCTATGCTTTGTAAAAGATTTGTAATTTTTATGTACAATTAAATGTTGTGACGTTTGACGGAGTCTTAAATGTCTGTTGAGTGATTTCCTAACATCAACAGAAAAAGGCTTATAGTCTTCAATTTGGAAAAACGCAATTCACTATGTTCAGTGCAAAGAAAAATATAACTGACGTACCTGGAATTAAACTTAGGGGCCAAAAGATTTCACACGAAAAAAAAATCAACTATCTAGGTATTCTATTAGATATCAAACTGTTTTGGTTCGCATATTTAAGAGAAATGAAGAACGAAGTCTACAATTTTTATCATAAGCTCATAAGGCTCTCAAGAGCAACTTGGGGACAGAGTGGTAAAAAGAAATATAATACGATGATTCATGAAGTGAATATTCATATGTGGAACGAACGCTAACATCACACGGTGCTCATTTTACAAAGTAAGAGAAATTTTAAGTCGTAGAAAAACAATTTTAATTTGGAAGTTCTTGATTGATAAACAGTTTAGGTGGTTATAAAAAGTGTTCCTAACGGGGAGTGTTATTCGCTGGAAAGCGCAAATGCTTATGGTTTCAAATGCATACTGGTTTGCATGACATTGAGCTCACATTCCAGTACAGTAATAACACAGCACTAATTTCGTATGATGAACACATGTATACTTATATGAACACGTGTATACTTATGAACACGTGTATACTTATAATGAACACGTATATAGGATGGTGATAACTAAAATTATTTCAATTTTAATAAAAATAAATTACATACCCTGTAACGCAACCAGTTTTCTTTTGGCAATAAATTTCTATGAAATGATCTAAACACTTAACAAATAATCCTTTTTCACGTTACTCAAACCACGCTAGTCTGTGGTTCTAAGTTTTCGTCGAGCGAAATAGAGTTATAACATTGAAAATCGTCTTGGACCCAAACCAGACCATCGCCAAGTGCTCAGACCAAACCAGACCACCGCCAAGAGCGCGCCAACCCTCGTTTTGGTCTATCTCTAATGGCCGTCGCCAAAACGAAACTATCGAGAGTGGCAGGTCTGTATATTAGTCTGTGGGTTATTATATCTATACCAGGCGGCGTGAACGGGAAAGAATGAATAACTCCATTCAGTGTTGCCAGATGCGCAGAACCTATGCTTCTTCCGCCGCGGTAAAAATCAGTTGATGGAAGCTTCGAGAACTACGTGACGTCCAGGGCCGATCCTAGCAGGTGTGCAGCGCGTGCACCGCACGCGGGCGGCCAAAACAAGGGGCGGCCGCAGGCCGCATATAGTTCTATCAATCAAGCAAAATTTTTTAAAACTTATAATAAGTCGAATAAATATGCTGAATTTTAAATAGTTATTGAAAAATCAAAATAAGTCTCATAGTTTAAGAAAAATAGAATGTTAGTGCACAGTGGGTTGGTCCATTGTCCATTAATGTCTACTCTTTACACATATCCTTCATTTGATAGCAAAATTCGTGGCAGAGCCGGCAATACGGCATAGAAAAGGATACCAAATTTTAAATTTCTATCTAAACAAATAACCAAGGGGCATATTTTTGAGACGCCTAAGGATGTTTCGTTCCACTGTGCGGCAGCTTATTTATGTATACCACGGTCGGCACGCGGCTCGCAGATCAGTAGTCAAAAGAAACTTTATTTTAGCGGTTTCCTTTGTAGATTAGTACTGAATTATTTCGGCAAAGTTAACCCTTTCGCGAAGGCGGCATTCCGGAACTGCGGCGGCCCAAAGGACGGAGCGCTTCTTTTTCGAACTGTTCCTAGGAGATGGCAATTTTATTACGCCAAACCTAACTCTCGAAAAAAATTCACTAAAAATCACCCGTTCAACACATCATTCTACTATTTTCAGGAATAAAGGAAATTCTTATTTTCTATTTGATGTATATTTTTCTTTCAAATTTTCTTTTATCAAAATATTAAAAATTTTAGCGTATTAAAAATTATAACTTACCTTGAATAAAATAGTTATCAGTTAATCAGGAGTGTATATAGATTTAAATCAGTTATCAGGAGTGTATACAGATTTAAATTTTGAAACTAATGCATCTAAAACGGGTTTCAATTTATCTAGTTTTTAGGCATTACTATCAAGAGTAAAATGAAGGTAACGTAATATTCTTGGCCTAGCATTTTAACGAAAAAAATATTGATTTATTGGTAGAACATGGTCCCAAACAAGTAGCAAATTTTAAATTTCCGGTTGATGAGAGTGGCAGAAAATTTAGCTGTTTATATAACAAAACTTTAGTGAACGGGGAGAAAATTAATCGCGCGTGGCTCTGATATTCCATAAAACTAAATCATATTTATTGTTTTGCATGTAAATTGTTTGGTAAAGATAGTTCAACACAACTTGTAAGAACTGACTTTTCTGATTGTCGTCATTGTTTGAATTACCTTAATAAGCATGAAAATATTCTAAAACAAACTTTATAAGATCGTGGTGCGAAATAAAGACGAGGCTGGAAAAAAATGGTACTATTGACGCTGAACAACAAAATGTTTACAATCGAGAGAAAAAGCGGTGACCCTCCATCATTGAAAGAATGATTGCTGTAGTACAATTTTTAGCCAGTCAAAATTTGGCATTCAGAGGAACTAGTACGGAGTTGTATCATAGACATAATGGTAATTTTTTAAAGGCAGTGGAGATGTCGGCCAAATTTGATCCAGTTGCTTCAGAACACCTTAATAATGTCAGTAAATACAAAGATAACAAAACACGTATTCCACACTACTTACGGCAGTATTTTCAAAATGAAATAATTAATATTTTAGCCGAATCTATTCGTAATGAGATAACACGCATTGTCAAAAAAGCCAAATATTACACTATAATTCTCGACTCTACACCAGATATTAGCCACACAGAACAAATAATGTTTGTAATTAGATGTGTGAACACTACTGATGGTAAGATAGATATTTTAGAATTTTTTTTAGGATTTTTTCCAGTAACTAATACCACTGAAGACGGTCTGCAATTTTCTATTAGAGAATATATTACCTAGTCTGCAGCTCGAAGTTAAAGATATACGGGGTCAGGGCTACGACAATGGATCGAACATGAAGGGGAAAAATATAGGGCTTCAGAAACGGATTCTCGATATCAATCCTAGAGCATTATACGTGCCGTATGCGGCTCATACATTAAATCTCGTCGTTAATGACGCTGCCAGCTCCAGTGGTGAAATTTCTGGTTTTTTTGATATGGTACAAGAGGTATATAATTACTTTTCTGTGTCCCCATATCGATGGGATTTACTAAAAAAACACGTGAAAAGTCTAACTTTAAAACCATTAAGTGAAACAAGGTGGGAAAGTCGTATCAATGCTATTAGACCTCTAAAACAAGACCTAAAAAACATTATTACCGCATTAAATGCCTTAATTGAAGATACCACCAGAGACACGAAAACAAAAATGGGTGCTGAATCAATAATTAAAAGTCTTGAAACATTTAAATTTTTGTGTTCAATTTTAATTTGGCATGATTTATTATCAAGAATTGATGTATTGAGTAAAATGCTTCAAAATCTTAAACATCGTGGAATGCATTGAAGGCTTAGATAATCTTAAAAAATATTTAGTTTCCCAAAGATCTGACGATAATTTTAAAATATTTAGTTTCCCAAAGATCTGACGATAATTTTAAAATATTTGTCGATTCAGCAACAACACTTGCTAGAGATTTAGGTATTGATCCCGAATTTCCCATGTCGAAGCTCAGGAAAAAGGTCCGTTTATTTGATTACGAGGGCAGTGATGAACCAGTTTCAAATCCCTTCCAGCAATTCAAGACTGCTTTCTATTTTGCAATTCTTGATCACGCGATCTCTTCGGTAAATGAAAGATTTAACCTTATTATCTGAGTGCCATTCAATATTCTTCTTTCTGTATGAGTTTCACAACATTTCTAATGATGATCTCATGAAAGCCTGCATGGACTTAGATATTAAGTTACAGGTACAGGAGGAAGGAAGTATTGTGAAAGATACAGACGGTATACAACTCTTTAATGAAATAACTTCATTCAAAGATATTTTTCCAGGTAAAAATCAGCCAATTGAGATATTAGAAATTATAGTCAAAAATGATCTCATTCCCTGTTTTCCAAATTTTGCTCTAGCAATAAGAATTTTTTTAACCTTACCTGTTTCTGTGGCTTCAGGTGAAAGAAGTTTCAATAAATTAAAAATTATTAAAAATTACTTGAGAAATAATATGACACAAGAAAGGCTTTCAGATTTGGGCATCATCTCTATTGAATCCGAAATCTCTGAAAAAATTGATTTCACCGAAATTATTGACAAATTTGCTTCTCAGAAAGCCAGAAAAGTTATTTTATAGTTAATTATTAGGTAGTCTTTGTAGAAGGACTGATTTATATACTTTTCGTTTCACGAGATTTATGCTTTAGTACTTTTCTTTATTAGATTATATTTTCTGAGTAAATACTGTTGTTTTGCATAAAATGTCTATTTTTATTTCAAAGGTAATATTTTTGTTTGTTTATTATTTTGTTAAAGTATTCTGTCGCTATTATAACCTATTAGCTGGCCAAAAAATAAAATTTTGTACTTCAAATTTTATTTGCATTTTTATTAATGTTTTACTTTTTACTCTTATACAGGTAGATGAATTTATAACGTCAACGTTAAGTATTAGTCAAAATATGAAAAATTCTCTAGAGGGGCGGCACATTAGGTCTTTGCACGCGGGCGGCCGACACCCTAGGATCGGCCCTGGTGACGTCACGTTCGATCACCGAAATCAAGTAGCATCGGCCACGGTTAGTACTTGGGAGGGTGAAGATAAACAGGAAGGGAGATTCCTGACCACCTGTGTTGGAGGACAAAGCTGATAGGGGATTAGCAAGAAGCCCCAAGGGGAGGGAGGAGGAATGGTTATTTTTACGTATAAAAAATGATAATTTTAATGTAATATAAAAGGTATTTATAACGTATGATAAACGGTATTTATAATGTATGATAAACGGTAATCCATGAAAATGCCTTCGGGAAAAGGGTTCGAGTACAAAGCTGAAAGAGTATTTGAACAGGGGGGTTAAAAGAAGGGAGCGATAATGGTTATTTTTACGTATGATAAATTGGTATTTTTAACGTAATAAAAACGGTTATTTTAACGGATAATAAACAGTAATGCATACGTATTTAAAACGGTATTTCTACATACGGTATGTTCATACACGGTAATTCATACGTATGATATACGGTATTTTTATATACCGTTTATCGTATAACACATACGAAAATATAACGTATAAACGGTTTAACAACGGTTATAATACCGTATGTGTGTTACTTGGGATAAGAGGAACAGGGCATAGCTCTGTATTTCATCCTCCTAGATTTGACTGGGCTTGGCGATGTATTTCTAAATTAATTAAAAATACTTCTAATTATTTTATCAACAAATGAGAGATGTCAAAAGAAAGGTAAGGCATCCTAGTTTCACAGAAACAATTAAGGGATTTTTATGTTTGAAAAAGCGAAATGTGCGTTTGAAATCAGCGCCTAATATTAAAAGATTGGACATCAGGCACATTTTTGGCACAAAATGGCGGAACCAATCAAAATCGGTCCCATAGATGACCAAACTCTTATTATAAAGGGACTCTACCGTGAAATAGAATCTATGGCACAAATTTGTGGTGAAATGGATGTTTTTTGACTTAAAATAACTAAAAAACAAATTTAAATTAAAAAAATTCTCGCCAAGGCGTATCGTCTAGGGTCCTGAAGTACCTGTGTACCAAATTTTATGGCCGTACGACGTTAAAAATTTTCGCTACAGATGACATAAATAGACAAACAGCTTCCTTTATAATTATAGAAGAATATTTTTGTTTCAAAATATAGTGAATTTTACTGCTCATGGGGCAGGTACGTTTGTGTTAAGGAATCGTATAGAATTTGCGTTTTATTACGAGGGTTTAGGATCGAAAAAATTATATGTTTTATTAGGAGATCGTACAGTAATTAATAATATTATTTAGGAGTGATGCGGGGTAATCACGTGTTCTGGGATTTTAGTGCAAGTTCTGCACTGTAGGTGGTGTGTGCGTGTGGTGGTGGTGGTGGTGTGTGTGTGTGTGTGTGGGGGGGGGGTACGGTAGGGAATCCTTTACATAGCTTTAAACCTCATATACCCACAGAACTGAAAGTTTTGCGAGTTTCTATGTCCCCCCCCCCCTTGACAATATAAATTACCAATTTCAATGAAGTATCATTTCATGCACCATTAATCCATTTAATTCCGGAATGAAGCATCATTTAATAGAGATTTTAGTGTATTTAAATTAATGACTTCAGAAACGAGTAGCTATGTTAATAAGATAACCATTGCTTTTCAATTCACTTAACTTTAATAAGCACATTTTACACTAGATAACAAGGAGATGCTGTGCAAATCTATAGTTTGGACCACATATAGTTTGAAACTAGTAGGAGTTGACAAGAAAAGGGCGCATATACATAGGTTTCAAAAACATTTTTTATTTTGTATCAGTTTTTTAGAACAGAATTTGAAAAACAAATACTCCATTTTAACTTTATACATGTCTAAAAATCTGAACTGCATTTTGTTGATCATTACTGCTGCAATACCAAAATATGTCACTGTATATAGAATATATATGAATATATTGTCTCACTTTCATACAAGCAGAGATATGTATATACATGTCCAGGCATTTTGTATGGCAGATAATTTTTTTTTTTTTTTTGAAATATAGAGTAAAAATGAAACACAATTGCTACTCTTTCTGAGTTTAAAAACCTTAAGCATTAAAAAGAGTGGAAAGATATAAATGCCATGTGGAACAAATTAATGGGAATAATTTACATTTTAAAATTAAATTTGTATATAAATGCCAGATATAGATGCAAAGCTTCTGAAAATACCTAAAAATAATAGGAATCGGTAGTTTGACCGATTAAAAGTTTTTAAAATAGCATTTATGTAAGTAATGATCTTAATATAAAAATAGAGGGAAAGGAATTTAGCTAGCAATCTAACTCAAAACCTTTTCAACTGAATTTGAAATCGTGCTTCACCTTTATAATGTTGTGGGGTATCTCTAGAAAATACTTTTATTGACTAGTTTATTTAACTTTGAAAAATAATGACATTATCAGCTGCTAGATCTGTAGTTTCCACGGTAAATTAAAAATTTAAATGTCTAAATTAATTAACTTTTAAATGTATTAATTTACTTATCCTACAATACATATTCTTACATAATAAAATATGTCTGTGCATGGGCGCATGTAGGATTTTTTTCAGGGGGGTTCTAAAATTGAATGCATTCAAAATTTACAGATTACTATCAACCTTGAAATATGTATTGTTACAAAGTAATATTCTCACATTCATAACAGAATTCAAACCTTCCTGGAGACAGAGCAACTAAACTAACAAATTGGATATTCATAAACATACTAAATACATCCTCAGTTTTCCATTCAGGTATAAGTTTAAATTGTTTTTACTTTCCTTATATACATAATGTATAAGGAAAGTATTGTGACGGGGTCGAAAATTCGAATTCGAGTTTTCGACGGGAGAGCACGTTTCAAGCATCCCTGATCACGAATCAAACATTTTTGGAGTGATGTCTCTGTGTGTGTGTGTGAAAGTATGTGTGTGTGTGTCAGTGAGTCTGTGAAGACGATAACTGACGAACGAATGGACCGATTTGAACAAAATTTGGTACAAAAATCACAATCCGTAAACACTGGAAGCCTATTGTTTTAATACGCAATCGAATGTTCAGAACCCCCCTAAATTTTCGAATGAAATGTTGAAAAAATCGTCAAAAAATCAAAACCGCCCATAAAGTTACGCAAACAGACATTTCTTATGTAATTTTTCATTAAAAAACGATTGGCATACATTTTAGAACGCTAACATGAACCATTCTCGAGATATTGCACATTTTTCTAAAAAATTATGAAAAACTCATATAAAATGAAAAAATATATATTTCCCATTGAGAAACATGTTCACTTTTCATATGTAATACCATGCGATAAATTGGGTGACATCATTCTCGTGGATCTAGCTCGTTCCATTCATGAAAAAAGATACTTTGTGTAATACTTTTGTATTTGAACGCCAATAGTCATTTATCTTCTGTAAGAATAAGTTATTTCTCCGTTCATAACACTTGGCGAGATTTTGGCGACGAATTTGACGGAATGTCGCCAACTTGGCGACATTTTTAATTGTTGCCAAATTAACAAAAATCTCGCCAAATTGATAAAAATGACGCTAAATCAATGAAAATGACGTCTAATTGAAGAAAATTCATTATCATGGAAAGAATATAAGTATCTACTATAAGAATAACGTTTTTTTAGTTGTAAAAGTAGTAAATTCATTGCATTATATAAGGAAAGTCATGTATTGCCCACATCAGATTTTTATTAATATACACGTGGGAGAAAACATACAGTTATGGTTGAATGTTCTAATTCCAAAAAGCATTTTTCTTATTTTTTTTTCTCTCATATTGGCTTTTAATTAAATTATCAATTTTCCGGGGGGGGGGGGGGGGGTTCTTTCGAATTAGTTTAAAAGTCGAAATTTGACAAAGTCGAATTTCGTCATTTTTTGAATCCAATTTATTCAGCAGACGATTCTGCTCCCATCCCATAAGAGCATTTTCTTTGGTAGATGTTTTGGGAACTAATATCGGAAGTTCCAGATTTTGAGTCGTATAACATTTGCGATTTTCTGATTTCACGGATTTTTGACAAACACAAAGAAATTTAAAGAAAAACTTACAAATTTTGGAATAAAGAATTATTTTAATTTTTTTAGTATGTTCTGAAAATTTGAGTTAAATCAGTCAAAACCTTTTGGAAATAGCATATAGAATTTTATTTTCACTTTCGGCTTTCAATTTATTCAAGCAAACGAAAGGAACTTTTCTTATTTAATCAGCTCCAAGCCATGAACTTCAATTGCAAGATAATGGAGGGACATGAACTGGATTATAAACATACACAACTTTCTTGTACAAAGTAGGCACATGTCAGTAAGGTGACTACAATTGTTTAGAGGGCGCTATATATAAGCCCCTTTTTTCAGGTAAAAACAGAACAGTATGCGCCCTTAACATCAGTTTGCTTTCAGCTTTTGTTAAGGGCACATCTGTTCTGCCTTTGAAACAATTGTAGTTTAAATAAATAAAACCTAAAAAATTTATCTTTTTTAACTAAAAGGAATGGCCAGGTTCATTGTCACAAAATTGTAGCACATAGATTTCTTACTGCCAATGTAGTTATCAAAAATTTGTGCTCAAGAGCATTAATAAGACTACAATCAGTCCACTGATGCTGTTCGCTATTCTGGGAGCGTAATAACAAGCAAATGGAATACTTCTGATTCTATAGGAGATATTTAATAATGCAGACATTATTCCTTTAACATTTAAGTTCATATTTATTTCTAGGCATCAATGGACTAGACTAGGATTAATGAATTTCAACTAAAACTCTGGTAAAGCTTGCGAAAAATTGTATCACCCTTTTTGTAGCTAAGTAAAAAAAAATAAAAATTATTAGGTTTTAATGTAATAATTATATTAACACAAAATCATTACAAAACATATGCACAATGTTTTGTTTGTACCTAGTAAACTAGATGTAAAGCGAAAATGCTTCATTTTCTATTAATAAAAAGAAGAAAACAATAAATGCCTCTGTAATATTTAATTCAAAAGTTAATTATTAACCCCATTACTGTATATGTCTATTTTTTAATTTAGTCTTGTGAAACTTAATATGTATCTGCCAGGCAGAGGTTGCCTGACATTTTATGAAACATTTCAAAGGTTTGTCAGAACAAAAAAAGGTTGGGGATCCCTGTTCTAGATAAAGACATGGAATTGATACAGAATTCACGCTATCCAAAAATATGATGAAAATGTGTTTTTAATTTTTGAGGAAAATAATTATCTTCTGCCAGACTGTTGCAATATGTGTTTGTCCTTATACTTTGCATATCATCATAAAGACATGGAATTGATACAGAATTCACGCTATCCAAAAATATGATGAAAATGTGTTTTTAATTTTTGAGGAAAATAATTATCTTCTGCCAGACTGTTGCAATATGTGTTTGTCCTTATACTTTGCATATCATCATAAAGACATGGAATTGATACAGAATTCACGCTATCCAAAAATATGATGAAAATGTGTTTTTAATTTTTGAGGAAAATAATTATCTTCTGCCAGACTGTTGCAATATGTGTTTGTCCTTATACTTTGCATATCATCATAAAGACATGGAATTGATACAGAATTCACGCTATCCAAAAATATGATGAAAATGTGTTTTTAATTTTTGAGGAAAATAATTATCTTCTGCCAGACTGTTGCAATATGTGTTTGTCCTTATACTTTGCATATCATCATAAAGACATGGAATTGATACAGAATTCACGCTATCCAAAAATATGATGAAAATGTGTTTTTAATTTTTGAGGAAAATAATTATCTTCTGCCAGACTGTTGCAATATGTGTTTGTCCTTATACTTTGCATATCATCATAAAGACATGGAATTGATACAGAATTCACGCTATCCAAAAATATTATGAAAATGTGTTTTTAATTTTTGAGGAAAATAATTATCTTCTGCCAGACTGTTGCAATATGTGTTTGTCCTTATACTTTGCATATCATCATAAAGACATGGAATTGATACAGAATTCACGCTATCCAAAAATATGATGAAAATGTGTTTTTAATTTTTGAGGAAAATAATTATCTTCTGCCAGACTGTTGCAATATGTGTTTGTCCTTATACTTTGCATATCATTCACAAGTGAAGAGACATCTACCCCGTAACAGGGCATTGCATACAAGCAAGAATGCACTCAACTGGTCAACCATTACCACCCATGGACTATGATTTAACGGTTACTGCTGGTCATTAGAATGGGCACTTATGACTACTGAGCATAAAAGTTCGTATAGCAAGGATTTTAGAATTTAATTCAAATTCATCAATGATGCAAGGTATTATTTCATCTCCTTCCACTGTTGGCAAAACCTTAAGTGCTCAGGATTACCTTGAAATAACTTATTTCTGTAACAATGTGCCTAATCTAATATATGCAACACTCTTTCATAGGATAAAAGTCACTTTATTGTAATCTTGAGCAATTTGAATTCCAAAAATGATGGGTGAGGGCTAAAACAATGCTTTGTAGAGTTGCTGGATTTGAATTAAATATTTGAAATCTAGAAACAATTAAGGAACAATATAAGAAAATTCTAAAATCCTTGTTTTAGGAGGTTTTGTGCTTGGGGTGGGGTGGGGGGTGGTGTCATCTAATCACCTGCTCTGTGCTGAAGATCAGCAATGACAAGCAAAATCATGGTTCACTGGTGACCAGCTGAGCACTTCATTGCTTGTATCATGACTTTTAAATTATTTTTTGTCTCAAATTATGTTTTTCAGCCTATAAAAATATTTTAATGATTATACAGTTATGGAAAAACTTAAATGAATTCTGAAGTATGCAGTTTGTATGTTGCTAAGTAAGGTTCTCAAATATTAAGAAATGAGTGGTTGTATTACTACATAATTTCAAACAGAAAACAGGTAAATAAATTAAGAAGTAATGGCATAGCTAAGAAAACTTCAAGAATAGAACTTTAAAATTTGAAGTTATAACATGATGGCCTTGATCTCTGTTTGTCTCTTTTGTATACAAATCCACAATTTCTTATTGTTTTTTATTTCCGGTTTTGGTGTGGTTATTCTTTACTTCACTGTGATTAACCATGTCCATGTCTTGAGTTTCTAGAACCAGGGGTTGTTCAGATATTAATAAATATATTATTGAAATATATTTATTAATCTCAGATATCAACGAAAAAAGTTATATCATGCTGCTTAGCAATGCAATTTAATACAATATATTTATATGCCATATGATTATTATTTAATTTATGGGATTTAAATAATAAAGAAATTGATATAAAAATAAATTTTATAAATAAACGGTATTATATTTTTGATTGAATTTTATTATGGTCTTGGGAAATAAGATTAAGGGAATTATTGAATTTTTCAATTTCAAACCATCTGTTTTATTTTGGCAAAGATTTTTAAAATTAATTTATTTTTTATCGTATTTGACTGATTGTTAAAACAGGACAAAAATAGTACAGGTGTATCTTCTCTTACTATTTTAGTATTTTCATTTCGGTGTATGTGGGCCAAACTTTACATTTTTTATAAATTGGTTTACAATCAGGACCAAAATGCTGTATTTTTCAATTTGTCTATGCAGATAAATTTGTATAGTAAGAACAGGAATTCTTATACTCATTTTTACAGAAATTAAATTCAGTATATGAATATAATTTTTTGAAGAACAATACAATTTAGAATTTCTACTGAAATTTGTGCATATTAATAAGGATCAACATCAGGTATATCTATCTAGTAAATATATAAATGAAAAAGAGGTTAAAATTTCAAACCATTAAACTCCATCCATTTTGTTTCAGCCACATAAAACAAGTTTTAAATGAAGTTTTATGTGACATATTAATTTGGTTAAGAATACTTATTATAAGAAAATATTCAAATTCCAACATTTTTCAAGACATTTTATTTCATGAAAAAATGTCTGTTCATGTATATGGAAATCGCACTTCAATAACATTTTCTAACCATACTCATTTTGAGTATAGTGAATAATACATGGAGAAGGATGTATTTAACTGGATAAAGTCTCCATATTGCATATAATCAGGCAAAATTGCCTTTACTCCATATAAACTATCAAAATCTTTAATAAAGAACTCAATCGAAAGCACCATTTTAGAAATGAAATATGAACTAAAGAATAATTATAAAATAGTAAGAATGTTTACACAAATGCATAAAAATGACATGCTAACCATTATGAAGTCCCTCACTCCCAAATCAGTCATATTATACATTTACTGGCTTATTGCATTTGTTGAATGTTTCACTGAAATTTACTTCCACAAAAATAAATATATCTTTCATACTATTAAATAGTTACAGTTTGTATTAAAGTATATGGCATGTTTGTCTTGTATGGTTGACAAATACAATTATGCTGACAGATTAAAAAGAAGAAAGAATCATTAATTGTATTTCATATTATGTATGCTTTGGATTAAATTTCAAATTCTTATATGGGTATTAAATATATCAAAATGCAGATTTTTAACAAAGCACTAGGGCTGCATTTGGAGGTATTAGATGGTGATTGCAATTATACGGCTATCTATGTATAGACAGGGAAAGGCTAAATTTGATTCTCTGACAATCCTGCTATTGTCACCTGACAGGGTTGCAAATTTAATTTATTAGTACATGTTTCATTGCATTATTTTCACAAATAAAATAACCTTGATTATCTGAATGCCCTGAAGAGCTATTAGTTCGAATTACCATAGGTCACCTGTATTTTAACTTTTCTAGAATATCTGTATTACAGGGTTCCCACTCTTTACAAGTAACAAATCTAAGGACTTTTTAAGGATCCAAAATGCATTTACACATGCATATTTTAAAATGGTTTAAGCAAAATTCTATACAACAAAAATAAAAAATATTCAATTTTCTAAATTTTCATAGCGATTTCTATTAAAATGATATTCAACATCAACACAATAACAAGAGTCACATAAAAATGCTTGAGCCATGAGTAAGAAAGAGAGTTTAGGTTACATTGCAGTATTATGTGTGCGGCAAACCAAGTTCTCTATGACTCCCTTTATTTTGGCATTGCACTCATTTTAAATAGCTGATATATTTTTTTAAATTGTTATTTTTCCATGGGAAAAATGCTGATTTTTACTGAGTTATTTTTTCACAGGGGGAAAAAATGTGGACTTTTAAGAAAAAATAAGTACTTTAAGGACATTTAAAAAAAAAGTACTTTTAGGAGCCCTTACAAATGAAAAATAAGGATTTTCTAAGGACCGTGGGAACTTTGTGCTAATCTTACTAAACATTACTCTAAAACATTATACTTTAAAGAAATATTTTCGAAAACATACATTTTATGAAAAAGAGGCATAGCCATGCCAGAGGCTCTCTTAAAGGGGGGTCACCACACTAGAGAGATTGGGAACCACTGTTTTAAAATTTGAAAATTTTAATTCATATTCTTAAGAGTAAGATGCATATAGGCTCAAAGAAAAAAAGTGGAAACTTCTGTGGTCCTAGGATTTCCTATGCTGAAAGCCAGCTCTGTTAATATACCTCATAAATGGAAGTAAAAAGATTGACTATTCTTTTAAAATTAAGTATTAAAATTTCATTTCATTCCAAGAATTCAGACGTGAAACTATGTTATTTGATAAATTTTTTGGAACTATATATATACTGGGTGTTTTAAGAATGTCTGAAAGGAATATAAAATCAACAGTTGGTGATAGAAGTAAAGTAAAATATGAAAAATAATCAGCAGACAGAGGAAAATTTACCCATGATAGTTGCAAAATAAAAATATGAAATTTATTATTTTATATGGATCCCTCGATTAAAAACATGTCAATTAGTACAATTTTTTCCTAGCTTAATTAAAGCAAATGAAATGAAATTTTTGATGACGAATTCGCCAAGTATTGTTATTAGTTTTTTTTGTTCAATTACAAAGGAAAGTAACAAATAAATTAGTCGAAGTAAAATGATAGCAAATTTGGAAAAAGTAATAAAATCCTTTTATGCCTAAGCTTTGTCATGTTTGTGATAAATAATATGTAACTAACAGAAGGTGCACTGTCTTCATAAGAATCAAACTTCTATAGTATCAAGACAAAAATTTGTTTTCCTGTCTTTGATTTGTAAATATACTCCCATATTTACTTTCAGAAGAAGTTAATTATTCACACTTGTAGCTCAGAAAAATGGAATAAGTTAAAAAATTTTAAATTATCAATATCTAAGCAAATTTTTTATCAGAGGTACTGGGTAAATTTCAGCCGCGCCTTAATTAAGCAAGGAAAAAGTTTTACTAATTGATATTCTTTGGATTAAGGAGTCGTATAAAAGATTAAATTTATCTAATTTATAAAATTATCAGTTCTGGGAGGTGTAACTAACATACCTAAATTCTGCTCTTTTTGCTAATAATTTTTCTTATTTTACTTTACTTCTATGACCAACTATCGATTTTACATCCTTTCAGCCACTCTTCATGAAACAAACACCTGGTTTATATTGCAGTACAATAAAATATTATAAAGTTTTAAGTACAATTTTTATAATTTTCTTTTCCCAAACAGAGTTATTCCTTCTATACAAAAGTATTACCATATATTCGGTTTATTTAGATTCCAGGAAAAGAGAATTAAGATAGCAAATATTTAAAAATGCATTAAAACTCTTCTAATTTTCAAATATTTTATAAGTTGAGTAAGAAAAATGAGGAAATCTTTATATTTATAATTTTTTTGAATGTACAATATGTTTTAAATCATAAGTTATAACTCTTTCAATTAAGGTACGAAACAACAGTCTACCTGAAAGTCTATCATGTTGGCTACCACATTTGTATTGCAAATTTTGCCTATAATAAAATGCTTCTTTAGGAGTTCATTTGCATATTTAGACTGAATGAAATTTCATACAATATAGATTCTAGACTAAGGGTCTGCAACCTTTAACAGCGAAGGAGCACCAATATCATGTTAAATTCTTTCAGGTAGCACCAGAGAGATATTGAATACCTCCAGACAAACTATCAATATACTTCAGAGAGCAATGAATGAAATTTTTACTACACAAATATGTAGATTAACTTCCCTAATAAGATTAATGTTTTACCCTTTTATAATTTTCACTTTTATCATTTATAGGTTTCAATTGGAACTGACATTCCTTTTTATGCACAATAATTTTTTTGAATTATTAAAATAATTGGTCAATTTTTGTCATATAAAATTTTTAAATCTGTTTAATACAAATCCACCATAAAAAATCTAAGATCAATTAATAAAAAAATAAATAAAATATACTAAATATATTTGAAAAATTATTAAGAATATTTATGACATAGTTTCAATTAACAATAATGCAAAATTTGTTATTGTAGTCAATTTTAGTGCAAAATTATACATATGTGACAGAGGAAAAAAGATGTAGAAATTATACCCCAAAAGAGTTTTTCTAGCAACGTCTCTTAAATCCTTCCAGGAGCATATGAACATACAATTTTCTGATTGGTGCAAGCTTTTGTATAAATATTTCAATAAAAATTGTTAACATCTCTTCTTAATGAACTCGGAATTTAGAGGTTTCATAAACAAAATTTGTAATATCAAAATCTTGAGAACTAACTTCATGGCTTTCTGAAGGGCATTAAATCAACTTGCACAAGTACAGGATGCGGACCTCTATTTTAGACGCTAAACTTTGGAATGTCTTGAACTTATGCAAATTTTAATATAATCTTTAATAAGAGTCAAAATAATGTTGAAATTATTTGCTCAATTTCAGCATAATCATTAGACATGTTTACATATTTTAATAGAATAGAATAAAACTAAAGAATAAAATGCATTAAAAAAATCAGACTTTTTAATTTGCTTGTTTTAATACATGGATTCTGTTACCAAAAATATCAGGGAAATTAAATTATTAAAAATTAAGTCACTATTAAATAGAATACAAAACTCTCATAACAACCTTCACAAAATATTTAAAAATAATAATCTAAAAGATAAAGTAAAAGATCCCGAAGCCATATTTTTGCTTCTATTTAATGATTACAAGATCTTTTTTTCTATATATTAAAACACAGCTCTTTAAATCAAAGAATGAGAAACAAACATCCTAAATTTAACAAATGAAAAACGAAAAATAATGAATATATTATTAAAATGAGAAAAATTAACTGATAAATATCTATATATTCTTATAAAGCTCTGGAAATTTTTTTAAAATTGATCATTTCATATAAATTATGTAGTATTCTATATAATAATCGTAAGATCATTTAAAGAAGTCAATATATCAGTATGCATCAATTTTGTACAAATGATATTGTCTTCTTTAATTTATATAACCAAAATATTATCCAAGAAAATGACCCATACATTTTTTTATAACTAGTAAGGTAACACAAATTTTAAATATTGCATATATATGTATGTATATACATATATGTGCAATATATATGTATATACATACAAGAAGTCAATATTTCAGTATGCATCAATTTTGAACAAATGATATTGTCTTCTTTAATTTATATGACCAAAATTATCAGAGAACATGGTCCATAAATTTTTCTATAACTAGTAAGGTAACACTAATTTTAAATATTGCATATATATGTATGTATATACATATATAAATATAACTGTATGTATACATACATGCATACATACACATTTAAGTAACATAGTAACATTAAGATAGTTTATACAATGCTCACTTAAATAAGTCAACATTAATTTTTATTATTTCACAGATGTACAAAACAGATATACAGAATATACAACATTAGCTAAATACAAAGTGTTGACTCAAAGCAAAATATAACATACAATAAATGTTCAAATACAAGAATAAAAATCAAGGTGTTTGGAAAAATGTTTTAAATTTATAATGCATAAAGTATAAAATCAACAACTATAATTTTGAGAAAAATATTTAGTGCCTCCTGCCTGTGTTCTGCTATTTATTCAGCTAAAATATAGAAGAAAAACTAGTAATCATGAATGATAGTGCTTTAATAATAATAATAATAATAATAAAAAAGAGAGAGTTAAAAATCACTATTGTTTAAATGCACTATCTTGAAGTTCCTAAACTTTGGATTCAAGATTCCCTTTAATCTCTGTATTTCTAAAATGTTCCTTGATTCTTTTTGATTTCAGTTTAGTAAATTAAATGAAGAATTACACTGTTTTTGCACATTCTGCATTTGAAAAATTAAAAACGTTTTGACAGGTTTTTAAAAACTGAAACAAGTACTTCACACATGTGAAGAAATTTTATTTCTTTACTATCATAACTTCAAATTTTTTAACTTAAGTGTAGTGTATGAATTTATAAAAAAAATCTTTTGGAGTAATAAAAATTAATAAATCAATGGATGATAAACAGATTTCATAGGGAAAATTTTTGAGTAGAAGGGGTTTTTTACAGTTAATTTTTTTTTTTTTTTATAAATTGTCGGTATAATATATATGCCATATGAAGAGTTACTAGGTGAAAAAAAATATTTCTGTAGCAGATTGTTTTTGTATATCATGGTCTCTACTCCATTGTTAGATGACTACCATGCACCATTGGATTTAGTTCAGCCTTGGTATTATTGAATACCAATAAAAAAAAAAGTAGATTCAACCTATTAATGTCTATATACAATTTAAAAATAGCACAAATCCATTTATTAAAAACACTGCTTGGCTTTTAAATGGACACCTACAGATAGTTAAAAAACAATTACTTCCTGGGGTGAACATGACAACAAACCCTTTCTCTATAATTTTGAAGGAATTTGTTTCATATTTATAAAATGCTAAAAATTTTATCAGGATAAATTTCCTCTCATTCGAGGAGTAGAAGGGGTGAGTGTTAGTGTGTATGTGGGGAGGGGATAAATGCTTTGAAATATAATTAGAAATCAAAAATTGCTTTCAAGAAGTACATACGTATCTGGACTTAGCTTGAAGAGAATTTTTAAAACTCGCCATTTTAAAAATTCAGACTTTACTTTATAATGAAATAAATATGAAACTTTAATTCTAAATGGTGGATCATTTTAAGGTGCTTTTTCTGTGAATTAAAATAAAACAAACTGATGTTTTGGTGCCCACCAAAAGCCATAAATCTCAAGCACATTATTATTTTGCAAAATTAATGAATATAGTTTCAGAAAATAGAAAATAGTTTTTGAGAATGCAAATGAAACTTAAACTAAATGTCTATTGTTCACCCCAATGATCCATAGCACAGTGAAAAGAATGAGCAAGCACAAATTTCCCTCATTTTGCCCTTGAACTTCAAATTTTCCTGACTTTTCACTGATATATCCTGTTAAAAAAACTTCTCTGACTTTTTCTGACTTTCCACTGATATTTCCAGTTAGAAAAACTTCTTCGACTTTTCCTGACTTTTCACTGATATTTCCAGTTACAGAAACATCTCTGACTTTTCCTGACTTTTCAGATAGCCATGTACCCTACAATTTGTGAGAGAAAACAAGCTGGTATCAAGCTATAGTTTTGAGGTGAGAAAATGCATGTGCAAAGCTCTAAAAAAATAATTTTTTAGAAACAATAGAAAATTATTAATACATTAAAATTTCAGAAATTCTTTCAATATAAGTTTATATTGAAGCAATACAGGCTTAATCTGACACTGACTAATTTAACAACTTATTTCTAATTAAATATATCAAGCTTTTTTACATTGTTCTTGGCTTAAGCTGTAACAGTAATGGCATAGCAGACTATGTCCTGCCTTTCCACAAGATTCAACTTTGGCGTCTTCTTTTATTCTATGGACCTTTACAGTTTCATTTCACAGGGTCCCCAAATACATTGGATTCCTTGTACTGCAGACCCTGTTACCTCAGGTGTTTTGCCACTGTGCAAAAGGCCCTTACTGAAATACTTGAAAATTTCAATGTCTTTTCTAGCTTGGTTCTTCTTATGAAAAAGTTTTGTGTTATTTCAAGGGAATTATGATCCACTGTTTGGAAACTTATATTAATAGTATCAGGATTCATAAACATAAAACTTTTGATGCAATTTTCTATACAAATGTTACAAATAATTGTATTACCTCATTTGGAAAAGATATCAAATATTTAAAGAAAATAATATACATGTGAAATACAGTTGTATATATATAAAACCTAAGAACACAGCTATTACTATCAAAAAGCTATGTTAAAATAGAGTATGAAAATTATACATTATAGGTTTATTTCTATTTTTATCAGCCAAATTAATCTAGACTTATTAAAAACTAAATGCTTTTAAACCCTTAATTGATGATTCAGGATTAATTTAATCCCAGCAATTAAAAATAAAACTGTTATTTTTAAACTAATGTCTTCAAATACCTAGCTATGAAATTCTTTTTGGAAACACCAGTATTTATTACATATAAGGACTTTTGGGATCTTATTGATCTCATGTTGCTTACAGCATCCTTATTTAGGGTTTACAAAAATGTAATTTTTATGGGTAAAAATATATATAATATGTAATGTTAAATTCAAATTGCTTTTCTATTTTATTTTGAACCTTTCTGTAAAATGTATTTATAGATGCTATGCAATATCCATTTAATTTTAAAATTAATGTTAAGTCTGTTCTTATCTTAAATGAAACTGCCTGAAGATGGTTAAGAATTTTTAGATCATGCTTACATATCCGTAACAAATTTTAAATTAAATTCATAAGCTGGCAGCTTTATCTGCGAGGCATTTGAAATTTTTCATGTCATCAATTAAAGGTTAAAGAGAAAAATTTAAAGGTATGGAAGTGGTAACCATGAGTGTGGAACAAAATCACCTTATTAGAATTTATAAATAAAGGTACTACTGGTGTATAGTGATATGATTATAAACATCTCATGCAAGCATAAAAATATGTAGTTTCATTTTGATCATAAACACAACTTCATCAGTAATAAATAAATTTATTTATTCAATTTATTTCTCTGAATGTATTCCTCTCTTATTAACTGAAAATGATTATCAGTAGAAGTGCACATATGAATAGAAAGGTTACAATTCTTGCTCAATGAAGGTAACTGCTAGTTGTGAGAATATAATTATTATAATTTGCTAAATAAAGATATGCATATAATCAAATAATGATGATACATGTTTTAAGGTCATTATTTTGAGCCATCTTCATCAAGTCTAAACGTCCACCGCATATTTTAAATGCTTAAGTACAAATGCCTATTGCCTAATAAAGATAAGAGATGCATAATATGCTTTTGGCACAAACATAAAGTATTTAGATTTAAATAAAGGGACATAATAATGGACTCACAGTAC
This sequence comes from Amaurobius ferox, assembly GCA_951213105.1. NCBI lineage: Eukaryota > Metazoa > Arthropoda > Arachnida > Araneae > Amaurobiidae > Amaurobius > Amaurobius ferox. The sequence continues at coordinate 34,187,607 of OX578148.1, forward strand.
ATGTTATCATTATTTTACTAAATGCATGCTTTAGGAAGTGACCAAAAACTCTACTGGCATTTTTGATGTGATAAATTATAGGTGCACTAATACAATTTTTATTTGCTCCAGCAAACAGCAAATTCAGTTAACAGAATATCTGAATAAAGAAGTTGTACCTATGAATCCAGTTATTTACAAGTTTCTATGTAAAGTTAATTGTGAAATTGGCATTCAACAACAAATCTAATTTTAGGTAATGCATTATTACTAAACATCAAAGAAAGAGATTTCATACAATGCACAGTATTACTGTGCAAACTACAGAGGCTATTGTTTAAAATTTGCTTACATTATGATCACAGTGAGCTTTGAGGCTTTTACTAAACAAGGAAAGTCATTTATATCACTAAAAGTATGAAAATGTTATGGTTTAGTTGGTTTTTTCCTATTCAAATTTTTAAAATGTTAAACATATTTTTACATATTCACTTAGAATATCTTATAGGTGGTAGAACTCAGTTTTAAATTAAAGTCAAATTTCATAAACAAAATCAGTTAACCATATATTTTTGGGATGGTGAGAGTCATTATCCTATGGTTTAGAAACAACTAAAAGAAATAAATATTCTTTAAATCATAAACATAAAATATAATTTCTAGTTTATGTAGTGTTTATCTTATTTTTCTTAAAGTGAATACTAATTGCATATTTAGATTGAACTGTATTGCATCCATTCTCAAATCTTCTTAAAACATGTTGAAAATCACTATTTACAAGTGTATGGCGTACCATTAATTCCATTTATTTGTAAACCAGAATATAAAATTTCAATCTAAAGAGTTGTTTTTAATGTAGACTTTCAATTTAACTTTCACATTATCTTTAACACATTTACCATTTAGAATGAATAGAATGAATATTATTTGTTTTTAACCACCTAATATTAACCTTCTACATTATTTAGAGTTATGGAACATGTTCTATAAAATTAAGGTTATTGGAACACTTCCTATTGGCGGATTGACAGCTAAATTGGGATTTTGTTCTCAATAGAAACCTATTACTAAGCAATTCTGCCTGTAAATAATGATAAACCATTTTCAGTCACAAGAGAGGAATTATAATAAACTGCAATATAAGTAACTTAAATAAATAAATAAATAAATAATGGCAGCTTTTACAAGTGACATTTGTTGTTAATAAATTATAGCCAATGTTGCCACATACATATTTGAAATAAATGACATCTACATTCCTAAAACTACCCTTTAAGAAGAAATTATCTCTCTCCCACATGTTTTCCCATGTTACCTTATGAAAAAAAGTTTAAGGCCTTATCTTGTCAGTTTTGGAGAATCTTTTCCATTGTTTTATCAAGCCTAAATATGGGAAATTGGAAGGGTTCTATACCAGACGTGGGGAACCTTTTTATGTTTGAAGGCCACATTGAAGTAAGCTGTTCTCCAATAAGGAAACATACTAGAATTTTTATTATATATACTATAAAATGTGAATTTTAGTGAAATATCTAACTATATATGCAACTTAAAAAGAAAAAAGATTCTTTGGGAAGACTGCACTTATGCCCAGAAGACAGCAGATTCCTCACCCCTAGGCTGCACTTAAAAATTGATTAAAAAATTAGATCTATTAATTAATAGAACTAATTAACTAAACAGAACTATTTTATTTATGCACAATGTATAAATTATTTTTGATAAATATATTAGAAATACTTATAATTAATTTATAAATTTAGAAAATACAAATACTTTTTTTTTTATATTTATGCTTGGCAAAAAACTGTGGATAAAATTTTAAAAGCTAAATAAGTTAGAGGATAACACTATTTTCCATTGGTTAAGATGGGAAAACTGAAACACATGGGAAAAGGAAAAATGTTCTTTTATTATTATGTATACAATAAATAAAATTCACTGATTTGAACTATAAAAAGTAAATGAAACCAATAGAAAAATTCTTTGGTAGTCTTTATTGGTTTAAGCAAATTTTCAGAGTGAACAAGTACCACATACAAAGGAAGTTTGTAAATATCCACAGAGTTTAGTTAGTTACACATTTTATAGAAAAGCTATTTTACAGTAGTATTGAAATTTTGGAAGCGTATTAGTGTGTTAGCACTACATCAAAAATAAAATTGTTCTGTGCATAAAAAATAACAGTAAAATTGGACTATTGGTTTCATTATAAACTTTTTAAAGAAAACGAAATATTTTAATTTAAAGTAATGTAAGTCTACAAGGGTATTAAAGCAATAAAGTAAAAATCAGTTGATAGAAAATAAAATTATTTTAATTTCTACTGAGCTCATAAGTTATAACTTGGGATAAAGCAAAGCAGAAAATAAAAATTTCTTAAGCATGTTCAATATTCTATTACAAATTAATAATAAAAAAAACTTTATTTTAGCAATTTCAGTGGAAAGTAAATAGTAATTTTTACTTTTAAAAATAATATTAAAAATTGAAGCAATTAGAAAGTAAAAAAAAATATTAAGAGTACTGGTAGTGAGTTTAATCAAGTAATCTATTTTGAAAATAAATAATGATAATTCACTACTATAATTACTATTAAGATTTTCTTAGAAATTCTGCCTTATTTATTAAATAAGGTAATGACAGGTCATAAAAGTTAAAATTCTGCACACATTTTATGTTCTATTAACAGATTTTTACCAGTATTTTAACTGAACTTCTCTGAAATAAAATATACTATCCATATACCTTGTCACACCTAAGAGAGTATTGAGAACTGTAATAAGCATAAAAAGGAAAGGAACCAGATCATATGTACAAGATATTTCATAAAGACCAGATCTAAGGTTTATTTCTTCTATATTGATCGTATAATTATTAAAAAATGCAACCCAGTATTCATAGCTGCATAATTGAGATATGGCTAGATTAATTTTTAGCAATATCTAGCCAGAAAGCTAAGTTTACACCACTTTACTTCAAAGTAGACTTAAATTAGGTATAAAGTGGGTTTTCCTGCGAGGAATTTCTCTAAATTTAGAATATCTCGGCGAATTATGCATGTAGGAAGATCAGGTTTTTTCTCTCTTTTGAGTCAATTAGAGCGAGACGCAACTTTTTTGCTACAGGAGCCCATAGAAAAATTTAGATTCTTTATTTTTTTATATACTACATCTGTGGTATGAAATTATGACAGTATTCTACTCTTAATTTTGAAATGTTTCAAATTGGAAGTATGTTTGCACAATCAACCACTGAATATATCTCAAATAATGTTCAAGTAACACCTTGTACATATAATGCAACAGGAGGTAAGTATTTCAGATATATCACATATTTTTATTTTTAAGAAAAGTTTATTATAATATGCTTCATTATTAGAAGTCAACAAACCTCTGAAATATACACATTTTGGTTTAAAATGTTTTGAATTTTAAATAAAATTTAAACTCTAAAATCCAGAGATCATACAAAATATTTAATGAAACTACTTGAATAAAAAAAAGCTTTGTTAATAAGTTAACCCCCCCCTCCCAAAAGAAAAGTTTCAAAAGTAAAAAGGAAAACAAACTATCAGAAAAAGGAGATATGTAGAATACACAATAAGTAAAATCATCATTGAAATTTTCTTCATTTCTTTTTTACTAACAAGTTATATCTTGATAATTTATTTCCAAATAAAAAGACACAACATATTTATGGTATGAAACATTAATGTTCTCCAGATAGCAAGAACAGACAGATTTATGTATGGTTTAAGGTTCATATTCAACTAAAATATCAAACATAAATAAGACTTGTAGTTTTGTTTTACTATTTTCTGACTGCCCATTTCTATTGCTGTTTTCTTGTATTTATTTTACTTTGCTGTGTTATAAAATTGTGACAGTCCAGTTTTATCTTTTGTATTTCATGCTGATTATAAGTACAGCTTTTTATTCCAGGTATCCATACATTATGCCTGTTGCAATCTGGTATGCATCTGATATGTACTAAAATACATACCAGACAATGTATACTCACTCCTTGAACTTTTAATTGTGTAAAAATATGCATTGAAATTTGTCATGGTAAAATGTAGAAAAATCTTCTAATTTTTTTTTTAATATTTCTATTTCTACATATAAGTGTTATATATAAGCATTATCTGGGAAATAAGAACATATCCAATATTTTTGGAAATTTCCTGTGAGTTTTTTTACTTTTCATCTTCATGTAGTTTGAGCTAAATTCTTATGAAATTTGAAACTGGCTATGTGGTAAGACTGAATTTATCCATTACCTTAAAAAGTTCACAAAATTGCGGTATATAGAAAGTTTTTTTAATCTGGCATTTTTGATCAGCTAATTCCATGCTGGAGAGTGCATAAGTGCAAAACTGGTTCATGGATGCTGTTATCTGCAATAAAAGCATATTTAAAAAATGCAAGGTTATAAACAACTGGCTTCAGAGAAATATGAGATTTCTATAGGATAAGACAGATCAGCCACTCCATTAAAACAGGTAAATGTAGATGAACATTATTATTTATTTATACATTTAGAAATAAATATTTTAGTTAAAGAGATATCAGAGAGAAAATAATTTACAGTATAATCCCTTAGTGTATTTTAAAAATTCTCTTCTTCAAGTTGAAAGTATGTGTGCACAATTAACCGCCGAATATACCTCAAATAATGTTCATGTAACACCTTGTATATACAATACAGCAGAAGGAAAATTATTCTTCAAATTTTGGAAAAGGAGTAAAAATACCCATCAAAAATTATATTTGGAAACCTCTGCGTCCGACATGGTAGCACGACAAATTGGAATTGTGGATGTGGTTTGTTTTGCATATTTTTGAAAGCAGGATAAGGGTAATGAAGTAAACACCTAAAAAGATGTGGCACATAATATATGGATAGGTTTATGTAAAAACAAGTTATTTATAAAATCACTAAAGTATCATAGGTAAATTAATTAACATTTCTCATAAACTAAGCGAAAAGAACATAATTTGTTTTAGTACATGGCAACATTAGCAAGTAACATTTATTAGATTTTATAACCAACTTCATGGGCCTTCTTCACAATGGCAAGTTTGGAGTTATCATCTTCAACTGGTAAATCTTTATAGGGAGGATCTCGTGTTCCATGTATCATGAGAGTCCATTCTCTAATGAAACCAGTTTGAGGAACATGGCTATCAAACTTCACTTCAAGTGTCCAACGTCCTCTTGGTCCCTCCCCCCAAGTGTGGGTAGTCATGAATGGCCATTTAGTGAATCCATCATATTGGTCATCATCATTGGGACGTTTGCTGAGAATCATGGACCTAAATGGAAATATTTTATATGAAAATTCTAAAATAATATTTGTGTAATAAAAATATTATATAGCAACTAGAAAATTGACCAGGCATTGCCCAGGATTTAAGACTAAAATTACTTAAAATTATATCGGGACTCATAGCAAATTTTCAGAAACCAAAGAATGCCTTAAAAAAAGAAAAAACAATATTGCACAGCTGTACACATGGCTAGTGCATAACAGCTACTCTCTTTTTAAAGCTCTTAATTGCAATAGCTTTCTAGCAGTAGTTTTCAACAATGTATATGCTCACTGTATGGGCATATGTCCACAGTCTGTATACGCAATCCACGTATGCCAGCAATCCAGGTATGTCATATGTGTAGGGCACATTGATGGACTCTGATACATACAAAATCTGTAATCTTACTAAATTCAATAATCCGTATACTGCATCATATTCTCTATCCATATACTGCATCATATTTGACCAAAAATACTATACAAAATTTTTTGCTCAAAGATACAAACTTTTTAATCATGTCCTATGAGAGTCTAGATAGTATTTGCCTAACTCTAATAAATATGAAAAACTGGTAATACCAAAATACCAGTATTTTTGAATCTATACCAGTATTAAAAGACTGTGACAAAATTTGAATGAAATATTGATTTCCAGGATGCTGGTATTGGAAGTGATCAATCTGTTTGATTTTGAAATAAACTAAGAATTATTTTAGACATTTTATTTTCCTATGAAAATTGCATTGCAGCTTATAATGTTCACACAACAATAATAAAGATAAATATCTTTAACTTTGATCAACTTAATATTATAAGTACTAGAGTTTCCCTTGATATTAAAAAGCAAACTATGTATACACTGAAAGATTAAAACTATGTTTTAGGAATAAACCTTTTTAAATATTCAAACTGGTGAGTAAAGATGCACCAGCAAGACAGACAATAAGGCAGGATGAAACAAATTCTTTACAAAAGAACTCATTTTCAACTGGTGTCTAAAACTGCTGTCCTTGTCAATGCATTTTTGATACAGCATTGGTGTCCTTATGGCAAAATAACATTTTATTATTTAATTTTAACTGTTTATTTTGAGATAGATTTTAGGATGCAATTAGTTGATAATCTTCAACTTATTTACATTATAATAAGATTATCAAAAAGTTGAAAATGCTGAAAACCTATGACATAACTATATATAATTGTTTAATGTGTCTAATGTGTTTTTGTCTTTCTAAACCCCACAGAAGCCCCCCCCCCCCCCGATGGCTTAGAAGGTTGAATCTTTGCACACTTATCGATTACAGAACAGAACCTAATAGAGCCAGATTTTCTATTTACTCCCTGGAGGCAAAGGAAATGGGGGATCTTGAAAAGTATTTTCAGATCCTTTAGAAGCACCCCTGATGACCTATACGGTTGAATCTTTGCACACTTATAGTATCTACCATCAGACCAGATTTTCAATTTACTCCAAGGGGTGGGAAAAAAAGGTTTTTTTTCCTAGAAAAAGACACTCCTGAAGCCCAGTGTTTCTTTTAGGATTTTTTGGCCAGGGGGGATGAAATTTTAGGGGGAGGGGGCACGTTTTCTCTTTGCATATAAATATATCTAAATGCTGTCACATATATAGAAACCAGGTTAACATAAAATGTCTCCGGCAAGGGGGGCAGGTGAATAATCATTTTTTTTGGGGGGGGGGAGGCTTAGCCCCCCAGATGTATGACTGAAAGAAACCCTGCAGAAGCCCCATGGTGATCTAGAAAGCTAAATCTTTGCCTACATAGTATCAACCATTAGACAGAACCTAATGATCATATTTTTGATTCCCCAAGTAAAGACAATGAGATTTTCCTAAAAGTTTTTCCAGACCCTCAAGCATCTCTGTGTGGTGGCTTAGAATACTGAATTTTTGCTCAATTATAGTGTCAACCACTAGATAGAATTTAACAGAGGCAAAATTTTGATTATTTTTATTTTCTGGAGTGGATAAAAATGGGACGGGGAAGGGGGTGAAGGAGGGAGTACAGTTTCTCAAAACCATCCCGAAGCTCCCACCAGAGACATAAAAGGCTGAAATTCGATTACTGGGTGGAACCTAACTGTGCCAACTTTCAACTAAGACAACTATTTTTGATGCAAAGTGCATATATTGTTAAACTAAATAATTTTATATTAAACTATAGCCTATTTCACATCAAAATATAGTATATTTCATATTAAAAAGATATATGTTCTATTCTTATCTTTAAAAATATATGTTTCTATTCTTTTTTCAACAAATGTTCTATTCTTTGGTCAAATAATTCTTTTTTAATCTTGTGGACTTAGCAAAACATTTAAGATAAATAAAGAGCAATATACATAAAGAGTAGACTAAAATTATACTTGAAGAAACATTAGAACCATAATATAAAAATGCTCTAATGATCATAATGATTAAAGTATTGGATCTTTCAATAAGCTATAAAAATTCAAGCCAATAAATTATATTCAATCAAGCAGATCGGTATCAATAATCAATAAATACAATTTTCATACGCAAATTTAAAATATTATAGGTATATTTGAAGCTACTTCTAATGTAATAAAACTATAAAACCTTCATTAAAAGTAACATATAACATGAAATTAATAGTGTTAACCTGTTTTGAAGGCAATAAACAGCCTCTTTTGTCAAGACATACCAGAAGCACAATATTCACTAGTCAGAGCAGGATCAGCAACTGATGTTAGAACAGCAAATGTGACTGAAGAGTGGAAAGGGGTTGCAAATGGAAAGAGGTGAGAAAAGAGGTAAAAAACCATGGAGGAACCTATGTATGAACAGTAAAATATCAAAGAGGAAAGTGAATGTCCAACAAAGAATTTGAAGCATTTGTTTAGTGAGTAGAATTATAAACATAAGTGTCTTACTAATTAAATTAAAAAATGCAACTTACTGGTTTCAGAAGTTACATGAGTCATTCAAGCTAGCTATAAAAATAAGTGATTCAAATCGAATACAAAAAATAGAGAAAAGAAATGAAGAAACTAACTGTTGTTGGAGGTTAAGTGAGTTAACTTCATCAACAAAATTCTTCGAAAAAATAAAAATACCAGAAACAGGTGGAAAATTACCAAAAAAAAAAAAAAGAAGAGAAGCAAATGAAAATGAAAAATTAAATTAGAGATTTCCAAGCAGAAGTGAAGAAAGTGACGATTCTTTAAACTCTTTAGTGGATGTTCACTTTCCTTTTTGTTATTTTACCGTTCATCCATAGTGACTTACTACTTGTTCTTTCCTCAATGGTTTTTTACCTCTTTCTTCTCCTTTTGCCATTGGTATCCGTATCAGTCACGTTTTCTATTCTAACATCAGTTGCCAATCTTGCTCTGACACCTGAAGGTTGTATTTCTTGTTTGTCCTGACACAGAAAGTTGTTAGTTGTTTTAAAAATGATCGACACTATTAATTATCTGTTGTATGCTGCTTTTAATAAATATTTTATAGTTTCATAAAATATTGTTTGTTTTATAGAGAAGAATGTTGTCCAAATCTTAAATCATGGGGAGATTTGACTATGTAAAGTCAGATATGGGCATGTTGCCAAGTAAGCAAAGCTTTTGTAAGAAATAAAAATCTACCAACCTTGTTCCCATAGGGGATATTAAGAAGAGTGTTACATCTCCTCTGCGAGTGGCATTCAAGGTAATAATGGCTTGCACATGCTCAAGGTAATTGACTTCTGTTTCTTTCCCAATACAGGCATCTGTGTCAATATAAATTTGGGTGCTGGCATTGCCTAAAATTTGGCTGAAAATAATATAGACAATTATGTTTGATTGTTAAAACAAATTCAACCAACTGAAATTGAAATCAAAAGATTCATTACAATATTTAAACTTTTACTTTTGATAACTCAAAATATATGTGAAAACTGAGACATTCAATTAAATAAGGTAACAAGGCCTGTGGTATTAATACATTTATTCTTGTATCAATATAAAGATAACCAGTAGCTAACAAGGACACATATTACTTTTCCACATAATCCCTACTTGTTCAGGCATTTATTCTATCGGTACACCAAGATATGGATCCCAGACCTGAAGAATTCCTTGTCAAGGTCATTCCAATTTAAAAACTTAGAATATGAATATTTAAACCATGGAGTTAAAGAGATTTGCTTCTTGCTTTATCTTCAAATCCATGTTTCAAATAATGCAATTAATGGGAACTTTTTATATATAGACTGGTTGAAGCTGAATTGTATGACCCATAAAGTAAGACATAGTTAGTCCTTTTTTGTCCATGGTATGAGAAGAAATTGAAAACTTGCAATAAAACGTTTGAGGTATTAAACTTAATAAACTGGTTTGTTAGAGGATTTAGGTGCTAGAGAAATTAAAATTATTGCCGATTCTGTATGGCCAATTCTCATAATAGCACAGCAAATGCTTCTATTAGAAAAGTACAGCATTCATGGCAGTGGACTATATGTGAGTGTTTGAGAAAAAAAAGAACTTTTATCACTTACACACAAAAGAGAACCATTTTAACATAAATGATGAACAATAACATAAATGACTTCTATTTTGAAGATGACTATTTTTTGAAACAGACAGTTTGGAAATTGAGTGCAGGTGCATAACAGGTGCAAATTTAGGACCTGGGTGACATTAGGCAATTTACTCTAGTATTTTTATAAATTCGTTTACAAACACAGTAATGCTGTTTTATTGTGTAAATTTGCCTGTAATGATAATGTTGCATAGCAAGAACAGCGATTCTAATTCTTTTAATATTTGTAAGTAAATTACATGTTTTTAACAGGATATTTTTAAGAACATCATGATTTTTAGGATGATTGGAATCTGCATATATTTTGAATAACAAGCAACACTGGATTTATCTGCAAGCCAGTCAATAATAAAATTGAATTAAAATAAAAAAACACAATAAACTTACTGAGGTGTCTTGACAACACCAGCCTCACAATGGTACCTCGCTGGTACAGTCTTCCACATTTTAGCCAAAGCCACCATAGCTCCTGCATCCAAAACACCAAATCCAAACAGGTGGTTGAATTCTAGTCCAACGCCATTCATATTCCAATGGAACCTTCCTTTACTATCATACAAGGAATTCCTCTTGGATGTTAAAACAGTAAGATGCTGCATATCTCTCCATGTAAGGATGGGGCTGAATATTAAAAATTGTAATAAGAAAAGAGTAATGAAATATCGAATATTTATATAATCAGTAAAATAATGATATAAATTATTGTAGAAATTAAATTTTCAAAAGGAAATAAATCAGTGGTGGCTCCAGTTCAATGGAGACAAAATGCCTTTGGATGAATAAAGTCTTATAAAATAAAACTCTAATAAAGTTCAATAAGTTCATTTGCTGTTTTTAGTCTCATTTGTTTCATTTACAACAAATAATATGGGCCTATGTTAACTTCTTTTTTTTTTGATTTAGACCATCTGACCTCCTCAAAGGTGTAAGGTCTGTAGTACCTAATTTGAACTGAAACCCAGTGGGTAACATCAGTGACATCAACAGGGACTGTATTTTCCTTCCCCTGCAACCAATCTCTTAGAAGAACTCTTGAATCTACAGATTTAACGTACCCATACTCTGTGTAAACACAGGGATAGTTTGGGCAGAGTTGGGAATCAAATTTGGGTCCTCCGAGTGCAATCCTCATGCCTTAGCTACTGGGCTATCCTGTCTTGGTATGTTAACTAAAGCAAGATACATAAATGAAACAACTTAATCATTTTTAGTTATGAGTGAATATTATGTCTATGCATGTTTGACCAAGCACTGGGCTGTTTTAACTGTTAGGCCATCTATGGTCTAAGAAACAGAAGGCCTAAGAAGATGTAAAAAAAAGAACTATTAACTGCTTTACAAAATTTTACAAAAACATTTTGCAAATGGTTAGAAACTGTCAGCTGTACTGTACATGTTAAATACAGGGGTGGGACCCGAATTTACCTTTGTGCCTAGGACCTGTGATACTGTTAACCCAGCTCTGATCAATGCATACTAAATTTAACGGGATCTGATTGCAAGTTTTAAGTTGAATGTCCGCTGCATAAAGTATAATATCTTCACATTTTCTGGTTTCTTGATATTTACATTAAAGTTTTCAGCTAATAGGACAGGCATATTCTGATCACTGAAGTTCTTCGCTGTTATAGCCACTACTTTTCCTACCTTGCCAAGTTTAAGTATGAACATTAACAAGGTTCTCTCATACTGAAACTTGACATTGAAATTACTTGAGTTTTCCAGAAGAATTTTTGCAAACTTCCATAGTCTGAATAATTTTGTAGTATGCAATAATTTAATTTAGAGAAATGAATTTAAATTTAGTAACACATAAATTTTTTTTATCGAATTTGCAATAAAAATACGAAATCAAATTTTGTAAATCAAAACTTTGGTTTTAATTACAGTAAGGTAAAAGGATCCTTATAAAAACTGAATCTTTCAAGATGACAAAACAATGGCTTATTCCAAGCTCAAGTAGAACTTTTCTAGCTTTTTAATGAAAAATTGCAATTTTCTATAAAATTTCTCGCTGAATTTAAGTGGAATTTTGAGAATAACTTTTTTACATGAATCATAAATCAAACTTTTAACAAGGGAAAAAATAAAGCATTTTTTCCCTTGATTTTATATACTAGTTAAAATAGCATTTCCTGTGCATTGTGTTTTCCGCATATAATACTTCTGAATCTGTCCCACAGAGAAATGCAAAACTGGTGTTTCACTGTAAAAAAAATTGCAAAATACCAATCATTTATTTTAATTGCAATTCAGTTATTACATTTATTTAAGTTGTAACTGTTAAAATATTCAGTATGAAATTTTATACTTGTTAAGTTTGGTCACTGGTTTTATGTCTCATCAAATTTCTTTATCACACTTTGCCACGGCTTATGTTTAAATAAGACTGCACTACATGACTGTTCCTTTAATGGAATGTCAGAAGTGTAATAAATTTCATTTCTGAAAACATTTCTTTCCTATTTGAAAAAGTATTTCCCCCTCTCGGGTTGCAGTGGAACACTGGTTGAGAATCATTGCATTAGACTATGTATGTAGGTAAAGCAAAAAGGTCTCATATCCTTTTATTATTTATATGTAAATCTAATCAGCACTATAGATTTAAGTTAGATAGAGTTGATACAATATGTGCATATGACATGCACATGTACATTACACTAAAAATAGTTTATATATGTTCTAGGATGCCAATTATACATTTACTATGTAAGTGAAATGCTATGCAGTGTTCATCATAGAGAATAAATTGCAACTATCATATAAAATAAAATAAAATCTAATACATTTAAAAGTGGAAGATCAATGTCAATTTTAAATATGATATTTGTATCTTAACTCTCTATGGAAATGATCTTGTTTACCAAGCTTGCATTTTTCAGCTACAGTAAAATCTCTCTGAGAGACTGCATCCATTAAGCAACCACCTCCTTAATGACCACTTTTCTCAAAATGAATTTTCTCCTCTTAGAACCAAATGCTAAATTTACTTACAACCTTCAAAAGAATTGAGAGGGATCACTGACAAATATCAAAATTTTAAAACTCTCTTCTTTTTATTGAGGTATACAATAGGCTGTCTCCTGTCACATAAAGCATGAATAAGGAATTCTTACATGTGTATTGTGAACCGAAAGAAAGCTGTGATTACCAAGAAAAATTCCAGTTTCTCTGATTTTACATTTTTTTTTAGGAATTCCCTGATTTTCCTAGAATGTTGGTATTCCCAAATTTTTCTGAATTCCAGGTTCTGTAGCCACCCTATTATCTGAACTTAACAACCTGTTATCTGACCTGAGTAGAATTTAGTGGTGACCTTCTCCTTTCTGAATGCAAGATACCCGAAGAATTACTATCAGTATATATTCTTGTTGAATTCTCATTGGTTCTGTGAAAAATGAGCGATAAGTCTGATATGTGATTTTGTAAATGTAATCAGTTGATTAATTCTCATTAGCATTTTAAAAATGGTAGTTGAACGAGTGATGTTAACTTTAGAGCAGTGCTAATATTATAAGTGAACATGAAAAAGGATAGTCTAAAAGAAATTGGCCAAATTGATTGAATGTAGAAAAATGCAGATAAATAAAAATTTAAAGAATAAAGAAGTGTTTTTTAAAGCGATGGTGAGACTATAAATTATGGAGAATAAAATACAAACTCTAAAAAAAATTCAGTGATATCAACAAAGCTTTAAAGAAATGGTTTAGATCTGCGAGATCAAAGAAATTTCACTTAGTGGAACCTTAATGAAAAATAAAAGTAATTCAAATAACAGAAGCCATCAAAATTCAAAATTATTGGCTAGTAATGGATGGCTTAAAAGGTTCTGCATATGAAACAACGCTGCTTTAAAATCTATCTGTGGGGAAGCGATAGATTTAGACAACAACAAAGTGTTGTTGTTGTTGAGACTCAGACTGTCCGACCTACCAGAAAGGTGTAAGGTAACTGTTTGGACGGCCGGGAAGTGCCACCCAATTTGGACCGGAACCCAGTGGGGGAGGCATCCACAGGGACCGTACCCTCCTTCCCCTACCACCAACATCTCGGAAGGACGTACGGACCCACATGTTTAACGTGATCATACTCCGCGTGAACACGGCGGCAGTTTTGGCAGTGGCTGGAATTGAACCCGGGCCTACCGAGTGCAACTCCAGCGCGCTAACCAATGGGCTACCGCGCTCCTCAACAACAAAGTGCGTAATACTTAGAAGACTAGTCATCCTTAGATTTTCACAGGATATGAAGACCAAAACATATTCAACATGGACATAAGAAATTTATTTTGTTCCTTACCTACCAAAAGTATGGAGAAAATTCAAAATTGTAACAACAAAAGAAACTACTATTCATTCCTTTTCCAAAAGTTGTAAATTTCATAGCCTGCACTTAAAATTTCTAATCATATATTTTTTATTTTACATGCTGATGCGACACAAATGTTGCTATCTGTATATAATTTCAATTATTTTCTGTTTAAATTCATGTTTATCCCCCTTCAACATAGACCCACATTAACAGACCATGTATGTCTCTGAGCAATTGCTTTTGCATGGTTTGTAGGGTGGTCATCTTAGAGAGGTTTTACTGTATACAAAAATGTTTCATGTTGAAAACTTGAACTGTTCTGTGATGAAAAATAACCAACACATATGCATATACTTGACATACAAAAACATAAATAACATATTTTTATACTTTAAGGATACTTAAATATTAAAATAATTTACTTGGCATCCAGTGCTAATGCAAATACCCCAGCTGCTTCAGGTGCTGCTGCTGATGTACCGGAATGTGTTTTTGTGCATTTCCCATATAAATCTGTAGTGGCCTGAAAAAATATGTAACTTAAATAAAACGATCAATGTATTTCTTTTACACAAAAATTAAGAAACAAATTCTGATTTAAATATAGGGAAGATATAGATTATATTTAAATATAGATATTTTTATTAAATATCTGATACATTTAAAAAAAATATTGGAAAAAATATATTTTATAAACAAACACTTAACTAAAACTAGCTTGAAGTAAATTACCATCATTAGCTGGAGGGATAAATTATAGTGCTAAATAAACATTTAATTCTAGAAAAGGTGGTTCACTATAAATGGTGATGACTTAAATGTAGTAGTATATCTTTCATAGGAGGAATACAGGTAAATGATTTTTTTGATAAATTTCAAGTACTTGTGGCTCTAAGCAGAGCTCTGCAGGGACTCAGGGCTTAGCCACAGGCTGGGTTAGTCTCTGATTGAAAAGTTTTGGGCTGAGCGGTGACTACGTGTAGCCAGGACAAGGGGGCTGTTATTATGCCCAATTTCATTTTCAATATGGACCCTATGGAGAATGAATGTAAATTTTCCACTAATGAGACATTATGATCTCTCTGGCAATGCCACTGGCTAGTAAATGTTTTGATAAGTTACAAATGAATATTATCATAATTATACAGGGTGATTAAAAAAAGATGGGCCAAACTTTACAAGGTGGTATTACACACCAAAGTCAGCCGGCCATCCAATTGATTACTCTAAGTCCTAGGACAAGTCGGATGGCTTGGGCTTTCGACACCAAAGTCAGCATTTTTCACCATAGTTTACCAAGCCAGAAATGAAACGTAAAGGCGTTACAGGGTGCTTACTCGTTGGGAAGCTCTCATAGCTTGGCCCCAACAATCATCCGATCTGTCATGTCTTGACTTGACTTCTTTTTGTGGAGATATCTCAAGAGTCTTGTTTATGACACTCTACTTGAATCTGAAGAGGAACTCGTTGCCAGAATTTCGGCCATTGCTGCCGAAGTGCGCGACATGCCTGGTCTGTTTGAGAGAGTTTGCTAATCCCTCCATCGCCACTGTGAGATGTGCATTCAGGTTGGCGGTCTCTCTTTTGAGCCAATGCTGTCATTATTATTTATTAAATGTCATTTTATAACTCCTACACCAGTTTTGTGTTTTCGCCGCACTTCATCGATTTCACCATTAAGCACTCACTGGAACATCTACGTTTCATTTCCAAGCCGGTAAACTATGATGAAAAATGCTTGGTTTGATGTGTACTACCACTTTGTAAAGTTTGGCCCATCTTTTTGAATCACCCTGTATATATTAAAAATCATTCTTAATTTTAAAAATGCAATGAGAAAATTTAATATATATATAATTTTATTTATATAATTTAATAAAATTTAATAAATAAATATAATGTTTTGACAAGTTACAAATGACTATTATCTTAATTATATATATATTAAAAATCATTATTAATTTTAACAATGCAATGAAAAAATTTAATAAATATATATAATTTTATTTATAAAATTTAATAAATAAATATATTCCATCTTTTGACAAGTTATAAATGAATATTATCATCATTATATATATTAAAAAATCATTATTAATTTTAAAAATGCAATGAGAAAATTTAATAAATATATATTTTTAAGCACACCGATGACTCTGTTTCATAAATTTAGATATAGCATCTTCAATCTGAGATTGAAAAGTTTGGGCTCAGATTAAGCCCAAGCTCCAGATTGTATAATGTCTTCTGGCTCTGTTACCACCAGGTTGAGTTGGGTATAAATTTCCAAAAATTTTGGCATGTGCAGTCAGTTAGCTACAATTTAGCAAACTGGTTTTAAGTCTTTTTGAATGACTTTGGAAAACCTGATTATAGGTGGTATTTAGAGTTAATATCTTTAAACTACAGTGGCTGCTGCTTATTTAAATAATGTTGGTACAGAATAATTTATCAATAACATGGCTGAATCAATTTATAATAATTTTCAAAGTTAAATTTACTTCATATATAAAAAGTAATGGATAATATTTACACATATCAAAAGTGATTTAAGTGATGATGGCAGAGTCAGATGCACAAGGTTCAAGGTCTGAAGTGCATAGAATGAGCTTTTCACCAGGATAAAATCTTGCATAATAAAATATATTTTGTCTTTCTATCTCTCTGTATGTGTGTGTGTGTGCAAAATTTAGTACTGGGTTAGATGACCGAGAGATTTTTTAAAATTTAAATTATTTTTTTAGCTATTTTATCTTGAAGTATGATTTTTATCAATTTTCACACAAATTGGTTCCTAAGTAATCAAAATATTATTATAGAGTTCCCATCTTGACATCATCAGGAAGATCGAAAAAATTCTTTCTCAGAATCTTCAAATCGAATCTGAAGGACAATTCCCACCCCATATTTATTCATTTTTAAATACATCGAAATATGTATGTTATTTATAATTATGTTATATATTATTATTTATATGTATGTTATTTATAATTATGTTATATATTATTATTTATATGTATGTTATTACCTTATTTCGCTGCCTCCAAAAATAGAAGATCATCACAATTTTATAGCTTGGCAAAAAGAAGAGTGTATATCTTTGCATTCCAATATAGTTTTTATTTTAATTATTCTATTTTCTGATTTACTATTAATTTTCAGTCAAAAGCATAAAAATTAAGATTTTTGATTTGGTTTTTTCTCCGGTTGGTGGTTGACATTACAAACTATATGTTGTTATGAGGAACAGCGGATGTTTTTGCACATCCATGGCAAATTGTTGCACATGATAACACATGCATTAAAACTATAGGACTTGGATTGAAATGAAAGGCGGAATGATTTTGATTCAAATCAGGCAATTAGGAAATTGAGTGGTGCTTTCTGTATTATTTACAAAACAGGCACTTATTTGGGACATGGTCAATGTCAGGTAATTGAATATAGCAAGGTTTCTTACAGGGCATTTAAAAGAAATGGATCAGGTTTATTATTTTTGAACATTTAGCGCTAGACACATATATCAAATTGGAAAATTATTTTAAATCGTGAAAATAATTATATGGAAACACTTAAAACAGTGTGACATATTAACATAAAAATATAGAATATAACTTCTTGTAGAGCCTCCTTAGTAAAAAAAGTTCGAATACTGGAAAATAATTCCATAAAATCGGAAGTCCATTAAAATAATATGATGGTTTTAAGTAGAAAACTTGTGATGATATATATTCATGAGACAAATTTTTGGAGTCTGTATATTAATTGAATAGTAGTTTGCAGAAAAAAACCAACAAGTACTCAAAGTCACCTAAAGCTTCATTTTGTGAAGGGTCTCTAAATTCTTTCAAAAATTGCTTGGTAAGAGCATGATTTCTTGGTGCAAGTCAGGATTTTCCTTTTATTCTCCAGACTTTAAATTTATAGGCATAGAGGCCAAATTAGCTAATTATTACACTAAATTTCATAAATATTTTTCATGTAATTATACATTTTACTTCAAAGAGACCATATAAAAAGTGAGATTTCATATTTTCATGCAAATACTTCCCCCAGATTTGAATATATTTAAGACAAATTTCTTTTATGGTTCAAAACAATTTTCCAATTAGAAGTATGTGTCTATTACCAATGGTTCAAAAGATATAAGCTTGATTTTTTTTTTAAACTGCTTTTCGACATCAGACAATTTAATGCATAAGTTACTAGCCACAGTGGCTACTAGGACATAAAATCTACTAAACAAATTTCAAAGTTATTAGACAGCTGGATAGTAGCTACCACATAACTTAAGGTATATTAGTCAGTAGAGGTTATCCAAATTGGGCATATATGTGAAGAGTGTTTCTGCTGTCAATGCAATTATCACTTATTCAGTGCTGAAGATTGCTAACCAGCACAATAAATGTCTACCAACACTGGTCTGCACTGGAATCGTGATTACAAGCTTAGGGAACGCTACTGATTGGCAAATTTTGTGACTATCAGTTATTTGTGTTTGGTTTTACATTTGTGACTCATTTTAACAGCTGAATTAATTAACCAGAAGATAATAAGTGGTGGCTATACACATGCAAATGTAAAATAATACATGCACTACATACAACTCCAGTATGTGGATCTTTAGCTCCATTGCTGAATGTGGAAGCCAGAGTAGATGAACAGGACTCATCATAGTGAGCGTTTTCTCCATTGTTTATTGCTGAATTGATTGAAATAGTCCACATGCTGGCAGCATATCCATCACAGTTGCAGTCATCATCTTCACCACCATCCCCTGATGCCCAGACATAGATGTTTCCTAGACCACGACGTCCCTGAAAAGTGGAATAAAATTGAAATGTTTACATTAAAAAAAATTTGAAAGCAAATACGTTGGAAAGAAAAATTATGTGAATAGATGGAATGTTACACGAGAAAGAAAATGGCAAATATGAATTGAACTAAAGACTGTATTTTTTTATCTCTTTCAAAACTCTTATTGCCATTTTACGCTTATAATTTTCAAATTACATTTAAATGGTTGGGTCATTGATGATCTATGGTCATTTATTGCACATAAGAGGCTAGTACCAGAGTAGAGCTTTGCATTAAGTAGGGTGCCTTTGGCTACCCACTTTGTGGTTGGGTTTCCTTTATTTTTCAAGCTGCGGGTCAGGTTGTAGGTCTAGAGCAAAAAATAAGTTTAAGGGCTATACCTTATCACATATTTCTTTATGAAAGTAAATGGGTAATTGTGTAAATGGAGATTACAAACTGTATACAGCAGAAAATTGTGCATATGCATTATAGATTTAAAAACTACTCAACAGAATTTTGGAACACAATTTCTTTGTGGGTCTCAGGTCGGGCCACACATTACAGGTTGACAATTTTTGTTGTTGTGAATTTGGGTTGATTTGTGGGTTCACAAATTTTTTATTTGTGGGTCAGGTCAAACCCGAACCATGCAGGTCTCTACACTAAAGTTACACTTTGAAATATTTAAGTGCATGCAGTCCAAACAAAACTAAAAATTATGTTCACTGGAAAACTGAATAGCCATCTCTCAAGCTAATTATCGATCAGTTAAATGTCCCATATAATAGGAATTATGTGACAGTGGACATTACATGGTTGAGTTCAGCAGTAAATGTTAGTTTCCATTAGATGTCACTAGGTAATACTAACTCCTTTTACTATCACAATAAATAAAACTGCTGTTTGCAAGAATAAAACTTTCTAATACTTTCTCAAAGAAAACAGGCATACAAAAATTAAATGACAACAATTGTTTGGAGGGAGTTTTGATCCCTCTCCCTTGGGGCAAACAGTGTCTTCTCTTAACTGCTAAGAAAAAATTGCAAGGTGGCAGGCAAAGAAATAAGCAAATAGATAGATTTGAAACATCCAAAGTGAGAATTCGTGATGGGGGTAACAGACATGGGATCGAGATCCCAATCAAACATATCAATACAGGTAGATAAGGCAGCCTCACTCCAGCCCACACGTTACATTAAGTGAAAGAAATGGAACAGATAAACCAAATTGATGAGATTTAAAAGAAAACTGAGGGTGAAAATAATCTAATGTCAATTAAGCCTTTCTGTTCCATTTCTTTTGTGTGGGTTAAGATGAAGTCACTTCATTTACCAGTGTTGATACATTTATGGTTAGGGTTTCGATTCTAATGTCTGTTACACCAGCTACGAATTTTTGTTTTGGGTATTTCAAATATATCTATTTGATTGTTTTTTGGCATGAAATATTTTAGTTCTTTCTTGATACTTGTTAAGGGAAGATACTGTTTGAACTGAGGAAGAGGGATCAAAACTTCTTTAAAACATTTGTTATCTAATTTTCATATGCTTTTTTTCTTTAAGGAAGCATTAGAAAACCAATTTACTATTTTCACTTTTGTAATGTTGACTCAATGGTATATCTATAATCAAGAGGGAAAATACCCCATAAATTTGGCTGCTGTAGGGACTTTTAAATATCAGAGAAGATTCAAATTATTCATAACAAAATACAAAACTTATTATTTTTTTTTACTTCTGTATATTATTTTAAACATTTATGATCATTAGTTACTTTCTTGTTTAAAATCTTACCAATATTTTTCATTATAGCGCTTTTTAGGTGTTTCATGATATTTGTTTTCCAAGATATCCTAAAGTATTTCATTTACTATTCAATTTTTACATTCAATTTTTACACACATATTGGGGCCTGGCCATCCATCAAATTGCTCTACATCCTTGGATGAGTCGGATGGTCTGGACTTTCGACACATATTGGGGCTTTTCCCAGCCGCCCAAATTGCTGCTCTATGTCCACGGATGAGCAAGACGGTCTGGATTTTTGACACATATTGGGGCAATTTAAAAAAAAAAAAATTTTCCCACAAGGTATTATGCATTTAGCAAAATTACCAATTATTTCTGATATTGCTTGTAACCACCTCCCACTTTGTTTAAAAGTTCCTTCCCAATTCGATTATGTAATATGAGGAAGTGCAGAATATGCTCGATTGTGGTATATTTTTTAGCATATTTTAAGGGGCGCATTTCCCCTTCTGTTAATTTTATAAAAAGAGGGAGGGGGATTTGAAATTTTTATATGCGTGTGCCACTATCGGGAGCAGTGGTGAACAATGCTTGTTCACTTTCATATTTTCAAACCAACTTAAAAGTTTACTTTTTATATGACAATGCAAGCAAAAATGATTGATGATTGATCACATGTTATGATGATGATGATGATTAAAAAAAAAAACAAATATACCATACATATCTACAGGTTGCATCCTTTAATTTGTGGTTATATTTTTGCATCATGGATTAGCCTAGATCTCACATGCATAGAAAAGACATCATTTAGAAATAATAAATACTAGACTTCTTTTTTTCAGTAAAATGTTAAGATACCTGCAGGCCTTACTATGGGATTTTTTTATCTTGTCTTTAGTCACTTTTTAAAATTTCTAGCCACATATTTTACTTTTATAATTCTTGTTATATCTATTGTTTTTTGTTTTTTTCATCATAAAGAGCTGATATTTTCACTGAAATAATCTGATAAATGAAATAAAATTTTATGAAGTTATTTTAACCCTACATTAATTTGCTTTGTGCAATTAATAAAATATTAAAAAATAGTATTGTATGCAATGTAAAAAGAGATAACTTTTTTTAACCACCAGGTTTTGTAACTTTTAAAATAAAGTAGCCATTCAGACATTTTTATTGCAAATGACAAATTTGGTGATTGGCAGTGGAAGGCACTAACAAACATAACTGTGTAAACACATGCTTTTGTTGTATAAGAAAATATTTCAGTTATATCAAAATTTTATTATATATGATTCATAGAAAACATTGATAAAATGCTGTCTAAAATATAGAAATCTGTTGTATATTTTACCTCATTAACCCCTCTTACAATAGCCCTCATTGTAGCATTACGAGGTCCATCTACAGTTTTACCATCATCTGTAGGCCCCCAGCTTGCACTATATATATCAATAAGATTTGGTTCATGTCCCATTGAATTAGCTTCAATTAAATCAGTCATATAGGGTTGATCCAACATTCTGATCCCTGGAGTTCAAAGAAAACAATAGTTACTTATATGCATTATATAATACTTAATAGTACTTTTCAAATATAAGATACTATATTTAATGAAATGCTTTTACATAAAACATGTTCTACCAGGAAATATGCTACTTATCAAAATTGAGTGTTGGTCTAATCATACTTTGAAGTAAGATTAAAAGCATTCCCTATCAGGGTAGCTTTATCTATTAGGCAAGTAGGCACAGATTCTAGGGCCTACAACATTTTACTTGAAAAAATAAATACATTAAAAAAAAAAATCTAAAATAAAAAACTTCAAAGCTTAATTTAACCCAGGAGGATGCCAAGTGGGGCATTGTGTTCTACAACTGTGGTAATTACAGTTTTCCAGGAACTTGCAGCAATTCTGCATTTCTAATCTTTTGTGTAGCTGAGTTTACTGTTGTTCATTGTCAGTTGAGGCATCAATAGAATTTTTTCTATTATTTCATTCTGAGTAATGGAAAGGTGTTCATGATTTAAGGAACTATTTGCCCATGCCTTAAGTCTCATTTTTTTAGAAGAATCTTGTTTCACTACAAACAGTAGAGATGCATGCATTTTAGTTGTTTCATTTTATTTTCAGGGCTGTATTTCATGGTAGATTTGATCGTAGCAAAAATTGTTGCAGTATTACATATTTTTGCATATTCTCTCGCAAATTACTGAAAAAATTGAAAATGCTGACTCTTTATGGATATTATATATATTTATACACTAAATAGATTCAATTTATGGCATTAATATTTTATTAACATGAAAAATGCTTTTCATTGAAATGAGCTTTTCATTGAAATGCTTTTCATTGAATGAGCTTTTCATTGAAAAATGAACACTTTTTGGTTGGGGTCCTGTATACCCCATGCGATCATCTATGTCAGAGAAGTAGGCATACACCCTCCTGGGTTAAAATATTGATTTAGATATTTAAACATGAAAACAATAATTTAAGTCATCACATTTCTCAACTGCCTCACTAATACAATCTCACAGACACAGAAGTATAGTAGGAACTTTTAGTTTAATGTTTAAGTGCTTGCTTTGCAATATTTTTATGTCCAAATTCAGAAATTATGTCATTTGTCAAATAACATCATTTTGGAGAAATAAAAGTGCCTAGAGCCTAAAAGGGTCTTAAGAAGACCCTGTCCTCCTATCTTTTCATTTAATCAAACTATGAAATTAAAACATTATTACTTTCCCAACATGCATAGTATATTATATGGAGAAAGCAATGTGATGGGGTCAAAAATTCAAATTCAAGCATCCCTGATCTCGAATCAAACATTTTTGAGACAATGTGTGTATGGATACGATATCTCACAAATTGATGGTGCATTTTGAACATAATTTAGTACGATTATTAGAATCAATAAATACTGGAAACCTATTGATTTGAGACATAATTGAATGTTCAGAAGACCCCCAAATTTTCAGATGATATTTTGAAAAAATCATTAAAAATCAGGAACTTTTAATAATGTTACACAAATAATTATTTTTTATGCAATTTTTCATTAGGAAATGTATGACACAAATTTTAGAATGCTAGCATGAGCCGTTCTCGATATATATTGCACTTAAAAAAAATATAAAAAAAATCAAATTAAATAAAAAAAGTATTAACTATCATGAAATATGTTCACTTTTCATATGCAATATTAAGTAACACATTTGCCAGCATAATTCTTGTGGATCTAGTTTGCTCCACTTACAACAAAAAATATTTTTTGTAACAGTTTTATATTTTTACGGCCAACAATTTGCCAATAGTCATTTATTTATATGTAAGATAAGGAAAGTCCCTTTCTCTGTCTGTCTGCAACGCTTGGCAAAAAATTTAAAGAACTATCACCAACTTGGTGACTTTTTTAATGGTGAGAAATTGATAAAAATATCACCAAAATTTTCAAAAATGATGCTGAATTTCTGAATAAATCATTAAAATCTTTTAATATATGCTGCTGTCAATATTGATAATTGTTAAGTTAGATTTGTGTGAAATAAGTGAATTGGCTACTTCAAAATAGTTTTACATATTGTCATGTAGAAACCGCCAAATGTATAATTCAACTTTAAAAACATTGTGCAATGGATCTTGTACATTTAATTTACTGTGAAAGAAGTAAATTTATTGCATAATGCAGAGAAAGTCATGTGCTACTGACATTAGAATTTTTTGTATATTTCATACTATTATTGGAGCAGAGTTCACATGGTAGCAACTCAAATGATGAAATGTCTAAATGTACATAGCCCAAATTTTGAACTCATAAAAGAGTTGCAATCAATTAAAAGTGATGCAATGGATGCAATGTTAACTTTCTGGGAAATTTTCATTTGCCTAAAAATGTACATGTAACCAACAGCAACATGCCTGTTTTTAACACTGCTGTATGTTCAAGATGTTCTGACACTATTGTTTCACTCCAGTATGTGCAAGCATGCTCCACTCCAGTATGTGCAAGCATTTTAATTCCAATATTAAAATATTTTGGCAGGGGAAGGTGGGATGAAAATTATGCACAATTAGGTGTAATAAAATTAGGTGTATGTTAGTGGTTGATAAGAACACACTGTCCTTGACCTGAGGAACAGGGCTCATAACATCCTTGAAAGAACTGTAATCACTCAATTTTCTTATGCCTGTTTTCTGTAAGGAAGTACTAGGAAGTTATATGAACAAGGTTTTTAGTTTATAGTTGTAGGCTATGAAAATATGTGAATACTCCAATATTTCAATAAAAAGGAGGGTAAATACAGGTTATTTTTAAAATTCTACTTCCTATAAATAACTTTGAGAAATGTTAACCATTTCTAAAACAAGGAAAATTTGAGCAACATAATTAAGCACAAATTGGTAAATAATGCTTTGTTTATCAATTTGTGCTTAATTACATTGCTCAAGTTTTCCTTATCCTTTGCACAAAGTATTTTGACCTATTGATTTCTAGAATGAGATTAAAATTAATAGTTTGAAATCTAATAATATCATATCCTAGTAGAATGAAGAATGGCTTGGGATAGAAAGTTGTTCTTTTATATTTTAAGAAATAATTTTCTCTAGCTATCTCCATGCATATAAAAAGATTACTCATTTAGTTTTTCCTATGAAAAATTGAAAAGGACTGGAATGTCACTCTCCTAAGTCTGAACCTTTTTCTCAAACAGACTTAATTTGTACAAGAATTTGTCATCAACATCATATGTTAAATGAGTATTATTAAACTAAAGGTGCAAAATAACATTTTTTAATACACTTGATTATTTGGCATAATCTAGGTGCCTGATTTTAAATTTTGTCCCAAGGTTTTCATGTTACTCTCCTGGCCTATGGAATTTTATAATAATTTTAAGAAGGGGAAGTTTTAGTGTATTGCATGGCCACATTATCCATTTCCACCATTTTGTTGTAATTATAGATAGAGTGCTTGGAAGATCTGTTTCACCTGCTGTTCTTCTCAAAATTGTAAAGTTTTTTAAGTTAGGCAGTAATATTTTTAGCTGTCATGTTGCTGTGCAACATCGCTAATATATATGACAATTTTTAATAAAAATAGTTGTTACGGTATGTAATTAAGTGATGAGAACAACCGGTAAACATTCCTAACTCTGAATTTGACCCTGGGCTTGAATAGCAGGCCTCATGTAGGAAAATGCCAAACTCCTGGCAGGCAAAAATAATAAAATGCCAGAAAGGTGGCAACTCAACCAACCCATTTTAAGTGAGCTTCCTTTACTTTTTCTTTGTTAAGGGTCTCACAAAGCCTATATGTGATTATTTTCATATTTTTAAAGCACTTATATTTTTCAAGAATTTGTGCTTTGAAAATGATAGGTATTTGGATAATCACCTATAAAATATAATGAATTGAACATTATTTTAAATTTATTATTTCTTGTGTACATTATAGCAAGGATAGGATACGTTGGTTGGTTGGTTGATTTGGATTTTATGGTGCAAAATCCAAGTTTAATGATTAGGATACATAAAAGTAAGAAAATCATGTACTTGAAATTACACATACATCATATTGCTAAACAGGGCAATATAAAATCAAAAAGTTTGTGCTATACAATCATCAAAAGAAAGGTGTCTTCAAACGTATAAAGCACAGTTGAGCAAAAATGAAAAGTATCTATATACATAAATATTAAAACAAATTTGCTGCAAACTTTTGGAGTTGTAACATAATAACAATCAAATTATATAATTAATAGAAAAATTGCTTAAATAAGTAATCCTTATTGAAGTTTTATAGATGGCAAATATTACAAGATGAGGATGTTTTTACTGCATATGCTGCAAAGGAAGGGCAATATTTGTATGAAAAGTATCAGAAAAATTAACTATAATTTGTAAAATATCTACGTATGGTGTATGCATGTGTATCTACATTTTATAACTCTACTACTAAATAAAATTGTAATGCATGTTAATATTTGATTTTTTATGCTATAAATTTATTAACTGACTTTTTGGAACTCACTTTCATCAGTGACGAAGACAATCTTTCTAACTGTCAAAGCCATTCAGGTATTCAGTGTCCAATTAAATAACTTTTAAGCATCACAATATCAATTCTCAATATTCCATTTTGTGTATGTGAAAGAAAAGTTTTAAAAAATCATTTGAAAAGCTTCATTTAAAACAGTATAACACAAAATAAGGTTATCAACTGGTATAGAAAGTGAAAAACAGCCCTCTTTGTCAGGACTACAAGACAGCACAACATAACACTTATCAGAGTAAGATCGGATTCTCGAAATGAGATCTCAAGAGATTTGTATAGTAGGCCTGACAAAGAAGGCAACTTTTTGCTATCTAGACTGGTTCGCACCCATATTTTATGTTATATGCTGTTTTATAGGAAGCTTTCTAACCATTTTACCTTGTAACAGCAGTTTGTGGCTATTTTGAAAATGTTTTTATTTTAAAATGAAAATGTGATGAATTATTTTTAGCTGAACATTCAGGACCTGACCACCTAAATAGGCAGGCTATAGTACAGGGGTTAATATGAAAATTGGATGAAACATGAAAAAATTGTGACTTAAGTGGAGAGATGATTAAATGTTATAATGAGATATTATTTTTATTTTGTCTATAAAAGGCTGCACAAAACAATAGCATGATTACATCATTTATACAATATCTGGTTTATAACAGCATTGCTTCATACAGCTAGATAGAACAGAAATTTATATAATATGCTAATAAGGCATTAGGGGATTAAATATCTTACCAGCAACTTTTGATTCATAAGCAACACCAACGCCACAGACGCCATTATCTCTTTTTGCTGCCACTTCTCCAGCACATCTTGTTCCATGACTAAATTATAATGCAAAAAGAAATGTGTAGAAATCTATACATTGGAATACACTTATGTATTATTGTTTGGTCATTTTAAACATTATATAAATATAGTTTTGTAAAAAAGTTGACTAATTATTTTCACCATTTTCAATTCCCAAAACAAAATTAGACTCACAATGATTGATATAATGGTTGGAAACTATTTTTGGCACAGTAATCAAATATATCAAATTATACCATTTATCGTTGACCAAATGGTTTAAATTATAATGCATGCTCTCCAAATGTGTTTTTAATGAGCATTATTCATTCGAAGTGTCTAAACAAGCAATAATAACATTATTTAGAAAACATACCTTCACTTCATTAATAATACGTTTGAAAAATAATGTTCCTGTATAAAAAGCAAAATAAATTAAAAATATTAGTGGATGTAAATAAATAGCAAAAATGGAAATTATTTTTACAATACATGCACATTTCTGCGATATATTTTTACAGTAAATGTCAACTTCTGTGATATTGTTAAATAGTCTTTCACAAATCATTAACTAATAAATGAAAGACATTTTAAATTTATACTAAAAAGTAGACCTGAAAATAGACATTCACAACAGGTCAATGGACAATTTCGATTTTTTTAAAAAGCTCTTAAAACCAATTGATATTTATAGAGAATTTTTTTCTGATTTCAAATATCCAAGTGAAAATCTCTTAAAATAATTATTTATTTAAATATTAAGAAATAAAAAATCGTGAAATCTACTCAAACACAAAATGGCCCGTGATTGGCTGCGGCGTCATATGGCCTGTTCGACCTGTGATGCAACATTCTTCTGCCTTTTGCCTTGAGATATTTGCAGGGTAGTAGGGGTTTAATTTCGTGTACAATTGAAATTTTACTTTTGTACTTGGTCTGTTTGAATATAGATCATTTGCTGATTATTTTATTTTATTGAAAACATGGATCCTGATTTTAATCCTAGTTTTTGAAAGGCAATCAGACAATTTGTCTAAGATCAATTTTACTGTGATGGCGCTCTATTTCAGAAACAATAAATATTTTGTGACAGCTGAAACTCGAGGTGTAAACTTGATACCCTTTTTTTGAAGGTTTATTATTACTATTATTATTATTATGTGAATTACATCTATGTTTAGGGTATTTGTGGTGGAAATCGGAGCATTACGAAAAATGCAACACTTTGGAAGCCAATTTCTCCGAACCTGATAGATAAAAATGTACATATTTTTTTCTTGTTCTGTTGATCCAGATTATGAATATATAAAATAATTTAATACTTTGGAACTTTTTTAAAAAAGCATCTATACGAGCGAGTGAATTTTTAATTTTTGGACGCCAATTTCTCTGAACCTGATAGATAAAAATGTACATATTTTTTTCTTGTTCTGTTGATCCAGATTATGAATATATAAAATAATTTAATACTTTGGAACTTTTTTAAAAAAGCATCTATACGAGCGAGTGAATTTTTAATTCTTCTTACTTTCACTCAAACTTCAAAAGATAGATATAAATAGTAAGCGACAAAAATATGTATTAACAAATTTAGTTTCTGAATCTAATTTTTGACAAAAAAAAGGTAATTTATTGAACCTTACTGACTTAGTTTTCGAATAATCATCTTGTCAAGTTGAAGATGATTAAAA
Source organism: Amaurobius ferox (assembly GCA_951213105.1). NCBI lineage: Eukaryota > Metazoa > Arthropoda > Arachnida > Araneae > Amaurobiidae > Amaurobius > Amaurobius ferox. The sequence continues at coordinate 34,216,865 of OX578148.1, forward strand.
ATTTTTTGTTTTACAAGTTTGTAATGCTTATGAAAACTAAAAGTGCTAGCTATGAACAATAAGTAATAGTTTGTAGCTCTTTTAAAGTCTTGCAAGTGTATATAATTGGGTTTTGGATCGAGTGGTTATAATTTCGATAGCTTAGTTTTTAACCTGGATTTTCCAATAGCTGGTAGAGCTGCAATATTTAATATATCAAGATTGTTGCAGTTCAGTGTCTTTACGTAATCCTTGATGAAATATGGGTGCACAAGAAGAAGATATTTTATTTTGTTTAAAGAAATTAGAAGGTTAAATAAACTTGGGGATTCTAAAGATATTTAATGATTGGTGAGGTTTGAACATAATACATAGAAATATACATAATCAAGTACATAATTATGTACCACCAGACAAGTTTATAAATTAATTTGAATTTAAAATCTCATCAGATATATTGTTAAGTTTAATATATATACCGCAAAGCAAGTTAATAAAAAAAATTCATATTTTAAGAAAATTGCATATCTAGAGTCTGAGTATCCAGATGAAATTGGGACGAAAAGTAAAAGTGCTAGCTAGCTATAAACTGTTAGCAAGTAATTTATAGCACTTTGAAAGCCTGTAAATGAAACAAATGAGTCTGAAAAAAAAAATTGAACAAATTGAATCTTACTGAAGTTTTATTTTACAAAATATTATTTACGCAAAACCATTTCGGCCTCCATCGGACTGGACAACCCACCTCTGATTTTTTCTTTTTTTGTAATGTGCTCCATAATTTTTTGAGTGCAAATAGCCTTTTATAGTTAAGTTTGTTATACAGTAAATTTAAACTGAAAGTTTAGATTGAGTGGTGTATTTTTTCTGAGAATTAAAAATAATATTTATGTTTACATGTATATATATATTTATGTTTACATGTATATATATATATTTATGCATATATTTTTTATAATATTTATATGATTTGTGAGGATTCTTAATATAATATCTAATAATTTATTTTTAAATTAAAAGCAGTTTTAAATTGTTTCTTATAATATTATATTTAAAAATCTATAATAAACAGTAAATCATTTATGATTCTGAATAGGTGAAGCAATTTTAAATTATTTTCCATTTAATTTCTATTCCTTTTGTGCAATGTTTCAAATTTGTGATTTATTTTTTTAGATAAAATATATTTTATAACTTCTCAAAAGCACATGTACTTAATGAAAATACTAAATTGCAACAGCTCACTGCAGTATACTGGTATACAAAAATTTTATGCACTGAATTTGTTATATTCTCTAAAGTAACTACGAACAGCACACACTAAACCGGGCACAAAGTCAATAATCCACTTTGAATCTGGCATTAAATTCATCCATAATAGCAAAACTGAAAATAGAGTGCTGAACCAGTAGTGGACACCCTTAAGGATTTTCAAAGTTTATAAAGTGATAAAGAAATAACTTCTCATAAAAAGGCTTTGAAAATTGGATTATACAGTCACTGATTTATTATCATAACATATGTAATGAACCCGCTTTAATGACAGTGGTGAATTTTGTTTACAATCTGGGTTTCTGCGCTTAACACTGTTTTTTACGGAAAACATAATTTTTTGGCACAGATATAAATATTTTACCTGATGATGTAAAACTAGTAGTTGGGCACATTGGAGCGATACAATACTTATAACTATTTGGCAATTTGGGATGGAAAAAACAATTATAATTATCGGAACTTTCTGAATGTAACCAAACTTATGCATCAATTCTCGAAGATGCAAGCTGCGGACGAACCTTGTGACGTCACATTCCATGCATGCCAAAATAGGTCATTTTCTCGCCACAGTCAGAAAGGCGAACTTTAACTGCTAATAAAACATGAAATACAGTTCGGAGAATAAAATTTTTTATAGTTTTGTTCATTTTTTAACATTTCAAATCGAATAAAAAAAAAAAGAGGCCGGAATTGTCCATTAATCAATGCAGTGCATTGATTAAATGAAACAACTAACCAGTCACCACTCCCCTCTCCCATTCTGTTTTAATAAGAAAACTGCCCAGAAGTTTACTAACTGTGCATTTCTTCTCTCCCCAATTCACATCTCTTATATCTATATATAAATAATAATATATGTATATATATGACAAAGTATAAAACCATACTTATCAATTTTACAAAAAACATCTGCGATAGTGGCCATTAAGTTAAAACTGACTACTATTTGAATTTTCAGGTCTACTAAAAGACATATTAGGCTAGAAATAGTATGCTGGGGTATTTGGTCAATAAAAGCCATTTTCATATAGTACTTTGTTTTTGAGGCAGAAATTTCAGTGAAACTGGGAATCGGCAGAAAATATAAAAATCAGAATTTTATTGAAAAAATGCAGAATTGATTAATAGGGTCAAATATTTGTAGACGTCAATTAGGTCTTAAATCGCATTTCATACTTGCCCAATTTTTTTACCCATTTCAATAAAGATTAATTTGCATTAATTTTAGAGTTCGATTGAAAGCACCACTTTCAATTTTTGGTAACAAAAATTTAATACACTGAATCTACATCCCATGGATGTGGTAATGGTGCATTGTGCTAACCCAGAAATTTTATAAAATTATATGCAATAGAGAACAATGCCAAGAAGACACTGGAGTACATAGTCACACAACTTATAGCTATACTGTACGTTTGTGTAGTATAGCTATACATCATGAAATTTATAGATATACTGCACAAAAAGTACATTTTAATGTTTTAGATGAAATCATCTATAAAACATTAAAAATATAAAAAAAACAGCAATTTAATAAGACAAATTTTTATGCAATAGTTATTATGAAAAGATTAGTTCAATAATTAAAGGAATTTGAGAGTTATTTTCGAAAAACTACCAGTACACACAAATTGTTAGCATTTCATTGTTAGCAAGGGGTTCTGCCAGACTATTAAAATGGAAAAGCACACTAGTGACATCACATTGATATTATCCAAGTGTGAATCTTACATAGCATAGAAGGAACAAATGCCCACCCATGGAACTCACAATTTTTTAGGAGATATGAAAATCCAGAAAATTTTAACTAAAAATCAAATTCCTGAAACAAATCCTGAAAAATTTGAATGGTTGGTAGTCCTGTCAGCAGATGATACTTATTGTCAGTAAAATAATACAAAATTATTGCGCAAAACAGTAGTTTTATAGCAACAGATGCCAATACTGAATATTATGTTGAAATCAGACTCTGTAAGATATAGCCCTTGTATATGATCCTTGCAAAGATATAATATACAAAAGAAAGGTATTTTCTTGTTTAATGCAAACACACACACATAAAAAAAGTGACAACATTATTCCCCTTTAAACAACAGCACATAATTAAACAAAATTTGTATCTCAAACATATATTTACTTATAAAATTAAGCTAGTTTAGCTTATAGTAGTACCAAGGTCATGTTATTCTGCCAAGAGAAACTAACCACACAGTGTTAGATTAGTTGCTTGAAGAAATACTGGAAGTTCTGTAAAATTTCTTGGCTGATCCTCAAATAAGTATCTATAGAAATGGTATATCTAGTAAACACCAATGGGTTGAATGTTGTCAAGGTTACCACCAAAATATCCTAATAAAATTTTAACTTTTGCAAATAAGGGCTTAAAATTTCCCAGTATAGAAAAACTAACAGATTAAAAAAAATAAAAAGACTAGCTCAATACAAGCGTATTTGCAACAAGCTAAACACATGATATATCAAAAACTTTAAAATAAATTTAAATGCTAGCTAAAATTTTGAAACTAATGGATTGAATGTTGTCAAGATTGCCCAAAAAATATAAAAAAAAATTTCAGACTTTAGCAGAAAAGAGATTTTTAAATTTCTTACAATGCAACAAATGATAGATCAAAGAAATTAAACAGACTAGTTCAATATAAGCACATTTGGGACAAGCTAAACACATAATATGTTGAGGAATATTATAAAATAAATTTTAAAATGCTAGCTAAAATGGTGAAATTTTTTAAACAGTGTCGTCCTTCAAATTCAAATAGCATAATAAAATCCTAACTTTTGCAGAAAAGATTACAAAATTTCTTAGAATGTAAAACCTGAAATATTAAAGAAATTAAAGACTAGTTACATGAGTGCATTTGAGATAAGTAAAACACACAATATCTCAAGGAATTTCATAAAATAAATTTTTAAATATACTAGTTAATTTTTTACTTTTCCAAGGTTTTGGACATTTTAAAGATTTACAAATTTTGGGTCAAATGTTTAAATTTCCTCTCAATTTCAAGTAGGGTACCAGCCACCAGTAGTTTTTTCAAGGATTTGAGACATAACACCAAGAGCCAAACACATACGTGGTGATTTCAACAGGCAAAAGTACTCTCTGGTGGTTTGGCTCAAGTCTATGCTTGATATCCAGCTAACTAATTGTTTCAAATTTCAGGTTCCAAGTAGAGTGATATTTGTGGACCATTTGTATTGTTGCCTATATGCAATAAAGGTGTCGACAAATGATCAGTGAAAGTTTGATCACTGATTTTTGATCATCTGAACAGCTATTTGAAGTGTTTGTCAAAGTGGGTCAAACATAGGAGTCGGTATGATTGACATTTGTATTGACCAATCACGGGCTGATTACTGCTTTGTGAATTGAATATAGTTATTTTCTATTTTGCCCATTTGTTTTTAATGTGTAATCTTTTTCTTATGGCTATTTTTTATTTAAATTTTTAGATTTATTCTTTTTATTAAAAATGCATAAAAGCTTATAGAAAAAAGATTGTCAGAGTATCACAATAAAATTTTTAGAAGCCGGTGTTTATCAGAAATAGTGGAAATTGTTGATCTTCTTGATCTGTTGTCTTCTTAGGAGGTCAAAAATATAAAAAAATACTATTAATGACTATAAAAATAAAAAGTCATGGATTCGATGAAAAGTAGATGCGGTAATCTGGGCAAAAAATTTACCAATTTATTTAACGAATATAATTTAATATATCATTTTATCTTTAGTAATTAAAGCTTCTCAACTAGTACATATAAATGTTCTGTAGGAAATTCAGGCAAGTATGAATACAGATATTTTGGTACCAGATTTTCTTTTTTTTTTGTACAGGTCTTAATATTTTAATTAATAGACTTTGTGCTTTTCTACTTTAAAAAAAATATCCATCTAAAAATATCTGATTCAAATTATTTATGCATGTTTATTGTCAAAAGTGCATTCCACACATACATTAAATATAATGTTTTAAGAAATAAACATTAAAATAATTACTGCTTGTGTCCAATGCTGCAACTAGAAATTTAGTACATAGAGTTAAAAGAATTTTGTTGCCCTTTTTCAAACGTATTTATTTTATGTATTATGGAAGAATAGTTTCTATTTTTAATTAATGTTTATTAAAATCCACTGTCACATTTAATTATATGAAAATAATTCAAATTTTTAATTTTGATGTATGCATTTGAGTCTTGTTATTATTATATATTGTAACGATGTGGGGCACATGTGATTTCTTTTCAATTTCTTGATATGAAAACTTAAATATGACAAATGATATTTACAGCTAAATTAAGAAATAAGTTTGATGGCGCCATCTACTAGAATCAAGGGAAACTATCTCATTATCATAAAGTATTAACTATGTTTGACTGTGTGGACAAAATACACTTCAAACACACTTCTGAGAATCAACATCTTTGACAAACATTCAGTGATCGTTTGTAAATACCTTAAGAATCACAGGAAACATTAAGCTTATTTGCCAGACCTATTTTTAGCACCGTGCAAAAGTGACACAAAATAGTGTATAGCTGAATATTTTATAATGTGGTTGATGAGCCACATAATTATGCTAAAAGCAAGAAAAGGCTGAATTGATCATCCCTAGTTACACATAGACAAAGGTTTTGCAGTTATTACTCCTTGTCAACATGCGGCAGACAAGATGATTAGTGAGCATAAAATGCTTTAGACAAAGTATTTTAGAATATTTCTGGTAGAAGTATTTACTCCAAATCCAGTAACAATGCAGGGCCTATTATTTTAGCCCCAACCACATTTTACAAAACATTAAGCACTTATTACAGTACAGAGACTTTGGCCTTATAATGTTGTATTAAAGCAAGAATTTCTATAATTTTGAGAGCTTAGAATTTTGTTATTGGTGTACAGGGCTAAAATATTGCTATGCATTGTTACTGGGTTTGATGCAACTATTTCTACCATAAAAATTCTATAATTTTTTCAAGAGGTTTTATGTCCTGTGATAATCTTATTGACTGCCATGTGCTGATGAGCAGCAATAACCACAAAGCAATGGTCCAGTCCTGGGATTGCAAAGTATAATCAGTAGAGCACTTTCTTACTTTTATCCAAAAGTTCTGTAAATAAGATAGAAGTTGCTTCATCGTAATAAAATTATTTTGCTTTTTCAATGAAAATGAATACATGCAATTACTATGCCAATAGTGAAAAAAAATAGAAATGAGATTATAGGTTATAATAAAACTAGTTATAGATAAAATTATCTTTATGTTACGAAATAAGATATTCAAATTTAAGAACTTCAAATTCTTTACTTGCACATTTTATTTAATTCAAAGTAAAATTTTGAATTAAAAATACACCTAAAACTTTGTAATAATCTTTCAAATACAAAAAGCAAATAAGAGATTTTCAAAGATAGACTAAAATTACTTTAATGGAAGATAGCAGATACAATGAAGATAATTAAAAATATTTTATCTGAGTGTAGAGTTCATGTTGAATTGCACACAACTTTGATTTGACACATTTTAAAAGTCGTCAGAAAAGTTCACACATTATTATGATTTTAGATAAAAAGTTTCTGTTCAGTTGGTTCCAAGCATTCCAATTGCAATCAATTCTATGGCAAAATCTGGTACCCTAGATTGCACATTACATTCAGCTAGCACTTGGCTTTTATGGTTGCTGCAATTTTTTAATAAAGAGGTATAGCACATTTTAACCATGCTTGCATTAGCATATGTGTAAAGGTTTCTGATTTTTGTCTTTGTTTAAATTAAGATTGTAAAACATGGTGAATGAATGCTGGTGAAAATGAGTCTGGTATAAAACCGATGAGGAACCTGCTTAGAGGTAAAAAATTTAAGAATGAGGCTGGTAAATTGTGAAGTTTTTGCACAGTTCTGAAATTTATAGTATTTCTTATTTTTGAAAATTCTAATTTAGGGCTTTTACAATAAAGTTCACAAAATGCCTAAAATATAGATATGTTTTTCATAATTTTTTAAGTCCCAAAAATTTTAACAGTTATCTTTTAGAAACTTGGAAGAATCATAAAAATGTTTTAATTGTCGCATTCTTTTTATATGTCTCCAAAATTTTCAAAGTATTTTATTCTATACTTTTGCATTTTTTAAAATGTACAAATGTCTTATCATTTAGATTCAAACTTTTAAAATACAGAAGACATCACTTTGGTGGACGAGAAAATGCACTACCTTGGTGCACTTAAAAGTGGGGGTTTATTCTATCGATTGATCTAAATATTAACTTTTTTATAAATTCAATTTGTGGTATAAACTAAATGCTTCATTCATACTGTCATATTCTACTTCAAGTCACAGTTCTAGTCTTATATTGTATAAAAAATACATTTTTTAAAATTCATAAGTTTCACTTCCAAGTATATTTTATTTGCATTTTATTCAAATTAGCTATGTTAAAATTACAGAACATTGATATAGTTTGAATTTGAACCAATCGCAAAGTTCTCGTCTATCTTAATTAGGATACATGTAAAAATTATGTGTTTTAAAGATCATCGAGATTATATCGTATCCATAAAAAAAAAGAATTAAGATGTCCAAAACTAAAAATACGGAATTAAAAACGTCATATCAGAGATTCTGATATAATTTTCAATTAACAATTGAATTATAATAAATAGTATATACTTGGACTTAAAAGATTGAAACATAATTTGCAATCTGATGTAAAAAGTGAACTGTCACATCTGAATCAATATAAAATTGTTACTTTCAGATAATAAAATGTCTACAGTGAGCACCATTGAAATCTTGATATATTTTTATCATAAATTTAACAGTATAAGCAAATAAATTTTTGGTTATTGATAATCTTCATGCATTAACGTAACAGAAAGCTTTTTGTCATTCCATTCAAATGTTTTGGGAAGCGCAATTGCATCAAGTTCATCAACTTCATTTAAATCATTTAGCACAATTTCTATTTCTTCATCAGTTAAAAGAACTTGCAACCAAGGTCCACGAGCTGCAAAAGGATGCTCTACGTCTACAAAAGCACCTGATACACTTGTCGGTACAAGAGTTATAGCAACATCGCCTACTACACTTTTAAATGTAAAATGTCGGCCATGCTTCAATCTACCTCGCAGAGCAAGAGGTAAAATAGCACCTGCTTCTAAATTGAACTGTAAATACACACTTTCTAGAAATTTAGTTTGCATTAGTTCAGCTGGTTCAAGAGTTGCAACTTCACTATTCATGTTACTATCATACGAGTCTTTTCTTGAGTTGCTTTCATTTTGATCTGCTGCTGCTGACATTCCATAATATCTATTACTACTATTAGGTCGTATTTCTGGTAAAACTGGCTTTGAGCTCAACAGACCTTTTTTAAGTGTAGCTTTAATTTGTTCTGATTCAAGTACAGATATATGTGGTAAAGCAGCTTCGGCATCTCCTTCCTCTTCTTCACTTTTAAGGCTTGATGGCTTATTTTCCTGCCAAGAACATTTTGCACTAACACCACTCAAATTGGATCCATCCGTGTCCACACCTTGATCAACAGCTTCTTGGACAGATGGATCCAATTCGAATATTGTTTCGCCTCGTCTCATATCAGTAATAAGCCATGGCCCACCAGCTCCTTTTACAGATTGCATTAATTTAATTATGCCAGGTCCATTCCAACCTTGAGCTGCTTGTAATTCCTGTGCGCAGACACCAACAATTTGTATAAATGCAACTGACCCAAATGGTGTTTGAACTGTACCTAGTTGAGGATCTTCAAACATTAGCATATGTTGAATTCGAGATTCACTGTTATCTAAAGGGCAGTGCCAAGACACATGATCTCCAGCACACAAAGTGTTGTCAGACTGAAAAACATATTTAGCAAGGGCTTGCATAATTGCTGCAGGCCATGTTGGTGGTACACGCTCATCTTGCTCTCGTTTTAAGCGGAACGTTAATTCAAAACCATATCCACTCGGCGTGTCATTGCCAGAAATGTCATGTACTCTACCATCGCCGTGTAAATCTGATAAACCAAAACTTACATAATGCCAATGGGGAGGTATATCTGATGCAAGATCTCCAGGATTAGAATACATACTAATATAATCCAGTGGATCAGGTCCTCCCAACCAATATTTCACTAAAGCCGTTACTTGCAATGGATTTGGTTGATCTGGATATATATATCTGCAAGCAGTATAAAGAGTTTCAAGTCCAAGAGGAATAACTGGTCTTGGTAAAATTGGGTATCCTCGAAAAATCGGAGGTCTAGGCATAATTTTGCTCTCCATAATGAGACAAGTCACAAGTTGCAAAATGAAAAATTAGCAACACCGAGTTTGCATTAACCGTCCTTTCAGCTTACCTCTAAAGTAGTAGAAGATAAATAGAATGCTTTAGTAACTATTATAAATCATTTTAACTTTATATTACAGATCAATTTACTATACTATTAAAAATATCAACAAGAAACTACAAATCAATCTCTAAAACAAAAACGACAGTTAAATTTACAGTGAGCGAAATGAAATTGCTCAGTTTCAAGAGTTGAACTTCTTCTTCTTCTTCAAGGTTTCGATTGAAACCGACTTTTTACGGCAGCACTGCTCACAGTAGGCATATGGCCGCCTCTATCTACTTCTAGAGTTCCTAGTCAAGTGACAGGTGTCCTGTCATTATTTAGTTAGCCATTATCTGTTAGTTGTTATGTTGGGAAGTTACCTAGTAGTAATCAGTGCCAAATCTCTGACTCATGCATTTTAAATTTTTTAACCGAGAAAATTTTTCATCACCTCTCCTATTTCGATGCAGAATGCAAATTAGTTTGGCTATAAAATGCTCACGTTTTCTGACAGCGATCAAGAGTTGAACTGATCGATAAGTGTGATGAGTTTTATGACATAACACTATTAGTGAAGTGCTGCCATCTATTATCCTTATTAGAAAATATTATCTTACTGAACTTTGTATTTTGAAAATATGAATGAAGAAAATATATGATGTAAGCAAGTAATAAATATAGCAAATTTAGAGTAAAACAAGATCTACTTCGGAGGACAAACCTAACTTGAATACACTATGGAAGCTATAACCGGTTATTTATTCAGTTTTGTCTTCAAATGTCCAGTCAATTTGTCTTCAAATGTCCAGTTTTGTCATCAGTCCTGTGGATTGACTAGATTAGGCATTAGGGGGTCCCCAAACTTTTTGTCAGTCGACCCCTTCAAGAATTTCCCGCTTTTTTTTATCGACCCTCAATTTCATTATTACGTAATTATAATAGGGGGGGGGGGGAAACGCTTATACGATCTTGTAGATTGCTAATCTTACAGTGTTTATTATTTACCAGTAGCATACCCGTTCTTCGTACGGAGTATATAATATAAAGAAATTTATAATTCGCAATCATGTGCAAATTCTGTTAAAATATTAAATTTATTGCTCCTAAAGAGAAGTTTAAGAATATATGTTCTCACTATGCAAAATTTTCTTCACGGGCAGATCTGAAGAATAAAACATCCTGGCCCCTTTAGTAAGCAAATTTACAAAAAAAAAAAAAAGGAATTGAATTAATATATGTAACCCCGTACTATTTATATTGTCGCAGATTAGAAAATATGCCAGTGCGTTAGTAGAAGATTCCCCGTATTACAATATAAGTCTCAAAAATATTTGCGAAAATAAAAGAGATGACGTAATAAATTGAAAATATCAATAATCCCCGTACTCTTTATACCAGAAGGTCGTAATTGATTCCAATATATGCCAATATATATCAAAACATATGCCAATATACCTGTACTATTTATATTCTCGTAAATTAAAAGATATACCCGTGTATTTGTAGAAGATTACTCGTACAACGTACAATATATGAATTTAAACAATTTTTGTCATAATAAAACAATTGCATAATAACTTGAAAATATCAATAATCCCTGAATCAATAATCCCCGAAAATATCAATAATAATAATGTTTAAACCTGAAGACCGTAATTGATACTATCCAGTTAAAAATGCTATAAGAAAAATCAAATCGTTCTTTTCTAAAATATATTTTTATATCCATTTATTTATTATTCAAATCAAAAAAATAATTATTAAAATTAACAGACAGATTTAATTGCGTTTCTGAGTAACATGATATAAGATAGAATCTTCCTCATAAACTGCGAAATTAAATAACCATTTTGATTTCTTTATACTTTTCATTGTTCAGTAAAAACTTGTTTTAAATAAACCATGGAGATAGATTTCCCATTTAAATCATGTTTCAAACAATTTATGTTTTCAGAAAGTGACTAATTAGCGCAAAAAATCTCCCATCAAACTCAGAGATTAAATTTTAATTCACTTTCAAACGATTTTCAAGCTTTTCGTTTGGATAAACCACGGAGTTAGAGAGTAGAACTCCTAGGAAAAAGTTTCGTTTTTCATTAATATCTCGACAACCCCTGGCCTTAGATAACTCGAAACTTGGGCTAAATTTATGGGGTGCTATTTCAAGGCTATCCACAAAATTTAATCAAATTCGGTTCAGCCGTTCTCCCGTGATGGTGAGACAAACGAAAATTTCGTTTCTTCACTAATATCTCGAGAACCACTGATCGTAGAAACTCCAAACATGGACTACATTTTAAGTGGGACTATTTCCAGGCTACCCACAAAATTTCATCAGATTGGGTTCAGCCGTTCTCCCGTGATGACGGGACAAACAGACAGACAGATAGACAGATTTTCAATTTTATATATATAGACTAGCAGCATACCCGTTCTTCGTACGGAGTATATAATATAAAGAAACTTGAAATTCATAATCATGCGCAAATTCTTATAGTATACTAAATGACATGTTTAATCAAAGTATTCTGTTAAAATATTTAATATAATGCTCCTAAAAAGAAGTTTAAGAATCTCTGTTCTCGCTATATAAAATTATCTTCATGGACATATCTGAAGAATAAAACATCTTGGACCCCTTATGTAAGCAAATATAAAAAAAATATGGAATTGAATCAATATATGCAAAATAAAAGCGTTAAAATTGTATGGGACCCGTACTAATTATATACGCGAATATTAGACAATATAACCTGTATTAGTAGATTACATGTATAAATTGAAAATACCAATAAACCCGTAATCTTTAAATCTGAAGACAGTCATTTATTCCAATATATGTCAAAATTAAAGTGCTAAAATTATATGGGAAGATATACACGTACTACTTATAATGTACGATTATTAGTAGAAGATTACCCGTTTTGCAATATGAGTCACAAATGTTTTTTGGTAAAATACAACAGACGACGTAATAAATCTATATAAATAAAATTGAAAATCTGTCTGTCTGTCTGTCTGTCTGTTTGTCCCATCATCACGGGAGAACGGCTGAACCGAATTTGATGAAATTTTGTGGGTAGCCTAGAAATAGCCCCACTTAAAATTTAGTCTATGTCTGAAATTTCTACGACCAGTGGTTCTCGAGATATTAGTAAAAAACGAAACTTTCGTTTATCTCATCATCACGAGAGTACGGCTAAACCGAATTTAATGAAATTTTGTGGGTGGCCTTGAAATAGCCCCCCATAAATTTTGCCCAAGTTTCAAGTTTCTAAGGCCAGGGGTTGTCGAGATATTAATGAAAAACGGAACTTTTTTTTATAGGAGTTCTACTCTCCAACTCCGTGGTTTATCCAAACGCAAAGGATAAAAATCGTTTGTTTAAAACGTCAAAGGGAATTAAAACTTTATTTTTGAGTTTGATGCAGGATTTTTGCATTAAATAGTCACTATCTGAAAGCATGAATTGTTTGAAACATGAATTAAATGGAAAAATCTACCTCCATGTTTTGTATTTCACAAGCTTTTACTCAACGATTAGAAGTATAAAGATATTAAAATGGTTATTTAATTTCGCATTTTATGAGGAAGATTCTATCTTATATCGTGTTGCTCGGCCAAGGAATGAAATTAAATATGTTTGCTAATGATTATTATTATTTTTCGATTTGAATATTAAATAAATGGGTATTAAAATACATCTTATAAATGAACGGTTTGATTTTTTTTAATTATATTAATTGCGAACTGCATACACCACTTTCATTTATTTTAGCAAAGAGGTTTTAAGCTTATATATTGTGTTTAGCTAATAAACTCATATTTTGTTTACCCAATAAATTCATTTATCCAATTGTTTAAACAGAGAAAGAGTAGAATGGGTACATCTTCTAACAATATTTTAGTGTTTTCATTTAGTATATACAAACTGGATCACGATATTTTATTCAGATCTGCGAAGTTAGAGCTACGAATTTGGCTGGATATCGCTAACTTGGCAAATTTCATAAAAGTTACCAAAATGATTGAAATGTCCCCAAATTGATAAAAATGACGTAAAATCAATGAAATTTATTTTGTTTTGAAAAAAGGAAGTACTGAAATGGTGTTTCGTTAGCATTTGTCAGTCAGTCCAACCGCCCTACTTAGTAACACATTTAGCGAATTTTTAAAATGCCACCAAATTGATAAAAATATTTATAAATCTATAAACATATTTTGAAATTGATAAATTGCCATAAATAAACGAAATTGTGTTTTTTCAGGGGATAATATTTTGATGATGGTTCGTCAATTTATCGCCAAGTGGGACTGTCAGTTCTACAGTCCCACTTGGCGATAAATTTGGCGATATTTTAAAATGTCACCAAATTGATAAAAATATTTATAAATCCATAAAAATATTTTGAAATTGATAAATTGCCCTAAATAAACGAAATTGTGTTTTTTTAGGGGATAATATTTTGATGATGGTCCGTCAATTTATCGCCAAGTGGGACTGTCAGTTCTACAGTCCCACTTGGCGATAAATTTGGAGATTTTTTAAAATGTCGCCAAACTTTCATTAGAGATATTCAGACGATATTTTGACCACCAATTTATTTGAAGCAAATCATAACATGTCGCTTAACAACGGATTAAAATTTAATGTGTTTATGAGGAAGAAGATTTTTATTAAATCTTTTCCGATTTTAATGATGAAGATATGTATATAAAATAAATTTCATTGCCATCGTATTTTTGAGTGGATAATATCAATTACGATCTTCATGTTTAAACATTATTATTATTGATGTTTTCGGGGATTATTGATTCAGAGATTATTGATATGTTCAATTTCTTATGGCATTGTTTTATTGCGGCAAAAATTGTTGAAACTCATATATTGTACGTTGTACGAGTAATCTTCTACAAATGCACGGGTATATCTTCTAATCTAAGAGAATATAAATAGTACATGTATATTGGCATATATTGGAATCAAGCCTTCCGGTATGAAGATGGCAGGGATTATTGATATTTTTAATTTATTAAGTAATCTGTTATATATTGGTAAAAATTTTTCAGACTACATATTATAATACGGGTAATCTTTTACTAACACTAGGACATATCTTCTAATCTATGACATTATAAGTAGTAAGGGTTTATCTTCCCATATAATTTTAGCACTTTCATTTGGGCACATATTGGAATTAATTAGTGCCTACTGATTTAAAGATTACGGATTTATTGATATTTTCAATTTATGTATGTAATCTACTAATACAGGTTATATCTTCTAATATTCGCGTATATAAGTAGTACGGGTCCCATACAATACGCTATTATTTTGCATATATTGATTCAATTCCATACTTTTTATCAATTTGCTTACAAAAAGGCCAGGATATTTTATTCTTCAGATCTACCCGTGAAGATAATTTTGAATAACGAGAACAGCCATTCCTTAACTTCTTTTTAGGAGCATTATGTTAAATATTTTAAAAGAATATTTTGATTAAAAATGCCATTTAGTATACTATAGGAATTTGCACATGATTGTGAATTTTAAGTTTATTTATATTATATACTCCGTACGAAGAACGGGTATGCTGCTAGTTGAATATATAATTAATCCCCTTAATCTTCATACCAGAAGACTGCACTTGATTCCAATATATATGCCAATATATGTCAAAATATATGCCAATATACCTGTACTACTTATATTCTCGTAGGTTAGAAGATATACCCGTGCATTCCTAGAAGATTACTCGTACAACGTACAATATGCGTGTGTCAGCAATTTTTGCCGCAATAAAACAATGGCGTAATAACTTAAAAATATCAATAATCCCTGAATCAATAATTCCGGAAAATATCAATAATAATAATGTTTAAATCTGAAGAGTATAATTGATATTATCCAGTCCAAAATGAAATGGCAATGAAATTTATTTTATATACATATCTTCATTATTCAAATCGGAAAGGATTTAATAAAAATCGTCTGCCGCATAAACACATTGGATTTAAATCCGTTGCTAAGCGACATGATATCATTTGCTTCAAATAAATTGGTAGAAAAAATATCGTCTAAATAGTTATATTTCTATGGAACATTTGGCGACAGTTTCGTCAAATTAGCGACATTTTAAAAAATCGCCAAATTTATCGCCAAGTGGGACTGTAGAACTGACAGTTCCACTTTGCGACAAATTGACGAAATATCATCACAATACTATCCCCTAACAAAAAACAATTAATATCATTTATGTAGCGCAATTTTATCAATTTCAAGATATTTTTATAGATTTGAAAACATTTTTATCAATTTGGTGACATTTTAAAAATTCGCTAAATGTATTACTAAGTAGGATGGTTGGTCTGACAGATAAATGCTAACCAAACATCATTTCAGTACTCTCTTCTAACAAAACAAAAAAAAATTTCATTGATATGTAGAAGACCCAAGCCACACGACCAACCCGAAGGTTTATGGCAGCTGTTTGTGTGTCGTTTATTACAATTTGGCGACATTTCTGTCAATTTGGCAAAGTTTAAGAAAAGTTGTCAAATTAGCGATATCCCTCCAAATTCGTAGCTTTGAATTTGCAGATCTGAATGAAACATTCTTATCCCGTTTCAATATACTAAATGAAAACACTACAATTGTATTAGAAGATATACCCGCTCTACTCTTTTT
Organism: Amaurobius ferox; assembly: GCA_951213105.1. Classification (NCBI taxonomy): domain Eukaryota; kingdom Metazoa; phylum Arthropoda; class Arachnida; order Araneae; family Amaurobiidae; genus Amaurobius; species Amaurobius ferox. The sequence goes on from OX578148.1 coordinate 34,233,160, forward strand.
CTTTTTCAACAATCGGCTATATGAATTTATTGGCTAAATACAATATATGAGTTTAGTAGCTAAATACGATATAAGCTTGAAAACTCTTTGCCAAAATAAATGAAATTGATGTACGCAGTCAGCAATTAATATAATTAAAAGAAAAATCAAACCGTCCATTCATAAGATATACTTTTATATCCATTTATCCATTTATTTATTATTTAAATCGAAAAAAAATAATAAAAACATTAACAAACACATTTAATTTAATCCGTTATTCGTACGGAGTGTATAATTTAAAGAAACTTATAGTTCGCAATCATGTGCAAATTCTGTTAAAATATTAAATTTATTGCTCCTAAAGAGAAGTTTAAGAATATATGTTCTCACTATGCAAAATTATCTTCACGATCAGATCTGAAGAATAAAACATCCTGCCCCCTTTTGTAAGCAAATTTACAGAAGAAAAAATAGGAATTGAATGAATATATGCAACCCCGTACTAATTATATTGTCGCAGATCAGAAAATATGCCAATGTGTTAGTAGAAGATTACCCGTATTACAATATGCGTCTCAAAAATATTTGCCAAAATAAAAGAGATGATGTAATAGATTGAAAACATCATTAATATCCGTACTCTTTATACCAGAAGGTCGTAATTGATAACAATATATGCCAATATATATCAAAACATATGGTAATATACCTGTACTACTTATATTCTCGTAGATTAAAAGATATACACGTGTATTTGTAGAAGATTCGTACAACATACAATATATGAGTTTAAAGAATTTTTGTCATAATAAAATAATTGCATAATAACTTGAAAATATCAGTAATCCTTGAATCAATAATCCCCGAAAATATAAATAATAATAATTTTTAAACCTGAAGACCGTAATTGATATTATCCAGTCAAAAATGCTATAAGAAAAATCAAATCGTTCTTTTCTAAAATATATTTTTATATCCATTTATTTATTATTCAAATCGAAAAAATAATTATTAAAATTAACAGACAGATTTAATTTAATTGCGTTTCTGAGTAACATGATATAAGATAGAATCTTATAACATGTTAAATATGTCATGTCTTATAACATAAACTGCGAAATTAAATAACGATTTTGATTTCTCTATACTTCTCATTGTTCCGTAAAAGCTTGTTTTAAATAAACCATGAACCATGGAGATAGATTTCCCCTTTAAATCATGTTTCAAACAATTCATGATTTCAGAAAGTGACTAATTAACGCAAACAATCTTCCATCAAACTCAGAGATTAAATTTTAATTCACTTTAAAACGATTTTCAAGCTTTTCGTTTGGATAAACCACGGAGTTAGGGAGTAGAACTCCTAGGAAAAAGTTCCGTTTTTCATTAATATCTCGACAACCCCAGGTCTTAGAAACTCGAAACTTGGACAAAATTTATAGGGGGATATTTCAAGGCTATCCACCAAATTTCATTAAATTCGGTTCAGCCGTTTTACCGTGATGATGAGACAAACGAAAATTTCGTTTTTTACTAATATCTCGAGAACCACTGGTCGTAAAAACTCAAAACACGGATATAATTTTAAGTGGGGCTATTTCTGGGCTACCCACAAAATTTCTTTAAATTCGGTTCAGCCGTTCTCCCGTGATGATGGGACAAACAGACAGACAGACAGACAGACAGACAGATTTTCATTTTTATTTATATAGATAGTGCATATCTATAAATAAAATTGAAAATCTGTCTGTCTGTCTGTTCGTTCCATCATCACGAGAGAACGGCTGAACCGAATTTGATGAAATTTTGTGGGTAGCCTAGAAATAGCCCCACTTAATATTTAGTCCATGTTTCGAGTTTCTACGACCAGTGGTTCTCGAGATATTAGTAAAAAACGAAACTTTCGTTGGTCTCATCATCACGGGAGAACGGCTGAACCGAATTTAATGAAATTTTGTGGTTAGCCTTGAAACAGTCCCCATAAATGTAGTCCCAGTTTCGGGTTTCTAAGACCAGGGATTGTCGAGATATTAATGAGAAACAAAACTTTTTCCTAGGAGTTTTACTCTATAACTCAGTGGTTTATCCAAACGAAAAGGTCGGAACTCGTTTGTTTCAAACTTGAAAGCGAATAAAAACTTTATTTCTGAGGTTGGTGGAAGATTTTTGCGCTAATTAGTGAATATCTGAAAGCATGAATTGTTTGAAACATGAATTTAAATGGGAAATGAATTTCCATGGTTTATTTTTCACAAGTTTTTACTCAACGATGTAAAGTGTAATGAGATCAAAATGATTATTTAATTTCGTATTTTATGATGAAGATTCTATCTTATATCATGTTGCTCAGCAAGGCAATTAAATTAAATCTGTTTCTTGATTTTTATTATTATTTTTTCGATTTGAATAATAAATAAATGGATATAAAAATATATTTTATAAATGAACGGTTAGATTTTTCCTTTAATTATATTAATTGCGGACTGCGTACATCATTTTCATTTATTTTGGCAAAGAGTTTTCAAGCTTATATATTGTGTTTAGCTAATAAACTCATATATTGTGATTACCCAATAAATTCATTTATCCGATTGTTAAAACAGAAAAACAGTAGAGCTGGCATATCTTCTAATACAATTTTAGTGTTTTCATTTAGTATATACAAACAGGATCAGGATGTTTTATTCTTCAGATCGGCAAATTTAGAGCTACGAATTTGGCGGGATATCGCTAACTTGGCAACTTTTCTTAAACTTTGCCAAATTGACGGAAATGTCGCCAAATTGATATAAATGACGCAAATCAATGAAATTAAATTGGTTTTATAGAGGAGAGTACTGAAATGATGTTTTGGTAGTATTTGTCGGTCAGTCCATCCATCTTATTTAGTAACACATTTAGCGAATTTTTAAAATGTCACCAAATTGATAAAAATGTTTGAAAATCCATAAAAAAATCATGAAATTGATAAAATTGCGCTTATTAAATGAAATTAATTGTGTTTTGTAAGGGGAGAGTATTGTGATGAAGTTTCGTCAACTTGTCGCAAATTGGGATTATCAGTTCTACAATCCCACTTGTCGATAAATTTGGCGATTTTTTAAATTGTCGCTAAATTCACGAAAATGACATTATTGAGATTATGTCTGTGTGTGTGTGTGTCAGTGAGACTGTGGAGACGATAACTGACGAACAAATGGAGCTATTCAAACAAAATTTGCTACAAAAATTAGAATCCATGAATACTGGAAGCATATCGTTTTTATACGCAATCGGATGTTCAGAACCCCCCTAAATTTTCGAGTGAAATTTTGAAAAAATCATAAAAAAAATAAAATCCTTTAATAAAGTTACGTAAATAGTCATTTCTTATGCAATTTTTTATTAGAAAATGATTGATATAAATTTTAGCACGCTAGCATGAACCGTTCTCGAGATATTGCACATTTTTAAAAAAATTATCAAAAAATCATAAAAAATAAAAAAAAAGTATTACCTATTGTGAAATATGTTCACTTTTCATAAGTAATATCATGCGATAAATCTGTTGACATCATTCTCGTGGATCTAGCTAGTTCCATCCATGAGAAAAACTGCTTTAGGTAATACCTTTGTATTTGGACATCAATTTTCATTTATTTGCTACAAGAATAACTTATTTCTCCGTATATAATGCTTGTCGAGATTTTGGCGGAATGTCGCCAACTTGACGACTTTTTTAAATGTTGCCAAATTAACGAAAATGTCGCAAAATTGATAAAAATGACGCTAAATTAATGAAAAATGATGACTAGATGATAAAAGTTCAATATCTTGGAAAGGACGTAAGCATAGACTATAAGAATAATATAGACACATTTCTCCGTTCGTCTGTAACGCTTTTCGAGAGATTTAGAGGGACGTCACCAACTTGGCGACAAGTTTAAATGTTGCTAAAATGGCAAAAATGTCGCCAAATTGATAAAAATTAATCCAAATGGGAAGTCATGTCTCGCAAATTCTGATTTCCGTCATATGAAGGGCATACCTTTCTAGTATATAAGAAACACTCTTCTCTCCATTTGTTTGTAACACTTGGTGATGCATTTGGCAAACTTAACGAATAATTTAGCAAATTAATTCCAACTTGGCGATATTTCGCCCCAGATTGACAAAAATATCATCAAAATTGCAAAAATGACGTTAAATTAATGAAAATAACGCCTAATTGATGGCGTAATTATTAAGGTATTTTAATATATGGACTATATCGCTCATTGAAGATGCTATCGATATTGATGATTGTTTTAGAGTTGCGCGAAGTATAAGTTAATTGAGTATTTGATATAGTTTTACATGTTGTCATCCGGAAAATCGTCAAATGTACAATTCAACGATAAAAACACAGCGCCATGGATCTTATGCATTATTTTTTGACTGTAAAAGTGGTAAATTCATTGCATTATATAAGGAAAGTCATATGTTGCCCACATCAGATTTTTACTTTCCTTATATACAATGTATATTCCTTATATATAATGTATAAGGAAAGTATTGTGACGGGAGCGAAAATTCGAATTCGAGTTTTCGACGGGAGAGCACGTTTCAAGCATCCCTGATCACGAATCAAACATTTTTGAGGTGATGTCTCTGTGTGTGTGTATGAGTCTGTGGAGAAGATATCTCACGAACGAATGGAGCGATTCGAATGAAATTTGGTACAAAACTGAGAATCCGTGAATACTGAAAGCCTATTGTTTTTAACAGTAATCGAATGTTCAGAACTCTCCTAAATTTTCGAGTGAAATTTTGAAAAAATCATCAAAAAATCAAAACCTTTAAAAAAGTTACACAAATAGACATTTCTTACGTAATTTTTCCTTAGGAAACGATTGACATAAACTTTAGAACGTTAGCATGAACCGTTCTCGAGATATTGCACGTTTTTCAAATAAATTTATCAAAAAATCCCTTAAATTAAAAAAAAAATATTAACTGTTGAGAAACATGTTCACTTTTCCTATGAAATATCATGCGATAAATTTGGTGACATCATTTTCGTGGATCAAGCTCATTTCATTCATGAGAAAAGATACTTTGAGTAATATTTTTGTATTTGAACGCCAATAGTCATTTATCTGCTATAAGAATAACTTATTTCTTCATCCATAACGCTTGGCGAGATTTTGGCGACGACTTTGGCGGAATGTCACCAACTGGGCGACTTTTTTTAATGTTGCGAAATTAACGAAAATCTCGCCAAATGGATAAAAATGGCGCTAAATCAATGAAAATGAGGACTAATTGTTGAAAATTCAATATCTTGGAAAGAATATAAGTATCTACTATAAGAAAAACCTATTTTTTTACTGTAAAAGTAGTAAATTCATTGCATTATACAAGGAAAGTCATGTGTTGCCCACATCAGATTTTTTAATATGTGAACTACTAAAATGAATTTTCCGGAGTTGTACGGGTCCTGAATAAGCGGCCACTGCTTACAAATAATTAAATAAGTATTAAATACTTAAATAAGCGGCCACTACGTATCTTGCAAGTATTTAAATAAGGGCCCACTACTTAAGCAATACATCCTAAATAAGCGAACACTATACATAATTAAATAAACGGCCCATACTTAAATAATACATTCACGCTTCACACTGCACACTCTCTAGAAAAAATAAAATACCGAAGTAATGCAAAATCAGTTTAACTACCATCCATGTGCAATTCTGCGCAAACGCGGAAAAACAAAACATTTGAAGAGTTTGCTGGCTTAAAAAATTATAATTCGTAAACGAATGGGTTGAGGACATTATATTTTGTTTAGGAGTAGTGTGTGATATTTACAATAGCTGGTCTTAAATTATAAACATTGGATTGCTCGTCAATTTTCTTATGTAATATAAAAATCGGACAGGTTTCAAACACACGAAAAGTATATATTTTTAAAAATCACAAAATGTATTGGTCTATTAAGGGTATGGATTACGTTCAAAGTTTGCCCGATCATTCAGACGTCGCGGCGCCCAGATGAAAACTGTGATAATACATATTTTCAGTCGCTAAGGAATCGATTTGTGGGAATATTGCTCAAAATTGTTGTAAATAGGGCTAAAACATAAAATACTTATAAAACAAATTCAAATTTAAAAAAATTTAATATGGGCAGCACATGACTTTCCCTGCAGACTTATATCCACGTTCACTTTATTTTAATTAAATTTAATTTACTTTTAAGTCAATTTTCGTTCTCATTTGGTAACTAGACTTATTTTCAAAGGTGGCGTAGAGAAAAATGAAAAAACTAAAATATCTCGAGAACGGCTAGTCCTAATGTAATGGTGCTGGTCTTATTCTTTTCTTCGTTAAACATTACGTATAAAACAATAATTTATTGGATATATTTGAGTACACGTAGTTTTTTATTTTAGATTTTGACAATTTTTGCGAGCCATTTTGCAAAAACAGGCAGGTTACCGAATCATACCAAAATCTAATCAGCACCAGGGTAACCCACACGAGACTTATCTACCGTATTTTGTAAAATTTGGTCCATTAGTTTTTCAGCTAGCGTGAATACAGGCAATTTTCTAGGGTCATTTCGCAAAAAAGACGGGTTTTTTTTTATCCCGAATCGTACTAAAAACTAATCAGCAGCAGGGTCACACCCAAGTGACTTACCTACCAAATTTGATGAAATTTGGCCCATTAGTTTTTGAGTTAGAGTGGATACATACATTGCACAGACAGACAAACAGACAGAAAGACACTCACACAGACGTCACGCTAAAAATAGTTTTTTCGTATTTTAGAGGTCACGCAACGTGTAGATCCGTCGAAAACTCGAGTTGCGATTTTCGGCATGATTCCAATACTTTCCCTATACATTACTATGTATTGCAGGGAACGTAAAAATAACGCCGAGACGCACATAATCGGGTTTTGAAGTAGTACCTGTGTACCAAATGTCATTGCTGTACGATGCTTAAATATTCCGTTACAGATTGCACAGATATACATACAGAGATATTTTCCGTTATTATGTAAGATATGACTTATCGGAATCTTAACAGGTTTCTTTATACCTCTCTACAGTCAAGTTAGTTTAGCCGCAAGTCTAGTAATGTTATATTTTGAAAAGAGATTTGAGGTGTAAGCAGAAATCAAATTTAAACAAAACAAATGTCAATAATGAATACAATGAATTTTAGTAGATGTTATAAAAATTTAAGACCTACCTATTGAACCAATCATCAGTATATCTTGGATATGGAAATGGATCATTACTACTGAAGTCGTAACTTGCTTTTGCATTCTGAAAAAATAAATGACTGTTTGTAAAGATGCTGTAATTATTACTAAATATGTATATTATAAAGTATGTTTTAATTAAATCAGCTTTGAGAACTATCATTAATTGGAACACAAGCAAATTATCTATAAAAATTCGTTTAAACGGTTATTTAAAACAATCTAAAGTGAAAATATTTTGTTAGCAACAGATTGAATTGCTGATTTTTAAAAGTATCAACAGATTTCGGAGGCAGAAACAGTCTATCTCTCTAAAAGAAAAAAAATCAACCATTCCAGAAAGATCAACAAAGGCAAGAAGTCGTTTTTTGACAGACACTTTCATACGTTTATTGGTTTGTCTTTTTATCCTGAGGAAGGAGACTATTTTTTGTCACCAAAAATAGTTGATATTTTTAATCAACTATTTTTGCTGTGACTAGAGAACTATTTTATTTCAGAGCAGATTATTTAATTACTAAATTAAGATTGGCTTACAAAATTGCCATAATAATAATATTTTTATTTAATTTTTTGAAGCAGCTGTGAGATGTAGATAATTATGTCAAAATAAATGTTAAATAAATTGATTTAGAAACAAAGTTGGACTGACAATAGAGAGTTTGATAGGGGATCGATCAATTGAAGATAAAAATTTTCTTTTTAGATTACTAATGGCGGGTACTTATCATATAAATAAGTATGAAATGGCCAAAAATTTCTATTGGAAAATTTCTGTCGTCCAAATTGAATTAGCTCCTTACATTAATTAAATACCCTAAATAAACAAATATGTAAGATGAAGTTGATTTAATAAAATCAACGATAGTGCTGAATAAAGTGCTAAATAAAGTTATAGTCGTGTGCATACCGTCCTTCACGGAAAATTAAGATTTACGATCTCAAAATTAATACGTTTTCGGAAAATTTTTAGTGCATTCAGAACTTTATATCTTGGTTTTTCTCAAAGAGAGTGAATAAGCAAAATCTGTTGAAGGGTAAAGAAGAAATAGTTATGCTTGAATATTATTTGCTATAATGAATTCTTATACAAAGGTGACTTTTTGTCGATCTTTATAACTTGTATGTTGTCAGTTGTTTGCATGTTTTTGTTTGCATGTCAGTTGTTTGCATGTTTTTGTTTGCATGTCAGTTGTTTGCATGTTTTTGTTTGCATGTCAGTTGTTTGCATGTTGTCATGCATGTTTTTGAAGGACATTTTCATACGTTTATTGATGCGTCTTCTTATCCTGAAGGAGACTATTTTTTGTCAACAAAAAGGGTTGATATTTCTAATCAACTGTTTCTGCTGTGACTAGCGAACCATTTTATTCCAGAGCAAATTATGTAACTACTAAATTAAGATTGGCTTACAAAATTGCTATAGTAATAATATTTCTATTTAGTTTTTTGAAGCAGCTTTGGTATTTGGATAATTATGTCAAAATAAATGTTAAATAAATCTTGTTAATCCAAATAATCAATCCAATGTTAAATAAATCATCTCTTATCAGAAAGGGTTTCAATATACGCATATAAAGCAGAAACCCTCCGAAGGAGCGGTAATGTGGATAACCAACATTGATATTGGACATGTTCATGGTATGACCTTAGATGAAATAGGAGGAAGTTGCACAAGGAAGGGGGATCGTCTGCATAATTGTCCATGACTTGCTATATCTACCATTGCTTATTACTCTAGTACACTGATTTCCAAAAATTAAGCACGGATGGTAAATCAACAAAAATGAAAAAGTCAAGCTTTGACTAACTCAAAATTGTACATGAAGGTAGCAAATGTGTTTATGCATTAAAGAAAACAAGAACTATGTACAAAGATGAAATAAATATTTACTTTTCTTAAGTTATATGATGACGTTACATTTGGGTCATTAACAAAATGATGTTGAAAGGCAAACAAACCAAACAAAACTTACATTAATATGGTATGTGCCCCGAAACTTCACACAAATTTTACAACGATTTTCCATGCCTTCAATGAGGTGGTCAACCATCGCATATGCGAGCAATGGCCATTCCTCCAATAGGGCAGTTTCCAACACTCTGAGACTGGCTGGAGGAGGTAAACGTGCAAAGACAGCACGCCCGAGGGCATCCCAAAGGTTTTCAATGGGATTAAGGTCGGGGGAATACGCCGGCCACTCCATACGAAAAATGCCCTTACTTTCCATGTATTAGTTAACGATGTTAGCTCGATGGGGACGGGCATTATCGTCCATAAGGAGGAAATCAGGACCAACTGCTGCAGCGTAGAGTCTCACAATGGGGTCTCGGACTTTATCCCGATACCGCGCAACCGTCACAGAACCGCCTTTAAAGATATGCAGCTCTGTGCGATATACCATTGAAATTACAGCCCACACTATGAGGCTGTCACTTCTGAATCCCGATACCGCGCAACCGTCACAGAACCGCCTTTAAAGATATGTAGCTCTGTGCGATATACCATTGAAATTACAGCCCACACTATGAGGCTGTCACTTCTGAATGCGTGATGTTCGATGATGTTCTTGGCCTGATTGCATGTGCATCGTTCTCTCCAGACCCTTACACGCTTATCATCGGATTCCAGGGCAAATCTGGACGCGTCAGTGAACAGGACGTTGCACCAATATGAGACAGTCCAATTCACACGTTGACAACACCACTTTAATCTTGTCCCTCTGGTTTGGACGGTTAGTGTAACACAAAGACGTGGTACTCGGGAATACAGTCCCTTCACATGGAACCTTAGGCGCACAGTACTGGCAGATATTGTCTTACCAAGTGCCGCTGCAAGCATGGATGTAACAGTTGTGTAGGTCGCTCGTCGATTCCGCTTGGCTACTATAACAATATACCGATCATCAGAGGGGGAGGTAACCCTTGGACGACCGGACACAGGTCTCCAGACAACTGTTAGACTTGTTTGGAATTGTTTCCATAATAAAGAAATTACCGAATGATCAACGCCAAAGAAAATAGCGACATCTTTGATTGACTGTCCTGGTTCAATGCGTCCGACAGCACGCCAGCGCTCACTATCTGTCATTCGTCTTCTTTCAGCCATAGAAACACGAATATCATCAAGAATAATCCTACAAAAGTTATACACGCTTCGTATCAGCATTTAAATGCACCTCCTCATACCCACCAGAATGCTGGCGTCTTCAACGAGTGCCTAATTAGCATATATCCGGTCAGTCAATCGTGATTGGCTGTAACATACGATATTTGCATACTGCCATCTACACCCGCAGTGATTTTCAGCCACTCAAATTCAAATACGCTTTCAAAAAATGAAAATTTGCATTGCTTGCTTAACTTTTGGAAGTCAGTGTATATAAAATAAATACCCGAGTCGGTCAAAGTTAAATATAAGTAACGTGTCCTATTTGATGGCATCAGTCCACTCTGGCTCTGATTAGAAAATTTTTCAGTTTAACAAATGCCTTTTCTAATGGCTCAGTGAAACATTAGAATTTCAAGAAATTAAATTATGAATACAGGTGATGATGGACATTCTGTATCATTTTACGGTATGCAAACGCGATACTCGTCTAGCCTTCTTATTTTGCAAAGAAAGTCTTTCGAACCACACACTTTTAAGAAAATTGGAAAATTTTACTAAAACTGAGACTTCTATGAATTGATTTTATGCTGCACCGAATATCGGCTTGCATAGCTATAGCTGTCATGGGAGAATGTAATCAATTATTAAATGCTTAATAAATACTTACATAATATTACACAATAATTACACAATAATACTTAATAAATAGGCCTATTTATTAAATGCCATTTTCTTGTTGCCACCATTTCTGAATAAAGCATTGTTTTGCTCCAAAATTCTTATCATTTGCGTACCTCTTTAAACGATAGATACATGTTGAGATTCGCTGCTGTAGCTCAATTTTTTTATGGGTGCATATATATTTTTGCAACAGAGTGTATTAACAATTTTATAATTTAAAAGGCTTTCATCAACAATTCTTTGACAAAAGAAATTTTTGGAGTTTGGATTATCTAAGACGCAGTTCCGTTGTACATATCTTTAAACTGTTATTAGTATTTAATCTGTGGTCATAATAGACTACAACTGAAATGCTATAGAAATGAAAATAGTGACACAGTATAATGTAATCAATTTTTCAGATTCAGACAACTACAGTCCGTAAAATATCCAGTTGCTATAAAAATCAAGAAAAAATTTCTGTAATTTCAAATATGTACGACAACTAAAATTAAAATGCTGGGTGGATTGGTCTTAAATATTAATACGTTAAGCGCCGCCTCCGTCACCGGTGACTGAGATTATACTTTCCGTTCAGGCCGCGCCAGTCATCGGTAATTGACGATATATAATTAAACAAGAAAGATAAATCATGCATAAAGCATTGATTATGAAACACTTTCCAACTTCAATGCAATTTCATTTAAACATCTCTAAAATGCGATACATTCCTCGGTAATATTTAAATAATTATCACAATACTACAATAATTTATTATACTTGAAAACTTCATCGAAAATAACTGAAATTTATTCAAATGACGCCATCGAAATATAACACGCCTAACTCTCTATAAAATCAGCATTTCATTCATAACATTTCCCCATTTATTTCATTCATCACGATACTATAATAATTTATTTTATTTAAAAATTTAAGATCATGGAGGTACAAGTAATTAAACTCTATGCTTAAAACGTCATCGAAAAAAATCGTCCTTCTCTCTGTAAAATCAATGAATATTTCATTCATATCAGCTATGTAGACTCCATGAGCTAAATAATTTTGCGTTAAAGAAATGCAGCAATTCTTATACAACTCATTCTACATATTTTGCTGGTTACATTTTCCATAAGTGAAAAATAGGCTTCGTTGTAGGAATAATTAAATTTGGATGATCATTTAAACTCAAATATATTGTAATTGCGTTGTTTCAGTATGTAGATGCATAGAATTTAAGCAAAAAATAAAGTGGATTTAGGACGGATACAACACTAAATATGAATTAAAAAGAACTTTAAAAATCACGATTTTGACACAAGATGGATACCATATTTTATTTTGAGGTGGGTTACGTGATCTCTTCATATAATGGTCACGTGATCGCTTCATATAAGAGGTGTAATTATTATTTTAATTTTTATTTAAAAAACTATTGAATATATTTCGCTGAAATTTTTTTTATATATTTTATGGGATAATTCGAATATTTCCTAAATTTTCGAAGCAATTTGTGAATTTTAAATTTGCTTAAAAAGTGTTTGAAAAATTAGGTCCCATAGGGTTCAATGTACCGGGTGGTCAGAATTAAAACACCCTTACTCTGAGCTCTCTATAGATCGAATTACTCAGTGTAAAGGCTCCAAAATTGTTGAACATACTATTCAAGACATGGGGAAAGGGATTACGCGAAAAAAAAATTAGTTCCAGAAACACCGATAGGTGGCGCTGTGCAACAGAAAATATGCTGAAAAGACAGGAAATACACATTTGTAACACATTTTATTCGAACGTACCAAACATTCATATCACAAAGACCTTATCGATGCAGGGAATGCTGTTCAATATGGTTCCCTTCTTCAAGATGTAAAATCTGCAGCCTGTGGACAGCTTGTTCAACTGCGGATCGTAATTGGTCGATTGAGATGCTTCTCACATGCAGAGTGATACTGTCTTTCAAATCTGCCAAGTTTACCAGACGTCCTCGATAAACAAGACTTTTTAAGTATCCCCACAGCCCAAAATCACAGGGATTAAGATCTGGAGAACAAGATGGCCAGGTTGTCGGAAACGCACGACTAATTACTCTACCATTAGTAAAATGTTGCCGAAGAAACTGCTGTACACAGAGTCCAATGCGTGGAGGCGCTCCATCTTGCATAAAGGCAATTGAATCAAGACATTGGTGCTGTTGCAGTTGGGGTACAACAAAATTTTCGAGCATGCTTTTGTACCTCCTGGCCGTCACGGTGCATGTCACAGGGCCATTGGGAGTAGCCTCTTCGAAAAAGAAAGGTTGGTTGGTTGGTTGGTTGGTTGGTCGAAAAAGAAAGGTCCAAGAATGAATATGGCTGTGAATCCACACCAGACTTTAACTTTCGGTGAGTGAAGTGGAATCTCTTGGAAGGTACGAGGGTTTTCCGTGTCCTAAATGCGACAGTTATGGGTGTTGACAGTTACACTTAGATGGAAATGCGCTTCATCGCTCCATAGAATCTGCCATGGCCACGATGCATCCACTTCACTCTAGCTAGAAATGTCAATACAAAGGTCAGTCGCTTCTCCCTGTCCATGTTCAGCAAGTGGTGATTGTGACTAATTTTGTACGGGAAAAATGCACTATGTTTCTCAGTACGTTCCGCACTGTGCTGTAGGGAACACCCAAGTGTCGTGACACTCCACGTGCACTACTACAGCTTATAACGTTATCCATTGATTGTTCAACAATAGCGGTGGCAACATTGTCAACGACATCTGAACGAGTCGATTTGTGTTCTCGACCCGGCTGAACTCCAAGATGTCCAGTTTTCTCAAATCGAGCGATCATTGTCCTGAGAGCTTGTGGAAGTAATGGTCCTTTACGCAAATTCTTAAGTCGACGAAACTCTCGAAGTGGAGCTGCAGCATGTCCTTTGTTTTCATAAAACAGCTTCACAAGCAAAGCGCGTTCTGGCAGTGTGACAGCTATCGCAGATAAGAATGAAAATTTCCCAGTTTTATCCCCTTTTATGCCCAGAACATAGTAGCTGCAAACCAAGGGTTTACGCAAATTTTTGTGCTTACAGTGCGAAATTTCATTTACAATGACAGTTTAAGTTTCTTCACTTTTTATCTTCCTTTTTTTCATATCAGCAAAATAAATTAACAAGAAAGATCAATCATGCTTAAAGCATTGATTATGAAACACTTTCCAACTTCAATGCAATTTTATTTAAACAAGTCTAAAATGCAATACATTCCTTAGTAGTATTTTGAAACTTATCACAATACTGCATTAATTTATTATATTTGAAAACTTAAACCTTCATCGAAAAAAATGAACTTCATTCAAATGACGGCATTGAAATATAAATTGCCTGGTTTAAACATCTCTAAAATGTTATACATTCCTCGGTAATAGTTTTAGAATTATCATAATACTACGATAATTTATTATATTTGAAAACTTCATCGAAAACAACTGAAATTAATTCAAATGAAGTCATAGAAAAAATAACACGCCTGGATCTCTCTATAAAAACATGATTTCATTCATAACTTTCTCCCATTCATCACAATACTATAATAATTTATTTTATTTAAACATTTTGTTTAAGACCATGGAGCTACAAAAAATTAAGCTCTATGCTTGAAACTTCATCGTAAAAAATCGTCCTTCTTTTTATGAAATCAATTAATATTTCATTCATATCTGCCATGCAGACTCCATGGACTAAATTATTTTGTGTTAAAAAAATACAGGAATTCTAATACAACTCATTCTATATATTTTGCTGTTTACATTTTACATAGGTGAAAAATAGGCTTAGTTGTAGAAATAATCAAATTTAGATGAGCATTTAAACTCAAATATATTGTCATTGCGGTGTTTCAGTATGTAGATGCACAGAATTTAAGCAAAAATTAAGTAGTTTTAGGACGGATACAACACTCAATATGAATTAAAAAGAACTTAAAAAAATCACGATTTTGAAACAAGATGGATGCCATATATCATTTTGAAGTGGGTCATGTGATCGTTTCATATCGTGGTCACATGATCGTTTCATATAAGAGATGTAATTATTATTTTAATTTTTATTTAAAAAACTACTGAATATATTTCGCTGAATTTTTTTTTATATATTTTATGGAACAATTTGAATATTACCTAAAATTTTCAAAGCAATTTGTGAATTTTAAATCCGCTTAAAAAATGTTTGAAAAATTAGGTCCCATAGGGCTCAATGTATTTCATTTTTTCGACCCGGATTCAATCCAAAACTAATTGGGTGATATTATTCATTTATATTCCCATAGGTTCTACAGACCGTCTGAATAACATACTAAAATTTCATTTTGATTAAGTCATTTTTACGGCAGTTATCGTGCTAACGGACAGACAGACAGACAGATAGAATGAACAAAGTCATAAACACTTTTCAACTTTGTTGTAAAGTGTTAATAAAAAGGAAAAATTCCATATCGCATGTGTTTGGTTTTTTGTGATTATTTTGTGTCTTTTCAGCATATTTTCTGTTGTACAACGCCACCTATCGGTGTTTCTGGAACTAATTTTTTTTTGGCGTAATCCCTTTCCCCATGTCTTTAATAGTAGGTTCAACTATTTTGGAGCCTTTACACTGAGTAGTTCGATGTAGAGAGCGCAGAGTAGGGGTGTTCTAATTCTCACCAGCCGGTACTTCATTTTTTCAACCCGGGTTCAATCCAAAACCAGTTGGGTGATATTATTCATTTATATTCCCATAGGTCCCACAGACCGTCTGAACAACATACTAAAATCTCATTTCGATTGAATCATTTTTACGGCAGTTATCGTGCTAACGGACAGACAGACAGACGGACAGACAGAATGAACAAAGTCATAAACACTTTTCAACTTTGTTGTAAAGTGTTAAAAAAATTATGTTCTTATATTAAAAATTAAATAGTTTGAAGATTATAAAAAATGTATCTAAATATTACTTCTTACTAGAAAAAATATTTTGATGGGTATTGTTGAAACAGTGAATAGGGATATACACATAAATGGTTGTCACGTGCAGGTTTCGCAGAATGTTGTTACTCGTTTCAACGTTCTGGCAATATCTCTCCCGAATCGTGCTGCATTATCTTCGTAGCATTTTTTACAATATCTTCGAACTTTCGATGCTATTCCAGTTATTTTGTCGTAATTTGTGACGAGATATTTGAGGTGTATGTACAATATTGCTACTTGGAATTTTTTCATCCCGACAATTTGAAAGATAGAGCGCTAACTCCCTTCAAAATTCTGTAATACTCATATTCTTTTTGGTTATATTTTAAAATAAAATGTGAGCATTTAGAACTGAGGTATTTAGTAGGAGCTCAAAGCCAGCCGGTATCGCAGCGTGAACGGAAAGGAAAACAAAGTAGGCTCGGTTCTTAACGTGTTAAGGATGGTTGTTGTTGTTGTTGAGACCCAGACCGTCCGACCTACCAGAAAGGTGTAAGGTAACTGTTTGGACGTCCGGGAAGTGCCACCCAATTTAGACCGGAACCCAGTGGGGGAGGCATCCACAGGGACCGTATCCTCCTTCCCCTACCACCAACCTCTCGGAAGGACTTACGGTCCAACATGTTTAACGTGATCGTACTCCGCATGAACACGGCGGCAGTTGTGCCAGCGTGCAAATCCAGCGCGCAAACCACCGGGCTACGTGTTTAGGATGGTGTCAAAAGGATATTTGACAACTTTATGAAAGATTGTACCACACAGACGAGCAGAGAAGAAATGGTTGAAATAAGGCCATAGATTTATTATGGCTTTTTTCATCCCTATACATTGAAGTAAAGACAAGAGCAATGGTGTTATTACACAGGGCAATTTTTATTGCCGAACTTCGACAATTCCGCCCATCAATAATATTTTAGGCCTCTCCTCTTTAACAGGCCCATTCTTTCTAATGTCGCCGATTTCATTCCAGAAAGCATTCTTTGGTGTAATTTTCGTGTAATATGAATCTTTTACATTCCAAAGGTGTCTGTAATTTGTTAAAAGTTCTGTTATTATTTTTCCATCTTCGGACTTCAGCAATTCCTCCCGACAATGATACTTTAGGCCCCTCCCTTCCAACACGCCCCACCTCTCTAATGTCGCCGATTTCATTCCAAGAAGCATTCTTTAGTGTTCTTTTTTTTCGTATAATTTGGATCTTTTATACTTGACAGATGTCAGTAATTTGGTAAAAGTTCTATTATTATTATTCCATCTCCAGACTTCAATTCCTCCTGGCAATGATACTTTAGGTCCCGCCTTTCTAACAGATCCTTCCTCTCTAATGCCGCCGATTTCAGTAAGCATTCTTTAGTGTGTTTTATCGTATAATTTGGATCTTTTATATCCCACAGGCGTCTGTAATCTGGTAGAAGTTCTATCATTTTTTTCTATCTCCAGATTCTAACGCAATTGAGCTGCTTCGATGTGCTTACATTACAGTCATCATCGCCATCTTGAATGCAAATGAGGAGAGGAAAGGCGGAGCGGAGTGACGTCCAATTTTATTATCCTCTGATTGGTTCGCCGCTTAGAAATTGAGCAATTTTTATTGCCGAGTACGAACGAATTGTGGCAATTCGGCGGCAAGATTTTTTCCCATTGAAATGTATGGTGTTGCTGAAAAATTGCTGGAAGGAATTGCTCCGTGTAATAATACCAAAAGAAGGCTGAAGCCGGCGGTTACAAGAATGATCATTTGCTCTATTTTCAGTTCACGATTATCTGCTTATATTATATATTAAAATATAAAATAGAAATATATATAAAAATATAATATAATATATACTTACATAATTGTCTTTCAAGTCCGGATGCATATAATCAACACCTATAACAGAAATGTAGGTAAAATTAATATTTGGAAGTTGCAAATGTGAATATATCTATAATATTAAAAGAAAATCGCGTATATTTGCATACCCGACTTCATCTGAAGACCCTATACTTGGCTCAGGATGTCGCAATTTTTTTTTAAAACTTAGCTATCGATCCGGAGAGTAGCCCAAATATTTCAAAAATTGAATGAATTTTTAAATATTCGAAAAAGAAAAAAGGCTCTCTTTCGGCTATTTTGAGGGATTAAGACCCAATTTTGTCTAAAACCACTACTTGGCCTAGTTGTTGTGGTTTATTTTAAACACAGCTATCGATCCGGAGAGTAGCCCCAATCTTTTAAAAATTTAAAAAATTGAATGGATTCTTAAATATTTAATAAAACCCCCTCTCTCATTTTCGGCTGTTTTGAACGATTAAAGCCCGGCTTCGTCTAAACTTTAGACGAACATATCACTACCTTTCATTTGATCTGACAATGAACTCATTCCAATCAGCTCCTCACTCACCTCAAACTTGTGCAGTATTCCACGTGTAAATATTAACAACTGGGCTGTGGAAGTGATATCAGCTGATTCGTCAATAGCCAATGAAAAGTAGGCAAGTTTCTTTGAATAAGATATTAATTGGTCCTTTACCTTTTCTGACATTGCAGTAATTCTTATTTGCACAGTCTTCTTATTTAACTGAATTTTCTCAAATTTTTTTGGCTGATTCCGGAAAAATTTTTTTAGCAGATATCTTAAGGCAATCCTTAACGAAATCTCCGTCTGTAAATGGTCGGCGACTTTTTGCTATAAGGCGAGATATTTCGAAACATATTTCTGTTGCAATTTCCGAATCTTGAATAGGTTTTGTAAAAATCACTTACTGACCTGCCAATTCTCGTTTCAAAAATGAAATAATTTGTTTACACAGTTCTTCGGGTAGGTTTGAAAATGTAGAATGCAGACTTTCATAGCTTCTCCTTATATTGTATTCTTTTTTTGGGACGGCTACATCACTTTTGCAAATCAAGACCACGATATTATTAAACGGCTACACAAAACAATATTTTTTGGTCCATCTCTCCTGAAACTGCCGTTTTTCAATCTGTACTTTGCGTTTCCTACTTGTTCTGCTTTATCCGTTATAGAATTTATTTTTTTTAATCTTTTCCAAGGGATGATAATTAATTGTAACAACCACACCTACGAAAACAAAATATTCATATGACAAACAGAATTATAAAATTTGTTAGCATTATTACTAACCTATTATCTTAAGTAGATAGGCACTTACAAGGTTGGGCGAAATACGTTAAACAACAGTTATTTACCTTTATCGCCAACAATTCAAACATACCGAAAAAATACAATGCAACGTAAAACCATGCAGATGGCGCACGCATTGACAACTGAATGATAACGGTTGTCCCTGACCAGCCCGCGTGCCACGCCTGACGCCACAACTACTCTGCTATGCGCATGTGCAATTTAAAAAAAAATATCTATCGTGCGACTTGTTAAAGTTAAAATAATACATTGTAAGGCGGGCAGCCAGCAAGTCAATAGAGGGCCGCGGTTTGTGCATCCCTGATTTAAGATTCTAAAGCCACTATTTGGCCCAGTTGTAGCGTGTTTTTTAAACGCAGCTATCGATCCGGAGAGTAGCCTGACACTTTCGAAATTCCGAAAAATTGAAAAGATGTTTACATATTTGTAAAAACCTCTCTTTTTAAGTTGTTTTGAAGCGTTAAATCGTATGTCTGGCTTCGTCTAAAACCTCTACTTGGCCCAGGAGGTCGCATTTAAAAAAAATAATGCAGCTATCAATTCGGAGAGTAGCCCAAAATTGTCGACATTTCTAAAAATTGAATAGATTTTTAAACATTTGTAAACAACTTCTCTTTTTAGGTTGTTTTGTGGGTTTAAGACCTATGTCAGGCTTCGTCTGAAGCTTACTACTTGGCCTAGATGTTCGTAGGTTTGTTAAAAACACAGCTATCGATCGAAGAGTATCCCGAAATTTTCGAAATTTCAAAAATTTGAATAGATATTTAAATATTTATAAAAACACACTCTCTTTTTAGACTGTTTCGAGGGTTTAAGGCGTATGTCCGACTTCATATTAGTTTGTGGTCCAGGAGGTCTCCTTTTCATCGACATTACACGAAGGATTATCGATTATTACACGAAGGATTTTTATTTCCGATTCTTTGTCTCCTTCCGGCCCAAAAATTTCCTTGAAACACATATTTCTCAGGATTGGCTATAGATAAAGATTAGATGATGACTAATGCATGCGTAGATTCAGCTTAGATATCCAGGGGTCGGGGGTTCACGAAGGATTTTAATTTCCGGTTCTTTGTCTCCTTCCGGTCCAAAAATTTGCACCATATGAAGGCTCTTTCATAAATTTCTTGTATTACGTCTTATTCCAGGTCGTCTGATATGAGCTTTGAGAGTAGACTTTTAATCTGTCGCTTTATTTAATGCCATGAGGTTTGTTTAATAAATAACTTATTCAAAAGTTGCGCCCGGGTCTTCAATCCTGTGGGAAGCTTTGCACCGCTTGACAATTAGCACAGGCGAATTTTAAATCGTTTTATGGAATGTTCCTTTACGAGCTGTCAATAATGGTGGATGCCCTGACAAGCAGTGGCGTACGAAAGGATGTGTTATAACGTCACTTTTGTTTGAATAAGTGTGATAGTTCTCCATGGGATCCATACTGGAAAACAAAAATCTGCAGTGGGTATATTCATTTGAGTCTCTCCTTTTCGAGATTCTAACTTAAGATTGTACGACATTCTAACTTAAGCCTAAGAACATATTATTAATGCCCCTAAAATCTACTGCCTTAAGAATGTGTTTCTCCTGTGGAAACATAGCCTTGGTGGCACCAGTTAAAAGCGATATTCAATCTCTCATCCCATATAGACCATTAAGACATAATTATTTTTTCTTGTCATATTTATTCTTGTAACAACGCAGAAATAATGAAATCCGAAGATATGATGTGATGAGAGATTTCGATTTTTTCATCCCTTAATTGTAAAATGTATGGGATACATAAATAATGGCGGTATAACATTGGGACGAGCGTTCTGAATGAATTTCAGTGGCTTCTACTTATAATTATTACATAACAATTATACATATTTTAGTAAAACACAGAAACAGAATATATTACCGTCGTCCATGATTGCTGTTGTAATGTTTCTGCCAGTATATCCTTGGGCCCACGCCGCTTCCACATTGAGGTCCAACTTAGGTTTGCCGCCATTCTGACCGACATTTTTCTAGAAAAAGATAAAGAGATCAATCAGGTTTTATTTTAAGTAGAGATACACGCACACAAAAGAGGGTATGTTTACCGAACACGCATGTTCTAAGTGAAACTTCAAAGTGTTCATTCGCTGAAATTGTATTCCTATTTTTGTAATTTTGATTGGATGAAAGACGTTTGAGAGTTTAATATTGTTTTACAGTAATAAACGTCAGATTTGGAGAAATGAGTATCTTTGTTACTAACGAGGGAACCACACGAGTTGCATCCAAGCTATTCTAAAATGGTGAACGGCCACAGGTTTGTCCATGGTCTGAAAAAAAAAAGTAGACCCCAATTTGACAGATTTCTAGCCGTTGTTTTTACCTGAACAAACTAAACGATCTAGATGTGCGATATGATATATCCCCCATAGTCAAGCACAAATAACCAAAAAGTTTACAGAAATCTATTTAAAACGAAGTTGGCACATGATGTTGTGTAGCGCATTGTAATTTCCGTTGGGCAACGTATAATTCGCGTATACCCATACGGATTATAGATAAGGCGACGTCTGGGTGTTATAATATGCAGGTGATCCAGATCGATTACTTAGATCAGGTAAAAAACAACATTGTAAGAAGTTAGAAATTTGCCCGTAATTCATAATATAAATCGATTATAGGTCTAGTGTTCTGGCATCAGGTGTTTCCAGACCATGGGCCATAGATGATGGACAAACAATATTTGCGTATTTTACTTGAGGACCACAGCAAAATTTTGCTCAATAAAATCCACGCATGCGCTCCTTCTTTAAGAATTTAAATTTCGTGCTTAACTTTTGGGGCCAGTGTATATACAAATTACTTATAAATTTTCAATGATATTACAGAAAGTAAAAAAAAAAACCCTTTCCTTTTTTACTGTGTCTACGTATACATGATTATAGAAACACATATTATTATTATTATTTTTTTAATATAACATTTTTTATGAATACAACAGACAATTCAATATTTTCATTCTTTCTGTTAAACGTATAAGTCAGAATAAATATTAATTATGCTGTAAAAATATCCAAAATTAACGGCACAGTTTTAGATATTAAAAATAACCACAATTTTTAAATAACTAAGGGAATAAGAAGAAATTTTATTTTAAAATATATAAAACGCACAAAGAAAACATGAAATAAGACAATTTTATTTTGCTGCCTGAAAATCGTTCTGTACCAGGCATAATTGAGATCATATTCGCAGTGATGCAGCAGAACAGATGTCTCCGTATTTTATTTTATTAGAGCTCCTCTGCTTCTGCAACAATAATAACTGCAAGGGAATAATATTCTAGCTAACAGTGTTTATGTAACTGTACAAATCAGACAAGCCACGCAAATGATTGTGTTTTGCGGTAGATATATTTCCATGAACCATAGTTAACGACAATTCAGTGTTGCTGAACTTTCATTATCCTTGCTGTATTTTCACTATTTCACTATCAGTTTCAGAATCAACTAAAATTCATTTCTTTCGCTCGCAATCTTTTCCTCCTTGTGTACTCCATTTTGAAAACCAAAGATTGCTAGTACAATATTTAGTCCATAGATGGCGTTGCAGTAGAACAATGAAGTAATTTGGGTAAAAAGTGATGTTCGGGCTCATCCGACATGTAATTGGGAATAATACTTTTCAATTTTGGGGTTCATCCGGCACTTGATTGCATTAATAATTTTCAATATGGAGGCTTATCTGACATCTGACTAGAATTAATAACATTCAATGTCGGGGTTCACCCAAGATCTGACTGGAACTAATAATTTTTAACGTCAAGGCACAGCCGATATCTGAAAGGAACTGACAATTTCCAATAGTGGGGGGGGGTCACCCGACATCGAACAAGAAATAACAATTTTCAATGTCGGTGCTCAGCCGACATCTGAATGGCTATTAATTTTGAAAGTAAGGGAGTTCACCTGAAATTTGACTGTGGAAGTAACAATTTTCAATGTCGATGATTTTCCAACTTTGAAAATTGCAAGATTTAACCAACTTTGCTGGATTTAACCGCAGAGGGTAAAATCTTGATTGTACCGAAAACTGTTAAACAATGCATTTGAAAGCCATTAGCTGTAGTCGAAAAGAAACATAAGGCAAAAAAACAATTTCCTTAGCGCAGTCTCGGAAACAAATAAACAGAATACAAAATAATCAGTCGATCTCAATTAATCGATTTCTCTTTTGCAGCACACTTCAACCTTCGTAAAAGGAAAAATAAAATAAAAAACGTATTTTCTCTAACGAACACGGCCTTGGGGTTTTTTTTTTTTTTTTTACGAATTTCTAGTATCAAAGTCTTAGCATAATGCACTTTTAATGAGGTTTTCTCCGTTGTTAGCAGGGAGAGCCAATGATTTGATTTAAATAGAAATTTTAAAATTACGTATTGCGCATATTGCCATTTTAACTGGAGAGTGGCTCCACTCGACTTTCTCATACCAGAATCCATTTTTAAGTACATTGTGAATTTTCTTTTGCAATTTTATATAAAAAAATGACAAATATATATTATTGGCCCAAATGACCACAATTATAGATTGTGATCCTTCATTTTAAAGGGCTTAAAATATCTTTCGATTGATACCAAATGTGACATTTGACAATGTACCTACAGGGGGTATCTTGTTCCCCAAGGGGGATAATGCCGTACCAATCATAAAAATCTGATGTGGGCAACACATGACTTTCCTTATATAATGTACTGAATTTACTACTTTTACAGTAAAAAAATAGGTTTTTCTTATAGTAGATACTAATATTCTTTCCAAGATATTGAATTTTCGACAATTAGTCGTCATTTTCATTGATTTAGCATCATTTTTATCCATTTGGCGAGATTTTCATTAATTTGGCAACATTTCAAAAAAGTCGCCAAGTTGGCGATATTCCGTCAAATTCGTCGCCAAAATCTCGTCAAGCGTTATGCACTAAGAAAAAAAGTTATTCTTACAGCAGATAAATGACTATTGGCGTTCAAATACAAAAGTATTATTCAAAGTATATTTTTTCATGAATGGAACGAGCTAGATCCACGAGAATGATGTCACTCAATTTATCGCATGGTATTACATATGAAAAGTGAACATGTTTCTCAATAGGAATTTTTTTTTATGTGACTTTTTCATAATTTTTTTGAAAAATGTACAATATCTCGAGAACGGTTCATGTTAGCGTTTTAAAATTTATGCCAATCGTTTTCTAATGAAAAATTACATAGGAAATATCTATTTGCGTAACTTTATTAGCGGTTTTGATTTTTTGACGATTTTTTCAAAATTTCATTCGAAAATTTAGGGGGGTTCTGAACATTCGATTACGCATAAAAACAATAGGCTTCCAGTGTTTACGGATTGTGATTTTTGTACCAAATTTGGTTTGAATCGGTCCATTCGTTCGTCAGTTATCGTCTCCACAGTCTCACTGACACACACACATACTTTCACACACACACACACACACACACACACACACACACACACACACACACACACACACACACACACACACACAGACATCACTTCAAAAATGTTTGATTCGTGATCAGGGATGCTTGTAACGTGCTCTCCCGTCGAAAACTCGAATTCGAATTTTCGACCCCGTCACAATACTTTCCTTATACATTATGTATATAAGGAAAGTAAAAATTGCATTGCGACTATTTTTCATTATAAAGATTGAAACTATTAAGTCCCGTGATGATTGAGCCATAAATAAACCCCTTTTATGCATGATTATTTCAAATTTTGTAATTTTGTCCTATGACGATATGTTAAGAAAATATAAAATTTCGAATAAATTTCGTTCTCTCGAATTTCAAAAAATTCAGTTCTAGATTTTGCGAAAACAAAGCCGTATATAAAGTTTCGTGAAAATCCATTGATATTGGTGGCAGCTATGCACCAATATCTATTGGTGCACAACATGTTTGGATTATTTTCAGAGTCGATCACAGACAGACGGACATTACTCTAAAAATAGTCAACGTGTTCAGGAGGTCCTGAAACATATATTGGTCTCAAAATATCGAAATAAAAAATCTTCGTGAAAACAATATTTTTCTGTTCTATATTCTATAGTAGGAGAAAGTAAAAATCGGTTAAATTGACTGCGTCTCCAGCCCGATGGAGCCGAAATAGTTTTGCGTGAATAATGTCTTGTAACACAAGACTTTAATCAAGTTTAATAAGTTTCTTTCTTGTTTACAGTCTCATTTGTTTCATTTACAGCATATAATAGGGGCCTCTGCTAATTATAATAAGATCCATAAATTGAAACAACATAAATCTTTATAAAATACGAGCTAATATCAAGTCAAAACATCACACATTTGATCACGCATTGTAGACTTTAGAGGATGTGATGCAAATTTTAAATTGAACATCGTTGGCAGAAAATCTATTAATTTTACATTTTTTGGTTTCTTGATGTCTACGTAAAAATGCTCAACTAATAAGAAGAGAATATTCGGATCACAGAAATTCTTCGCTATTATAATCACTTTATTTCTTAAAATAAGAGCCCTATCTGAAATCCAATTATGTATTCTTGTAGGGCTTTTAAAGAGATACAGATTACATATACTCATGTCCAAAAATTAAGCATAATTCGTAAAATGCGAAATATTCGGAATTAATATGGATACAATGGTTTACAATCAGTTGTGGAGAATCGTGGGACGAAGGTAAATCATTGTGCATATGCAAAACAGTTCAGTCGCCGTCGACATGCGCAAAGCACCGGTGCACATCGGAACGAGTATAAAACGGCTCCGAGCGGCATGGCCAGTTGAGGCAGAATTTCGCAATTGCTGTGGTACGGAGCGTTGTTAACAATAAAAAAGCACGAAAGATGTCAGAAAGATGCCAACTGGACATGTTTTTGAAGGGACGAATTATTGGAAGGCTGGAATCCGGTCGATCCCAAACCGCAGCGTCTCGAATTCTGAAGGTGCCTCAGTGTGTGATGTCTAGACTGTGGCAGAGGTTCCAAACCACTGGAGATGTTACCCGAAGACCAGTACTAGGTCGGCCAAGGGTAACAACCGCTCGGCAAAACCGATATTTGGTGATAACTGCGCGATGTCAGAGGAACCGATCTGCCAGACAACTGGGTTCAGCCCTGACAGCCGCCACAGGAGTCACCGTTTCGAGACAAACTGTTTACAGGAGACTCAGACACGTTGGTTTCTATGCCAGACATACAGTAGTTTCCATACCTCTGACGTCTGCACAGAAACGCGCGCGTTTATAGTGGAGTTTGGAACATCTGCAGCAGAGTTAACAACAGTGGGGCAATATCATGTTCAGTGACAAGTCCAGGTTTAGCCTGCAAACTGATTCTCGTCGTACTACGATCTGGAGAAAACGCGTTTTCACCCGGGAAACATCACGGAAAGATATCGTTTTCCGTTTGGGGGGTCATGGTCTGGGCAGGCATCATGATGGACGGCTGCACAAACCTCCACATCTTTGACACGGGGTCGGTACCCGTCAAAGATATAGAGACGAAGTCTTTGAGCCTACCGTTCGTTTGTTTCGAGG
This sequence comes from Amaurobius ferox, assembly GCA_951213105.1. Lineage (NCBI taxonomy): Eukaryota > Metazoa > Arthropoda > Arachnida > Araneae > Amaurobiidae > Amaurobius > Amaurobius ferox. Next base: position 34,259,848 of record OX578148.1, read on the forward strand.
TGCTGTTGGTCCTGATTTCATATTCATGGATTATAACGCGTCTCCTCACCGTGTTGCCTTGCTCGATGACTTCCTTCAAACTGAAGATATCCAGCATATGCAGTGGCCTGCCAACTCTCCTGATCTGAATCTAATAGAGCATGTGTGGAATATACTCGAGAGACATCTTACAGCCCTCTGCAACCCACCAAGCTCCGTTCCGGGATTGAAAACTGCTCTCCGTGAGACTTGGAACTCTTTGAGCACACGACTCATCCAAACCCCCATCGAAAGTATGAGAAATCGTTGTGCAGCATGCGTGGCTACCCGAGGTTGCCACACACCGTATTAAACTGCAGTATCACATTGTTTTATCATTCTGTTTCACTGAGGTTGACACTCGTATTGTGATCCATTTTCTTTCAAACCTTTTCTTTGGGTAATAAAAGTCGTTATTATCCTTGTTTTGCATTGTTTTCTTCTTCTATAACCCTATTACACCCGAATACCGCGTTTCCTTCCATTTCGATGTAGATTTCCTGAAATATTCACATAAACAGCAACTATGCTTAACTTTTGGACATGAGTTTACTATTTTTACTAGGAATTTTAGTTTTCAAGATATAGGCATTACAAATTTCAAAAACAGAAAGTTTTCAGTTATTTTCAATTCGACAAGGCGATTGCTGAAAACTATAAAAACTTTATAAGAACAAGTAAGTTATTGATCTAGAAACTGGTTTTGCTCCTGAACATTTTTGTATCTCGCTATCTATAGTTTAAAAGATATTTCGCGTAAAATTAAGCAAAGTGAAACAAAAGCTTGGTCGAACATAAAACTATTTTTCTTTTTGTGAAAAAGAAAAAATATCAGGAAACAATTTGGAAAATCTGTTTTGTCGGCCGAAATGCTCACAGTTATACCATGTCACCCTTCATTTTAAAGGGCTTGAAAAAAGTCTTTCGATTGATATCAAGTTTGAAAATGTACTTTCCCTTATAGCAGCCATTTTTTGACTTCCATATATGCGTTCCGCGTGTTTCTGATGTTTATTCCAACTTATTATACAATGGTCTACAACTTTGTAATTAGTTTTCTTCGTCTATCTCGCTTTGTTGCCAAGTTCGTCCTCCTAAATTATCCGCTAGGGGCACTACAATCCCTTTTATTAAGTATGGTCACTTGATTTAGATACATTTAACGTGAATACCCATGGATCTTTTTTTACAAAGTTATTGGTGTTGTTTAAGGACTTTCTTATGAACCATGTGTACAAATGAACCAGGGCCGCTCATACAAATTGTGGGCCCCTGCAAACACGTAACATGGACCGCTTACAATTATTTATCACGGGCTCCTTTATATTTGATTTTACTATCTTTGTCAATATTTCATGTTTTTTCCTACATCAATGAAAAATATCTGGCACCCCCAGGAGCCCGGGTCCCCCACTTTAGTGGTGTCTGTCCCTCCCTATGGGCAGCTTTGAATAAACCAATACACTTCAATATTTAGTGTGCATTTAAAAGTCAAATTGCCTGTGATTCCACTTCGAAATCTGAAACAACAGATTCTAAAAGAACCTCATCCCTAATTTAAAAGAAATAAAATTTAGAGAAACGAAAAGTCATTAGAACAAAAAGTCTCAGAAAAACAAAAGAAAACAAAATCACGCGTTCCAAATCAATATATTTCCCATTTGGTTCTGGAAAGAGAAAACACCTTGACCTTCGGAAACGAAAAGAAATAAGATAAAATAAAAATTATTTTTTTAATGAGTAGGGCCATGGAGAAGCTTTTCAAGAATTTCCACTGCTTAACACGGTTTTAATGAGGTCTGCTTTTTTAGTGAGTGAAAGATTTGAATAAAATCGAAAATTTTGAAAGAAGGGCATTATTCAAAATGTTATTTGAAGAAGAAGAAAGAAGTAGCAAGATTGTGAGGTAGAAAGTAAAGGAATAATTACTAAAATAAGCTTTGTAAGTTTATCAATAACAATGATTAAGTTGGCCAGTATAATTAATAGCAAGTTTACTAAATTAAGATCATAAGTTTGTCATGTTTACTTAATAATGATCACAAATTTCGTACATTTACCTATTAACGATATACAAGTGTTCCTAGGAAAGTTCTTAAGTATCCCAATGACTTTGTAAGAAAGGTGCATGAGCATACAAGTTAGGTCTATCTACACCTACAGTAATGTGACCATGTACGATCAATAAAAATGATTGCACCGCCTCTATGTAAAGAATGTAAAAAGTTAGGATAACGAATTCGGCAACAAAGCCAGATAGACGAAAAAAGCCAATTACAATGTTTTAGAGTAGCGTATTTCAAAGTGTTGTTGTTGAGACCCAGACCGTCCGACCTACCAGAAAGGTGTAAGGTAACTGTTTGGACGGCCGGGAAGTGCCACCCAATTTAGACCGGAACCCAGTGGGGAAGGCATCCACAGGAATCGTACCCTCCTTCCCCTACCACCAACCTCTCGGAAGGACTTACGGATCCACATGTTTAACGTGATCGTACTCCGCATGAACACGGCGGCAGTTGTGGCAGCGTGCAAATCTAGCGCGCAAACCACCGGGCTACCGCGCCCGAAATGTGCCAACAGCACGCGGTGTTCCCAAGTGGTCACCCACCCAAGTACTAATCGCGCCCGATGCTGCCTGACTTCGGTGATCTAACGAGAACCGGTGTTTTCAGCACGGTACGGCCTTTGGTCCAGTATTTCAAAGTGTGTCGCGCGGAACCCCGGGGTTCCAGAATTCCAGACAGCAGATCAGCAGAATTCCAGATGTTCCAGGAGACAGTTTCGTGTAAATTTTCTAAAAAATATAAAAATAAGAACTTATAAAAAATAAAAAATTTTGAATGCCCAATTTGGACTACAATGGATATTTTCTCATTTTGGGGTTCTGCTAACAAAAGGGTTTCGCGACCAAAAATGGTTGAAGAACACTGCTTTGGAGTATTGCCTTATGAGTAGAATTTACAATAAAACAGCTACAGAAGGCATTTGTTTGACACAATTTTGTTATTAGCGAATGGTCATCTTATTCAGGAATACTAAATAAACATGCACAGAAATTTAATGTACAGCCCATTTAAAATGATCTCCGTCAGCAACAATGCGCATTGGAATTCGATAGAGAAAATGACCGTATTTTGTAAAGAACCTTATTGCCCCAACCGGGAATCGAACTCTGGATCTTCGAACTGGCCAGCTCAGCCGACGCTCTACCGTTGAGTTACTGGAACGAAAATTGTAAACTCTTATTGTCGAAGTGGCCTCTGCATTTTCCTTTATCTCGTGTCAGATTGGCGTGCAACTGACAATCTCACTGACCACCTCCTGCTATTTTCCCCTCAGGTTAACCTCCTGACGCTATTTTTATCCTCCAAGTTATCTTCCTGCGTGGTCGTTATCCTCTTGATTTGAAATCGGCGTTCAATATCTATTAATTCCGTACTAGTCGTTCTAGGGTCACTTTCAGACCTCCGACATTTAAAGTTTCCCTTTTCCTATTTTTGAAAAATGGACGTACTTGTCAAGTTCAAATATAATGTGAAACTGTCTGTTTAACCACACTGTTTTTCATCAATTGTTATCTTTTAAGACCTAAATAAATGTTCATTTGGCGGGATGGTAGACCTTGGGTGCCTCCTGAGTGCAGGAGGTATCCTTTCCCGGCCGTGCAGCTAGCTACTCTAAACCCACTATATGAGTCACACGGTCTGAGGTCTTCATACCTCCGACATCACTTTCGTCTCTCACTCTGGTAAGGGTTTTCCTGATCTTACTTTAGTCAGTTTTGAATTCTATGATTTCGTTCAGGATTGGACTGTTCTTGACAGGGAATCTTTCAGTGATCATAAATTTGTTTTCTGACCCCCTTCTGGCAATTCCTTCTTTTTAAAATATTTTTTCTGCACTGGTAAATTCATTTATAATTTCAAATCCAAATTTAATTATTTTTATTCCTTCCTTTCTAAAGTTGACAATTGCTCCTCCTTAAATGATTTCTTTGTTAATTTTCTTAGTAATGTTCAGAGCTGTGCTTTTAAATTTACCAGAAAAAAGAAAAAGTTAATTATGTTAGATTTTCTTGGTGGACAAAAGACCTCGTAAAAGTTAGGAATTTTTTAACCGCCTTATCTCGTAGAATCAAATCTTTTGTCAAGAACTCTGCAATTCTGAAAGATATCACGGAGGCAAAATCCAAATATAAGCTCAATAAAGCTAAATATAAACTTATGATCAACAAGGCCAAATTAGATTCCTGGGAAACTTTCTGCAATAATTGTAATTAAAAATTCGGCACCCACTTCAAATTTGCTTTTAAAAACCTTATCAAAATTAAAAGTATCAACATCCAATTTCTGAACAACCCTAACCTTAGTTACTCCGAAAAAATGACCCTTTTAAGGGTGAGCGTCAGTAAATTTTCTGCCCTATCTGCGCTTTGTTAACTTTCGCGGCACACATATTTAGCCGAAATTCTGCTCAAACAGTTGCGAAATATTTTCTGAAAGATAAAATGCAATGCTTAGATTATATTAAAACTAAATTTAATGCCCCAAAAAGCATAGAATATATTTTTTATTTTAATCCAAAATATTTTTGGTGCTGCCATCTGTTGTCGTTATTTCATTCATACCGATTATTTTTATTTTTTATTGAACATTTTAAAATATCTATTCTTTCTAATACAGTGTTAAATACAACAATAGATCATATATAATAATGCCACAATCACGGAAAGGTAATTTATCATTCTATAAATTTGATAAGGGATCTGAATGAACATCACTGAGGACTGCAGTTTTGTCTTCAAGTTCCTTTGTCTTCAAGTTCAAGTTTAATTACGTTTACGTGATTCTGGCATTATATATGATCTGTTGTTGTATTTAATAGCGTATTAGAAGGAATAGACATTTAAAAATGTTCATTAAAAAATAAAAATAGTCGGTATGAATTAAATTACGAGAACAGATGGCAGCACCAAAAATATTTTAAATTAAAATAAAACATATATTCTATGTTTTATTGGGTATTAAATGTAGTTTTACTATAATCTATGCATAGCATTTTATGTATAAGAAAATATTTCGCAACTGTTTGAGCAGAATTTCGGCGAAATATGTGTGCCGCGAAAGTTAACAAAGCGCGGATAGGGCAGAAGATTTACTGACGCTCACCCTTAAACCATTGCATTAATGATGATCCCAATTTTAACTCTTTTTCTTTTCACTCAATTCCTGATGGTGGGTTGGGGGTCCTTTCTCATTCTGAGTTGTCTTCAGTCTTTAACAATCTTAAAAATGGAAAAGCTTCTGGTCTCGATAATTTAGATTTCAAAATTTGGAAATATCTTTATAAATTTAATCCACATTTCTATTTAAAATTATTTGACCTATGCTTTAAATTTTGTTACTTTCCGGCCTGCTTTAGAAATGTGAAAATTATTACTTTCCTTATATACATAATGTATAAGGTATTGTGACGGGGTCGAAAATTCGAATTCGAGTTTTCGGCGGGAGAGCACGTTTCAAGCATACCTGATCACGAATCAAACATTTTTGAAGTGATGTCTGTGTGTGTGTGTGTGTGTGTCAGTGAGTCTGTGGAGACGATAACTGACGAACGAATGGACCGATTCAAACGAAATTTGGTACAAAAATCACAATCCGTAAACACTGGAAGCCTATTGTTTTTATACGTAATCGAATGTTCAGAACCCCCCTAAATTTTCGAATGAAATTTTGAAAAAATCGTCAAAAAATCAAAACCGCTAATAAAGTTACGCAAATAGACATCTCTTATGTAATTTTTCATTAGAAAACGATTGGCATAAATTTTAGAACGCTAACAGGAACCGTTCTCGAGATATTGTACATTTTTCAAAAAAATTATGAAAAAGTCAAATAAAAAAAATAAATTCCTATTGAGAAACATGTTCACTTTTCATATGTAATACCATGCGATAAATTGAGTGACATCATTCTCGTGGATCTAGCTCGTTCCATTCATGAAAAAATATACTTTGAATAATACTTTTGTATTTGAACGCCAATAGTAATTTATCAGCTGTAAGAATAACTTTTTTCTTAGTGCATAACGCTTGGCGAGATTTTGGCGAAGAATTTGGCGGAATGTCGCCAATTTGGCGACTTTTTTGAAATGTTGCCAAATTAATAAAAATGATGCTAAATCAATGAAAATGACGACTCATTGTCGAAAATTCGATATCTTGGAAAGAATATTAGTATCTACTATAAGAAAAACCTAATTTTTTACTGTAAAAGTAGTAAATTCATTACAGTATATAAGAAAAGTCATGTGTTGCCCACATCAGATTTTTTTTTTCTTTTAAAACCTGGTAGGGACTCATCTAATTTATCCTCCTTTAGGCCTATTTGTCTCCTTCCCACTCTTGGCAAAATCATAGAAAAACTTTTTATTAATAGATTTAACTTTTGGTTAAAAACTGAAGATATACTCCATTCCTTGCAATTTGGGTTTCGCGAGCTTCACTGTTGAGAACCTTAGACCATTACATCATGTAGCACTTACTGCTTTAGATATACAAGGAGCTCTCGATAATCTTAATTGGAACATCCTCCCTCTTACTTTTGTCAAATTAAACATTCCTATCCCTTATAGAACTTTTATTTATACTTAGCCATTGAACTGTTACTTTTTCTGAAGAGTCTTTATCCCTCTCAAAATTTATTTCGAAAGGGGCTCCGCAAGGCTCGGTTATCGCTCCCTTCATTTGGAACCTTTACTTAACTGAAATTCTTTCCCTTAATAGTGATTTATTTTATCTTCAAGCCTTTGCGGACGACCTTGCTATTATTATATTTGGCAATAATAGAAATGTCCTTGAAACTAATACCAATTCCCTCCTTAACTCCCTTTCTACTTCCTTGAATAATCTGATTTTGGAAATATCTATAGACAAAAGTTGCTCCGTTATTTTCTCCAAAATTTACTCTAGTATGAAAAGAAATCCCATTTTCAAATTTAACAATAGATCCGTTAAAATTAAAAATCATTTAAAATTTTTAGGTTTAATCATTGATAATAAATTAAATTGGAACCCTCATATTCGATATCTCCAAGAAAAATGTCTTAAATTTTGTACTACTTTTGGCCAAATTTCTGGGACAAATTGGGGTGTCAAAAAATGTTTTCTAAAATGTTGATATCTCTGTGTTGTGGAAAAAGTTATTACTTACGGATCTGCTATATGGAGTAAAAAACTAAAAAAAAATGCAAATTAAAAAACTTCTTTCACTCCAAATGATCTTCTTTCTAACCACCTGCCCAGCCTACCGCATTTCCCTCACTGGTATTCCCCCATTCATTTTACAATTTCTACCCTCTATAATAAATTTATTTTTTGGAAACAAAATATTGATTCCTTTTCTTCTCCCTCCTTCCATCCTCTCTCTGATTTTGTTTTCCTTGTCCCTTCCTCTAACTTTCACCCCTCTAAATGGTCCCTAATTTTAGTTAACAGAATGGATAAAGACTCTACCATTTATAATATATATACTGATGGTTCAAATATTGACAATAACATTGGATTTTCAGTCTGTATTTATAAACAGGATGTTCTGGAAAAGGTTCTCTCCTATAAACTTGACAACAGGAATACAGTATTTCAAGCGGAACTTACCACTATTTCCTTTGTTATTGACTGGACTTCCTCTAATAACACTCTTGTTAATATTTTTTCCGATAGCCTCTCTTCCATTCAAGCTCTGAACTCAATAAAAAATAAATCTAATTACCTTAATTCCATTAAAACCAAAACTCTCCTTCCCAAAAACCGTGTCAGTATTTCTTGGGTAAAAGCTCACAATAATATATCTGGAAATGAAATTGCTGATTACCATGCCAAAATTGCTGCTATCTCTGGTTCCTCTTTTACTTTTCCATTTCTTTACTCACTCCTCTCAAAATTTTGTAAATCTCATATCTTTAATCTTTGGCAGAATAATCTTAATGATTATATTTCCACCAGGACTGGTGATCCGGCTAGAATCCTGTTTTACCTCCCAATCGTGAATCCTAATTTACAAATTTTTAATAAATACCTCATTTACTTTCTTACTGGTCTTGGTCCTGTTCTTGATTTTATACTTTTTCAAAATTAAATCCACCTCTAACTGTATTTGCAATAAATTCGGTGCCGTTGACCATTACATTTTCGATTGTCCTTTTTCTAAAAATTTTCATCTTTGCAAACCCTCCCCCTAATAAACCAATTTGGTTCTCCAAAGTTCGTTCAAATCCCTCTTCAGAAGATAAAATTAAAAACTGTATTCTTGTTGCCATGGAAATTTCTAATAAAGTGACCTAAGCTTATGAGTAGACTCTGATCTCAATTAATGTTGATCTATGAATCCTTTTACTTCATTTTAATTAACTTATATGGACTTACTGTGTTCATTCCATATTTTCTGTGAAAAAAAAGCTATGTTAACTGTTCTTATTTTCTCGGTTCTTTCTTTTTCTTTTGACCCTTTTAATTTATATTTTTTCTAAATTTTATTCTAAATTTCTTAAATGTATGTTTTTGTTTTCCATGTCCCTAATTTTTTTTTTCTTCTCTATATTTTCTTTTTATATATTTTCCAAATTTTACTTTTAAAATTTTATTATTTTTTATAATTTTAATCTATTTTTCATTATGTTAATATACCTCACTCTAAATTTTATTTTTCAATGATCTTTTCATCTATATTCGCAATAACCCTTTTCCCATTTTTGAAAAATGGACGTACTTGCCAAGTTCAAATATAATGTAAAACTGCCTGTTTAACCACAACATTTTTCATCAATTGTTATCTTTTTAGACCTAAATAAATGCTCGTTTGGCGGGATGGTAGACCTTGGGTGCCTCCTGAGTGCAGGAGGTATCCTTTCCCGGCCGTGCAGCTAGCTACTCTAAACCCACTATGTGAGTCGCACGGTCTGAGGTCTTCAGACCTTCGACATCTTTGCGCTAACTTACAGGGTTGATTTGTTCGGGCGCCATTGTAAAAACCTTCTTCTTCTTCGAACCAGACCGTCAGACCTACACGAAGGTGTAAGGTATCTGTTTGGACGGCCGGGAAGTGCCACCCAATTTCGACCGATATCCAGTGGGGGAGGCATCCAGAGGGGCCCGTACCCTCCTTCCCCAACCACCAACTTCTCGGAAGGACTTACGGACCCACATGTTTAACGTGGTCGTACTCCGCGTGAACACGGCGACAGTTTGGTAAGAGGCGGGAATCGAACTCGGGTTGTCCGAGTACAATCCCCGCGCGCTAACCACCTGTCGCGCCTTTGTAAAAAGCCTTGCTGCCCTCAAGCAGGAATTGATCCCTGGATCTTCGAACTGGACAGCCGACTTTCTAGTGTTGAGGTTCTGTGACGAAATTGCAAGCTTTTATTGTCGAAGTGGATTCTGCGAGTTTGACAAGCCTTGTATGTGTCACCGTGTTACATGTCATGACGATATGCTTTCTGACAGATATTTATTTCGTTCCCTTTATGCGTTTCGTGCGCTCCCCATATCGATTCCATAATGACAATGATCTACTGCTTTGTAATCGGCTTTTTCATATATCTCGATTTCTTGCCGAGTTTGTTAACCCAACTTTTAAAATTCTCCGTTAAGGGCGCTGCAATCACTTTTATTCGATCGGGCACGGTCAATTCACTACAAACAGCCCTCATATGTATACACTCATAGATATTATTATAAAAGAAAATGTCTGTGTGTGTGCGTGCGTACGTGCAAACTACAGCGGCGGGGAATTCACACATTGCACGGCCATAAAATTTGGTACACAGGTACTTCAAGACCCGATTAGGAGCACCTCGGCGTTATTTTTTTTTAAAACTCGAATTAGTTTTTTAGTTATTTCATGTTTTAGCTCAATTACAACGATTTTGAACGATATTCTTGGAATTCGATTCCTTATCGACCGGAAATATTATCACAGAGTTTTTATGCCACCATATGACGGTTTCTTCATAAATTTCTTGTTTTATCCACAACTGTCATCACCAATGAGAGAGCGATCTTAATAAATGTAATAATTTACATCCCAACATATTACTTTCCTTATATACATAATGTATAAGGAAAGTATTGTGACGGGGTCGAAAATTCGAATTCGAGTTTTTGACGGGAGAGCACGTTTCAAGCATCTCTGATCACGAATCAAACATTTTTGAAGTGATCTCTGTGTGTGTGTGTGTGTGTGTGTGTGTGAAAGTATGTGTGTGTGTGTGTGTGTGTGTGTGTGTGTGCGTGTGTGTGTCAGTGAGTCTGTGGAGACGATAACTGACGAACGAATGGACCGATTCGAACGAAATTTGGTACAAAAATCAAAATTCGTAAACACTGGAAGTCTATTGTTTTTATACGCAATCGAATGTTCAGAACCCCCCTAAAGTTTCAAGTGAAATTTTGAAAAAGTCGTCAAAAAATTAAAACTGCTAATAAAGTTACGCAAATAGACATTTCTTATGCAATTTTTCGTTAGAAAACGATTGACATAAATTTTCAAACGCTAACATGAACCGTTCTCGAGATATTGCACATTTTTCAAAAAAATTATCAAAAAGTTATATAAAATAAAAAAAATATATTTCCTATTGAGAAACATGTTCACTTTTCATATGTAATACCATGCGATAAATTTGGTGACCTCATTCTCGTGGATCCTAGCTCGTTCCATTCATGAAAAAAGATACTTTGAGTAATACTTTTGTATTTGAACGCCAATATTCATTTATCTGCTATAAGAATAACTTATTTCTCCGTCAGTAAAGCTTGGCGAGATTTTGACGACGAATTTGGCAGAATGTCGCCAACTTGGCGACATTTTTAATTGTTGCCAAATTAACAAAAATCTCGCCAAATTGATAAAAATGACGCTAAATCAATGAAAATGACGACTAATTGAAGAAAATTCAATATCTTGGAAAGAATATAAGTATCTACTATAAGAATAACATTCTTTTTAACTGTAAAAGTAGTAAATTCATTGCATTATATAAGGAAATTCATGGGGTTGCAAACATCAAATTTTCTTTAATATTAGTTTTGGGCAATTTAATTCAAATTACTAATATCTTTTCTGTCAAGATAAATTCAGATCCTATACTGCTAATGACGCACTTATGCCTTTCTAGTGAAATTTTCGCGAAGTTTCGAACGTAATCTTGAAAAATAAACCATACGAGTTCATATTAAAGCACTTATTACATTTTGCTTGTCAAAATCATTCATAAAAAATCAAAGCAAGAAATATGGTGCGTTATTAAATTTGAAAAACGAAGAAAGCTTACAGAGAAATAAAACGATCTCATAATCGAATTTTCTGTCAACGATATTGGTTGTTTCGCCCTTCTGATAAGGTCAAACTGAAGGTAAGGACTGAGGGTAGGTTTTCTGAGTTACGGTTGTGAGTTTCACTAAACTTTTCCGCCAAAATGAACTCAGAACCTTTATTGCTAATGACAGAATTGCCCATTTTGTTAAATAAAAGCAAAGTTTTGAAAGAAATATTAAAAAAAAATCTGATGTGGGCAACAAATGACTTTTCTTATATAATGAAATGAATGTACTACTTCTACAGTTAAAAAAAATTGATGTGGGCAGCACATGACTTTCCTTAGATAATGCAATGAATTTATTACTTTTACAGTAAAAAAATAGATTATTTCTATAGTAGTTATTTATATTCTTTCCAAGATCTTGAAGTTTCGTCAATGAGTCGTCATTTTCATGTCGCCATCATCAATGAGTCGTCATTGATTTAGCGTCATTTTTATCCATTTGGCGAGTTTTTCGTTAATTTAGCAACATTTAAAAAAGTCGCCAAGTTGGCGACATTCCACAAAAATTCTTCGCCAAAATCTTGCCAAGCGTTATGGACGAAGAAATAAGTTATTCTTACAGCAGATAAATGACTATTGGCGTTCAAATACAAAATTATTACTCAAAGAATCTTTTTTTCATGAATGGAACGAGCTAGATCCACGACAATGATGTCATCAAATTTATCGCATGGTATTACATATGAAAAGTGAACATGTTTCTCAAAAAGAAATCTTTGATTTTTTTTATTTTATATGACTTTTTGATAATTTCTTTGAAAAATGTGCAATATCTCGAAAACGGTTCATGTTAGCGTTCTAAAATTTATGTCAATTGTTTTCTAATGAAAAATGACATAAGAAATGTCTATTTGCGTAACTTTATTAGTGGTTTTGACTTTTTGACGATTTTTTCAAAATTTCCCTCGAAAATTCAGGGCTTCTGAACATTCGACTGCGTATAAAAACAATAGGCTTCCAGTGTTTACGGATTGTGATTTTTGTACCAAATTTCATTCGAATCGGTCCGTCGTTCTTCAGTTATCGTCTCCACAGACTCACTGACACAGACACACACATACACACACACACTCTTACTTTCACACACACACATACACACACACACTCATACTTTCACACACACACAGACATCACTTCAAAAATGTTTGATTCGTGATCAGGGATGCTTGAAACGTGCTCTCCTGTCGAAAACTCGAATTCGAATTTTCGACCCCGTCACAATACTTTCCTTATACATTATGTATATAAGGAAAGTAATAACTATAATATCTGTTATTAATTACCTTTTACTTCTCAAAATCATCTTTAAAATTGAAGCAAGACACATGAAACCCTATTTAATTTGAAAAATGAAGATATCAGCCAGCTTACAGAAAAAGTAAAATAGGTATAGCAAATACTCGAACATTCTAGTGTTGAGTATAAGAATACACTACACTGGATCTACTGGAATACTCGAGAGATTTTGAGATATTCCATATATCAAATATAACGTCGAATACTAGAATACTAGAGTACTCGAATACTAGAATATTCGAGATATTCCATATATCGAATATAACGTCGAATACTAGAATACTGGAGTACTCGAATACTAGAGAATCCAAGATATTCTATATATCGAATATAACGTCGAACACTAGAATATTGGAGTACTTGAATATTAGAGAATTCAAGATATATCGACTATATCGTCGACTATATCGATATATCGACTATAACGTCGAATAGAAGAATATTGGAGTACTCGAATACTAGAGCATTCAAGATATTCCATATATCGAATATAACGTCGAACACTAGAATACTGGAGTACTCGAATACTAGAGAATTCAAGATATTCCATATATCGAATCTAGAATATTGGAGTAGTCGAATAGAGAATTCAATATGTATTTCATATATCGAATATAACGTCGAATACTGGAATTCAAGATATTCTGTAAATCAAATATAACGTCGAATTGAGCACTAGAGTACTCGAATACTAGAGAATTCGAGATATTCTATTTTTAGAATATAACGTCTGTAGAAAACATTGGAATGCCTCGAATATTGCTCCATGATTAACAGCAGATTTTGGAATAAAATATCACGACGCTCCCATGAGGTATTTGAATATGCGGTATTTGAATATTCCAGAAAAGTGCTATTTGCCCATCTCTAATGTAAAATGATCTCATAATTGAATTTTCTGTCGCAGGTATTGATTGTTTCAGTATTCTGATAAGGTCAGATATATTATGATGCCTTTTGGATTAGAGTTGTGAGTACTGTTGGAAGAATTTTGGCTTTTTCTACGTACATAGCATAAAAGTATTGTGATGTAGGAAAAGTATTGTAACGAATTCTAAAATTGCAATTCGAGTTTTCGACGGACATATACATTTTAAACATCCTTGAACGCGAATTGAACATTTCTGAGGTTGTGTGTGTGTCTGTGTTCATGAGTCTGTGAATGCAATATCTTACGAACAAATGGAGCGTTTCGAACAGAATTTGATACGATTATTAATGCAACTCTCTTGAATTTAAATGCGATCAAACGTTAGGAAGCCCTAATGGAATTTTTGGAAAATCCATAAAATCAGGATTTGCAATAATGTTAAATAATCATTTTGTACGTATTTTTTTTTAAATTCAAAAACGAATGGCATAAACGCTAGCTTGAACCGTTCTCTAGATCCATAATTATGTCCAATTTTGTCCTATCCTGCCATGTTAAGAAAATATAAAATTTCGAAGTTTCAGCTTGAATTTCAAAACATTCTATCTCGTTCTGGATTTTTTATTAACAAAGCCGGATAAAAAGTTTCGGGAAAATCCCATTAATATTTGTGGAAGTTATTGTGTACACAAGAAATCTACCACAGAGAGACGATGACAGACAGATAGGCGAAAACCACTCTAAAATAGTCAAAATTTGTTCAGGAGGTCCTAAAATATATATTGACATCAAAATCTCGAAATCAAAAATTTTCATGAAAACAATACTTTCTCTATGCTATATTCTATAGTACGAGAAATTAAAAATTTAATCAGAGTTGGAATTGAACCAAATTGAAGATGTAGACAGATTCAATGCAAGATAATAATATATAAATCTGACATTTATCTCAAATTAATATTATGCAAAATGGTTGAAACTGTTTCATCAGTTTTCACTCTCAGTTTCCTTTGACAATTTTGCATAGTATCAATGTTAAATAATGATAGGTTTTATACAGAATTGTTTCAAATTGAAATCTGACTATTATATACTTTCAATACATAAAATAAGTTTCAAGTATCCTTAAATAAATTGGCATTGGCAATATATTCTGTCCCAAGCACAACGATGAAATATCGTCTGCCCCAAGCACAACAACGAAATATCGTCTGCCCCAAGCACAACTGAAAACTTTTTGAAGTATTCGTTAAAAGTTCGGGACCTTTAATACTGTTAAATAAATAATTTTTTATAATTTTTCATTTGAAAACGAATGATGTTTAGAACGTTAAGAACCGTTTGTGAGATATTGCAAGTTTTTCAAATATATTTATGGAAGCTTGCATAAAATTGAAAAAGTAGTTACTAATTTTTTTTTAATACGTTCTTTTTCCATATATACAATATTATGCAATAAATCTGTTAACATTATTCTTGTGTAGTTCGTTCTATTCATGAGAGAAGATGCTATTTGTAATAGTTTTATATTTTGACATCCAAGAATTCGCTAATAGTTATTAATTTCACGAGATATAAATTAAACGCTAACGGTATTTTTCTAAGAATTTTGCACGTGAGTATGAAAAAGCCATCTGTTTAGACACATTACACCTAAGGGAAAGGCTCCTAAATATACAGACTGTCACAACAGCGGCCATCTTGACTCCCAGTTGAAGCTATGTCGAAAAGAGGGTCAGTTTTTCGTCCTTTTCTCGGGATCTCGAAAAAATCGAAACATTTTAGACTACTTTTTTGAATGATTGGCTTAATTTTTTGAAAGCAGAAGCACCTATTTTACAGCTAAATTGCGTATCAAATATAATCCATGTACTAGCATGCGCGCGTCATAGAAATAGCATAGGAAGACAATAACTGAGTGGGCAGGTTAGAGTCAAAATGGCGGTTGCGTCAACCTGTATATTGCGGAGCCGTACCTAGGGGGTGTGGCCGTATATGGACGAGCACTGGCTCCTTATAGACTCAGACACGCCCACACATAACGGTACATTAATCGGTGGATTGACCCTTGTGAGTCCCGGACCTCATGATTCTTCTAGGTGGTGGAGAGGAACTGTGTCTTTATGGTCTGTTTCCAGACCTGTTGGAGGTTGGGGTCGAGACTCATCGGGATCATCTTCGGACCTTGTCCGGTGAATGGTTCCGCTGACCTATCTTTCGCGGCCGTGGCCTCGCCTGGTTGTTGATAGCCGCCTCACGTCTTCCCACACTCCTCCCCAGAGTATGCAGCATAAACTATAGGTTGTCACGGGGGTTGGACTTAATTCTCTGTTTGCACACATAAGTTGACAGAGGTGGATAATTTCAATTTACTTTACGTGGTGGTTATACAATTTCAAAAACTTTATGTTGTGGATCTTGAATATCATAATTTTGCTGTGAAAGAAGTAAAATTATTGCATTATGTAGGGAAAGTCATGTGTTGCCCAGATCAGATTCTCTTTATTTGTGTTAATGTAAACTATTTTGAAACTATTAATACCCATTAAATTGCTCAAACTAATTTCCCCCTTATACGTGGATGGATTTTTAACAACATCGCAATGTCTTATTTATATATATACTCATGTCCAAAGTTAAGCATAATTCATAAGAAGCAAAAAATTCGGAGTTAATATGGATACAATGGTTCACAATCAGTTGTAGAGAATCATGGGACGAAGGTAAGTCATCGTGCATATGCAAACCAGTTCAATCGACGTCGACATGCGCAAAGCACCGGCGCACGTCGGAACGAGTACAAAACGGCCCCGAGTGGCATGGCTAGTTGAGGCAGAATTTCGCAATTGCTGTGGTACTTAGCGTGGTTAACAATAAAAAAGGACGAAAGATGTCACAAAGATGCCAACTGGACATGTTTTTGAAGGGACGAATTATTGGAAGGCTGGAATCCGGTCGATCTCAAACCGAAGAGTTTCTAATTCTGAATGTGCCTTAGTGTGTGATCTCTAGACTGTGGCAAAGGTTCCAAACCGACCACTCGAGATGTTGCCTGACGACCAGTACTAGGTCGGCCGAGGGTAACAACCACTTGGCAAGACCGATATTTGGTGATAACTATGCGACGTCAGAGGAACCGTTCTGCCAGACAACTGGGTTCAGCTCTGACAGCCGCTATAGGAGTCACTATTTCGAGACAAACTGCTTAGGAGACTCAGACACGTTGATCTCGATGACAGACGATCAGCAGTTGGCATCTCTCTAACGTCTGCATAGAAACGTGCGCGTTTACAGTGGAGTTTGGAACATTGGCTGTGGAGTGGACAACAGTTGGGTAACGTCATGTTTAGTGACGAGTCCAGGCCTGCAAATTGATTCTCGTCATACCACAATCTGGAGAGAACGGGAACGGGTTTTGACTCGGGGAACATCGCTGAAAGACATCGTTTTCCGTTTGAGGGAGTCATGGTCTGGTCAGCCATTATGATGGATGGCCTCACACACCACCACATCTTTGACACGGTGTTGGTTATCAATCCAAGATACACAGACGAAGTCCTTGAGCCTACCGTCCGATTGTTTCCAGGTGCTGTTGGCCCTGACTTCATATTCATGGTTGATAACGCGACTTCTCACCGTGCGGCCTTCGTCGACAACTTCCTTTAAACTGAATATATCCATCACATGCAGTGGCCTGCCAACTCTGCTGATCTGAATCCAATAGAGCGTGTGTGGGATACGCTCGAGAGACATCTTGCAGCCCTCCGCTACACACCAAGCTCGGTTCCGCGATTGAAAACTACTATTCGTGAGGCTTGGAACTCTTTGAGCACACAACTCATCCAAACCTTCATCGGAAGTATGAGAAATCGTTGTGCAGCATGCGTGGCTACCCGAGGTTGCCACACACCGTATTAAACTGCAGTATCGCATTGTTTTAATCATTCTGTTTCACTGAGGTTGACACTCGTATTGTGATCCATTTTCTTTCAAACCTTTTCTTTGGGTAATAAAAGTCGTTATTATCCTTGTTTTGCCTTGTTTTGTTCTTCTATAACCCTATTACACCCACATACCGCGTTTCCTTCCATTCCGATGTGGATTTCCTGAAATTTTCACATAAACAGCAACTATGCTTAACTTTTGGACATGAGTATACCATCAAAAGAGAAATGAAAATATTCGATATAATCTTGTGATCGGAAATTAATACTTAGGCAGCTTTCTTAATTAGAGTGTTTTTCAATTTTAGGAAGGGTAACTCATTTTTCGATAAGTATTTTATGGTTTTATCTTATCTATGGAGTTAAGTTTGATTCTTGGCGTTTGGGAGACTATTTAATTTAATCTGACTTCCTTAAGTGAGAATAACAATTTCCTCTTGTTAAAGAATTTTGAAGGAAACGCAGGATGTTTCGTTTTTTTTATTTACTCCTGAATTCAAGCTCCGTGATTGTATTAGCTTTCTTCTTTTGCAAAATAAATCCGGAAATTGAGAAAAGTTGAGGAAGAATTTTATGTCTGAGAGAGAAAGACGAAAAAAAGAGATAAAGCAATAAATAAATCAATCTTACACAATAAAAAAGATGCTTGTCTCGCTGTAGGTGAAGATCTAAACTTTGGACAACTGCGAATTTCGGTGGGGTGTTAGCTGAATTCTGAGTATTTATTTATTTATTCAATTTACGTGGGCAAATACAGATGAAATCCAGTTACAGTCACCACATAAACATAAAAAGAACAGAGCACAGAATACAAGAATACTAAGTAGTATGCTTGTCAACTGCATTAAAACAGGATTTTTTAAAATAGGGAGGAGTTACATTAAACAAGAAAGACTAATCATGCGTAAAGCATTGATTATGAAACACTTTCCAACTGAAATGCAATTTTATTTAAAAACATCTCTAAAATACGATACATTCAGTGCTGATATATTTTAAACTCGCCGCCTTTGGCGACCAGCCTGTTCGCTACCCTTGAAAATGCTGATCGTGGCAAATTCCGAACGTGGCAAACTCGCTGTCGCGATCTACCAGAAAGGTGTAAGTAAGGTAACTGTTTGGATGGCCAGGAAATGCCACCCAATTTAGACCGGAACCCAGTGGGGGAGGCATCCACAAGGACCGTACCCTCCTTCCTCTACCACCAACCTCTCGGAAGGACTTACGGACCCACATGTTTAACATGATCGTACTCCGCGGGAACACGGCCGCAGTTTTGGCAGTGACCGGAATCGAACCCGGGGCTACCGAGTGCAATTCCCGCGCGCTAACCACTGGGCTACCGCGCCCTCAACCCCGTGGAGTTAACAACGTTTGGTTTAGTTTAATGACGTTAAAACCAATAATTAAATTTTAAGGCACCGCGAGAATCTCCATAACTTTCTTTTTATTTATTTTTTTATTTCTTCAGTGTTTAAGCTTTTCATTAATATCATTTAAAATATCCTCATTACATAGTTTCATATATCCATTTAAAATATCCATAAATTAAAATATCCATTTAAAAAATCCATATCGTTCTATCATTTAAAATATAAATATAATAATTTCACCCTATGTATACAATGCATCACCGCAATTCAATCCACCATAACTCAATCATTTAAATTTTATAATGACCATATGCTAAGCTCTTAATTCTATCATTTAAAATATCACTCTAACCCGATGCAAAGGCGTGACGTCCCCTCCATTTCTGGGCGAGGCTGTCGGGGAAGAATCGGAACTTCGCCGAGAATTGGGCGAGAATTATAAAATCATGACGTCTTTAAAATTGCAACCCTGCAGGCAATTTTCACTATTTCTTGACCAGATTGGACTCCAGATCTTTGACCTTTTTAAAAATGTAAATTATTAGTTGAAATTATGAGTAGTTTTTACGATGGGAGGATTTAAAAACGAAAGTTGGTTTTTTTGAACCGAAATTGACTTTTGTTTTAAAATCTTTAAAAAATATTAGAAATCGAAATTGAGATGTGAAATTGATATATTTTTACTCGCAATTGTCCGCTCTTTACGGTGGTGTGATTTGTTTTTTTCTACGACGTCTGGATCGTGGAGAAAAAAGTACGAAAAGGGCAAAAAACGGTCGAAATCGCATAAAATTTTAAATAACAACAAAAAAAATATAATAAAAATTTTAAAAATCTGTTTTCACATGTCCCCCCCCGGACTCCGATTGTCAAATTTCGCAGCTCTCCGACGTGCGGTCGCTGAACGTATAGTGTATAAGACACACAGACAGACAGAAATTGCCTTTTATTATATAGATTATCACAGTACTACAATAATTTATTATATTTGAAAACTTGAAACTTCATCGAAAAAAATGAACTTTATTCAAATGACGTCATCGGAACATAAATCGTCTGGATCTCTATGTAAAAGAAGTGAATATTTAATTCATACACTTTTGTTTTGGACTTCAGAGCTAAATAATTTAGTGTGAAAAAAATTCAGCAATTCTTATACAACTCATCTTACAATCACTTGTTTATATTCTGCATCCATTAAAATTAGGCTTCGTTGTAGAAATAATCAAAGTTGATGATCATTTAAACTAAAAAATATTGTAATTGAGTTGGCACAGAATATAGATGCACAGAAAATACGCAAATACAAAAATACGCAATAAAGCGGTTTTAGGACGGATGCAACACTAAATATAAATTTAAAAGAACTTTAAAAATCATGATTTTTACATTAGGAAAAAAAGATGGATGCCATATTTTATTTTGAAGTGGGTCAAGTGATCTCTTCATAAAATATGGGTGTAATTATTATTTTAATTTTTATTTAAAAGACTTCCAAACAAATTTTACTGAATTTTGTTTTATATATTTTATGGGATAATTTAATATTTTTTAAAATTTTCGAAGCAATTTGCGAATTTTAACTTCGCTTAAAATATGTTTGAAAAATTAGGTCCCATAGGATTCAATGTATTTCACTTTTTCAACCAGGGTTCAATCGAAAACTATTTGGGCGATATTATTCATTTACATTCCCATATGTCCCACAAACCGTCTCAATAACATACTACATTAATTAATTCAATTACATACTAAAATTTTTCTTCATTTTTACAGCAGTTATCGTACGAACGGACAGACAGACAGAGAGACAGACAGACAGAATGAACAAAGTCATAAACACTTTTCAACTATGTTGGAAAGTGTTAAAAATATCAATATCAGTATAATAGGTATTATGGAGATTAATCAATTTATAGATAGAAAATCTCTTAATGTAATTGTGTTTAACTGTAGTATTGCGAAATAATGTTTTGCTTTTCCTGCAATACATGGTAATGTATAGGGGAAGTATTGGAATCATGCCGAAAATCGCAACTCGAGTTTTCGACGGATCCACACGTTTCGAAACCTCTAGAATACGAAAAAACTATTTTTAACGTGACGTCTCTGTGTGTGTGTGTCTGTCTGTCTGTCTGTGTAATGAATGCATCCACTCTAACTCAAAAACTAATGAACCGAATTTCATAAAATTTGGTAGGTAAGTCATTTGTGTGTGACCCTGGTGCTGATTAGTTTTTGGTACGATTCGGGATAAAAAACCCGCCTTTTTTTGCGAAATGGCCCGCAGAAATTGCCTGCATCCACTCTAACTGAAAAACTAATTGATCAAATTTTACAAAATTGGGCAGATAAGTCACTTGTGGGTCACCCCAGTGCTGATTATATTTAGATACGATTCGAAAAAGAAGAACCTGCATTTTTCTACGAAATGGTCTGTAAAAATTGTTTATATCTACTCTAACTCAACTAATCGACTAAACTTCATAAAATTTGGTAGATAAGTCACTTGTGGGCGACCCTGGTGCTGATTAGATTTTGGTACAATTCGGGATTAATGAATCTGCCTTTACTGCGAAATGGCCCTCAAAAATTGTATATATCCACTCTAGCTGACAAACTAATTGATCAAATTACACAAAATTTGGTAGATAAGTCACTCGTAGGATACTGTGATGCTGGTTAGATTTTGATACGATTCGGAAAAAAGAATCAGCTTTTTTTTGCGAAATGACCCTCAAATCTAATATATTCGATCTCAAATAAAATACTACATGCCCAAGATAGTTGTTGTTGTTGAAACATAGACCGTCCGACCTACCAGAAAGGTGTAAGGTAACTGTTTGGACGGT
Organism: Amaurobius ferox; assembly: GCA_951213105.1. Taxonomy (NCBI): domain Eukaryota; kingdom Metazoa; phylum Arthropoda; class Arachnida; order Araneae; family Amaurobiidae; genus Amaurobius; species Amaurobius ferox. The sequence goes on from OX578148.1 coordinate 34,281,581, forward strand.
CGGGAAGTGCCATCCAATTTAGACCGGAACCCAGTGGGGAAGGCATCCACAGGGACCGTACCCTCCTTCCCCTACCACCAACCTCTCGGAAGGACTTTCGGACCCACATGTTTAACGTGATCGTACTCCGCATGAACACGGCGGCAGTTTTGGCAGTGGCTGGAATCGAACCCGGGCCTACCGAGTGCAACTCCAGCGCGCTAACCAATGGGCTACCGCGCCCATGCCCAACTTTTAAACAAATGACAAAAATTGATGACATATATTAATTAAGTATTTGTTCCACATGTAAAATCTGGCAATTAAAGCGAATAAATTGATCCCTTGACTGTAGGATAAACCGTTCTCGAGATATTGTATTTTTTTTGGAATTTTGAGGATCTGAAGAATTTAAAGTGAATTAAGTTGCCAAACGAACCGAAGATGCAATAAAAAAACGAATTGGATATAATATCAGAAATTTATCCATGTTATTTTCTGCAATTAAACTCAATTTAATGCATAATGAAATAAAAATTACAAAATGAATTTGAATCTGCAGGGAAAGTTATGTGCTGCCCACATTAGATTTGTTTTACTTTCCCTGCAATACATGGTAATGTATAGGGAAAGTATTGGAATCATATCGGAAATCTCAACTCGAGTTTTTAATAGATCTACATGTTTTGACAGATCTACTGTCAAAGATTTTAATTTTGCTTCTGTTTTGTCATACTAGGTGGCGTCCATGTATATTACATTCCTTTCGTGTTTTCCAATACGTTTAATGAAATATTTATTCACAGTATATTTCCATTATCGATTTTCATTGAATAAACCGATTCCATACCAAAGAAAACGGCATCAGAGCGGTATTCAGGACAGATAAATCTTTTATTTTGGCAATACACAAGACTGATCTTCCTCAATAGCAATTCCCCCAGAAAATTCTTTTCTTGTTATTGAAAATATTCTATTTGTCTGAAGCAGTTCAATAAATTTAACTTGAACGGGTTCTAACAAATAATAGGGACAGTATATCTCATTTGTTATTTCAAAAAGCAATAATGCATTTTTAGTTCCAGTAAATAAAAGAAAATGTGATGTAGAGCAGCTCTCAACTTTTATTACATATTTCGATAAATTAGGTTTTATCAAATACCAAACCTATTTTTATGCAATCTATATATTTGTTTGTTTGTTTGTTCTGTATACAAATCTGCAGTTCTTGAAAGATTTTTTTCAAATTTATCTCTACTTCACTGCGGGTAACTATGTCCATGTTTCGAGTTTTAATGATCAGGGGTTGTCGAGATATATTAATAATAATAAAAAAAAAACCGCAAAATTAAACCTTCCATAGAAATAGCATTATGCAGACGATTTTATTGAAAATTTATTTAAAGACAGTTATATCATGTTGCTTAGCAGAAGAATTTAATTAAGTGTGTTTCTACCGCAGACGATTTTTTTTTTTGCAATTTATACGATTTAAATAATGAAGAAATGGATAAGAAATTAATTTTAGAAATGAACGGTATTACATTTTTGACTGAATTAAATCAGTTACGGCCTTGAAATATAAGTTTACGGGAGTTATTGCTATTTTCAAATTCTTACGTCATCTGTTTCATTACGGTAAACTTTTTACAAATTCATATATTGATTAGTTTATCGTTGAAATTGAGTAAAAATGGATACGGATATATCGTCTACTAGCGTTTTATTTTGGCATATATTCATCAAATTTCACATTTCTTTTAAATTTGATTACAAACAAGACCAGGATGTTTTATTTTTCAGATCTGACTGTGAAGATAATTTTATATAGCGAGAATAGAGATTCTTCTACTTTTTTTTAGGAGAAGTAAATTAAATATTTTAAAAAATATGTCATTTAGATTACCTACCATTGGAATTTTTACATATTTTAAATAACGAGCAACGGTGAGTATATCTGCTAGTAATAAACAATTGAAGAAACCATAACGTAAATTACTACGAAAAAAAATTAGACTATCGTATCGGTAATGCTTGGGTTTCCATCTTCAGACGAAAATCCTGTACACTAAAGAAAAACCAAAGCTGTACACTAAAGAAAAACCACTTGTAGCGAAAATGCTGAACTACAGCAATGGTGGCGCCACGTAGTGGGACGGAAGATAAGTAATATGAAACACATGGAAATACAGTAAAAATCAAGAAATGGAGTATTTTTAAAGGACTGTATGTAACTTTTCTGCACACGAATCTCATTTTTATCCATAGTATGTTACTGTTGTTTTTCATTTTATTTTATGTCACACTTGATATCGCTTCCATTTCTACAGTTTTGTATTTTTGAAAGCATATAATTCTCATTTGGTATTAACGTCTTGAGATTATTTTCATTGAACAAGGAAAACCACAAAAATGATGATTATAAATTAATTTTCATCGCATTTAAATTTATGGTATCTTAATTTATATGTTTTATCAGCTAAACAAGCTGTTATGCATGTTAAAATCACGGGGGTGTATAACATTTTCAGGAATAACTATTTGTTTTACTCTGTGATTGTGAACTTTGGCCTTCGCTGAGCTACTTTGACTTAGTGGTTGTTGTTGTTGAGACTCAGACCGTCCGACCTACCAGAAAGGTGTAAGGTAACAGTTTGGAGTCACCCAATTTAGACCGGAACCCAGTGGGGGAGGCATCCACAGGGACCGTACCCTCCTTCCCCTACCACCAACCTCTCGGAAGGACTTTCGGACCCACATGTTTAACGTGATCGTACTCCGCATGAACACGGCGGCAGTTTTGGCAGTGGCTGGAATCGAACCCGGGCCTACCGAGTGCAACTCCAGCGCGCTAACCAATGGGCTACCGCGCCCATGCCCAACTTTTAAACAAATGACAAAAATTGATGACATATATTAATTAAGTATTTGTTCCACATGTAAAATCTGGCAATTAAAGCGAATAAATTGATCCCTTGACTGTAGGATAAACCGGATAAAGATAAACAAGCTGTTATGCATGTTAAAATCACGGGGGTGTATAACATTTTCAGGAATAACTATTTGTTTTACTCTGTGATTGTGAACTTTGGCCTTCGCTGAGCTACTTTGACTTAGTGGTTGTTGTTGTTGAGACTCAGACCGTCCGACCTACCAGAAAGGTGTAAGGTAACAGTTTGGAGTCACCCAATTTAGACCGGAACCCAGTGGGGGAGGCATCCACAGGGACCGTACCCTCCTTCCCCTACCACCAATCTCTCGGAAGGACTTACGGACCCACATGTTTAACGTGATCGTACTCCGCATGAACATGGCGGCAGTTGTGGCAGCGTGCAAATCCAGCGGACAAACCACCGGGCTACCGCACCCGAAATGATTGACTTAGTGGTTGGCTTATTATTGACTTAGTGGTTGGCATTATTGTGGGAAAGGTTACCAGTATAATTAGGGTGATAAAAGTAAATTTTAAAGTAATTAATTACTCTTTATTTTTTATTTTCCATTTGAAAGGTTTTAAATAATATGTTCGTACGTATAGTGATAACTGCGTACATTGCATGTGTTCCGAAAATAACCCCCCAAATTTTCTTCAAATATGCAAGTCAATTTAACGTGTCTGAAAGCTAAATCACTAGTCATTGACTATAATACTTATGTTTTAAGCTAAAATATTTATTTAAGTGGCATTCAATGTGAAGACTCAATGTGAGATCAGTAATAATTACTGAAATATCAAAAAGGATCTGCGCTCGACCTTATTGTAAATATATTTAGTTGGCACATACTTTCTATGCATATATAGTGCATTAACAATCACTGGCTTTGCTTGGAGAATATGGCACGCATCGACTTGAGTTGCTTTTCATATAACAAGTCAACCTTGTCACAGTCAACATCTTATTGTCCTCCATTTCCAGGAGCCTTTCATTTTTGCAACTTCTCATTGGCTTCGTAGCTCGATGAATATTTTCCAGCTGTTGTTGTCCCCTCGCTCGGCAATCTCAATTTAATTTGTATCTTGCTTAGGGGAAACACGCCTTCTCCGTATTTGATTGACCTTGCTTTTTATGATAGCTTAGGGTCGGTCTTGATGCCCCCCGTTTTGATGGAGCTTGTTCCTGTCTTGCTCGGAAGCATAGGTTACGCCTATGTAGACATCGTGACTTTCCAATCTTATGATGTTATCGCCAATTTGTGAATTTATCGATCGTAAACCTCTGTGAACTAAACTGTCGACCGGTGTCACTCATCTTACTCCTTTGTTCAACTTGTTTTCATTGGTGTATTATCTGAATTAAATATTGCATATTTGGTCTTACAATTATAGACAAATAAGAGTTTCTGACTGGTGTTTTACAAAAAAATATTTTTTGTAAAAAGTTACGTTATTTATCAGTTTGAGCAGTCGGGTAGTTTATTTTGAGCTTGAACAACACGAAGAATAAATAAGTCTTTTCTCCAAATTCTTTCTGCAATAGTTTAATTTCGGAATAAAAATAAAAACCTACATTATGAATTTAAATCTTATTACGCATGCGTAACATACGCCATTTTGTTAAAGTACGAAAAAGAACAGCTCCATTATAGGTAATATTCCTTTGTGTTTATAGCAGAGACGTTGCAAGATAGATTCACCCAGTATACCACCGAAATCGATTTTCCTTGCATTAACCAACTCCACATAAAAGGAAAACTTCATTAGTGTTGTATCAGTCCTTTCTTTGGCGCATAACACATGACTAATCTTTCTCAATAGTAATTCACTCGCTGCATTTTCTTCCCATAAGAGTGCATACATTTATTCTTAATTTACTATTCTCGATAAAGAGTATGGAGGATTTCTAATAAGGGAAATTAATCACGTGTTAATAGATTTCGCATTAGAGGCTTGTAAGGAATTACTAAGTTGGGTATTCTGTTTCTTAATAGTAATTACTATTTTTGTATAAATATGTGAAAATTTTTTGATGCAGGAGTTTCTGTTCACACAGTTAAATATATCTGTATTAGTACTCCATCACTCAATAAGTCCCCGGTCTAACTAAGAAAAACAATTTTTTTTTAGAAATTCAACTTTATTCATCAACATACCCTCCTTCAAAAGTGATACATTCATTCCAACGCTCCTCTAACTTTTCGATGCTTTTTTTGTAGAACGATTTGTCTTTGCTCTCAAAATAGGCCTCAGTTTCGGCAATCACTTCTTCATTTGAGCCAAATTTCTTTCCCTGGAGCATCTTTTTGATGTCTGCAAAAAACCAGTAGTCACTGGGGGCCAGATCTGGAGAGTACGGTGGGTGAGGAAGCAATTTGAAGCGTAATTTACATAATTTAACAATCGTTTCATCGACTTGTGACACGGGGCATGTCTTGGGGCGCGGTAGCCCATTAGTTAGCGCGCTGGAGTTGCACTCGGTAGGCCCGGGTTCGATTCCAGCCACTGCCAAAACTGCCGCCGTGTTCATGCGGAGTACGATCACGTTAAACATGTGGGTCCGAAAGTCCTTCCGAGAGGTTGATGGTAGGGGAAGGAGGGTACGGTCCCTGTGGATGCCTCCCCCACTGGGTTCCGGTCTAAATTGGGTGGCACTTCCCGACCGTCCAAACAGTTACCTTACACCTTTCTGGTAGGTCGGACGGTCTGGGTTTCAACAACAACAACGAGGCATGTCTTGTTGTTTTTGGTCCGGTGTGAGCAAACGCGGCACCCACTTCGAAAGCAACTTACGCATGCTCAAATTTTCCTGTAAAATTGTAAACACACTACCTTCTGATATCTTTAAAGTGTCAGCTGTCTCACGCAACTTCACTTTATGGTCTTTCAAAACTATTTTGTGGACTTTTTTTATGTTTTCCGGAACAACTGCCGATTTTGGGCGACCAGAGCATTCAACATCATCGGTGTTTGTACGACCGCGTTTAAATTCAGCATACCAGTCAATAATAGTTGATTTCCCTGGTGTAAAGTCGCTTATCAAGCCACTGTTTGGCTTCAACAGTATTTTTCCCCATAAAAAAATGTTTAATCAACACACGAAATTCTTTTTTATCCATTGTTTTGAAAATTACAAAACTGGGGTCACTAAATCCACTGTAACCTGTAAACTAATTGTCAGAATGTCATAAAATTTTGACACGTTTTGTTTGAAGGTTGGTACTAACCAGAAATCATATGGGTCTATCAACAGAGTTGCCATATATGTGTCAGACCGGAGACTTATTGAGTGAAGTGTGTTATTGTGTTTGCATTGCAAGAATCCATGGACCACTTTATTCATGAACCTGTTTTACGTTAAAATTTTATATATATATATATATATATATATATATATATATATATAAATATAAATTATTAAATCCAAAGTTAGAATGTATGTAGTAACTCATAATACACTATTCCAAAATTTTCTACAAATACAAAGAAATAAAAGAAATTAAGACAAAAAGAGGAAATAATAAAGCATAATGCAAGTCATAAGGACAAAGACAATCAACAAATTTCAAAAATGAGGAATGCAAATAAGAAAACAAAAAATCAAGCAAAAAAGCTTGCACATGGAGGAGATTTAGGCTTACGAGATTAGGCTTATGAAAAGTTCATTTCAAAAAAATTCTCGTCGGGTCCATATATCCTTTCGAAATGAACACAAAAATGCTTGTTTCTGAAACACAAGATAGATTTTATCTATAAACTTGTGTTATATGGACGACAAGCATATAGATTGGAACAATAAAGGAAACATAAATACCTCAAAACACACCTCTTCAGCGCAACCATGACGAGCAAAATATGACTGGATCAATGTTGCCATATGCCAAAATGAAAAGATGTGATTTGCTGTTGCCAAAGAGAGTAATAAAAACTGTACTGCGCAAAAGCAATAAAATGAAATAAAATGAGTTATTCAACTGTTAAAGCTTCGAGATAAAAAGATGAAAATATAATTGCAGGAGAATGAAGAAGTACGGCTAAAATAAGATAATAAGGGGAGAATATGAGAATTTTAGGCTAATCGAAACTTATTAACTATACTATTGACTAAATATGCAGGATATTGATACATTTTACTGGTAATTTTGAGGTTATTAATGTGCAAAGCATGAAATTTTTTATCTGATAATCTATGAATTCTAAAAAGTTGATTAAGTATAATATTTCTAAACAATTGAATCGAGTTGCAGGAATTAAAAGGTAATAATTTATTAATATTAAATTTAAAAAAATCTTTTTTATCATATAATTTAGTAACTATCCCATGAGCAGGTTCTATAATTAGATTTAAATCCAAATAATAAACATTATTACTAATAGAAGTTTCATTAGGTATTAATTCCAAATTATCCGGATAGAAATCTATATCTATGACATAGTTATCAGTAAATACAAGACAAATCAGATCATCTACATATCTATAAATTTTATAATCAGTTGAAGTAAAGAATTTTTCATAATGATATAGGTATAAATTAGCTAACATACTGCTACTACAGCCACCTTGTGGAACACCTGAGACTTGTAAGTATAATTTATTACCTTGAAAGATATAATTATTGAAAAGAACAAAATGGAGAAGCTTAGGAAAGTTGGTAAATTTAGTAAGATTAGAATGTTTAGTAATATAAGCATTATATAAAGCTAAAATGACATCATATAGATCAGTGATCTTAATATTATTAAATAGATCTTTAAAATCAAAAGTTTGAAATCCTATTATTTTACCAAGCGTTTTTAATTTATTTTTTAATTCCTTACTGTTATTGAGAATAATGTAGCTATCACCAGAATCTCGTAAATTGCTATTTAGTACATTTAAATAATTTAGTAATAATTTACTAGCAGTAGTAGAGTATGAATTATGACCACTAGTAACAGTTCTAAATTTAATAGGATTTTTATGAAATTTAGGTATAAGCACAATATATGGAAATGTCAAAAATGTATTATTAATAGCTAAATCACTATACATATATATATGGTTGTTATTATCTGCAATGAGAGTAGAATCCTAATTTTAGTCACGCCTCCATACATGGATTTCGGAAGCATGAACTTGGTCGGATGCATTCTTAATTTGCACCCAATCTTTAAGAAATTTGATGCAAATCAGAGTGTAAATTAGCACTGACTGAGCAATTAGCAAATTATTTTAATGATGCAGGAGCACGCATTTTGAACCACGTCCAAATGAAATTCTTGTGAAGAAATAGTAGTTTCGTGTATCTCGGAGGGCAAAAAGTAGAAACTTCGTTCAAAACATAGTATGAAATAAATAAGCTTTATGCTACCTTTTTAACAATGGTGTTACATTTTAGATGTTTCCAGCAGTTTGAGCGCTTTAATTTACAGAATTTGATATGTTTTAAAATAAAGACGACCAATGTTGGTTAATTAAAATATCTTTAATAAAAACACCATTAAAGACGTACATAAAATTACACAACCAGAGCGCTTTTAGACATTATAATGTTCTTTATCGGTGGCAAAGCGAGCACTTTGGTTGTTGTTGAGACCCAGACCGTCCGACCTACCAGAAAGGTAGCGCTTTGGTTGTGTAATTTTAGGTACGTCATTAATGGTTGTTGTTGAGACCCAGACCGTTCGACCTACCAGAAAGGTGTAAGGTAACTGTTTGGACGGCCGGGAAGTGCCACCCAATTTAGGCCGAAACCCAGTGGGGGAGGCTTTCACAGGGACCGTACCCTCCTTCCCCTACCACCAACCTCTCGGAAGGACTTACGGACCCACATGTTTAATGTGATCGTACTTCGCATGAACACGGTGGCAGTTGTGGCAGCGTGCAAATCCAGCTCGCAAACCACGGGCGCCCGAAATGTGCCAACAGCACGCGGTGTTCCCAGGTGGTCACCCACCCAAGTACTAACCGCGCCCGATGAATGCTTGACTTCGGTGATCTTACGAGAACCGGTGTTTTCAACACGGTAGAGCCGTTGGCCCACGTCATTAATGGTGCTTTTATTAAAGATATTTAAGTTATCCAATTTTGAATGTCCTTATTTTGCTAAATTTTGCTAAATTGACATGTTTTCCACACAATTTTTTTATTTGAAATGTATTTATAAAATACTTTTACTTTAAATTACAGAAATGCGTATATTTGCATTACCCAATATCATTGATTTTTTTCACTTTCTTTTATAAATAACTTTCAGCTTTTTGTCTTAAAAAATTAGACAAAGTTTGGACAGCCTTGAATTAAAACAACCAAAAATAATCAACAGTTTTATCGCGCATGCGTAATGACAGGTTATCACAAAATAGAACCACAAAATATATCACATTCCTTTGTATCTGCGGAGACATTCGATACAAGATATCATCGATTTCCTTTACATAAACCAATTCTTTACCGAGAAAAACTTCATTAGTGCGGTATTCAGAACGGATAGATCTTTTTATTTGTGTACAATACACGACTGATCACCGTCAATAGGAATTCCCTAGTCTCTTCTGAGAGTAAATATTCTTTCTACATTAGAAGCCATTCAGGTTTAGCATCAATGATTTCTGGCAATTTACTGAGAAAGTTTATTTTTATTTTCATTTTAACTACCAGAAATTTATATTTATTTGTAGAAATAAAAGAAAATAAATAGCAACAGTTAACACGAGTAAGATTAATCTCCATTCATCTCTCTCATGCTGTCATATTCTGTAGTCGTACTTATAATATACTAATGAAAAGAAAAATGCATTTTTTTTCATAATCAAATTTTTATTTTAAGATATTTCGCAAAAGTGCTTAAAAATGTCTTTTATTAAATTGGCAATAGCTTAGTGACGCAATTGAATTCTATTTGGCTTATTTTTTACAGTTACAGTAGCCACACAAGCCTCCATGCCTTATTCGGGATTCGAACCCAAGCTCTCTAGACAACAACCAAACACGCTATCCACTACACCACATGGGCGGAGAAATCTGTTAAATATAGACTATTTTGAAGCCATAGCGTAATTTAAACTACTAATTCTCCCCTTATACTATATAAGTACTATTATTCTTTCGGGAATTAATATTGTTTGTAAGCACGCAATGCAAGGTTTCATTATTCGAAAGTGTATTTGAATTTGAGTGTCTGAAAATCGCTCCGGTTGTACATGGCAGACTGCAAATATTGTATGTTACAGCCATTCACGATTGACTGTCCGGATATATGCTAATTAGGCAGTCGTTGAAGACGCCAGCATTCTGAAACGTTTGAGGAGGCGCATTTAAATGCTGATACGAAATGTTTATAACTTTTGTAGGATTACTTTTGATGATATTCGTGTTTCTATGGCTGAAAGAAGATGAATGACAGATGGTGAGCGCTGGCGTGCTGTCGGAAGAATTGAAGGTCAACCAAAGATGTCGCAATTTTCTTTGGCGTTGATCATTCGGTAATGTATCGATTATGGATACAATCCTAAACAAATCAAACAGTTGTCCGGAGACCTGTGTCCGGTCGTCCAAGGGTTATTTTATCCATGCTTCGTAGAAGTTTGATTTCTGGTAAGTGATTAATTGCATTTCAAATTGTATCATATGTATAATAAATATTCATTAAGATCGAAACGGAAGTCTGCGACATTACCATTTATGCAGTATTGTCGTCAGTTTCCTGTCCAATTAGCTTATGCCTTGAAGATAAACAAGGCTCAAGGCCAAACTTTTGACAAACAAGTTGTGTAAATTATTTATTTATTACTCCCTCTGATGATCGGTATATTACTATAGTAGCCAAGCGGAATCGACAAACGACCTTCACAACTGTTACATTCATGGTTGCAGTGGCTTTTGGTAAGACAGTATCTGCCAGTACTGTACGCCGAAAGCTCCACGTGAAGGGACTGTACACCCGAGTACCACGTTTTTGTGTTCCACTAACCGTCCAAGCCAGAGGGGCAAAATTAAAGTGGTGTCGTAAACATGTCAATTAGACTGTCTCATATTGGTGCAACGTCCTGTACACGAACGAGCCCAGATTTGCCCTGGAATCAGATGATAAGCGTGTAAAGGTCTGAAGACAACGAGATACATGTAGTTAGACCAAGAACATCATCCAACATCACGTATTCAGAGGTGACAGCGTCATGGTGTGGACTGGAATTTCAATGGGATATCGCACAGAGTTGCATATCATTAAAGGCGGTTCTGTGACGGCTGCGCAATATCGGGATGAAGACCTAGACCCCATTGCAAGACTTTACGCTGCAGCAGTTGGTCCTGATTTCCTCCTTATGGACTATAATGCCCGTCCCCATCGAGCTAACATCGTTGACGAATACCTAGAAAGTGAGGGCATATCTCGTATGGAGTGGCCAGCGTATTACCCCGCCCTTAATCCCATTGAAAACCTTTGGGATGCCCTCGGGCGTGCTGTCTCTGCACATTTACCTCCTCCAGCTAGTCTCCGAGAGTTGGAAACTACCCTAATGGAGGAATGTCTAATGCTCGCATCTACGATGGTTGATCACCTCATTGAAAGCATGAAAAATCGTTGTAAAGTTTGTATGAAGGTCTGGGGTGGAATATGCCATATTAATGTAAGTTTTGTTTGGTTTGTTTGCCTTTAAACACCATTTTATTAATGACCCAAATGTAACGCCATCATATAACTTACGAAAAGTAAATATTTTTTTTTCATCTTTGTAAACAATTCTTGATTTCTTTAATGCATAAACACATTTGCTACCTTCATGTACAATTTTGAGTTAATCAAAGCTTTACTTTTCCATTTTAATTGATTTTAAGGCTATTACCAGTTACATACCTACATACCAGTTTTTATACGTTGGGGGTCTTTCTAGACCTTATGAAAGTCTAGGAGCTTGAAACTGTGAACACTTACATTATCGATTGCGGACTTACTGTTATTGTTATTGAGACCCAGACCGTCCGACCTACCAGAAAGGGGTAAGGCAACTGTTTGGACAGCCGGAAAGTGGCACCCAATTTAGACCGGAACCCAGTGGGAGAGGCATCCACAGGGACCGTACTCTCCTTCCCCTACCACCAACCTCTCGGAAGGACTTACGGATCCACATGTTTAACGTGATCGTACTCCGCGTGAACACGGCGTCACTTTTGGCAGTGGCGGGAATCGAATCCGGGCCTACCGAGTGCAATTCCCGCGCTCACCACTGGGCTACCGCGCCCTGTGGACTAACTGTAGAAAACCCAGACCACACGACCAACCCATAGGCTAATGGTAGCTTTCTGTGTGGCCGGTGTGGACTAACTGTGTCGATATTCGAGAAAAATGACTATTTTAGACGCAAAGTCCTTTACATTGTAAACAATAAATAATTTTGTAAAAGTTTGTAAATAATTTTTTTGCAGTTGTTTTTAAATAATTTTTGAAATAGTTTTTAAATAATTTTTTGTTGTAGTTTTTAAATAATTTTTGTAGTAGTTTTTAAACAATTTTTTGTAATAGCTTTTAAATAATTTCTTGGAATAGTTTTCAAATATTTTTGTACTAGTTTTTAAAAAATTTTTTGTAATAGTATTAAATAATTTTTTGGAATAGTTTTTAAATATTTCTTTGTAATAATTTTTGAATAATTTTTGTAATAGTTTTCAAATAATTTTTGTAATAGTTTTCAAATAATTTTTTTGTAATAATTTTAAAAAGTTGCAAGTTAATTTTTTAGGGTGTTAGTATTTCTGTTTTTGTCAGCTCTCAATACTGGTGATGATATAAAAATCCTAAAATTTGAATGATTCGAATTCTTATCACAAGTATTACTAAAATTTCTATCTAGTTCTAGTTTATTCCATGGTATATACAATCTATATATACAATTTTATAGAGGTAATTGCATTCATTCTTGAGTTATGGCGTTCCTAACTCTCTCTCCCTCAAACAGACGGACATATTTCCAAAAGCACGCGAACTGGGTTCAGTAGGCTCTATTTCCCGAAGTAATCGAACTGGGTTCAGTAGGTCTTATTTCCAAAAGTATATGAACTGGGTTTAATAGGTCTTATTTCCAAAAGCACTCGAACTGGGTTCAGTAGGTCTTATTTCCAAAAGCAATCGAACTGGGTTCAGTAGGTCTTATTTCCAAAAGCACTCGAACTGGGTTTAGTAAGGCTTATTTCCATAAGCACTCGAACTGGATGGTTCAGTAGGTCTTATTTTGTAAAGCACTCGAACTGGGTTTAGCAGGTCTTAAAAAGAGCTGATTAGTCAAAATCCCGAAACCGAACTCTTTCGGAAAAACAGCACTTTCTATACAAAAAAGCATGACAAAGTAAAAACCATTAAGGCTACATTGATAATTGCTAAAGCACTATATCTGAAATGAATATTTTATTTTTCGTTAAAACGATAATTTAAGATAAAATTTAGCGATAACTAACAATAATTAACCATAACTTTATTTTTAGTGAAAATATTTTATCCACGACATACTTTAATAACACTGCAGATGAAAATTGACAAGTTTGGCAAAGAAAATTAAAATTTCCTTTAAATGCATGTACTCGAAGAATTTTATAAATGTCACTTTAGGGCCCCGGGAAATAAAATCATACTTAATTTAAAGAAAATGTTTATAATACCCGGAACGATAAGAAAAATTGGAAATTTGATTTTTAAGTTCAAGAGCATTTTTCAAGTACATTTGTTGTTATTAATACGAGTTTAGTTTTGAAAGTTATAAAATGCTTTAGAAAGTTATAAAGAAACCAATAATAGATTTTCCAGTAATTTTCCAGTAAAGAAACCAATAATAGATACCCATTGGAAAAGATACAGTTGATGTTACATTTTACAGTTGGATTTTACTTTCGCATATACTATAGTATAAAGAAAGATTTTTTTTAAATAGTTCGAATTCGAATATTTTGTGGAAAGCCACGGTTTAAGACCCCCCGAATCAATCCTGAATACTTTTGGAAATATGTACGCCTATGAGTATGCGCGTATGTGGGCACGATTACTCAAAAACGAATTCTACTACGTCTATCAAACTTTATATAGAGACTAGAACGAATTTTCTCGCTGCTGTCCGGGTCAAATCATTTCCTCCTTTCCAATCTTTCCTCCTTTCCAATCTTTCCTCCTTTCCAATCTTTCCTCCGGTCCAAACCATTTCCTCCTTTCGTTTCAAACAAAAATCCCTACGCATACGCTCCGCAACCGTGGAAAGAAAATAAAAAAATCTGATGTGGGCAGCACATGACTTTCCGTATATAATGCAATGAATTTACTACTTTTACAGTAAAGAAAAATAAGTTTTTCTTATAGTAGATACTAATATTCTTTCCAAGATATTGAATTTTCGACAATTAGTCGTCATTTTCATTGATTTAGCCTCATTTTTATCCATGTGGCGAGATTTTCGTTAATTTGGCAACATTTCAAAAACTCGCCAAGTTGGCGACATTCCGCCAAATTCGTCGCCAAAATCTCGCCAAGCGTTATGGACGAAGAAATAAGTTATTCTTAAAGCAGACAAATGACTATTGGTGTTCAATTACAAAAGTATTAGACAAAGTATCTTTTTCCATGAATGGAACGAGCTAGATCCACGAGAATGATGTCATCCAATTTATCGTATGGTATTACATATGAAAAGTGAACATGTTTCTCAATAGGAAATATTTTTCTTTATTTTATATGACTTTTTGATAATTTTTTTGAAAAATGTGCAATATCTCAAGAACGGTTTGTGTTAGCATTCTAAAATGTGTGCCAATCGTTTTCTAATGAAAAATTACATAAGAAATGTCTATTTGAGTAACTTTATTAGTGGTTTTGATTTTTTGATGATTTTTTCAAAATTTTATTTGAAAATTTAGAGGGGTTCTAAACATTCGATTCCGTATAAAATCCATAGGCTTCCAGTGTTTACGGATTGTGATTTTTGTACCAAATTTGGTTCGAATCGGTCCATTCGTTCGTCAGTTATCGTCTCCACAGACTCACTGGCACACACACACACACACACACACACACACGTACTTTCACACACACACACACACTCACACACACACACACACACACAGACATCACTTCAAAAATGTTTGATTCGTGATCAGGGATGTTTGAAACGTGCTCTCCCGTCGAAAACTCGAATTCGAATTTTCGACCCCGTCACAATACTTTCCTTATACATTATGTATATAAGGAAAGTAATAAAAGAAATAGAACAGAGTCCTTCTTCTAGGAGAGAAGGTGGGACTTAATCCTCAGCGTGAGTTTCAAGGCATGTTTTGATGGGCATGTTCAGAAAAGCCCATCTGGGAGAAAACTCTACACCGAACTTCATTAACGGAATCTAAAATTTTAATTTTTATGCTTTCGCTTGAAAAATTACTAAAAATAAAATAATGTAGTAATTAAAAAATGATTTTGTTAGAATGCGAAGATATAGGACACCCACATTTTTCCAAACTATAGAATTGTGATAATCTTCCTTTTTCGGATGCGGCAAAATATATTTCAGCTAATCCAAAAAATACAAATTTCTTTGTATTTAAAGATAAATAAATAAATATTAGGGAATTGTTCCACGGATTCGGTTCAAAGATCGATAAAGAACGTTTTTCCATCTTTTCGATGCTGTCGAAATGGAAACTCTGTGATAATATTTTCGGTCCCTAAGAAACCGATTAATGTGAACATAGCTCAAAATCGGGCTAAAACATAAAATAACCAAAAAATTAATTCTAATTTTTAAAAAAAATCTCGCCGAGCTGTGTATTTTCGGATAATGAGGTACCTCTGTACTCAATTTCGTCGCTGTTCGAAGAGGACGTTGTTACTGTCCTCTAGTGGCATGGAAAACAAACAGAGATCTGAATAGTTTATGCTATTGGAACGTATCCATACAATACTGAATTTATTTCACACGTGTGACAGGCTTTGTTACTTTATTTAATGAAACGTCCTTAAATGAAATTCGAGTGGAGATTCATACTTTAGATAGTATGTAACAATACAATGCGATCTAACATATGGATTAACAGATTAACTACCTGAAGGTACAAATCCGAAGGTTTACAGTATTTACAGGTTCTCGTGGAGGAATATCTGCCCCAAACCAGAAAACAAGACATAATACCAAGAAAACAAAGATAAACAATTATATGCAAAATGCTGACCCATACTAAAAACAGTTGAAATATACATATATTTCCCATACATAAACACTTAGTGCAGAATTGTTTCAAATGGGAGCAACAATATACATAAAATGTTTCTAACATAGGTTATTACATATACAAAATTAGAAGGTATGTCCGTTATATGACGGAATTCAAAACTTGCAAAATATTACTTCCCATTTGGCGTCATTTTTATCAGTTTGGCGACATTTGCGACATTCTGCTAAATTATTTGTCAAATATTTTGCCAAACGTCAAGGACGGACGAGCAGAGAAATGGCTTTTCTTATAGTAGATTCTTATATTTTTTCCAAGGTATTGAATTTTCATCGATTAGGTGACATTTTCGTTAATTTTTGTGATATTTTGTTTCATTGTGAGACATCTAAAAAAACACGCCAAAATTCTCGCCAAGTGGAATAGGTGGACTAACAGACAAAAGCTGTTGAAACATCATTACAATAATAGTATCCCCTTTCAAAACACAATTTATTGATTTAGTGTAATTTTTATCAATTTGGTGGCATTTTTATAGATTTGCCAATATTGTCTTTAATTTGGCAATATTTTAATCAATTTGACGACATTTTAAAATTTCTCAAATTTGTCGCCAAGTGGGATGGTTGGACATGACAGACAAATGCTATCGAAACATCATTACAATACTATTCCTTTTCAAAACGCAATTAATTTCATTAATTTGGAGTCATTTTGATCAATTTGGCGACATTTTCGTAAATTTCGCAACATTTAAAAGAAAGTCGCTAAGTTGGCAATATCTCGCCAAAAATTCGTCGTCAACATTTTCACCAAGCGTACTCAAAGATAGATAGATTCGTCGCCAAAATTTTCACCAAGCGTACTCAAAGATAGATAGAACAGACAGATAAATGAAGGTGTTTATATTAGGTATGCCACGAAAAGAATTTAAAGATATATACAAAGCTGTTAAATATAAATATATATACAATACTACATATAAAAACATACATACAAGGCTATACAGGGTGAGTATGAACTCTTGGGCCAAACTTTAAGGGGTGATAAATCACATCTAAACAAGCAATTTTTGTCATACAAAGCAGAGTCGTAATGTAAAAGATGAACCGCTAGACTTCGCTGACATTGAACGCCATCCATGATGACTGCTTCAGAACTAGCTGAGTTTAAAATTTCTTTAGCAAAAAAGCTAAAACCTCTTGTCTCATTTGTTATGTTTCATTCATGTATGTGGTTCCAACACGACGGAGCACCACCCCATTTCAGCGTGGATGTGCGGCACACCTTAGATGCTACATTCCCAGGGCAATGGATTGGTCGGAGTGGTCCCATAGTTTGACGGGCATGATCGCCTGATCTCTCCTGTCTCGACTTTTTCTTATGGGGCCATATGAAAAGTCTCATCTACGATAGCCCCATCGACTCCGACGAGGACTTTGTTGCTAGAATTGCTGCTGCTGCCGCCGTTGTCCAAGATATGCTGTGTGTTTTTGCTAACGTGCGCCGCTTGCTACGTCGCAAGTGTGAAGCTAGCATTACTGCTGGTGGTCTCACTTTTGAGCAGTTTCTGTAACTTTGTCCATGCATTCTGCAATTTCTGTCAGCAAAACGTACTTCGTGCCTACTGCCTACGCTGTCATTTTTGTGTTTCCTCTATTCACGAGAGAGTCATCATTTCCTCATTTCATGAGCTACCACCTAGCATTTCACCTCTTTCGTTACGACCCTGCTTTGTATGACAAAAATTGCTTGTTAAGATGTGATTTATCACCCCTTAAAGTTTGGCCCAAAAGTTCTGACTCACCCGGTATATAAACAAATCTTACAGATTACCAGGACTTTCAATACTACATCCATACATACAATATTTGCAATGAATAGAACACATGTAAATTTAAAAGTATATATAACAAAATGATTGCAGTAGATATAACAAAATTCACGAATAAATATGCATAAATAAACAGTGAACTAATTTTTTGGAGTTACCAGTAATAATTCACAAGATATGTTCGTTTTCCTCTAGGAGTTGAATTCTAGATTTTTTTCTCTGTTTAGCCCAGCAACTTATAGCATACAAATTCCTCACAAACTAAGTGTTAAAGATCTGCGAACAACATCTTTATCGCCCACAAACATTTACATTGAAATAAGTATGCCTGCTTCATCTAACATCATTTTCAGGGTACTTTTTGCTTTTGGCACAAGGTTAATGGGTAGAGGGTATTATGATATTTTCAATAAATTTACTCATTTGTTATGGGAGAACTTCGAAGTTTCAAACCCATTCAGCTGTGAGAGACCCGAGGCGGTTTCCGAGCGCAAACATGATCAGACAGAATGTTTGCCGATAATTATCTGAAGATGAAAATTGAAAAGGCGAACAGAGATCATTAAACTATCAGACTATTGCTATATGGTTTTGCGTTAATAAAATATTTGTGCAACATCGCAAATTTTGAAGAATCTTTTAATGGATTTTACTGTAAGAATATTTCGTGAAACTCTAACAGTGAATAAGATATCTTTTCATGCATTAACACTTAGTATTGTTGTGAACGTTTAGTTTCGGTCTTTCTCTCACTAGAGACTCATTCGAAAACCAGACAGAGAAAACGCCCACACCTGAATCCTTACCCATGACGTGAATCTAGGATTCCCATATGCTGAAGTTCGAAGAAGGGTTGCCAGATTTTGGTGATTTATCACCAAATTTACCGACTTTCAGATGGTTCGAGATACACCTCAAAATAACCAGTATTTTATGAGATATGAGAGATTTCCAGAAGTTTTTTGTAGAAGGTCTATAAAGGAGTCATCACTGAGTTGGAGAGCAGTTGACGTGATACGAGCTACATCGAACTGTGATTTTTGTTAATGTTTTAAGAATAGTAGCTGTTGTTTTGTGAAATGAGTTACCTCAATGTTTTGAGAATAGCATAAGTAGCTTTGTGAAATTGGTGGAGCATTTAAGTACTGTTTTCTGTCAATTGTTCTTGTTTGCGCTGTGTTTGTGAATAAACGTGTTAGTTATCCAGAAATGTGGACTCATGTTTGTATCCTGAGCGTACACCCACGATTCCAGAGGGTTACATTTTTCATTATTATAAGATTCCAAATTATAATTGTCATTAAATATGATCGTATTGAGTCAATACGGGAAAGCTGTTCATATTGTTGGATGTGTGTATTTTCCCACTAAAGTCTTTCTGACAGGTTGGGTACTACATCGATGATTGTAACTATTATTTGTGAAAAATCATGGTTTCCATAATGACGAGTTCCAAATTGGTGATAGTTGCATCAGTGAGAAGAGATTTGCCAATTTGACTTTGATGTAAGATTATTCGCAAATGTAAACTAATTTTGGTTTGGCCGATATATTTGGCTTGGCATGTTTGGCAAGTAATACAGTAGATGACATTATAGGTTTTGCAGAATGTACCGTAACTGGGATCTTGAGTAGATATTTGGAGAGGGTCTGCCACTGGGCAGAGTTTACATCGATGGGATTGATATTTTTTAAACTTGAAATCACGTATTCTATTAAAATAATGACGATATGAATACTTAAAAAAGGGTGATCCATTTAGATTAAGATCGAGTTGGTAGAACAATGAGAAACATTACAGACGATATTTATATTTGTCACAGATTTGGCAATAGCATGTTGCACAGGCTTGAAATATTTCTTTAAGTTTGGCGTCATATACAAAGCTTGAGGGTAACTGGTAATCGATTATACTACTACCCTGTATTGTTGTATTACCGGGCTTACACTTTATAACAGTATGATTGCCAGTCGCTAAATAATATAGTTGTATTCATTCATAAAGTATCATTTTAGCAGTTTATATCTCTTATTGAGGAGAAAATGTAAAATGTGGTTGTTTTTCACTAGATCCACTATCTTGCTCATTAAAGCTGTGGAGAAAGTATTAAACATACATTAAACGCTATATCTTCATAAAGCATATTGAGAATGGCCTGGATGTGCGAATGCATGACTCAGTGACTTTTAGAACATTTTTAACTTTTTTTGGTAAAATGGACCTAGATAGGTATTGTCCGTGTTAGATAACTTTAAAACATAATAAAACACTTAAAACACTATAAAACACTTAAAAGGCAAATATTACCTTGTTGAAAACAAGCTAAATGCGTTATAATTCATGATATAAGAAAACAACATGGAATCAAAATAACACAACATATCATAATGTGTCCCCAATTTTAACCTAAATGCTGATCCAACAACACACGGAAGACCACCACAGCAGGTGTATAGTCCGAGAAGCAACCATCTAGAAGTCATGAAACATCGAACAAGAAAAACGAGACGATATATCCGCTCAATGCTGCAAGACACAGTGTCCCTATATATATAGCATAGTAAACATATAAAATTAAAATTAATTCCACAGTTATCCAATTTTTCTCCAGAAGTTGGCGCAAAGCAGCACACTCTCTTAAAGTAACATACAAGATTCATATGAAAAAAAGGGGGGGAAATGACCAAATGCAAGGCATAAAATGGTAGAGGGGGATGGCGACCCCTCTTTCCCGTTTAAAAGACTGCTTTTATGCCCGGGCAACACTCACGGTACCAATGCCATGCAGTAGCCATACTTCCGTAAATCTGTCAAGTCAAAAACACTCGAAAAAGTGCAAAGTAAACAAATAGGAATCAACCAGGATCGCAAGGGAAAGGAAAGGAATGGAAATGCAGCAAATGCCCCTGACGGTTAAGACAGAGCGCATTATATATAAAAGCAGTTTACGCATGCGTAATTCGTTATTTTCACTTTCATCGTTCTATACCTCTGCCATATCCTTTAAGTAAGCATTTTCTCCCTTTTTACTTTCCTTATATACATAATGTATAAGGAAAGTATTGTTACGGGGTCGAAAATTCGAATTCGAGTTTTCGACGGGAGAGCACGTTTCAAGCATCCCTGATCACGAATCAAACATTTTTGAAGTGATGTCTGTGTGTGTGTATGTGTGTGTGTGTGTGTGTGTGTGTGTGTATGTGTGTGTGTGTGTGTGTGTGTGAAAGTATGTGTGTGTGTGTGTCAGTGAGTCTGTGGAGACGATAACTGACGAACGAATGGACCGATTCGAACCAAATTTGGTACAAAAATCACAATCCGTAAACACTGGAAGCCTATTGTTTTTATACGTAATCGAATGTTCAGAACCCCCCCAAATTTTCGAATGAAATTTTGAGAAAATCGTCAAAAAATCAAAACCGCTAATAAAGTTACGCAAATAGACATTCCTTATGTAATTTTTCATTAGAAAACGATTGGCATAAATTTTACTGCTGTAAGAATAACTTTTTTCTTAGTGCATAACGCTTGGCGAGATTTTGGCGACGAATTTGGCGGAATGTCGCCAACTTGGCGACTTTTTTGAAATGTTGCCAAATTAATGAAAATCTCGCCAAATGGATAAAAATGATGCTAAATCAATGAAAATGACGTATAATTGTCGAAAATTCAATATCTTGGAAAGAATATTAGTATCTACTATAAGAAAAACCTATTTTGTTACTGTAAAAGTAGTAAATTCATTACATTATATAAGGAAAGTCATGTGCTGCCCACATCAGATTTTTTGTATTAAATAGGGAATTATAATAACATGTCTGGAAGCCAACATTATATATATATATATATATATATATATATATATATATATATATATATATATATATATATATATATATATATATATATATATATATATATATATATATATATATATATATTAGAACGTTGTCTGGTCAGGCAGAGTTCAGTGATTTGGTTCTTCGCTTAAACACAGGGATTTTTACAACTATTATACTCAAAATATTCCGAGGTGAGAGATTTGACACGAAACCCATTTAGAAAAATATAATTTTAAAATAACAAGAAAGATCAATCATGCATAAAGGGTTGATTATGAAACATTTTCCAAGTGAAATGCAATTTTATTTAAACGTCTCGAAAATGTGATGCATTCAGCGCTGATATTTTTTAAATTATCATAGTATTACAGTAATTTATTTTAGTTGGAAACTTAAAACGTCATCGAAAAAGACAATGTTAGTTACACAAAATGTAATTTATTCAAATGGTGTTATCGAAATATAAATCGTTTGCCTCTCTGTGCAAAATCAATGAATATTTCATTTATATCACTTATATTCCTGAGCTAAATAATTTTAGCTAAATTTGAGCTAAATAATTCCTGAGCTAAATATGAAAAAAATTCAGTAAATCTTATACAACTCATTTTGCAATCGCTTGATCTGTTTACATTCTGCATGAGTAATGTTAGGCTTCGTTGTAGAAATAATCAAAGTTTAGTGATCATGTAAAATAAAAAAATTTGTAATTGTGTTGGCACAAAATTTAGATACACAGACAATAAGCAAAAATAAAGCGGTTTTATGACGGATGCAACACTAAATATAAATTTAAACAATCTATATACAGCGGAAAGATAATGGGTCCCATATTTTATTTTGCAATGAGTCACGTGATCTCTTTATATATCATGGGTGTAATTATTATTTCAATTATTATTTTAAAAACGACCAAACATATTTTGTTGAAATCTTTTTTACACATTTTATGTGATAAATTAGAATATTTCCTAAAATTTTCAAAGCAATTCGGGAATGTTAACTTCTCTTAAAAAAAAATTCGATAATTATCTTTTCTACATGCTGTTTATCTTCACTCTTTATAGGTGTTGCATAAATTTAAATTTCAAATTTTTCTTAGATGGCGTAATGAACTGATTTTACTATAAACCTTTGCAGCTAATTATGTGTAATGACTGAATTTAATCCTATTAGATCAACTAACCTGATAAAGCCGTGATGTAAATGAAGCGTTTGGTTTATCGCGCGCCATTAAAGTTAAGGGAAATACACGTTTTTTTATGTGAAGGAAAAGTGGCAATAATAATCGTAATAAAATTACCTAAGCATTTGCAATGCGTTATTTGGTATATTTTGTGAAAATGAGGATGAATAAAAGATTAGAGAATGTTTTATAAGATATATGCTATTTAGTTAATGAATAATCAAGTGAGTCTTAAATTTTTGATTTAAAGGAGATTTTGCTTTTGTATTTAGTTGAGATGTGATGATATACAGCCTAAGGTGAGGTTTGGACTAAAATGTTTTCCACGTTGAAAAGTTTTGGTTAAGCAAATAAAAAAGTTTAGTTCCAAACTTTGCCCATAGATGGCGCTGTACCTTAATAATACAAAAAAAAAAAAAGCATAAAAACTGAAAACGAGTCGTTACAGAGCATTTTTTTTTATCCACTACGATATTTCTATATGTGCGCCCTTTGTAGCTGGAACCACATCCAAACGGTACTCCATTTCCAATGCAGATATACAAATACTTGAACGAGTAGCGCCATCTATGGGCAAAGTTTAGAATTGAATTTTTTATTAGCTTAACCAAAACTTTTCAACGTCAAAATCCTTTTAGTCCAAAACTCACTATAGTACGGCAATTACTTGAGTTTATATTCAATTTTAAAATGGGTCAGGGACTTTTCGATCACCCCGTATATTAAAACTAAATGTGAGATCTATTTCTGGTCTCACACATCTAGATCTCACACTTGTATTGTGAGACAGCTTTATGCCATTGATTTATTGTGTCTGGAACATCAGACAATACCTCCAGTCTGAATGACGCCAAAGTTTATAGCATGCTGACCCAAAGGTCAGAAAACCATAAATTTAGGGGTGCCAAGACAGAGGGGGGGTCGAACGAATATAAGAATAAAGTGAAGTAACGACATTGGGTAAAATGTTGACCAATTGAGAAGAAGCTTGTAGCGTAATCCTAAAGGCCGCAAATGAGAGCAAAAGGGGACGGAGTGATAGACCCGAGGTAAAAGAGCCACAACTTAAGACAGAGCAAAAAGAGATGAACGATGACACTTGGTGAGATATAATTTAACAGTTGAGCAGCTCAACATTCAGGGCCACGAACTTAGAAAGATGCGTCGACTACGAGTGTGACTAGAGATGTAGAGACCTCCTTCTATGGCTAGATCAATTTGCAGTGCAATCAGAAGTACGAGATGGAGTCAAACACTCAGAGTTACGGCCAGTACGATTTGCAGATGCAAGAATTGTGGTTTATTGCCAAAGTCGAAAGTGAAGGTATGTGCCCATTAAAAAATTACAGGTGTAAACACATTTTAGGCATTTTAACAGTGGCTCTCTCCGCCGAAATAATATTAATAATTGTGTAATGAATTTAATCAGTATCTTATGTTGTTAATAAATGTTTTATTGTTAAAGTTAAAATGGTGCAATCAATTTAGTATTATATTAATTAATATTCTTTTACAGAACTCTCGCGAAAGATAAATAATTGGAGGGTTATCAGCGGCAAGCAGGCAATGTGCATATTAATAATGAGTTACCACTAGGTACGATTTTACGGCCATGTTAATATAGAGATATGTTAATGATAATCTAAATCTAAAAGTTTAAGTATAATAAATAACAATTTTAGTATACAATTACTTTATGTACCACACTGAACGTGACAGCTATGAACAATAGTCAAGTATTTATAGCTGTTTGAAAGCCTTAGAAGTGTATATAATTAGATTCTAGGCCGAGTTCTTTGTCGTATAGTTGTTGTAAAAGCTATTTTACAAAATGTTTTTTACGATAAAACCATTTGGGCTCCATCGGACTGGAACTACCGCCGATTCTTTAAGTTGTTTTGTATTTAATACTTTTAGACGTTTACCTTAAAGTAATTATTAAATACTAGTATTCACTAAAACTTAATATCGAAGTTTCAAACCCCGGTATGCACTTTTCTCCAGAAATGCACTATAAAGCACATAGCCAAAGTAATACAGACGTGTTTTAAATTTTACATAAAATCTGTAAAACTGCATTGTTTGTTTCAATAAAATATTTCACTAAGGAATCCGAAGCGCAAGAAAGCATTAGTGCTTCGTAAAAGTAATTATCTGAATGTTTTGTTTCATTTCGCTTTGGGAAAGCAATTTCGCTAAAAGCGAACATTTTACAGAGAAAACAGACTTGGCAGTTTTTCTTACAGAAAAACGTCACAGAATGGAATCAAATCTAAATTTCTTTTTAGTTCTTAAACTGTTTATGATTCGTCTTTTTTTCATGAAATTGTGAAGAATAAAATGCCAGGGAAAATGATGTTTACTTGAGTGTGTCGAAAAATAGATTGTTCATTACTTTCCCTATATACATAGTGCACTGGTTTTCAAAAGTTAACCACGGAAGGTAAAATCAACAAAAATGAAAAAGGAAAGCTTTTATTAACTCAAAATTGTACATAAAGGTAGCACATGTGTTTATGCATTAAAGGAAACAAGAGTTATGTACAAAGATGAAAAAAATATTTACTTTTCGTAAGTTATATGTTGACGTCACATTTGGGTCATTAATAAAATGATGTTTAAAGGCAAAAAAACCAAACAAAACTTACATTAATATGGTATGTGGCCACTCCAGACCTAAACACAAACTTTGCAACGATTTTCCATGCTTCCAATGAGGTGATCAACTATCACAGCTGCGAGCAATGCCCATTCATCCAATAAGGCAGTTACCGATTATATAAGACTGGCTGAAGGAGTTAACGTGCAGAGACAGCACGCCCTAGGGAAACGCAAAGATTTTCAATGGGATTAAGGTCGGGGGGAATACGCCGGCCACTCCAAACGAGAAATGCCTTCACTTTCCAGGTATTTGTCAACGATGTTAGCTCGATGGGAACGGGCATTATCGTCCGTAAAGAGGAAATCAGGACCAACTGCTGCAGCGTAGAGTCTCGCAATGGGATCTAGGACTTCTATCCGCGCAGATCTCACAGAACCGTCTTTAAAGATCTCCAGCTGTGTGCGTATCCCACTGAAGTTCCAGCCCACACCATGACGATACCAGCTCTGAATGCGTGATGTTCGATGATGTTCTTGGTTAGATTGCATGTGCCTCGTTCTCTCCATACCAGTGGCGTACCCAGAATTTCTTCAAGGGGGTTTCAACCGTGAGATGGTTTTTCCCCAGTGATATATATATATATATATATGTGTGTGTATATGTGTGGGTGTGTATGTATATATACACTACGTGACAGTGAAAATGAGACACCAAGAAGGAGTGGGCAAAAAGTGATGAAAATCGGCAAAAGAAGAGAAACAGTGACGAACAATAAGTGATGTTTATTGCAAAATGATACACTTATACACTGTGAAATAGCACCGTCTGATCAGTAGGGGGAGTCTGATCAGTTGTAGGACCACCGCGGGTGGCGATACAGGCAGCAATACGTCTAGTTACAGGATCAATGAGTGTGTGTATGGTGTCCTGAGAGATGTCTGCCCATCGTGTCAAGCATTTGCCAGAGTTCGTCTTCTAAACGCGGCAGTAACAGCGCACGCAAGCGACGTCCAATCACGTCCTAGACGTGTTCGATTGGTGAGAGATCAGGGGAGACTGGTGGTCAGGGAAGTACCTGGGTACCTTGTAGGGCATATTGGCCGATGCGTGCCGTGTGTCGTCGGACGTTATCCAGCTAGTAAATGGCATTGGGCACCCCCTGACAGAAAGTGTTACCGGCCGCAGTACGTCATCCACGTATCGTTGGGCTGACATAGTGCCTTCAATACGGACCAGAGGTGACCCGCTAAGGTAGGTGATGGCGCACTCAAACCATGATGCCGCGTTGTCGCGCGGTGTGGCGTTCCACAGATGCGACAGGATTGGACCTTTCACCACTTCGGCGCCAGACTCGTACACGGCGACTGTCATTGTTAAAACAGAAGCGTGACTCATCTGAGAACATGACCCTGTGCCATTCCGCCGCTCAAGTGGCTCTGTCCCGACACCACTGCAAACGGAGGCGTCTGTGCTGTTGGGTCATTGGCAGTCTTCTTAACGGGCGCATGAGTGCAGGCCGGTGGCGACCAAACGACGGATAATGGTCCTGATCGATATGAGAGTATCAAGGGTGTCCTGCACATGCTGCAAAAGGGCGACGGAAGTGGCCTGCGGGGACGCCAACGCTTGCCGGATGATGCGTCGGTTCACGCGTGTTGACGTCGCTCTGGCCTCACCGGCACCCTTCAAACGTGCTACATTCCTTTGTTCCAACCCTCTTCGCCAAAGACGGTGCATCGTGAACGCGTGTAGGTGGCTGCCCGCTGAGATTTGACGTAAGGACCAACCTGCCCTTCTGAGTCCGATCACCATGCCCCTCGTGAAATCGTCTGTTTGCTGGAACTGCCTCGGTTGGCGGCTTCCTGGCGTTCTCTGCTACTTCACATGTTCTCTGAGACAAAAAAAACCCTTGCAAAATGATTTCTCTGGCAGACAGAAAGGCGCGATTATTGCCGATTCTGCAGATTCCTGACCTTATATTTCACTCAACGTGCGTGGAGCAGCTGCGTATTTCGCATTATTTACATAACTCGGTGAACTGCGTCCACCCTGCAATTTGCATATTTTTCTGCCCACTCGTTCTTGATGTCTCATTTTCACTGTCATGTAGTGTATTTTAGAGAATTCGCCATTGGTATTTTCGCACAAAGATTTTATTTCATAATAATCAATCGTCGACTTCTGAAGAAACCTACACAAATGCACAATCAATGAGGACAAACACACCGGGAATGCAAAAGAGCGAAATCCCAAACTGGCAATTTGTTACCATGCACAGCAGGTAATTGGCTTGTGCTGATGAATCTTTATCCATCCAGTCTGATAATTTTTAGAGTGTTTCAACAATTGGATCATTAAGCTCTATTACTGCCGCTACAGAGTAATACTTTTTCAACCATTGGGTTGTGCAGACATGTTTTAGTTTTTCTAGTCGCGAAGTAGGTGTTTCATTTATTGCGGTCGTGAGTACATGTTGTCTTTTTGGAGTATTCAGGAATTCATACAAGGTTGCGATAGTCCTCCGCATGCAATTTCTTATTGCTGTGATCTCACACGCATTCGATATGGCCGAATTGAGGCTGTGGGCAGAGCAATGTACATAAAGGGCGGATGGAATCACTTCCCTCACATGGGCATGCATACCATTTAGTCTTCTGATGAGGCCACTCCATCGTAGCCTTAGCCACTCAACTTCAGGTTCAACCCTGAAAGTCTGAATAGGCAAGCCATTTCCAGCGATAAAGTCATTTACACTGGAATCGCAAATTTCTTTTCCCTTTTGTTGGTAAAGCAAATCCTCGATTGGGTTCTCAGACGTTGTTGAGTATGTCCAGCTTTTTATCAATCGATATATATTTTGCTACAAACAATCCAATATCATGAGTGTGCTTTAGTAAAGCTTTGAGAGGCATTCAGGATAGTTTCACATTCGTCGGCTTTAGATGACATGCATGGCTTGTACAATTATTCGATCCCGATATAAGTGCTGAACTAGGGGCGACTTCACTAACAGAACCGGAGGAATTGTCAACAAAAGCACCACCTTCGTGCTGAGTGGAAGAAGAAGTACTTGGGATGGATGGCGTTAGGTTTGCATTTACCAGCGTCTGAGCCAACGCAAGGGAAAATGACAGTTTCTTCAGCTTTACCAGCAGTTTTCAAAATTACTAAAAAAGAAATAATCTTGAAAGTAGCTTAAATCCTGGTGTCGTACGGCGTGCACGACATTTTGTAATTTCAATTACGGATGCCAACCAAAATAATGACCTATTTAAATGCTGCAGAGGGAACCAATGACAACACATGCATACATAAACAGTGGTCATCCCCTTCTGCATCAACAACGAATGATAGATGTGGTAGGAAACCAATGGGGGAAAGAAAGAAGCGCCCCAAAGCCGTATTCCAAAAAGTTCAGTCTACTTCAAATTTTCGAACGAGCTAACATCATGTTTCTTGGTTTTGTGAAAAAGGTATATCGAATGTGAGCGATAAAATGGAAGCTTGTTGCAGTTATGAGATGTGCAACAGTTTCGTGCATCATTGAGATTGCACGAATAAGTACTTAACACAAAAGAGTAGATGTAAATCAACTTTCAATTTGTCACTAATTAGCACGGTACACTTTTATCGATTATTCAAATAATGAACAATCAGTTCGTAAGAGTAGATTATATTAACGAGTTCTTAGATATTGAACTAAAAGAACTATTTTGAGTGTCGATTGCTTAAAAGAAGCTGTTTTAAAAAATATATGTCAATTTTATTATGTGTGTAAATATGTATTAATAAAATATTGTCAGTGTTATATGTCTTATAATAATAGATTTAATAATAGTATCATTAATCAAGATACAATGGATATCTATAACTTAAAATATTAAAATAAATTGATCAATTAAGTCAAGTGTATTTATTTATATTTTGTGTGTTCGTCTCTCCAGCTTGAGAACCTGGAGCTTACATGCTCCACCCTTAGTGTCGGCATCATAGGTAAGTTCTATGTTATTAATTTTGATAAGGACAATTTTACCTTATGACACCTGGCACCATATTTGGCTCAAGGGGGGGGGGGGGGGTGCCGATGCAACCATGGATGTAACAGTTGTGGAGGATGCTCGCCGATTCCGCCTGGCTACTATAGCAATATACCGATCATGAGAGGGGGTGGTAAAGTAATCCTTGAACGACCGGTCATAGGTCTCCGGACAACTGTTTGATTTGTTTGGAATTGTTTCCATAATCGATAAATTGCCGAATGATCAACACCAAAGAAAATAGCGACATCTTTGATTGACTGTCCTGCTTTAATGCGTCCGACAACACGCCAGCGCTCACTGTCTGTCATTCGTCTTCTTTCAACCATAGAAACACGAATATTATCAAGAATAATCCTACAAAAGTTATAAACATTTCGTATCAACTTTTAAATGCACCTCCTCAAACCTTCCAGAATACTGACGTCTTCAACGATTGTCTAATTAGCATATATCCGGACAGTCAATCGTGATTGGCTGTAACATGCGATATTTGCGTATTGCCATCTACATCCGCAGCGATTTTCAGTCACTCAAATTCAAATACGCTTTCGAAAAATGGAAATTTGCATTGCCTGCTTAACTTTTGGAAGTCAGTGTATATACTACATAGTATCCCTGTATACATAGTATAATGCATATCGGAAGTATTGTAATGCGGTAGGAAATTTGAATTCCAGTTTCCATCGGATTTACGTGTTTTATGTATCCCTGATTTGAAATCGAATGTTTTTGAGGTAATGTCTGTGTGTGTGTGTGCGCGCGCGCTTCTATTTATGAAAAAAAAATCACTGAATTTTGAAACTTGAAACTTTTACTCAGTATAAAATATTCCCATCATTTAAGAAAGGGATTGCATCTCAATAGTTTGCATTGACACAGGTAAGCCAAATGCAAGCAATTTATTTGTATTACTAATTTTTTCCGACTTGAAAATAAAACTTTTAAAGAATTTTTTGCGAATTATCTTGAAAGGACAACTTGGATACGAAATTATGATGTATCTATTGTTTTTCTTCTAATAATAATTGTGATGAAAGTAGAACTGAAGAATGGAATATGAATGTATAATAGAGATAAGTCTAATGGAGACTCACCCATGGGCGCCCATAGGGGTGTACAAGGGACCCACTTCCCCCTTGGACGTTCCAGATTATAAAGGTGGACATTAAGCTAGTCGATGTTTTACCTTTCATCCTTGAGTTTACCCTCACTCGTGGATAAAGTCCTATGGGCATACATGACACACACTCTAGAGGTTTCAATGAAATGTCGCCCAAGTTATGCGCTACTCGCTGAAGATTGTAACAACTATGATAATAATTAAATTTTATAAATAGTACATGAAAATACTTCGTATGGTACATAAAAATACTTTATAAATAGTACATAAAAATAGACCGACGCGGTGGTTAAGCGGTCAAGGCAAGCGTTTCCGCGTACTCGCTCGGCTGAATGTTGGGCGCAGTGTGTTCCTACCCCACTGGTGCGACGGGGCAACGTCATGTGACGGGCAAAGGTTTCACAGGGTTCACGATTATGGCCGATGTATAGGCGAATAATAATGTATCAAGTGCCTGGGCTTTGTTAAAAAGTTTTCTAATTGTTCAAATGCTACCAATTTTGCAACATTAAGTTTGGGCCAAATTCCTTTTTAAATTTCATATTTTAGCAACAGTGTAATCATATAAGTATCACGCCGTGGTTGCCATATTGAAAAATTTTCAGATCAACCTTCCTTCTTATTGCGAAAGCAAAAGAAATGAATGCTATGCGTCAGGAATCTCTCCCAGCATTTCAGATGTAAAACAATGTAGCATCTGGCAAACTAAATGGCGACTTTTTCATATATTGTTAATCCCGACATGATTGTGTGGTATGTATTATACTAGAAATGGTATTTAAGAAATTATGGAAGATTATCACAAGAATATGCAAAGTTATAGGAAATAACTCAATTAGCATAATAAGCGGGTTTACGATTCTGGCTGATGTATAGGCGAATGATTTAACATATCAAATGCTGGTCATTGATAATAAATAAAATACTTTGTAAATAGTACATACATAATAGTACATGTAAAAATAGTTAATTAAAATTATAAATAATGTCACAAAATTATGTGAACGTAATAGAGAATTTCAAGAGTAATATCCCTCTCTGCCACCAGATTATGTATGTATATCCTTCCTTGTAAAATATCTTAATTTTTATAAATTTCGTTTTTAATTTTATATTCAAGTAAATGTGAAAGAAATTGAAAAACATTTTGTGTCGCACAACTACATTTCGTAAAATTTGCGAATGTACAGTTCATAAAATTCAAATATATGTTGTATTGTGAGAAACATTGGTAAAACGCGTAGTCAATGTAGACGCAAAAATTCAAAGAAAGTGATTGGTAAATAAATAAAATAACTAACTAAATAAACAAATAAATAAATAAAAAAACCCATAGCGAACCCCCATGTTTTAATTATCATTTCCATATCAACATTGGTTTTATATTTCAACATCTTCAAGAACATAATTAATTAGCATATCGTAAAAAACCATTGCACATTTCACGTTCAAATGTTTCAAATTAGACTTCAGAACTCCTAGTGTAAAGATGCACCTCATTATGCATAAAAGAAGATTAAAACTCCTACACGAAATTGTGATAATTATTTCAGGATAATAGTAGTCAAATTTCATATTTCAAACAGTGTTGCAATACTGTGTAGGCCGTGATTTCCAATTCGTCTTCGTGATTACGTTGCATTTTTATAATGAGGAAGACTGACTGGCATTTTTGAATTCGAAATTTTAAGAATCTGTTTTGTGTTCGTATAATTCTGAATGTTGTAAAATATGTGGTGTAATTTCTGGAAAAGAGTGTTCAGAGAAATTTTATGATGAAATTGAATAACATTAAAGAATCTGACTTAAAAATAGGATTTTATTAATAGTAAATTCTGATGTAGGCAGCACATGACTTTCGCTACGTTAAGCAATGGCTTTACTTCCTTCAAAGCGAAAGAATGATATACAGAAAACAGCGTAATGATTTTGGTATTGTATAATATAATAACATTGGACGCTTTTCTTGAAGACAACATATAAATATATTTCATGTAAATATATTTCAGGTAAATATATACCAAATTACATTATATTTCGCTCAAATCTTAATTAACAATTAAAAAAATCTGATGTGGGTAGCACATGACTACTTTCCTTATATAATGCAATGAAATTACTACTTTTACAGTTAAAAAAATGTTATTCTTATAGTAGATAATTATATTCTTTCCAAGATATTGAATTTTCTTCAATGAGTCGTCATTTTCATTGATTTAGCGTCATTTTTACCCATTTAGCGAGATTTTCGTTAATTTGGCAACATTTAAAAATATCGCTAAGTTGGCGACATTCCGCTAAATTCGCCGCTAAAATTTAACCAAGCGTTATGGACGGAGAAATAAGTTATTTTTACAGCGGATAAATGACTATTGGCGTTCAAATAAAAATGTATTACTCAAAGTACCTTTTCTCGTGAATGGAACGAGTTAGATCCACGAGAATGATGTCACCCAATTTATCGTATGATATTACATATGAAAAGTGAACATGTTTCTCAGCAGTTAATATTTTTTTCTAATTTATGGGATTTTTGATAAATTTATTTGAAAAATGTGCAATATCTCGAGAACGGTTTATGCTAGCGTTCTAAAGTTTATGTCAATCGTTTTCTAAAGAAAAATTACACAAGAAATGTCTATTTGCGTAACTTTATTAGCGGTTTTGATTTTTTTGACGATTTTTTCAAAATTTCACTCGAAAATTTAGGGGGGTTCTGAACATTCGATTGCGTATAAAAACAATAGACTTCCAGTGTTTACGGATTGTGATTTTTGTACCAAATTTCGTTCGAATCGCTCCATTTGTTCGTGAGATATCGTCTCCACAGATTCACTGACACACACACA
This sequence comes from Amaurobius ferox, assembly GCA_951213105.1. Classification (NCBI taxonomy): domain Eukaryota; kingdom Metazoa; phylum Arthropoda; class Arachnida; order Araneae; family Amaurobiidae; genus Amaurobius; species Amaurobius ferox. The sequence goes on from OX578148.1 coordinate 34,315,149, forward strand.
CACAGACATCACTTCAAAAATGTTCGATTCGTGATCAGGGATGCTTGAAACGTGCTCTCCCGTCGAAAACTCGAATTCGAATTTTCGACCCCGTCACAATACTTTCCTTATACATTATGTATATAAGGAAAGTAAAAATATGATGTAGACAGCACATAAATTTTACTACAGGCTTAAATTTATTGTCTCATTCTGTTCTTCACAATTCATTAAATTCAGTTTAATTGCACAAATAACACAGCCAATTATTTAAAATTATTGTGAATTTGGAGTTTTAATACAATATTAGTATTTTCGCTTTCATTTGGTAACTGCTGGACGTATTTTCAAAGGTGGAGTAGTAAAAATGCGGAGAAAATATTTCGAGATTGGATAGTCCTAGAGTAATGGGACTGGTCTTATTGTGTTCATCGTCAAATATAAAACAAGCATTTGATCTATACACTTGAGCATACGTAGTTTTTTATGTTAGATTTGGACGAAATTTGCAGGCTATTTTGCAAAACAAAAATGCAGGTTCTTGTTTTCTGAATTATACCAAAATTTTATCAGCAGCAGGGTAACCCACAAGTGAATTATCTAACAATTTGTGTGAAATTTGATCAATTAGTATTTTATCTAGAGCAAATACGTGCGATTTTTGCGACCATTTCGAAAGACTGCAGGTTCTTTTATCTCAAATCGTACCAAAATCTATTCAGCACCACGGTAATCCACAAATGACTTGCTTATAAAGTTTTTATAAAATTTGGTCAAAATTAGTTTTTGAGTTAGAGTGAATATATACATTGCACAGATAGACATACACACAGACAAACAGACAGATACACAGACAGACACACAAACAGACAGACAGACAGACACACAGACACACAGATAGACAGACAGACACACACACAGACGTTACTCTAAAAATAGGTGTTTTTCGTGTTATAGAGGTATCAAAACGTGTAGATCAGTCGAAAACTCGAATTGCGATTTTCGACATGATTGTAATACTTTCTTTATATACATTACCATATATTGTAGGGAAAGTAAAAATAGCTAGCAGAATAAATAACCATTTAATAAACCAATGTATAAAGCGCCAAATGTGCGTTTCAATAAATAAAGCAATACGACAATGTCGTTGGCATTAAATAATTTTAATTTGAATTGAAATTTTTCGTTTTTGGATGCTTAAGGGGACGGTGGACGTTAACATTTTTTAATTTATTTATTGACTTAGAAACGTGAAAATTTGTATAAATATTCCTCTTAACATTACTATATACAATACCATTAATTTTTTTTCAATTTTGTTATAATTTTGTATTTTATTTTTAATTTAATTTTTTTTAACAAAAATTTGAAAATGCTCCTTCCGTGCCATTTGTTCACATTTTTAATTAATTTTTCATTATGATCAATCAAAAACATATTATGAACAAATTTGGGTATTCATTTTTAAATCCCTTAGAAAGTTAAATTTTAAAAAATATTTTTCTGCATTAAAACTTAATTTTCATCATTTAATTAGGTTCTTTTATTCACTTTTAATTACCTTCATAAAGTCCAATTATAAAATGCGTACCCAGTTTCATTAAAAAGTATGAGAGGTGTCTTCTTGCCAAATTTCATGCATCTCAGGCAAAAATTAAGACGCATAGAACATTTTGAAAATGTAAAACCTTTGAAAATTCCATTTCGAAAAAAATGCTTTCAACCTTTTGTTTACGGGTGGGACAGCGTCCATCCCAAACAAAGAACTTCTCAAAATGACAGGTATTTGACATACCCTATCCCTACCTGCAAAGGGGGTCGAACTGTTTGGGATAGGGCATGTCAAATACCTGTCTTTTTGGGATGTTCTTCGTTTAGGATGGACGCTGTTCCACCCGTAAGCAAATGTTAAATGTGTAAAATAATGTTATATATTAAAACTTTTTTTAGTCGATTTTTGCTCATTTCAACGTCCACCTTCCCCTTAATAGTTCAAGTAGAACGACTTATTCAAACTCAAGTGCAAAATCCCCATTAAAAAGCAACGGGATTGACAGGGGGACAAACTTCGGAGACAGCCAGGCGGGAAAAGTGACATTACACAATCTCGCAAACAAAGAACTTTATAACCAAATTCATTGCCAGTACAAGGAGTTGACACCCAGTCTACCCGTCCGGGGTTGACCTCGAGCAACTGAGGTGGAGGCAACAGAAACCAATAGGTGAGCCTGTGGGCACCTTACTGAAATGACCAATCGAAGACTGCGGGCCAAGGTGAAATATAATACCCCCTCCCAATATGGACAGCAAGAATTTCATTTGAACTTCATTTCCTGATTCTCTTTACTTTTCCTGCAATACATGGTAATGTATAGGGAAAGTAGTGGAATCATGTCGGAAATCGCAACTCGAGTTTTCGACGGATCTACACGTTTCGAGACCTCTAGAATAAAAAAAAAACCATTTTTAGCGTGACGTCTGTGTGTGTGTGTCTGTCAGTCTGTGCAGATTTCGTATTCACTCTAACTAAAAAACTAATGGACCGTATTTCACAAAATTTGGTAGGTAAGTCACTTGTGAGCGAGTCTGGTGCTGATTAGTTTTGGATACGATTTGGGATAAAAGAACCCGCCTTTTTTTGCGAAATGACCTGCAAAAGCTTGTATCCACTCTAACTGAAAAACTAATGGACCGAATTTCACAAAATTTGGTAGATGAGTCACTTGTGGGTTACCCTGGTGCTGATTAGATTTTGGTACGATTCGGAAAAAGTAACCTGCCTTTTTTTGCAAAATGGCCCGCAAAAACCGCCAACATCTAAACTAAAGAACTAGGTATACTCAAATATATCCATTAAATGCTCGTTTAATACGTAATTTTTAACGACAAAAAGAATAAGATCCACCCCATTACACCAGGACTAGCCGTTCTCGAGATATTTTAGTTTTTCGTACTTTCTCTACGCTACCTTTGAAAATAAGCCCGGTTACCGAATGAGAACGAAAATTAAATTAAAAGTGAAATAAATTTAATTAAAATAAAGAGAACGTTAATATAAGTCTGCAGGGAAAGTCATGTGCTCCCCACATCAGATTTTTACTTTCCCTGCAATGCATGGTAATGTATAGGGAAAGTATTGGAATCATACCGGAAATCGCAACTCAAGTTTTCGACGGATCTACACGTTTCGAGACCTCTAGAATACGAAAAAACTATTTTTAGCGTGACGTCTCTGTGTGTGTCTGTTTATGTGTCTATGAGTAGAAGAGAAATGACAGTTGTACCCCCGCAGGCGGTGCTGCACCGCCTGGAGGAGGAGGAGGGTCCCTCTTTGGGAGGATGCCTCTTAGAGGGTCTTGAGACCCCCAGGAGGATTCTCTTTGGAGTGTCTTCCCTCTTTTGAGAGGAAGCCCCTCTCAGAGGGTCTTTAGACCCCCGGGAGGATGCCTCTCTTGAGAGGATCCTCTTTGGGAGGATGCCTCTCACTGCCCCCCTCCCCTCTTTTCGAAGTTTGGTGATGCCTCTTTTGAGAGGAAGCCTCTTTCCTAGTATTGCGAAAGAGGGCAATTGCGAAGTCTTTCACAGAGGCCATGATGACTCATACGGAGTGAGTTTCACTCCGAGTCTTGAGAGGGAATGTCACAATCGCTGCCTGACCCTTGACCTGAGGAAGTGGTTTCAAGGGATTTCGCAATCGATGACTGAGCATCACATAATCTGGAAATGACGTGTCGCGCCTTGGAGCCCCTTAGCACACGTCCTCCCTCTCTGCTGTCTGGAAATAAAGTGAAAGATCTTATCAACGTGACGTAGTTAAAGCGCCCTCTGGCGAATTTTGATGAAGTGGTGCCATCTATCGGCATTTTTTTTCCCAAAAGAATTTAATGTTTCACTGGTCAGGAGCTGGATTCGAACTTGGGCCCAGCCGATTAGAAGCCGAGCGTCTTACCGTCGTGCCAAAGCACCCGTGCTTTATGGGAAGTTATCTTCGAAGTGTACCTTATCAGTGGAAGCTAGATTATTTTTCAAAGTTCATTCGAATCGCTCGGTGAATAGCGATGCACTTTATAAAGGGTGCGTTTTAAAACAGAATGCTACGGACTGAATATAAAATTGCGTATTATAACATTATGATTTTTTTTAAAACAAATGTATACACAAACTTTAAAAACACGAATGTAATAATTAGCTAAAATTGTATTCAATGGATTTTTTTTTTTTTTTTTTTAAAGAAATCTAACTATCAATACGATTTTTATAATAATAACGAAATGATTTCGAATGTTTAAAAACAAATTGATTACGGATTTCCAATGAACACACAAATTGTGTTCAGTGAATACCATTCGACCATTTTAAGTGTTGTGTATCTAAAAACAAATGTATACACAAACTTTAAAAACATGAATGTAATAATTAGCTAAAATTGTATTCAGTGGATTTTTTTTTTTTTTTAAATAAATCTAACTATCAATACGATTTTTATAATAATAACGAAATGATTTCGAATGTTTAAAAACAAATTGATTACGGATTTCCAATGAACACACAAATTGTGTTCAATGAATACGATTCGACCATTTTAAGTGTTGTGTATCTAAAAACAAATGTATACACAAACTTTAAAAACATGAATGTAATACATAGCTGAAATTATGTTTTGTGAACAGGATTCGACCATTCTAAGTGTGTGTGTGATTTTTGAAAAATAAATCTAAAAGTATATAAAAATAATAATGAAAATTAGAACTCACAGAACGACCTCTTCACTACCCGCTGGGCAAACTGCAAATGAGTGAGACACTCTCACTAGCTATTAAAAATTAGATCTTATCATCACCAGTATGAGGTGTTGCCACCTATTTTTTCTAATAATATATTTCTACTAACTGGATACTTCAACGGTCTGATTTACTACACGTAATCTAAAACACATCACTTTAATGATATTGTGCATTGAATATGATTTGACCCTTTTCACATTGTAATTTTTACTACCATGATAGAACTTAGAAGTGAGTGAGTGTACATTATTTTTCCCTGACACAAACACTTTTAAAATCTATTGCAAGTTTGGTTCACACAATATATATTCCAATGAACGAGAATCGTTCAAGCGAGCATTTACAATAATCGTCCAAACACCCAGATAACGATTGCTATGGTCAATATCAGCACTCTCTTTCTCAAACATTTGATAAGAAATGATAAGACTCACGAGTTCCAAATATGAAGTCTATGTTAGAATAGATAAAACCTTACCATTGTAATCCAATCTGAAAAATAAAGTTTTTCCACAGCATGTGGTTTTGAGTATGTCTAAAAACCAAGTGGCATATTAAAAACCTGAAAAATAAAGTTTTTCCACGTATACCAAACGAGGCTGTAAAAATCCTTTAAAGTGTTTATGTTTGATTCACTAAAAACACAATATTTTTAAAAAATAAAACACACATTTTATTAATCATAAAAATAGATATATACAGCAATTTTACAATTAAAATATTTACATTAAATGCAGCACAGATACCCAATTACTTGATTTTATCACTCTAGCCGTCATTTAAAAAAAAAAAAAATTAATGTTTATTATAAAATATTTTAAAATTAAGTTGTTTAAAAGAAATTAAATTATTTAAAAGAAATGCAAAAAATTAAAATTTAAGAATTGAAATGAAAATTTAATTAAAACTGCTAAAGAATAAAAATCAAGTAAATGGGTACTTACAATATTCCCCGTTTGTACATCTTTACATCAATCCCATTGAAATGGTCCGGGCTTATGTAATAACTCCATACATTTTCATGTATGGAGTTGGAAATTTTAGGTATGCTTATGTGGAATAGTACATCCTGCTTCACACTCCTCATCTTATCCTCAACGGATGTATTCATGCAGGCGTGTCGTCTCTGTGAGCAGTGGTCCACCACACAACCCTCACAGTAAAATAACTTTTCGCCTGCATGAAGTATTTCTGTCTGAACGCATTTTACGATGTGCGTTCGCAGCAACTCTCTGCAGTTTGGAGGCATGATTCCCTGTGGGATTTGTTTCTGCACAGCTAGGACTTTAGAAGGTAAAACCTTGCTGTACAGTACATGAATCACAGCCTCCGACACTGTGTCGTGAAGCTCCCTTAACACATTTATTTGTTCCATCGACAGTTGTACTGCCGATGGCTTTAAATGAAAAGGGCCATCACCGGACTGGTAGAGCTGCTGCATGTGACATTGCCCATTGGCGTTCAGAACGAGGAGTTGGTTGTTTGCCACAAAGCTAGTGGCTTTATACACATCACTAAAGTTGTGTATTTTTGTCGTAAATTCACACCATGTTGGAGGTGTCATGACCACCCCATGTCTCGTTGGCACAAGTTCTCCTCGTACGTCTGCATATTTGCGAATGTGCAGACGCACAGAATAGTTCCACATGTAAATGTATATAAAGTATAAAAAACCCAACGAGAACGTATGGAGTGGCTCAACATCGATGAGTAGAGTGGCAGGTCTGTTAGTACCAGAAGCAGGAACAGGTGTGGTGGCAGGTCTGTTAGTACCAGAAACAGAAGCAGGTGTGATGGTAGGCATGTTAGTACCAGAAGCAGGATCGGTGACAGGTATGGTGGCAGGCATGTTAGTACCAGAAGCAGAAGCAGGCATGGAGGTAACAGGCATGGTGTTGGCAAGCTTACCAGAAGCAGAAGCAGAAGCAGGCATGTTGGTACCAGACATGGTAGCAGGCATGTTGTTGACAAGCATGTTGGTACCAGGCATGGTAACAGCAGGAGCAGGAACAACTTTCACAATCATAGGCTCATCATCATCGGCGGTGGTGGCAGCCATTCCAAAAGCAGTACTATTAGTGATTGGGATGTAAGGTGGCGAATCTGGCCCAGCGTATGCAGCCTCAAGCCAGTCGCCATTCTCCAATAAACTTTGCGACATATTCAAATTGAAAAAAAAAATTCTAATACCAGAAGCTCAAAACTTGGAAAAGTGTGGAAAGAACTTTTGTGCCGAGGCGTTATATACCCTGACTCTCATCACACGATCACTTATCTGCAATCATGTGATGACAGATCACGTGAGAACACTTATCGTATATCACAGGGTGCTGGCGGATCACGTGGTCATAGGGTGATGTCAGATCATGTGAGAACACTTATCTATCATTATATGATTATGCCAGATCACGTGACAACACTTATCGCATATCACATGGTGATGACACCTTGTAAATATATCCCTCCCTACCATATAAGGTCATGGAATGCACCCTTCTCCCACTTATCGACACATGGTTTGTGATAAGCTTTTACTGATAATGCCCACCCATTGAGTCATTCGGAGTTGAACGCTCGACAGAGTAGGTCGTCTATGTTGGTATGTATACATTTTTATAATGTATAAGTGTGTTAGAAATAAAGACACATCATATTTCATTTACATATACTTTTATTTAAAGTTCAACCACTTTACATTTTTTCTAGTTCTTGTGGGTGTACTTTTGTAGGGATGGGCATATACATGCTTGTTCTTTACATAGTATCGTGGAATGTTCATTTCATCTAATGCTGCTAGAAATGCTTCTTTGGCCACAACCTCGCTCTTCCTGTTGGTGAATATCAGATTAAAAAGGTCTACAATGTTGGATTTGGGAACAATGTCTCGATGATGTAGAATTTGCCCTCTGTCATTCCAATCCAATATATCTGGATGTCTTTTGATGAGTGAAATCATTTCATTGGCATATCTTTTTAATTTTGCAGGCACACTGTTTAATAGAACAGCATCATAAGTGTTTACAGAGTCATTGCTAATCTTTTCAGATTTTTCCTTTTTAATTAATATTTTTTCTTCAGGGATATCCTGCTCCTCTTGGATCGACGCTTGAATGGGGGTGTTGAAAGAATTCATCTTTAGTTTCTTTTGCAAAAGTTCGTAATATAGTTTCACTTTATCGTCTTCGCCGAGAGAACTGTTTAAAATGCGAGCCATTTCCTTGTCGAAAGTGGTCATATGCTTCTCGCTGGGTACATGTTTGGAGAGAGACTCTTCGGGAATCAATGCATATTTTTTAGCGTGCTCCATTAAAAAGTGTTGAAATCACACTCAATGCTGCTGGAATCAATAAGTTTAAAAATCCACCTTTTTGAATGAGGAGTTTTCGTTTCTGATACAGAGGTTTACGTCTCTGTGCCAATTCTCGCAACGTAGTCTTGTGTTTACGGAGCTTGACTTTTTGATGTTTCGTGAGAGGAATATTCCCTTTTAATGTGTTGAGACTACACTCGCAGAGAGCCTTTATACAAGAAGATGGAATTTTTTTCAGTAGATTCTTTCGTAATTTCGAGGGGCAAATTTGCAGCAGCTGCAGTTGACTTAGTTGTTCTTGGGTGAGCGTCATCTTTACAAGTGAAGAAAAGACACCTGCACATTATGTTTTTATGCAAAAATGTGTCTCGCTTGGTAGACATATTGCGTCTGCCCCGGTAAAATATTAGTCCGCAATCGCATTTCTTCCGGTGTTTCACTCCGCAAATCTATAAACAGATACGAATAGGGTTTTTTAGTGGCGTCTTCATACACTTCTTGAAAATATCGAGTCTGCCTGGGATACAACTGTTTTCCCAAGTGCGTGATTTGACTCAAATCTCTTCGATTTTTACAGAGAAGGAGGTAGTGGGCGTTTAATGTAATTTCACGCATTTCTTTTCCTTTGTGAAAAAAATTTTGTGTGATAAACACGACACTCAGATTCAAGTGGTGGCTTCCCTTTGTAAATAAATGCGTTAAGCGTTTATCGCTGCCACACTCGGACATTAGATCGTCTATAATAAAAAGCGTATTGGATTCCAAATACTCTCGATAATTCCCGGGTAGCCCTTCCACAAAAGTAACATCGGGAATTTCATCGTAAAGTGGTTGGTGGATTCCATAAAACCATACAATTTTATCGATGGGTGGTGAAAACATCTCCCGCTTGTGTTTTAACAAATCGCGAACAAAGAAACTTTTTCCGCAGCCCGTGGGACCTGAAATGACCATTGTGAAAGGATGTTGCATAGTCGGAAACTCCATGGTAAATGAGGACACAGGTTTGTTCACATCCATATTTATTGGTAAAAAGGTGTAGCAATCTTAAAATGCTTGGTTACAAAATTATAAATTTTTATGTCATTAGATAGTTCGTTGGGTACAAAAGATAACATAAAATCTTTCAGAGAAGTTCCGCGACATCTAGAATATAAATAATAAATACAATAGTGACCACAGACGGCCGTGACATTGCTTTGCAGGGGCATACAATTATAGTCCATGCATTGAAAAGATGATACGTAGTCTGATATAGCTCCGTCAAAAGTGTCGGGTGAGTGTCCATAAGAATCGAAAAATTCTACACAATCTCGAAAAGGCAAGTAAAAGGCTAACCAGTGGCTGCCAGGTTCTGTCGATGAGTCCACATTAGCCACGAAACAGGTGGGATATCGTTCAAACTTTTCAGGTAGATTGTCACTTGCAAAAACACCTAAAAAGGAATCACTCGTAAAAATGTTCTTGGATAGTGCTTTGTTCAATTGCTTGGTATCCATTTTTTTTAATTGGCAAAATCACACAGAATGTGACGAGACTTGTTAATTTCAATCACGTTTTCAAATTCCGCATACACCAAGATGGAAATGGTTTCTCGAAGAGCTTTAGAAAATTTCACTTCTACCCGTAAATTACCTTGTTGTTGTAAATTCATATGGGGACCATCACACATGTCGGGCGACAAATCAAAAGCATACAAAGTATATCCTGCTGCAAATTCGTCTCGGGTCAGGTGAATTCCCTTGTCTTGGTTAAATCCGGGGAACAGAGTGTGATACGCACGAATGTAGTTGTTGTCTTCAAAGTTTAATTCTAAAGGCTTGCTTGGAACTGGATTGCCGTCTACGTAAACACTTAAAAAGTTTACGTGTTGATGGTCTAGAAAAAATGGATTTAATGCATATTGTCCATTCATAGCAGCATTATTAAGGCATGCAATAACCACTCTTTTTGGCATAACACCCAAAAAGACATTATCTTGCATAAAAGACCAACTTACTTTCGACACTGAATATGTTTTGCATAATACACGATCTATAGGATACTTTGCTAAATTCTTTTCCAAGGCTTGAACGTGTCCTAATAATACTCCGGGGCTTACTTTAACTTTTCGAACAAACATGGAAGCGTGCTCTAACAAAACTTTGTAGTCGGGTTTGGGGGCGTTGGACACTAAACAAAAATCAGATTTGCTTCGTGTCATTTTCATTTTCAAATCCACCAAATTCAACATGAGGCGATTTTGTTGAAATATATCGGAATGAATCTGTCCGATCATGTCCACAGTTCTACTTAATTTACTCATTTCATATCTTTTTTTCAATCCTTCGTTGGAGTTCTCTGATAGAGGGTCTATATCACTCAGATTCGTATCTTTAAAGAAACATTCACAGGTGAGTAAACTTTTCTTGGCATCTGCTCCATAATTTAAAAGTGTTTCTATGTAGGCTCTGTAGGGATAGGTGTTGGTGGCTGAAGAAATCACTCGCTCGTTTAAACTGACATCTACTTGTGAGAATAATGAATGCAAAAACAAGTTCACGGGAGCTACCGATTCTTTATCAGGTAAAGGGGTTCCGTCCGATTTCACAATTTTCGCTTTAACATGCAAGAATGAAGAACCCAAATCCATATATTCGTCTCCACTTCCCGATATGTTAAACTCTATGGGACCTCCATCTCGTATGTTAGACAGAGGGTGAAATTCTATAAAGTGTCCTTTTTCTATGGCCGTTTGGGTCGGTGGGGTCACAAATAAATCCAGTTCAGACTTGGTACAGGGAGTGGAATCTTTATGAATCAAGGTCGTCATTCTGAGGAGAAAATATCGCGTGCTTTCTCCTTCTTAGCAGCTGGAGAAATGATTCGATTTTTGGAGAGTCTCCTCTTTTTATGGAATTTTTTTTTATGTCCTGAACCAATCATCGTTTTCATTTTACTCGCAGCCTTGTCTGTCAGATTACGTCCTGCCTCCTTCAAATGGCGTTGGGCAGCCGCTTTGAAATTCTCTCCTCTAGTTACGTCATTCAACACATTCACTCCACTATGCCACATTTGTCTTCCGACGGCTTTCGCCCCCGACTTTAAAAGTGGAACAGCCGCTCTGAAAAAGGACCGAAAAAGGCTTCCAAAGCCATAGCCTTTCTGAAAAGTGCTTCCTTGGTAGTAATCAAGGCCTTGACCTGTTTGGTTAACATAATAGTCTTCGAAGGATTTTTTACAGCATTCATAAGGAACATACATTATGAGAGGTACTTTTGGCGAAAGTGTAGTTTCACGTATGAGCGTCCGCGTTCGAATGGCGTCAATGCTCCTGTGTGCGTTCTTATAACGATTTCCAGAGTGTCGATCATTTTTCTACTCACGGGTAGGTAGTGAGGTCGATCGAATTTCATGGAAACCAACTCCCCATCATTTCCAGTGACTTTAACGATACGTAAAAGAGGCGCCACTACGTCGCCGACAATTTGCGGTTCTACAATGTCTGAATATACAAACAGTACACGATAATGTGCGTTTACATCTGCTACGTAGATTCCTTCGCTCATCACTTCATGATCAGATTCTGAAGAAATCACCATGGGCTCGAAACCCAACACTTGGGCTAAGCCATCTTGTAAAATCACTCTTGCCTTGTTCTTTACTTTAATGCGAACTCGTTTCGTGATAGGACTATAATTGAAGAATATCTTGTTTTGGTGTTCTTTAATGAATATAGCCTTTAAAACATCGGGAATAGTTTCGTAAAATCCAGGTGGGATTCTCCGTCCAATCATTTTCCCATCACCTAGATCAAATCCGATAAAATTGTTCTGAGCAGTGATATTCATCCAGGTATGTGGGTATAAAAACTCTGTGAGTCCTATCTCCCATGCGCCCTTTAACTCTATGGGGACGGGCAATCTTGTAATAAAATGTGAAATTTTATTCTCCGGGAAAAAACTCATCGAGCTGTCGCTCGGTAGTGTCACGTAGAAACTCATCTTGGCGAATGATTTTTTAAATGTAGAGTTCCCCTCTTTTATAATGTGGATAAATGAGATGCAGGAATCCACTGGTTAAACTTGGCAGGGTATCCACGATATTTCACGAAATATTCCAAATGTTTTTTTCGATATCGTTTCTTTAAAACATGTTCGATCGGATATTCTTCTTTCATTCTCACTTTCTGCAATTCTTGCAAGTAAAAAGTTCCTTGAATCACTTCTCCTAGTAAATCTTTAATTCTGTAAACAGCTGGCTCTCTTTTAACACATTCTGTAACTTTAAAAAGTTCTTCAGACCAGTTTGTTTCGTATCCCTTTTCAAAGGTCATTTTTGCTTTGGATACTCGCACAACATCTCCCTCGCTTAAAATACATTTTGAGACACGAGTGGGAAAATTTCTATAAAGGGTATTCCACACTTGTGCTTCATTATTCTTATTCACTTCAACAGGGGCTTTCTTAATGCTAGAGTGAAAAGTGTGATTATAACTGTGTATGAGCGAATCCAACGCATCCAAATAACGATATGTATTTTGACTGGTAAAGTATTTCCACATTTTCGATTTCAAGGTCCGATTAAAGCGCTCAATAACCGAGGCTTTTGTCGTGTTAAAAGTTGTAAAAAACTTCACTTTATTCTCTTTCAAATACCTCTGAAATTGTTTATTTTTAAATTCAGTACCTTGGTCTGTCTGTAATGATTTAGGAATACGTTCTGCGAATATGGTTTGAAAAGCCTCTAAAATATCTACTCCACGCTTTTGCTTTAGTGGTATTGCCCATGCGTATTTGGATAAAATGTCAATACAGGTCAAAATATACCGGAAACCGTCATTATGATTTTTCAATGAAGACATGTCGGCTAAATCCGCTTGCCATTGATGGTCTATGCCGTGTACAATTACACGATTCGTTAAAAATTTTCGTTGAACTGGCTTGTGCAGTGTGTAGGCGTCTACACTCTCCAACCATGCCTTTATATTCTTCTTGCTGACTTTTCCATGAAGAGCTCGATATAAAGCATCTACTCCACCAAAGCTGGCAGGGTGTCGAGGGTCTTGATATGTTAAATCCATCAGCTTGCGAGGGAAATATTGACAGTATCATTCAAATGTAATAAAATATTTCTTGGTAGTGTCACTCCTAATAAGACTTCCGACACAATGTATACCACAAACAGTAAGAAAAAATATACACATGTAACGATAACCTCTTCACGCGAAGCCATCTTTCGAAATGAGACGTTCCTCTGTTTTATTCTTCTTATAAACACATGAAAATAATTTTTCAAATCTTAATATTCTATCTTTAAATCGATATGCATCAATCTCCCAGAATCCTTTCCGATCTTCATCGTGGGGTATGTACACAATGTGTACGTAATCCGAAAAAGTGACACACTTCATCTCGCTAAATTAAAAAAAATTATTGAATAAATAATAAAGTTCTCTGCCAGTAGAGGGCGCCGCTAGTCATCTGAGTGGTTTAAATATGGTAGAGAAGGTTAAATAGCAAACTGTTATTAAGCGTCTATGGAGTAGTTGGCAGAGCGTTCACCAACTGGTCCATGGATGCTTTTAGTTCCGGGTTCGAACCCCAACACGAAAACTAAATTTTACAACACATGAAAAAAAAATTAAAGCATATATTAAAAAAAAAATCGAATATACATCTGAAATTATATATCAATCTCATTCAAACTTGTTTATTTTGTATCATTAAAGTGATGTGTTTTAGATTACGTGTAGTAAATCAGACCGTTGAAGTATCCAGTTAGTAGAAATATATTATTAGAAAAAATAGGTGGCAACACCTCATACTGGTGATGATAAGATCTAATTTTTAATAGCGTAGTGAGAGTGTCTCACTCATTTGGAGTTTGCCCAGCGGGTAGTGAAGAGGTCGTTCTGTGAGTTCTAATTTTCATTATTATTTTTATATACTTTTAGATTTATTTTTCAAAAATCCCACACACACTTAGAATGGTCGAATCCTGTTCACAAAACATAATTTCAGCTATGTATTACATTCATGTTTTTAAAGTTTGTGTATACATTTGTTTTTAGATACACAACACTTAAAATGGTCGAATCGTATTCACTGAACACAATTTGTGTGTTCATTGGAAATCCGTAATCAATTTGTTTTTAAACATTCGAAATCATTTCGTTATTATTATAAAAATCGTATTGATAGTTAGATTTATTTAAAACAAAAAAAAAAAAATCCATTGAATACAATTTTAGCTAATTATTACATTCGTGTTTTTAAAGTTTGTGTATACATTTGTTTTAAAAAAAAATCATAATGTTATAATACGCAATTTTATATTCAGTCCGTAGCATTCTGTTTTAAAACGCACCCTTTATAAAGTGCATCGCTATTCACCGAGCGATTCGAATGAACTTTGAAAAATAATCTAGCTTCCACTGATAAGCCAGAATTCGCCAGAGGGCGCTTTAACTACGTCACGTTGATAAGATCTTTCACTTTATTTCCAGACAGCAGAGAGGGAGGACGTGTGCTGAGGAGCTCCAAGGCGCGACACGTCATTTCCAGATTGCGAAATCCCTTGAAACCTCTTCCTCAGGTCAAAGGTCAGTCATCGATTGTGATATTCCGAGTGAAGTGAAACTCACTCCGTATGAGTCATCATGGCCTCTGTGAAAGACTTCGCAATTGCCCTCTTTCGCAATACTAGGAAAGAGATCTCTTTCGAAAGAGGCACCCTCCTGGGGGGTCTAAAGACCCTCTGAGAGGGGCTTCCTCTCAAAAGAGGGAAGACACTCCAAAGAGGATCCTCCTGGGGGTCTCAAGACCCTCTAAGAGGCATGCTCCCAAAAGAGGGACCCTCCTCCTCCTCCAGGCGGTGCAGCACCGCCTGCGGGGGTACAACTGTCATTTCTCTTCTACTTCTATGTGTCCGTGTGTCTGTGCAATGTATGTATCCACTCTAACTCAAAAACTGATGGATCGAATTTCATAAAATTTGGTAGGTAAGTCACTTGTGTATGCCCCTGGTGCTGATTAGTTTTTGGTACGATCCGTAAAAACAGAACCCGCCTTTTTTGCGAAATGGCCAGTAAAAATTTCATGTATCCACTCTAACTAAAATACTAATTGATTAAATTTCACAAAATTTGGTAGATAAGTTACTTGTACGATACTCTGGTGCTGATTAGATTTTGGTATTATTCGGGAAAGAACAACCTGCCTTTTTCTACGAAATGGCCCTCAAAAATCGCCAAAATCTAAAAAAAAGTTACGTATGTTCAAATATATCAATTAAACACTTTTTAATGTAATTTATTTTATATGTAATTTTTGATGAGGAAAAGAATAAGAACAACTCTATTACTCTAGGACTAACCGTTCTCGAGGTATTTGAGATTTTTCGCATTTAGTTATGCCACTTTTGGAAAAATATCCAATTACCAAAAAAAAACAGAAATTGAATTAAAAATGCAAATTTAGTGCTATTTTGTGCAATTAAACTCAATTTAATGAATTATTAAATAAATAAAGGAAATATGAATTTGAATCTTCAGGGAAAGTCACACAGTGCTGTCCACATCAGATTTCTACTTTCCCTGCAATACATGGTAATGTATAGGGAAAATATTGGAATCATGTCGAAAATCACAACTTAAGTTTTCGACGGATCTACACGTTTCAAGACCTCTAGAATACGAAAAAACTATTTTTAGCGTGACGTCTGTGTGTGTGTGTCTGTGCAATGTATGTACCCATTCTAACTCAAAAACTAATGGACCGAATTTCATGAAATTTGTTAGGTAAGTCATTTGGGTGTGACCCTGGTGCTGATTAGTTTTTGGAACGATTCGTAAAAACAGAATCCACCTTTTTTTGCGAAATGGCCCTTAAAAATTTTATTTTTCCGCTCTAGCTAAAATACTGATTTACCAAATTTCACAAAATTTGGTAGATAAGTTACTTGTTGAATACTCTGGTGCTGATTAGAATTTGGTAATTTTCGGAAAAGAAGAACCCGCCTTTTCTTACGAAATGGCCCGCAAAAATTTCATGTATCCATCCTAACTAAACTACTAATTGACCAAATTGCACAATATTTGGTACATAAGTTACTTGTAGGGCACTCTGGTTCCAATTCGATTTTGGTACGATTCGGAAAATAACAACCTGTCTTTCTTTACGAAATGGCCCTCAAATATCGCCAAAATGTAAAAAAAAAAGACTACGTATGCTGAAAATGTATCAATTAAATTATTGTTTTATACGCAATTTTTGACGAGGAAAAATATAACACACTCCATTATACTTTAGGACTAACCGTTCTCAAGATATTCGAGATTTCTTGCATTTTTGTTACGCCGTTATCGGAAAAATGTCCAATTACCAAATAAAACAAAAATTGAATTAAAAATGCAAATTTAGTGTTATTTGGTGCAATTAAACTCAATCTAATGAATTATTAAAGACATAAAAAAATATGAATTTAAGTCTGCAGGGAAAGTCATGTGCTGCCCACATCAGATTTTTTATGATTGTTGCCTAAAAATGCATTTTTATCCAAAAGTAGGACAAACATCTCCGATGTAAAAAGTATGTAAAATCGCCAATTTAGTGCCGTTGCCCGATGCAAAGTTGGTTTTCACAGCACACAGAGTGTGCCAAATGCAGTACAACTGGTGAGCTTTTATTAATTCTTAGCACATGTCCCTTGTCTTACCCCTCTGGATAATCTTAATGAATTTAATTAGTGCTGATTTGACTTAGCAAATATTTCTGAGTATTTTAAAATTTACAAACTCTAGAATGCCCATTACTTGAAACGAATTGAAGTGCTTATACAATGTCTGTATATACTACGGTAAATATTTAACCTGTAAATAAAATTGTGCATTTATCGCAGAAAAAACGAAAGGTTCATGTGCGTTGGCCTTGCACGTCTACTTTATTTGATTGCATGGTGACTAAAAATAATCTTAAGAAGGTGGTCATGCATAAAAAAATCTGATGTGAGCAACACATGACTTTCCTTATATAATTCCTTATATAATTTCCTTATATATTGAATTTTCGTCAATGAGTCGTCATTTTCATTGATTTAGCGTTATTTTTTAACCATTTGGCGAGTTTTTCGTTAATTTAGCAACATTTAAAAAAGTCGCCAAGTTGGCGACATTCTACCAAACTCGTCGCCAAAATCTCACCAAGCGTTATGGACGAAGAAATAAGTTATTCTTACAGCAAATAAATGACTATTGGCGTTCAAATACAAAAGTATTACCCATAGTATCTTTCTTCATGAATGGAACGAGCTAGATCTACGAGAATGAAGTCACCCAGTTTATCGCATGGTATTACATATGAAAAGTGAACATGTTTCTCAATAGGAAATATTTTTTTTATGTTATATGACTTTTTGATAATTTTTTGAAAAATGTGCAATATCTCGAGAACGGTTCATGTTAGCGTTCTAAACTTTATGTCAATCGTTTTCTAATGAAAAATTACAAAAGAAATGCCTATTTGCGTAACTTTATTAGCGGTTTTGATTTTTTGACTATTGTTTCAAAATTTCACTCGAAAATTTAGGGGTGTTCTGGACATCCGATTGCGTATAAAAACAATAGGCTTCCAGTGTTTACAGTTTGTGTTCGTCCGTATCGGTTCATTCGTTCGTCAGTTATCGTCTCCATAGACTCACTGACACACACACACACACACACACATGCACACACACACACAGCCATCACTTCAAAATTGTTTGATTCGTGATCAGGGATGCTTAAAACGTACTCTCCCGTCGAAAACTCGAATTCGAATTTTCGACCCCGTCATAATACTCTCCTTATACATTATGTATATAAGGAAAGTAAAATAACTGTAACTAAATATTTTAAAAATGTTAGTTTCTCTGTCCTTGACAGACTTAAATACTAATATTTTAATAAATTTCACAGAACATTTTCTATTAAAAATGTAATACGCAATCATGTATCAGAATTTGATTTTATGCACCTCATAAAATATCTGTAAAACATTCTTTCAAAGTTATTCTTCCTCAATCGAATGCAAATGACAGTTTCTTTTTATCTTAAGCTTAACCGTGAGCTGGGTCTTCTCTTTATTGATTATTTTATTCTTCTTATTCGATCTTTCCCCCCTTTTTAAGTAAATGGAAGTGCGTGAGACGTGGTATCTTATTTGAGTTTTCAATTCCTACATTCGAGTTCAAAGGTACGCCGTACAACTTTTGAATGATATTGCTGTCAGACCGGAAAATTACTATATATCCTTCATATTCGAATATCTTTCTCCAGTTGTTATTTTTGATGCAATGGAATTTTCTCCTTTTGTGCAGAAGTATAATTTATTTACGGTATTCTCGGTGACTTTAAGACAAATATTTACGTTCGCCTTTGAGCCAGGACAAAATGTTGATTCTGTTTTCATGACATATGATATTTATGTCAATGAATGTTTGTCTCCTCAAAAATTGAATACATAAAATTGTTTCTAAAACGAAAGTAAGATATATGAATTTATATTTGTTCACATACTATAAGTAAAAAAATCTGATGTGGGCAGCACTTGACTTTCCTTATATAATGCAATTAATTTACTACTTTTACAGTAAAAATAAAAAATAGATTATTTTTATAGTAGATATTTATATTCTTTCCAAGATATTGAATTTTCGTCAATGAGTCGTCATTTTAATTGATTCAGCGTTATTTTTAACCATTTGGCGAGTTTTTCGTTAATTTAGCAACATTTAAAAGAGTTGCCAAGTTGGCGACATTCCACTAAATTCGTCGCCAAAATATCACCGAGTGTTATGGACGGAGAAATAAGTTATTCTTACAGCAGATAAATGACTATTGGCGTTCAAATACAAAAGTATTACTCAAAGTATCTTTTTCCGTGAATGGAACGAGCTAGATCCACGAGAATGATGTCACCAAATTTATCGTATGGTATTACATATGAAAAGTGAACATGTTTCTCAATAGAAATTTTTTTTTTTCATTTTATATGATTTTTTGATAACTTTTTTGAAAAAATATGCAATATCTAGAGAACGGTTTATGTTAGCGTTCTAAAATTTATGTCAATCGTTTTCAAATGAAAAATTACATAAGAAATGTCTATTTTTGCAACTGTATTAGAGGTTTTGATTTTTTTATGATATGTTTTAAATTTCACTCGAAAATTTAGGGAGGGGGGTTCTGAACATTCGATTGGGTATAAAAACAATAGGCTTCCAGTGTTTACAGATTGTAATTTTTATGTATAATTTCATTCGAATCGATTCATTCGTTCGTCAGTTATCGTCTCCACAGACTCACTGACACACACACACACACACACACACACACTTTCACACACACACACACACTGACATCACTTCAAAAATGTTAGATTCTTGATCAGGGATGCTTGAAACGTGCTCTTCCGTCAAGAACTCGAATTCGAATTTTCGACCCCATCACAATACTTTCCTTATAGATTATTGTATATAAGGAAAGTAATAATATCTGATTTACGCAGAGTATGACTAACTCTACATATTTCAATAACGTGATTTCTTTAACTGACTAATGAAGTGTTTTCCTAAACTGGTGTACATGTACCTTTGGGGAACATGAAAATATTAAAGGGGTAGTTTGCACTTGGCACATTGTATAACTTATTATATTATTATCACAAAAATGTTTATAATTACATAAATTAATAAAATTTTATAAATAAATAAATACAAGTCAATTAGTACGACTATCCGACGTCGCAAGGGATTTAAGATGCAAACCTCGGAAAAAGGGCTTAAAGTAACTGGAGTGCAGCTCAACTCGACTTTCTCATACCAGGATCCTTTTTTAGTAGCTTTTATTTTTTTGAAAAATTTTTGAAAAATCGATTTTTATCGGTCTTAATAATTACAATTGCAGAGTATTACCCATCACTGCAAAAGCCTTTAAAAAAATCTTTCGATTTCTATCATACTTGACAATGTGCCATCCGAGGTTGCTGGTAACTTGCCCTCCGAGGGGGACTAATGACGTCACGAACAAAAATATTGTATTGCGGCTATTTTACATAAAAATGATTGGAACTATATAGTCCTGTGATCACTCAGCCACAAATAAACACTTTTCCACAAGATTATGTCAAATTTTGTCCTATGCTGCCATGTTGCCATGTTAAAAAATCTGATGTGGGCAACACATGACTTTCCTTATATAATGCAATGAATTTACTACTTTTACAGCAAAAAAAATAGGTTTTTCTTATAGTAGATACTAATATTCTTTCCAAGATATTGAATTTTCGACAATGAGTTGTCATTTTCACTGATTTAGCGTCATTTTCATACATTTGGCGAGATTTTCGTTAATCTGGCAACATTAAAAAAAGTCGCCAAGTTGGCGACATTCCGCCAAATTCGTCGCCAAAATCTCGCCAAGCGTTATAGACGGAGAAATAAGTTATTCTTACAGAGATAAATGACTATTGGCGTTCAAATACAAAAGAATTATTCAAAGCATCTTTTTTCATGAATGGAACGAGCTAGATCCACAAGAATGATGTCACTCAATGTATCGCATGGTATTACATATGAAAAGTGAACATGTTTCCCAATAGGAAATATTTTTTTTTATTTTATATGACTTTTTGATAATTTTTTTGAGAAATGTACAATATCTCTAGAACGGTTCATGTTAGCGTTCTAAAATTTATGCCAATCGTTTTCTATTGAAAAATTACATAAGAAATGTCTATTTGCGTAACTTTATTACTGGTTTTGATTTTTTGACGATTTTTTCAAAATTTCATTCGAAAATTTAGGGGGTTCTGAACATTCGACAAAACAATAGGCTTCCAGTGTTTACGGATTGTGATTTTTGTACCAAATTTGGTTCGAATCGCTCCATTCGTTCGTCAGTTATCGTCTCCACAGACTCACTGACACACACACACACATACTTTCACACACACACACACACAGACATCACTTCAAAAATGTTTGATTCGTGATCAGGGATGCTTGAAACGTGCTCTCCCGTCGAAAACTCGAATTCGAATTTTCGACCCCGTCACAATACTTTCCTTATACATTATGTATATAAGGAAAGTAAAAATCTGATGTGGGCAGTACATGACTTTCCTTATATAATGCAATGAATTCACTACTTTTACAGTGAAAAACAATAAGTTATTCTTATGATAGATACTTATATTCATTCCAAGTTATTAAATTTTCGTCAATGAGTCGTCCTTTTCATTGATGTAGCGTCCTTTTCATCCATTTGGCGAGATTTTCGTTAATTTGGAAACATTTAAAAAAGTTCCTTCAAATTCATTCCTTCAAATTCGGCGCCAAGATCTCCTCAAGCGTTATGGAAGGAGAAATAAGTTATTCTTACAGCAGATAAATGACTATTGGCGTTCAAATACATAAGTATTACTCAAAGTATCTTTTCTCGTGAACGGAACGAGTTAGATCCACGAGAATGATATCACCCAATTTATCGCATGATATTACATATGAAAAGTGAACATGTTTCTCAAGAGATAATATTTTTTTTTATTTTACTTGATTTTTTGATAAATTTATTTGAAAAATGTGCAATATCTCGAGAATGGTTCCTGCTAGCGTCTTACGGTTTGTGTCAATCGTTTTCTAAGAAAAAATTACATAAATGTCTATTTGCGTAATTTTATTAACGGTTTTGATTTTTTGATGATTTTTTCAAATTGTCACTCGAAAATTTAGGGGGGGGGGGCGTCTGAACATTTGGTTTATTTAAAACAATAGGCTTCCAGTATTTACGGATTGTGATTTTTGTAGCAAATTTCATTCGAATCGCTTCATTCGTTCGTGAGATATCGTCTCCACAGACTCACTGACACACACACACACACTTTCACACACACACACACACACACAGACATCACCTCGAAAGTGTTTGATTCGTGATCAGTGATGCTTGAAACGTGCTCTCCCGTCGGAAACTCGAATTCGAATTTTCGATCCCCTTCACAATACTTTCCTTATACATTATGTATATAAGGAAAGCAAAAACATAAAGTGTCGTCAACAAAAATTTATAATTTCCTACAAGTTTTCGTTCAACATTCAAACAATTCTACCCAGTTTTAGATATTTTTTATAATAAAGCCTTATATGAAGTTTCGTGAAAATCCATTAATATATGTGGCCGCTATGGTGTGCATAAGAAATCGACCACAGACATCAGACAGACGGACATCACTCCAAAAATAGTCAAAACGTGTTCAGGAGGTCTTAAAACATATATTGGAATCAAAATCTCGAAGTCTAAATATTGAGTGAAAACAATACTTTCTCAATATGAGAGAGCAAACATTGTTATAACACCATCCAATTAAATAAAAAAAAAAATTCGGCATATTCAACACACTGGTCTAATGCAATATCCACTGAATTTATTACTGTTAAATCAATATTACACTTTTGTCAGCGAGAGGTGTCAAGAAACTTGCTGCCCCAACAGGGAATCGAACCCTGGATCTTCGAACTGGCCAGCCGATGCTCTATCGTTGAGCTACTTGAACGAAATTGCAAGCTCTTATAGTCGAAGTGGGCTCTGCAGAGGTCGCATAGCACTAAATCAAAATTTTTATAATCATAACTTTTAAAACTCTGATGTGAGCAGCACATGTCTTTCCTTACATAATGCAGTGAATTTACTTATTTGACGGTGAAAAAGTGATGAAAAGATCCACGGCACAGTGTTTGTAACGTTAAAATGTACATTTGGCGCAGTAAGTTGTACATCCGGATGACAGCATTTAAACTATATCATACTCAATTAACTTATATTTCACACAACTCTAAATTAACAATTATTAATATTGATAGCATCCTCAATAAGCAATATAGTCCATATATTTAGATATTTTAATAATACATTCATCCATTAGGCGTCATTTTCATTTACTTGACGTCATTTTTGCAATTTTGACGATATTTTCGTCAATGTGGGGCCAAATATTGCCAAGTTGGCGATATTTAGAAGAGTATTTCTTATAGTAAAAGGTATGCCCATCATATGACGGAATTAAAATTTTTTCAAAATATTGTATCCTATTTGGCATCATTTTTATCAATTTGATAACATTTTCATCAATTTGTCAACAATTTTGCCAATTTGGTAACATTTAAAAAAGTCGCCAAGTTGGCGAGATACCGCCAAAATTGGTCGCCAGAATTTTTCTAAGCGTTACAGACGGAGTCTTATGGTAGAGTCTTATATTCTTTTCAAAATATTGAATTTCAATCAATTAGGGTTATTTTCATTGATTTAGCGTTATTCTTATCAATTTGGCGACATTTTTATCTAATTTGGCGACATTTAAAAACTCGACAAGGTGGCGATATTCCGCAAAATTCGTTGCTAAAATTTATGGTCGGAGCATTATGGTCAGAGAAATAATTATTCTTATAGCAAATAATTATTCTTATAGCAGATAAACGACTAATGGCGTCCATATACGAAACTGTTACCCAAAGTTATCTTCTCTTATAGTAGATTTTTATTCTTTCCAAGATATTGAATTTTCATTAATTAGTCTTCATTTTCATTGAGTTAGCGTCATTTTTATCAATTTGGTGACATTTTTATTATTTTTGCGACATTTTCGTCAATTTGGCAACATTTAAAAAACTCGCCAAGTTGGCGATATTACGCAAAATTATTTATTATTTATGGAGAAATAGGTTTGTCTTATGGTAGATAAATGACTAATGGCATCAAATTAAAAAGCTATTACCCAAAATGTCTTCTCTCGTGAATGGAATGAGCTAGATTTACAAGAATGATGTTAATACATTTATCGCATAATATTACATATAAAAAGTGAACAGATTTCACAATAGTTAATATTTTTTTCTATTTTATGGAATTTTTTGATAAATTTATTTGTAAAATGTGCGATATCCCGAGAACGGTTCATGCAAGTGTTCTAAAGTTAGTGTCAATCGTTTTTAATGAAAAATTACATAAGAAATAATTATTTACGTAAGTTTATTGAATGTTTTAATTTTTTGATGATTTTTTTAAATTTTCATTTCAAAATTAAGGAGGATTCTGACAATTCTATTGCTTGTAAAAACAATAGGCTTACAGTATTCAGTGATTGTGATTTTTGTACCAAATTTTGTTCGGATCGCTTAATTCGTTCGTTAGATATCGTCTGCACAAACTCACACACAGACACACACACACACACACACACACACACACACATACACACACACACAGCCATCACCTCAAAAACGTTTGATTCGTGTTCAGGGATGCTTGAAACATGCTGTCCCGTCGAAACTCGTTATTCGAATTTTCGACCCCGTCACAATACTTATACATTATACTATGTATATAAGGAAAGTAATAATTCATTAAAATTATAATTTTAGCAGAAAAGTGAATTGCCTACTTTCTTTTAACGGAAAAATCGAAAATTCCTTTCCCCTTATATATATGAGGATATAAAAATATATTCTTTTTAAAAAGTTGCCATAGAAACATTGTGAAAATATTTTCTTAGCGTTCGAACTTTTATTATAAAATTCCATTCCTCAAATAATAAAAATAAATTTTCCATTGTTTCGAAGAATATTAAGTTTCTCGTAACTTTGGACTACATCGAAATATTACATACTTTTACATGACGCGTATATATTTTGATATATATTATTTGTTATAATTTTTCAAAGAATATATTTTCAATTTACCTATTATTTGGGAAGTTTATATTTAGTTCAGCGAATTAATTCAGAGCTGTACCGTACACACAGTTATAGTTATCTTAAACTTTCTGGTAGATCAGACAAGCTGGATATGAGAAACAATATGATGTAGGCAGCATATGACTTTCCATATATAATGCGATGAATTTACTTCTATTATAATGAACAAAATGATGTACAAGATCCATGACACAATGTTTTTAACATTAAATTTTTGGCGCATTTTTGGATGACAACATGCAAATCTATTTCTAAGTGTCCAATTAACTTATATTTCGCGCAAATCTAAATTAATAATTATCAACATTGATAGCATCAGCAATAGAAAATATAGTCCATATATCAAAATATTTTTATGATTCACCAATTTAGCGTCTTTTTTGTTAATTTGGCGTCATTTTTGCGATTTTGATGATATTTTTGTCAATCTGGGGTGAAATATTGCCCAGTTCGCCAAATGGGTAGCCTATGGGTAGCTAATGCGGCCCCTACGGGTAGCCCACTTTCTGGTATTTTTGCTGAAGCTGTTTCGCAGGAACTCGAGAACGTTTTTTTATCCAACAAACCCATCCTTTGGCAATGTTATGTTGATGATGTGCTTATTATTTGGGATTATAGTTTAAAGGACTCCTTAATCTTCTAGATTTGGTCAATAATTTTTACCCCTCCATTAATTTTACTGTTGAGCATGAATCCAACTGTTCCTTACTTTTTTTAGATGTTATTATTTCCCATAATTCTTTTAATTTTCAGACTTCAGTTTTTCGCAAACTCACTTTTACTAACACGTGCATTCCGGAAAATTCTTTTCACCCCATTTTGTCTAAAAAGGCTTCATTCAATGTATATTTTAATCGCGCCTTTAATGTTAGTTCCACTATTACATCTTTAAATAGTGAAATTGATTTAATTTTGAAACTCGGCCAGGATGCCGGTTACTCTTATGAGTTTTTCTCTAAAATCTTTGCTAATATTCGCCATAAGTTTTTACAACCCAATTCTAGTATCCCGGCCATCCAAATGGTTACCTTACACCTTTCTGGTAGGTCGGACGGTCTGGGTCTCAACAACAACAACCCAATTCTAGTCTTATTCCCATCAATGAACGTTTACTGTTTAAAGCTAGTTGTCCTTACCATCCTAAAATGTTTCGTTCTCTTATCAAATTTTGTACCGAATTTAATTTTAAACCCGCTCATTCAACTGTTACTACTATGTTCAATCGCATTCCTACTGATAAATTTAAGGATAATGTTAACTTTAAAAGTCTTGCTGGGGTATATGTTGTACCTCTTCTTTCTCCGGATAATGTTTATAAATTTTATATCGGTAGCACTAAACGTACGATTGGTATTCGTTTGGCTGAACATGTTAGAGGCGTAAAAAATGGTAGACAAACGATCGCCCTTTCCCAATTAGTGACTAAAGATAATTTTCGGCCCCCTTTTTGAAAATTCTTTTTTTTTTTTTTGATCAGCTGTAATAACCTCCGCTCTATTACTTTCCTTATATATATAATGTATAAGGAAAGTATTGTGACGGGGTCGAAAATTCGAATTCGAGTTTTCGGCGGGAGAGCGCGTTTCAAGCATCCCTGATCACGAATCAAATATTTTTGAAGTGATGTCTGTCTGTCTCTCTCTCTCTCTCTGTGTGTGTGTGTGTGTGTGTGTGTGTGTGTGTGTGTGTGTGTGTGTGTGTGTGTGTGTGTGTGTGTCAGTGAGTCTGTGGAGACGATAACTGGCGCACGAATGGACCGATTCGAACCAAATTTGGTAAAAAAATCACAATCCGTAAATACTGGAGGCATATTGTTATTATATGCAATCGAATGTTCAGAATCCCCCTAAATTTTCGAATGAAATTTTGAAAAAATCGTCAAAAAATCAAAACCACTAATAACGTTACGCAAATAGACATTTCTTATGCAATTTTTCATTAGAAAACGATTGGCATAAATTTTAGATCGCTAACATGAACCGTTCTCGAGATATTGCACATTTTTCAAAAACATTATCAAAAAGTCATATAAAATAAAAAAAAATATTTCCTATTGAGAAACATGTTCACTTTTCATATGTAATACCATATGATAAATTGGGTGACATCATTCTCGTGGATCTAGCTCGTTCTATTCATGAAAAAAGATACTTAGAGTAATACGTTTGTATTTGAACGCCAATAGTCATTTGTCTGCTGTAAAAATAACTTATTTCTTCGTCCATAACGCTTGGCGAGATTTTGGCGACGAATTTCGGCAGAATGTCGCCAACTTGGCGACTTTTTTAAATGCTGCCGAATTAACGAAAATCTCGCCAATGGATGAAAATGACGACTGATTGTCGAAAATTCAATATCTTGGAAAGAATATAAGTATCTACTATAAGAAAAACCTATTACTTTCCTTATATACATAATGTATAAGGAAAGTATTGTGACGGGGTCGAAAATTCGAATTCGAGTTTTCGACGGGAGAGCACGTTTCAAGCATCCCTGATCACGAATAAAACATTTTTGAAGTGATGTCTGTGTGTGTGTGTGTGTGTGAAAGTATGTGTGTGTGTATGTGTGTGTGTGTGTGTGTGTGTGTGTCAGTGGGTCTGTGGAGACGATAACTGACGAACGAATGGACCGATTCGAACCAAATTTGGTACAAAAATCACAATCTGTAAACACTGGAAGCCTATTGTTTTTATACGCAATCGAATGTTCAGAACCCCCCTAAAGTTTCGAATGAAATTTTGAAAAAATCATCAAAAAATCAAAACCAATAATAAAGTTACGTAAATAGACATTCCTTATGTAATTTTTCTTTAGAAAACGATTGACATAAATTTTAGAACGCTAACATGAACCGTTCTCTAGATATCGCACATTTTTCAAAAAAATTATCAAAAAGTCAAATAAAATAGAAAAAAAATATTTCCTATTGAGAAACATGTTCACTTTTCATATATAATATCATGCGATAAATTGGGTGACATCATTCTCGTGGATCTAGCTCGTTCCATTCATGAAAAAAGATACTTAATATAGATATAGAGTAATACTTTTGCATTTGAACGCCAATTTATCTGCTGTAAGAATAACTTATTTCTTCGTTCATAACGCTTGGCGAGATTTTGGCGACGAAATTGGCGGAATGTCGCCAACATGGCGACTTTTTGAAATGTTGCCAAATTAACGAAAATCTCGCCAAATGGATAAAAATGACGCTAAATCAATGAAAATGATGACTAATTGTGGAAAATTCAATATCTAATAAGTTATATAATATATAAATATATAATAATAGTTATATAATATATGTCGAAAATTCAATATCTAATAAGTTATATATATATATATATATATATATATATATATATATAACTTATTTCTTTGTCCATAACGCTTGGCGAGATTTTGGCGACAAAATTGGCGGAATGTCGCCAACTTGGCGACTTTTTGAAATGTTGCCAAATTAACGAAAATCTCGCCAAATGGATAAAAATGACGCTAAATCAATGAAAATGACGACTAATTGTCGAAAAGTCAATATCTTGGAAAGGATATTAGTATCTACTAGAAGAAAAACCTATTTATTTTACTGTAAAAGTAATAAATTCATTTCATTATATAAGGAAAGTCATGTGTTGCCCACATCAGATTTTATACATAATGTATAAGGAAAGTATTGTGACGGGGTCGAAAATTCGAATTCGAGTTTTCGACGGGAGAGCACGTTTCAAGCATCCCTGATCACGAATCAAACATTTTTGAAGTGATGTCTGTGTGTGTGTGTGTGTGTGTGTGTGTGAAAGTATGTGTGTGTGTGTGTGTGTGTGTGTGTCAGTGGGTCTGTGGAGACGATAACTGACGAACAAATGGACCGATTCGAACCAAATTTGGTACAAAAATCACAATCCATAAACACTGGAAGCCTATTGTTTTTATACGTAATCGAATGTTCAGAACCCCTCTAAATTTTCGGATGAAATTTTGAAAAAATCGTCAAAAAATCAAAACCGCTAATAAAGTTACGCAAATAGACATTTCTTATGTAATTTTTCATTAGAAAACGATTGGCATAAATTTTAGAACGCTAACATGAACCGTTCTCGAGATATTGTACATTTTTCAAAAAAATTATGAAAAAGTAACATAAAAAAAATTCCTATTGATAAACATGTTCACTTTCCATATGTAATACCATGCGATAAATTGAGTGATATCATTCTCGTGGATCTAGCTCGTTTCATTCATGAAAAAATATACTTTAAATAATACTTTTGTATTTGAACGCCAATAGTCATTTATCAGCTGTAAAAATAACTTTTTTCTTAGTGCATAACGCTTGGCGAGATTTTGGCGACGAATTTGGGCGGAATGTCGCCAACTTGGCGACTTTTTTAAATGTTGCCAAATTAATGAAAATCTCGCCAAATGGATAAAAATGATGCTAAATCAATGAAAATGACGACTAATTGTCGAAAATTCAATATCTTGGAAAGAATATTAGTATCTACTATAAGAAAAACCTAATTTTTTACTGTAAAAGTAGTAAATTCATTACATTATATAAGGAAAGTCATGTGTTGCCCACATCAGATTTTTTTTTTACTGTAAAAGTAGTAAATTGCATTATATAATAATTACATTATATAAGGAAAGTCATGTGTTGCCCACATCAGATTTTTAGTTTCCTTATATACATAATGTATAAGGAAAGTATTGTGACGGGGTCGAAAATTCGAATTCGAGTTTTCGACGGGAGAGCACGTTTCAAGCATCCCTGATCACGAATCAAACATTTTTGAAGTGATATCTGTGTGTGTCTATGTGTGTGTGTGTGTGTGTGTGTGTGTGTGTGAAAGTATGTGTGTGTGTGTGTGAGTGTGTGTGTCAGTGAGTCTGTGGAGACGATAACTGACGAACGAATGGACCGATTCGAACCAAATTTGGTACAAAAATCACAATTCGAAAACACTGGAAGCCTATTGTTTTTATACGTAATCGAATGTTCTGAATCCCCCTAAATTTTCGAATGAAATTTTGAAAATATCGTCAAAAAATCAAAACCTTTAATAAAATCACGCAAATAGACATTTCTTATGTAATTTTTCATTAGAAAACGATTGGCATAAATTTTAGAACGCTAACATGCACCGTTCTCGAGATATTGTGCATTTTTCAAAAAAATTATGAAAAAATCACATAAAAAAAAAGTTCCTATTGAGAAACATGTTCACTTTTCATATGTAATACCATGCGATAAATTGAGTGACATCATTCTCGTAGATCTAGCTCGTTCCATTCATGAAAAAATATACTTTGAATAATACTTTTGTATTTGAACGCCAATAGTCATTTATCTGCTGTAGGAATAACTTTTTTCTTAGTGCATAACGCTTGGCGAGATTTTGTCGACGAATTTGGCGGAATGTCGCCAACTTGGCGACTTTTTTGAAATGTTGCCAAATTAATGAAAATCTCACCAAATGGATAAAAATGATGCTAAATCAATGAAAATGACGACTAATTGTCGAAAATTCAATATCTTGGAAAGAATATTAGTATCTACTATAAGAAAAATCTATTACTTTCCTTATATACATAATGTATAAGGAAAGTATTGTGACGGGGTCGAAAATTCGAATTCGAGTTTTCGACGGGAGAGCACGTTTCAAGCATCCCTGATCACAAATCAAACATTTTTGAAGTGATGTCTGTGTGTGTGTGTGTGTGTGCGTGTGTGTGAAAGTATGTGTGTGTGTGTGTCAGTGAGTCTGTGGAGACGATAACTGACGAACGAATGGACCGATTCGAACCAAATTTGGTACAAAAATCATAATCCGTAAACACTGGAAGCCTATTGTTTTTATACGCAATCGAATGTTCAGAACCCCCCTAAATTTTCGAATGAAATGTTGAAAAAATCGTCAAAAAATCAAAACCACTAACAAAGTTACGCAAATAGACAATTCTTATGTAATTTTTCATTAGAAAACGATTGGCATAAATTTTAGAACGCTAACATGAACCGTTCTCGAGATATTGCGCATTTTTCCAAAAAATTATCAAAAAGTCATATAAAATAAACATAAAAAATGTCCTATTGAGAAACATATTCACTTTTCATATGTAATACCATACGATAAATTGGGTGACATCATTCTCGTCGATCTAGCTCTTTCCATTCATGAAAAAAGATACTTTGAGTAATACGTTTGTATTTGAACGCCAATAGTCATTTGTCTGCTGTAAGAATAACTTATTTCTTCGTCCATAACGCTTGGCGAATTTGGCGGAATGCCGCCAACTTCGCGACTTTTTGAAATGTTGCAAATTAACGAAAATCTCGCCAAATGGATGAAAATAACGCTAAATCAATGAAAATGACGGCTGATTGTCGAAAATTCAATATCTTGGAAAGAATATCTGTATCTACTATAAGAAAAACCTATTTTTTTACTGTAATAGTAGTAAATTCATTACATTATATAAGGAAAGTAATATGTTGCCCACATCAGATTTTTTTACTTTACGAATACATTTTTATTTATTAATGTCGTACTTCTATTTGTAATTTTGACCCTGTTCTGATCTTAAGTTATCCCTGGCGACTCGTTCTCGATGCCGTGCGTGTTAAACCTTTGCAAAGTTACCTTAATTTATAATAATGTTCTAAAGTATTTGTTGCTTTTTAAAAAGTTTTTAAAATGTTTATCTTTGAGATTTGTAATTTTATAATTTTAAATCTGTTTTATGGATTCACAATTTTGTATGGATGGCAATTTTCGTAATATGCAAATTTTCCTTGACAGCATTAGAATCTATTTAGGCATGTTTGCTATTTAGGCATGTTGGCTCTGATTCTATCGCCACTGAGGAAGAGCATGAAGGTGTTCGATAGTGCTCTTGCTTAAAATGATTTGTTGTACGTCTGTCGGATGGTTTTTAATAAAGTGACGTTTAAATCTGGTTTTTAAGATTTGTTATTTAATTAGATGATTCAGTAATAAATAATATCTTTCAGAATATTATTCTTCATGAAAAATCTGAAACATTCTTCGAAACTTTTTTTTTTCACTCGAATGCGAATAGCAGTTTTTAGATTTAAACTTAGGAATGGCTTAGTGGTTGCGGCACAAGGAGGACCCGAGTTCAATTTCCGGAGCTGCCTTAAACCATCTCCTTGTCTACGAGGGCACGCTAAATCGGTGGGCTCGAAAGTCCTTCCGAGAGAATTGTGGAAGGGGAAGAAAGGTATGGTCCTTGTGGATATCATACCTACCGATTTCTGTTCTAAATTGGGTGACTAAAGGGCGCAAAATGTTCCGCCCTTCGTGGTGCGCAGAGCAATTTTGTATGACAGAAAAACAGTTTACACTACTTGTCGCTGTAGACGAATAATTTAATAAAGTGCCTTGGACATTTGGAAGAAAATATGTAATCCTTATCGTGAAGGGTTTGTTTTATGTCCTTATCTTTGAGCAAATCTGAGAGCGTAGAACGAGGAATCTCGTTTATCTTTTCAATTCTGCCGTTAAAAGAATGAATAGTATGTCGAGGAAAATTTGAAGGATAATGTGGTGTAAATAAGAGCAATAAATATTACTTTCCCTGCAATACACGGTACTGTATAGAGAAAGTATTGGAATGGTGTCGAAAATCGCAACTCGAGTTTTCGACGGATTTCCACGTTTTGGGATATCTAGAACACGAAATTACTATTTTTAGCGTGACGTCTGTGCGTGTGTCTGTATGTGTGTCTGTGTGTCTGTCTGTGTGTGTGAGTGTGTATGTATGCGTGTCTGTCTGTGCAATGTATAGATGCGAATCTAACTCAGAAACTGATGGATAAAATTTCATAAAATTTTATAGGTAAGTGACTTGTATGTGACCCTGATAATGATTATATTTTGGTACGATTCGGGATAAAAGAATCAGTCTTTTTACTTTCCTTATATACATAATGTATAAAGTATTGTGACAGGGACGAAAATTCGAATTCGAGTTTTCGACGGGAGAGCACGTTTCAAGCATACTTGATCACAAATTGAATATTTTTGAGGTAATGTCTGAGTGTGTGTGTGTGTGTCAGTGAGTCTGTGGAGACGATATCTCACGAACGAATGGAGCGATTCGAATGAAATTTGGTACAAAAATTACAATCCATGAATACTGGAAACCTATTGTTTAAACACAATAGAATGTTCAGAACTCCCTAAATTTGCGAGTGAAATTTTGAAAAAATCATCAAAAAATCAAAACCTTTTATAAAGTTACGCAAATAAATATTTCGTATGTAATTTGTACTTAGAAAACGATTGACATAAACTTTAGAACGCTAGCATTAACAGTTTTTGAGTTATTGCACAATTTTCAAATAAATGTATCAAAAAATCTCATAAATTAATAAAAGACATTAAATGTTGAGAAACATGTTTAGTTTTCATATGTAATATCATGCGATAAATCTGGTGACATCATTCTCGTGGATCCAGCTCGTTCTATTCATGAGAAAATATACTTGAATACTTTTGTAATACTTTTGAGTAATACTTTCATATTTGAACGCCAATAGTTATTTATCTGCTTTAAGAATAACTTATTTATTTGGCGAGATTTTGGCGAAGAATTTTGCGGAATGTCGCCAACTTGGTGATTTTTTTAAATGTTGCCAAATGAACGAAAATCTCGTCAAA
The DNA here is from genome assembly GCA_951213105.1 of Amaurobius ferox. Lineage (NCBI taxonomy): Eukaryota > Metazoa > Arthropoda > Arachnida > Araneae > Amaurobiidae > Amaurobius > Amaurobius ferox. The sequence goes on from OX578148.1 coordinate 34,348,682, forward strand.
TGGATAAAAATGACGCTAAATTAATGAAAATGACGTCTAATTAATGAAAATTCAATATCTTAGAAATAATATAAATATTTACTATAAGAATGACCTAATTTTTTTGCTGTAAAAGTAAGAAATTCATTGCGTTATATAAGGAAAGTCATGTGCTGCCTATATCAGATTTTTTTTACGATATGGCCCTCGAAAATATAATGTAACCATTTTAGCGTAAAAACTAATAACCCAATTTCACAGAATTTGGTAGATAGGTTACTTGTGGGATACTCTGGTGCTGATTAGATGTTGGTATGATTCGGAAAAGAAAACTCTGCTTTTTTTTTACGAAATGGCCCTCAAAAATCGGCAAAATCTAAAACAAAAGATTTTATGTCCTCGAATGTATGCATTAAGTGCCTGTGTCATACGTAATTTTTGGCGATGGAAAGAATAAGACTAACCCCATTACACCAGGACTAGCCGTTCTCGAGATCTTTTAGTTTTTTCGCATTTTCGCCATGTTATCTTTGAAAATAACTCGAGTTATGAAAACGAAAATTGAATTAAAAGTGCAAATTTAAAATAGTTATGGGTGTTATTTTGTGCAATCAAACTCAATTTAAAGATTTATTGAAGAAATAAAGAGAATGTGAAAATGAGTCTTTAGGAAAATTCATGTGCTGCTTTTCTTATTTCGTATTCAAATGGTTTTCTCCGTTTTTCATTTTGACTGCAATGGCTTTTTTTTCGCATTTTCGCAGTTATACTAAGAAAGCCCTTAAGCACTCCAATAATTTTGTAAGGAAAGGTCTATGAGTATACACGTTAGGTCAATCGATAGTACTGTGATCATACAGAAAAAAAAAAGAAATTGCAACGAATATATAATTAAAAAAGTTAGGACAAAATGTCAGTTACAAAGTTGAAGAGGATTATTTAATTAGTATATGGCGAAGGTGCGTTGTCGTATTTTAATCATTACAGAAGCAAACATAAAAGAGTATATACAAAACACCATGGTAAGCGAGTCAACCAATAAACTCTAAAATCAAAGACAGCCAAATAAGTGGTTAAAAATACATTTATTAAAATCGCCTTATTATGACGTGCACAATCACATAGCCAAAGCGCTTTAGGACATTATCATGCCCTTCCTCAGTGGCGAAGCAAAATAAAGTTATTTATTATATTTAAAGTTGCAGCGAAGTAAAATAAAGTTATTTATTATATTTGAAGTTGCAGCGAAGTTACCGATGAAGAGCATGATAATGTCCCAAAGCGCTTTGGTTATGTGATTGTGTACGTCACATTAAGGCGATTTCAATAAATGACTTTTTAACCACTTAGTTGATTGTCTTTTATTTTAGAGCATAAAAGAATAGTTTATTCACACAAACATAACGTAAGATATTTACAAGTTATTTACATAGCGTAGTGCTCCATCATAACGCGCGGAAACGTAGTTATCCGAATACGAATGTCCGTATCGCTGATGAGAATGATCTGGAGTTGGCTTTTATGAGCCAATGCAGAGGCGTTGTACATGCGTCACATGCAAAGCAGAGAGTCTCTGGAGATCAAGAAGTTGTGGAGAGTTTTATGTTAATCACTGGATCTGGAGGCTTTATGCAAATCGCTGGAGGAGTGTTGCTATAGTACACCCCTCATCGTAAAAGAACTGGGAATATGAAACGAACATGTCCTCCATATCTGGTTACTGTAGAGGTAGAGGTGGAAGACGTCGATTGGTCAGAAAACGGTGTAGATGTTACTTTTCCGTCCTCTAAGGGATTTAGTGCGGGTTTTAAACGATCAATGAAGATGTTGCTCTTTCGTCCGAGGATATCCGTTGTGTAGTATTTGTCCGTGCGTGCACACATTGGGAAAGGTCCATCGTATGGGGTCTGTAACGGTCGACGTACGAAGTTGTTTCGTACAGAAGCATGAGTTGACTTGGGAAGTTCCTTGTGGAAAAACCCCCATCATTTTTTGAATGACGGGAACTGGTCGTAGTCGTTGCATTTGTCGTTTAAATTGTAAAACGAATTCGTGTGCATGTTTTGGGATGTCCTTTAGTGATGTGTCACGTAGGAATTCACATGGCAATCATAAGGGTGTGCTGTAGGTTAATTCTGCACTGGAAGTTTTTAGATCTTCTTTGATTGAGGATCGAACACCTAAAAGTACGTTTGATAGCACATCTATCTAGAGCTCTATGTGTTGACAGCTTATTGCCGATTTCAATTGGCGGTAAAAACGTTCCACCATGGAATTGGAGGCACCGTGATTGACTGTGACGTCATATTCCCCCCATCGACTTGAGATGAAGCATTCTATCGCGTTTTGCCTTGAGATATTTGCATTGTAGTTGGGGTTTAATTTTGTGTACAATGGAATTTTTATATTTGTACTTGGTCTGTTTGAATTTAGATCAGTTGCTAATTATTTTATTTTATTGAAAACATGGATCTTGGTTTTGATCCTAGTTTTTGAAGAGAAATCAGACAATTTGCCTAAGATCGATTTTACTGTGATGGCACTCTTTTCAGAAACAATAAATATTTTGTGACAGCTGAAACTCGAGGTGTAAACTTGATACCCTTTTCTTGAAGGTTTATTATTATTATTATTATTTATTATTATGTTGTCACAGCGGGATTCCAAATGGCATCAATTGTCGCAACGGTTTCCCGCTGGACACGGCTGACCGAGAAAGTCTAACTCTCTCACAATTTCATAACCAGGTCCAAAACACACCTCCCGTCAGTGGGTGAAACCCAACTGATGACCTGCGAAACAAACCCAAACAAATTCCAAAATAAACAGAGAAATACCTTTACCTTGAAGGTCTCACAGCAGCTGAAAACACTTTAAACAATTTCAAGAACACAATAAACTCCTAAATAAATACTCAAATTTAAGTTAAATTTCTATTTATTAAAACTGAAGTAATATGAAGTCATCAATACAACAGCTGAATCTATCTCAGATCTCACACCACTGGACCACACTTCACTAAAATCATCGGCTCTTAGCCGAAAATAAATATTCATTTCAAATATACATTAACATTATTATATTTCATAATACTCATTTAAAAGGTATGGTCAATCAAGGGAGACACTACACTCGAGGAATCAACTAAGAATTCAATTTAACATTATTAAATTAATTTATATTTCATTAGATGCATTAATTCTTAAATGTAATAAATAGATGCTGAAGTTAATAGATGTATACAATTAGATGCTGGCAGCTGAAATCATGGGCGAATAGTTCCACGGAATCGCTTACGCAAGTCCTGTCGACTGCCCAACGACACGTCCAAACAATAGAGTCTTACCTCACAAGATCTTGTAGGACTCATGGAAGAAGAAGCGTAATCTTACACTGGCAAATCTCTCGGGGCAAATTGCCCCGCTCCAGCAGGAACGGCAGAACCGCAGTTTCCGGCAAGGCACCGGATCAGGCCTACCAAGGGTCCAGTATCATATTTGCTTCATCAGGTCCCGATACTCGACAAGAAACATGAGGTTGTTCTCCAATATCTACACGGCGGTCGACGGTCGGCAAGGGCAAGGCATTGGCAGGTCCCAGCAGTGGCGACGGTGGTGACACTCCCAAACCCACGACTATGGTAACCCAACAATAGGATTGGGCCCCGAGCTGAATGCGAGTTCAAAGATGTTGGAGAGGAGAGTGAGCGCCAGATCCAAGGGTTTCGCCCAGGAAAGAGCACCAGGCGCGAAGCGCCTTTAATCTCCAATCTCTAGGTGTGGTTCTTATCTTCATACTGTGACATTATTTCATTTGCCCATAGTTGGAGGTTCGAGGTTTTTGATTTACTGTTTTTATTATTTGACTTAGCTCCTAGTGTGGCAGTGTGTTGCACATTTAGAGTTTGAGTAATTTTGGGGAGTTGATGCAGATCTAAGGATTTCCTAGCAATTTGGCAGTTTAAGGTTTAAGAACATTATTTAGAAAACATTGATCGAGTTTTTATTTAATATCAACTATTTAAGTTGGGACTTACCTAATTCCGATTTTCAATATTAAGTACCGCGCGGGGTCTCTTACGTGATTTGGCCTTGCGATGATCATAATCATGGAGATTGAATAGTAGTTCATTTGGAACAGATGGCAGATTTTTATAGAATTTAAGTGCTAGTTTTTTAATTTGGGCTCTAACAGCTTTTATTTTGAAGTCTTTCCTAATTACCCAGTTTCGTAAGTATCTAGGGGCTTTCCTTATAATCCTTAGGGTTTTGTTTTGTTTTGTCTCTAGTAAGTCTATAGTAGTTTTACAGGCATATCCCCATACGGGTGCTGCATACAGCATTCCTGGGCGGATGACCGATTTATAAATTAGGAGTTTATTTTGATAACTTAGATTTCCGTTTCCTATCAATGGATATAAGGCTCCTGTGGCTATATACGCTGTTTTGATTAAGTTCGTTACGTGCTGTTTCCAGGTTAGGTGGGAATCTATTGTTACACCTAGGTATTTAGTAGATTTTTCCGCTTTTAGGGCATGGTTGTTTATGTACAGAGGCGGCGGAGGTTTACGTTTTCTAGAGAAATAAATCCAATGACATTTATTGGGGTTTAATTTTATTCGCCATTTTTCCAGCCATGTTTGGAGTATGTCTAAGTGTTGTTGTAGCTGTCTGTGCATTACTGAGACGTAAGGGTGTTTTGCAAGTATCGCACTGTCGTCTGCATAGAGTGCCAGCTCCGTGTCTGGGGTCCTGGGGATGTCATTTAGATATATGTTAAAGAGTGTCGGGCCCAGGATGGATCCTTGCGGTACACTACTTTTAATGAGCTTGGGTGTAGACAAGTTATCTTTTACTCTGATTTGGAAGTGTCTGTTATTTAGGTATGAGATTAAAAGTTTGACAAGTGCGTCAGGGATTTTTAGAGTGATCAATTTGTATGCTAATCCACAGTGCCACACTTTATCAAATGCTTTTTGTATGTCAAGAAAAATCTCAGCTATGGGTGCCTTACTATTAAGTCCAGAAGATATATACTCTACCACTCTCAGCAATTGATGAGTGGTGGAGTGTTTTGGCCGAAATCCAAACTGCTCCTGAATGATAATGTCATTCTCACTAAGGTGCGTGTTCAGTCTATTAAGAATTATTTTCTCAGTAATTTTACTAAGTGTCGGTAGTAAGCTGATTGGTCTGTAGTTGGCTGGAATTGTGGCATCCTCACCAGGCTTATGGATCGCTATAATTATCGCTTCCTTCCATTCTTTGGGGAAATAATTTAGTTTTAGTATTTTGTTTATTAGGGTGGTCAAGTAAAATATTATATTTAGGGGTAGGGTTTTCACCGCGATATTCCTGATTTTGTCGTGCCCTGGGCTTTTACGGTTTTTAATTATATCAATTATCTCTTGCGGGGTGGCTGGGTTAATCTCAGCCGTGACCGGGGATTTCCTGAAGTTGTTTAGAGTTTGCCTAACCATTCTTAGGGTGTCCTGACACATTAGATCGTGGTTTGGTTCAAATTGCTTTTTTCGCCAGATCACAATTCAGACCTCTTTTAAGCATTCCGGGCGGATCCAGAGTCCGGCCAATTCAAAACCACGAAGGGCTCACACCTTCACTACTCCTCCAATCGAAAATCTCTTTCATTCAAAAATCATCCATGGTCCAGCCCATCCAACGACATTTCTTTCCACGGCACGTGCATTAACAACATGAAATTCAGCACAAGGTTGCGGCATCCAAAAAACAGAACGAAAAGAACGAAGACATCTGTCTCCGCCAGCAAACAAGTGCGACCTTGAACTAACGGTCGCTATTCCTCGAGTATGTGAAAGAATATTATTCTATGAAAGGAAAATGTCACAATTTCTGCACAGAATTAAATACATTTAAAGATGATAAAATATATATACATATGACAAGAGGGTTCCGGTTCACAATTGAAATAAGTATAATATAGAAGTTTAAGAAATAAAGTAATTTTACAATTTACACAGAAGTGACGAATTCCGTCACGACAATGTGAATTACATTTACGTTTAGAGTGTTTGTGGTGGAAATCGGAGCATTACTAAAAATGCAAACACTTTTGACGCCAATTTGTCCGAACCTGATAGATAAAATTGTGCACATTTTTTTCATGTTTTGTTGGCCCAGATTATGAATATGTAAAATAATTTTAAAACTTTGGAATTTCTTTAGAAAACACTTAAAGCATCTGTCCAAGCGAGTGATTTTTTAATTTTTCTGACTTATACTCAAACTTCAAAAGATAGATATAAATAGTAAACGACAAAAATGTGTATTAGCAAATTTAGTTTCTGAATCTAAGTTCTGAATCTGAACTCTAAAGATGTTTAATGATTGGTGAGGTTTGAACATAATACATGAAAATATACATAATCAAGCACGTAATTATGTGCCGTCAGACAAGTTGATAAATTAAGTTGAATGTAAAATCTCGTCAGATATATTGTTAAGTTGAATATGTATACCACAAAGCAAGTTAATAAAAAAATTACATATTTTGAGGAAATTGCATATCTAGAGTCGGAGTATCCAGATGAAATCGAGACGAAAACTAAAAGTGCTAGCTAGCTATAAACAGTTAGCAAGTAATTTGTAGCACTTTGAAAGCCTGTAAACGAAACAAACGAGTCTGAAAAAAAATCGAACAAAATGAATCTTACTGAAGTTATGTTACTGAAGTTAGACTATGTTACAAAATATTATTTACGCAAAACCATTTGAACTCCACTGGACCGGACGACCCACCGCTGATTTTTTTTTTTTTATGTAATGTGCTCCATCTTTTTTTTGAGTGCAGATAGTTTTTTATAGTTAAGTTTGTTATACAGTAAATTATTTAAACCGAAAGTTTAGTTTGAGAGGTGTATATTTTCTAGGAATTAATAATAATATTTATGTACTTATGTTTATATGTGCATATATTTTTAATTATATGTATGATTTGTGAGGATTCTAAATATAATATTTAATAATTTGTTTTTAAATTAAAAGCAGTTTTAAATTGTTTCTTATAATATTACATTTTAAAACCTATTATAAACAGTAAATGATTTATGATTCTGAATAGGTGAAGCAATTTTAAATTATTTTCCATTTAATTTCTATTCTTTTTGTACAATGTTTCAAATTTGTGATATACTTTTTTTAGATAATCTATTTTATAACTTTTCAAAAGCACATGTACTTAATGAAAATATTAAATTACAACTGCTCACTGCAGTTTACTGGTATAAAAATTTTTCATGCACGGAATTTTTTATATTCTCTAAATTAATTGCGAACACCAGACACTAAACCGGGTACAAAGTTATTAATCCACTTTGGATCTGGCTTTAAATTCATCTGTAAAAGCAAAATTAAAAAAAAAAGTGCCGAACCAGTAGTGGACAGACACCCTTAAGGATTTTCAAAGTGTATAAAGTCATAAAGAAATAACTTCTCATAAAAAAGCTTTGAAAATTGTATTATACATTCACTGATTTATTATGATAACATACGTTACGAACACTCTTTAATGACAGTGGAGAATATTGTTTACAACCTGGCTTCTTGCGCTTCACACTATATTTTACGAAAAACATAATTTTTTGGCACAGATATAAATATTTTATTTGATGATGTAAAACTAATAGTCGGGCACATTGGAGCGATACAATACTTATAACTATTCGGCAGTTTGGGACGAAAGAAACAGTTATAATTATTGGAACTTTCCGAATGTAACCAAACTTATTCATCAATTCTCGAAGACGGGAGACACGGATGAGCCTTATGACGTCACATTCCGTGCGCGCCAAAATGGATCATTTTCCCGCGACACTCAGACGAACTTTGATTGTTAATAAAACATGAAATACAGCTCGGAGAATAAATTTTTTTATACTTTTGTCCGTTTTGCAGCATTTCGAATCGAATAAAAAAATGTGACCGGAATTGTCCATTGTTGCCACAAATTATCGTCTGCGGACATAAAAGAGTTCAAATTTAAATATCCTATCAATAATATTTTTTTTCTAGCGCATATCGTCTGCCCCTGTCTCAAATATTTCAGTGATTCCCTCGTATATATCGCATCCTAAGGGACAACTATATATCATATCATCAGGAACAACTAGCATATACCGGAGCATGAGGAACAACTAAATATAATATCATCATGGACAACTATATACCGTATCATCAGCAACATATCGTATCGTTAGGGACAACTATATATTGGTATTTTCACCACGCTATTTAATATACACATTTCTGCGTATATTGGGTTTAGTATAATGTTATGCCCTTTTCCTTGATGCCTTCTGATTGTGGGTGAATGACGTCCAAAAGCGCTATAAGCTTTTATCATATGTAATTTATCTCAGAAATGCAGAAATAAAACTTTTTAACATTTTAGTGTTTTTAATTGCTATCTAATATTATTAACAGTTGTTTATTAGAAACTTGTATGCATTTTAACGATAGATATTACAAATATTTTAACTTTTCGAAAATTAACCCCTTTTCAATATATTACATTACATAAATACAAAACAATGTACAAGCTTCTTCGCTTCCGAGAGTGAAACGGCCATTGTCAAATGGATATGAGGGAGAAAGAAAGGAACATTGGGCTAATTATACTTTGCCAAACCATGAATTATCAGAAGAAGGACTTTGCACCATTGTTTTGTCAGGGGTGCGGAATAGAATCAGCAGGGCCTTGTATTTCAATTTGCTGCTCTTTTGTTTGGAGCAGCGTTCTAGACCTTGTAAGTAGTAGCATAAGCGATTACATATGTTTAAACAAAATCATTTTATATATATAATATATTTAAAAACTATTTCTGGTAGTTAAAAACAGATTTTTTAAAATTTTTCATCTGCAACGGAAGCGTAATTATCTGTCTTGACGGGAGATATAGGGCGTGATAACAAGTGCATAATAAATGCGAAATCGGTCCATAGATATCTGCATTGAGAAAATGATTCTTACTTTGAAAGCGCCCTTATTAATTTTGGGATGAATGAAAGTGATGAACATCTGATGTAGGATCAGACAAACTGGAAAACGGGGAAAATAACGCAACTTCACATTGATTATATATTATATATTTTTTTTCAATGGCCAGGTACTTGACTTTCGTCATTCGCCTTTCTTCAGTGGCCAGTACGTGAACCATTTAGCCGTCCTAAGACGTTGCCCCAGGCGCACAAGAGGTGGGCGGATCACAATACGCCCACAACACAAACATCCATGCCTTACGTGGGACTCGAACCCACAACGTGGCGGTCATGCGATTGCTGTGGAAACGCTCGCCTTGACCACTCGACCACTGCGTAGGCTGTTTCGGTATGTAGATGCACAGAATTTAAGCAGAAATAAAGCGGTTTTAGGACGGATACAACACTCAATATGAATTAAAAAGAACTTTAAAAATCCCGATTTTGAGACAAGATGGATGCCATATTTCATTTTGAAGTGGGTCACGTGATTTTTTCATATCATGGTCACATTATCGTTTCCTATAAGAGGTGTAATTATTATTTTAATTTTTATTTAAAAAACTACTGAATATATTTTGCTGAATTTCTTTTTTATATATTTTATGGAACAATTTGAATATTGCCTAAAATTTTCGAAGCAATTTGTGAATTTTAAATCCGCTTAAAAAATGTTTGAAAAATTAGGACCCATAGGGTTCAATGCATTTCATTTTTTCAACCCGGGTTCAATCCAAAACTAATTGGGTGATATTATTCATTTATATTCCCAGAAGTCCTACAGACCGTCTGAACAACATACTAAAATTTCATTTTGATTAAGTCATTTTTACGGCAGTTATCGTTCTAACAGACAGACAGACATACAGAATGAACAAAGTCATAAACTTTTCAACTTTATTGTAAAGCGTTAAAAATATGACATCCATCTTGTGTCAAAATCGTGATTTTTAAAGTTCTTATTAATTTATATTTGGTGCTGTATCCGTCCTAAAACCGCTTTATTTTTGCTTAATTTCTGTGCATCAATGTTCTGAAACAACGCAATTACAATATCTTTGAGTTTAAATGATTATCAAACTTTGATTATTTCTACATCGAAGCCTAATTTTCACTTACGGAGATTGTAAACACATTAAGCTGCAAGAAGAGTTGTATAAGAATTCCTGATTTTTTTTAAAGCAAAATTATTTAGCGCTGGAGTCTGCAATATAATTGATATGACTGAAACAGTCATTGATTTTACATAGAGAACAGACGATTTTATAGCAGACTTTTTCTACGGAGTTTTAAGCACAGAGTTAAATTACTTTTACCTCCATGGTTTTAAGTTTTTACGTAAAATAAATTATTGTAGTATTGTGATGAATGAAATGATTGGGGATGAAATAAATGTTTATGAATGGAATTTTTACTGCTCTTTCATAGAGAGCCAGGCAATTCATATTTCAATGACGTCATATGAATAAAGTTAATTTTTTTCGATTAAGTTTTAAGTTTTCAAATATAATAAATTATTGTAGTATTGTGATAATTTAAAAAATATTATTGCTGAATGTAACGCATTTTAGAGATGTTTAAACAAAATTGCATTGTAGTTGGAAATTGTTTCATAATCAATGCTTTATGCATGATTGATCTTTCTTGTTATTACTTGGCACGGATCTCTGCCGCGTTCCTATATATTTGTTTAGTAAGAATTTTCACCTTTGATTCATGTTCATATTCAGAATTGCGTATATGGGTTGTTCATATTCTGAACTGCTTGTCCGGTCCCCTGCTTAGACTCACTGGACGGGTCTGGGAGTATTACTGCGAACGTTCGTACTGCCTCCCTGGTAGAATTTCGACTTGTTTTTTCCGCTGCTTCTAGATAATTTAAATTGTGGAGGTTGATCGTGTATAATATATATATATATATATATATATATCCATAAGGAAATGTCCTAATCTGAAAATCAAATATACAAGAAATAAGAAAAAGAATAAGTACCAAAAATTGGCAGAGGGGGGGGGGGGGGGTTGTGATCCCCTCACCCCGGTTCAGCATGCTTTACGCCATGCTGAACATTGTAACTTTGTGTGTATGTTTTATGGATTTTGGTTAAAGTTTAGAATAAATAAGATAATCTTTTTTAAATGAAATAGATGGTTTCAGGATTTGTTATTAAAAATCTGTATTGAAATTTGTAAAAAATTTGATTGTATATATATATATATAAATTATATACAGGGTTTCCCAAAAAGATTGAAACGCGCTTTAATTCTTTACCTGATGAAGATAAGTGGGCAACGTAAATTGCAAAAATGTTGAAAGAAAGGCAGGATATAAGACTACGTTAATGAAATAGCCCTCCATTAAATTTCAAAATGTTACACTTTTTAAATTTTTATACGACCCCCTTAGACAAATTTGGTCTTCGTATCTCTCCTCTAAGGAGAAAACACGATGACATACTAAAGATTGGGCACAACTTGGCCATGCCCTTGTGTCAGACAAACCTCCCCTTTTAGAATTCCAAGCCTACCTCCTTAAAATGGAGGAAAACTATGATAGAAAATTAAATCTAACAGTATTCAAAAACTTCGTTCGTGAAATTAAAGATTCAGATAATGATGCAGACCGCATTTACTGGCTGTATGAGAGTGTTGTTACTCTCCACAGTCAGGAATAAATTCTTCGATCGCCACTCCTTTCCTGCCTTCTTCCGCTTTTCCCATTGGTCGGCTCACAATCTCTTTGATCCCGCCGCCAATGTTTAACTGGGAATTTGATTACTTCTGGTATCGCCATCTTGTGAAGATTTGCTGCACTTCCTCGCCCAAGTGAACATTTTTCTTAATGCTTTATCCCTTGCTAAATTTTTAATTCCACCCTTCTTTCTCTGGAGAATTGATGATCTTCTCTGTTTTTCTAAATTCTGCTTCTCAGTGGGACTTGAATTCCCGACTCGTCGGCTTGTTGCCCATCCGAGCAAAATTCTTACGTTCTTTTTTTGATAAATCCTTTGAACTACAGTCCTTTTGTATTTATTTTCCTTTGACCTTTCTCATGACTAGGAGGTTAAAGCACAAAAATTTTTGTGTCAGGTAACTCCTTTGCCCTTAAAGATTTGGAACTTGGAACATGAAGACAAAAGCAGTCTATGACGTCAGCAGGATGTGGGAAGACGTAAGCCCAGGGTTTCCAGGACGTCCCAGTTAGAGGAAAGGTTGACAGATTTGTCTACCTATCGCCAATTTGGCGACATTTGGCGTCTTCCCGAATCTTTCAGAAGCATCTCGATCGATCGATTATTATTTGAGATATAAAAATTTCCAGAAATTTCTACAGAGGCTCTAAAAGGCTTCGTTGCAGTGGAGTTAACGCATTGACGTGACGCGAGCTATATTAGACTGTGATTTTTGTCAAAGTTTTGAGAATGAGTAGTAGCAGCTGTTTTGTGAAATTATTTTCGTTAGTGTTTTGAGAATAATATAGCTTATTCTGTGAAATTTGTGAAGCATTTAAGTGCTGTTTGATTGCATATTGTTCCTGTTTACTTTGTGCTTGTGAATAAATGTAATCTATTTAGAAATTTGGACTCGTTTTTGTATCCTGCGTATACACACATGATTCTATAGGGTACGTTCGTAACATTATCATTAAAGATATCTCAAGGAAATGCTTTATAATGAATAATGTTCTGCATGAAAACATTCTGATGCATTAAAAAAATATATTCCTTTATACTTTAAACTTCATATTTAAATTTTAACAGGGAGCGGGTCTTGTTTTCATTGAGAATTTTCTTCTTCAAACTCCTCGTCTTTTTAAGCAAAGAAAATAGTGTGTAACAAGGGAAGTCATTTGCGTTTTCAATTCTTTCAGCAAAGAGATCAAAGATACGCCTTAGAATGTTTGAATAATAATGCCGTGAAGACAAGACCTTGATATATTTTCATTCATGTCAGAATATTTTTTCCAGTTACCATTCTTGATATTATGGACTCGCTCACGCTGAGAAATAAGTGGTTTTATGTACTTCTTGGGGAATGTGAAACAAACGAATCAGACCTTAGAATAAGGGTCTATAGAACAAAAAGCAAATGTAAAGTAAATTGATGTCAAAGTGAGAATTGCATGTTTGGAGTGAACAATCGGTCTCACCTTAGATCTTTTTCCCCGCTTAGTGTTTAATAAAGGTTCCTATTCATTTTCGTCCGACAAGTAGGTAAGCATGTAAGTATATCCTGCGATTTAAGCAACAATTCTTGCCCTAGAAATTCGCGGTTTTTTTTAAAGTGAGGTGATCAAGGAATTTGCATAAAATTCATAACTATAACAGTGCATAAAAATTAAAATTAGGAAGGTACATAGAATAAAAAAAACAGCTTTTAATTTGCGTACAACTCAAACTGCTGCTAAAGAACAAAACTAAAATAACTTCGTTAAAAGCAGCATACAATACATACAATGATACTATTGACGGGTTTAAAGGCAAAAACAGTCTTCTTCGTCAGGATACACAAGAATTATAACCTTCACTTGTGAGAGAAAGATCGGTGATTTATATACGAGCAGCAAACGTGACTGCTGCGTGAAGCAAGGGTAACTGCTAGGGAAAGGGTGTTGCTAATGGCAAGAAAAAGTGAGGTACAAACACTTGGAGGAAGGAATAAGAGGTTGAGCATAATGAATGAAAGGTAAAATACTAAAGAGGAAAATGAACGTTCAGCAAACGATTCAAATCACTTGTTTAACTGTTCATAAAAATCCCAATTCAATTAAAAAAACAGAAAAAGGAATTACCGAAATAAGAAGGAAGTAAACGAAATCGAATTTTTAATTTTCCGATTTTTTACTTTATCGTTTTTGTTTGCTGACTTCGGGATAACTCGTATTCAGGGCAAGAATAAGCTTTCCCTGGGCCCTAGCAAATATTGGAGCCCCCTATACTCATAGTAGAGGATAAAGAATTCGTGACACATCCTAACTCAACTGATAAAATTATAATATCAGGGAATTATCAGAATTCTTTTTCATTTATATGAATACTGTATTTTGATTAGTAAAAATGACACTTTCGATATTTTTGTTGTTAAATATACTTAAATTTGCACTCAATTATATCTAAACGTTCACAGCCATTACAATAAACCAATTAGATCATTATGAAAACACTATATCCGCTAAATCCCAACAGCAACAATGGAGAAAAATGAAAAAAATATCTTTTTTTCACACTGCAAAAATCGCAGTTTCTTCCAGCGCAAATTTATTTCGTACTGCACAAATTGTGCTCTACTGCACGTGGAAAAACTCCCTTACATAGTTCAATGCATATTACTTTTCTTGCATTCATAATATAATGCATATTACTTTCCTTCCATTCATAATATAATGCATATTACTTTCTTTCCATTCATAATATAATGCATATTGCTTTCCTTCCATTCATAATATAATGCATATTGCTTTCTTTCCATTCATAATATAATGCATATTGCTTTCCTTCCATCTATATAATAAAAGGCAATGTCTGTGTGTCTGTCTTATACACTATACGTTTCGCGACCGCGCGTCGGAGAGCTACGAAATTTGGCAATCGGAGACCCGGGGGGGAGGGAAGGGGACACGTGAAAACCGATTTTTAAAATTTTAATTATTTTTTTATTTATTTAATGTTTTATGCGATTTCGACCGTTTTTTGCCCTTTTTGCCCTTTTTTCTCCACGATCCAGACATCGTAGAAAAAAACAAATTACACCATCGGAAAGAGCAGAGAATTTCGAGTAAAAATATATCAATTTCAAATCTGAATTTCGATTTCTAATATTTTTTAAAGATTTTAAAACAAAAGTCACTTTTTGCTCAAGAAAACGATTTTTGGTTTTTAAATTCTCGCATCGTGAAAAGTACTCATAATTTCGACTAATAATTTACATTTTCAGAAAGGTCAAACATCTGGCATTCTTACAAGTCTAATCTGGTCCAGAAATAATGAAAATTGCCTTCAGGATCGCAATTTTAAAGACGTCATGATTTTAAATTTCTCGCCGTTCCGCTCGGCGTGACGCTTCGTTTCTCCCCCGCTGAAGCAGGGAAGGTGGTGGGTGGGGACGTCAAAGTGGAGGTGACGTCACGGTTCTGAATAGAGCGCCTTTGCTCTATATAAATTATTATATTTATATTTTAAATGATGGGACGATCTGGATTTTTTAAATGTATATTTTAACTTTTGGATATTTTAAATGGATATTTTAATTTTATGGATATTTTAAATGATGGAACAAGGAAACAATGGAATGAGGATGATGGAATTAAGCATATGGTCATTTTAAATTGCAAATTAGCGCGCGGGAAGTTAGCGGTAGGCCCGGGTTCAATTCCCGCCACTGCCAAAACTGCCGCCGTGTTTACTTGGAATACGATCACGTTAAATATGTGGGTCCGTAAGTCCTTCCGAGAGGTTGGTGGTAGGGGAAGGAGGATACGGCCCCTGTGGATGCCTCCCCCACTGGGTTCCCGTCTAAATTGGGTGAATATGTAGAAAGTTATGGAGATTGTCGCGGAGGGCGCGGCAGCCCAGTGGTTAGCGCGCGGGAATTGCACTCAGTAGGCCCGGGTTCGATTCCCGCCACTGCCAAAACTTACGCCACGTTCACGCAGAGTACGATCACGTTAAACATGTGGGTTCGTGAGTCCTTCCGAGAGGTTGGTGGTAGGGGAAGGAGGGTACGGTCTAAATTGGGTGAATAAAAAGAAAGTTATGGAGATTGTCGCGGAGGGCGAAGTAGCCCAGTGGTTAGCGCGCGGGAATTGCACGCGGTAGGCCCGGGTTCGATTTCCGCCACTGACATGGAGTACGATCACGTTAAACATATGGGTCCGTATGTTTTTCCGAGAGGTTGGTGGTAGGGGAAGGAGGGTACGTTCCCTGTGGATGCCTCCCCCACTGGGTTCCGGTCTAAATTGGGTGGCACATCCTGGCCGTCCAACCAGTTACCAGGCCCGGGTTCGATTCCCAAAATTGCCGCCGTGTTTTCGCGGAGTACGAGCACGTTAAACATGTGGGTCCGTGAGTCCTTCCGAGAAGTTGGTGGTAGGGGAAGGAGGGTACGGTCTAAATTGGATGAATAAAAAGAAAGTTATGGAGATTGTCGCGTAGGGCAAAGTAGCCCAATGGTTAGCGCGCGGAAATTGCACTCGGTAGGCCCGGGTTCGATTCCCAAAATTGCCGCCGTGTTTACGCGGAGTACGATCACGTTAAACATGTGGGTCTGTAAGTCCTTCCGAGAGGTTGGTGGTAGGGGAAGAAGGGTACGGTCCCTGTGGATGCTTCTCCCACTTGGTTCCGGTCTAAATTGGGTGAATAAAAAATAAGTTATGAAGAATATCGCGGAGGGTGAAGTACCCCAGTGGTTAGTGCGCGGGATTTGCACTTGGTAGGCCCGGGTTCGATTCCCAAAATTGCCGAATAAAAATAAAGTTATGGAGATTGTCGCGGATGACACGGTAGCCCAGTGGTTAGCGCGCGGGAATTTCACTCGGTAGGCCCGGGTTCGATTCCCGCCATTGCCAAAACTGCAGCCGTGTTCACGCGGAGTACGATCACGTTAAACGTGTGGGACTGCAAGTCCTTCCGAGAGGTTTGTGGTAGGGGAAGGAGGGTACGGTCTCTTTGGATGCCTCCCCCATTGGGTTCCGGTCTAAATTGTGTGGCACTTCCTGGCCTTCCAAGCAGTTACCTTACACCTTTCTGGTAGGTCGCGCCAACGAGTTTGCCACGGTCAGAATTTTCAAGGGTAGCGAACAGGCTGGTCGCCAAAGGCGGCTAGTTTATAATATAATAGATATAACTGTTTTTCCATTCATAATATAATACATATTACTTTCCTTCCATAGATAGTATAATGCATATTATTTTTCTTACATTCATAATATATTGCATATTATTTTCCTTCCACACATAGTATAATGCTGTGTTGCTCATGAGTTTGTGGGGGTGATAGCCCACGATAGGAGGGAACGTTGCAAATGAAATTACCATGGCTATCGCAATCAAAGGAATACTGGAATTCTGTAAATTATAAAGGTTTAGACAAATTCCAATCAAAGATTCGGATATTCTTGTAAAGTTTTCCAATATTTATTTGAAAAGATCTTAAAAAAATCAAAGCAGTCAATCATGTTAAAAGAAAATAGTCTTTTTTTACGCAATTCATCATTTAGAAAAGGAATGGTACTCATTTTTGAAAGCTCCAATGAACCTTTTTCGACATATTACAAGTTCTTGAATTTGTTAGTAAAATTACTTCAAAGAGCTCATAAGAGCCGTTTTGCATATACGATAAATTTACTTTTCTCCAATGGAAAGCGCAATGTATTTTGAGAGAATTTAACGATTTCTATGAAAATTTGGTATTTTTTATTGGCATCAGCAAACAACCAGTCGATTTTCTGCGAAATCTAAAAATAATAGAAACTCATGGAGAATAAAGTTCATAGAGAATAAAGTTCATAGAGAATAAAGTTCACAGAGAATAAAGTAAAAATAATGAAAACTCATAGAGAATAAGGTTCATAGTCATAAAGAGAGCTTTTATTTTTGTTTTCCCGCAATTTCAATATTTGTGCATTCATAGAGAAGTCATGTTTTGGGCGCCTCATATATTTTAATAATTTATATTTAGTGAACAGTTTTCATGAAAAATGCAATACGCAATTATATTATCAAATATTAAACCCCCACAAAAATATCTGCTAAACATTCTTTCTAATTTTCTTTCTCGTTCGAATAAAACTGACAGGTTTATAGATATAAATCTTATCCGTGATCGTGTCGTGTTTTTATAGAATCTTTTTCTTCTTCAAATTCAAATTCCTCCTCTTTTTCAAGCAAATTGAAGAGTGTAGGGCACGGAATCTCATTTGCGTTTTCAATTCTTTCAGCAAAAAGATATAAAGCACATCGTGGAAGTTTTGAATAATAATGAAGTCTAGGCAAGACTGACATATATATTTTTCGTTTATAGTAGAATATATTTCTCCATATGAGAATATTTTTCTCAATATTTCTCCATGAACAAAGATTAATGCTTGAATTGTGGTTCCTGAAACCCTTGGAAAAAATAGGTGGTATGCTTGGAAATTATTGGTAGCCCGCGGGCTGAATCCTACCCGTAAAAATATTTTTTGACCAGTGAACCCAGCACGAAATTGCTTATATTTATTTCGATTGGAGTTCACGTGATGCTGGCTTTTATAGATATACGAAATACAAACTGTGGTGCCCGTAGTTAGCGACTATATTTTTGCCAATAACATTTCAAAGCAAATAACAAAACCTACGTGCTCAGCACGTACACTTTAAAACATTCTGCAACCTTTGCTCATTCTTTTTAGCTATTTTGTTGATAATTTCGGCAAGCTATCATAAAAGCCGCAATTACAGGTGTTCATGAACATTCCAGCTTCATTTTTAACACTTTACAACAAAGTTAAAAAGTGTTTATGACTTTGTTCATTCTGTCTGTCTGTCAGTTAGCACGATAACTGCCGTAAAAATGACTTAATCAAAATGAAATTTTAGTATGTTGTTCAGACGGTCTGTAGGATCTAAGGGAATATAAATGAATATTATTACCCAATTAGGTTTGGATTGAACCCGGGTAGAAAAAATGAAATACATTGAGCCCTATGGGACCTAATTCCTCAAACATTTTTTAAGCGGATTTAAAATTCACAAATTGCTTCGAAAATTTTAGGTAATATTCAAATTGTTCCATAAAATATATAAAAAAAATTCGGCGAAATATATTCAGTAGTTTTTTAAATAAAAATTAAAATAATAATAGCACCTCTTATATGAAGCGATCACGTGTCCATGATATGAAAAGATCACGTCACCCACTTCAAAATGATATATGGCATTCATCTTGTCTCAAAATCGTGATTTTGTAAAGTTCTTTTTAATTCATATTGTGTGTTGCATCCGTCCTAAAAACACTTTATTTTTGATTAAATTCTGTGCATCTACATACTGAAACAACGCAATTATAATATATTTGAGTTTAAATGCTCATCCAAATTTGATTATTTCTACAACGAAGCCTATTTTTCACCTATGTAAAATGTAAACAGCAAAATATGTAGAATGAGTTGTATTTGAATTGCTGTATTTCTTTAACACAAAATCATTCAGTTCATGGAGTCTGCATAGCTGATATAAATGAAATATTCATTGATTTTACAAAGAGAAGGACGATATTTTTCGATGAAGTTTTACGCATACTTGTAGCTCCATGGTCTTAATTCTTAAATAAAATAAATTGTTATAGTATTGTGATGAATTGCATGAATGGGAAATTAATTATGAATGAAATGCTGCTTTTATTGAGAGAGCCAGGCGTGTTATTTTTTCTATGACGTCATTTGAATGAATTTCAGTTGTTTTCGATGAAGTTTTCAAACATAATAAATTATCGCAGTATTATGATAATTCTAAAATTATTACCGAGGAATGTATCATATTTTAGAGATGTTTAAACCAGGCAATCTATATTTCAATGCCGTCATTTGAATGAAGTTCATTTTTTTCGATGAAGGTTTAAGGTTTCAAATATAATAAATTAATGTAGTATTGTGATAAGTTTTAAAATATTACCGAGGAATGTATTGCATTTTAGACATGTTTAAATAAAATTGCATTGAAGTTGGAAAGTGTTTCATAATCAATGCTTTAAGCATGATTGATCTTTCTTGTTAAAATATTCAACAAATTATCATCTGCAGTAGCCTTAGTTTTGTATTTATATATATATATATATATATATATATATATATATATATATATATATTAACATATCTATCAGGAACCTTACTCTCCATTACGGACAGCTGATTCTCCTGAAACCTTCAGTAACATGTTTGCAAATGTTTTACAGTGTAGATGTACAGTGTAGACGCGTGGGGCGCGGTAGCCCATTGGTTAGCGCGCTGGAGTTGCACACGGTAGGCCCGGGTTCGATTCCAGCCACTGCCAAAACTGCCGCCGTGTTCATGCGGAGTACGATCACGTTAAACATGTGGGTCCGAAAGTCCTTCCGAGAGGTTGGTGGTAGGGGAAGGAGGGTACGGTCCCTGTGGATGCCTCCCCCACTGGGTTCCGGTCTAAATTGGGTGGCACTTCCCGGCCGTCCATACAGTTACCTTACACCTTTCTGGTAGGTCGGACGGTCTGGGTCTCAACAACAACACCTTTCTGGTAGGTCGGACGGTCTGGGTTTCAACAACAACAACAGTGTAGACGCGTAGATTCTGGACTTGCAATAGCTTTCTTGCTGTAGCTGTCAAGCTGGTAGCCACCCTCTGGGCGTGCGCATTCAATTCACGTATGTGATCCGGGTCCGACCGCGTAGCTGGCGTGGTAAGCCCTGAATTAGCGTCTTTGGTCTGCTGCCCTGGCCTTTGGTCTGCTGGCCTTTGGTCTGCTGCGGGAGCGTAGGAAGCTTTGGTGTTTATGTTAGCATTCGTTAATAATTTGTCGCTCAGTTCGTTTGTTAAAAACAGTTATATAAGTTTTTGAGTTAAATATTTCTAAATTGTAAATGTTAATCTGCATTTTTATAAAGTTTTAGACGAATACCCCTCCTTCCTTTTCAAATTCCTTTCGAAAATACGTCGCTGCTGCATTTATTCTATGGACATTGTATAAAAATATAAACATCCTTTAATTTTATTTTTAAATAATATAAAGTTAAGTACACATTTCTTAAGACACTAATTTAAATGATCTATATGTGTACAGTAAAAATGTTTTTAAATAAATGTCCTTTAACAGTGTTACTTTAATATTAAAACGAGAAAGATGAATCATGCATAAAGCATTGATTACGAAACACTTTCCAACTTCAATGCAATTTTATACAAACATCTCTCAAATGCGATACATTCCTCGGAAATATTTTTAAAATTATCACAATACTTCATTAATTTATATTTGAAAACTTTATCGAAGAAAATGAACTTCATTCAAATGACAGCATTGAAATATAAATTGCCTGGTTTAAACATCTCTAAAATGCGATACATTCCTCGGAAATATTTTTAAAATTATCATAACACTACAATAATTTATTATATTTGAAAACTTCATCGAAAACAAATGAACTTTATTCAAATGACGTCAGCGAACTATAAATCGCCTCTATATAAAAGCAGCATTTCATTCATAATTATTTTTCCAATCGTTTAATTCATCACAATACTATAAAAATCTGATGTGGGCAACACATAACCTTCCTTATATAATGCAAAGAATTTACTACTTTTACAGTTAAAAAAATGATATTCTTATAGTAGATATTTATATTCTTTCCAAGATATTGAATTTTCTTCAATTAGTCGTCATTTTCATTGATTTAGAGTCATTTTTATTAATTTGGCGAGATTTTCGTTAATTTGGCAACAATTAAAAATGCCGCCAAGTTAGCGACATTCCGCCAAATTCGTCGCCAAAATCATACAAAGCGTTATGGACGGAGAAATAAGTTATTCTTACAGCAGATAAATGGGTATTGGTGTTCAAATACAAAAGTATTACTCAAAGTTATCTTCTCTTATAGTAGATTTTTATTCTTTCCAAGATATTGAATTTTCATTAATTAGTCTTCATTTTCATTGATTTCATGAATGGAACGAGCTAGATCCACGAGAATGATGTCACCCAATTTATCGCATGTTGTATTACATATGAAAAGTGGACATGTTTCTCAATAGAAAATATTTTTCTTTTATTTTTTATAACTTTTTGATAATTTTTTTTGAAAAATGTGCAATATCTCGAGAATGGTTCATGTTAGCGTTCTTAAATTTATGTCAATCGTTTTCTAATGAAAAATTACATAAGAAATGTCTATTTGCTTAACTTTATTAGCAGTTTTGATTTTTTGACGATTTTTTCAAAATTTCATTCAAAAATTTAGCGGGGTTCTGAACATTCGATTGCGTATAAAAACAAAAGGCTTCAAGTGTTTACGGATTGTGATTTTTGTACCAAATTTCATTCGAATCGGCCCATTCGTTCGTCAGTTATCGTCTCCACAGACTCACTGACACACACACAAATACACACATACACACACAGGCATCATCTCAAAAATGTGTGATTCGTGATCAGGGATGCTTGAAACGTGCTCTCCCGTCGAAAACTCGAATTCGAATTTTCGATCCCGTCATAATACTTTCCTTACATTATGTACATAAGGAAAGTAATAATTCATTTTATCTAAAAATTTGAAAAATTGTTATCTACCATATTCATTAATAATTGTTATCTCCTTATACATTATGTATATAAGGAAAGTAATAATACTTTCCTTATATACATAATGTATAAGGAAAGTATTGTGACGGGGTCGAAAATTCGAATTCGTCTTTTCGACGGGAGAGCGCGTTTCAAGCATCCCTGATCACGAATCAAACATTTTTGAAGTGATGTCTGTGTGTGTGTGTGTGTGTTTGTAAAAGCATGTGTGTGTGTGTGTGTGTCAGTGAGACTGTGGAGACGATAACTGACGAACGAATGAACCGATTCGAACGAAATTTGGTACAAAAATCACAATCCGTAAACACTGGAAGCCTATTGTTTTTATACGCAATCGAATGTTCAGAACCCCTCTAAATTTTCGAGTGAAATTTTGAAAAAATCGTCAAAAAATCAAAACCGCTAATAAAGTTACGCAAATAGACATTTCTTATGTAATTTTTCATTAGAAAACGATTGACATAAATTTTAGAACGCTAACTTGAACCGTTCTTGAGATATTGCACATTTTTCAAAAAAATTATGAAAAAGTTATATAAAATAAAAAAATATATATTTCCTATTGAGAAACATGTTCCTTTTTCATATGTAATACCATGCGATAAATTTGGTGACATCATTCTCGTGGATCTAGCTCGTTCCATTCATGAAAAAAGGTACTTTGAGTAATACTTTTGTATTTGAACGCCAATAGTCATTTATCTGCTGTAAGAATAACTTATTTCTCCGTCCATAACGCTTGGCGAAATTTTGGCGACGAATTTGGCGGAATGTCGCCAACTTGGCGACATTTTTAATTGTTGCCAAATTAACAAAAATCTCGCCAAATGGATAAAAATGACGCTAAATCAATGAAAATGACGACTCATTGAAGAAAATTCAATATCTTGGAAAGAATATAAGTGTCTACTATAAGAATAACATTTTTTTTACTGTAAAAGTAGCAAACTCATTGCATTATATAAGGGAAGTCATGTGTTGCCCACATCAGATTTTTTTAAAATGTGAAACCTTTCTCATATGTAAAATAATTAAACTCTTGGAAAGATATTTATTATATAATATATCTCTTTTATCTTTCTGGAGGGTATAACGAGAATCAGAATTTAATTAAATTTGTGTTTCTTCCTATATTAAATAATTTTTATTTAAAAAACTACATAACATATTTTACTGAATTTTTTTTATATGTTTTATGGGATAATTTGATTATTTCCTAGAATTGTCGAAGCAATTTGTGAATTTTAAATTTGCTTAAAAAATGTTTGAAACATTAGGTCCCATAGGATTCAATGTATTTCATTCTTTCAATCCGGGTTCAATAAAAAACTAATTGGGTGATATTATTCATTTATATTCTCATAGGTCCCACAGACCGTCTGATAAACATACCAAAATTTCATTTTGATAAAGCCATTTTTACGGCAGTTATCGTGCTAACGGACAGACAGACAGACAGAATGACCAAAGTCATAAACACTTTCAATTATGTTGTAAACTGTTAAAAAGTACAATAAATAAATTCTGTAAAAATAAATTTTATGGAGTGAAACATGAATAGAATTCACTTATAATTTAATTCGATAAATTATTCTATTCATGAAATATCAATGAAGCATTTGATAGGATTCCCCACTTTCTCACTATTTGAAGGAGAAAATTGCAAAGAAAGAGAGCTATCACTTGATTTAACGAAATTTATTGGAAACACACATTTCTGCCGTTTTCTCGGCCAATAATCCGAAACAAATATATTTAATATCACATTGATGAGCGGATTGGTATCAAAAACAGCACTTTTCAGCAAAAACGAAAATAAATTCTTCCCTCTCCTACAATCTACAAGAATTGGCAAAAATTGCAAGTTATGTTTGGCGTTAAACGAACAGGTTTATCGGAATTGGCGAAAAATGCACGCGTGCGTCATTTTTGGCGATGAACGACTTGCTTAGGTATACATTTTGGATTGCCGAGACATCAGCATTGTACGTTAAATTTTTGAATGGATTTTTTGAATGCTCTACCTCTCACGTTAATACTGCATAAATCTCGCTCTTTATTGTATCCATACTGAATCTCATCGAAGTTACAAATATTCCGACGGATATAATTAAAAATTTTAAATTTTACTTTTGACATTATTATAGTTGAAATAACAGTTAGCTATATTTCAATGGCTATATATTTATGTGTGTATTTCTATATCTGTGTATACTTGTTTTTCTGTCTGTGAGTCTGCTGTAATGATATATTTCGAACAGAAGGAGCAAATTTGGTGCGATTATTTCGGTCTATTGATTGTCATAGGTTTCGAAAGAGCAATTCGGGAAAAGATCCTCAATGTTTCGATTTTCTTTTTTCAAAAATCAAACTTAAAACAATAACTATGAAAAATAATACAAAAAAATGCCATTTTATATGATTTTAGATTTAAAAGAGAATGACACCATTTGCAAAATGTTAAAATGTGCCTTTTAGAGACAATGTATACCTTGGTCTATAATGGAAAAAATAATAAAAATCTGATGTGAGCAGCACATGAGTTTCCCTGCAGACTCAAATTTATATTTTCTTTATTTCTTTAATAATTCATTAGATTGAGTTTAATTGCACCAAATAACACAAAAATTGAATTTTCAATTCAATTTTTGTTTTTACTTGGTAATTGGACATTTTTTCGATAGCAGCGTAACAAAAATGCAAAAAATCTCAAATATCTTGAGAACGGTTAGTCCTAAAGTATAATGGAGTGTGTTATATTCTTTTCCTCGTCAAAAATTGCATATAAAACAAGAATTTAATTCATACATTTCAGCATACGTAGTCTTTTTTTTTTTTAGATTTTTGCGGGCCATTTCGTAAAAAAAGCAGGTTGTTCTTTTCCGAATCGTATCAACATCTAATCAGCACCACAGTGTCTCACAAGTAACTTATCTACCAAATTTTGTGAAATTTGGTCAATTAGTATTTTAGCTAGAGTGGATACATGAAATTTTTATGGGTCTTTTCGTAAAAAAAGGCGGGTTCTGTTTTTACGAATCCTATTAAAAACTAATCAGCACCAGGGTCTCATCCAAGTGACTTACTTACCAAATTTTATGAAATTCGGTTCATTAGTTTTTTAGTTAGAGTGGATACATACACATTGCACAGACAGACGCACATACAGACACACACACACACACACACAGACGTCACGCTAAAAATAGTTTTTTCGTATTCTAGAAGTCTCGAAACGTGTAGATCCGTCGAAAACTCGAGTTGTGATTTTCGGTATGATTCCAATACTTTCCCTATACATTACTATGTATTGCAGGGAAAGCAAAGAGGAAAAATTACGAATTAAGCTAGAGGAGATTTTATTGCACCCGCTTTTCTCCGTTTTACCGTATTAACCTTATGGAAATAGTTGCAGACCTCTAGCTCGTTTAGTTTTCAATATATTTCCTCTATGTTTTTGGCCAAGCATAGATGTTGAATAAAATGATTTTAAGTATTTTTAATTGTTATCGAAAAGCAATGCATTCATTTAATGAAAATATTAGAAATACTTTTAACTATTTTATGAATTTTTTAAAAGCACAAACCATCTTCTTCTCAGCAACTGCATTTGGTACAAAATATTTTCATAGGTTACTATGAAAAAAATGAAGGAAGTGATTGGAGGGAAAATATTATCTTTAGAGGAAAAGCTCTTGTAGATGAAATGCTCTTTGAAACTTACATAACTTTTACTTTGAAAATGGACATCTGGGAATTCTTTGGGAACTGTGGACTTTCAGAATTGTCTCTTTTATAACATTTCGTGACCATTGATAGTGCAGGGAATTTTTTTAGAGAGCAATTTTTCTTAGACATCTAATGTATAAAGTATTTACTCAAATGGATTTGAAATATTGTGGGGGAAAATATTTCGATACATTTTTTTAAGATTTTTTATCTAAAGTGAACGGATATTGGTCATGTTAAATATACTTTCTCAACTAAAATTGGTGATTTTCGTTTTATAATCCTTTTTTTTTAAAATTTTATAAATGTATTTATGTAATAGAAGATTTGCTTTAAGGTATAGAAAGCATAAACTGATTTAAATATTGTGATGCTAGAAAGTAGAGAAGTTTTTTTTTATGGTGGTATCAGATGTCATTGGTACTCAGAGGTGTTCAAGGCAAATATAGTAGCGACGTCAGGCCGAATTAAATATACTTTTAATGCACATATTTATGCCAGATGCCAATTTTAATTAAGTTGAGTCACGTAAGCAACATCCATATGATGTCGTCAACGGCTAACTGCAAAACAGAATGGTTGATAATGACTCCAGTTAACCAGCGATCGCAACAAGGAGCCTGAGAAAGTCTCCAACCAATCAAAGCGAGCAAAGATGGGCAGACGTGCGCTACCTCTTGGAAAAAGAAGTTGCGAAATGTGTTAAAGGTACATTTAAAGTTTTCAAATATGAAAAAATACTCAGTTGAGATTCGAAAATGCTTTTGAGAGAAAAATATTTTTGATAGGTTCCTGCAGACGATTTGCAGACGCCTCGGAGAACTCTGCAGAGTCCGCTTCGACGATAAGAGTCTGTCCCAATTCCGTCCCCGTGGCTCAACGGTGGATTCTTGACTGGCCAGTACGAAGATCCGTGGTTCGATTCCCGGTTGACACACACATACATATGTCACGCTAAAAATAGTTTTTTCGTGTTCTAGAGTGCTCAAAACGTGTAGTAAATTCGTCGAAAACTCTAGTTGCGATTTTCCACACGACTCCACTCAGTCGGACGACCTGGGGTTTCCACTCGACTCCACTCCAATATATTTTCTATACATCAACATGTACTGTAGGGAAAGTAATAATAATACAAATCTATTCATCTGCAACAAGGATTTTAAATTAAAATACTTTTCCGAAGTATTTTTTCAATAAGATGGAGTGTTTCTCTTTCTTTATGGTAAAAGTTTTCTATCACAAATGAAAATTCGAAAGAGAAATATTTATATTAATCTTTAGAAGGGCAAGATAAATATAATATTTACATCACAGTGGTGATTTTTCATGTTGAAAATTTCCCAGAATCTATATTTATGAGTGAGTTGTTTTCATGTTAGATAAGTTTTTATATTTATTGTTTTTCAGCGAATATTTGTAATGTCAAGAGTCTATGTTTACTTTGTTATAAGCGTGACCCACCACTTAAGATGTTTTTAGACAGAAACTTCGGTATGTGCATCACATAAATTTCTCTACAAAATGAAATAAATTTACTTTTTTCACAGATCAGTGAAAATCTAAGGCAGAATACTTTTGGTGTTGAATAATCGTAAATTGAAATTTAGCGCTACTTTTTAACGACTTCTTGCAAAATACGCTCACGGACAATGAAAGTTGCACACCAAGAAGAAAACATGGTACAACCCGCGAATAGATGTAAATAGCTAGGGGGCGGGTTGGTATGCAAATGATCCCAGTCTGTTGTGATTGCGCATGACCGCACACCCGTGAGTGGCGCTGTAAGCATGAGCCAGCGGCCTTATAAACCGGCGTGTAGTCGATGCACCATCAATGCGAGAAGCTTCGGCCGACGCAAGCACGAGTACGGAGTGAAAAAAGTAGTGGGTAGACGCAAGAAACATCGATATACGCAATTGACGGACTTCGAGAAAGACCTGATCATTGGGCTGAAAACCGCAGGGTGGTCAGCGCGCCGGATAACCCGTTACGTGGATCGTTCGGACTATCGCTGGTCACGGGACGCCACCCAGATAAGGAGGACCGACTCTAGAAAGACCAGGCATATCATGAGTAGAGAGGATCGAATGATCGAGAGGCAGGCGCATATAGAGCTCACGGAGACCCGATCCGTGATACAGGCACACGTAGATGCTTCTGTGTGCCCACGAACCACATCTAGACACCTGAAGGAAGCGAATCTGCGATCCCAACGTCCCTTACGTGTACCGCTGACAACATGGGAGCATCGGCGGCTCCGGGTGCTTAGGTGCCGGGCCAGAGCAACGTGGAACGTCACAGATTTGCGATGTGTGGTGTTTAGCGATGAGTGCCGCTTCATTTTGACCGATGGTAAGCGTGTCCTCGTGTGGAGGTCACCTGCATAACGCTATAATCCTAACCTCGTTATCGAGGGCCACACCAGTCTCACTGTAGGCATCCGATCCGTTCTAGTAGTGGTACCTGGAACATTGATGGGCCAGCGGTACGTGGATGAGATTCTACGGCCCCATGTGTTTTCATTCGTTGTTGGGATTCCAGGTGCTCAATTCCAGCAGGATACTGCCCGGCCGCACATGGCTCGGGTCGCCCAGGTCTGCCTGAGCCATGTCCAGACACTTCCATGGCCTGCCCGTTCCCTAGACCTGTCCCCTATCGAGCATGTGTGGAATCAGTTGAAACGCCAGTTGCCTCGTTGTCGCATTTAAGGGATTTGGAACGTAACGTCCAACAGGTGGGGACTCGTGCCGGACCGTATTGCTGCTTGTATCGCAGCACGAGGCGGGGCGATGCGCTATTGAGGATTACCGGACTGTATACCACAGATCCCTCTGTACGTGTTCTGCTGCGCTGTTTTTGTGATCATGTATATCATTCAACTGTATCCTTCCATCAATAAAATTTCAGGTCCATCTTATGCTTCCTTCTTTGGGCGCAACTTTCATTGTCCGTGAGTGTATTTTAAAGTATTTAAATTCATCTACATTTATCACAAATCTAGCTTGAAAATAGAGAATATATTCTTTAGCGAGCCTCTGCTAAGGGATATGGCTCATTTATGGCTTTTAATAACAAAAACATAATTGTAAATATAGTAACAAACATGCTGAATTCTCTTGTTCTAAATATTCTATTTGTTTAAAATTCTATTCGTTTTGTAATTTCCATAAAGAAGTATTTTTTTTCTTAATTTCACATGAAAGAGCGAATCTGTCAGGACAGTATTTCTAGCCACAAACATCAAAATTAAAACACAAAGATAGTAATTAAGCACAAATTTATAAAACATAACATGCTTCGAGGATACGTTGGATCCTCTTCTTCAGTGCAAGATAGACCAAGAAACTTGAAGTAAAAAGGACGAACCAACCAACCAACCAACCAACCAACCAATCAACCAACCAACCAAGATACAAGATACTGATTACGAAGCACCTGTGACAATGAGGTTACTTATCTCCACCTCGAAAAAAGTTTACGATTGTAGTTTTGTAGAGGGTGCATTCCAAACCGCTCTGAATTCGCGACAAAGCAACAAGTCGCACTTTAAACACAAACCGCACTCCAAAGTCGTCAACATTCAATTTACAAGATTTTCATTCAATGCTAATAACTTTGCGGTATAGTTTTATTTGTTTATACGCATATTGATTAAACGTCTGTCGTAGCAACGAGATTCGCATTTTCAAATTAAATAACGAAAAGTTAAATATAGTATTGGCATATGCAAGACATAATTAGAATTTGGATTTTGAAATTTGTGAATCATTTAATTGGAAAGGTAAACGCATGTTTTATGTAATAAAATATTAGTTTCTAGTCATTAAAATCGTTTGATATATAGACATTATATTGTAAAACGGATGTTCACTACAGTATCACTCAAGTTAAACCAGAACCCAGTGAGTATTGCAACAACAGGGACAATGCCATTCTTTCCCTAACCCAACTCATATCGAAGGGAATTTCGGATCTACAGATTGAACGTGCGCATACTCCATGTAGATAGGGAGATAGTTTTGTGTGGCGAGAGTCGAACCTGGGTATACCATGTGCGATTTCTAACACCTTAATCACTGTGCTATCTCTGCACGTCTAACTGATGCTAGCAATATTTCTAATTTTCGATAGGTTTTCACCAATAATTTAGCACTTTGAAATAGTTTTATACGTCATCATAAAAAAATGTTACATTTTAATGTACAGTTCAACGCCAAACACATTGTGCCAAAAGCATTGAAGTAAAATTATAGTATTATGTGTTTCATGTGTTGCCCACATCAAATTTTTCTTGGCGATATTGCTATCCCTGTGGTCAACACAACTTCTCATATAAGACTCCTGATAACTACTAATCAAGGGTGTAAACTTATTTCTAGTTAAAAATATTTTTATAGAAAGGTAGGAAAATTTAATGGGTAAGAAAATTGAATTTGTTGTGATTGCTTTCCGATATGAAACATGCAGCATCGCAAGTTATTGGTTCTATAAACGATGCCATTTGTTTTTCAATAAAAATTTCAATAAAATGGTAATTTATCCACATTCATGTAACATTTTGAAACATAAATGAGCTTTATAGTGTGTTTTCCATACTCGAAAGAAAAAATGTTCAAAAAATTGAGTTCATTTCCTTGGTCAGACGACCCAAAAAGCAATAGATCTGTGACGTTCATAAATAAAAATAATCGTACAAGAAATATTAGATATGAGTATGATCAAGTTTTTGATTAATATTCTGCTCAACCATACATATTATTAAAAATAAAAATTGATTTATTCGTTCTCAGGGATGTTCAAAACTTATAAATCCATTAAAATCCAAGAGACGGGTTTTTTTACTCTATCATAATACTTTCTTGTTGCAGGTTTTAGGTATTTTAAGGAGAGTTATATAAATAACACACACACACACACACACACACATGCACACAGTCATCACCTTAAAAACGTTCGATTCAAGTTCAGAAATGCTTTTAATTTTACATACTGAGATAATTAACCCCAAAACTGAAACGCAGGTGCTAGATGTACACAAATAAATTATAAAATGTTTCTTTATTGAATAGCATTTTGTTGATTGTTAAATATTTGACGACAGTGTTAAAAGAAAATTTTTAATAACTGCAATGTGCAAGTCAACTTAATTTTCTGAGTTATTGAAATTTTGTAAATTTGGCGATATTTTTGTCAAAATATTTTTCAATTTGGTGATATTTTACAAAAAATCGCCACATTTATTGCCAAGCGTTACCAACAGACATACGTAGTGAAGAGTATTTTTTTATATAGAACTATACGTATCAGAACTTAGCGCATTACAATGAGAGAAAACTGAACGAATACTAATTTTAAAAAAAATGTTTAATTATAGAGTTGGAGAGTTCCTTTTACCATGATGGTATAATTAGAACCAATGTTGGCACAAGTGCAAAATAACATTTCGAAAATATTGAAATTGAATTATTTCTTCATGAATTCTAATATATAGCCATACTAAGATTGATGGTTTTAGCGAACAAATATGCTCAAACTCAGAGTTTTATAAATTTTTAAAAAGTATGTTGTCTACCATAAATAATTCTATAGAATATGTTATAAAATAAAAATATTTCCTTTGATGCAATTCTACAACTTCAGAAACTGTCCGGAACCCAGCCACCCCTCAAGAGATAATTGATATCATTAAAAACCGTAAAAGCCCAGGGCATGACAAAATCAGGAATATCGCGGTGAAAAACCTACCCCTAAATATAATATTTTACTTAACCACCCTAATAAACAAAATACTAAAACTAAAGTATTTCCCCAAAGAATGAAAGGAAGCGATAATTATAGCGATCCATAAGTCTGGTGAGGATGCCACAATTCCAGCCAACTACAGACCAATCAGCTTACTACCGACACTTAGTAAAATTACTGAGAAAATAATTCTTAATAGACTGAACACGCACCTTAGTGAGAATGATATTATCATTCCGGAGCAGTTTGGATTTCGGTCAAAACACTCCATCACTCATCAATTGCTGAGAGTGGTAGAGTACATATCTTCTGGACTTAATAGTAAGACACCCACAGCTGCGATTTTTCTTGACATACAAAAAGCATTTGATAAAGTATGGACTGTGGATTAGCATACAAATTGATCACTCTAAAAGTCCCTGACGCTCTTGTCAAACTTTTAATCTCATACTTAAATAACAGGCACTTCCAAGTTAGAGTAAAAGATAACTTGTCTACATCCAAGCTCATTAAAAGTAGTGTACCGCAGGGATCCATCCTGGGGCCGACACTCTTTAACATATAGCTAAATGACATCCCCAGGACCCCAGACACAGAGCTGGCACTCTATGCAGACAACAACAGTATGAAGATAAGAACCACACCTAGAGATTGGAGATTAAAGGCGCTTCGCGCCTGGTGCTCTTTTCTGGACGAAACCCTCAAGATGCAATTCTATCCAATGCTTTTAGATGCAATGCTATCCAGTAAGTGAACTGCTTCAAGTACTGACGGCATACAATATAATTGAAAGGATTGTACAGGTATTTCCCAAGAGTGCAGACAAATACGAATTCTGTTGCACTAGGTTCCAAATGTTCTGTTGCACTAGGTGCAAATTTAATCATCTACAAAGAAGTCTCTACTTTTTGAAAAACCATCATGTGCTAATATACTGATTGACAGTGGGGGGGGGGGGGGTATTAAAAATATAATTATTTCTGAAAATGCAAATTTAAATCCCCAATACTGAAGTTCACCCTTAATGAGATTTCCTTTCACTTTTAAGAAAAAGGAAAAAAAAGTAAGTAACATTTTTTTTTGGTGATGTAAAATCTAAATCACCCCTGCTGAAGTTCGCATTTCATTTTACTGTTTAAAAAATAAATAGTTTTTTAAAAATTGAATATGTTTATGTACATTCTTTCAAGAACAAATTTCACAGAAATGTAGGGGGCGTAATTTATATCATGAAATCGTACCTAATATAATTTAAAACTTCTACTAAAGTTCGCTTTTCAGTTGTTGGTGACAAATTAAAAGAAATTAACTGATTTATTTGATTTTTTTTAAAACTGTTGATATTTTGTAATCCACTGATATTTTGTGGGCGTGGTTAATATCCTGAATTCACACATTATTTGTTCTAAAAGAACAGACAGCGAGCTCCTACCGAAGTTCGCTTTCCATTTTCCTAAGAAGGGTTAAAATAATCAATATCTTTATTTTATTTTACTTTTTTCTAAAATTCCAAAATAGTACTGAAATTTGATGGGCGTGGCTAATATTCTGAAACTATACTTTATTTGTTTAAAAGTCATCCTTCATGTTTAGAATATGTTGTAATGCTATGGATTTGATATATGCCGATTAGTAGTAATGCTATGGATTTGATTGCAGTTCATTTATAATTTGCAGTGTTTAAGTTTTGAATATAAATTATCTTTTGAAACATTTATCATCCGACAGTTTGTTCATTGGTATGCACATCGTGACAACAACTATCATTATACCTCAGATCGTAAAGAACGTCACCGGAAAAGTTTCAGATCTCAGGCTACTTTAAATTCAACCACTTCAGACAAAACCACAGGCTCTTTCCTAAGGAGCAAAAATAGCGGTCAAACCTGTAGAAATATGGTGATATGATAACTATGCAGCTACGGTTTTTAGCTTTATATAACTCATTTCAGGGCAGAACTAATTATTTCAGCTTGAAACCGAGTTCTCTGTTAACAGACCAAAGGACCTACATTGCAAAATAACTTATCCGAGCATGAAAAGTTGGAGGATATATTCACCCGAGACACAAAAATGGTGGACAGACACATGGACAAGCTGTAGCAACGCTCACACTGTAACTGATATACTAGCAGGGAATCTAGCTTCAGGTCCAGAATTGATTCAACTACTCAGATGCTTTTCCCAAGTTGCGTGGGTAAACTTTTCTATGTGTTTGTAACATGTTTTATAAATTAGAACATCAGACTTTTTCCATGAAAAGCATCCCCCCATTAGCACCATTGAAATATCTGCGGTTTACTAATAAACCTCTTCTCATTCCGGGCAACAGAAGTTGTGCAATTCTTCAATGAACACAAAGAAAGTTCTACACACTGTCCTGCAGTAATTTACTGCCATGTGATGTTGGAAAACCTTGCGGATTTCGGAAATTCCAATTTTACATGTTTTGTTTTGTAAATTCTACTGCGGATATTCTTATTACACATATTTCAAAAAAAAAATAGCAGATAAAACTGCTTTTAGAAAAACAGCAAAAATATATTTTCTAAAATTTAGAATATAGTCGCGATATAATAAAGGTATTTTTGTTTATAAAAAATATCCTTAAAAGTTCATTGACGAGCCATACAAAATCAAGTTCCATTCCACGTGTGAAGAACACTGGTTTAAAATGTAAGTTGATCTCTATCTCGCGAAAGTATATACATTTAAAATTTTTAAATTGCTACAGATAGATGAGAAATACAATTTTGAGAAGTACACTGATACAAAGAATTTCAAAGGAGGATGAGAAAGCACAGATGCACATAAGACAAATAGCGGTAAAAATACATGAAATTGAACATCTATTTCAAACATTAACATCCTTTTAAATAAACATCTATTCTAAACATTATCATTTTGCTCTGGTGATATATAAATATAAAATTAATGAAGAATAAATTTTATAATATTACATAATTGATCGTCAAGGGGATGATTAAAATATTATTAGGATTATGATTGAAAAAAAATTTTAATTCATTTTCTTAAAGATTCGGTGATCTAAAAGACTGAATTTTTGCACATATCGATCACGGAACAGAGCTCGTTATAATCGAAAATTCGGATAATCGGGCATTTTCGTAAAGGTGGTAACGCGAAAATAAACATCCAAAAATAATTTTTAGCTTACATTTTTTTTTGTAGAAATTGTGTACTTTAACTGATGTATGTAAAAACGTATTGAAATTCAATTAATTTTACTTATCTTGCCTATTTACAACGAAAACTCATCTTCTGTTTTCTCTTTCAAATATAAAATTCGTTTTTGTGTTGCTACTGTGGTATAAATAGTTTCTTTAAGAGAATCCTGATCACGACACTAAATTGTCGCATACTTTTTATTTACTTAAGAGAAGGTGGTCACACACCAAAATGTGGTATCTTTTATTATTTGGAGAAGTTTACTAAAAAGTGGTGTAAATAACTAATTATAATTAATTACATTAAGTGGTCGTAAAGTTACGATGTACTTTTATGTTTCTAGCCGCAATTACCCATCAGTGTGTCTCGCCCTGTTGTTAACCTGTAACTGAATTGATTAATATACATACATTGGAATAATTCACTTTGGAAAATGAAATGACATCTTTTGCTCCAATGTAATTATTATTATTATTATTTGTATTGTAAATATTCTTATTTTCAAAATACACATTAGTATTTGACACTGTACTTATCATCGATTATTATATTATTTAACAAAGTATTCGGGTGGTAGTTATTTTGTGTGATGCAGGATTTATTTTTGAGTGACTTAGAGTTAGACTTTAAATACTTTTCCTCATAGATGATAATAAATATGGTTATCTTGGATCTGGGATCGTACTTATATAAAAGCCTTGGTAGTAAATTTTTAACATTGTCCGCAATCTCCATTTCATTTCACCAACTTCATTCCTAACTACTGAATTCCGTCTTCTTACCATTTCTTAAGTCACTAATTTCTCAAATCTCTCTACTACATGTTAACTCACCAACTTATGGCAAACTAAATCTCCTCTTCTCATGATTCCATCTCTTGTACAAGGTTTTCCGTTAACTCCTCCCCGGCTGCCCATTGGATCGCAGGCATCTGTGAGGAGCTTGGCCCAGGCTTCTGTTGGACAATCTCTTATTGCCCGCGAAGTCAACTCCTCATTGGTCGGTCACCTTCACCACCTCGAGTTCACAAACATCATGTGACGTGATATCATAAATCGTTGTCAGCATCATAAATCATTGTTTCCCATAAAATCAAGTCTAGCGCCTTCTTGTCACTGTGGTATTTATTAACAAAAAAAATTACCAGTTTTTAATCCTCTATCACAGCTAGTATATGCCTTTGTTCAAGACTTCCAGTGTCAAAGACACACACACAACACACAACCCCCCTCGACACGGATAATTGGACATTCGGATAATCAGAGTCCGAGTAGTCGGCGCTATACTGTAATATGTTTGAGAAATATTGCTTAAGGGAATAAAAATTATTTTTACAGGTAACACTTACTAGATACCACTGGTAGGGAAAGTATGGATCACTGGGTTCGGAAAATAATGGGGCCTGCTCTTCTTGCAGTCTCAGCTGTTTGTAGCCCCTCTTCACACGCTTGAAGCCTGTTTGTTGGTAAGCATGGGCAACCTGGAAAATAAAAATGGCAATGAAATGACGAAATTATAAAAATACATTGCGGTGCAAAATATATCAATTTTGAATCTCTTTTACTACAGTTTCTTCGGTTATCAAAACATTTAGGAGATATTGTAAAAAAAAAAAAATTGAGATATTTTTAATATAAAGAACATGTTCGGAAAAGTCACAAAAAGTAACATCATAAATCAAATTAGTATTAGTAATCATATGAGCATTAATATGATTAGGAGGTAAAAAGCAGACTCCTTTGTAAGCAGAAGTCTATCTTTATCATTGTTTGTTTGGCTTTTCTGTCTTTATATCCTGAAAAATGTGGCTGTTTTTTACGTGAAATGGATAAATGGACAGCTACCGTTATTTATTTCTTTTTGTTTTAACGAATATTTGATGTTTTGACGTTTTGACAACAGTTTGAATGATTAATATGAAATAGGAAAAGTCAGTTTTTTTTCTTTGGAACACATTGTTTTCCATGCCAAGAGAAGCTATAACAAGAAATTAGAGTTACAAACACAGGCATTCTACCCATAGGAGACTTTTAACGAGCTGCAGGGTCAACCTATGGCCAAATGATTCATCTTAGGCTTTTAAATCTACAAAAGCCAGGTTTGAATTACGAGTACGGATGTAAAGTTCCATGTATGCACACTAACTTAGGCCTAATCCTAGCCTAGCCCATTAGGCGGCTCGGTGTGTTTTCCTCGCGGACAACTTATGATTTTGCATATTCCTCGTTTTAAAAAAATAATGTTTTGAATTCTTGATTTTTTCATACCTCTTGTAAATCTTAAAACGTTTGAGTTACTTTTTGTTTTCTAATGTTTTCTTTATCATCTACAACAGAAATTTGCTTCTCCGCCTTAGCCTCCTCTAAATTTATTTGAAACGCATTTCCCAAATTTAAAACCCATTGCACTACTTACTCAGATAAGCATGCAATGTTTTATAGCGATTGTAAAATTGAAATAGATTTGGGAATTGCTCCTCGGAAATAAATTGCTTTTGATGAAAATCTCCACCTCATACTAACTGCCTTCTTTTATCTTTCGTAAACGTAATAAATCTAATTCGCGCCTTCCTCTTTGGGAAATCTCACGAGAAATACTATATAGCCTATGTGTATACATTATCCACGATGCTGAAATATTTCAGAGATTTAAATCTTTTTACGCTTTGCTCATAAAATCCTTTACAGAAATATTACTTTAAATTCGAATATGTTTTGCTATTTAAGCATATATATGAAATTTTATTAAAACATTTCTAAGCTTTTTTTTCTCTTAAGTGCGTTTATGCCAATCAAAGGAATAGTGAATACATAGTACATTTTAATCCTGGCATATAGTTATTTAATATCAACTATATAGCAGATTGGCGCAATTTTCACAATGGAATGCTTTTATGCATTTGAGATGTCTGGTAAAAAATAAATAATGTTTAATAACTAACATTTACAACACGTCCGAATGAGAAAATTAATAATAATAATTTTAAAAAAATGTTTATTTATGTCCTATAAAAGTTTATTTTTATAGGACGTAAAATGTACATGAATTTTACCTAATCGCTTTTGAATGTATAAATGCCCTTCACCATAGACATATGATAAGTATAAAGTATGGAATATCGCTGGTTTTGCTTTTTATGACGTACAAAGTACACTAGAGCTTTTAAATACAGCCAACTCACAAGTGATATTTGGATAATACAAGAAAAGAAATTTCATATGAGGCACGAAGTACAAGACACGCATAAATTTAAATACATAAGACACCAAAAGCCATGCAGTTAATATTTTATTAAATCTATTATCTTGGCTGACTTTTGGCATCTAATATTTGTTTTTAAGAATTTATATTTGTCTTGTACTGCCTCTCATAAAATGAAATTTTTTTTCTCCGATTGGACATTTGAATTACGCAAATTCAATTTGTGAGTTGGCTGTATGTAAAGTTATTTCTATTGTATTTTGTACTTGTCATATGCCTCTGATGAACGTCGTCTATATACCCGAAAGCGTTCTATATACCCGAAAGCGTCTATATACCCGAAACCTGTTCATAAACTTTTACTTCAAAAGTTTATAAATAATGTATAGTTATATATAGTTAAATAATGAAGATTTCAAAATTGTGTAGTTATTTAAATCTTGTAAATTTTGTAAGAATAACTTTAAAATATGTTATATAAATTAATATAAATTTTTGTAAGAATAACTTTAAAATAAATTTTGTAAGAATATATATATATATATATATATATATATATATATATATAACAATAGTTATTCTATTCACTACCACATAATTTTTATTAACTTACTGTTACTTATGGTCGTTGTTTCTAATTTTAAATTGAATTCTTTTAAAATTGAATTCTTTTGTTTGTTATGGATGCTTTTGTATACCTCTTCAAAAAATTGTACATTAATTCATATATTTAACTTATAAATTTCATCCTATTTATATGCTGCAATAGCGCAATAAGTAAATGTAATTTTAAATGTACAGTTTTTAATATGCATATGTTTTGTTAAACTTACTAGCTTTACATTTAAATTCTTTAATCATTAATACACACACATACACGTACACACCCACCCATATATATATATATATATATATATATATATATATATATATATATATAAATTGAAATTTTTAATCGAAAATTATGCATAAACTGCGGTAAGTATAAAAAAAACCCACATCTAGCATATCTGTTACAAATAAGTAACTATAAACCAAGACTAAGGACAAAAATAGAAGGTAACTTATCACTATAATGGAAAGGGGGTGAGGGGAAAATGAGTATACAAAAATCATAATTAAAAGGTGTATATATATATAAATATATATAAAATAAAAAAGTAAACACTGCAAAAATGTGAAAAGGCAATAATAAATAGCTTAAGATTGAAGATCAAGACATGGAGAACAATCAACTGAAACTACACAAAAATTGGCGGTTAGTTCAAAATTGCATTCTCGTCAGGATAGCCATATAATTCAAATTAAAACCGATTGAATAGCCAGTTTCTGACAATGGCGATAGTATTTACCTATGGACACCATTGGAACTGTCTACTGGCTAGTGGAAGGACAAATAATAATAACCAAGTGAATTATAAACCGGAAATATAAAAAACAGAAATATTAACTTACAGGCACAGCCAACCCGTGGGAGTCTACATGTTCGCAGAGGAACATTCGTCAGAGCATTTTACATATCTTCGTCAAAGCGAGTGGACACCGGAATGAATACACTTAAACGAAAAATAATGTGTATGAAGACTTTCAAAAATAGTAAGGAGTATAGGACTCAGGACAAGTGAAAGTAGTCTTTCAAAAATAGTAAGCAGTGTCAGACTCAGGCCTAGTGGTAAGTAGGTGAATAACGGTATTATATATATATATATATATATATATATATATATATATAATATGAAAATACCGTGAAATATAATATTATAAAATCATCAGAAATCACACTTAAAAGGCGCTAAACTGCACTAAAAAGAGGTCACAACTCCCCCCGGCCATCTTTTGGTATATTGTTTCCATCCATACCTCTTTTCTTTTTGAAAATATATATATATATATATATATATATATATATATGCAATTATATTTTTCATAGCATCATCATATTTTAAGTTTTTATTATTTTATTTAATTCGAAAAGTATTTTTCGAATCGCTAAGCAAAATGCCACTGTCAAGATAAAATGGCTTCCGTTTTTAAATTTACTAGGCCCATCCAAAGTCAGATTACTTTGAAGCTTTTTCACATCCACCCAGTCAATTAACTCCGAACTAATGTCTGGACAAACAATAGAAGAATTTTCTGGAAAAGAACTATTTTTAAACTCTAAAGCAGAGTTTTCAGAACCTTTTAATCCTAAGATTAAAAGTGCTTTAGGCTAGAGAAAGAAAGCGTAGTACAAAATTTATGAAAACGCCATCAATTATTTTGCTGAAAGCGTTAAGCCCAGGCGAATGTCAGCAAAATCCCCCTTTTAAAGTATGTGAGGTAATTTTATTTGTTTTGTCAGCGTTGGAAGTATTAAAACATTGTGCGACGCTGCGCCATATGTAAAACAGCACTTTTTTTAAATTTGCTACTTCATAATGTTGATTAGACTATATAATCTTAATAAACTATTTAATTATTAAATTTTGCGTGGTTATCTTTAGCAAATATATATTTTTTTTGTCGTACCTCATACATCAAATTATTTAATTGGTGGCAAAAGTTTGTTTACACCGCTGTTTTTACCAAATTGTTTTTAAAGGATATATTTCACACGATCTGCTACTATAGATACAGCTTAGAGGATCACTGATATGGATTCAAAATTAAATTACAGACGCGTTAGGAGGGTTCACTAAGGATTCACACTTTCGGTTTTTTCATATTTCCGGTTCAAATATTTTCCTTGAAACGTCTAATTTTTCGGAATTGCCTATTATACACAGCTTAGATGATGAATGATATGGATTTAGCATTAAATTATGGTCGAGGGTAGGAGGTCACTAAAAAATCACCGATTAAAATATTTAAAAGAATAACACTTCCTTTTCAACATCTATTTCTTATGATTGGCAATGGATACAGCTTAGATGTTGACTGATATTTCAGCATTGAATTTTGGAGTGGATTGGGAGATTACTAAGGATTTTTACTTTCGGTCCTGAGGATGTTACTTCCCGTTTTTCCGAAAATGCGTATAACTGTACGACATAAATGTGTAAAAAAGTATAAAAATGATTAACAGTTCCATTGAATTTGAAATGCACTTGCCACTATTAAAAGATTCCTTCAAGGATTTCATATTGCACCTATAAAGCTATACATAAAATAGTTGTAGTGTAAAAATACAGAATAAAGCCAAGAAGTTGGACTCTCCAAGAATATTTATACTCCGAATCAGGTTTACAGTGCAGCAAACCGTACAAGTGGATTGGTTTTGTTATTATACATTATCATCAGCTCAGAATAGACATTCATGACATTGGCAGCAAGAAAACTTGATGTATGTCAAATTTTTTAAAAACTTTAAAGATGTGTGAGTTGACAAATTAAAAGTCAATCATTCATATCACGCAGGTGGCATTAAATTCTCAGAAAATTGAGCTCGAATTGCACAAAGCTGCAAGAAGGTTCCAAGTTGAAAAACTCACCAATAAGAGGCGTTTTCAATATCATGGAATCATACTACTGATGTAAGGTAATTAACTGAGTCTAAAATTAACTGAAGTGTGCCTCAATTCGACTTCCTGAAACCAGAATTAATTTTTTTTTTCAAATTTTGCAACAAAATTGTGAAAAAATGGTATCGTGAATCCAAATGATTACAACTATAGCGTGTTACACTTCATTTTAAAGGGCTTGAAAAAAAATCTTTCGATCGATACCATACATGACAATGTACATTCACGGGGGGGGGGGGGGTAGATTGTCCCTCAAGGGATAATGCCGTCACGAATAAAAACATTTTGTTTCGCGGCTGCTTTTTACAACAATAATTGAAACTGTTAAGTTTCGTGATTATTAAGCCATAAATTGCCCTTTTGAGCATAATTATGTTAAATTTTGTCTTGTGCTGCCATGTTAAAAAATATAAAATTTCGAATAAACTTCGGACTTTTTCCTCGAATTAAAAACAATTCTATCTAGTTCTAGATTTTTTGGTAACAAAGCCGGATATAAAGTTTCGTGAAAATCCGTTAATATGTGTGGCTGCTATTGTGCACACAAGAAATCGACCACAGACGTCAGACAGAGACAGACGGACATCACTCCTAAAATAGTAAAATCGTGTTCAGGGTGTCCTAAAACATGTATTTGCATCAAAATTTCGAATTTGAGAATCTTCGTGAAAATAATACTTTTTCAATACTGTGGATCAGAAAGTAAAAGTTAAAATTTGCGCCCTTTCTGATTCTTGATTCTTCTAAAATTTGTGCTCTTTCTGATTCTTTATTCTTCTAAAATTTGCGCTCTTTCTGATTCTTGATTCTTCTAAAATTTGTGCTCTTTCTGATTCTTGATTCTTCTAAAATTTGTGCTCTTTCTGATTCTTGATTCTTCTAAAATTTGTGCTCTTTCTGATTCTTGATTCTTCTAAAATTTGTGCTCTTTCTGATTCTTGATTCTTCTAAAATTTGTGCTCTTTCTGATTCTTGATTCTTCTAAAATTTGTGCTCTTTCTGATTCTTGATTCTTCTAAAATTTGTGCTCTTTCTGATTCTTGATTCTTCTAAAATTTGCGCTCTTTCTGATTCTTGATTCTTCTAAAATTTGTGCTCTTTCTGATTCTTGATTCTTCTAAAATTTGTGCTCTTTCTGATTCTTGATTCTTCTAAAATTTGTGCTCTTTCTGATTCTTGATTCTTCTAAAATTTGTGCTCTTTCTGATTCTTGATTCTTCTAAAATTTGTGCTCTTTCTGATTCTTGATTCTTCTAAAATTTGTGCTCTTTCTGATTCTTGATTCTTCTAAAATTTGTGCTCTTTCTGATTCTTGATTCTTCTAAAATTTGTGCTCTTTCTGATTCTTGATTCTTCTAAAATTTGTGGTCTTTCTGATTCTTGATTCTTCTAAAATTTGTGCTCTTTCTGATTCTTGATTCTTCTAAAATTTGTGCTCTTTCTGATTCTTGATTCTTCTAAA
This sequence comes from Amaurobius ferox, assembly GCA_951213105.1. Taxonomy (NCBI): domain Eukaryota; kingdom Metazoa; phylum Arthropoda; class Arachnida; order Araneae; family Amaurobiidae; genus Amaurobius; species Amaurobius ferox. The sequence goes on from OX578148.1 coordinate 34,391,811, forward strand.
ATTTGTGCTCTTTCTGATTCTTGATTCTTCTAAAATTTGTGCTCTTTCTGATTCTTGATTCTTCTAAAATTTGTGCTCTTTCTGATTCTTGATTCTTCTAAAATTTGTGCTCTTTCTGATTCTTGATTCTTCTAAAATTTGTGCTCTTTCTGATTCTTGATTCTTCTAAAATTTGTGCTTTTTCTAATTCTTGATTCTTCTAAAATTTGTGCTCTTTCTGCTCTTTTTTGTCGCATCCGTCGATACACAAGAATTTATGGATGTTCTCTATGGCAAATAATTGAATTATTTGTGTTTCAATTATGTGATTTATAAAAAAAATTTTTGTGCTTCTAGTTTTTGGCATAATGTATCGGCATACAAAATTCCGTAACGACACGTGTACACGTTTTTGATGTATTGCCTCCACACCTCACAGACATTCAAGGCTACTATGAAAGTCGTTAAGCACCCCAATAACTTTGTAAGGAAAGGTCCAAGAGTGTACACGTTAGATCTATCTATAGTAAAGTGACCATGTACGATTGAATAAAGGTGACTGAAGCGCCCTTGCGGAGAATTTAAAAGACAAGGTAACGAACACGGCAACAAAGCGAGATAGATAAAAAGAGCCAATCACAAAGTTGGTGAGCATGGTCTAATTACGCGGAATACACAAAACTGTTACAGAATGCATTTATTTGATATAATAGGATTATTGTCGAATGACTGTCACATTCAGGAAAACTAATACACAGCTCCTTTTATAAAACTTATAAAAAAATTATAAAAGATCGACTTACTCTGTAAAATTTAAATGTTTCCTAATCCTCTTTAGATGCCTCTGTAGAGGATTTTTACTTAAGCTGTCAAAAGTGACTTAACTTAAACTTAGAGTACTTGATATTTCGACCTATCGGTCCAAGGGCAATAACACAGGACGGCACTGTTTAAAAATCAGTTTATTGGGGACGTCACAGAAATTACAGCAGCTTGCTGTTTAAAGCAAAGGAAAACATATATACTAATTGTTATTGCACACGCCCAGAATAAATGACAAATATACAAGCTACTACAATATACTAGGATGGTGATAATGCTTATATGGATACGCATTTACAAAGCTTATATGCTTACCCCGACATTCTGTTACTTCGCCCCGTGTTGCAGCAACACCCCGAATGCTAGACCTTCCTAGTCATCGTTGTATCGAATGCGGATTCCTTCCATTCCATACTCGACTTCTTCATCATTTACTCAAGAACCTTTATTTCATTCTAAGAACACTGAAAACCTCACAATCCGAAACATAATCCTATTCTACCGTAGGAACGCAGAAAATGCTGATTAAGTCGGTGATTCGTTTAAGAACCAAACCATGGTTAGTTTAAAGAAATATAAATTATAATACAAAATGAGGGTAATAATAAGCGAAAGGGTATTTAGACCTCACAACTCCCTTTTCAAAATCATCGATTCTATTAATGATATAAGATAAACAAACGATATTTTATGTTTTAAAGATTTTCGCAGAACCTTCAGCGACACGTATTGTTTCAGAGCGTTGTAATCCAGCATAATATTGACATACCACCCTTCAGTGGCGCACCCAGAATATTCCTAAGGGGGGGGCCATTGGTGCACAAAATTTTTATGAAGGAGGATGACTCCTCGATAAATTTTCCGAGGAAAAATGATCAGAGGCCATATCAATTAACAAGGCGGTTGTCTTTTTTTGTACATTTATTTTTATCAAATTACTAACAATTCTTCAGTGCAGTGCAAGAGAATTGAATGATTAGAAGAAGTAGTAGTAGATATTTATACAAAACAACACAAATTAAGAAATAGATGAAGATAAAATTATTTGTTCTGGTCTGCTTATACTGTATACTTGTTTTCAACCACTCTCTCATGATTACATATTGTTATATTATTCAATTATGATCTATACATATTCATAAAACGAAGTCCAGCCTTCTGTTCTTCTTTGTAGCCAGAGCATTAATTATCTGGTCTGGATCAATTTCCACTTCACGGTGAATGTTCATTGACGCCAGTCCATTCAGTCTGGTTTCACTCATACTGTTTCTCAAGTAAGTTTTCAACCTCTTCATTGTGGAAAATGACCTCTCGGCACTGCTTGTTGATACTGGGAGGGTGGCATACACTTTTAAAAGTTCAAACACAGTTGGAAAAGTCCTTTGGTCACAAAAGTTAAGCAGTTCGATTGGGCTTTTAGTTTTCTTGTTCAATGCAGAGACCTTCATGTACCACAGATGTAGTTCAGCTTTTAGAGTATTATCTGATCTAGGTCCTAAATCATCTGCAAATTTCCTTGATAAGGCAACAAATCTCTCGTTTTCTTCCAGTGTCGGCTGCCTTCCATTCGGAACGACAGATGCAAAACTTTGTAGAAATTCCTTATGTTTGAGAAATTTTTCATGGAGGTGAGTGATGAAATTATCAATCCATGGAATGAAAATAGAAAGTCTGTAGTATTCTTCAGGAGTCTGTACGTTGAAATTTGATCTATAAATTTGTCTGGTGGCACGGCGTGGTAGAGTAATGTTTTCTCCATGCTGTTCCAGCTTCTTAACAGCTTGTTCAAACAGATGGTGAAACTCGTTCTCTGCGTTCTCTCGAATTATAGATATAGCTTTCAAAACGTCTTCTACGTCGCTCACAGCAGTTGCCAGATCAAGGTTAACTTCCTGCAGCTTTTCACTCAGACGAACACTGTAGCTGAGTAATCTGTCAGCTGAAACAAGTGCTATGACAAACTGTGATGTTAACATTGAACATAACAAGGTATGAGCCTCTGTTGATGTTTCCTTGTCATTCCAGGTAGTAATCTCCTCCAGAGCCTCGATTACTTGATCAAACAATGAAACCATAACTGTGACGGCATCTTGTCTCTCCACCCAACGAGTAGGGCATAATTTCTTCAGTTTTTTGGCACTGATTTCTGTCTCTCCCTGATTAGCTGCATTAATTTTGCTGGTGAGAACAAGGTTTCGTTTTGGTGTGTTGAAAAAACTAGAGATGTTCCCTATTATTCCAAAGCTGTTTCGGATATCCGGAACTCTAGATGAATAAGTTATGGCTAAGTTCAAACAGTGTGATGCACAATGAACGTAGGGGGCTTTGGGGTGTTGCTCATATATAATTGCTTGGGCGCCATTGTACTCTCCACTCATTGCAGAAGCTCCATCGAACCCTTGTCCACGGAGGAAAGACGTATCAATGTTGCAGTCTGCAAGGCCTTTAAGAATAGCATCTGCAATTGCTCGACCTGTAGTTTCAGTCAGGGGCACAAACTTAAGGAAGTTCTCCACTATCTTAAATTCAATTTTATACTTATCATTTGCTTCAAACCGTTTCAAATAACGAACGCAAAGTGTCATTTGCTCTACCGTTGCAATATCTGTGGTTTCGTCACATAAAACCGCAAAACATTTGGCCTCATTCACCTCAGTTGCTATGTGCTTCACAATGGAATCATTGCATGCTGAAATAATCTCATTTTGTATATTCCAACTTATGTAAGTTGCATTTTTTGCCCAACCTTGTAGATGAGTTTTCAGTATTTCTTCTCCTGCATCAACTCGGAGTCGCAAAAGGGCTCTAAAATTTCCTTCGCCTTGGCATGGTTCTGACAATACGTCCAAATCCCCACAGTCTCTATGCCCTCTCATGGCCAGCCCTTGCCTTCCACAAAAAATCACTGTTTTGATAATAGGTTTAAGAATAGCCCTATTCTGCAAAACTTGTTTTTGCTTTCCTCTGTCCATTACTTGATCCACAGGAACCGTTTTTCCTTCCGTGACCCTTAAGAACTCATCGGCTTTGAGAACTGAATCCTTATGATAGAAAAAATTTTCATGTTGACTGAACTTCTCCAAGGCCTTCTTCCAATTATTAAATCCTTTTGAAACAAGTTGACCTGTAGCTTGTGTGGATCTTAAACCGACTTCATGGGGTGCAAAGAGAACACAAAATTTGCAATAGGCACTGTCCTCTGCCTTTGAGTAAGCTAGCCAGTTATGCTTACTCAGCCAAGATGAGCAGAACTTCCGAGTGTGGTGAGGTTTTCCTTGACTTGATACAGCACTAGTGACAGTAGCAGGAAAACTGTAATTTGCATATGGTTCCCAAAGATTTTTTAGCGCTGTTATCCTATCTTCATCTGTGAGGTTAGATTTCTTGACATAATTAGAAATATCTGCAGCCAGAATTTCTATTTCAACTGTGTTTGGTATTGTGTTTTGTCCTACCTTTACCTCCTCACAAGCGTTTGAAGACAGCCCGGGGTCACGGCTGTTGCTTGCTTCGACTGCAGCCTCATCAATGTAACAAGAGCTCAGGGAAACGTCGTTGGGAACGTCACTATTTTCAATCTTACTTTTTTTTTTAAAATAATTTCCCAGTGTCTGTTGGCCTAGCCCTTTTCGTTTTTCACTCATTGTCTTTTTTTTTTTACCTTGCTCCTCAGTTATTCAAGAACAAAATTTGCTATATAGCCGAAATACGCACATATACACACACACTGATCGTTAAAGATGCATTTCACTGCAAGATCAGTTCAAAGTTCAGGACCATTATTAAATTCAGCTATTCACCACGCAGGCCCTCGTTCCGAAACTACCAATTCACTGTTATCACCTTGTGTCGTAACGTCGCACTTTATTTCAACTCACAGCAACACTTAATTCGCGAAGCGTTGGCACGATCTATTTATTCACTTCCACAATTTTCTCACTGGGTAAACGAAATCCTCGAGTTTTCGAGCGAACAGCCGCTTCCCCGCCGTTCACTCTTTATATAGGGCCACGGAGGCGCCTGTGACGTCAGTCTACACAGCACTGGTATAGTACGACTCCAGCGAGAAGGCATTTGGGTCACGTGATTTTGGACGAGTCCATTAGTTAAATTCAATCACAGGTAGAAACGTCCTAAGAAAAACGGGTTTCCAGAATTGGCGCCTTTAGTGCGAATTAATTTATAATTTGTACAGTACGATAAAGAGCTTTATATGTATAATTACATTCAGTGTAAGTGTTGGGATATGCTGGAATTGTTTTCTTCACAATGATTAAAATTATTTATTACAATAATGGTTGTAAATGTTTTTTTTTTATACTTTCTCGAAGGCAGACCTAGTTCTCCCTTGTGCTGACAGCGCCCTTCGCGTTTTGCTTTGTCAGCCCAAGGGGGGGGCCAGGGCCCCCTCGGCCCCCCCCGTGGGTGCGCCACTGCCACCCTTATCCTTCTTTAATTTGCATATTCCCTGACAGATATCATCCACAAACAACACCACATATCGTACGTAATTCATTAAAATTCAAAGTTCCTGTGATTCAAAATTACTTTCAATTGCTGTATGTTCTAACATTAACTCCACAATGGCCGCATAACTAATGAGGAATGGGGTTGAATAATACTCACCGACTGAATTAGTGTCAGAATCTTCCCTAATGATTTCGGAACAGACGATTTCATTCTGAATAAATGAAGGCCAAAGAGATATTTTAATTAAAGATGGGAGTTCATCAGGGGCGGCATTTCAGCATTTCATTTGGGGGTGCGAGATTTGTATGTATGAAAATCCACAATATGGAATAAATAAAATGTTTGTTAACAGGGTGGTGGTGGTGGGGGGGGGGGGGAATCACAAAATTGAATTGATGTTGAGAAAAATAATTGTTGTTAACATAATTTTTCTAAATATAAATATCTATATTAAGTTTTAAACGCCGCTTCTTAGAGTCTAGAAGAAGAGAAATTTTTGTTACAGTATCATCATAATCCAGTGGTATATCTTGTTCTACAGCTAAAACAGCTAAAGATGAAAGTCTTTCTTATCCCATTGTACTGCGAAAATAATTTTTCAGCCTCCTGAGATACGAAAAAGACCTTTCAAAACTGTCTGAGCTGATTGGTACAGTCAAAAACAATGTAACTGATATTGTTATGAGAGAAAACATATTTTTAAAATTCCGCTCTTTAAAATAATCCAGGCGACTTTCAAAATTGGGATGGTCTATGTTTTGGTTTTTCACCATTGAATAAAACAGTCGCAATTCACATAACAATTCCTCTTTCTGGAAGTTATATACTTTGCATATGGTTGAAACATTTTCCTTTTCGACATCTGATACGGATAATACTGAACTAAGGGCAAATAAAACAGATATATTGTTGTCATTAAATTTTGTCTCAATTTCATTAGATACTGAATCTATAATTCCATATTGAATATTGATTCTGTGATATGATTTAACATCAGTCATGGAAATTTTTTTCACCGCGCCTCCGAATTCGCTTGGAATTTTTTTTACACCTTTTCAGTTTTGGTCCAGAATAAGAATTTTTTTCGCAAAGTTCTGTCACAAAACTCCACACTTGATTGAAATATGCATCATTGCGAAAGGAACTAACAGTTTCAATAGTAGCTTTAGCCAAAGCTTGCAGAGTCTGAAATTTAAGATCAGATGACTGAAGATGCTTTGAAAGAGTATTGCATTGATAAAAAACACTAGGCAATACAAACAAAGTGAACAAAAATACGAACGATGTCATGCATGTTAAAAGTGCTTCGGCTCTTCCACCACTGAGAGAAATATTTTCAAATAATTCTTCCAATGTTAAAATCACCACTTCAAAATTATCAAGTAGTGCTTTTATGGCTTTAACTCTGGAAGATCACCTCGTATCACTTAGTGATTGTAGAGTTGAAGAGCCTCCAGAAAAGTATTTGTTGATGAGCGAATCTTTTCGAAAATAGCATGTCTTTTATAGGATGTTTCTATGAAAGAATCACATCGAGTTGCTGAAATGCATTTCTAGCAGAAGAAATAGATAGGCATGCACTAACTAACTACACTTAAATTTAATCGGACACTTGAAATTTTCAAGTGAAAAAAATAACATCACCCCAATCTTTTCAAGTTGAAAAGGATTCGTTCCAGCAGGAAGAGAGAAGCTTCATAGTGAAGGTCGGCTCTTTTGAAGCTCCATAGCGTAAGAAAACTGACCAGTGGACAGTCGATAAAAAAAGGAGAAGCCGATAGACGACGAGGAAAAATTTGGGGGCGCGATCGCGCCCCCTCGCGCCCCCTATTTGCCGCCCCTGGAGTTCATCGTTTGCATAGATAATTATTGGATGATTGGGTTGAATAAATGTTTGTATTATAGTAAAATATATTTAAATTCGTGTATTTGAATTTTCGTATTTTTATGTAAGAAAGTAATATTAATAGCAAATATTTGGAATTATAAGCTCCACTTGATTTTCTCAGTAGCTTGATTAATTTTCTCCCTATTCCCACCCCCACTCCCCATCCAATCTGTTTTTTTATGTCAGAGAGATAGCCTTCCAGGGAGATAGACATTTTTGAGGAAAGTGTCACATACTTGTACAAACGCCTTTCCAAAGGTGTTTGAAATATATGTATTTAGGATATCTTAAATCTTCTTATATAATGAAAGAAGTTGTTTGTGTGTCTTTTGGTCTGTCTGTATGTGTGTGTCGTCTATAGCGGAAATATCAAGCTTCAGACAGCTGCAAAATTCATGGCGTTACTATCAGACTTCCGACATCTTTACACTAACCTGCAGAGTTGATTTGCTCGGGCGCCATTGTAAAGAGCCTTGCTGCCCTAACCGGGAATCGAACCCTGGATTTCCGAACTGGACAGCCGACGCTCTACCGTTGAGCTACTGGTACAGAATTGCAAGCTCTTATTATCGAAGTGGACTCTGCAATTTTCAATTTTGTTCTTAATTCAGTTGGTGGTTGACGTCACAAATTGGGAATTGTTATAGGGCGCAGTAGACATTTGTCGCATGCGTGGCAAAGTGTTGCGCATGACTACACATGCGTTGAAACTAACCGATTTAGATTGTAACGATGTAATGGTTTGGTGATTTGGAAATTGAGTGATGTTATCTATATCTTCATTATTTAAGCTTATTTAGGACTCGGGCAACTGTATACATTCCAGTCTAGTCATTCATTCTAGTCTTAATCTAGTCATTTATTCTGGTCTTACTGTATTCATTCAACACTGTGAAACATTCTGCAACCTTTGTTCGTTTTTTTAGCCACTTTGTTGATGATTTCGGCAAACTCATGAGAAAAGCCACAACTACAGGCATTCACGAACATTTCAGCTTAATTTCTGAAATATTTAGCTAATTATAGTTTGCCGAAGCGTTATATTTGTACACTCTTTTGAAAAAACAAAAACAAAAACGAAGTACCATAAAGAAAGAGACTGTTTTTATTGAAATTAAATATGCGTACAGTTCAAATACAGGTAATGAAATGATTGCAAAATCAAGGCCGCAGGACTCATCAATGGTTAGCAATTGCACATTGAATTTTCAAATTAGTAATTGGTGAAAGCCCCTCGGAGGCAATGCATGCTTGTATACGTCTGGTTAGGAGTGATAAAGTTTCCTAATGTCATCCTGCGATACATTCTGCCAGGCATTCCTCGATTGCTGCTCCAGATCTGTTACATTTCTGGGTGTCCGAATCTGGCGGCCTAGCATATCCCATACATGCTCGATTGGCGGAAGGTTTGGTGACCTGGATGGCCAAGGAACAGTATCAACAGCACGGAGACAGTCCACAGATATGCGAGCCGTATGTGGCGTGACATTATCTTGTTGAAAAATGGCCCCAGAATGACGTGCCGTGAGGGTTAACGCAGACTGTCGCAGGATTTCATCAACATATCGTTGAGCTGTTAAAGTTATACGCAGAATGACTAGGGGCGACCTGCTGTCTTAAGAGATATCACCACACACCATCACACCAGAGGTAATGGCTGTGTGCCTGTGTAAAACAAAGGCTCATTGGGACTGCTGGTTCTGGCGCCTCTACACTCGTACACGATGGTCACCTTCTGAAAGACTAAAGCGTAGCTTCGCTGAACACTATGCGATGCCAGTCTGCTGGTAGCCAGGATGCTCGGCTACGACACCATTCCAAACGACTCTATCGATGTTGTGGGGTTATGGGAAGACGTTTTAAAGACCGCCGTGAGCGTAACCCCACCTCCACCAAACGCTGCTCATCTAGCCTCTTGCAGTCCGACCGCACGCCCTCTTTCAAACTCCTTCATATGCTCGTAGTGGCCGCGAATTTCCCGGCGAGGCATTGTTATAATCAAGGTATGTAAATGCAATAGAAATCCACTGCACGTTTTGTTCTTGAAAGCGAGGTTCGCTCCTTATATACACCACCATGATGCTCAGTTTCAATGCGCTGTAGTTCCGACTATTCATTCATTGGCTGAGAATTTTTGATCATTTGCATATTCGTTCAAAAGGTGTTTGCATTTAAAGTTTAATTACTATCGGATTATTACCGTCGATATTTTTGTCTTATACACTGGTTTCCAAAAGTTAAGCACGGACGGTAAAGTTAACAAGAATGGAAAAGTAAAGCTTTGATTTACTCAAAATTGCACATGAAGGTAGCAAATGTGTTTATGCATTAAAGAAAACAAGAATTATGTACAAAGATGAAAATAATATTTACTTTTCGTAAGTTATATGATGACGTCACTTTTGTGTCATTAACAAGATGATGTTTAAAGGCAAACAAACCAAACAAAACGTACATTAATATGGTATGTGACCACCCCGGACCTTCACACAAATTTTACAACGATTTCCCATGCTTTCAATGAGGTGATCAACCATTGCAGATGCGAGCAATGGCCATTCCTCCAATAGGGCAGTTTCCAACTCTTTGGGACTGGCTGTAGGTGGTAAACGTGTAGAGACAGCACGCCCGATGCATGTACGCCCGCATGCACGCCCGATGCCCGATGCATTTGGGACTGGCTGTAGGTGGTAAACGTGTAGAGACAGCACGCCTTCTTGCATATCTTTCCAACTTTCAAGACATGCATATCTTTCCTCACTTTCCAGGTATTCGTCAACGATGTTAGCTCGATGGGGACGGGCATTATAGTGCATAAGGAGGAAGTCAGAACCAACTGCTGCAGCGTAGAGTCTTACAATGAGGTCTAGGACTTCATCCTAAAACCGCGCAGCCCTCACAGAACCGCCTTTAAATACGTGCGACTCTGTGAGATATTCCATTGAAATTCCGTATTATTGGAAATTATTGCCGTATTATTGGAAAGATCGAAGAAGGGCTAAAAATAACAGACGTTGCAAGGAAGTTTGACATCGCCCACAGCGTTGTTTCACAGCTGTATCAAGTATTTAAAACAACTGGAATGTATAGCAAACGTAACGGGGGAGGTCGTGTTAGAAGTACGACGCCTGCAGGAGACAGGTACATTGTCCTTTCGGTAAAAAGGGACAGGCGCACCACAGCTCAGCAGGTGGTAAATCAGTTTCTTGCTACCACAGGACAGCGGATCTCCCGAAAAACTGTAGCCAGATGTTTAGGAGAAGGAGGACTATACGTCTGCTGACCTGTTGCATGTGTCCCACTGTCCAGACTGCACCGTACAGCCCGTTTGCAATGGTGTCGTGAGCATCGCAATTGGACCGAACAGGACTGAGCTTGGTATTATTCTCAGATGAGGGTAGGTTCAGTCTGCCATCGGATTGTAGACGCCAACTGATCTGGCGTGTGAGTGGTACTGCTTATCATTCAGAAAATATCCAAGAAAGGGACCGATATCCGACATGCAGATCATAGTATGGGCCGGCATCATGATCAATGGCCGCACGCCCCTACATGTGGTTGCAACTGGGACTATGACCGGCCAACGATACATTGATGAAGTTCTACTGCCTCATGTTCGCCTTTTCCGTGGTGCTGTCGGTGATAAATTTGTTTTCATGGACGACAACGCACCATGCGATCGAACACTCGCTGTTCAGGGTTGTCTAGTCAGCGAGGGTATTCAATACCTCGTATGTCCAGCACGTTCTCCAGATCTACACCCCAATGAAAATGTTTGGGATGCTTTGGGGGAGGCGACTTGCTGGTCGAAAATATCCTCCAACAAAAAGAGCACCCTCATCCGTGCACTGACAGAGGAGTGGGATAAGTTGTCTCAACAGCTGCTGGTTAATGTTCTGCAAAGCATGGCATGACGTGTGGAATGTTGCGTCGCACTCCACGGTGGACATATCCTGTACTGACACCTTTCTCAAAGGTGCCAGCTGTCGTTAGTATGCATTTTTTCATTTCTCCGTACACAGCATCAAATGAACACCTTTTCCCTTTCAGATGTTTCAAAACCTTCTGTATTCTCCAGAACAATAAATGATCTTTATTCTAATGTCCGAACAGTGTGGCAACAGTATTCTATCCTGCTGGGCTCCCACCCCCGCTTAATGTTGTGCTACATTGCAATTTGGGATCCGTTCTTGTAGCGTGTCTTGAGTGATATGAAGAGCCATCTTTGATAACCTAAATATTTATTAACAAACTTAAATATACCTATCTTAGGTTACATAATAAATTAGAATTCACATCCTGCGACAATACATAGCACATATCCACTACCATAATGCTTTCCTCTTACAGCTTCATCTTAAGGTTAAGTTACAGTTAGTTGAAGGAAAATTATTTCCCAACAGTTCTTAGCAATTGTCTAGTAGTATATATATATATATATATATATATATATATATATATATATATATATATATATAAATATAAAAAGTATAAAAAGAATTTTTGAATTGAAAAAAGAAGGAAGGCTTAGCGAGAAGCTTACTTAATGGCGGTAAGGGGTTGCGACCTTACACCCCAGTTGTCAACAAGCTTGTCATAAATGCCGCGGCATTGCACTCCTGGACGCCAGTCCTGGCTGAAGCCAACCCCCGGAGTGACAATAACAATTATCACTAGACCGTTAAAAAAGAAAAGTCCAATGGTAATATGAAGACCATCACTGGATGAGCAACTAGTCCTTTAGACCACAATGACCTGTATATAACTCCGTGTTATCGTTTTCCGGTCCTGTTATTCAGAGTATGCGAACCTTCATCTGCTAAATGATATAAAATAGATTTTAACTTTGAACAATAAGCATTATTGTTACTGTATAAATTATCAATATAATGTAGCATAAAAGGAATGGGGTATTGCTGTAGATATGCTTGCTGTAGAAATGTCCGATCAAAATCAATACGGATGTCTTCATTGTAGATAATTCTCTGAATTCTAGCCAATCCCCCCAAGAATACATTCCTAAATATATTCAAGTGAAGATTGGAATTCCAATTGATCAGACCGTTTATAGGTATATTAAAACTTTTTCTTTTATCATAGATAGTAAAACTTACAGGCATTTTACTGAAATCTATACTTAAATCTAAAAATTCCACTACATTTTTAAGTGCAGCAGGATTTTCTTTCAAAATTAAGTTTGGTGGGTAGAAATCAAAATTCATACTATAATCTTCATTTTCATATCCGACTATCAAATCATCCACATAACGTAGGTATATGATTTCATTATTAAGATGTGATTGGCTTTCATAAAAATTGAGGTACAGATCAGCAAGCTATAACACTTCAATATCTTTAATAACTTCCATTTTCCATCTTATATATTATATATATATATATATATATATATATATATCCAGGCCTTATACGTATCCACTCCAAGTAAAATTCAAGCAGTTTTAATTGCGAAAGGTACCCCAATACCTTACGTAAATGTGCGTAAGACCTCCTACCTCCTTTCCGCAGGTGTTTCCATTATTTTGGAGTACCCCCGTATTTTGAAGTACCCCTGTCTATAATGTGTGTGTGTGTGTGTGTGCGTGTATGTGTATTATTTTTAATGGAATAATATAATCAAGGATTGAACTGGAGATTTATTGTGACTTATATATCGTTATTAAGAAAAATGTCAAATTTATGTTAAAGTACTTGGTAAAATGTTTCCATTCTACATTCTACTCTCTTCGTGCAAGAAGATATACTGGGCAGTTTTTCTTTGATATTTTGTTTTTCGTTGATTGTCTGCGAAGCTAAACTACTTGGTTTCATTTTTTTTCAAGTCTCTTTTTGATATGATAATGAAGCATAAAAAGTGTGTGTAGAATGTTTTCAATGATAATGTCTTTTCTTTGTCAGAACTTCACAAAATGTAAAGAATTAAAATCTATACTTTTAACGAAATTTCTGAATACGCTCTAAAAAAAAATACCGAGTAACCAGATAAATTATTTTAGTAAACAAACTTCAAACATGCTTTTATAACATTACATTGTGGTTTTCAATGAAATTTTTCTTTCATTATGACGATGAATAAGAGTTAATTATTTTCATTCAAAGCAATTCCACGGCGGGTTACATAAAACATTTTGAATTCCTTTCGAAAGTCTTTTAAATATGAAAGGTGTTCTAGGAACTAAAATTTTTAAATTTTGGAATGCATAAATTATAAACAAAACTTTTTTTTTTTAGCTAAATGCCTTTTGAAGTATTTCTTTTAATGCAAATGAGTAAGAAAATATATATTCAAATTTTGACTTAAATATGGAATAGTGTTAGCTGTTAATATAATATTACTTCTACTTCGATCTAAAAGTGAATGCACTTGAATTCACAGTGGGTGTTATTACTTGAAGTGGTGTGAATAGCGGTGTGAATACTCTATATCAGTGTTTTTTAAACTTTTTTTTATCGCGAAACCTTTTCGAAATTTAATTCAATGGCGGAACCCCAAAATGCGAAAAAAACTCTTGTGGTTCGAATTATACATTCAAATTTTATTCGTTGTTTCAATTTTAAGAAAATTTACTGGAAACGATCACATTGTGGAACTCCTGGAATGCTGTTGCGGAACCCCAAGGGTTCCGCGGAAAGTACTTTGTAAAACATTGCTTTATATCAGTTTCATGAAAAGTACAGTGAAACCTGGCTATAATCATATTACTTATAACGATAAACCTGTATATAACAATAAAAAAATCTGATGTGGGCAACACATGACTTTCCTTATATAATGCAATGAATTTACTACTTTTACAGTTAAAAAAAACGTTATTCTTATAGTAAATACTTATATTCTTTCCAAGATATTGAATTTTCTTCAATTAGTAGTTATTTTCATTGATTTAGCGTCATTTTTATCCATTTGGCGAGATTTTTGTTAATTCGGCAACAATTAAAAATGTCGCCAAGTTGGCGATATTACGCCAAATTCGTCGCCAAAATCTCGCCAAGCGTTATGGCCGGAGAAATAAGTTATTCTTACAGCAGATAAATGACTATTGGCGTTCAAATTCAAAAGTATTATTCAAAGTATCTTTTTTCCTGAATGGAACGAGCTAGTTCCACGAGAATAATGTCACCCAATTTATCGCATGGTATTACATATGAAAAGTGAACATGTTTCTGAATAGGAAATATTTTTTTTTTATTTTATAGGACTTTTTGATATTTTTTTTTGAAAAATGTGCAATATCTCGAGAACAGTTCATGCTAGAGTTCTAAAATTTATGTCAATCGTTTTCTAATGAAAAATTACATAAGAAATGTCTATTTGCGTAACTTTATTAGCGGCTTTGATTTTTTGACGATTTTTTCAAAATTTCACTCGAAAATTTAGGGGGGTCTGAACATTCAATCTCGTATAAAAACAATAGGCTTCCAATGTTAACGGATTGTGATTTTTGTACTAAATTTCGTTCGAATCGGTCCATTCGTTCGTCAGTTATCGTCTGCACAGACTCACTGACACACACACACACACACACACACACACACACACACACACACACACACACACACACACACACACACACACACACACTTTCTCACACACACACACACACACACACACTTTCACACACACACACACACACACACATACACTTTCACACATACACAGATATCACTTCAAAAATGTTTGATTCGTGATCAGGGATGCTTGAAACGTACTCTCCCGTCGAAAACTCGAATTCGAATTTTCGACCCCGTCACAATACTTTCCTTTATGTATATAAGGAAAGTAAAAACTGTCTACGTCTCTTGTCTATTTTGTTTTTAACGATAATTTTCACCCTATGTTCGATAAAACTTTTCTCTTAATTAGCTGCAATAACCCCCGTAATATATTACTTTATGAATCCCTTTTCATTTATATTTATCGTAAATCTATTTGCAATTTTGATCCCATTTAGACCCTCAGCATGCTTGGCATCTCGTTCTCGACTCACTGCGTGTTGTTAAACCCTTGTATAATTTTCTGGATATATAGTACTTTTTCTTTGCTTCTGATGACACTTGTAATGGTTACACTGTATTTTACGGTCTCTTAATATTCATGTATTTTGTAATTAAATTATGTTTTTTAAATATATCGATTTTAAAATGATCAATATGCAAATCTTATCTGGCGGTTGTGGCCTGCATATCACAGCTCATGTTCGTCACCTACAATTTGCTTTGCCACTGGTGAAGGATGTAATAATGTCCGAAAACGCTCTGGTTGTGTAATTTTATGTACGTCATTAATGGTGATTTTATCAAAGACATTTTAATTAACCAACTTTGGTTGTCTTTATAGTTTCTGTATATATCAATATTTTTTTTTTGTCACATCTGATTTTATATAGTGCTAATGCACTATATGAAATCAGATGTGACCAAATTCATCTATAACTATTTTTTTAGTAAACTTGTAACGATAATTTTGCGCTTTTGGAGACATTTTAAAGCAATAGAGCCTTTGACAATCCATTAAACCTGCTATAACGATGTTTTCCCCGGCTTCTAGAATATCGTTATATGCAGGTTTCACTGTAGATATTTTCAAACAGCACATGCGCCATTTCACAAATCGTATTGTCAATTATACATACAACTCCGTATTCGACATTCTGATATTAAATTACTATTAACTATTAAATTTGGAGCAATTTCAATAAAAATTGTATTTTTGAAAATACGCATGTGTCTGACTCTCAGAAAATTGTAAATAGAACTTTATATAAGGAAGACTTGGGCAACACATTTTAGAACGAATAAAATAACAATGCAGCCATACAGCTTTTACCATTTTATCATTTTTTTTAAATCTCTCAGCAGATTGCTAAAATTCTTAAAAAAATTTCATTTTAATATTGTGTTTACGTCCACTTAATAAACTTAGTTTTCTTAATCTCAAAGATCCTATAGAAATTGCTAACAGTTGGGGCATTACAGTGTTTCTGGCTAGTGTGGTCTTTCTTATATTGGTCAAACTAAACGTGCTTTAAAATTTTGTATCAAGGAACATGAAAAGTATGCCAATAAACAGGAATTTAACAAATCTTCAATTACTCAGCATGACTTTAATTTTGATCACCTTTTTGAGTTTTTCTCAGCAAGGATTATATAAAACTGCACGTCAATCTATAACCTTGATTTTTTTTAAAGCCAGGAATATTCCAATAATTTAGTTAATGACTTGTCCAGAACTTCATTTTTATCCACGACCTGGCGGGGTGTCCTGTAATTACTTTTCTCTATGTTTGTTCTATTTTTGCCAATTTCCTCGCTTTTGGATCTCTGGCGTATTTTTTTGTTTCGTTGTTACATTTCTGCTATGCTTAGATGCACTCAAATCTTAAGTGCAAGTTTTATGTTTCTGTGATTTTCTTATTATGCTTTCTGATTGGCTCTTTCAGAGGGAATCTTAATCCACTACTTGGGTATACAGGGTGAATTGCACCTAATCTGTCAAATAAAAGGAGGTGATAGAAGAACCCATGTGCAGTATAAAGAACCATATCAACCCTGTCTTATCTATAACCGTTTCCGAGTTATGGTGGACAGAAGGAAAGTTCGTGAAGTCTAAAAGAAACCCCAAATTTGTGAGGTTTCTGAAAGGTCTACACGCAAAATAAGCACATAATTGGAAAGAGCAGAAACATTCTATAAGATGACACCATTTTCGCCAGGATAACTGGATTTAACGGCAAGCTACAAACGCTGAAACATTGGCGAAGTGCAAAATCGAAATGTTGCCAAAATCTGTAACCGGCTATATCGCAAACACCCTTCTACTTCAATAGATCAAATTTACCAAAAACTTTTCCATTCCACCAGTTTTCGAATGAGCCTACAATAAATCCTATCGGTGTTTTAGTTCAGAAGAAATTTAGCTCTTTGTTTGCAATACATCACTGAAATCGGCGTTCGTCGAAGTAACATCTAGTTCTTGCACCTCACAAAGCAGCAGAAAGGAAATTGAAATAAGGGTCGAGCATGGCACATCGCGAGTGTTATATCCAGATATCCTGTTGTAAATGGTGTCATCTTATAAGATTTTCCCTGCTCTTTTCAATTATGTGCTTATTTTGCGTGTAGACCTTTCAAAAACCTCACAAATTTGGGTTTTTTCAGACTTGAAGCACTTTCCTTCTATCCACTATAACTCGAAAACGGTTAGAGATAGGACAGGGTTGCTATGGTGTTTTATACTGCACATGGGCGTTTTATACGGCACATATATCCCTCTATTTCTTTTATTTGTTCCCATTTCGTCTTTTTGACTTTGGGTTGTTTGTTGGTTGTCTGGTACTGACAAAAGGGATTAACTCTATTCTCGAAACAGCTGTATGCTACATTGTTATTTTATTTGTGCTTAAATACGTTGCTCAATCCTTATCCTTTGCATAAAGTGTTGTTTTACTTATTGACATCTTTTTTATATTTGTACGAATCTATCTCTGTCCTAATTTTGGTTTCAATCACTTATGTCGTTACGGCGAAATCGTTTTTAAAGGTAATCTAACAGATGGCGTGGAACTCATTAAAAGTAACTTCTTGAGAGTTTACGTCATTAAACGATAATATCTTAATCAACCATTATAATCGATCTCATCTTTATCGATGAGAATGTCTTTCTATGAACGATTGTGATCGAAAAGCCGATCAAAATTTAAATGTATTGTCCAACAGATGATGTTAATCTCGAGAGATGTTACTTAAAGAAATGTTATCATTGAAAAAATCCCTACACATCAGTGCAATGTATTGTGGAAGTTCTTACTATGTGTGGTAATTAGAAATTTCAAGTTCGTGTGGCGAGAAAGCGAAATGACCAACTTGGCATTGCTGGGGTTTAATACAGGGGCCTAAGCGTGGTGGGCCAGCATCATAGCTTTGAGCTAACGACATTTCCAGATCAAGGCATTTCAATAATGTCTTATGAGCGTTTGCTACAGTACTACCCCTTCCAGTGAGTTGTCGATTCGCGGACGAAGTCGAGTTGAGATGTGATGCAGACGTGCGTGATGAGGCGTGCTATAGAAATTGTGTTACAAATCACGTGTCAGGTGAAGAAAGTACAGGGACTTTTTGAATCCTTCATTCAAATGTCGCTTGATGTCCTCATTGAGAGTACAGAAAATACATTTTTACAATGCATATGTAATTGTCAAAAAGCTGAATAATTGGAAATAATACTTCGTGTTCATTCAAGGTCACCAATGTAACAAGAAGGCGAAATCACCAACTTGACACTGCCAGGGTTTGATCTCGGTGCCAAAGCGTGGTAGGCCAGCATCACAGCGTTCATCTAAAGTCGTCTTTAGCTAAAGGCATTTTAATACTGCCTTATGAGCGTTTAGTGTATATGCATCGTTCGTGCAATAGGGGCGATGTATACAACTTAATAGACCGATAGATGGCATTAAACTTATTAAGGGTCCTTCAAAAAACGTTGGTGCAAATGAAATTCGTTTTTAACTGTTGTTCCATTTTGTTCAAAGTAATTTCCTGTATCGTTTATGAGACAGCGTATCGAAAAGTTCTGGGATTTTCCTACAGAGCTTTCAACTTTAATAATATAATATTGAACTATAGGGATAAGATTCCTACTTCTTCTCGTGAAAGTGGACTCTATAAAATATAATTGAAAAATTAATGTACAAAAATTAAGATACTAAATCATTCTTTTTTTAATTTATGACAGCTTTATTGCTCCAGTGGGGACCATCTGTTCTGATCTGAACCATTCCACGGCTGAATATCCTATCACACTAAGTTAAGCAGAAATGATTAAGGACGAAGATGAGCTCTTACGGCAAAATAATTCATCCAAAAGATTCTTTGTCGGAACAACCGTCTAATTTATCTCCCCGAAGCATATTTATTAGTCAGTGAAAGGCGTATGAAAGTTACATCAAAAGAACTGTGAATGCAAGATTGCTTCAGGGACGTTTGATTTGTAAAAATAGATATGAATGTAATATGTGTGGGACTACACTTATTATTCAATATGAAAAGGAGTATTTTTGAAAAATATTTTGCATGGTATGGTCTATTCATCTTATTAACATCGTTTGAAATGTATTCCATAGATCTGAAAAAAGTGAAATTGTGACATATTTTGAAATACGGGTGATATTTGTCTTGTAAAGATCAAGACATCAATATTTCCCACCAGATTGACGAAAATATCGCCAAAATTCCAAAAATGACGCTAAATAAATGAAACTAACGCTTAATTGGTGAATTAATTATTAAAATATTTTAATATATGGACTTTATCGCTTATTGAGGATGTTATCAAATTGATAATTGTTTATTTAGAGTTATAAGTTTATTGGATAATAAGTTTATTGGAATAAGTTTATACTTGATACAGCTGTTTACTTGATACAGCTTGATACAGCTTTATAAGTTTATTGGAATAAGTTTATAATATAATAAGTTTATTGGAAATATAAGTTTATTGGATATATTCAAATAATTTTACATGTTGTCATCCAGAAAACCACCATATGTGCAATTCAAAGTTAAAAATAAAGTACCGTGTGGATCTTATATATATTATTTTTTGACTGTAAAAGGAGTACATTCATTGAAATATATAAGGAAAGTCATGTGTTGCCCACATAATATTTTTTTGACATATTATTGAAGGTATATGAGAATCATCTAATAGAAAAAAATCCTCTATTTCAATTTCTCGGTAAATTATACGCTTTAAAAATGTATTGTCTGCGATTTTTTGATCATCCTGTATATTTTAATCTAGAAAAGTTTTGGACATTTTACTAAAACTTTTGAAAATCACGTTCAGCCTTATCCGCCAACATACGTTCCTTATATATTTGTGAATGCAAATATCTGTTTTAAACAAACAAGAACCTGATTTCAGTTCAGTTGACAACAGCTGAAAGAAAATAAGAGTTGAGGATTTCGATATTACAAAGACAACTCAAAATTCGAAATAGTTTTGAAGAAGTGTAAACCCCCATACAAATAGTTAAGGCAAGCTCGATTACATTATAAAGTATTTTTTATTTTTTTAACTGAAAAAAATTTGAGATGAATGAATTTTGATACCACATTTGATGGCATTTGATAAGAAATGATGACATTTGATAAGAATTGATGAAGATACCTGATGACATTTGATAAGAAAAATGTTCTGGTGTTTTTTATATTTTACTGCTGAAATAAGAATTATGTAAAAACTTATGTACCAATTATCTATTTATTACTCTCCTTACATCAGTGATTTCCAACTTTTTTTCATTATGCGGAATCCTTGAAATATTTCGCAAAATCTCGCAAAGCCCTTGAAATATTTCGTAGAATATCTGGAGCCCTTTAAATATTTTGTAAAATCTCTCGGAAATTTAGTCGGCATATATTAAGTTGGACAAAATTACAATTTACAGAACAGACGTGCAAAGTAGTACAGTTCATAATATTAACTAACTCATACTTTTGAATAAAATATTGCAAGATTTATTGCCAATTTCTTTTTATTTATTACTAATGAAAATAACAAACACTTTCACTTTACATCTGGTTTATCAGTTAAAAAACAAATATTGTGTATACATTTTGTAAGATTTTGTGTTAATATTTATTTGTTTCTCTAAAATTGTAAAAAACAAGTTACATATTATTGCTTCTAGACACATTTACATTTTCATGTGATTAAGAAAATTATATTTTAAGAGGTTTGGCATTTTTTTTTATTTAACGATCGATTCTATAAGTAATTAGCTACCAGGAGTGCTGGTGATAATTATTACTGCCAATTGAATCTTTGCTTTTACAAAATTTCCCAGTTTTAACAAAATTTATCCTTCCAATATAATCTTTTGCTGCTAAGATGTTAACCATCAAACTAATATCTAACTAAGTTAGGCATTTTCCATCTATCATTTTACCCCAAAAATATTTAAGCATTTAATTCTTAGCGTCTGCTATATATTGAGATTAGATACCTACTGATATGCAGCATAACGACAGCATTAAATTCCATGGGAGGTTGGGTGGTTCATTAAAGGTTTGTACGTCCGGTTCCGGAGATATATTTTCCTGTTTTTTAAAAATTTGCATAAATGTACGAAATAAATGTATAAAAGTGCATGAAATTCTTAATAGTTCTGGCGAAAATAAAGTATACCCACCACTTGCCACTGTATCAAAGCTCTTTTTTGAATTTCTTGTTTATTTTAATTTTATATAACTTTTCCTATAAATTTATCCAAAAACATATTATATCTCGAAAACAGTTCATATTAGCATTCTAAAGTTGGTGCCATTCCTTTTCTACAGACAAATTGGGTAGGAAACGATTATTTATAAAGATATTAATTTTTTGATGATTTTTTCAAAAATTCATTCGAAAATTGTAGATAGAGTCTTCTAAACATTTGACCGCGCTTAAAATCAATAAGGTATGCTCCGATTGCAATAATCGTACCAATATTTTAATCCGTTCATTTGTTCGTGAGATATCGCGTACACAGGCTCACTGACACACACACATACTAACATATATACACACTACACACACACATGTACATAACTTTGCTGCCATTACCGAACTACATATCTCCGAACTGGCCAGCCGATGCTCTATCGTTAATCTATTGGGAAGAAATTTCAAGCCCTTATAGTCGAAGTGAACTTCGTATTCTCCACTTTTAAATGTCAGAGTAGCGTGCAACTGACAACCTAACTGACCACTTCCTATTTTTATCCCAGGTTAGCCTCCTGCTGTTATTTTCATCCTCCAGGTTAGCCTCCTGCTGTTATTTTCATCCTTCAGGTTAGCCTCTTGCTATTATTTTCATCCTTCAGGTTAGCCTCTTGCTATTATTTTCATCTTTCAGGTTAGCCTCCTGCTGTTATTTTCATCCTCCAAGTTAGCCTCCTGCTGTTATTTTCATCCTTCAGGTTACCCTCCTGTTGTTATTTTCATCCTTCAGGTTAGCCTCTTGCTATTATTTTCATCCTTCAGGTTAGCCTCTTGCTATTATTTTCATCTTTCAGGTTAGCCTCTTGCTGTTATTTTCATCCTCCAGGATAGCCTCCTGCTGTTATTTTCATCTTTCAGGTTAGCCTCCTGCTGTTATTTTCATCCTCCAGGTTAGCCTCCTGCTGTTATTTTCATCTTTCAGGTTAGGCTCCTGCTGCTATTTTCATCCTCCAGGTTAGCCTCCTGCTGTTATTTTCATCCTTCAGGTTACCCTCCTGCTGTTATTTTCATCCTTCAGGTTACCCTCCTGTTGTTATTTTCATCCTTCAGGTTAGCCTCTTGCTATTATTTTCATCCTTCAGGTTAGCCTCTTGCTATTATTTTCATCTTTCAGGTTAGCCTCCTGCTGTTATTTTCATCCTCCAGGTTAGCCTCCTGCTGTTATTTTCATCTTTCAGGTTAGCCTCCTGCCGTTATTTTCATCCTCCAGGTTAGCCTCCTGCTGTTATTTTCATCCTTCAGGTTAGCCTCCTTCTGTTATTTTCATCCATCAGGTTAGCCTCTTGCTATTATTTTCATCCTTCAGGTTAGCCTCTTGCTATTATTTTCATCTTTCAGGTTAGCCTCCTGCTGTTATTTTCATCCTCCAGGTTAGCCTCCTGCTGTTATTTTCATCTTTCAGGTTAGGCTCCTGCTGCTATTTTCATCCTCCAGGTTAGCCTCCTGCTGTTATTTTCATCCTTCAGGTTACCCTCCTGCTGTTATTTTCATCCTTCAGGTTAGCCTTCTACTATTATTTTCATCCTTCAGGTTAGCTCTAAGGTTAGATGCTGACTTCTCGATTTAAAATCGGTGATTAACATACTAGAGTTCACCGAATCTGTGCTAATCGTACTAGAGTCACATTGAAACCTCCGCCATCTTTCACTAACCTACAGGGTTGATTTGCTCGGGCGCCATTGTAAAAAACCTTCTGTTCCAACCGGAAATCGAACGACGGATCTTTACTGGCTATCCGGAGCTCTACTGCTGAGCTACTGGGATGGAATTGCAAGCTCTTATCGTCAAAGTGGATTCGCCAGCACACAGATATCACTTTTAAAACATTTGATTCGAGTTCAGGGATGCTTGGAACGTGCTATTCCGTTGAAAAGGTGAATTTGAATTTTCAACCACGTCAGAATAATTTCGCTATACATTATATATAGAGAAATAGGTCTATTGGGAAAGTAAAAATACTATTGTAAAATAAATCCGTTTTATGTCATTGAATAGGATAGACTTTTGATATGTATTTGTAAAACTTTTTCTTACACTTCTATAGGTAGATATAGTTAATAAGAATTCTCTGACATTGCTTATTCATATTCTTTCAATTCTTGGACCATACCTTGATCTACCAATAAAGGTTAAAAAGAAATGGGAATATCTTAAATTATTTTGTATAGAGGACTTAATTATGAAATGAACATCGAAACATAAAAGCATCGAAACATAAATCCTTTCAAGTATAAATAAAACTTTGCATTCCATATAACATTTTTTAAAATTAATTTATTTGAAACCTTTCAAATTCCGACGCACTCGCACACGTGCCATGCTTCTTTCTTGCATTATTTTCAATTATAATTTGTATGCTTCTTCCAATCTTTAAAAGTAGTAAAACTAAAACAAGTCTTCTTCATCTAAATGTTTAAAAATAAGGCTTCCTTTTCTCTGATATTGATTTATTTATTTAAACTTTTGTGGTTTGCATACAAGTGACGAAGATTGATTAATGCACTTGAGAAAAGAAATTACAAGGAACTTTTTATCAAAGTGTGACAGGCCTTTTTTTTATCCCCTAGCGAATAAATTTTCGAGAAAATCGATTGAAAATAACTGTTAGATGCCAGAAATTTTTTCAAGACACTCTATCAAGTTGTACCGAAAGCAGTTGAATTGATTGTTTTATATATGTCTCAATTGCTGCAGGTAAAAGTCAAAGCTGAAAAGATTCTTTGTACAAAGTTAAAAAAAGTATTGTTTCTGTAAATATATTTTACTGTAAAAGGATGATGTTAGATGTCAAAATTTTTTTAAGACATTCTGCCAAACTTGAGTGAAAAAGCAGTTACAGATTTGACTATTTTATATATCATAATTCCGCAGGTAGTTTGTAGAAATTTTCAAAAATTACAATTTCTTGCAATACATTTTACTGTAAAAATATTATTTTAAATGTCAAAAGTCTTTTATGAGATATTTTATCGACCGAAAAAAAATTACAGATATAACTCTTTTGCAGTTATCTCAATTGATGTTTATTAATTGATATAGGTCAAAATTAAACTTCAACGGCAATGTGCAGACATTTCTGAAAATTACAATTTCTTGAAATACATTTTACTGTAAAAGTATTATCAGAGATGTCATAAAACTTTTATAAGATAATATCAAAGTAGACTGAAAAATTAGTTGCACAGCTCACTTTTTTATATGTTTCAACTGATTTAGGTCAAAGGAAAACTATAAAGATAATTTGCAGAGCGTTAAGAAATTATAATTTCTTGAAATTTATTCTAGTGCAAAATAGATTTATGAGTGTAAAAAGGCATTTGCCCAAATTTCTTGTTAGAAGAATTATATCCGTCCTGTATGGAAAAAAATATCTCATGTTAGATAAGGAATCTTCTAATCATCAATC
The DNA here is from genome assembly GCA_951213105.1 of Amaurobius ferox. Taxonomy (NCBI): domain Eukaryota; kingdom Metazoa; phylum Arthropoda; class Arachnida; order Araneae; family Amaurobiidae; genus Amaurobius; species Amaurobius ferox. The sequence goes on from OX578148.1 coordinate 34,416,660, forward strand.
GCCATCAACGTCAAGGACAAGCTGGGTTTCATGATTATACCCAGTCACTGTACACATGGTTTACAACAACTGGATGTTTCAATAAATGTGCATTTAAAATAAATCGTTCATAAATGGCAAGACGACAAAATTTATCAAAAGAGAACAAAATAAGAAATCCGGTAATTTATAGGAAATGTCTGAGTCAAAGCAGCCTCAGTTTAATCCGCTGTTAAATGTTTCCTTTTATACTCCCCGTCATGCATGAACTAGTTTCTTTCCTTATAAACATAGTATAAAGTATAAGGAAAGTATTATGAGGGGGTCGAAAACTCAAATTCGAGTTTTCGTCGGGAGAGCACTTTTCAAGCATCCCTGAACACGAATCAAACGTTTTTGAGTTGATCTCTGTGTGTGTGTGTGTGTGTGTCAGTGAGTTTGTGGAAACGATATGTCACGAACGAATGGAGCGATTCGACAGAAATTTGGTACAAAAATTACAATCCGTGTATACTGGAAGCCTGTTGTTTTTAAATGCAATCGAATGTTCAGAACCACCCTACATTTTCGAGTGAAATTTTGAAACAATCATCAAAAAATCAAAACCTTTAACAAAGTTACGCAAATAGTCATTTCTTATGTATTTTTTCCTATGGAAACGATTGACGAAACTTTAGAATGCTAGAAAGAACCGTTCTCGCGATATTGCACATTCTTCAAATAAATTTTTGAAAAAAATCACATAAAATAAAGAAGTATATTAACTATTGTGCGTATGTTCACTTTCCATATGCAATATCATGCGATAAATTTGGTGACATCATTCTCGTGGATCTAACTCATTCCATTCATGAGAAAAGATACTTTGGGTAATACTTTTGTATTTGAACGCAATAGTCATTTATCTGCTATAAGAATAATGTATTTCTCCGTCCATAACGCCGGGCGAGATTTCGGCGATGAATTTGGCGGAAAGCCGCCATCTTAGCGACTTTTTAAATGTTGCCAAATTAACAAAAATGTCGCCCAATTAATGAAAATAACTTCAAATCAATGAAAATTATGACTAATTGACTAAAATTCAATATCTTGAAGAGAATATAAGTATCTACTATATTCTCTTCAAGATATTAAATTTGAAATATTTTTTTTTTATTTTCAAGATATTGAATTTGAGATATTGACGAAAAAATAGAATAAACTATTTTTTTGTCCGTAACGTTTGGCAAAATTTTTGTGACGAATTTGTTGGAATATCTTTAACTTGCTGTCATTTTAAATGTTGCCAAATTGACGAAAATGTCACCCAATTAATAGAAATTCGACAAATTGATGAAACCGACACTAAATCAATGAAATAATGACTTATTGATGAAAATTCAATATCTGGGAAAGAACATAAGAGTAGACAATTAGAATAACTCATTTCTCCGTCCATCAGTAACGCTTGGCGAGGAATTTAGCGGAACGTCGCTAACTTGGCAACTATTTTAAATGTTGCCAAAATGACAAAAATATCGGCAAATTGATAAAAAAAATGACGCTAAATGGGAGGTAATGTTTTGCAAATTTATCATTCTGTCATATGACGGGCATATCTTCTAGTATACTCCTATTAGAAAGATCTTCTCCCCATATGTCAGCAACACTTAGCGATACATTTAACGAACTTAGTGAATAAACTAATGGCATATTGCCGTGAGTGTATATCTAACAATATTTCCCCCCAGATTGACGAAAATATCGTCAAAATTGCAAAAATGACTCTAAATTAATAAAACTGACGCCTAATTGATGAATTAATTATTAAAATATTTTAACATAAGGACTATATCGCTTATTGAGGATGCTATCAATATTGATAATTGTTTATTTAGAGTTGCGTGAAATATAAGTTAATTTGGTGCTTTGAAATAGTTTTACATACTACCTTCCGGAAAATTGCCAAATGTACAATTCAACGTTAAAAAACACAGTACCGTGGATGCTATACATTATTTTTTGACTGTAAAAGGAGTAAATTCATTATATTATGTAAAGAAAGTCATACGCTGCCCACATCAGATATTTTCAAATTTAGGACTATATTTTTAATAAAGAGAAAGAAAATCCACAGCCTTATGATGAACAATCTGTGCCCACAAAACTACCCAAGCTACTACTTCAAAGGATTTTCAATCAACTCCTAGAACCTTAAAACATTTCTAATCAACTTACACTACTTTGAAAGGTTTTTAATGTACCTAGTCCTTCGAAAATTTTTAAAGGACCACCCTAAAAAATTCTAAAGATGTAATTAACTCAGTTTCTAAACTCTTTCTTAAAATTAGCCTATTGTCTGAAGTTTCCTCTAAGACAGGAATAAAAATCAATCTGTTGAAGTTTTAACACCCGAAAAAAATATGATGAAACAGAAATAAAAGGATAAAAAGAAAACCGGAAAATCATTTCGAAATATAGAAAATAGAACTACAGGCAGAAGACATGAAAGAGTTTAAAGGAAGCTTATGTAGTTCGAAGAAAGTTGCATTGACGAGCCACTTGAGAAGAAGGACGTAGATTCTAAAGATTCAGCTGAATTGTAGGACAATTTTTACATAACAAAATCCTAGGCTTAATGGATTATCTGTATGGACTGAAAAACTGGCAACATGAATTATGTTTGAAATTTTTTGCAATGACTGCGGAAGGTAAAAAAAAAAGAAGAAATAACTTTGAAAAGAAAAATAATATACATATCTATATACTCACAATAATATATACACTCACGGACAATGAAAGTTGCGCACCAAGAAGGGAGCATTGGATGGACCTGAAATTTTATTGATGGAAGGATACAGATGAATGATATACATGATCACAAAAACAGCACAGCAGAACACGTAAAGAGGGAACTGTGGTACACAGGCCGGTAATTTTCAATAGAGCGTCACACCGCCTTGTGCTGCGATACAAGCAGCAATAAGGTACGGCATGTTAACGAACAGACGCCTGATGTTGTCCTATGGCAGACGCGTCCACACCTGTTGGACGTTACGCTCCCGAATTATCCCGAAGATTGTGGCAACGAGGCAGCTGGCGTTTCAACTAGTCCTACACATGCTCGATAGGAGACAGGTATGGGGAGCGGTCAGGCCATGTAAGTGTCTGGACATGACTCAGTCAGGCCTGGGCGACCCGAACCATGTGCGGCCGGGCATTATCCTGCTGGAATTGCGTACTTGGAATCCCAGCAACGCACAACGAATGGGAGCACAGGGGGCCGTAGAATCTCATCCACGTACCGCTGGCCCGTCAATGTTCCAGGTACCACTACTATAGCGGATCGGCTGTCGTAGGCTATGGCTCCCCAGCCCATGATGCCTGCAGTGGGGCTGGTGCGGCGCTCGATAACGAGGTCCACAAGCGGCCACGCTAATCATGGGTCCCCAAAACGAAGCGGCACTCATCGCTAAACACCACACATCGCCAATCTGTGGCATTCCACGTTGCTCTGGCCCGTCACCACTGCAATCGGAGCCGCCGATGTTCCTGTGTTAACGACAGAACACGTAAGGGACGCTGGGATCGCAGATTCGCTTCCTTCAACCGTCTAGGTATTGTTCGTGGGTACACAGGAGTCGCTACGTGTGCTCGTATCGCGGATTGGACCGCCGTGGCCTCTATATGTGCCTGCCGCACGATCACTCGATCCTCTCTACTTGTGGTATGTCTGGTCCATCCAGAGTCAGTCCTCCGTGTCTGGGTGGCGTTCCGTGACCAGTTCTCCCAACACCGTCGGACGGTAAAGTCCGAACGATCCACGTGACGGGCTATTCGGCGCTCTGACCACCCTGTAGTTTTCAACCCGATGATCGGACCTCCCTCTAAGTCAGTCAGTTGCGTATATCGACGTTTCTGGCATCTGCCCACCATTCATTTCACTCCGTACTCGTGCTTGCGTCGGCTGAAGCTTCTCGCATTGATGGGGCATCGACTACACGCCGGTTTATAAGGCCGCTGGCTCATGCTTTAAGCGCCTCTCACGGATGTACGGTCATGCGCAATCACACCAGACAGGGATAATTTGCATACCTAATAGCTATTACATATATTATTTGCCGCCTAATAGCTATTTACATCATTTCGCGGTTGTAGCATGTTTTCTTCTTGGTGCGCAACTTTCATTGTCCGTGAGTGTATATCTAACAATATACATACTGTGTATTTTATTTTGCAACATATATTTTACTTCATTTTATAAACACTATTTAATCTCTTTTTTAATTTGGAGAAAGTATTCAAACTGAGCCAACTCTACCTGAGCTGCAACATTACTAACTCACATTCAAGGAGTACATTACTAACTCACATTCATTTTTGATAGTTAATATATAAAATATAATGTCGTGGAGCCTGCATACAGCGAAGTTCCAAGGTACAGGTAGAAATATTCGTTATAATCAACAATATTCGTAATAACCGATAAAAGCTGAGGTATGAGATTAATAATAAGACTCACTTACTTGTCTGCATACTATGATATTATGAAACATGCAATTAGTAAGGCAAGGTTGAAATGCATTGCGTCTTTATTTAAGTTGAATATTTTAACTTTCTTTTGAAACTTTGAATAAAGAAAAATATTTGCATAGCACTTTTTCTATTGCATCTAAATTTCTACTACAGTTACCGTTGAGGGATTCGAAATTGTCATGCAAATCCTAGAGGAGCTCTAAAGCAATTTCTAATGCTATAATTTTTTTAAAATCAATTTCGGTTCCTCCGCATTCGTATTCATTAGACATATTATCAACAACTGTAGAAATAATGGCATTATAAACCTTACATTGGGTGGAAACGAAAAAATGTTACGTTGATGAGCTTTATGGTCGTCATATGAGCAGAAGCCATGTACCCGGTTTTTCCATTTCTTCATCAAACTCATTTAGTCATTCTTCAAAGACCGTTGATAATACAAGCTTTTTTACAATCATTCAGACAAATGACTGGTAGCCATCTGTTGTGCTTCGAATTCTGTTGTTCAAATCAATTTCAGTTTCTTCGAACTCGTATTCATAAAACAATTTATCAACATCTGTAGAAATAATGGTGTTATAAACCTTGCATTGGGTGGAAACGAAAAAATGTTACGTTGTTGAGCTTTATGGTCGTCATATGAGCAGAAGCCATGTACCCGGTTTTTCCATTTCTTCATCAAACTCATTTAGTCATTCTTCAAAGATCGTTGATAATACAAGCTTTTTTACAATCATTCAGACAAATGACTGGTAGCCATCTGTTGTGCTTCGAATTCTGTTGTTCAAATCAATTTCAGATTCTTCGAACTCGTATTCATCAAACAAATTATCAACAACTGTAGAAATAATGGTGTTATAAACCTTACATTGGGTGGAATCGAAACAATGTTATGTTGTTGAGCTTTATGGTCGTCATATAAGCAGAAGCCATGTACCCGGTTTTTCCATTTCTTCATCAGACTCATTTAGTCATTCTTCGAAGACCGTTGATAATACAAGCTTTTTTACAATCATTCAGACAAATGACTGGTAGCCATCTGTTGTGTTTCGAATTCTATTTTTTAAATCAATTTCAGTTCCTTCGAACTCGTATTCATCAAACAAATTATCAACAACTGTAGAAATAATGGTGTTATAAACCTTCCATTGGGTGGAAACGAAAAAATGTTACGTTGTTGAGCTTTATGGTCGTCATATGAGCTGAAGCCATCTACCCGGTTTTTCCATTTCTTCATCAAACTCATTTAGTCATTCTTCAACGACCGTTGATATTATACAAGCTTTCTTGCAATTATTCAGACAAATGACTGGTAGACATTTGTTGCTTTTCGAATTTCCTAAATTTTTTTTTGTCCTGGTGTATCTTGCTTTATCTCAGAGAATTTCATGAATGCAAACTTTACCTTACCCCTCCCACATTAAAAATTTCGCAATATCCGACGTGTAGATGCTTAATTGTTCGCTATAAGCGATATGTTGCTGCTCAGCCCCTTGACCCAGAAAATGCTATATGTTTCAGATTAAGAAATTATAGCAAATCCAAGGCGACCGAAGAAATTCGTAGTAACTGACACTTCGCTACTTCTAAGCTCGTTATAAATGAACTCAATTGTATTTTCTTGGTATAGATAGTGAATTTCCTGGTGTAATAGACTAAAGTGTACAAAAACAGGATAAAGTTTTGAAATCATTCTTGGTCTTGCTCATGTGATCTATTAATTTTCGAATATGTGCAGAATCTCTTTCGGAATGAACTATCATAAACATTAAATTCTTTCTATATTTCAAGGGACATGTGAAAATAAAAAATTATATCGAATTTGTTTCATTGTATGTTTTTACATTTCCATCCTAAGTATTCAAGATAGATAATTTAAACCGAATTTTCATAAAAAATATCACATAACAAATGTAATTGATCGACACAGTATAGAATCTGCCGGCTAGTTTCAGAAAGAAAGTAAAATAAAAATGCATATCGATGTTTTATCTTGATAATGTGCGCAAATAACGTAAAATTTTGACAGCTATGTGGATTATGCACTGTAGCTGTTCAAGACACCTATAATTTATTAGAAATGATCATCACGTGCAAGAAATCGTTTCTGCACACCTACTTCATTCCTGAGAAGCATTATCCTTATTAACAAAGAGCATTGTTATTATTTTACCAAAACTAATGATGCTGAAGTTTTAAAACTTTCGATGGATGGAAAAGTATAATGTAAAATAAAAGGCTTTTAAGTGAAATTTTAGCAAATAAATATGATAGAAAATATAAAAGAAAGTAAAAATGTACTTTGGGTATTAAATTCTCTCTCTTTCTCTCTCTCTCTCTCTCTCTCTCTGTATATATATATATACACACTCACACACACACACACACATATATATATATTATATATATATATATATATATATATATATATATATATATATATATATATATTATATATATATATATATATATATATATATATTATATATATATATATATATATATATATATATATATATATATATATATACGCACTCATCAAAAATGAAATTGCAACATCTTGAAAGAATAAACGTAGCCACATGCAAGTCACAGTACCGGTAGAAGAAAGAGTCATATGTACATGATTAAGTTTTCGTACGTATCCGATCACGTGACACACATTTTTGGGGTGATAAAGACCAGAAGACAGCTCGTACCGTAACCGCTATCAGCGATAATTTGCAGTAGATGAACTTTCGAAAAGGTGAAGAAGCGATGCCGCGAAGACGTCAGCGAGCTATATATCAGCAGTTAACTGCTGGGAAATGAGATCGTATCCTGGAACTGCGTGACGTGTGTTTGTTGATGTGTGCAATTGCCACGTGTGTTGGGCACGACATGCGTATATATATTCGTACGTATTCGATCACGTGACACACATTTTTGGGGTGATAAAGACCAGAAGACAGCTCGTACCGTAACCGCTATCAGCGATAATTTGCAGCAGATGAACTTTCGAAAAGGTGAAGAAGCGATGCCGCGAAGACGTCAGCGAGCTATATATTAGCAGTTAACTGCTGGGAAATGAGATCGTATCCTGGAACTGCGTGACGTGTGTTTGTTGATGTGTGCATTTGCCACGTGTGTTGGGCACGACATGCGTATATTTATTCGTACGTATCCGATCACGTGACACACATTTTTGGGGTGATAAAGACCAGAAGACAGCTCGTACCGTAACCGCTATCAGCGATAATTTGCAGCAGATGAACTTTCGAAAAGGTAAAGAAGCGATGCCGCGAAGACGTCAGCGAGCTATATATCAGCAGTTAACTGCTGGGAAATGAGATCGTATCCTGGAACTGCGTGACGTGTGTTTGTTGATGTGTGCAATTGCCACATGTGTTGGGCACGACATGCGTATATATATTCGTACGTATCCGATCACGTGACACACATTTTTGGGGTGATAAAGACCAGAAGACAGCTCGTACCGTAACCGCTATCAGCGATAATTTGCAGCAGATGAACTTTCGAAAAGGTGAAGAAGCGATGCCGCGAAGACGTCAGCGAGCTATATATCAGCAGTTAACTGCTGGGAAATGAGATCGTATCCTGGAACTGCGTGACGTGTGTTTGTTGATGTGTGCAATTGCCACGTGTGTTGGGCACGACATGCGTACCATCAAGTGATGTGTGACACGATGGACGCAGGAGCATCAGAGAACACGCCGAAAAGGGAGTGGATCGAACAGGCGCACGACAAACCGGCAGATACGCTGAACGGCTCGTCGAGACCCGTTCGCAATGACAAATGATATCCAAAACAGCCTACCCCCACCAACGGTTGCACCTGAGCGCACTCAAACCATTCGCAACAGGTTGGATGAAGTACAGCTGGCTATAGACGGCCAGTCACTGGGGTGTTATTAAGCGCTCGACACAGGGATACACGTCTGGCGTGGTGTCGTAGTTATTGCAACTTTCTAACCCATATCACCGAGGGTCACACAGGTCCATACTGGGCATTATGGTTTGGAGCGATATGGACCGCTCTGGTGCACATAGCAGGTAATTTGACAGCGGATCACTACTTACGCACGTTGTGATGCCTGTGGTTCGGCCGTCCCCGGAACGGTGTTCCAGCAAGACAATGCCCCAACGAACACCGCACGGCGAACTCTCAACAGCCTGAATGGAATTAACATTTTTTCCTGGCCGACAGACTCGCTGGATTTCCCTCCCATTGAACACGTGTGGGCCTTTATCGGACTCAGGTGTACCAGGGACTACCCGTACATACTATAGACGAACTGCGTGCTGCAGTGGATGAGCAAGGTCTATGAAGCGAGCTCTGCGAGCGCAGTGAGGAGGAGGAGAAGCCTCCCCAAGGGAGTTGCGCGAGAGGAGCGAGCAAGGGGCAGAGCCCCCAGTATTATATAATATATATATATATATACGAGTATTATACATATATATAATGTATACAAATATGTAAATATATATATATTATATAATGTATATATATATACGAGTATTACACACACACACACACACATACACATATATATATATATATATATATATATACATATATAACCGATCACCCAATTTTTGACTGAATTTTTGTAAAAGTTGTTAAAAGATTTGCAATTTTGATAGTGATAGAAGTATTAATCTTTTCAGAAGTAAATTTTTAGTAAAAAACAAATGACTGCACACTTTAGAATGCCAGTATGAACCGTTTCCGAGATATTGCACAATTTTCGAAAAAAAAAATTATAAAAAAGCAAATAATTTAAAATGTAGGAAAATATCATCAAATGGGTTCACTTTTCATATGCAATATTGTGCAATATCATTAATTTATAATATATTTATATATTATAAATGAATACCATTCCATCTTTTGTGAAGACCTACAAAAGCTTTATACTGAATGGCTGCACATACATTTTTTTTTTTGCATTAAATACTGCTATTTTTATAGCAATTGTCTTTTTAACATTCTTTATCCATACGTTCCTCTAGGCCCATCTGCGTCTGACACGAACGTCAACTGCAGCTTGAAGATATTCTAAGTGCAGACGCGTTGAGAGACGGGGCTTCTCTTTTCGAAACATAAAATGTTTCAAATATATTTTGGCGAAATCTGGTTTACATGATATGCTGTGGACAGATGGCAGATATCTTCTTTTATAGAACATCCCTGACGGCATAAAATATGAACGAGAAGAATATTTATGAGATAAAAGCAATTTAAAATTTGCTGTAAATGATTTATAGAGTTGATAAAAAATGTCTAACCCTCATATTCTGTAAGTAAAATATACATTGAGCGAAGGATAAGAAAAACTTGAACAACGAATAAAAGCACAAATAGCCCAATGCAGCATACATATGTTTCGAGGATACGCTGGTTCCCTTTCGTCAGTGCAAGAGAAGCAACAAACACGAAGTCCAAAGTAATTTAGTTAATGACTTGTTCAGTTCGCCATTTTTGCCGGCGGTGTGCCGATCTTAATGTGTCTATTAATAAAATCAAGTGCCGATTTAATATGGTGTCGAAAAATGCATTTAATTAAATATTAATTAGTATATTAATCATGCATGTAATATGCTCTAAACTTACTACTGTGTACATTGCGTTTGGTGGCCGCAAAACCCACCTAATTTTGTGCATAACGGGACAACTAAGTTAGAAAATTAATAAAGGTTAATAGGAAAAGAACAAATATTTATTTTTAGTACATGGTTATATTACACTCTTAAATTTTACAAAATTAAAATAGCACAATATTTGAATACATCTCAAAAATAGTTTGGGGGGTTGTTGTTGTTGTTGAGACCCAGACCGTCCGACCTACCAGAAAGGTATAGTCTGGGGGGTGTAATACCAGATAAATTGGGACCTTTGGTTGGATCAAGTGGTGGGACTAATTAACCAGTTTTTCTCAACACAAATTTAGACAAAGAGGTTATCCTCATATAGTTATAATTGTATGGTACCTGAATTTCTTTTTCATATCTTGAAGATAAACACCGATGCTTTGTCACAATTTACATCTTGCAATACCAGATGAACATGAGCTCTCCTTCGAACTCCTATATCAGAGACGCACACACAACTCTTAACACTGCTACTGCAGCTTGCTCTCCACTAGTCCAACTCCAACAGACTGACTGGACTCCAACTGCTGACCAAATCCGAGCAACTCTCATTTTTATCCTTTTCCCGCTGGTATGTAAACATGAGGGCTGATCCGTAGACATGGGGGTACCGTCTCGGTTGCCGCCAAATGGCTTAGCGTGGTACGTAGACATGGAGCGTGGTATGTAAGACATGGGGCCACCTGTATGTTACTGCCAATGTGCTTAGAGTGGGGATATTCATTCCGCCCGCATTCCTTGCTCCATCATTTCTTATTCCTTCCTAATCCTTAATATTTTATATTTCTGGCATTACAGGAAGTCTGGTAGAATGCCTTGTAACATCCTTCTCCTTCCTTCATTCTATTCATTTGGGGTTCTTATATGTCGTTTCAACCTTTTTCGACTTTTTGAGTCTCATTTTTTCTTGTTCTGACTTGACGCGTCTTGTTGGGATATTCCTGTTATTTTTTGTTCACGCCAATCTCATGTGTTATTTGGCGGATTGGCTGGACTGTTCTTATTGCTTCTTTCTGATTGGCTCTCTCTTAATGCAGGTCTTAGGTATATAATCCCCCTGCTTCTTTGTTGAACCAATAAACCTGAAATCTATCATTCTATTCATTTGGGGTTCTTTTATGTCGTTTGAACCTTTTTCGACTTTTTGAGTCTCATTTTTTCTTGTTCTGACTTGACGCGTCTTGTTGGGATATTCCTGTTATGTTTTGTTCACGCCAATCGCATGTGTTATTTGGCGGATTGGCTGGACTGTTCTTCATGCTTTTTTCTGATTGACTCTCTCTTAATGCAGGTCTTAGGTATATAATCCCTCTGCTTCTTTGTTTAACCAATAAACCCGAAATCCAAAAGTGGAATGGACGCAAAAATCTCTCTTTGTGTATGTCTACAAGGTTATTGGAGTACCTAGCAAACAATGGGCTTTATCTCCGAATTGACGTGTTTCTTTATTTTTATCCATTGCTTAAAGATAAAGAAGCACTTCAATTTGGAGGTAAAGCCCATTGTTTGCTAGGTGCTCCAATAACGGTGCGGATATACACAACGAGAGTCTTTCGCGCTCATTCCACATTTGCACTTCGGGTTTGTTGGTTCTCTTGCATTGATGATGGGGAACCAGCGTAATTTCAAAACAGCCGTATGTTGCATTATTGTGTTATTTGTGTTTTTATACGTTTCTCAAGCTTTTCTTATCTCATATTCTACGTTCTGAAAATATTTTCTCAGGCATTCTTTATGTAATAGGGGGACGGAATTTGGGTAGTTGTTTTTGTTCAAATTACAGTAAAACTTCCGATCCATTACTGTAACCTGAGTTCTGTCTAAATCATATATATGTAATCAAACAATCATAAAACCAGATGTTACTCCTTTGACCGTTGCGAACGCGTCTAGTGCGTTCAGTGAAAACTTCTGCTGTAGGTTAGTAACGCGCTAGAAGCGTTTATAAGCCGTTTTCCTTCTTATTAACGTTTCAGACGCTTTTAACGCGTTTTACAGCCTTGATTATTCAGTTTCGCCTTAGATTGCAGCACTACTCAGTAGGTCTTTAATTTTTTATGTTTTCTTCAATATTTTTTTTAGAATTTTCGCACCGTTTGACGTTTTCCTTACATATGAATGTGCTGGATGGCTAGAACATCTGATTTGCAGAAAAAAAAGAAAGGAACAGTTAAATATTATTTATTCTGATGACAGTAACAGAGAATTTTCATTTGTGCACACAAAAAAGTCCAAAATGAAATGCGCTTTTGCTGTAAAGACCGTGCCGTGATGTAGAAATGTGTATTGCCCCTTGTTTTAAAATATATTACAATATGAAAATAATTTAAATAATAAAAAATTAAATTTAATGATGCATTTAGAGGAAATGTCAGTTTATTTTGTATATATTCTATAAAGAAATTGCGATTTATTTACTTATTGTTTATTTAATGTTTAATTACATTCATCCATACCGATGACGTGGAATGCTTTTCCCTCTACAGGGGAAACATCCTGGGAAATAGTTACCGCTGGGGAAAAGTTTTCCCCGAGAAAGTGTAATGTCCACAGGGTTAAATGTAGAAGAAAGAATCGGATGTGGGCAGTACATGACTTTCCCTGCAAACTCATATTCACGTTCTCTTTATTTCTTCAATAATTTATTAAATTGAGCTTACTTGCGCAACAGAACGCCAATAATTATTTTAGATTACACTAAATTTATACTTTTAGTTCAATTTTCATTTTCATTTGGTAATTGGCCTTATTTTCAAAGGTGGAATAGCGAAAATACGAAGAAAAACTAAAATATCTCGAGAAAGGCTAGTCCTAGAGTAAATGGATTCGTCTTATTTTTTTCGTCGTTAAAAATTACGTATTAAACAAGCATTTAATTAATATATTTGAGCATACATAGTCTTTTATTTTAGATTTTGAAGATTTTTGAGAGCCATTTCGCAAAAACAGGCAGGTTTTTCCGAATCATAACAAAATCTAACCAGTACCACAAATGATTTATCTACCAAATTTTGTGAAATTTGGTCTATTAGTTTTTCAGTTAGAGTATATACAAGCAGTTTTTGCTGTACATTTCGCGAAAAATGTCAGGTTCTTTTATCTCGAATTGTACAGAAATCTAATCAGCATCAGGGTCACCCACAAGGGATTTACGTACCAAATTTTATGAAATTCGGTCCATTAGATTTTGAGTTAGAGTGGATACATATATTGCACAGACAGACAGATACACAGACACACACACACAGACGTCACGCTAAACGTAGTTTTTTCGTGTTTTAGAGGTCCCAAAACGTGTAGATCCGTCGAAAACTTGCTTTGCGATTTTTGGTATGATTTCAATACTTTACTTATACATTATTATATATTGCAGGGCGAGTAAAAATATATATTATGACACTAAAAGTGGTAACCCCTTTATAATACTGTTACTTAATTCATTGGGGGACAATTGTTAAGAGTGCCAAGATGAAATGGACATGTTTAGATAATGTCCTCGTGAATGTATTTACTGCCATAACCGTCGCTTTACAAATGCTTTACATATTAACGGCGATAATTTATTGTGACATTTGTTTTGTATACTTAATTGTATACTTAAAGTATTTATTTGTATAAACTAAAAATTTTCTAACTTAGCCATTCCAGTGAAAAGGGCTCCAACCAATTTCTGAAATTGAGCACCTTTTCCATGCAATCATATCTATACTAGTACTTTCAAATGCATTTTACTCCATTTTCCCTCTCTTAGTACATTTTCGGAATTGTTCCCTTGCGAGCGTATAAAAATATTTTCTGTTCATCATCTTTCTATTTGATCTACTTATAGAATATAAGAAAACATTCCTGTTTTCTATTTTCCTGGCTTCTAACACGATTTCTTGTCCATTAGCAAAACAAACAGAGCTGTGAGAGTAACCTCTTACTTCTAATCTTCTGACTTTCTTTTTCTACTTTGCAGAAAGTACTTGAAATGGTTTTGATCCCAGTCACCAGGGAATAGGCAATGTGATAGTAATGTTCTCTTTCAATAATCACCATCAGTAGTGCGGAAATATCTTGAGGAAGTTCTTGAATGAATACCGGACAGAGAGCTTGTGACGTTGATAATTTCCAGTTTTCCCTTGATATCACTGAATATTTTGTTTTCATGTGTTTGGTGCAGTTATACATGAAATAAGATGACTGAAAAATAATTTGAAATACGTGACATATTTGTTAACTCTATATTTCTTACATAATAAAAGAAGATATCCCTGTGTGTGTGTCTGTGCAGTTTGTTTTGCAAATCTATGCGTCGTACGGCTATGAAATTTGGTACACTGCTTTAAGATACGAGAAGGTGCACCTCGGCATTATTGTTTTTTTAAATTTTGAATTAGATGTTTATAAGTCTATATTTCTTACATAATAAAAGAAGATATCCCTGTGTGTGTGTCTGTGCAGTTTGTTTTGCAAATCTATGCGTCGTACGGCTATGAAATTTGGTACACTGCTTTAAGATACGAGAAGGTGCACCTCGGCATTATTGTTTTTTTAAATTTTGAATTAGATGTTTAGTTATTTTATATTTTAGCCCGATTTTGGGCAATACTCACAAAAACTGATTCTTTAACGCTCTGAACTGTTATTATAGAGTTTTCATCTTGTCATTATAGGAAAGATTGAAAAATCTCTTTCAAACGGACTTCAATGCGTCTGTCAACGGACTTCAACGTGTCTGTCTGTGCAATGTATGTATCCACTCAAATTCAAGAATTAATGAACCGAATTTCATAAAGTTTGGTAGGTAAGTCACTTGGATGTGATCCTGGTGCTGATTAGTTTTTAGTACGATTCGTAAAAATAGAACCCGCCTTTTTTTGCGAAATGGCCCGCAAAAGTTTGTATCCACTGAAATGAAGAGCTTAAAAGTATCGAAGTTTGAAAATAGGCGAACACTTTTGGAGAATAGAGACAGAAAAAATACCAAATCGATGACTAGTTATCCATCAGTGATTTGTAATGAGACTTATTTTCCAGGATTTTTAATAAAATTTGGGTTATTAATTTTGCATACTTATTTGGAGTTTTTGCATTCTAGTTTACGCGTTTATTTCTACTTTTTGGTAATATATGGATGGGGAAAGTATTTTAAAGGTTTAAATCGAGCTGCCAATACAGAGACAAGTATTACTAAACCGATTTAGCGTTTGTTAGCGCTCTTTAGCACCGTACAGCTAATAAGTTCACAGGCAGCAAGAAAATCTGCCGTGTGTCGCAATAATGCAAACCTTTGTAAAGAACCTTGCTGCTCCGATCGGGAATCGAACCCTGGATCTCCGAACTGGCCAGCCGACTCTCTACCCTTAAGCTACTGGGACGAAATTTCAAGCTCTTCTCCTCGAAGTGAAAACTACAAACCTCCTATTTACATCTCTTTAGATTATTTACATCTATTTACACTATTACATTACTCTATTATCTCCCATTTACATCTATTTGCATCTCTTTAGATTACTGAGGACCAACAAAATCAGTCATACCACATAGATGGCTACCAATTTTTCAAAGTGTGGGCTCAGTCTGCATGAGACAACCTTCTATAAATTTAAAGCCGTTTGTGAAGTTCGCAAAATTGTGGCATATAGCAGGTTATCTCTATTCGGTACTGAAGAACTCAAAGAAATGTGAAATTGGTTAATTGATGCTGGTCGCTGTAGTCTGAGAGCCAAAGCTTTCATTTTTTGAAAATAGAGTTACCTTCCTAAATGTAATTAGTTTTTTGTCTGCGATCTTAAGTGTTTCAATAGAACTTTCATAAAAACATTTTAGTATGACTTTCATCAAAATAGTTCTTTTAAGAATAAATAAAAAGGCATATTGAACACAATGTAAAATCGTTCTTGAAATCGCTCTAAAATATAACCTATGTGAGACCTTAAAAGTTTATATAGAACTTTTATAATAACTTTTGCATTTTATTTTATATTTTTCATTCTTAATTATTAATAATTCATTAATGTTAACAACTTTGTATAATTTATTTTGTAAAAGATAAAAAATTTTTATGAATTTAAATGTGCTCAAAACTGCTATTCTCATTGCAGTGCATAGTACTTAATTAAAAATACTCCGCCCATAACTATTCATTAAATAGTGTTCAACTTTAGTTTTGTTGTTTTTTCCGCATTTAAAAACATGGCGTTCAGTGATTTTAACCCAGGAAAACATTTCTTTTCACTATCCACTTTGTTTATCACCGCCCTTTATCCATTAGCAAAATAAACACAGCCATAAAAGTAGCCCCTAATTTGTACTCAGCTGTTACATTCATCATTGGAGCGAATCACGTGATGCCCATCTACCCATCGTCCCTTCCATTAATTATTATCAACAGAATGGAAAGATCTTGCAGAAGTTCTTGGATGAATAAGAATACGTGGCACAGAGCTCATGAAAGTTAAGTGACATTAAATGGCCTCCAGTCCCCTTTGGGCATCCTCGATTAATTGTCGCCGGGTAACGTGATATGCTGAATTAAAGATATTGAAATAATATATGAAATGAAATATCTACTATTCTGCTGCAGTAGGAGGACTGATTTTACCTTGAACTTAATACTTAGTTATAAGGGCGTGAGCTCATATTATTTCGATTTATTATATTCTCATTTCTTTCTCATATTTTCATTTTCTTTTTTTGCTTTCTCACTTTACTCTAATAGAAAGAATTATCCGCCATTGCAGCATAGGTGCTAAACATACGCCAGCTAATTAACTAGATAAAACCACTTAATTATTATTACAGATATAGATAAGCCCACTCAATATCCAAATTGCCTGTTTTGAACCAATATCATTTCTGCGCTCCGCTTTTTCCAGGTCTTAACATGTCAATTATGTAACGCCGACGTAATACGCCCATACTAAACTCTATTATTATGCCCTAAATAGGCTCCTTCGATACGCCCTAAATAAATGCACTGTAATTCGCCATGCATTCGGATAAACATTTGGATCGTCGATTGTTGGCAGAACGACACGTCCAAATAGCTCCTCTAGCCCTCGGGTGAGTCGGACGGTTTGGGTCTTCAACACACACACACACACACACACATATATATATATATATATATATATATATATGTGTGTGTGTGTGTGTTGAATATATACAGGGTGATTCAGAAGTTCGGAGCAAAAGTAAAACGCGATAAAAAATATCTATGGCTCGGAGAGACAGTGCGGTTTGCAGATAAATATTCACCGTGGTGGGAGATTTTGTATGGCATGAAAAAAAATTAGTTCGGTATCTCGACACTAGGGGGCGCTGCTGCAGATGAAGCCATTCAGGTAACTTATGCATATCGCTTACGCAACGCAAAATTAGGATCAGACAAAAACATTATTGAATACCACCCCACACGGCACGTCAAGTGATGGAGTTGCTATTGTCAACGTTTGGCGCCGATCACCTGAGTAGGTATAGCACACATGAATGGCCTGCGAGATCCCCAGATCTCACATTCTGTGATTTCTGGTTGTGGGGATACCTAAAATCATGGGTCTATAGAGGAAATCCAGTTCTTACCAGCACTGAAAGACGCCTTTCGGCAGGAGGTAGCAGCCATACCCATTGATATGCTGTTTCATGCTGTATCAGCCATAATACCGCGACTGCACTCAGTACTGGAATGTGGTGGTGGACACATTGAGCACTTGCGGCTGTAAATCATGCTGAAATAAAATATCTCATTTCTCAATTATTACCTCGCATTGTTTTATTTGCAGCAGCGCCCCCTAGTTTCGAGATTTTGAACTATATTTTTTTCATGCCGTACAAAATCCCCCACTACGATGAATATTAATCTGCAAACTGCATGTCTCTCCGACCCATAGATATTTTTTATAGCGTTTTACTTTTGCTCCGAACTTTTGAATCACCCTGTATATATATATATATATATATATATATATATATATATACACACACACACGATTCAGTTCGACTAGCACTTTCAATATTCTGATGTGGCCTTCCATTCGAAAAGTTTAGAGATCGTAGGTGTGCTTTCAGTATACAGGAATTAGACCAAATTTCTGGATAACTAACACGTTTATTCACACGCACAACGTAAACAGGAACAATATATAGTAAAACAGAATTCAAATGCTTAATTAATTTCACAAAACAAGCGTTATTATTCTCAAAACATTGACGGAAGTCAGAGTTCAATGTTGCTCGTATTTCGTCAATTGCTCTTCTTTCAATTGATTCCTTGATGCCTTTCAATTGATTCCTTGATGCCTTTCAATTGATTCCTTGATGCCTTTCAATTGATTCCTAGATGCCTTTCAATTGATTCCTTGATGCCTTTCAATTGATTCCTTGATGCCTTTCAATTGATTCCTTGATGCTTTTCAATTGCTCTTCTTTCAATTGATTCCTTGATGCCTTTCAATTGATTCCTTGATGCCTTTCAATTGATTCCTTGATGCCTTTCAATTGATTCCTAGATGCCTTTCAATTGATTCCTTGATGCCTTTCAATTGATTCCTTGATGCCTTTCAATTGATTCCTTGATGCTTTTCAATTGATTCCTTGATGCCTTTCAATTGATTCCTTGATGCCTTTCAATTGATTCCTAGATGCCTTTCAATTGATTCCTTGATGCCTTTCAATTGATTCCTTGATGCCTTTCAATTGATTCCTTGATGCCTTTCAATTGATTCCTTGATGCCTTTCAATTGATTCCTTGATGCCTTTTAATTGATTCCTAGATGCTTTTCAATTGATTCCTTGATGCCTTTCAATTGATTCCTTGATGCCTTTCAATTGATTCCTTGATGCTTTTCAATTGATTCCTTGATGCCTTTCAATTGATTCCTTGATGCCTTTCAATTGATTCCTCGATGCCTTTCAATTGATTCCTTGATGCCTTTCAATTGATTCCTTGCATAGGCACTCCACAGAAACTTCTGAAAATCTCTCATATCACGTAGAATGTTGGTTATTTCGCGGCGTTACTCGATCCTTCGAAGAAAAGAAGTCGACAAATATCGCCAAATTGACGATATATCACTAAATCTGGTAACCCTCTTCCGGACTTCAACATCTTGATGCACGTCATATGAAAAACCTGTATGGGTGCTTTCTCCGTCTGGTTCTCAGAAAAGACTTCACCGAGGGACATATATATATTCATAACTTTTAAACTGTTTTGAATTTTAAAAATTTCTCGTCGAAGTGTATCGTACGTGAAGCTAAATACCTCTGTAACTTATTTCGCCCCTGCCCGATAACTTATTTCGCCCCTGCCCTTCGATTTTCTGCTACAGACATCATACATAAGCAGGCCGACATCTTTTTTTATTATGTAAGATAAAGTATTAGTTTAAAGAACATTTCCGAATTCGATATTTTAGCCAAGAAGGACATTTTAAGATCCGTTTCAACGTGGATAAATACCTTTTGAAATATGTCATTTACACAACATATTAGAAACAAAAATAACAGATTTTTAATTATAGACAAAAAAATAATCAACATGCGCTGTTTTAGGTATCCCGTGAAATGATTTATCGCGTGCTGTCGTGAAGATAGATAGATATTATACCTGTAAATCTGAAAACTGAGTTGCGATTTTCGACACAATTCCAATACTTTCCTTATACATTACTATGTATTGTAGGGAAAGAAATGTCATTAGAAAATATAATTCCCATCTTTTGTAAAAAACTAAATGGTTCGATCAAGATTATAAAGCTGTATAAAAATGTCGAAGACTATTATTACTTAGTAGTATTTTTGAAATCCTTTACTAGAGGAAAGAACTATAAAAGGAACGAATAAAAATATAATAGGGATCAGTTTTGCTAGAATTCTTCAATAAAATGTTTTTATTGCAGGAGCGTTTTCATGTTTGGTACAGCTAAAACAAAAAAATATTCATCTTTCCCTACAGCGGAAACACCAAGTGATCAGTATTTGAAAGGATTTTTAGAAGCCGTTTCATGTATATAGGCTTTCGTTTCCTTTCATGTTCTTTACAGAAAATATATTTCCCATATATACATTTCCTACACATTTTCAAGTACATAGAAATAGTCATTTATTCCCTTTTACGTTCTAAATTGCATAGACTAATGAAATGCTTTTGCAAAATAGTGATTGTATATAAGAAATGGTCAAACTTCTTTCTAAAAATTATGATTATTATTTTTTTTCCACATTGTAATGTATAGGGAAAGTATTGGAATCATATCGAGAATCGTAACTCGAGTTTTCGATAGATCTACACGTTTTCGGACCTCTTGAATACGAAAAAACTATTTTTAGTGTGACGTGTGTGTGTTTGTGTGTGTATATCTCTCTCTGCGAGCGCGCGCGTGTGTGTGTGTGTATCTGTTTGTACAATGTAATTAAGTTAAATATTTTAATGAACATTTCTTGAAAAGCAGTATGATTGCTTTTAGAGTTTGAACATATTTTGAATTACAAACATTGCTTCGTATATCTGCTAGTTATGGATTTAAATAATATCATTCCACATATTCCATTGTCTGATTCTATTATATCAAACACGCATACCGATGAAGGCTAGGAAACGAAATTATGCACAGAGACGAAATGCATGCTCTCTAATCTTATAGAAACCCTCTATTTCATATCTATCTAATTAAAGCTAAAAGGGAATATGAGAACAAACTCTCCGATTTTCAGGAAATAATTTAATTATGTCTGACTTGAAAGAAGAATACATAAATAAAAAAAAAGCTATACACAAAAGTAAGATCTTATAAAAATACTTAAAATGGTAAAAGGAATTAATTAAAAATATCTGCAGTAATAAAAATTCTTTTACTTTAGGAAATGCTTCATTTGTTGGCATAAATGAAACAAAGGAGTCTTCTTATATGCTATAATCTTCAAGAGATCAGCTTCTCAATAAAAAACAAAGAGTTATTGGCTTTACAAGTAATCTCTTTTATTTTGCCGAAGAAAATAGATGGGTAACATTTCCGACGTTTGAAAAATATATATAGATAATCTCTTTTAGCGTTTCATATTGTCCTAGATAAAGTAAAAGTTATGATTCAATGATGATTTTGTTTGTGTAAAGGTCAGTCTGGTTTTATCAGAAACAAAGGTGGGAAGGAAATACTTTTTAAAATATAATACAAAAATACTTTTAAGTCAGTATTCGCAAAAATAACCAAATACTTGCCTTTAATAGAAGAAAAGAAAATACAAATATTTATGTCTCAGAAAGGAAATACAAAATACATAATAATTTTTTTAAAAATATTTCTTAAACAAATGTCTTTCGGCAAATGATAATTAAATAAAATCTATTCATAGTTTGAGCAGCTAATAGATGAGATGATATTTTGTGTGTTGCAGTGCTTTGGCTTTACAGGCAAAGATTGGCTATTAATTGGCTATTAATCAAGAAGGCAATTAATTTGTATATCATTTGTTATTCATTTTATTTTTTAAATAAGTTTTATTTCCTACGGATTTATAATTTACTAACTTGCTAATTTATATTTTACTAACTTGTATTCTAATGAAATTTTAATCTAGTATTCATTAAGAGTGTTTCAATTAGTTCTAGTTGATATACAATGTCTCTTCAAGTTCAATTTCAACTCTTTCATTATAACTCTTTTATTATAACTCTTTTATTATCTTACTTATTTTTATTTCAAGGGCGTTATAATATCGGTGTCTAACACATAAATTTTCCTACATATTTGCAATTTAAATATTAAGCCAGTACAATAAAACAAATTAGAGTTATCTCATAATTCAAAACGATTAATATCAGTAGGCTATTAATGCTACCAATTAAAATAAAAATACCGAATTTTATATAACTCGCCTTATGATGTTGAGAAATATTGCTCACCCTATTAAAAAAAACCCAAAAGTCTAATATCTAGAGAACGGTTTGTGATAATGTGGCGAGGGGTACAGTGGTTGTGAACTGCATTAAAAGACTTACAACTTAAACGACAACGCCAGCTCCTCCGGGAAATATGTGAGAGAGAAAAGTTTGCTCCAAAAGACGCACGAATAACACCGAAGCGTACTGGTAAAAATATGTATTTTAACTTAATTTCATCTCGGCTAATTTACGTAAATTCAATTTATTTAACTTGCTGCATCTAGTTAAATGACTGAATCTATATTTCCACAATAGATGTCTATGATTGATTTCATTCAGTGAATTTATTTACAGACCAAGACGGATGATCAGGTATCGTCTTCCTTATCTTTAACCTCTGCTTGCTCACATTTTTTCGCATTAATTTTAATAGATTCTGGTGACCTCATGATCTACTTAAACTATCACGGCACACTATACATCTTTATGTAGTCCTTGAGCGTCGTAGATAATTTCCAAATGTAAATGTAAACTTATGTCACAGTACTTACAAAGCATTCAGTCGTTTGATAACATGAATCTATACAGGGTGTCCCAAAAACATTGACCTCGGCTTTTAATCCTTAAATATTGATCTTAGACATATATAATAAATTACAAAGTGCGTAAAAAAAAGGTACATAATTTTATGAAATCGATAAAAATTTTCAGAGGATTAAATTTGAAGAAATACAAAATTTAAATTTTTATACGGCCCCCGTACAGAAACATTTCCAATGAGTAAAATGTGCCCCATACACTAATACGGTGATGTACAAAATTTCAGTATTTTATCATAAAAAGTCCCAGAGATATGTTTAAACAAAGTTGGTGAGGGATTAATCACAAATTCAAATGTAAGTGTTTGTAGCAAGAGTGCAAAGGACGCAACGCAGAAATGCATCAAAGGCAAATAATATCTGCCTGCCTCTTACCTTTAATGGCTCTTTGGCATGGATGGAAAACATTTTGAACAAGCTTTGTAATCTTTGTGCAAAGTTATTATTTCTACACAGTGTAGATACTTTTGTACCAATGAATAGCAAAATTATTATTTATTTATGTAATCATTGTTTTCTTTCGTAATTTATGTATGCCCCCCGAAACGCGATCTGTGGACTTGATTTTTCCCCTCTGAGAACCCATGCCCATGCATCGAAAAGTGGTTTAAGTCAGCATTTTTGTCTTTTCATATATCTGGGACTTTTTATGATAAAATGCTGAAATTTTGTACATCATCTTATTAGTATATGGGGCACTTTAATCATTGGAAATGTTTTTGTACGGGGGCTGTATAAAAATTTAAATTTCGTATTTCTTAAAATTTAATTCCCCCTGAGAATTTTAATCGATTTCTTAAAATTCTGTACCCTTGTTTACGCAACTTTGTAATTTATTATATATGTCTAAGATCAATATTTAAGGAATAAAAGCCGAGGTCAATGTTTTTAGGACACCCTGTATGCAGGGTGTCCCAAAAAGTTTGAAACGCGCTTTAATTCTTTACCTGTTGGAGATAAGTGGGTAATTGCAAAAATGTTGAAAGTAAGGTAGGAAATAAGACTACGTTAATGAAACAGCCCTTCCATTAATTTTTAAAAAGTTACACTTTTTAAATTTTTATACGACCCCCTTAGGTATTTGGTCAATCAGAAAATTTTTATTTTTAATGCAACAAAATCATTAAAAAAACCGCATATCTCTATCTTTAAAATTGAACGAGTTATATTTAATTGAAAATTGAACACTATGAAAGGGGACCATATATTCAATAAGAAATATAAATTTGTGACATACCACAAAAAAGATAAAGCTGGATGATAATACATAGGAGACATTTTTGCGAATTCTGCGTGGGCTTACGATGCAATCACGAATTCTTAAGTACTTTTCAATAACTAAGTACCTTTTCAGTAATTAAGTACTGTTAAATACTTTTTTATCTAAACTATTTCCATCGTCAATTTGTTTGTGATCCCTATTTTCACTGATAAAACAGCCTTTCACATGCTACGGAAAAGGGGCATAAGTCAGATTTTTTCCTTTATCATAATTCAATTGATTTTAAAGATACAGATATGAGGTTTTTTAATGATTTTGTTGCATCTTCTTAAATAATAAAAGGCAATGTCTGTGTGTGTGTGTGTGTGTGTGTATGTGTCTGTGTGTCTGTCTTATACACTATACGTTTCGCGACCGCGCGTCGGAGAGCTACGAAATTTGGCAATCGGAGACCTGGGGGGGAGGGAAGGGGACACGTGAAAACCGATTTTCAAAATTCTAATTATTTTTTTATTTATTTAATGTTTTATGCGATTTCGACCTTTTTTTGCCCTTTTTTCTCAACGATCCAGACGTCGTAGAAAAAAACAACTCACACCATCGGAAAGAGCAGACAATTACGAGTAAAAATATATCAATTTCAAATCTCCATTTCGATTTCTAATATTTTTTAAAGATTTTAAAACAAAAGTCACTTTTGGCTCAAAAAAACGATTTTTGGTTTTTAAATTCTCGCATAGTAAAAAGTATTCATAATTTCGACTAATAATTTACATTTTTAGAAAGCTGAAATATCTGGCATTCTTACAAGTCTAATCTGGTCCAGAAATAATGAAAATTACCTTCAGGATCGCAATTTTAAAGACGTCATGATTTTAAATTTGTCGGCGTTCCGCTCGGCGTGCCGCTTCGTTTCTCCTCCGCTGAAGCAGGGAAGGTGGTGGGTGGGGACGTCAAGGTGGAGGTGACGTCACGGTTCTGTATATGCATAGCGATGGGTGGGACAATAAGAAACCGAATTAGTTTTTACTTTCCGTTTCCCGCGCTTCCGATTTTAAATGAAATAAGAGCTTAACATATGCACTGTAGAAATTATTATATTTATATTTTAAATGATGGAACGATATGGATTTTTTAAATGGATATTTTAATTTTATGGATATTTTAAATGATGGAGCGATGGATATTTTAATTTTATGGATATTTTAAATGATGGAACGATGGATATTTAAATTTTATGGATATTTTAAATGATGGAACAATGGAATGAGGATGATGGAATTAAGAGCTGAGAGAGCATATGGTCATTTTAAATTGTAAATTAGCGCGCGGGAAGTTAGCGGTAGGCCCGGGTACGATTCCCGCTACTGCCAAAACTGCCGAAGTGTTCACGCGGAATACGATCACGTTAAACATGTGGGCCCGTAAGTCCTTCCGAGAGGTTGGTGGTAGGGGAAGGAGGGTACGGTCCCTGTGGATGCCTCCTTCACAGGGTTCCCGTCTAAATTGGGTGAATATAAAGAAAGTTGCGGAGGGCGAGGCAGCCCAGTGGTTAGCGCTCAGGAATTGCACTCGGTAGGCCCGGGTTCGATTCCCGCCACTTCCAAAACTGCCGCCGTGTTCACGCGGAGTACGATCACGATAAACATGTGGGTCCGGAAGTCCTTCCGAGAGGTTGGTGGTAGGGGAAGGAGGGTACGGTCCCTGTGGATGCCTCCCTCACAGGGTTCCCGTCTAAATTGGGTGAATATAAAGAAAGTTGCGGAGGGCGAGGCAGCCCAGTGGTTAGCGCTCAGGAATTGCACTCGGTAGGCCCGGGTTCGATTCCCGCCACTTCCAAAACTGCCGCCGTGTTCACGCGGAGTACGATCACGATAAACATGTGGGTCCGGAAGTCCTTCCGAGAGGTTGGTGGTAGGGGAAGGGGGGTACGGTCCCTGTGGATGCCTCCCCCACTGAGTTCCTGTCTAAATTGGGTGGCACTTCCTGGTAGGTCGTTCCTTCTGGTAGGTCGCGCCAGCGAGTGTGCCACGGTTAGAATTTGCCACGGTCAGAATTTTCAATCTATCTTCTATATAATAAAAGGCAATGTCTGTGTGTGTGTGTGTGTGTCTTATACACTATACGTTTCGCGACCGCGCGTCGGAGAGTTACGAAATTTGGCAATCGGAGACCCTGGGGGGTGGGAAGGGGACACGTGAAAACCGATTTTCAAAATTCTAATTATTTTTTTATTTATTTAATGTTTTATGCGATTTCGACCTTTTTTTGATCTTTTTGCCCTTTTTTCTCCACGATCCAGACATCGTAGAAAAAAACAAATCACACCATCGGAAAGAGCAGAGAATTTCGAGTAAAAATATATCAATTTCAAATCTCCATTTCGATTTCTAATATTTTTTAAAGATTTTAAAACAAAAGTCACTTTTGGCTCAAGAAAACGATTTTTGGTTTTTAAATTCTCGCATCGTGAAAAGTACTCATAATTTCGACTAATAATTTACATTTTCAGAAAGGTCAAACATCTGGCATTCTTACAAGTCCAATCTGGTCCAGAAATAATGAAAATTGCCTTCAGGATGGCAATTTTAAAGACGCCATGATTTTAAATTTGTCGGCTACCGGCTCAGTTTCTCAACGGCATTTTCCACCCATCCGCATTAGTTTCTTCCCCGTCTCCATGGAGACCGCGCCTTCGGTTTTAACTGAATTACGAGCATAAGTGTTGTATACATCAGGCGAAATTATTATATTTATATGATATTTTAAATGGATATTTTTAAATGGATATTTTAAATAATTTAAATGATTGAATTATGGTGGTTTGAATTGTGGTGATGTATTTGAAATTATTATATTTATGGATTGGTGGAACGATATGGTTGATTTTTTTATTTTAAATGGATATTTTAATTTATGGATATTTTAATTTATAGATATTTTAAATGGATATTTTAATTTTATGGCTATTTTAAATGATGGAACGATGGAACGAGGATGGTGGAATTAAGAGCCTAGCATATGGTCGTTATAAATTTAAATTAGCGCGCGAGAATTGCACTCGGTAGGCCTGGGTTCGATTCCCGCCACTGATGCTGAGTACGATCACCTTAAACATATGGGTCGATAATTCCTTCCGAGAGGTTGGTGGCAGGGAAAGGAGGGTACGGTCTCTGTGGATGCCTCCCCCACTGGGTCCTGGTCCAAATTGGGTGAATAAAAAGAAAGTTATGGAGATTGTCGCGGAGGGCGCGGTAGCCCAGTGGTTAGCGTGCGGGAATTTCACTCGGTAGGCCCGGGTTCGATTCCCTCCACTGACAAAACTGCTGCCGTGTTCACGCGGAGTACGATCACGTTAAACATGTGGGTCCGTAAGTCCTTCCGAGAGGTTGGTGGTAGAGGAAGGAGGGTACGCACCCTGTGGATGACTTTCCCACTGGGTTCCGGTCTAAATTGGGTGAATAAAAAGAAGGTTATGGAGATTGTCGCGGAGGGCGCGGTAGCCCAGTGGTTGGCGCGCGGGAATTGCACTCGGTAGGCTAGGGTTCGATTGCCGCCACTGCCAAAACTGCTGCCATTTTCACGCGGAGTACGATCACGTTAAACATGTGGATCCGTAAGTCCTTCCGAGAGGTTGTTGGTAGAGGAAGGAGGGTACGGACCCTGTGGATGCCTCCCCTACTGGGTTCCGGTCTAAATTGGGTGAATAAAAAGAAGGTTATGGAGATTGTCGCGGAGGGCGCGGTAGCCCAGTGGTTAGCGCGCGGGATTTGCACTAGGTAGGTCCGGGTTCGATTCCCGCCACTGCCAAAACTGCCGCCGTGTTCAGGCGGAGTACGATCACGTTAAACATGCGGGACCGTAAGTCCTTCCGAGAGGTTGGTGGTAGGGGAAGGAGGGTACGGTCCCTGTGGATGCCTCCCCCACTGAGTTCCTGTCTAAATTGGGTGGCACTTCCTGGTAGGTCGTTCCTTCTGGTAGGTCGCGCCAGCGAGTGTGCCACGGTTAGAATTTGCCACGGTCAGAATTTTCAAGGGTAGCGAACAGGCTGGTCGCCAAAGGCGGCTAGTAAATAATAAAATGCAATGTCTGTGTGTGTGTGTGTGTGTCTGTCTGTCTTATACACTATACGTTTCGCGACCGCGCGTCGGAGAGCTACGAAATTTGGCAATCGGAGACCCGGGGGGGAGGGAAGGGGACACGTGAAAACCGATTTTTAAAATTTTAATTATTTTTTTATTTATTTAATGTTTTATGCGATTTCGACCGTTTTTTGCCCTTTTTGCCCTTTTTTCTCCACGATCCAGACATCGTAGAAAAAAACAAATTACACCATCGGAAAGAGCAGAGAATTTCGAGTAAAAATATATCAATTTCAAATCTGAATTTCGATTTCTAATATTTTTTAAAGATTTTAAAACAAAAGTCACTTTTTGCTCAAGAAAACGATTTTTGGTTTTTAAATTCTCGCATCGTGAAAAGTACTCATAATTTCGACTAATAATTTACATTTTCAGAAAGGTCAAACATCTGGCATTCTTACAAGTTCAATCTGGTCCAGAAATAATGAAAATTGCCTTCAGGATGGCAATTTTAAAGACGCCATGATTTTAAATTTGTCGGCTACCGGCTCAGTTCCTCAACTGCATTTTCCCCCCATCCGCATTAGTTTCTTCCCCGTCTCCATGGAGACCGCGCTTTCGGTTTTAACTGAATTACGAGCATAAGTGTTGTATACATCGGGCGAAATTATTATATTTATATGATATTTTAAATGGATATTTTTAAATGGATATTTTAAATAATTTAAATGATTGAATTATGGTGGTTTGAATTGTGGTGATGTATTTGAAATTATTATATTTATGGATTGGTGGAACGATATGGTTGATTTTTTTATTTTAAATGGATATTTTAATTTATGGATATTTTAATTTATAGATATTTTAAATTGATATTTTAATTTTATGGCTATTTTAAATGATGGAACGATGGAACGAGGATGGTGGAATTAAGAGCCTAGCATATGGTCGTTATAAATTTAAATTAGCGCGCGGGAAGTTAGCGCGCGAGAATTGCACTCGGTAGGCCTGGGTTCGATTCCCGCCACTGATGCTGAGTACGATCACCTTAAACATATGGGTCGATAATTCCTTCCGAGAGGTTGGTGGCAGGGAAAGGAGGGTACGGTCTCTGTGGATGCCTCGCCCACTGGGTCCTGGTCCAAATTGGGTGAATAAAAAGAAAGTTATGGAGATTGTCGCGGAGGGCGCGGTAGCCCAGTGGTTAGCGTGCGGGAATTTCACTCGGTAGGCCCGGGTTCGATTCCCTCCACTGACAAAACTGCTGCCGTGTTCACGCGGAGTACGATCACGTTAAACATGTGGGTCCGTAAGTCCTTCCGAGAGGTTGGTGGTAGAGGAAGGAGGGTACGCACCCTGTGGATGACTTTCCCACTGGGTTCCGGTCTAAATTGGGTGAATAAAAAGAAGGTTATGGAGATTGTCGCGGAGGGCGCGGTAGCCCAGTGGTTGGCTCGCGGGAATTGCACTCGGTAGGCTAGGGTTCGATTGCCGCCACTGCCAAAACTGCTGCCATTTTCACGCGGAGTACGATCACGTTAAACATGTGGATCCGTAAGTAATTCCGAGAGGTTGTTGTTAGAGGAAGGAGGGTACGGACCCTGTGGATGCCTCCCCTACTGGGTTCCGGTCTAAATTGGGTGAATAAAAAGAAGGTTATGGAGATTGTCGCGGAGGGCGCGGTAGCCCAGTGGTTAGCGCGCGGGATTTGCACTAGGTAGGTCCGGGTTCGATTCCCGCCACTGCCAAAACTGCCGCCGTGTTCAGGCGGAGTACGATCACGTTAAACATGCGGGACCGTAAGTCCTTCCGAGAGGTTGGTGGTAGGGGAAGGAGGGTACGGTCCCTGTGGATGCCTCCCCCACTGAGTTCCTGTCTAAATTGGGTGGCACTTCCTGGTAGGTCGTTCCTTCTGGTAGGTCGCGCCAGCGAGTGTGCCACGGTTAGAATTTGCCACGGTCAGAATTTTCAAGGGTAGCGAACAGGCTGGTCGCCAAAGGCGGCTAGTAAATAATAAAAGGCAATGTCTGTGTGTGTGTGTGTGTGTCTGTCTGTCTTATACACTATACGTTTCGCGACCGCGCGTCGGAGAGCTACGAAATTTGGCAATCGGAGACCCGGGGGGGAGGGAAGGGGACACGTGAAAACCGATTTTTAAAATTTTAATTATTTTTTTATTTATTTAATGTTTTATGCGATTTCGACCGTTTTTTGCCCTTTTTGCCCTTTTTTCTCCACGATCCAGACATCGTAGAAAAAAACAAATTACACCATCGGAAAGAGCAGAGAATTTCGAGTAAAAATATATCAATTTCAAATCTGAATTTCGATTTCTAATATTTTTTAAAGATTTTAAAACAAAAGTCACTTTTTGCTCAAGAAAACGATTTTTGGTTTTTAAATTCTCGCATCGTGAAAAGTACTCATAATTTCGACTAATAATTTACATTTTCAGAAAGGTCAAACATCTGGCATTCTTACAAGTCCAATCTGGTCCAGAAATAATGAAAATTGCCTTCACGATGGCAATTTTAAAGACGCCATGATTTTAAATTTGTCGGCTACCGGCTCAGTTCCTCAACTGCATTTTCCCCCCATCCGCATTAGTTTCTTCCCCGTCTCCATGGAGACCGCGCTTTCGGTTTTAACTGAATTACGAGCATAAGTGTTGTATACATCGGGCGAAATTATTATATTTATATGATATTTTAAATGGATATTTTTAAATGGATATTTTAAATAATTTAAATGATTGAATTATGGTGGTTTGAATTGTGGTGATGTATTTGAAATTATTATATTTATGGATTGGTGGAACGATATGGTTGATTTTTTTATTTTAAATGGATATTTTAATTTATGGATATTTTAATTTATAGATATTTTAAATGGATATTTTAATTTTATGGCTATTTTAAATGATGGAACGATGGAACGAGGATGGTGGAATTAAGAGCCTAGCATATGGTCGTTATAAATTTAAATTAGCGCGCGAGAATTGCACTCGGTAGGCCTGGGTTCGATTCCCGCCACTGATGCGGAGTACGATCACCTTAAACATATGGGTCGATAATTCCTTCCGAGAGGTTGGTGGCAGGGAAAGGAGGGTACGGTCTCTGTGGATGCCTCCCCCACTGGGTCCTGGTCCAAATTGGGTGAATAAAAAGAAAGTTATGGAGATTGTCGCGGAGGGCGCGGTAGCCCAGTGGTTAGCGTGCGGGAATTTCACTCGGTAGGCCCGGGTTCGATTCCCTCCACTGACAAAACTGCTGCCGTGTTCACGCGGAGTACGATCACGTTAAACATGTGGGTCCGTAAGTCCTTCCGAGAGGTTGGTGGTAGAGGAAGGAGGGTACGCACCCTGTGGATGACTTTCCCACTGGGTTCCGGTCTAAATTGGGTGAATAAAAAGAAGGTTATGGAGATTGTCGCGGAGGGCGCGGTAGCCCAGTGGTTAGCGCGCGGGATTTGCACTAGGTAGGTCCGGGTTCGATTCCCGCCACTGCCAAAACTGCCGCCGTGTTCAGGCGGAGTACGATCACGTTAAACATGCGGGACCGTAAGTCCTTCCGAGAGGTTGGTGGTAGGGGAAGGAGGGTACGGTCCCTGTGGATGCCTCCCCCACTGAGTTCCTGTCTAAATTGGGTGGCACTTCCTGGTAGGTCGTTCCTTCTGGTAGGTCGCGCCAGCGAGTGTGCCACGGTTAGAATTTGCCACGGTCAGAATTTTCAAGGGTAGCGAACAGGCTGGTCGCCAAAGGCGGCTAGTAAATAATAAAAGGCAATGTCTGTGTGTGTGTGTGTGTGTCTGTCTGTCTTATACACTATACGTTTCGCGACCGCGCGTCGGAGAGCTACGAAATTTGGCAATCGGAGACCCGGGGGGGAGGGAAGGGGACACGTGAAAACCGATTTTTAAAATTTTAATTATTTTTTTATTTATTTAATGTTTTATGCGATTTCGACCGTTTTTTGCCCTTTTTGCCCTTTTTTCTCCACGATCCAGACATCGTAGAAAAAAACAAATTACACCATCGGAAAGAGCAGAGAATTTCGAGTAAAAATATATCAATTTCAAATCTGAATTTCGATTTCTAATATTTTTTAAAGATTTTAAAACAAAAGTCACTTTTTGCTCAAGAAAACGATTTTTGGTTTTTAAATTCTCGCATCGTGAAAAGTACTCATAATTTCGACTAATAATTTACATTTTCAGAAAGGTCAAACATCTGGCATTCTTACAAGTCCAATCTGGTCCAGAAATAATGAAAATTGCCTTCAGGATGGCAATTTTAAAGACGCCATGATTTTAAATTTGTCGGCTACCGGCTCAGTTCCTCAACTGCATTTTCCCCCCATCCGCATTAGTTTCTTCCCCGTCTCCATGGAGACCGCGCTTTCGGTTTTAACTGAATTACGAGCATAAGTGTTGTATACATCGGGCGAAATTATTATATTTATATGATATTTTAAATGGATATTTTTAAATGGATATTTTAAATAATTTAAATGATTGAATTATGGTGGTTTGAATTGTGGTGATGTATTTGAAATTATTATATTTATGGATTGGTGGAACGATATGGTTGATTTTTTTATTTTAAATGGATATTTTAATTTATGGATATTTTAATTTATAGATATTTTAAATGGATATTTTAATTTTATGGCTATTTTAAATGATGGAACGATGGAACGAGGATGGTGGAATTAAGAGCCTAGCATATGGTCGTTATAAATTTAAATTAGCGCGCGAGAATTGCACTCGGTAGGCCTGGGTTCGATTCCCGCCACTGATGCGGAGTACGATCACCTTAAACATATGGGTCGATAATTCCTTCCGAGAGGTTGGTGGCAGGGAAAGGAGGGTACGGTCTCTGTGGATGCCTCCCCCACTGGGTCCTGGTCCAAATTGGGTGAATAAAAAGAAAGTTATGGAGATTGTCGCGGAGGGCGCGGTAGCCCAGTGGTTAGCGTGCGGGAATTTCACTCGGTAGGCCCGGGTTCGATTCCCTCCACTGACAAAACTGCTGCCGTGTTCACGCGGAGTACGATCACGTTAAACATGTGGGTCCGTAAGTCCTTCCGAGAGGTTGGTGGTAGAGGAAGGAGGGTACGCACCCTGTGGATGACTTTCCCACTGGGTTCCGGTCTAAATTGGGTGAATAAAAAGAAGGTTATGGAGATTGTCGCGGAGGGCGCGGTAGCCCAGTGGTTGGCGCGCGGGAATTGCACTCGGTAGGCTAGGGTTCGATTGCCGCCACTGCCAAAACTGCTGCCATTTTCACGCGGAGTACGATCACGTTAAACATGTGGATCCGTAAGTCCTTCCGAGAGGTTGTTGTTAGAGGAAGGAGGGTACGGACCCTGTGGATGCCTCCCCTACTGGGTTCCGGTCTAAATTGGGTGAATAAAAAGAAGGTTATGGAGATTGTCGCGGAGGGCGCGGTAGCCCAGTGGTTAGCGCGCGGGATTTGCACTAGGTAGGTCCGGGTTCGATTCCCGCCACTGCCAAAACTGCCGCCGTGTTCAGGCGGAGTACGATCACCTTAAACATATGGGTCGATAATTCCTTCCGAGAGGTTGGTGGCAGGGAAAGGAGGGTACGGTCTCTGTGGATGCCTCCCCCACTGGGTCCTGGTCCAAATTGGGTGAATAAAAAGAAAGTTATGGAGATTGTCGCGGAGGGCGCGGTAGCCCAGTGGTTAGCGTGCGGGAATTTCACTCGGTAGGCCCGGGTTCGATTCCCTCCACTGACAAAACTGCTGCCGTGTTCACGCGGAGTACGATCACGTTAAACATGTGGGTCCGTAAGTCCTTCCGAGAGGTTGGTGGTAGAGGAAGGAGGGTACGCACCTTGTGGATGACTTTCCCACTGGGTTCCGGTCTAAATTGGGTGAATAAAAAGAAGGTTATGGAGATTGTCGCGGAGGGCGCGGTAGCCCAGTGGTTGGCGCGCGGGAATTGCACTCGGTAGGCTAGGGTTCGATTGCCGCCACTGCCAAAACTGCTGCCATTTTCACGCGGAGTACGATCACGTTAAACATGTGGATCCGTAAGTCCTTCCGAGAGGTTGTTGTTAGAGGAAGGAGGGTACGGACCCTGTGGATGCCTCCCCTACTGGGTTCCGGTCTAAATTGGGTGAATAAAAAGAAGGTTATGGAGATTGTCGCGGAGGGCGCGGTAGCCCAGTGGTTAGCGCGCGGGATTTGCACTAGGTAGGTCCGGGTTCGATTCCCGCCACTGCCAAAACTGCCGCCGTGTTCAGGCGGAGTACGATCACGTTAAACATGCGGGACCGTAAGTCCTTCCGAGAGGTTGGTGGTAGGGGAAGGAGGGTACGGTCCCTGTGGATGCCTCCCCCACTGAGTTCCTGTCTAAATTGGGTGGCACTTCCTGGTAGGTCGTTCCTTCTGGTAGGTCGCGCCAGCGAGTGTGCCACGGTTAGAATTTGCCACGGTCAGAATTTTCAAGGGTAGCGAACAGGCTGGTCGCCAAAGGCGGCTAGTCTTCTATATAATAAAAGGCAATGTCTGTGTGTGTGTGTGTCTTATACACTATACGTTTCGCGACCGCGCGTCGGAGAGCTATGAAATTTGGCAATCGGAGACCCTGGGGGGTGGGAAGGGGACACGTGAAAACCGATTTTCAAAATTTTAATTATTTTTTTTGTTATTTAATGTTTTATGAGATTTCGACCGTTTTTTGACCTTTTTGCTCTTTTTTCTCCACGATCCAGACATCGTAGAAAAAAACAAATCACACCATCGGAAAGAGCAGAGAATTTCGAGTAAAAATATATCAATTTCAAATCTCAGGGACAAATTCTAATATTTTTTTATGATTTTAAAGCAAAAGTCACTTTTGACTCAAAAAAACGATTTTTGGTTTTTAAATTCTCGCATAGTAAAAAGTACTCAGAATTTCGACTAATAATTTACATTTTTAGAAAGGTCAAGCATCTGGCATTCTTACAAGTCCAATCTGGTCAAGAAATAATTATAAATATTCACAGGATCGCGATTTTAATGACCTAAGGATTTCCAATTTCTCGGCGAACGCGTTTTCACCCGTTGAATTTTCTCCCGGTCTCCATGGAGACCGACCGCCCTTCCGGATTGCCTGCAGGATCGCAATTTTAAAGACGTCATGATTTTATATTTCTTGCCCAATACTCGGCGAAGAACCGATTCTTCCCCGACATTTCCCCCCGCAGTAGTTTTTCCCCCGTCTCCATGGAGACCACGCTTTGGGTTTTAAATGTATTAAGAGCTTAGCATATGTATTGGATAGATACATCGGGTGAAATTATTATATTTATATGATATTTTAAATGGATATTTTAATTTATGGATATTTTAAATTATTTAAATGATTGAATTATGGTGGATTGAATTCTGGTGATGTATTTGAAATTATTATATATATGGATTGGTGGAACGATATGGATGATTCATAGAATGATATGGATTTTTTAAATGGATATTTTAATTTATGGTTATTTTAAATGGATATTTGAATTTATGGATATTTTAAATGGACATTTCAATTTTATGGATATTTTAAGTGATGAAACGATGGATATTTTAATTTTATGGGTATTTTAAATACCATATGGTCATTATAAAATTAAAATTAGTGCGCGGGAAGTTAGCGCACGGGAATCGCACTCGGTTGCTCCGGGTTCGATTCCCGCCACTGCCTAAACTGCCTCCGTGTTCAGGCGGTGTACGATCACATTAAACATGTGGGTCCGTAAGTCCTTCCGAGAGGTTGTTGGTAGGGGAAGGACGGTACGGTCCCTGTGGATGCCTCTCCCATTGGGTTCCGGTCTAAATTGGGTGAATAAAAAGAAAGTTGTGGAGAATGTCGCGGAGGGCGAAGTACCCCAGTGGTTAGAGCGCGGGATTTGCACTTGGTAGGCCCGGGTTCGATTCCCAAAATTGCCGCCATGTTCACGTCCGGAAGGACCAAAACAAATTTACATTGGACTGGAAAAAAAGAAAGTTGTGAAGATTGTCGCGAAGGGCGCGGTAGCCAAGTGGTTACGCGCAGAAATTGCACTCGGTAAGCCCGGGTTCGATTCCCCCCACTGCCGAAACTGCCGCCGTGTTCACGCGGAGTACGATCACGTTAAACATGTGGGGCCGTAAGTCCTTCCGAGGGGTTGGTGGTAGGGGGAGAAGGGTACGGTCCCTGTGGATACCTCCCCCACTGAGTTCCGGTCTAAATTGGGTGGCACTTCCTGGCCCTCCAAACAGTTACCGTCGCGCCAGCGAGTGTGCCACGGTTAGAATTTGCCACGGTCAGAATTTTCAAGGGTAGCGAACAGGCTGGTCGCCAAAGGCGGCTAGTTAAAAATAAAAATATCTGATTGACCCAATTTGTCTAAGGGGGTCGTATAAAAATTTAAAATGTGTGACTTTTTAAAAATGAATGGGTGGACTATTTCATTAGCGTAGTCTTATTTCCTACCTTACTTTCAGCAATTTTGCAATTTACATTGCCCACTTATCTCCAAGAGGCAAAGAATTAAAGCGCGTTTCAATCTTTTTGGGAAACCCTGTATATATGCAGGATGTCCAGTGCTATCGATGATCTATTAAATCTATGCTATCGCTTAAATCTATTATCTTAGAAACAGATTAAATCAATAAATGTATTTCTGAAAGAAATACGAAATATAAATTTTTATACGGTCCCCTAGTCCTACCAGTTATATTTAGGAAAATCATCCTCATACAATTTCATGCAAAATAAAATAAAATCTTCCTTTTACGACCAAAATTCACCGAGTTATGAATCATTAAACTTTATGACTTAAGTCGCTCTTCCGCGCATA
This sequence comes from Amaurobius ferox, assembly GCA_951213105.1. NCBI lineage: Eukaryota > Metazoa > Arthropoda > Arachnida > Araneae > Amaurobiidae > Amaurobius > Amaurobius ferox. Next base: position 34,453,422 of record OX578148.1, read on the forward strand.
AAAATGTCCCGTTTCAGGCGATCTTTAAGGGACCTTATAAATATTAAAATGCCGATTCAAAGTATTATGTTTCTATTGCATTTGCTGACATAATGTCGAGATTGAAGCAAAGCTTTTTATCAAATATTTTTGATAATTTTTTATGTGTTAGAAATAATTATAATTTTAATATTGTTTAGTGTAATGTATATTGCTGCAAAAGATAATGAAATTGCTGCGAAATATTTGTCTCTCCAATTTTTGTGTATAACATTCTCATCCCCATTTCTCAGCGCAAAAAGTGCTCCAGCTTTAAGTAGCTATAACTCGGTGAATTTTGGTCTTAAAAGGATGATTTTTTTTTATTTTGCATGAAATTATATGTGGATGATTTTCCTAAATATAACTGGCAGGACCGGGGGACCATATAAAAATTGATATTTCGTATTTCTTTCAGAAATGCATTTATTGATTTAAACTGTTTTTAAGATGATTTTAAAATTTAAAACATTTTTGCAATTGGAAGTGTATCTCTGCGACTAACGGTTGAGGAAATAGCCATTGGTCAGGGATAGCACTGGACACCCTGTATATACAATACACACATACACACACACACATATATATATTATGAGTTATTATTTGTCTTTAATCTATCATTGGAATTTCATATAATATTATATATATAGTATATACAGTAGGGTACATATTGAAAAATTTTTACCACGTGTTTTTATGCAATTATAGAAACAACGGATTTTAGTATATCTGGCTAGAATGTGCCCCTGAAGACATTTCTGGCAGATATACTATTCATTGATGTTTTTCCTTGAACTAGCCTTTCCGTGCTATTCTTTTCCAGCCCTTCCTCGTTTCTTGTTACTTTCTGTTATTCTATGTACGTTATTATATTGTCCGCGGTTTGATACTGTCCTTACTGAATGGCACTCCTGCACTTTCGTTTTTATTATTTTAATATATATATATATATATATATATATATATATAATACAGTAAATTGTGTAATAGATATAGATTTCTATCCTGACAAGTTGGAATTAATTCCTAATGAAGCTACTAGTAGTAAATATATTAATATTTTGGATTTAAATCTTATTATTGAACCTTCTAATAGAATTGCTACTAATTTATATGATACAAAAGATTTTTTTAATTTTAACATTAATAAAATATCACCATTTAATTCCTGCAACTCGATTCTATTGTTTAGCAATATTATACTTAATCAGCTTTTTAGAATTTATAAATTATCTGATAAAAAATTTCATGCTATACATATTGATAATCTAAAAATTACCAGCAATTTATATAAATATCCCTCTTGTTTTGTAATTGGTATAGTTAAAATATTTAGATTATCTGGATTTTCATAAATTTTATTCATGGTGTTTTATATATTAGCCTGACATCTCCATACTCTTGTTTTAATTATATTTTATTTTTCCACCTATTTACACATTAGCCTTTCTATTATTGCCCTTCTTGATTGTATATTATCTCTTATACTTGTCTTTTCGCATTATGGTTATTTATTTCTTATGAATGGCCACGGTAGATCATATCTTTTTCCTTTGTGAATGGCAACACTGGTCGTTTCATTCTGGGTTCCCGAGATCGACAGGTTCGTGTATTTGTTAAGTTAGATTCCAGGTATCCTTTTATCCTTTTACTTTTTCTTGTTTATGTATGTTGTCCAAGTAGAAATATTTTATAGATATAATCTATCTAATTCTTCAGAAACATACATTTTTGTGTTTGCGTCTACAATACACTTGGACTTGAGAAAGAGTTTTGAAGAAGTGAACAAATCCATGATTTAGGTTTAGACCTTGTCTATGTGTATAGCGTTTGTGCTTGGATTTCGTCTGTTTTTCTTTTATCGATTCCATACCATTGATTTTTGATGATTTTCTTTGACTTGATGATTCGAAATTTCTATTTTTTCCATTTGCTTGAAGATTTGCTCATTTGTTCTTTTATTTTGTAAGCTTGTTAGAAAGTTAGGTTTTTCGAGTTACAGCTTCTCACTTTTCTTTCATTGGACTTTCAAACTTTTTTATTATATAAAAATATATATATATATAAATACATATATATAGATATGTATATATATATATATATATATATATATATATATATATATATATATATATATATATACATATATATATATATATACTATATATATATATATATATTTATATATACACACATATATATATATATATACACACATACACATATACATACATACGTACATACATAGATATATACATACATATTGTGAATTTTTCATTTAGCGTTCTGCAAAAAAATTGTATAAACAGGCAAATTAAGCCAAGCATTTTTTTTAAACTACGTGCTAATCAATCATTTGGTGTTTAGCTAGCTCTTGTTTTGATAGTGTTAAAACAGGAAAACTCACGAAATATTTTTGATACGATCGTTATTTCTTGCATTTCATTTGCGCAGTATTTTACATTCGAATCTAGTCATTCATAATATATGTGCGATGTCACGTTCTGTGTTTAAAGTGTCTAGTATGGTTAATTATTTATCGGTAACTGAACGTGAAAATAACGCCAGAAATGAAAATCTAAAACTTTGATTCAATACGTGTTTCGAAATGCTTCTGAAAAGGCAAGCACTAGAAGAAAGTCCTTGAAAATATCGTAAAAATCAGTTTCGAAAATTCTATGGCTCTGAATTCTGCTTACTACAAAAATCATTTTCTGTTTGTTGTCATAAATAAAACAAAAATTCCTTCCTTTTCGTTGCAATATAAACATCAAGCGACCAGCTTTTTAGAAAAGTCATGGAGTTAAAGGAGTGGATTTTATTTTGCTGAGGAAGATAGATTGATAGAATTTTTGACGTTTGGAAAATAAATATAGTTGTCCCTTTCAGCGTTTCATATTGTATAGACAAATTGAAAGCTTTAAATCGATGAAGATTTATTTCGTTTGAAGAAAGATCATTTGATTTTACAGGATTTTAGCATATCTGATTCAGATTAAGAACGTAAAAATGCAAAAATTAGAAAACTGAACTATATACTTATGCACTTCACCTACTAATTTATGTATTGTCCAATGACGTGGAGCTAACGGGTTGGACTTGGTTGGATAATTTTAGCGCTCTGTGTTCCTTTTATGCACACGAAACCCACTTTGATCAGGATTTATAACTTCTATGATTATTGTGTTTTTAAGGCACAGTAGTTCCTTTCATTATGACCAATTTTTTCGGTCCCATGGCGGGTCGCTATGGGCCCGGGAAACAAAAATCCTTTTTATGAAAGTTAAAAAAAAATATTTTTGCTCTCAAAAATGTTATAGAATGTTTAGGATTAAAAAACACAAACAGCATCTTTCTACAATGATTATACCAGCTGATTTACCAAATTTATGTGGTACTATCTGAGTTGTTAAAAAGCGAGTACTTCAAAGGTGAGTACTTTTACTTAAAAGGTGAGACTTCTACTTAAAAGGTTTACTTAAAAGGTTTACTTAAAAGGTACTTTCACTTAAAAGTTTTACTTAAAAGGTGAGTACTATCTGCGTTGATAAAAGGTGAGTACTATCTGCGTTGTTAAAAGGTGAGTACTATCTGCGTTGTTGAAAGGTGAGTAATATCTGCGTTGTTAAAAGGTGAGTACTTTTTTCTGTAAACAAGTTTTAAGTAACCACGTGTTAGTTTTAAATCTATTTATCTCGGCATGGATTTTTTCACGATTTGTCGACTTTAGATATATCTAAATCCAGATATATCTGAATATATAAAATTTTGATATATCTAAAATTCTTTAAAAGTTCAATTGGCAAAAAAAAACAACAACAAAAAAACAAATTCAAACACCGCTCGTTACTAAGGCTGTTCGGGAGGAAGGTGTCATACAATCAAACAGAAAGTATCATTAGACTCGTTATAACGTTTACTAATGTCGGAATAATATTACTCAGAACCTGTTATTAAAATTCAGTGTTGCCATTTGAAAATCGAGTTGGTACAAAGTTTAATATGAAGATGTCTCCATAAGCAACTTAAATGCATATTTGTTTGTAGAAGAGATTTTTTCGAGTCTAATGATATATTTCGTTTTACTGTACAACCTCAGAAGCCGGAATGACGACCGATGTCTGGGTTATTATATGTTTGGTCGATGGTACATAACATGAAATTTTGTACCGAGATCTTTTGTTCTATATTCAGATTTTTTTTGGGATTTTGATTTTGAGTAAAAATTTTGAAAATAGTTTACTTAAAGGATTTTCGGAACATTTGATATTTTTTTCTTTGTTAAAATCTATTAATCATTTATTATCTATTATTTTAAGTAAAAATCACTTAAATCTATTAAACAATTATTAATTAAACTTTTTTTTAATTTATTTAACTTTTCAAATATATTTCTTACGCTTCTAGATCATTACTTAAAAATAGAAAAAAAAAACATAAAAAACTAAAAAAAAAAAAAAAAAAAAAAACGCAAGGTTCTAAATCAAAAATTAGCTTTGCAAATTAAATGGACAAAACACCTTACAAATATACATGGCTTGACGCGTTTTAATGGTATTGATACGTAAAGATAGAGAGAGAGAGAGAGAGATGCCATTCAAAATATTTTATTCGTATAGTAACAAACATGTAAAATTCCTTCATTGTAGGTATATTGAGTTCACAGAAGAGAAGAAAACCCTTTGCAACCATCCATTCCTAATTTTTGAATGTAGGCTTGCCATATTTGGCAATTTATCGTGAACTTGGCGACTTTTAAAATATACTAGAACTTTCTCGAAATATCAAATTTCCTTGGAAATACGATACTTTTTATTAGAAATTTTTATGGATAGCATATAATATCTTCATTGCTTGTTGAGTAGGTGACATGACATGAGCTAAATTGTATTTTGAGATACTTCAATGTTTTGAGAATAGTATTCGCTATTTTGTGAACTAGCTGAACACTGAATTGCTGCATATTATTGTATTTAACAGTTACTTAGTGATCTTGTAAGATAGTTATCAGCTATTAAATGTATATTGTTCTTGTTTACGTCTATTATTGCTTTTAAATAAAAGTGTTAGTTATCCAGATATCTGGACACACTCTTGCATCCTGAAAGTACAAATTAGTGTCACAAGTTAGGGTCACAAGTCAAACAGAGATTATCTTTTATTGTTATAGATTGTTAATTTTGATTTAAAATTTATAATCGAAAATTATTCTTTTTACTCTCTCAAAGAAAATCTGATGTGGGCAACACATACTTTCCTTATATAATGCAATGAATTTACTACTTTTACAGAAAAAAAATGGTTTTTTTTATAGTAGATACTTATAATCTTTCCAAGATATTGAATTTTCGACAATTAGTCGTCATTTTCATTGATTTAGCGTCATTTTTATCCATTTGGCGAGATTTTCGATAATTTGGCAACATTTCAAAAGTCGCCAAGTTGGCGACATTCCGCCAAATTCGTCGCCAAAATCTCGCCAAACGTTATGGACGGAGAAATAAGTTATTCTTATAGCAGATAAATGACTATTGGCGTTCAAATACAAAAGTATTACTCAAAGTATCTTTTCTCATGAATGGAACGAGCTAAAACCACGATAAGGATGTTACCGAATTTATCGCATGATATTACATATGAAAAGTCAATATGTTTCTCAACAGTTAATATTTTTTTTTTAATTTATGGGATATTTTGATAAATTTATTTGAAAAATGTACAATATCTCGAGAACGGTTCGTGCTAGTGTTTTAAAGTTTATGTCAATCGTTTTCTAAGGAAGAATTACATAAGGAATATCTATTTGCGTAACTTTATTAAAGGTTTTGATTTTTTGACGATTTTTTCAAAATTTCACTTGAAAATTTAGGAGGTTCTGAACATTCGATTACGTTTGAAAACAATAAGTTTCCCGGATTGTATTTTCGTATTCACGGATTGTGATTTTTGTACCAAATTTCATTCGAATCGCTCCATTCGTTCGTGAGATATCGTCTCCACAGACTCACTGACACACACACACACACACACATACACACACACTCATACTTTCACACACACACACACTCATACTTTTACACACACACACACAGACATCACCTCAAAAATGTTCGCTTCGTGATCAGGGATGCTTGAAACGTGCTCTCCCGTCGAAAACTCGAATTCGAATTTTCGACCCCGTCACAATACTTTCCTTATACATTATGTATATAAGGAAAGTAATAAAATGATTTATATGGGGAATAAAATATGACAAAATCCTACAAAACTGAATTAACGTTTTTTCAAACGTAATAAATGTTCTTCTATTCAAAGCTTTCAATTTGTCTATGCAATATAAAACGCAAAATGAGAGAGCTATATTCATTTTCCAAACACCGGAAGTACTATCAATCTATCTTCCTCAACAAAATAAAAGCAATTTCATGTAAAGTTTATAACTTCTTGATTTTTGTTAAATAAAAGCTGAACTCTTGCAGTTCGTATGACAACGGAAAAGGAAGGAACTTTTGTTTTATTTATGCCAACAAACATAATCGGCTCCCACAGTAAACAGAATTCACTGCTGTAGGATTTTCGAAACCAGTATTTATGTTCTTTTTAAAATACTTTTTTCTAGTTACTGCCTTTCCTTAAGGCGTGCCAATATAGATCCACAACTTTAGATTTTGTTTAGCTTTGTTTTTACGTCAGACACCGCTAAATTATTAACTAAAAATCGATGACATTGTTCGCAAATGACCTTTTAAAATTCCTTCAATGTATAGTTTATATGTTTGGAAATTATTGAAATAGGATCAAAAATGCAAAATCATGTTTTCGACAGATTTACACATTTTCGTATCATAGAATACTGTTACAAACATGTAAAATGGAGGCTCTTTTAGTCGCCAGAAGGGAGAAGCATCGTCACAGGCAGCCTTTTCTATTACGTGAATGTAGGGTTACCATATTTTGACTTTTGGGGCAGGATTTTCCTATTTGGCGATTTATTGTCAACTTGGCGGCTTTGGGCAAGTTTTCGAATATACTTGAGCTTTCTAGAAATATCGAATATTCTTGGAAATACGAGCCGTTTTTAAAAATATCTACGGGGAGTATATAAAAGGAGTCATCACTCATCTGGAGAGTTGTAAAAGTGATATGAACTAAATTGCATTGTGAGATAAGTTAGTGTTTTGAAAATAGTATCAGCTATTTTGTGAATTAGCTGAGTATTTAATTGCTGTTTTATTGTATATGATAGTTATTTAGTGATAGTTGTTGAGCTATATGCTGTTAATTGTTCTTGTCTAAGCTTATTATTGCTTTTAAATAAAAGTGTTAGTTATCTAGAAATTTGGACTCATCTTTGTATTCTGAGAGTACTACCACGATTCCAAAGCATACGTCGTAACAAATTTGGTGCATCTGGCAGGATACAAGAATGAGTCCAAATTTAGAGTTTTTGACCCTATTACAATAATTCCCATGCATATATACTACGTATTTAAGAAAAATTGAAAAAAGAATTTGCGAACAATTGCTACCGATTTTAAATTAATAATTTTGAGGGATCTGACGAGAAAACAAAACCACAAAACAAAATCTGAAATTATGAATATTTTTACTTTTCTTATATATTATACATAGTATAATGTATAAGGAAAGTATTGTGACGGGGTCGAAAATTCGAATTCGAGTTTTCAACGGGTTAGCACGTTTCAAGCATCCCTGAACACAAGTCGAACATTTTTGAAATGATGTGTGTGTGTGTGTGTGTGTGTGTGTGTGTGTGTGTGTGTGTGTGCGTGCGCGCGTGTGTGTGTGTGTCAGTGAGCCTGTGGAGACGATATCTCACGAACGAATTGAGCGATTCGAATGAAATTTGGTACAAAGTTACAATCCGTGAATACTGGAAGCCTATTGCTTTTAAACAGAATCGAATGTTCAGAACTCCCCTAAATTTTCAAGTGAAAATTTTGAAAAAATCATGAAAAAATCAAAACCTTTAATAAAGTTACGCAAATAGACATTTTTTATATAATTTTCCCTTAGAAAAGGATTGACATAAGCGTTAGAACGCTAGCATGAACAGTTCTCGAGATATTGTACATTTTTCAAATAAATTTATCAAAAAGTGCTATAAGTTAAAAAAAATAAAATTTTAACTGTTGAGAAACATGTTTACTTTCATATGTAATACCATGCGATAAATTTAGTGACATCATTCTCGTGAATCTATCTCGTTCCATTCATAAGAAAAGATACTTTGAGTAATACTTTTGTATTTGAAAGCCAATAGTCATTTATCTGCTATAAGAATAACTTATTTGTCCGTTCATAACGCTTGGCGAGATTTCGACGACGAATTTGGCGGAATCTCGCCAACTTGGAGACTTTTTAAATGCTGCCAAATTAACGAACATCTCGCCAATTGGATAAAAATGATGCTAAATCCATGAAAGTGACGACTCATTGACGAAAATTCAATATCTTGGAAAAAATATAAGTATCTACTATAAGAATAATCGATTTTTTTTATTGTAAAAAAGTAGTAAATTCATTGCATTATATAAGGACAGTCATGTGCTGTCCACATCAGATTTTTTAACATGCTTTATGGAAAGAGAGTAACTAGAAAAAATCCATAAGAAGATAAAAGAAAAACAGTTTTGAAAATCCTACAGAAATGAATTATTGTTACTGTAATAGGCGATTATATTTGTTCGCACAAATAAACAAATAAAACAAAAGTTCCTTCCGTTTCCGCTGTCACACAAACTGCAAGAGATCAGCTTTTATTTAACAAAAGTCAAGGAGTTATAAACTTTCCATGAAATTGCTTTTATTTTGTTGAGGAAGATAGATTGATAGTACTTCTAATGTTTGAAAAATAAATAGTTTTCTCTTTTTGCGTTTTATATTGCATAGACAAATTGAAAGCTTTGAACCGATGAAAGATTTATTTCGTTTGAGAAGAGGTTATTCAGTTTTGCAGGATTTTGTCATATTTTATTCCCCATATAAATCATTCTAACTTTAAAATGATAAAAAGGTACACATATCGATTATAAATTATATTTAGATGCGCTACTGGTCTTTTCCGGATTCATGAAGTCAGAATTGGAAGTAGAGCTCCTGTAATATAGGCTAACCTATGGCCGCCATGTTAAATCGCATAGTAAGAGTCGCCTTTTTCTTGACACAAACTGTCTGACCTACCCGAAGGTGTAAAATATCTACTTGGACGGCCGGGAAGTGCCACTCAATTTAGTTCGGAACCCAGTGAGCGTGGTACCCTCCTTCTCCTACCACCAACTTCCCTAAAGGACTCAAGGACCCACATATTTAACTTGCTCGTACTCCGCGTGAACCAGGGCACAGTTCGGGTCGGGCCGAGAATCAAACTCGGGTCGACCGAGTACAATCTTCGCACCTTAACCACTGGGCAGTCCCACCCCACAGTGCGAAACGCCTTCGTAACAAAGAGTGAGAACCATCGCACTTTCCTTACTGGACCCAGTGGTAAGGCTCCTAAATATGCTCCTATATATCTAGCTCGTTCCATTCATGAGAAAAGATAGTTTGAGTAATACTTTTGTATTTGAACGCCAATAGTTATTTATCTGCTGTAAGAATAACTTATTTCTCCGTCCATAACACTTGGCGAGATTTTGGCGCCGAATTTGGCGAAATGTCACCAACTTGGCGAATTTTTTAAATGTTGCCAAATTAACGAAAATCTCGCCAAATGGATAGAAATGACACTAAATCAATGAAAAGGACGACTAACTGAGGAAAATTCAATATCTTGAACGAATATAAATATCTACTATAAGAAAAACCTATTTTTTTATTATAAATGTAGTAAATTCATTGCATTATATAAGGAAAGTCATGTGTTGCCCATATCAGATTTTTTTTATTGAAAAATGGATAATTAGCGCCGAAAATGCCTAATATTGTTTTTGCTCAGCAAATCTTGGTGTTTCATAATAAGCCTTTTTGAATGATATTAATACAGTATATTTAAGTATCAATATTAATATAGTTATTTTATAATTAAGTATATTTATTTTTTATTTGTTATTGGGGTGGTTTTATAGTTGTTTCGGTATGCATTTATTATAAGAATTGAATTATAGACCTCCGTAATCGGTTATTATTTGCCAAATATCAGATATTAGTGCTTGCGAATTCTTGCAACTGCCCAATGATTGAACTACGTTTTATATACCTAATACAGTATAAACACCTTGATTTACCTGTCTGTTTATCTATTTATCTCTGGGTAACGCTTGGCGAAAATTTGGCGTTAAAATTTGCGGAATATCGCCAACTTGGCGAGATTTTTTTCAATGTTGCCAAATTGACGAAAATGTTGCGAAATTGATAGAAATGACGCTAAATCAATGAAAATGACGACTAATTGATAAAAATTCGATATCTTGGAAAGAATATAAAAATCTACTATACAGTAGTGCTCCAAATTGTGGAAAACTTTTGGAAAAAGTGTAATTTTGGGGTTTAATGACTCATAACACTACATTTTTTTGTACCAATACCTTAAAATTATATATCAACGGAAAGATAATTTAATCAAGATTGTAATGCAATAACATTTATAAATTATTTTTTAACAGAACATCATTTATAAAGAAGAAAAGTGAAATACACAGAAAAAATGAGATATACAAAAATTCTCACCATGTCAATTAATACTTAGTCGGGTAACCTTTAGCTTTAATTAAGGTCTTAGCCATGGAGTGAACTAAGTTTTCTAGTTCTGCAACTGTTATAATGTGAAACCAAGATTGAATAATTGCTTCTGTTAATTGTGTTTTATTGCTGGTTTTCTTTTGACTAACAAGTTTCTATAGTCGGCTCCATGGATTTTTGATGGGGATAAGGTCTGGGCTATACTAAGGTTATTGTTTAGTACTTTTTGAATCTCTCTGATGAAAGGAAAGAAATGAAAAAGGCAAACACTAACACCGATAATAAAAATTCAGTTTAAAACATTCTAAAGCAATACATTTACTTTACTGCTGGATTTATTATTTTGCTTGTTGCCTTAAATAAAACAAAAACATCTCCCTATTTGCTGCAACAAAGACTTTAAGAGATCAGGTTTACTGGAAAGGGAAGGATTTATACCTTTTACGAGGCACCTCTTTTACTTTCGCCGGAGAAAACAGATTCAGAATATCCCGTACATGTTTAGAAAATAACAATAGATACATCTTCATTTTAGCATATATTGCATAGACGTAGCTTGAAATCATTAAATATTTCTTTTGTGCAAAGGCCATTTTGCTCTGGAGTTTGTAAGAAATGTTATTATGGATTTTTTAAAGTGACAATCGTTCAGAAATAGAAAATTTTGCGGGAGTTCATGAATATGTCAAATTACTATAATACGTTTTTTACTTTCCTTATATACAATAATGTATAAGGAAAGTTTTGAGACGGGGTAGAAAATTCAAATTCGAGTTTTCGACTGGAGAGCACGTTTCAAGCATCCCTGATCACGAATCGAACATTTTTGAAGTGATGTCTGTGTGTGTGTGTGTATCAAAGTATGTGTGTGTGTGTGTGTGAATGTATGTGTGTGTGCATCAGTGAGTGTGTGGAGAGGATAACTGACGAACGAATGGACCGATTCGAACAAAATTTGATACAAAAATTACAATCCATAAAGCCTATTGTTTTTATACGCAATCGAATGTACAGACCCCCCCCCCAAATTTTGGAGTGAAATTTTGAAAAAATCGTCCAAAAATCAAAACTTCTAACAAAGTTAAGCAAATAGACATTTATTATATAATTTTTCATTGGAAAACGATTGACATAAGTGCTAGAACGCTAACTTGAACCGTTCTCGAGATATTGCACGTTTTTCAAAAAAAAATTATCAAAAAGTCATATAAAATAAAAAAAATATTTCCTATTGAGAAACATGTTCACTTTTCATATGTAATACCATGCGATAAATTGGGTGACATCATTCTCGTGGATCTAGCTCATTCCATTCATGAAAAAAGATACTTTGAGTAATACCTTTGTATTTGAACGCCAATAGTCATTTAGTCATTTACCTACTGTAAGAATAACTTATTTCTCCGTTCATAACGCTTGGCGAGATTTTGACGACGAATTTTGGTGGAATGTCGCCAACTTGGCGACTTTTTTAAATGTTGCTAAATTAACAAAAATCTCGCCATATGGATAAAAATGATGCTAAATCAATGAAAATCACGACTCATTGACGAAAATTCAATATCTTGGAAATAATATAAATATCTACTATAAAAATAATCTATTTTTTTTACTGTAAAAGTAGTAATTCATTGCACTATATAAGGAAAGTCATTTGCTGCCCACATCAGCTTTTCAGAGTTAAATCCAGAAAAGACAAACCTCGATCTATGTATCCCAATAATAAAGCGACAGAGCTACCCTTACTACGGGAGAGAACCTTCTATTTACATCTTTTTAAATTCAGTCTGAAACCCAATCGTTTATTTTGTTATCTCCTATACTAATTACGCTCTATTGACTGAGCTACCACACTACATGAAAGAACCTCCTATATACCTCTCTTTAGATTCAATCTGAGACCCAGTCGTCTACGTTGTAACCTCCTATGCTAACTACGCTCTACGGATTGAGCTACCCAGTACGGGAGATAACCTCCTATTTACCTCGCTTTAAATTCAGTCTGAGACTTAGTAGTTTACTTTGTCACCTCCCATACTAACTACGCTCTACTGACTGAGCTACCCCAGTGCAGGAGATAACCTTCTATTTACAGCTCTTTAGATTCAACCTGAGATCCAGACGTTTACTTTGTAAACTCCTATACTAATTACGATTCAGCTACCCCAGTACATGAGATAACCTCCTATTTACATCTCTTTAGATTCTGTCTGAGACGCAGTCTTTTACTTTATCTCCTTCTATAGTAAACTGACTGAGCTACCCCAGAACAGGACACAATGTCCTATTTTCCTCTCTTGATTACTGTGGCGTGGCTCCGCTGAAAAACTTACAATTACACTTTGGCCGCTAATCGTATTTCTGCACGCCACTTGCTCGATTACCGAGCATATCTCCAGGTTCAGATCAATTGGAAAATGCATCACGAGAACACACAATAAACACTAATTAAAAGTTAATAAAACTTTTATTTTAAAATACTTATATTTAAACTTGTTACTTAAAATTTTAAAACCACAAAAATATCATCTTAAATCCATGTAATACATTTACAGTTCGCTAAGTCGTAGGCATTGAATGATGCTCAATTTCAAATTCATACAATACATTACAGTTCGCTAAGTCGTAGGCATTGCATAATGCTCATCATGATATATCCCCTCTCTCTAGTTTTAATTATCATATTAACCAACAAGTTATGCAGTTAGATTCCTTATTAAACTCTAATTTTGCTCTCTGATACTCAGCCTGCAGAGGGAGAGGACAAAAGGACTTACCCCTTTTAGGCACGGGCAGGACGGCATCGGGACAGCTCTCCTCCGTCGATTTTTGACGACCAGCACTTGACTTTCAAAAAATACCAACTGAGTTCTCCCTCAACTCTTCTTCTCTTCGTCGGGAAAACGGACAACCCCCTGGCTGGGCTCCATAGCTGACGCTTGGCCGCTATAGGTTCGAAAACCCATAAATTCAGTGACGCGGCCGGGCTCCATCGAATCACCGGATTTGGCCCCTTCCAAAGGGTTGGCTAAAAATTGGGGGGGGGGGGCTCTAGCCTTCTTGCAGGTGTCCATTTTATTTAAGAATAACATAGCGTCCTTTGCCATTTTCTCACGACTGCAGCTGGTCTCCTACTCAGAGCAATGGAATGTCAACCGTTTCCAAAGAGAGAGGGGGGGGGGGGGGTAATACTTTCTAGAAGTGAAGTGGTGACAGGAAAATTCCAATACTGTCCCACGACAATTACTTTCCTTATATACAATAATGTATAAGGAAAGTATTGTGACGGGGTCAAAAATTCCGAATTCGAGTTTTCGACGGGAGAGCACGTCTCGAGCATCCTTGATCACAAATCGAACATTTTTGAAGTGATGCCTGTGTGTGTGTGTGTGTGTGTGTGTGTGTGTCTCAGTGAGTTTGTGGAGACGATAACTGACGAATGAATGGACCGATTCGAACGAAATTTGGTGCAAAAATTACAATCCGTAAACAATGGAAGCCTATTGTTTTTATATGGCATCGAATGTTTAGAACCCCCCTAAATCTTCGAGTGAAATTTTGAAAAAATCGTCAAAAAATCAAAACCTCTAATAAAGTCACGCAAATAGACATTTCTTATGCAATTTTTCATTAGAAAACGATTGATATAAATTTTAGAACCCTAACATGAGCCGTTCTCGAGATAATGCACATTATTCAAAAAAATTATCGAAAAGTCATATAAAATAAAAAAAGAATATTACATATTGAGAAACATGTTCACTTTTCATATGTAATGTCATGCGATAAATTGGGTGACATCATTCTCGTGGATCTAGCTCGTTCCATTCATGAAAATATACTTTGAGTAATACTTTTGTATTTGAACGCCAATAGTCATGCATCTGCTGTAAGAATAACTTATTTCTCCGTTCATAACGCTTGGCCAGATTTTGACGACGAATTCAGTGGAATGTCGCCAACTTGGTGAGTTTTTCATTGTTGCTAAATTAACGAAAAACTCGCCAAATGGATAAAAATGACGCTAAATCAATGGAAATGACGACTAATTGTCGAAAATTCAATATCTTAGGAAGAATATAGGTATCTACTATAAGAAAAACCTATTTTTTTTACAGTAAAAGTAGTAAAACCATTGTATTATATAAGGAAAGTCATGTGTTGCCCACATCAGATTTTATTAAATTTGTTACTCTGTAAACTTTGTATTGGATCCTGAGATATTGGAAAATAAACATATAGACCATCCTGTGCTGAGGGCCAGAAAACGCCTTAACATCCTAAAGAATATCTCGGGACGCGATTGGGGAGCAGCCGCTGGTACTCTCAGAAATACCTATATTTCACTTATTAGACCTATTTTGGAGTATGGATATCCAGTTCATTGCTCTGCTGCTGACACAAATCTACAAAAACTTGAACGAGTCCAGCTTAGCGCTGCCCGGATTATTACTGGTCTTCGAAACTCCTGTCCCGGGGACATTATGCTTTACGAGGCAGATCTGCAGCCCCTCGGTCTTAGAAGAAGAGCATGTATGGTGAAATATTACAATAAACTATATGGTCTTGGTTCCCGGAATCGAACTGCTACTTTTCTCAGGGATTGGTGCAGTAATGAAAGACTTAAGAGAAATAGTCCTTTCAGCCAAGTGGCATCTTATTGCCGGTATCGTGGAACAGCATCACTTGACACAGTGCATCTGAGGATCTATCTGGTGTCTTTTCCCATACTGACCTTCCTGTTTAGGTGAATAAGCAAACTGATCTTCCTATTTATTTAAGGCAATTGGCTCTCGAAAGAGTTAATGATATTCCAGCGGACGCTGTTCAGGTGTATACGGATGGTAGCAGGAACGATCGTGATGGTGCTGGTAGTGGAATTTACATCGAATCACAAAACCAGGAAGTAAAGATTTAAAGGAGGAATCCTGAATTCTGTTTTTCGACAAGACAGAATTCAGAATTTTGGCATCAAATCTTCTATGGCTTGACATAAATTTCTACTAATAGCCATAGATGAAGACCTTGGTTCGATTGTGGCACTCACTCAGACAAACGAAATCAGGATCCTGTCTGATAGCAGGAGTTCTGTCCAACACTTGGCCAATTGGCATAGTGTGAGGGATAATATAGGAGTGGCTATTCTTAAAAAGTTGAAACGACTTTCCTTGTCTCATCGAATTCACCTACAGTGGATTCCTTCTTACGTTGACCTCGAGGAAAATGAGATCGCGGACGCCCTGGCCAAGGCGGGTGCTTGTGTTGCCTCGGTGACCTCTGATGCGTCTCTCACCTATATGGAACTTTTCTCCAGGACAAAATGCAAAAACAAAAACACCTGGCTCGTTCCACCAGTGCACCCTGGTATCAAGGGAACCGACCGAGTGATTCTCTGGCACTTGTTTGTAATAGGCAGGATTAAACTACTCTTACTCGCTTCCTCAGTGGGCATCTCAGATCTATGAAATATACTGAGGGTTCTAAGTGTTTTGAGGTCTGCACCGTGTTCTTCTGAGCAGGCCTCCCCTGTTCATATTTTTGCGTGTCTGGGTCTCTCCACGCGGGATCTTGCTGCCAGTCCGTTGTTGGTGCTGGATTTCTTTAGGGTGTATAATGTCATGGGCCTGATCTAGCTCTGCTGGTCTTAGGGTATTTGCAATAACAACAACAATAACAAATCCTTAATAAATGAAAAATACAAGTTTTTCTATTAGGTTTTATAATTGCATTTGTATGTGACTAGGTTTTATAGTTTTATATGTAGATACTAGGTGGAAACAAATATTGGTGGCAAAAATTTTGACATACTATTCATTGTTTTAGTTAAAATCTTTTTTATTTTGTTTTGAAGCATCTATATCTAAGGATCTGTTATATATATATATATCTTAGATGATGACTGATATGGATTCAGTATCAAATTGCGGAGGAGGTACGAGTTCAGTAAGATTATCCAGTTCCGGATTTTCATCCATTTCCTGTTCAAAAATTTTTATTTTTCTTGAAACATTTATTTCTCAAAATTGGATATAAGTAGAGCTTAGATAATAAATGAAAGCAATTAACATCACTTCTAAAGGAGGTTCAATGGTTTACTAAAGATTTCCATTTCCAGATACTAAAGCTCTTGAACCATCAATTTCTAAAGATTGGCTATAGATAGCGCTTAGATGATGACTGATATGGATTCAGCATCAGACAGGACAAGAGGTTCTTACTACAGATTTCCGCTTCCAATTAAATAATGTGCATTTCTCTCTCAATATCTAATTTCCATTATTGGCTATAAGTAGAGGGGTGATGCCTGATATAGATTGAGCATTTAAACCTGGAGAGGTTAGCGGAGTTCACTAAGGATTTCCAATTTTGGTATTTTTATTTAAGATTCAAAATATCTTTGAAAGAGCTATTTCTAATGATTGACTATAGATTGAGCTTAGTGAAATATATGGATTCAGCATAGAATTTCAGAGGGATTGAGGTTTCACTAAGGATTTTCACTTCCGGTTCTGGAGATGTCATTTCCAGATTTTTCAAAAATGCGTATGACTGTACGAAAAAAGTAAGCAGAAGATAGTAAAATTGCTTAATGAATCCGTATAAAAAAGTTTACATATCACTTGCTAATTGCAATTTATAAAGACTCCTTTATAAACTTCTTGTTATTATTATTGCATTTGCATTCGCTATATAGCAGGAATTATGTAGTGGTTAACATATTAGGGGCCTAAAAATATACTGAAATGATTGCATGAGAAAGCCCAATGGAGCCTAACACTCCAGATATTTCTCATTGCAGTAAGACTATGTATATGGATAAGTAGAAAATTCTAGTAGAATGTTTAGATATAACGTGGTCTCAATTTGCAAATAGTAAATACAGTTAAGATTTCCCTCTATAAGCATTTCCATTTCAAATTAACTGGAATTCCATTTAAAGCTCAGTTTGTTTGGCAAAATGCGCAGTTATTGTCATTTCAAACCTGAAGGACTGACGTTAAGCCAACAATATAAGCGTCACCGAAAGCTTTGTCATGTGATTATAGTTTCGAGTCGTGGTGAACTATTTAAAGACCGCAATGCAATAACGGGAGGACATAAACTTGATATAATTATGTTTGGTAACTTGATTATGTGCTAAGTATATTATGCTAATAGGTTATGGAACATTGCGGTTATGGCAGATATATTCAAGCAAGTTTCAAGTAAAAACAACAGTTCGTTTAGCTTAAACTGCTGACGAAGTAATAAAACTAAAACAACTTCGTTAAAGACAACGTACAGCACTAGAATAAATAAAAAAAATCTGATGTGGGCAACACATGACTTTTCTTATATAATGCAATGAATTTACTACTTTTACAGTAAAAAAAAAGGTTTTTCAT
Source organism: Amaurobius ferox (assembly GCA_951213105.1). Taxonomy (NCBI): domain Eukaryota; kingdom Metazoa; phylum Arthropoda; class Arachnida; order Araneae; family Amaurobiidae; genus Amaurobius; species Amaurobius ferox. The sequence continues at coordinate 34,471,526 of OX578148.1, forward strand.
ATAGTAGATACTTATATTCTTTCCAAGAAATTGAATTATCGGCAATTAGTCGTCATTTTTATTGATTTAACGTCATTTTTATCCATTTGACGAGATTTTCGTTAATTTGGCAACATTTGAAAAAGACGCCAAGTTGGCGACATTCCGCCAAATTCGTCTCCAAAATCTTGCCAAGCGTTATGGACGGATAAATAAGTTATTCTGATAGCAGATAAATGACTATTGGCGTTCAAATACGAAAGTATTACTTAAAGTATCTTTTCTCATGAATGGAACGAGCTAGATCCACGAGAATGATGTCACCCAATTTATCGCTTGATATTACATATGAAAAGTGAAGATGTTTCTCAACAGTTAATATTTTTTTTTAATTTATGGGATTTTTTGATAAATTTGTTTGAAAAATGTGCAATATCTCGAGAACGGTTTATGCTGGCGTTTTAAAGTTTATATCCATCGTTTTCTAAGGAAAAATTACATAAGAAATGTTTATTTGCGTAATTTTATTAAAGGCTTTGATTTTTTGATGATTTTTTCAAAATTTCACTCGAAAATTTAGGGGTGGGGGGAGTTCTGAACATTCGATTACGTTTAAAAACAATAGGCTTCCAGTATTCAAGGATTGTGATTTTTGCACCAAATTTCATTCGAATCGTTCTATTCGTTCGTGAGATATCGGCTCCACAGACTCATTGATACACACACACACATAATTTCACTCGCACACACACACACACACACACACACACACATACTTTCACACACACACACACACACAGACATCACCTCAAAAATGTTTGATTTGTGATCAGGGATGGTTGAAACGTGCTCTCCCGTCGAAAACTCGAATTCGAATTTTCGACCCCGTCACAATACTTTCGTTATACATTATGTATATAAGAAAAGTAAAAATTTCCTTCTCAAGTTATCAAGCTATTCTTTTTAAATATTTTATAAAAATATTTATTTAAATTATTTAAGTTGCCAAGTCGAGAAATTGGTATCATTTGGCTAATATACAAGGAAGATCTAAGAAAGTCTTTATACAAGAAATCCCTGAGAAAGAACCTCAATATTTTTTAGGGAAGTGTACTCGTTAGGATTATCTGTTACAAAATGACCATTCCCAATTGAATACAAGTGATTACAACCTCCTAGTGGAGAATTCAAGATAGGTAGGATGACGAACTCGTCATAAAAGAATAGAAAAAATGTCAATTACAAAGTTGTAGATTAGAGAATTATTTAATGAGTAGGAATCGACATCGGGATCATTCTAAACCTGTATACGGAAGACAATAAATAGTGAAAATATTGTATCATCAGGGCTCTAACACAGTGACACCTGCAATGCTTGTCAAAGTACACGACAATATTCTTTTTGAAATTCAAATGTCTATTGTTTCTGATGGAAGCCCTTTCAAATGGGCGCTATACTGGATATCTGTTCCTGTAGGTGTTATTTATTGTATCATTTTTGAATAGCATATCAATTTGGCACTAAATCTATTGTGTCAAATAAATACCTGCTTCTTCTTCGATCCAAACCGTCCGACCTACCCGAAGGTGTGAGGTGCCTGTTTGGAAGGCCGGGAGGTGCCACTCAATTTAGACCGGAACCCAATGAGGGAAACATCCGCAAGAACCTTAACCTCCTTCTCCTACCACCAATGACCAATCTCTCGGAAGAACATACAGACCCACATATTTAATGTGCCCGTACTCCGCATGAACTCGCTGACAATTTGGGCAGAGCTGGGAATCGAACTCGGGTCGTCCGAGTGCAATCCTCGCGCAGACCCACCCCTAGCATGATTTCTAGACAAAGATTCGCCATTGGTCTAATTCTGGATTCATGAATTAAAATTGGAAGTAGAGCGTCTATATTACCGTCTGACGTATGGCGGCATGTTATATAACACAGTGAGAAACGCCTTGGCGACAAGGAGTAAGAACCAGCGCTATATTTCTTCCCCTCCTTCCTCTACCACCAACTTCTCAGAAGGACTTACAGACACACATATTTAACGCGCTCATGCCAACGGCCCTACCGTGCTGAAAACACCGGTTCTTGTTAGATCACCGAAGTTAAGCAGCATCGGGCGCGGTTAGTACTTGGGTGGGTGACCACCTGGGAACACCGAGTGCTGTTGGCACATTTCGGGCGCGGTAGCCCGGTGGTTTGCGAGCTAGATTTGCACGCTGCCACAACTGCCGCCGTGTTCATGCGGAGTACAATCACGTTAAAAATGTGGGTCCGAAATTCCTTCCGAGAGGTTGGTGGTAGGGGAAAGAGGGTACGGTCCCTGTGGATTCCTCTCCCACTGGGTTCCGGTCTAAATTGGGTGGCACTTTCCGGCCGTCCAAACGGTTACCTTACACCTTTCTGGTAGGGCGGACGGTCTGGGTCTCAACAACAACAACAACAACATATTTAACACGCCCGTACTCCGCATGAACACGATGATAGTTTGGGTAGAGCCGGGAATCAAATTAGGTAAATAAATACATTCTGTATCAATTTTAGCGTTGATTCCTACACATTAGACACTACTTTACAACTTTGTAATTATCTGCTTTCGTTTATCCCGCTTTGTTGCCGAGTCCGTTATCCTATTTTTTAAAATTCTCGACTAGGGAGAGTTACAGTCACTTTTATTCGATCGGACATGGTCACTTTAAAGACATATCTAACGTGTACACTCTTGGACATTTCCTTACAAAGTTATTGGGACATTTCCTATGAACACTTTATACTCTTTCACGGTTTGTTACATCCTTGTTGCAATTCAAATTATCAACCTGTCTGTCTGCCAAAATCTCAAATTAAGAAAAAATTCTTTTAAAACTATAATGTATTTATACAAAAATATGAGACAGTAATAATTTAATTTATTTTTACCCGTCCAATTTGTTTTTGAACATAAGTCATTCTAATACTTTCCGCATTGATTATTTAAAATGAGGCTTAAGTGGTTTACTTTTTTTTCCCCATAATATTTCTTGGAAATCCAAATATTATGATGTGAGGAAGTAAAATCAATATTGAGTGGTTTTGTGGAATAAACATATTGCGCATCATCCTTTAAAAGAACTTTTTTTTTTCTTTCTCGTGAGCTACATCGTGAAGAAACTCATTAAGTATCTTAAAATATCGCAACCATTTATTTTCTGAAAATAAAAAATAGAAGAGATTAGAAATTTATTATGCAATTATTTTACAAGTTGTTTGTTCTCTTAAAATTTTTAATTTCTCATACATAGTATAGAGAAAGCATTGTTTTAACGAAAATTTTCAATTTCGAGATTTTGATGCCAATATATATGTTTTAAGACATCATGCACCTGTTTTAACTATTTTTGTAATGGTGTCCGTCTGTCTGTCTGATGGCTGTGGTCGATTTCACACGATTGCGGTCACAAATACGGATGGATTTTCACGAAACTTTATATCCGGATTTGTTAAGGAAAAACCTAAAACTAGATAGAATTTTTTTTTTTTAAATTCGAAAACTTCGAAATTTATGTGAAATTTTACATTTTCTAACATGGCAACATATGACAAAATTTGCCTTAATCATGCATAACAGGGTTTATGTATAGCCCAATTATCACGAGGCTTAATAGTTATGATCATTATTGTGAAAAACACCGCGATATAATTTTTACTTTCCTTATGTATATAATGTATAAGGAAAGTATAGTGATGGGGTCGAAAATTCGAATTCGAGTTTTCGACGGGAGAGCACGTTTCAAGCATCCCTGATCACAAATCAAACATTTTTGAGGTGATGTCTGTGTGTGTGTGTGTGTGTGTGTGTGTGTGTGTGTGTATGTATGTGTGTCAGTGAGTCTATGGAGACGATATCTCAAGAACGAATGAAGCGATTCGAATGAAATTTGGTACAAAAATCACAATCCATGAATATTGGAAGCCTATTGTTTTTAAACGCAATCGAATGTTCAGAACCCCCCTAAATTTTCGAGTGAAATGTGGAAAAAATCATCAAAAAATCAAAACGTTTAATAAAGTTACGCAAATAGACATTTCTTATGTAATTTTTCCTTACAAAACGATTGGCATAAACTTTAGAACGTTAGCATGAACCGTTCTCGAGATATTGCACATTTTTCAAATAAATTTATCAAAAAATCTCATATATTAAAAAAAAATATTAACTGCTGAGAAATATGTTTACTTTTCATATGTAATATCATGCTATAAATTTGGTGACATCATTCTCATGGATCTAACTCGTTCCATTCACGAGAAAAGATACTTTGAGTAATACTTTTGTATTTGAACGCCAATACTCATTTATCTGCTGTAAGAATAACTTATTTCTCCGTCCATAACGCTTGGCGAGATTTTGGCGAAAAATTTGGTGGAATGTCGCCAACTTGGCGACCTTTTGAAATGTTGCCAAATTAACAAAAATCTCGCCAAATGGATAAAAATGACGCTAAATCAATGAAAATGACGACTAATTGAAGAAAATTCAATATCTTGGAAAGAATGTAAGTATCTACTATAACAATAACATTTTTTTAACTGTAAAAGTAGTACATTCATTGCATTATATGAGGAAAGTCATGTGTTGCCCAAATCAGATTTTTTTTGTTCGTGACGTCATTAGCCCTCCCTGATGGCAAGCTACCCGTTCATTGTCAAGTATAGTATCAATCGAAAATTTCTTTGAATCTCTTGAAAGTGAAGGATACACTATGATTGTAATCATTTCAACCCATGATACTGATTTTTCAGAATTTCTTTTGTAAAATTAAAAAAAAATGCTACTCTAAATGGATTCTGGTATTCGAAGTCGAGTTGAGTCTTACTTTAATTAATTATTATTAAGGTGCTCACTTCAATTAATTATTACTAATTATAGTATATTGTAACGCAGATTACTTGCATGGTGCAGGGTAAAGTTGTAAGTAAGCCAAATAAGTTTTGAACGATGATGGCTATACCTATAAAAATCAGGTATCGGTATAGTGGACCAAGGCCCACCAGATGAGACTGACGTCGGCGTCCCTAGCGGCAAAATTTGGAAGTTGGCACTCCTATATTAAAAATTGTGAGAGATACAGAAAAAATGTCAATTAGAAATTCGTACATGGCGTCCAGAAATAAATAATGGCAAATTATAATTATATTCAAGATGGCAACACTAGATATTATTTTCGCACTCAAATGTACGGAATCACAGCGGATGATATTTTAAAAATGTGTTTATTTTCAAATGTATCAATGTCGATGCGAAACGGCATATAATAGTGAAAGTACACTTAGAAGGTAAGAGAAATCGGGAAAATGTTATGAGATTTAAAATATTTAGATATGTCAGAAAGATTGAATAAAATGACATTAAAGATGTTCAAATAAAGATGTAATGTTGATATAAGACGTAATGGTAGAAGAAAACTGGGTGTACGAACAAAATAAATAGGAATAAAATGTTCGTGTAATAATTCACTGAAAACCTTCATAATCTGCTAGAAAAATATCACAGGAGTTGCATTTGTCAAAAAATATGTCTGGAATTATTAATAAAAAAAATATAATTAAATAATAAGAGAATAAGAATAAGATAATAAGAATAAGAGAACTAAAAATAAGAGAATTAAGAATAAGATAATTAAAATTAAGAGAAATAAAAATATGATAAGGAAGAATAAGTAATTAAAAATAAGAAAAAGGCACTTCATGGATTAACTGAGAGAAAAAAAGAAAGCGCAAGAAAGTACAAATTGCTACTGAAGAGATATGCTGCCCATGATATTATTTATTCAGATGAAGAATTATTTTCTGTACAAGCATTTCAAAACAATCAAAATGATAGGATTTACGAGAAACCAGTTAGGAATATTCCTTCCACAAAAGGAGCCATTCGAAGGTTCCAAAATCATCTTTCTGTAATGGTGTGGGGGTGGTATTAGCAAAATAAAGCAAGCCGCCTCTTCTCGTTATCAAAAACGGAGTCAAACTGGAACAAAATTACTATTTATTAAAATTTTTGAAAGTTCACATGACTAAATAAGCCCCAGAATAGTTTCAGAATATTTAGCTCACTTATCAGTAAAACTTGGCAGTGACATACAAGGTAAAACATGTACAAACATGATATAAATAAAATTTCCCAGGTTTTCTATTTGCCAGTATCAAGCCCTGATCTCAGGTATAGATTTTCCCCCTAGATGTTGGCATATGGTACTATGTGTAAAGATTAAGTTGGGAAATCTCTGTCAAAATTTATATCAACAGGAAAATTCAAGAATGAAGTGTAAAGAGCTTTGCTGCCCCAAACGGGAATCGAACCCTGCATTTTCGAACTAGCCAGCCGACGCTCTATCGTTGAGCTACTGGGACGAAATTGTAAGCTCTTATTGTCGAAGTGGACTTTGCATTCTCCACTTCCTAATGTCAGATTGGCGTGTAACTGACAATCTGACTGACCACCTCTTGCTATTACTTTCCTTATATACATAATGTATAAGGAAAGTATTGTGACGGGGTCGAAAATTCGAAATCGAGTTTTCGACGGGAGATCACGTTTCAAGCATGTGTGTGTGTGTGTGTCAGTGAGTCTGTGGAGACGATAACTGACGAACGGATGGACCGATTCGAATCAAATTTGGTACAAAAATCACAATCCGTAAACACTGGAAGTCTATTGTTTTTATACGCAATCGAATGTTCAGAACCCCCCTAAATTTTCGAATGAAATTTTGAAAAAATCGTTAAAAAATCAAAACCACTAATAAAGTTACGCAAATAGACATTTCTTATGTAATTTTTTATTAGAAAACGATTGACATAAATTTTAGAACGCTAACATGAACCGTTCTCGAAATATTGTACATTTTTCAAAAAAAATATAAAAAAGTCATATAAAATAAAAAAAAATATTTCCTATTGATAAACATGTCCACTTTTCATATGTAATACCATACGATAAATTGAGTGACATCATTCTCGTGGATCTAGCTCGTTCCATTCATGGAAAAAGATACTTTGAATAATACTTTTGCATTTGAACGCCAATAGTCATTTATCTGCTGTAAGAATAACTTATTTCTTAGTGCATAACGCTTGGCGAGATTTTGGCGACGAATTTGGTGGAATGTTGCCAACTTGGCGACTTTTTTGAAACGTTGCCAAATTGACGAAAATCTCGCTAAATGGATAAATATGACGCTAAAATATGACGGATAAATATGACGACTCATTGTCGAAAATTCAATATCTCGGAAAGAATATTAGTATCTACTATAAGAAAAACCTATTTTTTTACTGTAAAAGTATAAAATTCATTACATTATATAAGGAAAGTCATGCGTTGCCCTCATCAGATTCTTTTTACCTTAAGTTAACCTTCTAATGTTATTTATTTTTATCCTCCAGGTTAACTTCCTGCGTGGTCGTTATTATCTTGATTTAAAATCTGCGCTCAATGTCTCAGAGTCCACTGAATCCTCGCTAGTCGCACTAGGGTCATTTTCAGATTTCCGAGATCTTTGTGCTAACCTACATAGTTGATTTGGTCGGGATCCCACTGCCCCAACCGCGTATCAAAATCTGGATCTTCGAATTGGCCAACCAAAGCTCTGCCGTTGAGTTACTGGGACGGAATTGCAAGCTCTTATTGTCGAAGTGGACGCGGAAGAAGATGTGGAACGAAATTCCGGAACTCATAGTGCATACTGCTGCAGAGGCTTTTCCGAGATTATCATGAGTAGTTCAAGTGCTATCTTGATGACGCTCTATAATATTCTAATTGATCTTTTTACTTTCGCTGCAATACATGGTAATGTATAGGGAAAGTATTGGAATCATGCCGAAAATAGCAACTCGAGTTTTCGACGGATCTACACGTTTCGAGACCTCTAGAATACGGAAAAACTATTTTTAGCGTGACGTCTGTGTGTGTGTCTGTGTGTCTGTCTGTCTGTGTGTCTGTCTGTCTGTGCAGATTTTGTATCCACTCTAACTAAAAAACTAATGGACCGAATTTCACAAAATTTTGTAGGTAAGTCACTTGTGGGCGGGGCTGGTGCTGATTAGTTTTGGGTACGATTCGGAATAAAAAAACCCGTCTTTTTTGTGAAATGGCCCGCAAAAGCTTGTATCCACTGTAGCTAAAAAACTACTGGACCGAATTTCACAAAATTCAGTAGATGAGTCACGTATAGGTCACCCTGGTGCTGATTAGATTTTGGTACGATTCAGAAAAAAATAACCTGCCTTTTTTTGCAAAATGGCCCGCAAAAATCGCCAAAATCTAAAATAAAAAACTACGTATGCTCAAATATATCCATGAAATGCTTGTTTAATACGTAATTTTTAACGAAGAAAAGAATAAGACCAACCCCATTACACTAGGACTAGCCGTTTTCGAGATATATTAGTTTTTTCGTATTTTCTCTACGCCACCTTTGAAAATAAGTCCAGTTATCAAATGAGAACGAAAATTGAATTAAAAGTGAATTAAATGTAATTAAAATAAAGAGAACGTGAATATAAGGCTGCAGGGGAAGTCATGTGCTGCCCACATCAGATTTTTTTCAGTATCTCTCATAGTTTCCGTGAGAGAGATACTAACTTCCAAATTTTCCCGCTAGGGGCGCCGCCGTTAATCACATTCGGAAGCGAATTATCATTTTACTATACCGATACCTCCCATTCGTAGTTCCAACTACCATTCTTAGAAATTGCAGTGATAGTACCAAAATATATTCCATTTAAACTTTGGAATTGCTGTCATGTTCTAGATGTTTTTTACTCTCAGTATTGACATTATATGTGACCAGGATATTGCATAGCTAGGCTTTTTTGGATGTAGAGAATCTGCCAGTTGAGGGCTTTTCTTTCGAAAAGGAGCACGTTTCAAATTGTTTGATGTCCAGAATTTCATCTTGAATTTGTGCTGAAAATTTTCTTCAGTCACATTTCTCGTCTTATAGTTTATCTATATGAATAAAATTTAATAAGCTGAGGATGTGCATGTACCTACGTGTTTGAAAAATCCACTGAGCTCTGAGATTTGAAATTTTGAAACAACATAAATATGATGAATTGGTTCACATCGTAAAATATAGAGGAAATAAATACAAATGAAAAGTTCGGACAAAAGTTTCGAAAATCATCTGGAATTCCCTCTTTCGTGCAACATGTCTGGACATGAACGTCCAAGTAAGTGTAAGACTATGTCAGCCAAACTGGAAATGGTAAAACGTTATGCATAATAATTATAATTGCTAATGCATAATAATAATTATTGCTAGTGCATCTAATACATAATAATAATAATTGCTAATGCAGAATGATAATAACTGCTAATGTATAAAAATTATAATTGCTAATGCATAATAATAATAATTACTAATGCACAATAATAATAATTGCTAATGCATAGTATATAAGAAAATATTGTGATAGAATCGAAAATGTGAATTTCCAGTTTTCGAGAGATTTTCATATTTTAGGCAACATAGAAGGGAATCGCCTATTTGCATTCATGACTCCTTGAGAATACAAAGAAATATTTTTAAAATGAGCTCAGAGCGGAATCCGCAACACGATTTTTCGATTTTCAGTTTTCCGGAGGAAGAATGTTTTGTGGGAAAAGTTTTTTTTCGTGTTTAAAAGCAAACGTGATTGATTTTAAAATTTCGACAATGAGAAAATTACAAACAATCCAATCATCATCTTTTTACCACGATCAAAATGCATGAACTTATACTGTACTTATAGATTTTCTCTTTTTGATTTTTTCGTGCTTGGTACCAAAGTTGTTTTAAACATTAATTTGAAACTTATATCTTACCCAAAGTTCCCAATATGCAAATTTAGTCATCGCTTACATATTCTTCAAGCGTACTCCTCACATTGAAGAAATATATTCATTTAGTTTAATTTGTAATTTTAGGATTCATTGTTGCTGATTTTGATTTCTGAATGAAATTCGAAATTAAAATTATTTTATATAAAAAACTTGTAATGATATTAAATGTAAAAATATATGTAGGAAAAGAAAGATCAATCATGAGTAAAGCATTTGATTATGAAACATTTTCCAACTGAAATGCAATGTTATTCAGTGCTGATATATTTTAATTATCAAATTATTACAATAATTTATTATCTTTGAAAACTTAAAACTTCATCGAAAAAATGAACTTTATTTAAATAACGTCGTCGAAATATAAATTGTCTGGCTCTCTATGTAAAAGCAATGAATATTTCATTCATGTCACATTTATTCCAGACTCCAGAGTTGAATAATTTTGCGTGAAAAGAATTCAGTAATTCTTATACATCTCATCTTACAATCACTTATTTATATCCTGCATCCATTAAAATTAGGCTTCGTTGTAAAAATAATCAAAGTTTGATGATCATTTAAATTCAAACATATGTAATTGCGTAGGCATAGAATAGAGATGCGCAGATAAAACGTAAAAATAAATTAGGACGTACGCAATACTAAATATAAATTTAAAAGAACTTTAAAAATCACGATTTTTACACTACGAAAAAAAGATGGATGTCATATTTTATTTTGAAGAGGGTCACCTGATCTCTTCATATAATATTGGTGTAATTATTATTTTATTTTTATTTAATAAACTATCGAACATATTTTGTTGAATTTTTTTTATGTATTCTATGGGATAATTTGAATATTTCTTAAAATATTCGAAGCAATTTGTCAATTTTAACTTTGTTTAAAAAATGTTTGAAAAATTAGGTCAAATTGGGTTCAATGTATTTCATATACTTCATCCTGGGTTCAGCTCAAAACTAATTGGGTGATATTATTCATTTACATTCCCATATGTCCCACAGACCGTCTCAACATCATACAAAAATTTCATTTTGATAAAGTCAGGCAGTTATAGTGCGAACGGACAGACAGACAGACAGAATGAGCACAGTCATAAATACTTTTCAACTATGTTGGAAAGTGTTAAAAACGGCATAAATGAATCTACGGCAAATCGATTTTCAACCTTTTCATTACACTTTAAATTAAGGATTTTATACCAACTTAAGTGGAATAAAAATGTTTAATCACTTAATGCATAGATTTCCAAGCTTTGCATTGCTCTGCAATTAAAAAAATCTGATGTGGGCAACAAATGACTTTCCTTATATAATGCAATGCATTTACTACTTTTACAGTAAAAAAAAAATAGGTTTTTCTTATAGTAGATACGTATATTCTTTCCAAGATATTGATTTTTCGACAATTTGTCGTCATTTTCATTGATTTAGCGTCGTTTTTATCCATTTGGCGAGATTGTCGTTGATTTGGCAACATTTCAAAAAATCGCCAAGTAGGCGACATTCCGCCAAATTCGTCGCCGAAATCTCGCCAAGTGTTATGGACGGAGAAACAAGTTATTCTTATAGCAGATAAATGACTATTGGCGTTCAAATGCAAAAGTATTACTCAAAGTGTCTTTTTTCATGAATGGAACGAGCTCGGATCCACGAGAATGCGGTCACCAAATTTATCGCATGGTATTATATATGAAAAGTGAACATGTTTCTCAATAGGAAATATTTTTTTTTTATTTTATATGACTTTTTGATAATTTTTTAGAAAAATGTGCAATATCTCGAGAATAGTTCATGTTAGAGTCCTAAAATTTATGTCAATCGTTTTCTAACGAAAAATTACATAAGAAATGTCTATTTGGGTAACTTTATTAGCGGTTTTGATTTTTGGACGATTTTTTCAAAATTTCACTCGAAAATTTAGGAGGTTCTGAACATTCGATTGCGTATAAAAAAATAGGCTTCCGTAAACAGTGTTTACGGAAAGTGATTTTTGTACCAGATTTCGTTCGAATCGGTCCATTCATTCGTCAGTTATCGTTTCCACAGACTCACTGACACACACACATACACACACACACACACACACACACACACACACTCACACACACACACACACACACGCACACGCACACACGCACACACCACATACTTTCACACACACATACTTTCACACACACACACACACATATACTTTCACACACACAAACACATACTTTCTTATACATACACACACACACACACAGACATCACTTCAAAAATGTTTGATTCGAGATCAGGAATGCTTGAAAAGTGCTCTCCCGTCGAAAACTCGAATTCGAATTTTCGATCCCGTCACAATACTTTCCTTATACATTATGTATATAAGGAAAGTTTAAAAATCTGATGTGGGCAGCACATGACTTTCCTTATATAATGCAATGAATTTACTACTTTTACAGCAAAAAAAATAGGTTATTCTTATAGTAGATATATTCTTTTAAAGATATTGAATTTTCGTTAATTAGTCGTCATTTTCATTGATTTAGCGTCATTTTTATCCATTTGGCGAGATTTTTGTTAATTTGGTAACATTTAAAAAAGTCGCCAAGTTGGCGATATTCCGCCAAATTTGTCGCCAAAATCTCGCCAAGCGTTATGAACGGAGAAATAAGTTATTCTTATAGCAGATAAATGACTATTGGCGTTCAAATACAAATGTATTACTCAAAGTATATTTTCTTATGAATGGAACAAGCTAGATTCACGAGAATGATGTCACCCAATTTATCGCATTATATTACATATGAAAAGTGAACATGTTTCTCAGCAGTTAATATATATTTTTTTGATTTATGGGATTTTTTGATAAATTTGTTTGAAAAATGTGCAATATCTCGAGAACGGTTTATGTTAGCGTTCTAAAGTTTATGTCCATCGTTTTCTAAGGAAAATTTACATAGGAAATGTCTATTTGCGTAACTTTATTAAAGGTTTTGAATATTTGATGATTTTCTCAAAATTTCCCTCGAAAATTTAGGGGGTTCTGAACATTCGATTGCGTTTAAAAACAATAGGCTTCCTGTATTCAAGGATTGTGATTTTTGTACCAAATTTCATTTAAATCGCTCCATTCGTTCGTCAGATATCGTCTCCACAGACTCACTGACACACACCCAGACCCACTGACACGCACACACACACACAGACATCACCGCAAAAATGTTCAATTCTTGATTAGGGATGCTTGAAACGTGCTCTCCCGTTGAAAACTCGAATTCGAATTTTCGACCCCGTCGCAATACTTTCCTTATACGTTATGTATATAAGGAAAGTAAAAAAAAAATTCGAGTATTACCTATCGAAAATTGAAGAATGGTTCAAAAAAACTGCAAAACAATGCAATTTTAAATGTAAGTATATATTTTAATAAGTTTATTGAAACGAATGAAGTAAAATTTTGCAGATCAAGGTTTCCGACAGTGCTGAATTGATTGTGGTCAAAATTGACATATTTTACTTTTTCATACTATATAATATATTATATAGAAAGTATTAATTTCACGAAATTTTCGAATTTTCGGGATTTTAATGCTAATATATGTTATAAGACGATTTTTTGCCTGCACGATAAGGACCACAAACATTAATGGAATTTCACCAAATTTTATATTCTGCTTTGTTATCGAAATACCTAGAACTAGATCGAATTTTTTTTGAAATTTGAGTGAAAACTTCGAAACTGTTTCGAAATTTTATATTCTTCTAATGTGGCAGGATTGGACATAATTTGACATAATCATACATGAACGGGTTTATTTATGGTTCAATGATCACGAGACTTTATAATTTAATTCTTTGTTATGAAAAATAGCCGCGATGCAGTTTTTTCTCTGCTTGACGTCGTTAGTCCCCCTTGGGGGGCAAGTTACTCGCTGTCGGGGGGGGGGGGGGGAGGGAAGCGTACATTGTTAAGTGTGGTATCAAATGAAAACTCTTTTTAAGTCCCTTTAAAGTGAAGGGTAACACGCTATAATTTTAATCATTTGATCACACAATACCGATTTAAAAAAAATATATATACAAAAGAAAAAATATACTAAAAATAGATTCTGGTATGCGAAAGTCGAATTGAGCCACGCTCTAGTTAATTTTAAATATGATTTTCATAGTTGCTAATTAATATTAGCATTTTATTTGAAGATAAAAAATGAAGATATACCAGTTGTTTGGGCCATGTAGGTTCATAATATGAAATGGGAATTAGTTTGACTGGCTAATTATTTCAGAAAATATAAAAGAAAACTGGAAGCATAAATTTGACAATAGGAGCTCGAAGTTTCAAGCAGTCATAACTACCCGGAAACTTAAGTAAAATTCATAAGTTTTATATGAATTCATGGAGCTTTGACCTTGAGAATCAACATCTATCAAAAGTGGGCGTTGCCTTTTGAAAAAATCGAGTTTGAATAAAGTTTTATATCAAGACGATTCCCTATGCAAATTAGAAGCACGTTTACTACTTTCCTTATATACATAATGTATAAGGGAAGCATTGTGACGGGGTCGAAAATTCGAATTCGAGTTTTCGACGGGAGGACACGTTTCAAGCATCCCTGATCACGAACCAAATATTTTTGAAGTGATGTCTGTGTGTGTGTGTGGGTATGTGTGTGTGTGTGAAAGTATGTGTGCGTGTGTGTGTGTGTATGTGTGAAAGTATGTGTGTGTGTGGGGGTGTCTGTCAGTGAGTCTGTGGAGACGATAACTGACGAACGAATGGACCAATTCGAATGAAATTTGGTACAAAAATCAAAATCCGTAAACATCGGAAGCCTACTGTTTTTATACGCAATTGAATGTTCAGAACTCCTCTAAATTTTCGAGTGAAATTTTGAAAAAATCGTCAAACAATCAGAACCTCTAATAAAGTTACGCAAATAGACATTTCCTATGTAATTTGTCATTAGAAAACGATTGGCGTATATTTTAGAACGCTAACATGAACCGTTCTAGAGATTTGCACATTTTTCAAAATAATTATCAAAAAGTCATATAAAATAAAAAAAAAATATTTCCTATTGAGAAACATTTTTCATATGTAATTCATTTTCATATGTAATTCATATGTAATTCATTTTTCATATGTAATTCATTCATTTTTCATATGTAATTCCATGCGATAAATTTGGTGACATCATTCATGTGGATCTAGCTCTCTCGTTCCATTCATGAAAAAAGATACTTTGAGTAATACTTTTGTATTTGAAAGCCAATAGTCATTTATCTGCTGTAAGAATAACTTATTTCTCCGTTCATAACACTTGTTTAGATTTTAGCGATGAATTTGACGGAATGTCGCCAACTTGGCGACTTTTCAAATGTTGCTAAATAAACGAAAAACTCACCAAATGGATAAAAATGACACTAAATTATTGACGACTCATTGATGATGACGACATGGAAAATGACGACTCATTGACGAAAATTCAATATCTTGGAAAGATTACAAATAACTACTATAAAAAATAATCTATTTTTAACACTTTACAACAAAGTTGAAAAGTGTTTATGACTTTGTTCATTCTGTTTGTCTGTCTGTCTGTCTGTCTGTCCGTTAGCACGATAACTGCCGTAAAAATGACTTAATCAAAATGAAATTTTAGTATGTTGTTCAGACGGTCTGTAGGACCTACTGGAATATAAATGAATAATATCACACAATTAGTTTTGGATTGAACCCGGGTTGAAAAAATGAAATACATTGAGCCCTATGGGACCTAATTTTTCTAACATTTTTTAAGCGGATTTAAAATTCACAATTTGCTTCGAAAATTTTAGGTAATAGTCAAATTGTTCCATAAAATATATAAAAAAAAATTCGGCTAAATATATTCAGTAGTTTTTTAAATAAAAATTAAAATAATAATTACACATCTTATATGAAACGATCACGTGACCATGATATGAAACGATCACATGACCCACTTCAAAATGAGATATGGCATCCATCTTGTTTCAAATTCGTGATTTTTTAAAGTTCTTTTTAATTCATATTGAGTGTTGTATCCATCCTAAAACTACTTTATTTCTGCTTAAATTCTGTGCAACTACATACTAAAACAACACAATGACAATATATTTGAGTTTAAATTCTCATTCAAATTTGATTATTTCTACAATTAAGCCTATTTTTCACCTATGTAAAATGTAAACAGCAAAATATGTAGAATGAGTTGTATTAGAATTTCTGTATTTCTTTAACACAAAATAATTCAGTCCATGGAGTCTGCATGGCTGATATGAATGAAATATTAATTGATTTTATAAACAGAAGGACGATATTTTTCGATGAAGTTTTAAGCATAAAGTTTATGAATTGTAGCTCCATGGTCTTCATTTTTAAATAAAATAAATTATTATAGTATTGTGATGAATGAAATGGAGAAAGTTATGAATGAAATCCTGCTTTTATAGAGAGATCCAGGCGTGTTATTTTTTCTATGACGTCATTTGAATTAATTTCAGTTGTTTTCGATGAAGTTTTCAAATATAATAAATTATCGTAGTATTATGATAGATTTAAAAATATTACCGTGGAATGTATTGCATTTTAGAGATATTTAAACCACGCAATTTATATTTCAATGCCGTCTTTTGAATGAAGTTCATTTTTTTCAATGAAGGTTTAAGTTTTCAAATATAATAAATCAATGTAGTATCGTGATAAGTTTTAAAATATTACCGAGGAATGTATTGCATTTTCGACTTTTTTAAATAAAATTGCATTGAAGTTGGAAAGTGTTTCATAATCAATGCTTTAAGCATGATTGATCTTTCTTGTTTTAAATGTAAAAGTAGTAAATTCATTGCATTATATAAGGAAAGTCATGTGTTGCTCACATCAGATTTTTCCTAACTGTATTGCATTTAATCATAAATGAATAAAATTTATTAAAGCACACACATTTTAATCAGAAGTGATAACAACTTATTTTTTATGCCGTTAGTACATTAAATTGAAAAAATTGAAAATATTAATGAAATCTAATTATTGTTTAAACTTTAAAATCTTAAAGGTATAAAAATAAGTAAAACACATATGCAAACCCATTGATTCTTATATTATATTAATTAATTCTATTCAGTTATCTTATATATTAATTGATCTTATATTTCAAGTTAAACTATCGGCTAATTGAATTTTAATATTAAATTAATTTTCTTAAATCTAATATTATGTCGAATTAGCCCATGAAATAAAAATAAAATATTTAAAAATTTTCCAATTCTCTAACCAACTTTGAAATTATTTAAATTAGAATCCAACTATGTATGTAAGATTTATTATTCAAATTTATTTCTACATTCTCCAGTCTGAGACGCTTTAATTAATCTAAAATGAATTTTTAATTACGTAAACCTTCCGGTAAAAATAAATCGTTTAATTAAATACTTGTTTAGAAAATTGCATTTTCCTTTTCTTCTGAATTTAATTAGGGCATTTCTTAAAATGGAGCGCCAAAATAACTCTGAAGCCATTATAATAGATTATAATAGATACTGGTGACTTATTTGAGTTCAGCACTATCCGTAGGACAATTTCTTCATATTTAGTGATTTATTTTTAAATACATCCAAATACGTATGAATAGTTTTTAACACTTTACAACAAAGTTGAAAAGTGTTTATGACTTTGTTCATTCTGTCTGTCTGTCTGTCTGTCTGTCTGTCTGTCTGTCTGTCTGTCTGTCCGTTAGCACGATAACTGCCGTAAAAATGACTTAATCAAAATGAAATTTTAGTATGTTGTTCAGACGGTCTGTAGGACCTATGGGAATATAAATGAATAATATCACACAATTAGTTTTGGATTGAACCCGGGTTGAAAAAATGAAATACATTGAGCCCTATGGGACCTAATTTTTCTAACATTTTTTAAGCGGATTTAAAATTCACAAATTGCTTCGAAAATTTTAGGTAATAGTCAAATTGTTCCATAAAATATATAAAAAAAAATTCAGCTAAATATATTCAGTAGTTTTTTAAATAAAAATTAAAATAATAATTACACATCTTATATGAAACCATCACGTGACCATGATATTAAACGATCACATGACCCACTTCAAAATGAGATATGGCATCCATCTTGTTTCAAATTCGTGATTTTTTAAAGTTCTTTTTAATTCATATTGAGTGTTGTATCCATCCTAAAATTACTTTATTTCTGCTTAAATTCTGTGCATCTACTTACTAAAACAACACAATGACAATATATTTGAGTTTAAATTCTCATTCAAATTTGATTATTTCTACAATTAAGCCTATTTTTCACCTATGTAAAATGTAAACAGCAAAATATGTAGAATGAGTTGTATTAGAATTACTGTATTTCTTTAACACAAAATAATTCAGTCCATGGAGTCTGCATGGCTGATATGAATGAAATATTAATTGATTTTATAAACAGAAGGACGATATTTTTCGATGAAGTTTTAAGCATAAAGTTTATGAATTGTAGCTCCATGGTCTTCATTTTTAAATAAAATAAATTATTATAGTATTGTGATGAATGAAATGGAGAAAGTTATGAATGAAATCCTGCTTTTATAGAGAGATCCAGGAGTGTTATTTTTTCTATGACGTCATTTGAATTAATTTCAGTTGTTTTCGATGAAGTTTTCAAATATAATAAATTATCGTAGTATTATGATAGATTTAAAAATATTACCGTGGAATGTATTGCATTTTAGAGATATTTAAACCACGCAATTTATATTTCAATGCCGTCTTTTGAATGAAGTTCATTTTTTTCAATGAAGGTTTAAGTTTTCAAATATAATAAATCAATGTAGTATCGTGATAAGTTTTAAAATATTACCGAGGAATGTATTGCATTTTCGACTTTTTTAAATAAAATTGCATTGAAGTTGGAAAGTGTTTCATAATCAATGCTTTAAGCATGATTGATCTTTCTTGTTTTTTATATTCTTATTTCACCGCATCCGGAAATGAAGTTTTGTACAATTTTAAATTTCCCAGAAATATGAATGCATGACTCTTCCTACTAGCACGTATTTAATTTTCCTATTTTCTTTTTAACACTTTACAACAAAGTTGAAAAGTGTTTATGACTTTGTTCATTCTGTCTGTCTGTCTGTCTGTCCGTTAGCACGATAACAGCCGTAAAAATGACTTAATCAAAATGAAATTTTAGTATGTTGTTCAGACGGTCTGTAGGACCTCTGGGAATATAAATGAATAATATCCCCCAATTAGTTTTGGATTGAACCCGGGTTGAAAAAATGAAATACATTGAGCCCTATAGGACCTAATTCTTCAAACATTTTTTAAGCGGATTTAAAATTCACAAATTGCTTCTAAAATTTTAGGTAATAGTCAAATTGTTCCATAAAATATATAAAAAAAAATTCAGCGAAATATATTCAGTAGTTTTTTAAATAAAAATTAAAATGATAATTACACATCTTATATGAAGCGATCACGTGACCATGATATGAAACGATCACATGACCCACTTCAAAATGATATATGGCATCCATCTTGTTTCAAAATCGTGATTTTTTAAAGTTCCTTTTAATTCATATTGAGTGTTGTATCCGTCCTAAAACTACTTTATTTTTGCTTAAATTCTGTGCATCTACATACTAAAACAACACAATGACAATATATTTGAGTTTAAATTCTCATTCAAATTTGATTATTTCTACAAGCCTATTTTTCACCTATGTAAAATGCAAAACAGCAAAATATGTAGAATGAGTTGTATTAGAATTACTGTATTTCTTTAACACAAAATAATTCAGTCCATGGAGTCTGCATGGCTGATATGAATGAAATATTAATTGATTTTATAAACAGAAGGACGATTTTTTTCGATGAAGTTTTAAGCATAAAGTTTATGAATTGTAGCTTCATGGTCTTAATTTTTAATTAAAATAAATTATTATAGTATTGTGATGAATGAAATGGAGAAAGTTATGAATGAAATCCTGCTTTTATAGAGAGATCCAGGCGTGTTATTTTTTCTATGACGTCATTTGAATTTATTTCAGTTATTTTCGATGAAGTTTTCAAATATAATAAATTATCGTAGTATTATGATAGTTTTAAAAATATTACCGTGGAATGTATTGCATTTTAGAGATATTTAAACCAGGCAATTTATATTTCAATGACGTCATTTGAATGAAGTTCATTTTTTTCAATGAAGGTTTAAGTTTTCAAATATAATAAATCAATGTAGTATTGTGATAAGTTTTAAAATATTACCGAGGAATGTATTGCATTTTTGACTTTTTTAAATAAAATTGCATTGAAGTTGGAAAGTGTTTCATAATCAATGCTTTAAGCATGATTGATCTTTCTTGTTAATTCATATTTAGTGTTGTATCCGTCCTAAAACAGTCTGCCCGTTAGCACGATAACTGCCGTAAAAATGACTTTATCAAAATGAAATTTTAGTATGTTGTTCTGACGGTCTGTGGGACCTATGGGAATATAAATGAATAATATTACCCAATTAGTTTTGGATAGAACCCGGGTTGAAAAAATGTAATACATTGAACCCTACGTTACCTAATTTTTCAAACATTTTTTAAGCGAATTTAAAACTCGCAAATTGCTTCGAAAGTTTTAGGAAATATTCAAATTATCCTATAAAAATATAAAAAGAATTGCAGTAAAATATGTTAGGTAGTTTTTTAAATAAAAATTGTTTAATATAGGGAGAAAAACAAATTCAATTAAATTCTGACTCTTGATATATTCTCCAGAAAGAAAAAAGAAATATATATATTTTTTAATAAATATTTTTGCAATTTTTTCGATGAAGTTTTAAGCATAGAGTTAAATTACTTATACCTCCATGGTTTTAAGTTTTTAAATAAAATTAATTATTATAGTATTGTGATGAATGAAAGGATTGGAAAAATGTTTATGAAAGAAATGCTGCTTTCATATAGAGGCGATTTATATTTCGATGATGTCATTTGAATAAAGTTCATTTGTTTTCGATGACGTTTTCAAATATAATAAATTATTGTAGTATTATGATAATTTTAAAAATATTACCGAGGAATGTATCATATTTTAGAGGTTTTTAAACCAGGAAATTTATATTTCCATGCCGTCATTTGAATAAAGTTCATTTGAATAAAGGCCATTCAATGGGAAACAGGAACCGGCGGATAAAAACTCCCGCTAAACCTTCCATTCGCTCCTAATATCCACAGACACATGCGAGCCATACACCTCGATCATTCAATATTAGTATTTCTTCACTAATTAAGATTCCCTATCAAAGCATGTATGCTATACCAATCCCTAATATAACGCAAAGAATTTGCGCTCTTCTAGACCATCTAATAAACCAATTTATCATCTTTAATAACTCAGACATTTTAAAGTTTTCAATTTCTGGTCACCATCCAAGAATAGGGAGTAAATCTCTAACTTTATGGGTCATGGAATTCAGCTCCAACTAATCTATTTATAAAAAAAATATATTAATTGCATTGTTTAAAACGAGAATTTGAAGATGTTTATCTAACTCCATGGTTTAAATATTCATATTTTGAATTTTTAAATCGAGATAACATACCTCTCAACATTAACTTTCCCAGCCAGTTGAATGAATCATGGACGTGGTCTCATGTCTAACTCCATGAGCTGAATACAATTTTCATTTTATTAACACTTTACAACAAAGTTGAAAAGTGTTTATGACTTTGTTCATTCTGTCTGTCTGTCCATTAGCACGATAACTGCCGTAAAAATGACTTAATCAAAATTAAAGTTTATTATATTGTTCAGACGGACTGTAGGACCTATGAGAATATAAATGAATAATATCACCCAATTAGTTTTGGATTGATCCCGGGTTGAAAAAATGAAATACATTGAACCCTATGGGACCTAATGTTTCAAACATTTTTTAAGCGGATTTAAAATTCACAAATTGTTTCGAAAATTTTAGGATATATATTAAAATTGTTCCATAAAATATATAAAAAAAATTCAGCGAAATATATTCAGTTCTTTTTTAAATAAAAATTAAAATAATAATTAGGCCTCTTATATGAAGCGATCACGTGACCATGATATGAAAAACTTCAAAATGATATATGGCATCCATCTTGTCTCAAAATCGTGATTTTTAAAGTTCTTTTTAATTCATATTGAGTGTTGTATCCGTCCTAAAACTGCTTTATTTCTGCTTAAATTCTGTGCATCTACATACTGAAACAAAGCAATTACAATATATTTGAGTTTAAATGATCATCCAAATTTGATTATTTCTACAACGAAGCCTATTTTTCACTTATGTAAAATCTAAACAGCAAAATATGTAGAATGAGTTGTATAAGAATTGCTGTATTTCTTTAACGCAAAATTATTTAGCTCATGGAGTCTGCATAGCTGATATGAATGAAATATTCATTGATTTTACAGAGAGAAGGACGATTTTTTTCGATGAAGTTTTAAGCATAGAGTTTAATTACTGCTAACTCCATGGTCTTAAGTTTTTAAATGAAATAAATTATTATAGCATTGTGATGAATGAAATGAATGAAATGCTGCTTTTATAGAGAGAGCCATGCATGTTATATTTCGATGGCATCATTTGAATAAATTTCAGTTGTTTTCGATGAAGTTTTCAAATATAATAAATTATTGTAGTATTATGATAATGTTAAAAACATTTCCGAGGAGCCAGACGTTTTATATTTAATTGACGTCATTTGAATGAAGTTCATTTTTTCGATGAACTTTTAAGTTTTCAAATATAATAAATTAATGTATTATTGTGATAATTTTTAAAAAATTACCTAGGAATGTATCATATTTTAGAGATGTTTAAATGAAATTGCATTGAAGTTGGAAAGTGTTTCATAATCAATGCTTTATGCATGATTGATCTTTCTTGTTATATGTATAGTTGATTATTTTTAAATTAAAGGTTCCTTAATTATGAGTACAATTCACCAGCATTTATTCATAATTGTACGATAAAGTTCAGAATATAGGGAGATAGAAATAAATTTAAAGTAAAATAATTTTGAATACGAAGGAATTTTATTTATTGTTTTGGTTTCACTTTGCATTGCGCTAATAATTTATTTTTTACAAAATTGACCGTTTAAATAAATATTTCAAGCCTTTCGCCATAGAAATGCATACAATGCAGGGGTACTTATTTTATCCCAGCGTTATCTGAATTTCTTGTCTCAAACGATATTGGCGTTTTCTTAATATGAAGTTTTATCTTCTTACTTTTACCTCAATGAACCAAACTTTGAGACTCTATTTCTTCAAATCCAAGGATTAATTTGAACAGGGTTTTAGATTTGGATTCAACATGGTCGAATATACATGGGACTTTACAGCCCTAGGTGTCGCATTTGGTGTTTTGATGTTCTGACACTATGCTTCTAGAGAGGTAATTGGTGTTCTCTATTGGTTGTTTGGGAATTTCTATACAAAAGGAAATTTCCAACAGAGTTAACAATGCATGACTTTTAATCAATAATAGCATTTTTGTGGGTTCTAAATTTAAAATTCTTGGTTCGTTGTGACCTCAATTTCAATGAAATATATTTATGTCTAAAAATCATTGAAATCAGTTAAAGAATTTTGGAGTAGCAGGCGTTTGGACATTTCATAATTTGAGTCGTGCGATGATAGTTCCCGCTCCAATAAATTACTCAAAATGACAAAGAATAGCTAAGTAAAATCTTCTTTAAAAATCTATATATATAAAGAGGAAAAGTGTGTGTATGTATGATCCACCATAACTGGAGAACGACTGAACCGAATTTCATGAAATTTGTCTTGGTAGTCTTGAAATCACCCCACAAAATACATAGGCCATGTTTCGAGCTTCTACGACCAGTGGTTCTCGAGATATTAGTGAAAAACGACACTTTTTCGTAGGAGTTCTACTCTCTAACTCCATGATTCACAACGAAAAAGGTTGGGCATTGTTGTTTTAAAACGTGAAAGTCAATTAAATTTCTGAGTTTTGGGGGAGTTTATTGAACGTATTAGACACCTTTGAAAATCGCAGGTTTGAGATATGAATTTTAATGGAAAGTTTCACTATGGTTTATTTCTCACAGGCTTACTCAACACTGAGTTTTGTGGGAGTTTATTGAACGTATTAGACAATTTTGAAAATTGCAGGTTTGAGATATGAATTTAAATGGAAACTATCACCATGGTTTATTTCTCACAGGCTTACTCAACAGCGAAAAGTATTAAGAAATCACAAGAAAGATCAATCATGCATAAAGCATTGATTATGAAACACTTTCCAACTTTCACTTTATGTAAACATCTCTAAAATGCGATACATTCAGCGGTAATATATCACAATAGGCCCTATATGTTCCGGTGTAATTTTTATCATAGTTTTACATGGTAAATCCCGAGCAATGTCGGGTAATCGCTGCTAGTATGACATAAAATAAATCACTAACTGTATCGATCGGTGTCGAAGGAGAAAATAGCTTTCTTCTTCATACAAAGACAGAGCAACCACCAGTGTTTGCTGTTCAGAAGAAGGAAGCTGTTTTCACCTCCAAATGGGTTGATAACATTACCGATTTATTTTATGCTGTGTTCATAACGATTGCAATTTTAATAACGGGAATTTACAATTACTGTATTAGTAGAAATACTTTTCGAATGTTAATACAAAACACACTTTCAATAGTTAATACAATGTAAATTGATGCGCAAATAAAATGATATAAGCAGACATTGTTTCAGAAAGTTTGAGTTCCTTTTTCAGTGTGCACAAGTTAAGAGTAGAAATTAAAAATTGAAGAAGGCAAGACAAATATTTCCAAAACGACCATCTGCTTTTATTATTTTTATTGCGCAGTTATTTCTGTTGGGATTTTTTATTTACTTTATTTTTTAATTGTGTTGCATGAGTCGCCAAGAAAATCGCCAAATTTGATTTTGCAAGATATCGATTCAGAACTAAGATCGTTGTTCTGTAGATCTTATACAATTAGTACGAATATTAAAGTGTCAAAATCTTCAATGATTAAAATGTTGTAATGATTAAAATGTTTTTTAATCATTGCAGCATGCAGAAAAAGTAATTCGCCGTTCTCAGCATATTATAATATTTAGAGTTCTTTATAAATGTTCAAAATTGTATATAACTATATTTTTTAACCGAAGTAATTCTAAAATAAAATGGTTTCCCGAAATTGGTCTTAAAAGCAATGTTTTATTTCACGTTCCATGAACATCAAGAAAGAATGAAAAACACTTACACCACGTTGTTGTGCAAGATTTTGCTTCGTACTTATTTCTATATGATTTATGATTACATCACAGGCTGGTAGAAAATAGAAAAAGTAATTACTTTTAATGTCGATTAATGGGTTGAATGCAGTTTAGTGGAAACTAGGAAGGAGTTTTCAACAGTTTAGTTAGAATTCTATATTTATGAAAATACCGCTAATGACGCTGATTATGAAAAATTCCCTTTTTGCAGCATTTTGTCTGCTTTTTTTTCCTCGGCCGTTCGATCTCTTACGTAACTGATTTTTCTTTTAAACCCTCAAATTAATCACATCAAATATAATCATAATTAATAATTAATTATTTTTTGAATATGTGCTTCATTCGTTTCGGGAAGTGTCCATATCATAGTTTTGCTTAGACCGATAGATGACGCTTCTACAATAAAGTTACAAACTCTTATAGGAGCTCAGTATATGCAATAAGGCTCTTACATACACAGAAGCCTTATTGCAAACACAATAAGTGCATATATGGCGGCTTGTTGTGGCTTGGCATCCAGCTATTATTTGGAGAACGCCAATCTCTTGTGTTATTTCTCGTTCCAGATTGGCTGGGCGGTTCTTTATGCTGCTCTCTGATTAGCTCGCTCGTAATCCAGGTCTTGGGTATATAATCCCCCTGCTTATTCCTTTGCGCCCATTCCGCTTTTGTGTCCTTGGTTTATTCAAAGCAAGGTCATACATCATGATCTTAAAGTCTCTGGTATTGAAGAGCATATTAGGTTAATCACCCAAAATTTATACATTAAAAACTTTGAGAAACCTTGCATGGCAGATACTGATCTCAATTATAACCTCAAATCCGTTAATAGGAAACGCAGACCCAGACACATCATCTCTGACCCCAGAAGAACCTACAAGCCCAGAACTAAAAGAGCTCGGCTGCCTGACCTGCTTGCACTGTCTGCTACGGTGTAACTCAAAGTTTTTGATCTTGAGATGATAATGTTGTTCGCAATATTTATCATTAGTACTTGGGTGGGTGACCACCTGGGTACACCGCGTGCTGTTGGCACATTTCGGGCGCGGTAGCCCAGTGGTTTGCGCGCTTGATTTGCACGCTGCCACAACTGCCGCCGTGTTCATGCGGAGTACGATCACGTTAAACATGTGAGTCCTTCCGAGAGGTTGGTGGTAGGGGAAGGAGGGTACAGTCCCTGTGGATGCCTCCCCCACTGAGCTCCGGTTTAAATTGGGTGGCACTTCCCGGCCGTCCAAGCAGTTACCTTACACCTTTCTGGTAGGTCGGACGGTCTGGGTCTCAACAAAAATAACAATATTTATTATCTCACTCTTTGACCTCGTGACCGCTGAATTGAAACTGACTATGATGAGTCCCGCGACTGTCACACTTGGAACCCATCTTTTTTCAGAGAGCTTCATTATTCTCAGTAAAATCTCCTTTACAAATTCCTCTTATCTACCTCTCAACATTGGTAGTCCATCTTCCAAGGTATTTTTGACTGCAGTCTAAGCCATCATGACTGCAAACCCTTTCAAGCATCCATCACATCGAATTTTACTCCAAAACTATTCTAAGAACTTCTATTTCCGATGTGGGGATACGTGAGTTTTCTCACAGTTGCTCCGAAATGCAAAAGACTTGGAAAGCCTTGAACATTCCTCTTTTGGACTTCGGGTTTGTTGGTTCTCGTGCACTGCCGAAGGGGTTCAAGCGTATCCTCGAAACAGCTGCATACTGCATTGTGTTATTTGTACTTTTATACATTGCTCAAGTTTTCTTAGAGAGTGCATATAGTTTGTTTGTATAGGATCATTACGTTTTCAACAGAGCAGGTGCATGCGATGTCCAGAAATCTTATTCTGGTTGTTTGGGTGTCTAAACACGGCATTGCTCTGCATTGAAATACATTATCAAACTCGTGTTATCTTTCATTTTTCTTGAAATTTGATTTATCAAATTGATTTAAGGTTGGTTAACGTAACGTCAATGTGTGAATAAAATTTGATGGATATAACTGCAATGTTAAATACTTATAATTACATTCATATATAACTGCAATGTTAAATACTTATAATTACATTCATATATTAATTATTCGGTGGTTTTGCAAAGTTTGCATATAGTTTCAATTAATACAATGCTGTGCGGTTACATCTGTGATCCTTAAGTATTTATTATGCAGGAAGATACTTATTCTGTGCGATATTAGTTACAATTTTCTGTATTTAGATAAGTATTTTTTTTTTAATTGCAAAATAAATGCTCCACAGTAATATATCTAAGTGAAATTTTATAAACCGTACTTTAAAAGTAATACAAAGAAGAAATTGCATTATTAAGTAAAAAGTTTACACATTTTAAAACTTCACAATCTTTTAATGTTTCAAATTAATTTTTTTAATTCCATGTCTTATATATATATATATATATATATATATATTTATATATATTTGAAATATGTAATAATAAGAATTATGTAAAAATAAAAAATAAAAAACAATTCAAGTAATATTAACATCACCATAGAAGCAAATTCAAGGCCACAATGCCGATAAGAGAAAAGAACAGCACCGTTATATATATATATATATATATATATATATATATATATATATATATATATATATATATATATATATAAATATATATATATATATATATATATAAATATATATATATATATATATATATATATATATATATATAAATAAATATATATATATATATATATATATATATATATATATATATATATATATATATATATATATATATATATATATATATATATATATATATATATATATATATATATATATATATGGAGTGTCCAAAAAAAATATACTATATATATATATATATATATAGTATATAAAAATATATACTATATATATATATATATATATAGAGTGTCCCAAAAAAATTAAAACGCGCATTAATTATTTACCTGTTAGAGATAAGTAGGCAATGTAAATTGCAAAAATGTTGAAAGTCAGGTAGAAAATAAGACTGCATTAATGAAATAGACCTCCCATTTATTTTCAAAAAGTTACACTTTTTATATTATTAAACGACCCTTTGGACAAATTGGGTCAATCAGAAAAATTTTATTCTTAATGCAGCAAGATCATTAAACAAGAAAGATCAATCATGCATAAGCATTGATTATGAAACATTTTCCAACTGAAATGCAATTTCATTTAAAAATTTCTAAAATGAGATACATTCAGTGGTGATATTTCTTACATTATCACAGTACTACAGTAATTTATTATACTTAAAGGTTTAAAACTGTATCGAAATATAAATCATCTGATTCTCTATGCAAGATCAATGAATATTTCATTCATATAACTTGTATTCCAGACTCCAGATCTAAATAATTTTGTGTGAAAAAAATGCTGCAATTCTTATGTAACTCAACCTACAATCGCTTGAGATATTTGCATTCTGCAAAAGTTAAAATTAGGTTTCCTTGAAGAAATAATAAAAGTTTAGGGATCATTTAAAATCACAACTATTATAATTGCATAGGCACGGAATTTAGATACACAGATAATACACAGATACAAAGATAATATATGTGTGTGTGTGTGTGTTTAAGTATTCAAAGTATTGGAATCGTGGCGAAGATCGGAACTCGAATTTTCGAAGGATCTACACATTTTGGGACTTCTAGAACACGAAAAAACTATTTTTAGGAAGACTTCTGTGAGTGTAAGGGTGTATCTGTGTATGTTTCTGTGTGTCTGTGAAAATATTACATCCACTCTAATTGGAAAACTAATAGACCGAATTTCATAAAATTTGATAGGTATGTTTTTTGTGGGAAATCCTGATGTTCATTAGATTATAGTACGATTCGTAATAAAAGAATCTGCCTTCTTTGCGAAATGACCGGCAAAAATTGCCTTTATCCACTCTAGCTAAAAACTAATGAAACAAATTTAACAAAATTTGATGTATAATATTTCAATAACCTACAAGTGATTTATATACCAAATTTAACAAAATTTGGTATATAAATCATTTGTAGGTTATTCTAGTACGATTCGGGAAAAATGAACGGGCTATTTTTGCGAAATGGCCAGGGAAAAT
This sequence comes from Amaurobius ferox, assembly GCA_951213105.1. Classification (NCBI taxonomy): domain Eukaryota; kingdom Metazoa; phylum Arthropoda; class Arachnida; order Araneae; family Amaurobiidae; genus Amaurobius; species Amaurobius ferox. The sequence goes on from OX578148.1 coordinate 34,500,762, forward strand.
CGTTAAATATAAAAATAAAAGACTACGTGTGCTCAATTATATCAATTAAATTCCTATTATATACGTGATTTTTGACAACCAAAAGAATAAGACTAATCCCATTACTCTAGAACTAGCCGTTCTTGAGATATTCTAGTTTTTTCGTGTTTTCGCTAGGCCACCTTTGACAATAAGTCCAGTTATCAAATGAAAATCAAATTTAAGTTTAACGTGCAAATTCAATGTCATTTAAAATACTTATGTCTCCTATTTTGTGCAGATAAACTCAAATTATTATTGAAGAAATAAAGAGAACGTGAATATGAGTCTGCAGGGAAAGACATGTGCTGCCCACATCAGAATTTTTAACAATATTACAACAATGATTTATAGAAGTGAACGGGGATAAATTGCAGGCCATTTCGAAAAAAATGTATGATCTATATTTAAAGAACCACCAAATTTTTGTAGGATTAAATGTTCAACAAATTTAAGCTGTGTACCAAATTTTAACACTCTAGGATGTAGGAAGGTGCATTAAAAATGCCATCAAATAAGTATATCATGTATATCTATAAAAGCTAATAAGTAGTCTATAAAAAGTCTAGCTAAATAAGTATATCTATAAAAAGCTAATTGGGTGATATTATTTATTTATCTTCCCATAGGTCCCACAGACCGTCTGAAAAACATACTAAAATTTCATTTTAATAAAGTCATTTTTACGGCAGTTGTGCTAACGGACAGACAGACAGACAGACAGAATAAATGAACAAAGTCCCAAACACTTTTCAACTATGTCGTAAAGTGTTAAAAAACCGCATATCTCTATATTTAAAATCAACTGAATTATGATGAAGGAAAAAAATCTGACTTATGCCGCTTTTCCGTGCCATCTGAAAGGCTATTTAATCAGTGAAAATAGGGATCATAAGCAAATTGACGATGGAAATTGTTTAGATCAAATATACGTTAATATGTGTCAACATATTTTATTGGCATGTCTCAATATGAAAAGTACTTAAGAATCCGTGATTGCATGGTGAGCCTACACGGAATTCGCAAAAATGTCTCATATGTATTATCATCCAGTTTTATCTTTTTTATTAACACTTTACAACAAAGTTGAAAAGTGTTTATGACTTTGTTCATTCTGTCTGTCTGTCTGTCTGTCTGTCTGTCTGTCTGTCCGTTAGCACGATAACTGCCGTAAAAATGAGTTTATCAAAATGAAATTTTAGTATGTTGTTCAGACGGTCTGTAGGACCTATGGGAATATAAATAAATAATATCACCCAATTAGTTTTTTATTGAACCCGGGTTGAAAAAATGAAATACATTGAACCCTATGGGATCTAATTTTTCAAACATTTTTTAAGTAAATTTAAAATTCACGAATTGCTTCGAAATTTTTAGGAAATATTCACATTATCCCATAGAATATATAAAAAAAAATTCAGTAAAATATGTTAAGTAGTTTTTTAATTAAAAAAATTATTTAATATAGGGAAAAAACAAATTCAATTAAATTCTGACTTTGGGATATCTTCCAGAAAGAAAAGAGAGAGATATTATATAATAAATATCTCTTCATTTGTTTAAACGTTTTGCATATGGGAGTGGCTTCATATTTTAAAATAAATTTGGTAGATAACAATTTTTCATTTTTTTTAAATTTTATATAACTCTTCATGATAAGTTTAATTGATGGCATTTTAAATGCACTTTCCTACGTCCTAGAGAGTTAAAATTTGGTACACAGCTTAAATTTGTTGAACATTTTATTCGACAAAAATTTGATGGATCTTTAAATATAGATCATACATTTTTTTCGAAATGGCCTGAAAATAATCCCCGTTCACTTCTATAAATCATTGGTGTAATATTGTTAAAAATTCTGATGTGGACAGCACATGTCTTTCTCTGCAGACTCATATTCGTTCTCTTTATTTATTCAATGATAATTTGAGTTTATCTGCACAACATAAGTATTTTAAATGACATTGAATTTACACGTTAAACTTAAATTTGGTTCTCATTTGATAGCTGGACTTATTGTCAAAGGTGGCGTAGCGAAAACGCGAAAAAACTAGAATATCTCAAGAACGGCTAGTCCTAGAGTAATGGGGTTAGTCTTATTATTTTTGTTGTCAAAAATCACATATAAAATAGGAATTTAATTGATATAATTGAGCACACGTAGTCTTTTATTTTTATATATAACGATTTTTGCTGGCCATTTCGCAAAAATAGCCCGTTCCTTTTTCCCGAATCGTAGTAGAATAACCTACAAATGATTTATATACAAAATTTTGTTAAATTTGGTATATAAATCACTTGTAGGTTATTGAAATATTATACTCCAAATTTTGTTAAATTTGGTTCATTAGTTTTTAGCTTGAGTGGATAAAGGCAATTTCTGCGGCCATTTCGCAAAGAAGGCAGATTCTTTTATTACGAATCGTACTATAATCTAATGAACATCAGGATTTCCCACAAAAAACATACCTACCAAATTTTATGAAATTCGGTCCATTAGTTTTTCAATTAGAGTGGATGTAATATCCACACAGACACACAGAAACATACACAGATACACCCTTACACGCCCAGACGTCTTCCTAAAAGTAGTTTTTTCGTGTTCTAGAAGTCCCAAAACGTGTAGATCCTTTGAAAATTCGAGTTCCGATCTTCGGCACGATTCCAATACTTTGAGTACATACACATACACATATATATTATCTGTGTATTATCTGTGTATCTAAATTCCGTGCCTATGCAATTACAAAAGTTGTGATTTTAAATGATCCCTAAACTTTTATTATTTCTTCAAGGAAGCTTAATTTTAACATATGCAGAATGCAAATATCTCAAGCGATTGTAAGATGAATTACATAAGAATTGCTGAATTTTTTTCACACAAAATTATTTAGCTCTGGAGTCTGGAATACAAGTTATATAAATGAAATATTCATTGATTTTGCATAAAGAATCAGATGATTTATATTTCGATACAGTTTTAAATATTTAAGTATAATAAATTACTGTAGTACTGTGATAATGTAAAAGATATTACCACTGAATGAATCACATTTTAGAAATTTTTAAATGAAATTACATTTCAGTTGGAAAGTGTTTCATAATCAATGCTTATGCATGATTGATCTTTCTTGTTGTTATATGCCACAAATTTACATTTCTAATTTGATATAGGGTCCCCATTCACATTGTTCAATTTTCAATTAAATATAACTCGCTCAATTTTAAAGATACAGATATGCGGATTTCAACACTTTACAACATAGTTGAAAAGTGTTTATGACTTTGTTCATTCTGTCTGTCTGTCTGTCTGTCCGTTAGCACGATAACTGCCGTAAAAATGACTTTATCAAAATGAAATTTTAGGATGATTTTTAGACGGTCTGTGGTACCTATGGGAATATAAATAATATCATCCAATTAGTTTTTTATTGAACCCGGGTTGAAAAAATGAAATACATTGAACGCTATAGGACCTAATTTTTCAAACATTTTTTAAGCAAATTTAAAATTCACAAATTGCTTCGAAATTTTTAGGAAATATTCACATTACCCCATAAAATATATAAAAAAACAATTCAGTAAAATATGTTAAGTAGTTTTTTAATTAAAAATTATTTAATATAGGGAAAAAAACAAATTCAATTAAATTCTGACTTTTGGGATGTCCTCCAGAAAGAAAAAAGCGGTATACTATAAAATAAATATCTTTCCAATAGTTTAATTATTTTGTATATGAAAGAGGCTTCACATTTTAAAATAAATTTGGTAGATAACAATTTTCAATTTTTTTAAAAATTTTATATAACTCTTCATAATATACTTATTTTACGGCATTTTTAATGCACCTTCCTACGTCCTAGAGAGTTAAAATTTGGTACACAGCTTAAATTTGTTGAACAATTTATTCTACAAAAATTTGGTGGATCTTTAAATATAGATCATACATTTTTTTCGAAATGGCCTGCAAATAATCCCCGTTCACTTCTATAAATCATTGTTGTAATATTGCTAAAAATTCTGATGTGGGCAGCACATGTCTTTCCCTGCAGACTCATATTCACGTTCTCTTTATTTCTTCAATAATAATTTGAGTTTATCTGCACAAAATAACGGCCATAAGTATTTTAAATGACATTGAATTTGCACGTAGAACTTGAATTTGGTTCTCATTTGATAGCTGGACTTATTGTCAAAAGTGACGTAACGAAAACGCGAAAAAACTAGAATATCTCAAGAACGGCTAATCCTAGAGTAATGGGGTTAGTCTCATTCTTTTTTTTTGTCAAAAATCACGTATAAAATAGGAATTTAATTGATATAATTGAGCACACGTAGTCTTTTATTTTTATATTTAACGATTCTTGTGGGCCATCTCGCAAAAATAGCCCGTTCCTTTTTCCCGAATCCTACTAGAATAACCTACAAATGATTTATATACCAAATTTTGTTAAATTTGGTATATAAATTATTTATAGGTTATTGAAATATTATACTCCAAATTTTGTTAAATTTGTTCCATTAGTTTGTAGCTAGAGTGGATAAAGGCAATTTCTGCCGGCCATTTCGCAAAGAAGGCAGATTCTTTTATGACGAATTGTACTATAATCTGATGAACATCAGGGTTTCCCACAAAAAACGTATCTACCAAATTTTATGAAATTCGGTCCATCAGTTTTTCAGTTAGAGTGGATGCAATATCCTCACTGACACACAGAAACACACACAGATAGATACACCCTTACACACACAGACGTCTTCCTAAAAATAGTTTTTTCGTTTTCTAGAGGTCCCAAAACGTGTAGATCCTTCGAAAATTCGAGTTCCGATCTTCGGCACGATTCCAATACTTTGAATACATACACACACACACATATATTATCTGTGTATTATCTGTGTATCTAAATTCCGTGCCTACATAGTTACAACAGTTGTGATTTTAAGTGATCCCTAAACTTTTATTATTTCTTCAACGAAGCCTAATTTTAACTTATGCAGAATGCAAATATCTCAAACGATTGTAAAGTGAGTTACATAAGAATTGCTGAATTTTTTTCACACAAAATTATTTAGTTCTGGAATCTGGAATACAAGTTATATGAATGAAATATTCATTGATTTTGCATAGAGAATGAGATGATTTGTTTTTCGATACAGTTTTAAATATTTAAGTATAATAAATTACTGTAGTTCTGTGATAATGTTTTTTTTTTTTTTTGTAAATGGCCAAGCACTTTGACCTTCGTCATTCCCCTTTATTACAGCGGCCAGAGAGTGAGCCATTTAGCCGTCTATTGACGTTGCTCCAGGCGCAACAGAGGAGGACGGATCACATTGCGCCCACAACACAAACATCCATGCCTTACATGGGGCTCGAACCCACAACGTGGCTGTCCAGCGATTGCTACGGAAACGCTGACCTTGACCACTCGACAATCACGTCGGCTACTGTGATAATGTAAAATATATCACCACTGAATGTATCACATTTTAGAAATTTTTAAATGAAATTGCATTTCAGTTGGAAAGTGTTTCATAATGAATGCTTATGTATGATTGATCTTTCTTGGTTCATTTTACCGTTGAAAATAAGTGCAATGTATTCTGGGATTTGACACAATAATCTTTGAAGAACTGTGATTGTTGTGTGAAACTGCGGAGGATATAAAGTTAGCAATAATCAATAAAAATAGGTTTCTTTAAAATTTGCATTAGCTACATGGTTTTTATGTTTCTGCATTAACTGTATGGTTACGAATTTATGTAAAATCACATTACAATGTTAAACAAGGAAAAATCATTTTATTATTCAATTTTTACTTTCTTTATGTACATAATGTATAAAGAAAGTGTTGTGACGGGGTCGAAAATTCGAATTCGAGTTTTCGACGGAAGAGCACGTTTCAAGCATCCCTGATCACGAAACGAACATTTTTGAGGTGGTGTCTGTGTGTGTGTGTGTGTGTATCAGTGGAAACGATATCTCACGAACGAATGGAGCGATTAGAAACAAATTTGGTACAAAAATCACAATCCGTGAATACTGGAAGTCTATTGTTTTTAAACGTAATCGAATGTTCATTCCCCCCATCCTAAATTTTCGACTGAAATTTTGAAAAAATCATCAAAAAATCAAAACCTTTAATAAAGTTACGCAAATAGACATATCGTATGTAATTTTTCCTTAGAAAACGATTGACTTAAACTTTAGAACGCTAGCATGGACCGTTCTTGTGATATTGCACATTTTTCAAATAAATTTATAAAAAAATCCCTTAAATTAAAAGAAATATATTAACTGTTGAAAGACATGTTCACTTTTCATATGTAATATCATAAATTTGGTGATATTATTCTCGCAGATCTAGCTCGTTCCATTCATAAGAAAAGATACTTTTGAGTAATACATTTGTATTTGAACGCCAATAGTCATTTATCTGCTATAAGTATAACTTATTTCTCCGTCCATAACGCTTGGCGAGATTTTGGCGACGAATTTGGCAGAATGTCGGCAACTTGGCGACTTTTTTAAATGTTGCCAAATTAACGAAAATCTCGTCAAATGGATAAAATGACGCTAAATCGATGAAAATGACGACTAATTAACAAAGATTCAATATCTTGGAAGGGATATAAGTATATACTATAAGGATAGCCTATTTTTTTTTTGCTGTAAACGTAGTAAATTCATTGCATTATATAAGGAAAGTCATGTGCTGCCCACATTAGATTTTTTCAAATAAAATGGCCAATTGCGTTGTAATAAGATGACAGATGACTTTTAGAAAATTTGTAGAAATCTAAATAGTTAGGTTACATTCTATGCAGTTATTTAATAAAGAAATGAAGGGGGGATTTCATTAAATGAGGGGGAATTTTATTAAACAAGAGCAAAATGCAACGAAATTGGCAAGGTGAATACAGGAAAATAATAGGTAAACTGTACCATATTTAATTTCATTTTATATGCGAGGAATAAATATTTTTAAACTGTTATAGGCTTAGGAATTATTTAAGAATTTTTTAAACTAAACTATAATTCTAAATGCTTTTACGTTTGGTATATAAATTTCATGTCATGGAACGACGGGCAATTCTGATACCTAGTTCGTATCTTAAGTAAAACGTATTTTAAAATCATGCTTCCAAAGCTGTACTTCCGAGTCATGCTTCTAAGTCAGTACTTCCAAATCATGCTTCCAAGTCAGAAACTATAACTGGCTTTTGTCAGAGCTCATCGATTGCTGCGATGACATTGGGAAATTGTGTTCAAAATTGCATTGTATAATAAAACTTCAGTGATGACTAATGAAATCAGTCGCACATCGAATGTGATATGAAATTCATCAACAGTTGGATATGAAATTAATCAAACATTGAGCTGAAACTGAAGGAGGCTTCAAGGAAATCCAATATTTCCAATTATACTCCTAGTCAAAGGAAAGTGTATAAATGTGTCAATTTTGCTTTTGCAGGTTTCTTGAGTCCTATGCAATAGCGGCTTATCTAGTGTTAAAAACCACTCACAAAACATAAGCGTTCCACCGACGCTAGTTGTTGCACTGGGAACGTAAGTGTGGCTCAACTCGACTTTCTCATACCAGAATTCATTTGTTTGTAACTTTTTTTTTCAAATTTTACAAGAAATTTTTTGAAAAATTGGTATTGTGTTGTTGTTGAGACCCAGACCGTCCGACCTACCAGAAAGGTGTAAGGTAACCGTTTGGACGGCCGGGAAGTGCCACCCAATTTAGACCGGTACCCAGTGAGGGAGGCATCCACAGGGACCGTACCCTCCTTCCCCTACCACCAACCTCTCAGAAGGACTTACGGACCCACATGTTTAACGTGATCGTACTCCGCATGAACACGGCGGCAGTTGTGGCAGCGTGCAAATCCAGCGCGCAAACCACCGGGCTACCGCGCCCGAAATGTGCCAACAACACGCGGTGTTCCCAGATGGTCGCCCACCTAAGTACTAACCGCGTCCGATGCTGCCTGACTTCGGTGATCTAACGAGAACCGGTGTTTTCAGCACTGTACGGCCGTTGGCCCAAATTGGTATTGTGTGTCTAAATGATTGCATGTATAGCGTATTACCCTTCACTTTAAAGAGCTTGACAAAATGTTTCAATTGAAACCATATTTGACAATGTACCGCCACGAGGGGGGAAACTTTCCATCAAAGGAGTAGGGGGTCTAATGACGTCACAAACAAAAAAATTGTGTCGAGTCTTTTTTTCACAACAATGATTAAAACTATTAAGTCTAATTATTTAGATATAAGTAAACCCCTTAATGCATTATTATGCCAAATTTTGTTCTATGCTGCCATGTTAAAAAATAAAAAAATTCGAATAAATTTCGAAATTTTCGCTCGAATTAATATTTATTTTATCTAGACCTAGATTTTGTGATAATAAGTACGGATATAAAGTTTCATGAAAATTGATTAATATTTATAGCCGCTATCGTTTACACAAGAAATCGACCACAGACATACATACAGACAGACGGACATCACTCCAAAAATAGTGAAAACGTTATTCAGGAGGTCTTAAATCATATATTGACATCAAAATCTCGAATTGGAAAATCGTGAAAACAATGCTTTGTCTGCACTACATCACATAGTATGAGATAGTAAAAATTTGGAATGGTGATTTTGCTATTGGTGAATTTTGTGACTATAGAGTTATGATCACTAGGAGAGAAAACTCCTAGTGATCATAACTCTAATATTTCGAACTGATATTTGATAACTCTGATATTTCGAAGATGTGAGAGCATTTCTTGAATATATTGTCAAACAAATGATTAACTGACTGAGGACACATTGAATTCAATAAACTAAATCTAAGAAAAACAATTCTGAAATGCGAAATAATAGGCAACACAGTTTTTTTTTAGCAATATTAGCCATTTTTTTAAATTATTTTCTTGCAAGCAATATATATAAAAGCCAAATTTAGTTTCATTTCAATAATTAGTTTTTAAATAATTAGTTAGCAATGTAATTTAAATGTAATTTTTTTCAATAATTAGTTAGCAATGTATGTATTCATTCTAACTTAAAAACTAATGGACCGAATTCCATAAAATTTGGAAGGTATGTCACTCGTATGTGACTCTGGTGCTGATTGTTTTTGGTATGATTTGGAAAAAAAGAACCCGCCTATTTTTGCGAAATGTTCAGCAAAAATCTCATGCTTTCATTCTAGCTGAAATACTAATAAACCAAATTTCACCAAATTTGGTTTATTAGTTTATCTAGTCACTTGTGGGATTTTCTGGTGCTGATGAGATTTTGGTACGATTCAGAAAAGAGCAACCTGCTTCTTTTTACGAAATGGCCCGCAAAAATCTCGAAAATTTAGAAAAAAGACTACGTATGTTCAAATGTATCAATTAAATGCTTGTTTTATGCGTAATTTTTGGCGATGAAAATAATTAGAACAACTCTATTGCACTATGATAAACCGTTCTCGAGATATTTGAGATTTTTCGCATTTTTGTTATGCCGCCTTTGAAAAAATGTCCAATTACCAAATAAAAACAGAAATTGAATTAAAAATGCAAATTTAGTGTTATTTTGCGCAATTTAAACTCAATTTAATAAATTCATAAAGAAATAAAGAAAAGATGAATTCGAGTCTGCAGGGAAAGTCATGTGCTGCCCATATCAAATTTTTCCAATGTCCATTCGTAAAAATTAAGTGTAAAAATATAATAAAAATTAAGTGCGTCAAACTTTTGGCACATGGAATTTAACTGCAATCCATAATTTATAAATAACACAATGAACTTTTCTGCAGAAATACGCAATTCTATAACAACATTACGCCTAATTTGTAATCAAGCAGTAACTGATATTTCTGCGTGACATGCAGACATGAATAATAAAACAAGAAAGAGGGAGGCGTAAATAAAGCGCAAGTCCCGTAATATCTTTAATAGCAATTTTTAGTGTTGTTTGGGTAAATATGACCATTTTCCCTGAGTAGTTGTATTTGCAAGAAAGGTCAAATATAACTAGAAAGATCAATCACGCATAAAATATTGATTATGAAACACTTTCCAACCGCAATACAATGTTATTTAAACATCTCTAAAATGCGATACATTCAGCGGTGACATTTTTAAAATTACCATAGTACAACAATAATTTATTTTACTTAAAAATTTAAAATCATGGAGGTAAAAGTACTTTTTAACTCCATGCTTAAAACTTCATCGAAAAAGTCAATACTGTAAAATCGTCTTGTCTTCTATGTAAAATCAATAAATACTTTATTCATATCGCCTATATTCCAGATTCCACAGCTAAATAATTTTGAGTGAAAAAAATTTAGCACTTTTATACAACCCATCTTACAGCTTGATTTGTTTACATTCTGCATCCGTTAAAATTAGGCTTCGTTGTAGAAATAATCAAAGTTTGATGATCATTTCAACTCAAAAATATTGTAATTGCGGTGGCGCAGAATGTAGATGCACAGAAAATACTAAAAAAAAAATGGTTCTAGGACGGATGTAACAGTAAATATAAATGTAAAAGAACTTTAAAAATGACGATTTAGACACTGGGAAAAAAGATGGATACCATATTTTATTTTGAAGTGGGTCACGTGATCCCTTCATATAATATGGGTGTAATTATTTCTTTAATTTTCATTTAAAAATTACTAAACATATTTTTTTGAAATTTTTTTCATATATTTTATGGAATAATTTGGATATTTCCTAAAATTTTCAAAACAATTTGCGAATTTTAACTTTGCTTAAAATATGTTTGAAAAATTAGTTCCCATATGGTTCTATGTATTTCACTGTTTCAACCCGGATTCAGTCCAAAATTTATTGGATGATATTATTCATTTGCATTCCCATATGTCCCACAGACCGTCTGAACAACATACTAAAATTCGATTTTGATAAATTCATTTTTACGGCAGTTATAGTGTGAACGAACAGACAGACAGAATGCCTATGTTGGAAAGATTTAAAAATTTTGAAACAATAATAGAAACCATATAAAATAATCAATAAATTTCGATCAAATAAGAATTCAATTCTAATTAGAGAATCAATTAGAAAGTGAAATCAAGAGTGACCATTTTAGCATTTTATTTTTGCATATATTAATCTAATTTCACGTTTCGTGTAAATTTGTTAACAAGCGGAACCAGAACATTTTATTCTTCAGATTTGCTTGTGACGATAGATTTGTATAGCGATCGCATAGTTTCTCATACTTCTTTTTAAGGAATTAAATTAAAGATTTTAATATAATCGTTTGAATAAAAATACCATTTAAAATACTATAGAAATCTGCGTATAATTGTGAATTTTAATTTCTTTTATATTATATATTTCGTCCAAAGAACGGGCACACCTCTAACGATTCGATAAGTTAGAGTTTAAATTCTGGACAGTTCTATTATGATTTAAGTCATCTCTATACAGTTTGACATGGATACGAAATGACATCACACTGAGAAATGAAGTCAGCTTCTTTGTTTTTAACACTTTCCAACGTAGTTGAAGGGTGTTTATGACTTTGTTCAATCTGTCTGTCTGTCTGTCCGTCCGCACGATAACTGCCGTAAAAATAAATTTATCAAAATTAAGTTTTAGTATGTTGTTGATACCGCCTGTGGGAGATAGGAGAATGTAAATGAATAATATCCCCCAATTAGTTTTGGATTGAACCCGGGTTAAAAAAGTGAAATACTTTGAATCCTGTGGAACCTACTTTTTCAAACATTTTTTGAGCAAAGATAAAATGCACAAATTGCTTTGAAAATTTTAGGAAATATTCAAATTATCACGCAAAATGCATAAAACAAATTTCAGCAAAATATGTTAGGTAATTTTTTAAATAAAAATTGAAATAACAACTACACCCATGTGAAGATATCACGTGACTCATTTCATAATAAAATATGGCATCCATTTTTTCCCCTGTGTAAAAAATATGATCATTGAAAACTTTTAAAATTTATATTACACCTATGATATATCACGTGATGATCACGTTACTCAATGCAAAATTAAATATTCCGATCCGGTGGTCGAGCGGTCAGGGGCATGCGTTTCCGTCTACTCGCTGGATTGCCGGGTTGCGGGTTCGAATCCCGCCAGCGGGCATGGATGTTGTCCAGGCCAAGTCAGACTACCGCCCTTCGGGGAGCCTCTATAAAAGTGAAGCTGCAAATTCACTCCCCTTCACCACGGGGGAATTAGTAACAAACGAAAATTAAATATGGCGTCCATCTTTTTTTCCCAGTGCCAAAATCGTGATTTTTACAGTTCTTTTAAATTATATTTATTGTTGCAGCCGTCCTAATACCACTTTATTTTTGCGTATTTTCCGTGCATCTATATTCTGCGCCAACGCAATTGCTATATTTTTGAGTTTACATGAACATCAAACTTTGATTATTTCTAGAAAGAAGCCCATTTTTAATGGACGCAGAATGTAAACAAGTGATTGTAAGATGAGTTGTATATGAATTGCTGAATTTTTCTTCACGCAAAACTATTTAGCTTTGGAGTCTGGAATATAAGTTATATGAATTAAATATGCATTGCTTTTACATAGAGAAGCAGATGATTTATATTTACGTCATTTGAACATTTTTTTCGATGCAGTTTTAAGCTTTCAAATATAATAAATTACCGTAGTACTTTGATAATTTAAAGTATATCAGCGTATTGTATAAGAATTACTTAATTTTTTCCACGCAAAATTATTTAGTTCTGGAGTCTGAAGTAATAGTGATATGAATGAAATATTCATTGCCTTTACCTAGAGAGCCAGACGATTTATATTTCGATGACATCATTTGAATAAAGTTCATTTTTTTTTCGATGAAGTTTTGAAATATAATAAATTATTGTAGTACTGTGATAATTTAAAACATATCACCGTTGAATGTATCGCATTTTAGAGATGTTTAAATAAAATTGCATTTCATTTGGAAATTGTTCCTTAATCAATGCTTTATGCATGATTGATCTTTCTTGTTATTTCGATACATTTGAATATTATTTAAAAGACAATTCAGATTGAAGGTGGTGTTGATCATACATGAGCTAACCATGGAATTAAAGGGGGGTATTAGATTTTCCATAATGAGTGCAATGTAAGAGAAAAAAGAAAGTTCCGCGTAAGAAAATTTTGCTCGATTAAAAATGTAATTCTTCATTTAGAATTATATGAAACGTTAAGCAACAGAGCAATATTTTTAGATTTTGGAGGTTTCTACAAAAATTGGTAAAAGTCCCCACAAAGTGCTTTGTGGCACTTTAGGGTGTTAAAAGCTCTGTATTGGAAGCTGCCAGCAGATCAAAAATTGCAAATATTGTTAACAGCTTTAAATATAGCTTGATCCGTTAGTGCGCGCATACGAACATATATGCAATGAAGGGAGGTATATATTTTTTAATATGGAAGTCTGTACGGACTGAAATGTTAGTCTTTTAGCTGGCCCTCTCTTACTCAAACCATCGACCTCTTGAATATATCAAGTATTGCTACATTTCAATCCTCTGTGTACATAAAATTGCATAAGCTGCTTTTTCATTTTTTACTTTCCTTATATAGATAATGTATAAGGAAAGTATTGTGACGGGGTCGAAAATTCGAATTCGAGTTTTCGAGCACGTTTCAAGCATCCCTGATCACGAATCAAACATTTTTGAAGTGATGTCTGTGTGTGTGTGTGTGTGTGTGTGAAAGTATGTGTGTGTGTGTGTCAGTGGGTCTGTGGAGACGATAACTGACGAACGAATGGACCGATTTGAACCAAATTTGGTACAAAAATCACAATCCGTAAACACTGGAAGCCTATTGTTTTTATACGCAATCGAATGTTCAGAACCCCCCTAAATTTTCGAATGAAATTTTGAAAAAATCGTCAAAAAATCAAAACCACTAATAAAGTTACGCAAATAGACATTTCTTATGTAATTTTTCATTAGAAAACGATTGACATAAATTTTAGAACGCTAACACGAGCCGTTGTTGAGATATTGTACATTTTTCAAAAAAGATATCAAAAAGTCATATAAAATAAAAATCAAAAATTCCTATTGATAAACATGTTCACTTTTCATTTGTAATACCATGCGATAAATTGGGTGACATCATTCTCGTGAATCTAGCTCGTTCCATTCATGAAAAAAGATACTCTGAGTAACACTTTTGTATTTGGACGTCAATAGTCATTTATCGGCTGTAAGAATAACTTATTTCTTAGTGCATAACGCTTGGCGCGATTTTGGCGGCGAATTTGGCGGAATGTCGCCAACTTGGCGACTTTTTGAAATGTTGCCAAATTAACGAAAATCTCGCCAAATGGATAAAAATGACGCTAAATCAATGAAAATGACGACTAATTGTCGAAAATTCAATGTCTTGGAAAGAATATTCGTATCTACTATAAGAAAAACCTATTTTTTTACTGTAAAAGTAGTAAATTCATTACATTATATAAGGAAAGTCATGTGTTGCCCACATCAGATTTTTTTACTACAAATGGCTGAATTTCCAATATTTTGGATTTATTTAATTCATTGGATTTATTTAATTTAACGGATTGACTTAATCTATTGGATTTATTTATTTCTTCGATTTGATTAAGCTTTTTCTTTAATAATATACTTCGTCCGTCCTGATTGGCCCGAATTTTTCTAATCTAATCTCTAATGAGTTGCATTCCGAAGTTCCTATAAGAAATATGATTTTTTCAAATGGCTTGTTACTCCGAGTGGACCATTAGTTTAAAATCCATTAAATTAGGTTCTACAGTACTAAATCAACATAATACAGAGATTTTTCGCATATGACATAAATATATTTTTTATTTTGAGTTTTGGAAAATAAATATGGTTATTTTTTTTTTATTAATATGTTTATTTTCGGCTTATACCACAACAGCCCACCAGGCATGTGCTCGGTATCCGGCCCAATTTGCCCCAAATGCCCTACAAGCTTGTCGTTTTCACTTCTCCTATAGCAGAGCACAGCAACTTAAGGGTGAGCGTCAGTAAATCTTCTGCCCTATTTGCGCTTTGTTAACTTTAGCATAACACATTTTTCGTCGAAATTCTGCTCAAACAGTTGCGAAATATTTCCTGAAAAATAAAATGTAATGCTTAGATCATATTAAAACTAAATATGGTACTCAATAAAATATAGAATATATACTTTTAATTTTAATCCAAAATATTTTTGGTGCTGCCATCTGTTGTCGTAATTTAATTCATACCGACAATTTTTATTTTTTAATGAACATTTTTAAATGTCTATTCCTTCTAATGCAGTATTAAATATAACAATTGATTATATATAATAATGCCACAATCACAGAAACGTAATTTCTCATACTATAAATTTGATAAGGGGATCTGAATGTACATCACTGAGGACTGCAGCCTTGTCTTCAAGTCCAAGTTCAATTACCTTTTCGTGATTGTGGCATTATTATATATGATCTGTTGTATTTAATACCGTATTAGAAGGAACAGATATTTAAAAATGTTCATTAAAAAGTAAAAATAGTCGGTATGATTTAAATTACGACAACAGATGGCAGCACCAAAAATATTTTGGATTACAATAAAAAATATATTCTACATTTCATTGAGTATTAAATTTAGTTTTAATATAATCTAAGCGTTGCATTTTATTTTTCAGAAACTATTTCACAACTGTTTGAGCAGAATTTCGACGAAAAACGTGTTTTGCGAAATTTAAGGGTGAGCGTCAGTAATTCTTCTGCCCTATCCGCGCTTTGTTAACTTTCGCGGCACACATTTTTCGCCGAAATTCTGCTCAAACAATTGCGAAATGTTTTCTAATAGATAAAATGCAATGCTTAGATTATATTAAAACTGAATTTAATACTCAATAAAACAGAATATATTTTTTATTTTAATTCAAAATATTTTTGGTGCTGCCATCTGTTGTCGTAATTTAATTCATACCGACTATTTTTATTTTTTAATGAACATTTTTAAATGTCTATTCCTTCTAATACGCTATTAAATATAACAGATCACATATAATAATGCCACAATCACGGAAACGTAATTGAACTTTGACTTGAAGATAACTGAACTTGAAGACAAAACTGCAGTCCTCAGTAATGTACATTCAGATCCCCTTATCAAATTTATTGAATAAGAAATTACCTTTCCGTGATTGTAGTATTATTATATATGATCTGTTGTTGTATTTAATACTGTATTAGAAGGAATAGACATTTAAAAATGTTCATTAAAAAATAAAAACAGTCGGTATGAATTAAATTACGACAACAGATGGCAGCACCAAAAGTATTTTGAATTAAAATAAAAAATATATTCTATGTTTTATTGGGTATTAAATTTAGTTTTAATATAATCTAAGCTTTGCATTTTATCTTTCAGAAAACATTTCGCAACTGTTTGAGCAGAATTTCGGCGAAAAATGTGTGCCGCGAAAGCTAACAAAGCGCGGATAGGACAGAAGATTTACTGACGCTCACCCTTAACAAAGCGCGGATAAGGCAAAAGATTTTCTGACGCTCACCCTTACATGCAAAACATAATAGTGCTTATAGTGACGCCCTCTATCGATCGAAGCAGAGCTGCGAACAGAAAGCTTGGATTAAGGCCTTGCAGACAAGTTCCAATCAATACTGATATGACGAGTTTAAAATGAGAAGAAATTGAAAAAATAAAAAGAAAAAGGATTAAAGTATAGAGATCCCAATCAGGCCGTTGAAAAAAATGGAGTAATAGATACGTCATTAACTGAGTACTAACAATTTTCTGACTATGAAATGTTTAAAAAAGCTGAGATCATAGAGATACATTTTGTATAATCATTGAGTGAGGACTTAAAACGGTGGTCAAAATTCCAGCAATGTTAATCAGCAATCGAAGATTTGTCAAATTCCGGTTTCTTAACAGTGATATAAAATGTAAAACTTATTGTAACACAATTTTTAAAAAGTGTCAGTTTTCCTATTAGTTGACTACTTGTTCATATATATAGCACCACATAAAATCCACCTAAAAGCTTGTCCAATGCTCATTCATAACACAGATCGTAAAAACAAAATATTATTCAATTGCCAGATTTTTGGCAGATGGATTGCAAATTCAGTCCATGAATACCCGAACGAATTTTTCTGCTGAAATATGCAGTTCTTAACAGTATTCCGCCTGATTTGTAACCAAGCGGTAACTGATACTTATGCGTGTCTTACAGGCATGAATAATAGAAACAGGAAGGGAAAAGGCGTAAATTAGTCGCAAGTCACGTAATATCTGCAACAGAAACTTTTGGTATTGTTTTCTTACAAGGAGAAATATGGTAACTTTCTGGAGAAGTAGCTATATTTTCGGGAAAGGTCAAGAGCTCAAATTTTCTAATTTATTGAAAAAAAAATCAACCAAGAGAATTTTTACGTTTACAAACCAGTACATATTAAAATAATCAAAATAACGTATATTTAATTATGTCCCACCAAAAATTTTCATTCTTCGAAAGAATTTCAGTGACTGAAAATCACTACGGATGTTGATGGCAGTATGCAAATATCGTATGTTACAGCCAATCACGATTGACTGTCTGGATATATGCTAATTAAGACGTCAGCATTCTGAAGGGTTTGAGAAGGTGCGTTTAAATGCTGATATGAAGTGTTTATAACTTTTGTATGATTATTTTTGTTGATATTCGTGTTTCTATGGCTGAAAGAAGACCATAGCCCCCACATCCTAGGACGGGCCCCATGGCCAAAATTCTTTAAGGGCCCCTATGGGCTGAGGACCCTTGGACATTAGTTCCACTTATCCTCCTCACTTTATCGGTCCTTTGTTACCCCTCTCCCTTGCGGACCTTGAAATAAAAAACGAACATCCAAAAATTCATGGACAATTGAGCATTAATAATATATGGAGGGCGTTGTTGTGTTTCAAATTTCTCAAAGTCACAACAAAAACCAATGCCACTTTTTTTTTTTAAGCAGCTGCCAATTAGTCAATTAGCAAAAATCCTGAAAGGCCCCCTCATCTATTTGTCCCGGACCCCCTGGGTGTAGCCATGCTAGCCACCCCCTTGTGGGGCCATGAAGAAGACGAATGACAGATAGTGAGCGCTGGCGTGCTGTGGGACGCATTGAAGCAGGACAGTAAGTCAAAGATGTCGCTATTTTCTTTGGCGTCGATCATTCGGTAATTTCTCGATTATGGAAACAATTCCAAGCAAGTCAAGCAGTTGTCCGGAAACCTATGCCCGGTTCTAAGGATTACTACCCTGTCTGATGATTGGTATATTGCTATAGTAGGCAAGCTGAATATACACCAGCCACCTCCACAATTGTTACATCCATGGTTGCAGCGGCACTTGGTAAGACAATATCTGCTAATACTGTGCGCCGAAGGCTCCACGTGAAGGGACTGTACGCCCGAGTACCACGTTTTTGTGTTCCACTAACCGTCCAAGACAGAGGGGCAAGATTAAAGTGGTGTCGTCAACATGTCAATTGGACTGCCTCAGATTGGTGCAACGTTCTGTTCACGGACGAGCCCAGATTTGCCCTGGAATCAGATGATAAGCGTGTAAGAGTCTGGAGAGAACGAGGCATACACAATCAAGGCAAGAACACCATCGAACATCACGCATTCAGAGGTGGCAGCGTCATGGTGTGGGCTGGAATTTCAATGGGGTATCGCACAGAGCTGCACATCTTTAAAGGTGGTTCTGTGACTGCTGCGCGGTATTAGGATGAAATCCTAGATCCCATTGCCAGACTCTACGCTGGAGCAGTTGGTATTGATTTCCTCCTTATGGACGACAATGCCTGACCACATCGAGCTAACATTGTTAACGAATACATGGAAAGTGAGGGCATTTCTAGTATGGAGTGGCCGGCGTGTTCCCCCGACCGTAATCTTATTGAAAATCTTTCGGATGCCCTCGGACGTGTTGTCTCTGCACGTTTACCTCCCCCAGCCAGTCTCAGAGAGTTGGAAACAGTCCTATTGGAGGAATGGCCATTGCTCGTATCTGCGATGGTTGATCACCTCATTCAATGCATGGGAAATCATTGTAAAGTTTGTGTGAAGGTCCGGGGTGGTCATATACCACATTAATGTAAGTTTTGGTTTGGTTTGTTTGCTTTTAAACATCATTTTGCTAATGACCCAAATGTGACGTCATCGAATATGTTATGAAGCGTAACACATATTTGCACAAAATGCAAATACGGTTCATGCCCCGGGTTAGCCCCAGGAATGAAAGGGGGGGGGGAGTAGTAATTACTCAATGTAGGCTATGGGAACGGTAAGTAATTTCTGAACGTGCGCCCCACAGATAATATGGGGCAGTTAGTTCTGCGCCATGTTTGAATGGCACAAAACAGAAATTGTAAATTTCATAAAAAGAGATGCAGTAGCAAATGTCAAATCGAAAACTACAAATCTCTCGAAATTTATAGCCCTTGTCAAGTGTTAGCTCAGACCGGGGCCCGGACGAGACCTCCCGGCTGTGGGAATCCTTCCGGTCATCGAATGTTATTGGAAAGCATATAAAATGAGCATCACTACGCAACCCAATAATTTGGTCGGAATTAAAACCACCCACTCCTTACATAAAACTGAAATAACGAATGAGCGGACGAGGTGACTTGCACCCGATTTTGCTTCTCCCTCTTTAAAATGCGAAGAGACACAATTTCACAAAAAGTTAAGTCAAATTCCAATTTTCTTAGATTGAGGGAGGGTCTCAAATATTTTTATATCCCGCACCGACTGCGGATCGAGCCGCTCCCAACTCTGGCAGTCTACGGTAATAGGGAAAGCTGCAGCCCTGCTATATCCGTAGCGTTAGTCATACGAAACTATCGTAGAAAACGGAATCTGAGTGATTAGAAGTTGGAGCATCATCTACTATCGTAGAGCTCGACTACCTAAAATAGGCTAGTAACGCACTAGTGCGTTATCCCACATAACGAACTGGAATGATCCAGACGGTTGTCATAACCATAATTGGGCAGCCGAGGAAGTTACTTTGGTTTTCTTGTCAGAGCACGGGCTCTTATGCAGCAGGAAACCCGGCCCTTAGCCAAGCCAAGACGCTTGCTTACGGCCTTCCTGGGACCGAAGGTCCCTCATAGCCACATCGAGTGTATAAAAGTCCACTGTAGATGGTTTTTTCAGTAAAAGCAATATGGAATAGCATTCATCTTCGAGAGGTTGCTGTATAAGAGTCAGAGGCGGCTGGTGCTGTGCCGCCTTCGTCTTGGAGTGGCTGCTGATGGCTGAGTGCTGAGCTGTGGCTGCAAGAGAGGGGGAGGGCGGGGCCAGGGATACGAGCGGGCCAATAGAAAACCACCAAGGTATTGGTGAATGAGAAGTCCAAAGTTTACAGATTTTAAGATACAACTAGAAGTACAAATTTGAGATTACTTAAGAATTTAAAATTATTAAAATACAAGGTTAGGATTAAGAAGTTAAGATTGAATTGCAAGTTTAGGATTTACAAATTGCAGATGCAGTCAGAGATGATTACAAGTTTACAATGAAAGTTTAATAAGTTAAAGCCCTTAGTGGTACTTTGAATCTCCAGCGCGTAGTCAGGATCTGGACGCACACCAGCACCCTTTAGGACGAATCTGACATCAACCGGTAGTTGGACAGAGGAGAATATAAAGAGCCTCGCAGCAGCATACCCTCAATACCCCTCAACGTTGCCTGTGACAGTAGGCACTTGTGAACTGTGTGCTATCCCCTACCCAACCCCTCTTCGATATGAACTGGAATTATCTATTTTTGAAATTGTCAGCCATTTCATAAGTGGTGGAGGTATTGTGTCCTTTTTAAGTTAATTGTGATGTAATGTGTATTATATATATTAATCTAAATCTAAATGTCAGTGCAAATTTAAGCTTTGGGAGATTTCCCTTACTGGACAAATTGAATTTTAATTAATGATAATTTGAAGTAGAAATTACCATAAGTATCCCGTACACCCCGAGGCCAAGCCTGGTACTTTTAAGTGTATAGTATTTTGTATTATTATTAATGTCTGATAATATATGTGTTAGTTGCCACAAATCGACTAGTTCTTTTAGTATATACGCAATGTACTTTGATGTGTTCAGATCCCACTATACCATGTTCAGGGTCAACTGGGGGACACTATGGGTAAGTATTAGTGTTGTATTTATGTAAAAATTTGCTTCACCACAACATCATCATATAACTTATTAAAAGCAAATTTTTTTTTCATCTTTGTACATAATTCTTGTTTTCTTTAATGCTAAACACATTTGCTACTTCATGTACAATTTTGAGTTAATCAAAGCTTTACTTTACCATTTTTGTTGATTTTACCTTCCGTGCTTAAATTTTGGAAGCCAGTGTATAAAAAAAATATTTCATTTCAACCGAAGGTGAAACAGGAGCAGCGCCATCTATACGCAATTTCGATACAAATGACAAACAAGTGTAATTAATTTAAACATTTATTACAGATTTAAAACAATTTGACTGGATCAAAAGAAGGGGCAAAAACATAGATTTCAAGGTTCGTAAAAAATTGTATCTTGTTAGATAAAAACTTACATAGCATGCATATCTTTAGTAAAAATTGCATGGAGTTCCCTATTAACCGTCGAAAATTTCAATTAATTATATCCCGGTAATGTTAGACGTATGACAATGGAATTTTTTTATGTAACTATTTGGGCTATAGAATATATTTTTACACACATACATACAACAACAATTGCAACCATAAGCCTTCGGGTTGGTCGTGTGGTCTGGGCTTTCTACACATACATACAACATGATACGTGAGTCCGACGTATCAGCTACCGATTTCACGATGTCCTCTATACAGGATATCCCTAAAAGATTGAAACGCGCTTTAATTCTTTACCTGTTGGAGATAAGTGGGCAATGTAAATTGCAAGAATGTTGAAAGTAAGATAGGAAATAAGACTACGTTAATGAAATAGTCCTCCCATTAATTTTCAAAATAGTTACACTTTTTAAATTTTTATACGACCCCCTTAGACAAATTTGGTCAATCGGAAAATTTTTATTTTTAATGCAAAAAAATCATTAAAAACCAAGAAAGACCAATCATGCTTATAAAACATCGATTATGAAACACTTTCCAACTTCAATGCAATTTTATTTAAACATCTCTAAAATGTGATACATTCCTCGGTAATATTTTTAAAATTATCACAACACTACATTAATTACTTATATTTGAAAACTTCATCGAAAACAAATGAACTTTATTCAAATGACGTCATCGAAATATAAATCGCCTCTATATAAAATCAGCATTTCTTTCATAAACATTTTTCCAATCCTTTCATTCATCACAATACTATAATAATTAATTTTATTTAAAAACTTAAAACCTTGGCGGAACAAGTAATTTAACTTTATGCTCAAAACTTCATCGAAAGATTTTGAAAGATATTTATTATAAAATATATCTCATTTTTCTTTCTGGAGAATATAGCAAGAGTCACATTTTAATTGCATTTGTTTTTCTCCCTATATTAAACAATTTTTATTTAAAAAACTACCTAACATATTTTACTGAAATTTTTTTATATAATTTATGGGATAATTTGAATATTTCCTAAAACTTTCTAAGCAATTTGTGAATTTTAAATTCGCTTGAAAAATGGTTGAAAAATTAGGTCCCATAGGGTTTAATGTATTGTATTTTTTCAACCCAGGTTCAATCCAAAACTAATTGGGTGATATTATTCATTTATATTCCCATAGGTACCACAGACTGTCTGAACAACATACTAAAATTTCATTTTGATTAAGTCATTTTTACGGCAGTTATCGTGCTAACTGACAGATAGACAGACAGAATGAACAAAGTCATAAACACTTTTCAACTTTGTTGTAAGGTGTTAATAAAACTGAAGAATGAAATGCAGACGATTTAATTTTTAATTTACTTATTTATTCACAGTATTATTTTTATTCAATACAGTGGTGAATGCAATAACATCAGTATTTACAATATTAGTGGTGAAGAACTCCAAAATATTTACAGAAGCATTATTAGAAGAGAAATGGAAATATCAAATTAGAAATGTAAATTTGTGACATATCACAAAAAATCATAAAATTGGATGATAATACATAGGATACTCAACCGAGTAGTGAGTACCACTGCTTTATATGATCTCTGTCTGTGTAATGCTTTATTTAGATGGAATTGTAATACAAATTTTTGACACATATTAACTTAGTTTTGATCTAAACAATTTCCATCGTCAATAAGTTTCTAATCCTTATTTTCACTGATGAAACAGCTTTTCATATGGTACGGAAAAGTGGAATAAGTCAAATTTTCCTTTATCATAATTCAGTTGATTTTAAAGATACAAATATATGGTTTTTTTAATGATCTTGTTGCATTAAAAATAAAAATTTTCTGATTGACCAAATTTGTTTAAGGGAGTCGTATAAAAATTTAAAAGTCGTAACTATTTGAAAATGAATGGAAGGACTATTTCATTAACGTAGTCTTATTTTTTGGGACACCCTGTAGACCAAAAAAGCAATACACATAAAACGTACATTAGACAAGACAGATAAAATATACAGAAGATCACAACATTTTTTTAAAACAGTTTTAAAAATCTGACGTGGGCAACAGATGACTTTCCCTAAAGAGTTAAATTCAGATTTCTCTTTAGGTCTTCAATAATTCATTAAATTAAATTTAATTACCCAAAATAACAAGCATAATTATTTGAAAAGATACTGAATTTGCACTTTTAATTCAATTATTTTCTTCATTTTATAACTAGACATATTTTCAAAGGCGGCTTAACAAAAATGCGAAACAACTAGAATATCTCGAGAACGGCTAGTCCTAGAACCTAGAGTAATGGGGTTGGTCCTATTCTTTTTTTCCTCAAAAATTGCGTATAAAACAAGCATTTAGTTTTTTACTTCAGCTTTTAAGGATTTTTACGGACCATTTTGCAAAAAAGGTAGGTTCTTTTTTCGCAAATGGTACCAAAATCTAATCAGCACAAGAGTAAAGCACAAGTAACTTATTTTCCAAATTTCGTGAAATTTGATCGATTAATTTTTCAGAGTGGATAGAGGCAATTTTTACAAATATTTGAGCATAAAATATATGTATCACACGTTATATTTCTACAAAATTTAGTTCAATTTTCCTTGTCATATATATTATATGTAAAAAAGGCCTGGCTAGCCCAGTGATTATGTCGAGAGGATCGCACGAGGAGAACTCGAGTTCGATCCTCAACGCTGTCCGAAACTATCGCCGTGTTTACGTGGAGTATGGGTACGATAAATCTGTAGGTTCAAAAGTCTTTTCGAGAGATGAGGAATCAGGGAAAGGAGGGTATGGTCCCTGCAGTTGCCGTCCCGATCGAGTTCCGGTATAAATTGGATGGTATTTGTCAAAAAGTCAGTAAAAGTCTAACTTTGTGATATGTCTCGGGTTTTTGAAGCATTGGTAGTTGCAATCTCTTTCCCTTTACAATGGACTTAGGTCTTATGGGCTTGCAATCTCTCTCCCTTTACAATGGTCTTAATCTTATGGGCTTGCAATCTCTCTTCCTTTACAATGGACTTAGGTCTTATGAGCTTGTTATGGTATTTTTCTGACAAGTGGGCTGAGTAACAACAATATATAAAAGAAAATCTTGTGGTGGACTTAAATATTTGAATTTCAGATATAAATAGATTTACATATTTTGAGTATCCGTGAATACAAATCAACCATTTTTTCAATGATATCTGTAACTTCGATATCTCTAGAACAAATGCGTATGTCATTTAGTACTGTTGATATATATTATTGATATTTGGGGTGCTCGGATTGATATTATTATTGATATATGAGGTGCTAAGACCAGTGAAAGGCTCTGAAGCTGTCAGAGTGTGTGGTTACGATATCAAAATGAAAGATTCCACCAAAATGCTTTACGATTGTTTTTAACGATAACTTAAGACCGGATTCGAATTCGGTATAGAAGGAAGGTTTGGCTAAAATTGGATATGTGAAATCTCTTTCAACAGTAAGCCCAATTAAATGAGTCCAAGTGTGAACAAACCGACCAAGTGAAGTCTAACAAATGGAATAGAAATCATAAAGGAGCATTTTGAAAACTGCAGACTGGGCAATGGTTCCAAATGATTGAATTGTACTGTCATCAAGGCCGACGATAGGGAGGGGACGGTTGGTACTAGAGTTCTCTGCTCCAGGAGCCTGGTAAGGTGAACCAAGAAATTTTTGTAATGCGTAAGGAGATGTATTGAATTTTTCAAAAAATATAACTTAATTAAAGTAAAATATTCTTTTAAGTAACAAGTCGTGTTGCAAACAAATAAAATATAATCCTAATAAAATGTTAAGTGTTAAAAAAGAAGTCTATACATTATTCTTGGAATTATTCAATTATTTTTTTTGTTAAATAAAACTGTTCGGTTTAAGTCATTTACAATTATCATTTAATTGTTTTAGATACTATATTGCTACAATTTATTTGTACAATTAATTAATTATGGTTATGCTAGTAATTATTTCGCAACGCCAATTTCGATGATTTTTCTTTTTTAACTCTTGCGAATTTTAAGGATTTGGGGGAAATTCCATACGAATGTAAAATATATTTACGAATTTTAGATTGTTTTCCTATTAATGCCAAATTTCTATTATATATTTTAGTTTCTTTTGTGAAGTCCACTAATAGCAAATATCTTTGGAACTTTTACACGACGAAGATTTAGATCGCGAATAATTTTAGATCGATCTCAGAAATATTTTGTAAGAGCAAATAGTATATTTAAGTTTCAAATGAGAGGCGACAACAATCGAAAAACAACAATCTGATCCAGCAATTTGACTTCTGACATCAACCCCAAAGCAAGAGCTGCAGATAATAATTGCTTCTGGTCTTTTCTGCCTAGAGATAAATATTATTGTTTAAAGTAAGTAGCTCTCCAGGTAACTGCTTTCTTTCGATCAACATGTTAGTTAGCGTTTACA
The DNA here is from genome assembly GCA_951213105.1 of Amaurobius ferox. NCBI lineage: Eukaryota > Metazoa > Arthropoda > Arachnida > Araneae > Amaurobiidae > Amaurobius > Amaurobius ferox. The sequence goes on from OX578148.1 coordinate 34,526,857, forward strand.
TTTTCTCAGATAAAATAATGCTATCGCAATACAATACTTACCTTAGGGTCAGCTTAATATCGTTTTTGAGTTTAGCAATAAGCCATATTTTGAGAATTATACAGCGGATCATCAATGCTATGTCCCGATAATAATTTTCTTCTGCTTACTATGTTCTGTATTTTCCATTTCATAATACAAGGAGACTGCTTTTAACACTTTACAACATAGTTCAAACGTGTTTATGACTTTGTTCATTCTGTCTGTCTGTCTATCTATCTGTTAGCACGATAACTGCCGTAAAAATGACTTCATCAAAATGAAATTTTAGTATGTTGTTCAGACGGTATGTGGGACCTATGGGGATATAAATGAATAATATCACCCAATTAGTTTTAATTGAACCCGGGTTCAAAAATGAAATACATTGAACCCTATGGGACCTAATTTTTCCAACCTATTTTAAGCGGATTTAAAATTCACAAATTGCTTCGAAAGTTTTAGGAAATATTCAAATTACCCCATGAAATATGTAAAAAAATTTCAGCAACATATATATTCAGTAGTGTTTAAAATAAAAATTAAAATAATAATTCCACCTTTTATATAAAGCGATCACGTGACCATTATATGAAGAGATCGCGTGGATATTATATGAAGAGACCACGTGACCCACTTCAAAACAAAATATGGCATCCATCTTGTTTCAAAATCGTGATTTTTAAAGTTCTTTTTAATTCATATTTAGTGTTGTATCCGTCCTAAAACAGTCTGCCCGTTAGCACGATAACTGTCGTAAAAATGACTTTATCAAAATGAAATTTTAGTATGTTGTTCTGACGGTCTGTGGGACCTATGGGAATGTAAATGAATAATATTACCCAATTAGTTTTGGATAGAACCCGGGTTGAAAAAATGAAATACATTGAACCCTACGTCACCTAATTTTTCAAACATTTTTTAAGCGAATTTAAAATTCGCAAATTACTTCGAAAGTTTTAGGAAATATTCAAATTATCCTATAAAAATATAAAAAGAATTGCAGTAAAATATGTTAGGTAGTTTTTTAAATAAAAATTGTTTAATATAGGGAGAAAAACAACTTCAATTAAATTCTGACTCTTGCTATATTCTCCAGAAAGAAAAAAGAAATATATATATTTTATAATAAATATCTTTCCAATTTTTTCGATGAAGTTTTAAGCATAGAGTTAAATTACTTATACCTCCATGGTTTTAAGTTTTTAAATAAAATTAATTATTATAGTATTATGATGAATGAAAGGATTGGAAAAATGTTTATGAAAGAAATGCTGCTTTTATATAGAGGCGATTTATATTTCGATGACGTCATTTGAATAAAGTTTATTTGTTTTCGATGACTTTTTCAAATATAATAAATTATTGTAGTACTATGATAATTTTAAAAATATTACCGAGAAATGTATCATATTTTAGAGATGTTTAAACCAGGCAATTTATATTTCCATGCCGTCATTTGAGTAAAGTTCATTTTTTTCGATGAAGTTTTAAGTTTTCAAATATAATAAATGAATGTAGTATTGTGATAATTTAAAAAATATTACCGAGGAATGTATCACATTTTAGAGATCTTTAGATAAAATTGCATTGAAGTTGGAAAGTGTTACATAATCAATGCTTTATGCATGATTGATCTTTTTTGTTATACTATAGTTTGATTTTGTAACCTTAATATTTTTGCTATAGATTAATTAGTACCTAGGTATGTATAATTCAACTTTTTAGTAATAACACGCGTGTCGTTCGCTGATTGTTTATAAGTTTGTTGGCAGACAGGCTCTACCGTACTATATATTGTACTATGTATTTAGGGAGCGTAAATAACTCCGTTTTCTAGATACGTTCTACGTAAAATGGATTAGTGTTCCTCTTTATACCTTCTCTCGAAATATTTCTTATAGTAATTATATTTACTTTTTGTGTTGGTAGTTATATCACACTGGTAATAAACCAATTTATTCCTATATGATAATTTAAAAGGCGTTCGCAACGTAAGTATCGTGTTCCCATTGTAGATAACTCTATAGATAACGATATTAATAATTAGGTTACAGAGCTCGCAATTTCGTCCCCGTAGCTCAACGGTAGAACATTGGCTAGCCAGTTCGAAGATCCAGGGTTCGATTCCCGGTTACGGCAGCAAGGTTCTTTATATTGGCGTCCAAATAAATTAACTCTGTAGGTTAGTGTAAAGGTATCGGAGGTCTGATAGTGACTCTAGTATTATTAGCACGGATACAGTGGACTCTGGGATATTGCGAGCCAATTTCAAAGCGGAAGGACGACCACACAGGATATAAACCTGATTAAAAATAGTAGTTTCAGGAGGCTAAACTGGGGTAAAAATAGCAGGAGATGGTCAGACAGTTAGTCAATTGCACACCAATCTGGCATTAGAAAGTGGTGAATGCAGAGCCCACTTCGATAATAAGAGCTTGTAATTTCATTCCAGTAGCTCAGCGGTAGAGCGTTGACTGGGGAGTTTGAAGATCTAGGGTTTGAATCCCGGTTAGGGCAACAAGGTTTTTTTACAAGATTTTGTGTCAGCTTTCTGTTTAAGTAGGAGTTTTTGATCCCGCTACAGTACTTTTCCCACACATTACAATATGTATGCAGGGAAAGTAAAAATCTGATGTGGGCAGCACACGAATTTCTCTGCAGACTCAAACTCGTTTTCTCTTTATTTCTTTAATAATTCATTAAATTTAGTTTAATTGCACAAAATAACACTGACTCTGCACTTTTAATTCAATGTTTGTTCTTATTTGGTAACTGGATATTTTTTTTCAAAGGCGCGGTAGTAAAAATGCGGGAAAACTCAAATATTTCGAGAACGGTTAGTTCTAACGTAATGGGATTAGACTTATTATGTTCCTCGTCAAAATTACGTATAATACAAGTATTTAATTTATACATTTGAGCATACGCAGTCTTTTATTTCAGATTTTTGTGGTTCATTTCGTATAAAAAGGCGGGTCCTTCTTTTTCGAATCATACCAAAATCTAATCAGCACCAGGATATCCCGCAGGTGACTTATCTACTAAATTTTGTGAAATTTCGTCAATTAGTTTTTAGCTAGAATGGATACAATAGATTTTTGCAGGCTATTTCGCAAAAAGAAAAACTGATTCTTATATCCCAAATCATACCAAAAACTAATCAGCACCAGGGTCACACGCAAGTGACTTACCAAATTTTATGACATTTGAACCATTATTTTTTGAATTAGAGTGGATACATACATTGCACCGACAGACACACACACATACGTCACGCTAAAAATAGTTTTTTCGTTTTCTAAAGGTTCCATAACGTGTAGATCCGTTGAAAACTCGAGTTGCGATTTTCGGCATGATTCCAATACTTTCCCTATACATGAACATGTGTTGCTGGGAAAGTAAAAATTTACCTCTCCATATTCCAGATCTGCTGCACGTGACATGAAAAGCGTTCTTATCCTTTTCTGCTCCTCTTTCAATTATTTTTAAGAATTCCCCGGACTATTGTGGACGAAAACAAATCATCCCCAATCAAAGGCTACTTCCTCCGATAGAAATTCCATATCTCAAAATCCACTGCCCCAGAGGCCATGGATATTATCTTTGGGAAATGAGATGTTTGTACTACTTCCTTTCAATTGGCTACTTCTGAGTTAATACGACATAGTATTTAATTATAAAATGTACGATTAGGAAAAATGCATTTCCTCTTTTACTTCAAGGAAAGTATTGTGAAGGGTCGAAAATTCGAATTCGATTTTTCGACGGAAGAGCACGTTTCAAGCATCCACTGGAATCGAAAATTAATGAAGCGATGTCTATATGTGTGTATGTTAGTTTGTACGTATGTTAGTGTGTATGTGTGTTAGTGTGTGTGTACAAACAAGCAGGTTCAAAATATTAAATAAATAATCAATTGGAACGTAATTTTTCATTATAAAACGAATGATAAAAATTTTGAACGCTAGCACGATCCGTTCTTGAGATGTTTTGCAAATAAACTTATCAAACACTTACATAAAATTAAAAAAATAGTAAATATTATCCAATATATTTATTTTCCATACGCAAAAAACCTGTTAACATCATTCAAGTGGATGTAGTTCGTTCCATTCACGAGAGAAGATATTTTTTGTGATAATTTTATATTTTGACGCCAAAGAATTCGCCAATAGCATTAATTTTACGGAGTAGGAATTAAAAATAGAAGGTATTTTGATGAGGATTTTGCACAGGAGTATGTCCAGACCACACTGTTTGGAGTCAAAAGTTGTCGCATTTTAATTTACGTGGTGTAAATTCAATGCCAAAAATATTATTATATAGATCTTGTACATCATTCTTTTTCTGTGAAAGAAACAAAATCATTGTATTATGTAGGGAAGTCATATGCCGTTCATATCAGAGTTTTTAATAAGTAAAATAAGATGGACTTAAATTCTCTTGTTAAAAGTTTTCAGATTTTTCCTCTTCTGCATAGCTTCATCATCCTCTATTAATATGATGACTGCTGTTACACGCGTTGGGAAAGGAAGATGTTCATCATTCTTCAGGCAAGGCTAACTTGAATAATCTGTAGAACCTGTGATCATCTCTATACCCTGTTTTGGCCTCATACGTTCATTATTTGTACATTGAATATATGATTTTTATATTAACAAAATTCATTTTTTAACAATTTTCAATATAGTTGAAAAGTGTTTATGACTTTGTTCATTCTGTCTATCTGACTGTCCGTTAACACGATAACTACAGTAAAAATGACTTTATCAAAATGAAATTTTAGTATGTTGTTCAGACGGTCTGTGGGACCTATGGGAATATAAGTAAATAATGTCACCCAATTAATTTTGGATTGAACCCGGGTTGAAAAACTAAAATACATTGAACCCTATGGGACCTAATTTTCAAACATTTTTTAAGCGGATTTAAAATTCACAAATTGCTTCGAAAGTTTTAGAAAATATTCAAATAATCCCATAAAATATATAAAAAAAATTCAGCAAAATATATTCAATAGTTTGTTAAATAAAAATTAAAATAGTAATTACACCTTTTATATGAAGAGATCACGTGATCATTATATGAAGAGATTACGTGACCCACTTCAAAATAATATATGGCATCCATCTTGTGTCAAAATCGTGATTTTTAAAGTTCTTTTTAATTCATATTTATTATTGTATCCTTCCTAGAACCGCTTTATTTTTGCTTAAATTCTGTGCATCTACATACTGAAACAACGCAGTTCAATATATTTGAGTTTAATGATCATCAAACTTTTATTATTTCTACAACGAAGCCTAATTTTCACTTATGTAGATGGAGAATGTAAACACCAAAAGATGTAGAATGAGTTGTATAAGAATTGCTGCATTTCTTTAACGCAAAATTATTTAGCCCATGGAGTCTGCAATATAGCTGATATGAATGAAACATTCATTGATTTTACCCGGAGAAGACGATTTTTTCATTGAAGTTTTAAGCATAGAGTTAAATTACTTGTGCCTCCATGGTTTTAAGTTTTCAAATAAAATAAATTATTATAGTATTGTGATGAATGAGAGAAACGGAAAAAAAGTTCATGAATGAAATGCTGCTTTTATAGAGAGAGCCAGGTGATTTATATTTCTATGACGTCATTTGAATAAAATTCATTTATTTTCGAAGTTTTCAAATATAATAAATTATTGTAGTATTATGATAATTTTAAAAATATTACCGAGGAATGTATCGCATTTTAGAGATGTTTAAACCAGGCAATTTATATTTCAATGCCGTCATTTGAATGAAGTTCATTTTTATCGATGAAGTTTTAAGTTTTCAAATATAATAAATTAATGTAACATTGTGTTAATTTTAAAAATATTACCGAGGAATATTACCGAACCGCATTTTAGAGATATTTAAATAAAATTGCATTGAAGTTGAAAAGTGTTTCATAATCAATGCTTTATGCATGGTTGATCTTTCTTGTTTTAAACATCAATTTAGTATAAAATTTTATTGAAGTATGACAACTCATGAATATTACAACATTTGCATTGAGCTATGAGAAACCCTGGATTTAAGACATATAACAACATTTTTAATGAATATGAGAAACCATGAATATAACTTTTAATTCCAATTATAGAAATCAATTGACTTGAACTTAAACCATTGATTTAATACATCAAAATTTTAGTTTTAATTTATTAATAACGATTTAAAATATATTACTTAGGGGGGGGGGGCTGTTATTCTTTTCTGCAGTTATGTTAGTTTTGCCACAAATATAGAACATTCTGCAAGATTCTAGAAGCGTTTAAGAGTTTCCTGGATTTAAGACAAATGTTTCAGCGTTTTCTTTATTTTAGGAAAATGATTTAGTATTTTCTAAATTCTAGGAGAATATTTTGTTATTTTCTCTAATCTAGGAGAGCGTTTTCTAAGTTCTAAGAATTTTGTTTAGAGTTTCCTGGATTTGAAGAGAATGTTTTAACGATTCCTAGATTGTAATTGAATGTTTTAATATTTTCTAGATTCAAATCGTTTCAAATTTATTTATCAAAATGATCTTTTCCTTTTTTTGCATATTTTTATTACTTTAACATTATATGACACGTGCCACACATGTTTCCCGATTAAAACCGTTCACTAGAGCATTTGCCTAGATTCCATAAGAAAAATTTTTGGTAAATTTATTAGTGTGTCCTAGTTTCTAGGAGAATGTACTAGAATTTTTAAGATTCTAGGATAAGGTCTCAGTATTTATTATTTTCTAGGAGAATGTGCTACCGTTTTGGAGATTTTAGAAAAATGTTATAGTGTTTCTTAATTTTAAAAGCAAGTTTTAGTGTTTCCTATATTTTAAGAGAATTTTTAGCGTTTCGTAAATTCTTGAAAAATGATTAAGCATTTTCTAGATTTTAGAATAATGTTTTAGGATTTCTTAGAATCTTGAAGAATATTATCTGAGAGTGTATGATAGTATTCGATGAGAAGTATATGCGAGATTGTATGAGAATATTTTACCATTTTCTAGGTTCTAAGAGGAGATTTTAGTTTTTTTTAAATTTTAGGAGAATTCTTTAGCGTTTCCTAGATTCTAGAAGATTTTAGCAGTTCGTAAAATGCAGGAGAATATTTTAACGTCTTCTAGATTCTAGAAGAATACATTTCTTAGATTCTATGAGAATGTTTCAGTGTTTCCCAGATTCCAGGAGAATGTTTTAATGTTTCCTAGATTCTATGAGAATGATTTATCTGGTATGTCATTCTAGAGCAGCACAATTCTATTAAATTATAGTAAATTATTTGGCGAGATGGCAACATAGTTTTTAGGAAACATTATATTGGCTCGATCCTGTTTTGTAAAATACAGTTTTTAAAACATTAAAAATCTAGTTCTATCACGTAATAGAAAAAATCTGATGTGGACAGCACATGACTTTCAATGCAGACGCGAATTCATTGTTTCTATATTTCTTTGAAAACTCATCGAATTGAGTTTAATTGTACAAAATAACACAAAATTTTCATTTTTAATTCAATTTCAGCTTTTATTTGGTAATTGGAAATTGCGGCATAACAAAAATGCAAAAAATCTTAAATATCTCAAGAACGGTTGGTACTAGAGTAATAGAGTTGTTCTTATTCTTTCCCTCGTCGAAAATAACGTATAAAGCAAGCATTTAATTGATACATTTGAACATACGTAGTCTTTTTTTTAGATATTGGCGATTTTTGCGGCCCATTTCGTAAAAAAGGGCAGGTTGTTCTTTTTTTAATCGTACTAAAATCTAATCAGCACCAGAGTATCCCATAAGTGATTTATCTACCAAATTTTGTGAAATTTGGTCAATTTATATTTTAGCTAGATTGGATACATGATATTTTTCGGGCCACTTCGCAAAAAAAAGGCGGATTCTTTTTTTCCGAATTGTACCAAAAACTAATCAGCACTAAGGTCACGCCCAAGAGTCTCACCTACCAAATTTTATGAAATTCGGTCCATTAGTTTTTGAGTTAGAGTGGATGCATACATTGCACAGACACACAGGCAGACACAAAGATACACAGACAGACACATACACAGACATCACGCTAAAAATGGTTTTTTCGTATTATAGGTCTCGAATTGTGTAGATCCGTCGAAAACTCGAGATGCGATTTTCGGCATGATTCCAATACTTTCCCTATACATTACCATGTATTGCAGGGAAAGTAAAAACGCCCACCTTTGAGTAAAATAAATTTTCCGTCTTCCGATGTTCCGAGGATACACGTGCCAAAGGAAGAAGTTTCCTGTTTTTTTTACATGCATTATTTTCAAGAATTTCCCAATTTATGTGCGCAAAACATCTATATTTCCAATCAAACTATTCTTTCCCCAGCAGAAATCCCTTCGTCCAAATTCACTGCCTTAAGGGGCATTGGATATTGTCTTTGGGAAATGAGATGCTACAATTTCTTTGCAATTGGTTTCTTCCGAGTTATGATGTGCTATTGCATTATATCGGAAACGGGTATTCGACTTCAGAAGATTCTCTTTCTAATAAGTGAAATACGATAAAATGTTATTAATAATTGGATGGCCGTTGCACGCAAGTTTTTGCAACAGATATCGTTTTCGGATTCTGTAACTTAAATGACAGATAACAACAACAAGATTGCTTTTCATACAATAAAATAGCATATAATTTCTTATTTGCTTATTACCTTTCTTGCCGTGGCAATGTAAAAAGAACGTATTAGAATATGGTCGAAAATTGGGATTTCAGTTTCTCAAAACTTGTAAATCTAAAGAAAAATGTACAAGTTTTGGGCAACCGAGAACATGAATAAACTATTTTAACATGGCATCTGTGTGTCTGTGTGTCTGTCTCTTTATCTACTGTGGAAGAGGCGGCCTTTTTCAAGGTGGACGAGCAGTGGCTCTGCAACCACGGATTCACCTTTCCTAAATAGCATATTAATCTGGGGATTGGTGAGTTGAAGGAGTTCTTCGTACTATAAACAAGACTCTTCTGGGTGGTGTGGCTGAACTGGCTGAATTTTGGTCCGAGCCCAAAACCACCGGCGACTGGGATCTTAACTTGGCGGGTGTTCTTCGGACTGTGCCCGATGGCTGATTCAGTCACCGCGATTCAGTTTTTCTGGATGGGAGATTAGCACTTGATGCCTTCCCAGTATCGAGATAAACCTCCAGGTTGTCGTGGGAGGATTGCCCTCTTACAAATTGCCAATCTTGTTTAAAACTGTTTATAAAATTTACTATTTAAATCATTTATGCGACCCTGATAAAGATTAGAGTTTGCGACAACCGAGAAAAACAGAAATAAACATTTTGTCGAAACGGCCCATGAAATTAACAGAAACTATAATTAAAGTATACATTTGTTTCGATATACCCCCCACATCGCCAAATGAAAATAAAAGGATCTTAAAACTGAAAATTTGATATACATCTAAAAGTATTTAGTTCACGCTTTGTTTTTGTGTAATAAAGCCAATTGAATGCATGAAATAGCTCCACTTGCAATTTAGTCAGTGAGATTGGCAGTCAATATTCTGCAAATATCCGATTGCATTCTACTTTTGGAATTATTTATACAGATTAATCCTAGAACAACAAAAAAAATGAAAAATTCAAAATTTGAACCTCTCACTTAGCATATTAAATTACTGCTCAAAGTTTCGAGACCAATGGAATTCAATGTAAGTTGAAAATTCTAGATTGACAAGCCACTCACGATTTATAGTTAAAAGCGACTTCAAATTTGACATATGAAATTTGACACACTTATTGCCCTTAGAGCACAAATATAGAAAACTAGTAGTAAGTATATCCGTTATTCGTGCGGAATGTATAACGTAAAAAACCTGAAATTCGTGCCGATGTGGTGGCCGAGCGGTCAAAGAGGCAGGCTTTTCCTCCTGATGGCTCGGCTGCCAGATTGCGGGTTCGAGTCCCGCCTGCGGGCATGGATGTTGTGATGTCTTATTGGGGCAGAAGCCAGACTTCTACCTTCGGGTGCCGTTGGTCTTTGACTAAACAGAAGCAGTGCACACAATCTTCCTTAATAAATATGTTAGGGACACGACATCAACCAAACAACCAACCTAAAATTCGTAATTATGTGCAAATTTCTATAGTATTCTAAATGATATTGTTATTCAAAATATTTTACTAAAATATTTAATTCTCTTAAAATAAGTATAAGAATCTCTCTTTTTGCTATACAAAAATATCCCCACCGGCAGATCTGAAGCACTAAACATCCTTTTCCTGTTTTATACCTGTAAACATATTTATAAAAATATGAAATTGGATCAATATATGCCAGATGACAGAGCTAAAATGGTATCAGAAGATATATATATATATATATAAATGTATATATACACTTCTTTTATTCTGTTTCAACAATCGGCGAAACACAATATGCGAGTTAATTGGTTAAACACAATATAAAACAAGAAAGATCAATCATGTTTAAAGCATTGATTAAGAAACACTTTCCAACTTCAATGCAATTTTATTTAAACATGTCTAAAATGCAATACATGTCTCGGTAATATTTTAAAACTTCTCACAATACTACATTGATTTATTATAGTTAAAACTTAAACATTCATCCAAACAAATGAACTTCATTCAAATGACGGCATTGAAATATAAATTGCCTGGTTTAAACATCTCTAAAATGTGATATATTACTCGGTAACAATTTTAGAATTATCATAATACCACGATAATTTATTATATTTAAAAACTTCATCGAAAACAACTGAAATTCATTCAAATGACGTCATAGAAAAAATAACACGCCTGGCTCTCTCTATAAAAGCAACATTTCATTCATAAATAATTCCCCCATTCATGTCATTCATCACAATACTATAATAATTTATATTATTTAAAAATTAAGACCATGGAGCTACAAGTAGGTAAAACTCTATGCGTAAAACTTCATCGAAAATTATCGTCCTTCTCTTTCTAAAATTAATGAATATTTCATTCATATCAGCCATGCAGACTCCATGGACTAAATGATTTTGTGTTAAAGAATTACAGCGATTCTAATACAACTCATTCTACATATTTTGCTGTTTACATTTTACATAGGTGAAAAATAGGCTTAATAGTAGAAATAATCAAATTTGTATGAGCATTTAAACTGAAATATATTGTCATTGCGTTGTTAAAGTATGTAGATGCACAGAATTTAGGCCAAAATAAAGTAGTTTTAGGATGGATACAACACTCAATATGAATTAGAAAGAACTTTAAAAATCACGATTTTGAGACAAGATGGATGCCATATATCATTTTGAAGTGGGTCATGTGATCGTTTCATATCATGGACACGTGATCGCTTCATATAAGAGGTGTTATTATTATTTTAATTTTTGTTTAAAAAACTACTGAATATATTTCGCTGAATTTTTTTTTATATATTTTATGGAACAATTTGAATATTGCCTAAAATTTTCGAAGCAATTTGTGAATTTTAAATCCGCTTAAAAAATGCTTGAAAAATTAGGTCCCATAGGGCCAATGTATTCCAGTTTTTCAACCCGGGTTCAATCCAAAACTAATCGGGTGATATTATTCATTTATATTCCCATAGGTCCTATAGACCGTCTGAACAACATACTAAAATTTCATTTTGATTAAGTCATTTTTACGGCAGTTATCGTGCTAACGGACAGACAGACAGACAGACAGACAGACAGAATGAACAAAGTCATAAACACTTTTCAACTTTGTTGTAAAGTGTTAAAAATCTGATGTGGGCAACACATGACCTTCCTTATATAATGCAATGAATTTACTACTTTTACAGTAAAAAAATAGGTTTAGTAGATACTTATATTCTTTCCAAAATATTGAATTTTCGACGATTAGTCTTCATTTTCATTGATTTAAAGTCATTTTTATCCATTTGGCAAGATTTTCGTTAATTTGGCAACATTTAAAAAAGTCGCCAAATTGGCGACATTTCGACAAATTCGTCGCCAAAATCTCGCCAAGCGTTATGGACGGAGAAATAAGTTATTCTTATAGCAGATAAATGACTATTGGCGTTCAAATACAAAGTATCTTTTCTCATGAATGGAACGAGCTAGATCCACGAGAATGATGTCACCAAATTTATCGCATGATATTACATATGAAAAGTGGACATGTTTTTCAACAGTTAATATATTTATTTTAATTTATGGAATTTTTTAATAAATTTGTTTGAAAAATGTGCAATATCTCGACGACGATTCATGCTAGCGTTCTAAAGTTTATGTCAATCGTTTTCTAAGGAAAAATTACATAAGAAATGTCTATTTGCGTAACTTTACTAAAGGTTTTGATTTTTTGATGATTTTATTAAAATTTCACTCGAAAATTTAGGAGGGTTCTGAACATTTGATTACGTTTAAAAACAATAGGCCTCCAGTATTCACGGATTGTGATTTTTGTACAAAAATGCATTCGAATCGCTCCATTTGTTCGAGAGATATCGTCTCCATAGACTCACTGACACACACACACACACGCACACACACAGACATCACCTCAAAAATGTTTGATTCGTGATCAGGGATGCTTGAAACGTGCTCTCCCGTCGAAAACTCGAATTCGAATTTTCGACCCCGTCACAATACTTTCCTTAAGGAACGTTAAAAGACACCCCCATTCGAGATTTTCAAAAAATCTTTGCCAAAATGAAACAGATTTTGTAAAAAATTGAAAATATTAATGATGCACGCAATCTTTAAACCTAAAGATCTTAATTGATATAATCCAGTCCAAAATGCAATTCAGATAAAAAAATGTTTGTATTCATTTCTTTATTATTTACATCTGAAAAAATTTAAGGAATTCGTCTGCTGTGAAAGCATGTTGGATTTAATTCCATTACTAAGTATTATGATATATTTTTCTTCAAATAATTTTGTGAAAAATTATCGTTTTCATAATGCTATAAGAAGTTTGCTATATAAGAAGTTCGTTTTTAACACTTTACAACAAAGTTGAAAAGTGTTTATGACTTTGTTCATTCTGTCTGTCTGTCCGTTAGCACGATAACTGCCGTAAAAATGACTTAATCAAAATGAAATTTTAGTATGTTATTCAAACGGTCTGTAGGACCTATGGAAATATAAATGAATAATATCACCCAATTAGTTTTGGATTGAACCCGGGTTGAAGAAATGAAATACATTGAGCCCTATGGGACCTAATTTTTCAAACATATTTTAAGCGCATTTAAAATTCACAAATTGCTTCGAAAATTTTGGGTAATATTCAAATTGTTCCATAAAATATATAAAAAAAATTCAGCGAAATATATTCAGTAGTTTTTTAAATAAAAATTAAAATAATAATTACACCTCTTATATGAAACGATCACGTGACCATGATATGAAAATATCACATGACCCATTTCAAAATGACATATGGCATCCATCTTGTTTCAAAATCGTGAGTTTTTAAGTTCTTTTTAATTCATATTGAGTGTTGTATCCGTCCTAAAACTACATTATTTTTGCTTAAATTCAGTGCATCTACATACTGAAACAACGCAAATACAATATATTTGAGTTTAAATGATGAACAAAATTTGATTATTTCTACAACGAAGCCTATTTTTCACTTATGTAAAATGTAAACAGCAAAATATATATAATAAGATGTATTAGAATTGCTGTATTTCTTTAACACAAAATAATTTAGCCCATGGAGTCTGCATGGCTGATATGAATGAAATATTAATTGATTTTATAAAGAGAAGGACGATTTTTTTCGATGAAGTTTTAAGCATAGAGTTTAATTGCTTAGCTCCATGGCCTTAATTTTTAAATAAATTAAATTATTATAGTATTGTGATGAATGAAATGAATGGGGGAAAGTTATGAATGAAATGCTGTTTTTATAGAGAGATCCAGGCGTGTTATTTTTCCTATGACGTCATTTGAATTAATTTCAGTTGTTTTCGATGAAGTTTTCAAATATAATAAATTATCGTAGTATTATGATAGTTTTAAAAATATTACCGTGGAATGTATCGCATTTTAGAGATATTTAAACCAGGCAATTTATATTTCAATGCCGTCATTTGAATGAAGTTCATTTTTTTCAATGAAGGTTTAAGTTTTCAAATATAATAAATTAATGTAGTATTCTGATAAGTTTTGAAATATTACCGAGGAATGTATTGTATTTTAGACTTTTTTAAATGAAATTGCATTGAAGTTGGAAAGTGTTTCTTAATCAATGCTTTAAGCATGATTGATCTTTCTTGTTCATTAATATCTCGATAATCCCTGGTCCTAGAAACTCGAAAGAAACATGGACTAAATTGTAAGTGGGTCTATTTCACGGCTACCCATAAAATGTCAGGAAATTAGGTGCAGTCGTTCTACGGTCATGAGCACAGAAAAATACAGATTTTCAGTTTTATTTATATAGATTTCCAAACACGAAAATTTTATTTCTTTACGGTGGCACTATGCTACCCGAAGATTTTACTCATCCTATTGCCATTCAATGAGAATGTCTAAATCACTAGCTTGAAATAATTGAGGGGTTTAACTTAAAAACTAGCATTCTTCAATTTTGGCCAAAAGCAGTTATGTACATATTCGTGATGCTCATGCTGGGAGACTTGTGAATCAAGTAAAATTAAGATGAAAAAATCATATTCTCTGATATTTCTTTATTGTTCAAAATCGAGTTGTAAAACTCACACTCTTTACCGTGAATTTTGCTGTAAAACACATATTCTCAATTAAGCTAATAGGAAGACTTGATATTACATTATAATCAGCTGTCTGCTTACTTTCCTATTAACTTTATGTCTCGCAATATGGTGTAGTGTGGATAAACACCTCCAAAAAAGTGGTACACCAGTCAAATACAAGAAGCATTATCACTTACAGATATTCAAAAATATATTTGAAATTTACTACATCAAGTATAGATAGATATGTTTATATTATCTAAAAATCTTATATTTTAATTCTTCTTGATGTAAAAGCCAGCATTTGTCACATGAATTAGGTGCAAGACTCATATTCTCCATATCAATTGGGTACAAAACTCATATTCTCCTCATTTAATAGGTGAATAACATGTATTCTCCAATTTTTTAAACAAAACATTGTTGATTTTCATGGACCAATTTCGTTATCCTGCGGTTAAATTGCTACTTATGATTTACTAGAACGAATTATCTGGCGTTGCCCGACTCCTAAATAAGTGGCTAAGACTTAAATAATACATTTACAGATAACGCAACTCTATTTCCAATCGTCTGTTTTGAACCAAAATGATTTCTTTTTTTCGTTATAATCCAAATCCCCAAGAATGCTTACACAAATTCCTCCCCATAGCAATGCTGAGTCCAATGCATAGCAATTATTCCACTTCTTTAGAGGAATCTAAATTTTCAATTTTATGCGTTTGTTCTAAAATTCACAGAAAATAAAATGATATAGTAATTAAAATTTTTTCGTTAGAATGCGAAGATATATGCTCACATTTTTGCAAAAGCATAGAATTTTGATAATTTTTTATTTTTAGAAACAACGAAATAGGGATCAGGCAACTTAAAAAATGTATATTTCAATGTATTTAAAAATAAATAAATTCATATGAAGGAATTGTCCCACAAATTAGGTTCAATGATCGTTGAAAAAAACTGTCTTCAATTTTGTCGATGGTGTCAAAGGTAATAATTTAGGAGGTAATGATTTTTATGTAATAATTTAGGTCTCTAAGTAAACGATTTATGTGATAATCTCTCAAAATCTTGTTAAAAAATAAAACAGCTAAACACTAATTAGAATTTAAAAAGTATCTCGCCGAACTATATTTTCCTGGGTCCTGAAATACCTCTGTACCAAATTTCGCCAATGTCCAAAACTTAGATTTCCCGTTACAGAGACTTCATCTTTTAATAATTAAGATGATAATGAGAAAATAGCATTTTACGCAAATTTACAGCTTTGCAGTTCCTATGATATATACCGGGTGTACATAATTAAAGTTTCCCTATTCAGCGCTGCATACAGCCGTAACTAATCATCCGAAAATTATGAAACTTTGGGTACCCCTTAATAAAGACATGGGAAGGACATATAGCGAAAAAAAACTAATTCCAAATATCGCCACTAGAGGGTGTATTTCTATTTTATTAAACAATAACACATCTAGCGACATTATTGACTTGTAATTACAACAACTCATGTTCGATATGATGACCACCATTGTTAACTGCCCTCTGAAATCTCAAAACGGCATGTTTAACAGTCGAGCGCAGTGTGTGCCTCGAAATACTGAGCACGTGGCGTGAAATGCTGTCTTTAAAACCAGGTAAGTTTTTACGAGTTGTCACGGCTGACCAGATCTTTCAAATATCCCCAGAGCCAAAAATCGTATAGATTCAGTGGACGGAAGTGGCGGTTTATGACAGTTTCTTCTGTAAAATGTCTTTCAAGAACATCTTAACACAACATGCAATGTGTGGAGTAACTCCATCTTGCATGAAGACTGTTCGGTCAAGGCATTGACGTGCTTGCAGAGCCTGAGAAAAATAACGATGCATATCGCGTCTCGTTGATAGGGCATGTCACAACACCTGATGTAGTTAACTCCTCGAAAAAGTACGGCCCCAGAATAAATGATGCAGAAAATCAACACCATACCGTTACTTTTGGGGAATGCAACGGAACATCTAGGATGGAGGATATTCTGCAGCCCAAATTCGGCAGCTGTGCGATTTCATTGAGCCATCCAAATGAAAATGCGCCTGACCACAAGATGTTCCAAGGTCATTCAGAATCGATCTCACAGCGAGCAAGAAATTGCAGTGAAAACGTTAGCCATGCGTCAAAATCATGTGGCAGCTCTGATACTGTAATCACATATCTTGATACGTAACCCTGGGAAAAACGGGAATGTGTATTGTAATTTAAAATGTATACTATGTTTGTGATTTATGTTTATAGCTAGGCCTTTGCGCAGACGGAATTGGGATTTTTTGGCGCCTTTGGGTTGTGTGCACACTGACATGGATTGTAAATATTCGGAGATTTAATTGCAGCAAAATGTCAAAGTTGAGCTACAAATCTTTGAAAATTTATAGCCCTGTCAGGTGTGGCTCGCGTCGGGGTACCTCCTTGGGACCACCCGGTTGGCGAGAATGCCCTCTGGTTCTTGTTTTTTAGTGGAACGCATAAAAAATAAGCGTCGCTTCATAGACCAATGGTGTGAAGCATGGTTGGACCTCCTCTTTTTTATAGCGTTTGGGAACAGCGAATGAGAGTTGGGGGGATTTCCTCCCTGTTTTGTGTCGTTCCCCTTGTTTGTAAAGTTTGAAAGTTTTAGAAATGTAAAAAATAGTTAGTTGCTTTTCTGAGCTCGAGTAGAGAGCGCTCCAAGTGCGGGGCATTTGTATTTCGGTGTAGCCGATCCGGCATGTATTTTTTGATGCATCGCTGACCCGGCATCCGCGGTCCCTATCTCGGGCGGCAAATGCCTTTGCCGAGGAACCGACGTAGTGAGTCCGGTATAGAAGGCGACTCGCAGCCAAGACGAGCCGAGCCTAACTCAGCGCGAGGGCGCATATTCTTCGGGCAGTTCGACCAGAAAATGGAAGAAGGTCGTCATGTTTTATTTGGTTGCAGTACACACAGCTCTACCACCAAAACGGCGCGGTGTAGGACCTTGCTCCTTTAGCTGCATTAAGCCGTGGTAAGTGTAACACTGCGTGTATGGAGTGTCTGCGGAGCATCAATCCAGGGCTCCTAAGCAGCAGCCAATCTCTACAAAGAAAGTATCTGATCTCCACTCTTTAGGCAAGGGCCTGTACGCATGCTCACTCAAGAGCCGCTGGGACTTAAGCCAAAATTAAGGGGAGGAGAAGGAAAGTGAACAGTATGCCCATCGTCATTTGTTTTTGTTAAGTTGCAGTGCAACACAGCTCTTCCACTAAAAAGGCGCGGTGTAGGACCTTGCTCCTTAGCTGCATTAAGCCGTGGTAACTGTAACACTGCGTGTATGGAGTGTTTGAAGAGCATCAATCCCGGGATCCTAAGCAGCAGACGAATCTCTACGAAAACGTATATATTTGGCAAAACCTGTACGCATGCTCACTCAAGAGCCGCTGGGACTTAAGCCGAAATTAAGAGGAGGAGAAGGAAAGTGGACCGTGTGCCCATCTCCAAAATAATACTTGGCAAAAATTTTCGTCACATGATGATACACACCAGTGTTCTCAGACTGGTAGTGTTTTCAATGAACTATTCAAATCAATGAACTAAACATTCAATTAATCGTGCCACCCATTCCAACGTGCAGAGGTCAGCTACAGCACTCAGTGGAGTTCGTATGTTAAGGTATGAAATTTATATATATTGACTTTAAAATGTGTATATGAATGTTTAAATCACTGATGTGATCCAATAGTGTAAGGGCAAGGTTATGCTAAATGGGAGTTTTTACAAATTTGAATATATATACATTGTGTCTTAACAAAAAGTAATTAATTACAAGTTTTGGATGATAAATAAAATATATATGCAAATTAATGCAAAATAAACTGTGCACCCTGAGGTCAAGTTTAGGTAATTTGGGAACTCCTTTGTAATTCTGTAATTTTGTATATTAATGTTTAAAATTGAGATTTCATGTGTTCTATACATAAAATTGTTAGTTGGCCACAAAAAAAAGGAATGATTATTTAGTTTGTAGTGAATGCAATGTACTTTGGTCCAATCGGACCCCACTATACGTTAACGCGGTTGAGCCTGGTGGAACTATTGGTGAGTATCTTTAATGTATTTATGTGTTTAAGTTTTATTGTATTTATGTGGAAAATTCACCTCACCACAGTAGCAACTGCTGAGCAAGTGCACATTTATACGGATAATACCGCAGGATATTCCAGAAGATCTTATGGATAGTAGAAGGTGGCCTATCCAATACTTTTGCGACATGGCGAACACTAGTTCTGACCATAAAGTTTGAAGATCTGTCTTGTTCCACTTGAACCGCGACTTCAGCTACGACCTCTGTAGAAACTGTTTTTTTTCCTCCTCCAAGACGAACAGCCAATGACCCTGTTGTTTCAAATTTCGTTATCATTTTCGGGAGTTCTTTAGAAGTGATTGAACCTGTTCGAAGCCCCCTTTAAACTCCGAAATTTGCGCAAAGCTTCTGGTGCGGAATCGTCGCTTTGATAAAAGAGTTCTACTAACAAAGCGCGATCTTGTAAACTCAAAAGTCATTTTGAGTGGCGAAGAAAGTGAAAATAATTCTTCCGCGAATGTTTACCCTTTTATAGTGCACAGCTAAGTCACGTTGTTGCAAAAAATTGTATGTGTGGTAGTTTTACAGTAATCACCTTGCAATGACGATATTTGTGACTAGCTAAATGTCTTTCGCATCCCTTTATTTAGGGGTACCCAAAGTTTCGTAATTTTCGGACGATTAGTTACGGCTGTATGTAGCACTGAATACAGGAAATTTAATTATGTACATCCGGTATATACAGCTTATTGGAATGTATGTATCAATACCCTATATAAAGCTTAATCACCCGGTGATTCAGGCACTAAGCTGATTGCATGTTGATACCACAAATGTCCCTCAATATCCCTAATGATATCCTCATGTACTACGTTCTAAAACATTTCCTATTAGGTCTATATATAATAATCCTGATTCTGTAAATGAATCAGGAGAGCTGTATGACCATCTTACAATCTATGAATTAAATGCGTTTCCAAGAACAGTTTAACCTTCTCACGATCTGTGAGTAGAATGAATAGCCTAACGAGGACCTGATTACAGACAAAGGCACGGGCAGCATGTGTTTTTCTTCAAAAGACATAATCAAATTTTATCCTCAATTCAAATTCCTAATCCTGTTTTAAATAGTATCTTGCCCGTACAGGCAAACAAGGAAGTAAATTGGTTATCTGAGCCTACATTTTAATTGCTAATACTTGTATTTTTATTTTAAATATTAAACTGTTAAGAAAAAGTAAAGTGGCATTAAAACTAATGTTTAAGTTTGAATTAATTATAAAAGTGAACTTTGACCGCCAGTGATTAAATAAGAAAATATGCATTAAATTTTGAAAAAAATAATATTGTAATTTTCTTGGAAATTATCTTGATCAGACAAAATACTTTACCTGTGTATATAAGATCATGCTGTGTGATATTTATTAAAGCAAATGGTAAAGGTACAAAGTTTTGGCTGTAGCGTTAATAAGCACCGTGCTGTAGTTTACGTAAACGTCAATCATCCTGATGGCGGGTCTGGGTCGTAATCCCGACAGCCGAAATCCCGACAAGCCAGAATCCCGACAGCCGAAATCCCGACATGCCAAAATCCCGACAGGGTCGAAATCCCGACAAGTCAAAATCCCGACAAGGTCAAAATCCCGACAAGCCAAAATCCCGACAAGGTCGAAATCCCGACAAGCCAAGATCCCGACAGCCGAAACCCACTCTTGCACAGACTAATACAACACTAAGGCGGTCATCGCAGTGACGTCACAAGGGTTAGAATTTACTAATCAGCAACCCCCCCCCCCCCACGCACATGCGCTGGACTCACGCTCCCTCTTGTCTCCATCCGCTTGCTACGACAATAGCCATATGCTATTTGAATATGCTATTTGAACGTATGCAGAATGTGTAAGTGTTTTTTTTCTTTTTTAATAAAATGAATTTCCTAAATCTTATACCGACCTGTTATATCATTTTAATCTTTGTCATTTCAATTTGCCAAAATTTATTTCAGTAATGGCATAATTGTTATGATTTAGTGATTAAAACTATTAATTTGTAAAATGTAGAGATGTAAAAACGCCGATAATTTTGATCAAGCTATACATATAGGCGTAGAGAGCCATGTGCGTGGGCCCAGTGTGAGTCCAGCGCATGTGCGTGGGGGGGGGGGGGGGCTGATTAATAAATTCTAACCCTAGTGACGTCACTGCGATGACCGCCTTAGTGTTGTATTAGTCTGTGCAAGAGTGGGTTTCGGCTGTCGGGATTTTGGCTTGTCGGGATTTCGACCTTGTCGGGATTTTGGCTTGTCGGGATTTCGACCTTGTCGGGATTTTGAGTAGTCGGGATTTCGACCCTGTCGGGATTCTGGCTTGTCGGGATTTCGGCTGTCGGGATTCTGGTTTGTCGGGATTTCGGCTGTCGGGATTATGTCCGGAACCGCCTGATGGCAACAACTTGCACTTACTACTTTATCCAATAACACACTAATTACCTAGTGTTTAACAGGATAAGGAATGACTTAGTAAGATTCGAGGAAGATCTTAAGTGAAAACATGAGTATGAATGGTAAATTTTGCACAAGCCGAAAAAAGATATGGTTTAAGTCATAATATGCGTAATACTATTTTTTGGGGAAATCTTCAAGTGGAAATTGAGAATTGATTGTGTAAGTAGATAAATGGAATAAAACATCTTTGAAAAATATTTGTATTTGATATCATTTTAAATATCACCCATTCCTCCGGAACTAGGAATCTAACCAGGATATCTTATTTTGCACTATGTTAATCACTTTACTATACCGTCCACGTTTAAAATTACTTATGTTATGGTAAAACTGTATAGAGTTATGGTAAAACTTCAAAAAGCAAATTCTTTGGATAATTTTTTTTAAACAAGCTAACTCATCGTAAAGTAATGTTTGCAACAAAAGACTACATTCCATTCTTACTTACATTAATAATCTTTTATTGATCATCGGTCTATTATCGAGTCCAGAACGACTACTATACAATTATATAAATATTGACTCATATTTATTTTGAGTCAATATATCACGTCTATGTTAAATACTGATGTATCCTAATATTACATCTTTATATCGCTAATCGTGTATCGGTACACATATCACTCAGAAAGTTTCTCTGGTACTCACCATGGGATCTGACTTCAGCTTCCTGGTGTGTGGGATGCTCCTCTTTTTTCGTGAGTGTGGAATAGCTCGGTGGATGAAGTGGAATAGTTGATCAGAGCCCAAAATCTGAAATCCCAAAAAATAACAAACGCGTTAAAATCAAACTGTTCGTACTGACAATTGCATATAATACTATATCAAAAACATTACGAATTATGCATTTGTAAATTATTGTAACTGATGTTTGCCAAACTAATGTCTTACAGTGATTCGCTCAAACAGCTGTCAAAAACTTCTTGGGGATGAACATTTTCGGTAACAGCGTAAGATGAAGTACAAGGGTATTAATCTGTTTAAGACAAATCGTGTCAAATAGGTTTTTAATTGGAGGCAAATCGTGTCATATAGGTTTCTTAATCGGAGGCAAGTCGTGTTAAAGAGGTTTTTTAATCGGAGGCAAATCGTGTCAAATAGGTTTTTTAATCTTTTAGACACACTGAGAGAATCGAGAAATTAAAAAAAAATTATCGGCCAATGGTAAGAACCTAATTGAGCCAAGTTTCGATTGAAATGAATAATTGCGACGGCGCCATACATTATTAGATAGAATAAAACTTATTATTCGCAACCTAATATTTCGATAATGTTAGTATATTTGTCTTTTTTTTTTTTGAAAAGGTCTAAATATAGTACTCTAGTATTTAGGCCATTTAAAGACGGGGAAACTAACACGCTTAAAAAGTTAAGCGAGAACTATTTAATAAGTTTTATTTTGTTTAATAACGTATACTTAAGCGTCGACAATAATTGTGCCAATTGAAAATGGATACAGTTCAGTTCTGTCCCATGGTTGAGTTTCAGTGCTTTTTGTCCGGTATGGTTCTAAGAGACTTAATACCTCCTCGATTTTGTCTCTTTGGCAGAAAAACATTAAATCCGGCTCTATTAAGTTCAATCCAGTGATCGATACTAGAAGTGTGTAAAGTTGCGGCCTTCTAAATTTCAAGAGGGTTGCTTGAAGGTCCGGAAATACTTAAAAAAAACATAATCTCTGTCTGAAGGAGAGGGGGATTCAAAATTCCGACTACGTTAGGTTCTATCCAATGTTGATATTATAAATATGTACAGATTCAATCTTCTGGGTCACCAAGAAAGGGGTGGCTTATGGAAGGATATGTTTTCGAAAATGCTTTTTCTCCATCTTCGAGGGTTTAGGTTAATCGAAAATCTGACTACGTTAAGTTCTGTCCGATGATCCGTACTATAAACGTTCAAAGATTCAGCCTTCTAGATCAACGGAAGAACTTGTGGCAGGGGCGTCTAGAAAAAGAAAACACTTTATACAATTATATATAGTGAGATTTCTCACCAAAATGCAAACCAAAATACAAACGAAGATACGCCGTTCTCCAAGAAACACAAAATATAACCATGTTCTTTTTCTTATATGTTCTTTTCGATGCAATATTTTTAGTGTTAAATCTCGAACTTTGCCGGTTCTAATGAGGCCAATTCCACGAAAAGAAAGATTTGCCGCATTGTTCCAATTTTTGAAATAAAATGGCACTTCTAACTGTCTTTTGTTCGAAATAAAAATACTTTAAAGCTAATTTGTTTTCTAAAATCCGCAAAAATAGAAGCTTTTTTTTTCTGAAAAGTAAAGACAGAAAATAACAAATAATACTTGCGCTTTAGCTTTATGCTATCTCATGAATTTTGTACAAAAAATTTAAGAAGATTTTGAATAAAAAATAATTTTGCAATATACATAAACTAGCTTAAAAAAATAGAATAAATTTTAGTTGTCTATGGAATAGAATTAACTAGAGTGTGACTTAACTAGATTTTTTCATACCAGAATTTATTTTTAAGTAGCTTTTGATTTTTTTGTTTCAAATTTTGCAAGAACAAATTTGATAAATCAGTATCGTTGGTGAAAATGATCACAATTGTAGCATGTTATCCTTTATTTAAGAGCTTAAATGTTTCGATTGTTACCAAGTTTAACACAACAACCTATCGGGGGGGGGGGGGGTAACTTACACCCCTAAAGGGCTAATGACGTGACAAACATAAAATTTGTATCGTAGCTATTTTTCAATACAGTGATTGAAACTGTTTAATTTCACAATAATTCCGCCACAAGTAACTCTTTTTATGCATAATTATGTCAAGTTTTGTCTTATGCAGTAAAATAAAAACTTTAATTAAGCAAAAGTTTTTATTTTGAAGTATAACTTCTTGAATGGATACTTTGCATAATAATTAGCAATATTTTCATTTCTGGAAGCAATAATTTTGTTGCCTGAGCACAGGCAACATATATCAAAATAAAATTTCAATAAATTCATGAACATCATACATTTAAAAAAAATCTTATTCTTAGATTCATCGTATTGAAAAAAGTATCATATATACTACAGGTATTCCCTTATTAGCCATGAAATTTTTAGGTACTATCGATGTATAGTAGAAAAGGTACAAAATAAAATGTTAAGCATGGGAATTCATTCCGTTTCTGGATCTTTTAAGACTCCTGAGACGCCTTAAAACAATCATTTTATAACAGAGGTTTATGTTTTTAAACCAATTGTTAATGCAAATAATATTTTCTCCTTATTTAATGTTGTATTCATTTCTTCCAGATAATATTTTAAATTTCTTTTTCATTTATATTAATTATACACACCTGGATCATTTTTCAAATTTTCAAATATCAAATATCCTATCCTTTTTATACAACTCGAAAGTTTTCTATTATTTAAATTTGAAAGTAAGCAATATTTTTATTAAAACAGTTTCTACAGATCAAATTTCACAGATAATTCTTTGTTTTTATTCCTCAAACAAGCATTTTTAGAAATTTCTTCAATAAAGAATCGGGATACAGAGATTCTATTTTGGTATATATTGGCTGCAAATAAAAAGGAGCAAGCTTAGCTTACTTTTTTACCAACTCTAGTTCATCAGATATATAGACAGTAAAATATACTAGAATAATGTGAAATTTAAACAAGAAAGATCAATCATGCTTAAAGCATTGATTATGAAACACTTTCCAACTTCAATGCAATTTTATTTAAACATGTCTAAATTGCAATACATTCCTCAGTAATATTTTAAAACTTATCACAATACTACATTAATTTATTATATTTGAAACCTTAAACCTTCATCGAAAAAAATTAACTTCATTCAAATGACGGCATTAAAGTATAAATTGCCCGGTTTAAACATCTCTAAAATGTGATACATTCCTCGGTAATAATTTTAGAATTATCATAATACTACGATAATTTATTATATTTGAAAACTTCTTCGAAAACAACTGAAATCCATTCAAATGACGTCATAAAAAAATAACACGCCTGGCTCTCTCTATAAAAGCAACATTTCATTCATAAATAATTCCCCCATTCATGTCATTCATCACATTACTATAATAATTTATTTTATTTAAAAATTAAGACCATTGAGCTGCAAGTAAGTAAACTCTATGCGTAAAACTTCATCGAAAAATATCGTCCTTCTCTTTCTAAAATCAATGAATATTTCATTCATATCAGCTAAGCAGACTCCATGGACTAAATGATTTTGTGTTAAAGAATTACAGCGATTCTAATACAACTCATTCTACATATTTTGCTGTTTACATTTTACATAGGTGAAAAATAGGCTTAATAGTAGAAATAATCAAATTTGGAAGAGCATTTAAACTGAAATATATTGTCATTGCGTTGTTTCAGTATGTAGATGCACAGAATTTAGGACGGATACAACACTCAATATGAATTAAAAAGAACTTTAAAAATCACGATTTTGACACAAGATGGATGCCATATATCATTTTGAAGTGGGTCATGTGATCGTTTCATATCATGGACACGTGATCGCTTCATATAAGAGGTGTTATTATTATTTTAATTTTTATTTAAAAAACAACTGAATATATTTCGCTGAATTTTTTTTTATATATTTTATGGAACAATTTGAATATTGCCTAAAATTTTCGAAGCAATTTGTGAATTTTAAATCCGCTTAAAAAATGCTTGAAAAATTAGGTCCCACAGGGCTCAATGTATTCCATTTTTTCAACCCGGGTTCAATCCAAAACTAATTGGGTGATATTATTCATTTATATTCCCATAGGTCCTATAGACCGTCTGAACAACATACTAAAATTTCATTTTGAATAAGTCATTTTTACGGCAGTTATCGTGCTAACGGACAGACAGACAGACAGACAGAATGAACAAAGTCATAAACACTTTTCAACTTTGTTGTAAAGTGTTAAAAAAGGTAACGCGAAGAATGTAGTTTAGAAATTATCCTTAAAAATCCAGAAATGTCTTCCATTAAATTTCTTTATTTCCTGGGATGCTAGAATTTTTTAATGATATTATACAGTTTTCTAAAAATATGCTTTCAATGACATGTCGTTATTTTCAGCTTTCACACAAAAAAAATAGTCTGCTGTAATATAATTATACCCATGGAGTTAGAAAGAAGGAGATCAAATTCCTATGGATAAAACAGTTGAAAACGCGATGATGCTTTTAGAATTATATCTAGGTGTCGCTGCTGTTAGTAACGTAGCTGCTATTGTTAGTTGACACAACAGAAAGGCGTAGTATTTAGTATATGTATTTTGATTATTTTTAAATAAAGAGTTCTTTAATTGTGAGTATAATTAACCAGTATTATTACTTTCCTTATATACATAATGTATAAGGAAAGTATTGTGACGGGGTCGAAAATTCTAATTCGAGTTTTCGAAGGGAGAGCACGTTTCAAGCATCCCTGATCACGAATCAAACCTTTTTGAAGTGATGTCTGTGTGTGTGTGTGTGTGTGTCAGTGAGTCTGTGGAGACGATAACTGACGAACGAATGGACCAATTCGAACGAAATTTGGTACAAAAATCACAATCCGTAAACACTGGAAGCCTATTGTTTTTATACACAATCGAATATTCAAAACCCCTCTAAATTTTTGCGTGAAATTTTGAAAAAATCGTCAAAAAATCAAAACCGCTAATAAAGTTACGCAAATAGGCATTTCTTATGTACTTTTTCATTAGAAAACGATTGACATAAATTTTAGAACGCTAACATGAACCGTTCTCGAGATATTGCATATTTTTCAAAAAAATTATTAAAAAGTCATATAAAATAAAAAAAAATATTTCCTATTGAGAAACATGTTCACATTTCATATGTTATACCATGTGATACATTGGGTGACATCATTCTCGTGGATCTAGCTCGTTGCATTCATGAAAAAAGATACTTTGAGTAATAATTTTGTATTTGAACGCCAATAGTCATTTATCTGCTGTAGGTATAACTTATTTCTTCGTCCATAACGCTTGGCGAGATTTTGGCGACGAATTTGGCGGAATGTCGCCAACTTGGCGACATTATGAAATGTTGTCACATTAGCGAAAATCTCGCCAAATGGATAAAAATGACGCTAAATCAATGAAAATGACGACTATTTGTCGAAAATTCAATATCTTGGAAAGAATATAAGTATCTACTATAAGAAAAACCTATTTTTTTACTGTAAAAGTAGTAAATTTATCACATTATGTAAGGAAAGTCATGTGTTGCCCACATAAGATTTTTTTAATAGTTGTAGGATAGGGTACAAAATGTACGGAGATAAAATTAAAAAGAATGGTAAAATAATTTTGAATACGTAGCGATATTTTTTATTGTTTCAGTTCTACTTTGCATTACGATGATAGTCCATTTTTACAAAATTGACAGTTTAAATAAATATTTTAGGCCTATCGCCAAAGCTTGACTTTTACCTTGACTCCATTTTAACACTTCACAACAAAGTTGAAAAGTGTTTATGACTTTGTTCATTCTGTCTGTCTGTCTGTCCGTTAGCACGATAACTGCCGTAAAAATGACTTAATCAAAATGAAATTTTAGTATGTTGTTCAGACGAGCTGTAGGACCTACGGGAATATAAATAAATAATATCACCCAATGAGTTTTGGATTGAACTCGGGTTGAAAAAATGAAATACATTGAGCCCTATGGGACCTAATCTTTCAAACATTTTTTAAGCTGATTTAAAATTGACAAATTGCTTCGAAAATTTTAGATAATATTCAAATTGTTCCATAAAATATATAAAAAAAAAATTCAGCGAAATATATACAGTAGTTTTTTAAATAAAAACTAAAATAATAATAACACCTCTTATATGAAGCGATCACGTGACCGTGATATGAAAAGATCACGTGACCCACTTCAAAATGATATATGGCATCCATCTTGTTTCAAAATCGTGATTTTTTAAAGTTCTTTTTAATTCATATTGAGTGTTGTATCCGTCCTAAAACTACTTTATTTTTGCTTAAATTATGTGCATCTACATACTGAAACAACGCAATTACAATATATTTGAGTTTAAATGATCATCCAAATTTAATTATTTCTACAACGAAGCCTATTTTTCACTTATGTAAAATGTAAACAGCAAAATATGTAGAATGAGTTGTATAAGAATTGCTGTATTTCTTTAGCTCAAAATTATTTAGGTCATGGAGTCTGCAGAGCTGATATGAATGAATATGTATATGAATTCATTAATTTTACAGAGAGAAGGACGATTATTTTCGATGAAGTTTTAAGCATAGAGTTTAATTACTTGTAGCTCCATGGTCTTAAGTTTTTAAATAAAATAAATTATTTTAATACTGTGATGAATGAAATGAATTGGAAAATGTTTATGAATGAAATGCTGCTTTTATAACGTTCGTGAGATATCGTCTCCACAGACTCACTGACACACACATACACAGGCATCACCTCAAAAACGTTTGATTCTTATTCAGGGATGCTTGAACCGTGTTTTCCCGTCGAATACTCAAATTCGAATTTTCGACCCCGTCACAATATTGTCCTTATACCTTATACTATGTATATAAGGAAAGTAATAAGTAAAATATGGAATTCATATGAAATTAAAGAAAAGAAGACACGACGAATTTAGTTTAAAGATTATATTTGAAATTTAAGCTATTTCTTTTATTAAATTTCTTTATTTACTGTGATTCTAGAAATTTTCAAGAGATAAAAAACTTTCTTTTTCAAACATGACTTTAATAAATATGTTATTTTTTTTATCTTCCAGGGGGGGCCTAAAAAATCGTGAACTGTAATTTTATACAATGGAAGTATTTTGCAATAAACTGTTCCTGACGAATGTTAGTTTATATTGACCATAAATGTAACATCACTTATAGAACATTTATTCATTTAGTAAGAGTAAGTAAATGCAATTTCTTTGTACTTTTTACCGCTTTATATTAAAATCTTAAGAGCATAACGTTTTATAAATGGCACCATTTGCTTGAAATTAAAATTTACGCATAAAATAATTATTCATTTAACATTATTTTATACTAGTCCTTACACTAGCGCTTCGCCCGTTCCCAATCACTAGTGGTCACTATGACATTACACACTTAATAAAAGTTTTGAATATAAAAGACTGTTTCGCATTAAGGAAATGGCGCACATTTTGTAATTTTGTTAGCATGTTATACGGGAAAACGTATTGAATCTTATTTCCGCGCCCGATAAAAAGATTTAATTGTTCAACTTGGCGGTGAAAGGAGATCACATTGTGCATTTATTGTTTTTGAGTGGTGTAGGTAGTTTAAAAATTTCTTTGTATCGTCACCTAAATCGATTTTTCGAAAATTTCGATTTTAGCGTTGATCTAGAAGCTTATACGGATCGAATGAGACAAAAAAAAAGAAATCTAGATTCTTGCTCGAGTGGACGTGCTTTACCGTTTTGAAAATTGGTTTTGGATTTTTTAAATATTCCCTTACATCGTCACGTATAATTCTATTTCCCAAAACATTGGATTTTTCGTTAACCTGGAAGCTGATACAAATCGAATGATATCAAAACCAGAATTCTAGCTAGAGTGGAAGGTCTTGATAATAAGGCAAAATTGTTTTAAATCATTATTCCTTTACACCGTCACCTCTGATTAGAATGTCCGAAATTTGATATTTTCCCTCTTAGTATCGAAGCTTACAGGGATCGAATAACTTCAAAACCAAGATTCTAGCCATACTAGAAGCGCTCGATCATTTTGATATATCTCCTCTAAGACAATTAGTCAATTTAGTGCATATTATATAGAAAATGAAAGTCTGGCTGTCTGTCTGTTCGTTTGTTCTATATATAATCTATATATATAATGATTATACATAATATGCATATATATATATATAATCTATATGTAGAACAAATATATAACAATAATATATATCCTTGTTCAATAACAAATTGTTAAGTTTCACATCTTTGTTCAATTGCTAATTGTTCGGTTACATTATACAAATATATATAATATATATAATCTATATATAGAACAAATATATAACAATAATATATATATATATATATATATATATATATATATATATATATATATATATATATATATATATATATATAATCTATTCTATATATCTCCACAAGTTTTTGACAGAGTTTTTTTACCAAGATTGTAGCTACTACTCGATCATTTTGATACTACACCCCTTCACTTACTCAGTCAGTTCAGCGCATATATCATTGAATATAACCTTACTTTCGTCGTTAAAGAGAGGTATTGTTTGCGTATCGGTCTCCTTTTCGGGTAAATTCTTCTTCTTCTTCGACCCAGACCGTCCGACCTACCAGAAGATCTAAGGTATTTGTTTGGACAGCCAGGACCGTGCCACCCAATTTAGATCAGAACCCAGTGGGGATAGCATCCACAGGACTCGTACCCCACTATCACTCATGATCCGAACTCATGATCCGAACGGGTGGTTGACATTCAAATCCCATTATCTTACGAAAAGAAGGCCTGGACATAAAGTGATTAATAGTTGCCGAGCTCTCTGTAGTAGTGGTCGCTATTTTTCTTTAAATTTATGTCCGTATTGTGCGTCTTCGTGCTAAGAACGCGCATAGGTACTTGACATAAGTTTCGCTCTTTTCATTCGCTCGGCAGCATGGAATAGGCGATAACTGAAATGATATAAAGAACAAGAGATATGAGTAACAATTTTGGAAAGCTCTACGGAGACCGACTCGTCCAGTCCCACCACTCAGCCGGATTCAAATTTCTTCATTAAAGATTGAATTTAAGGATTTATGAGAAAGAAAAATTTTAAGAAATTTAAAAGCGATGGGAATCAATTTGACACAAATTTCTTCAAAACAGTTTCAACAAATATTTTGAAGCAATGTGTAAAATTATTTTGAAGAAATATAATTTAGAAGCAATGTGAGAAAGCATTTTTAAGGACTATAATTTTGAAGGTATATGAAAAGCATTTTGAAGGAATATAATTTTGAAGCAAAGTGAAAAGCATTTCGAAGCAATGTGAAAAAGCATTTTGAAGGAATATAATTTTGAAGGTATGTGAGGAGCATTTTGAAGAAATATAATTTTGAAGCAAAGTGAAAAGCATTTCGAAACAATATGAGAAAACCATTTGAAGGAATATAATTTTGAGGCAAAGTGAGAAGTATTTTGAAGAACATTTCTTCAGAAAATATGGAACTTATGGAAAATATGGAAAGATTTTGAAAGAAGATAATTTTTAAGAAATTTAAAGCCGTTTACATGCCAGCATCTTATTTCTCAGTATCCATAGATTTTTACAAAATTGTAGCACATATCATCTTTTTTCGCTTTCCTTGCCGGTATTGGTTATTCCATGTTGACAAATTAATTTCAAGTGCGAAACTAATCCACTATTATCTGCAATGGGTACACTTTACTAATTTTAGGGACGTTCCCTTAAAAACAGGCTGATTCTCTGAGTATAAACGAGGAAACTAGTTGAAAATGCAAAAGCAATTTTAATAACTTTTATTAGAATACAAAAGGAATTTCATGTGTTTTCATAAATGTTCTGAAAATATCTGAAAATATGGCTGTGGTAACTTGTTTTCAATTCTGACGCCTACTCATGGGAACTCTACTGATTGAGATCATAAGAAGATAAAATTTCTATATATCGATAGGAAGGCTTGTCTCTCTTTCATTCTATTTCAGAATGAAGAAATATATTATTTCTAATGTTGTTTTATTCAAAACAACAGAAATATCCTATTAGGATCATATTAAAATAAAATATTGCTCTCCTGTTTTCAGTCAAGAAAAATATTTTCTGCAGACGCAAGATGTTGAAATTGTATTTTATCTTTGTTATACGTTTTATTAGGGAAAGTAATAAATGCACCATAAGGGAATGTATTTTTAACACTTTCCAACATAGTTGAAAAGTGTTTATGACTTTGTTCATTCTGTCTGTCTGTTTCTCCGTTTGCACGATAACTGCTGTAAAAATGACTTTATCTAAATGAAATTTTAGTATGTTGTTGAGACGGTGCGTGGGTACATATGGGAATGTAAATAAATAATATCACCCAATTAGTTTTGGATTGAACCCGGATAGAAAGAGTGAAATACATTGAACCCTACGGGACCTAATTTTTCAAACATTTTTTAAGCAAAGACAAAATTCACAAATTGCTTTGGAAATTTTAGAAAATATTTAAATTATCGCATAAAATATATAAAAAAAATGTCAACAAAATATGTTCGATAATTTTTTAAATAAAATTAAGATAATAATTACACCCATATTATATGACGAGATCACGCGACCCACTTCAAAATAAACAAGAAAGATCAATCATGCATAAGCATTGATTATGAAACACTTTCCAACTGAAATGTAATTTCATTTAAAAATTTCTAAAATGTGATTCATTCAGTGGTAATATCTTTTACATTATCACAGTACTACAGTAATTTATTATACTTAAATATTTAAAACTGTATCGAAATATAAATCATCTGATTCTTTATGCAAAATCAATGAATATTTCATTCATATAACTTGTATTCCAGACTCCAGAGCTAAATAATTTTGTGTGAAAAAAATTCAGCAATTCTTATGTAATTCATCTTACAATCGCTTGAGATATTTGCATTCTGCATATGTTAAAATTAGGCTTCCTTGAAGAAATAATAAAAGTTTAGGGATCATTTAAAATCACAACTATTGTAATTGCATAGGCACGGAATTTAGATACACAGATAATACACAGATAATATATATGTGTATGTGTATGTACTCAAAGTATTGGAATCGTGCCGAAGATCGGAACTCGAATTTTCAAAGTATCTACACGTTTTGGGCCTTCTAGAACACGAAAAAACTACTTTTAGGAAGACGTCTGTGTGTGTAAGGGTGTATCTGTGTATGTTTCTGTGTGTCTGTGTGGATATTACATCCACTCTAATTGAAAAACTAATGGACCGAATTTCATACAATTTGGTAGGTATGTTTTTTGTGGGAAATCCTGATGTTCATTAGATTATAGTACGATTCGTAATAAAAGAATCTGCCTTCTTTGCGAAACGGCCGCAGAAATTGCCTTTATCCACTCTAGCTAAAAACTAATGAACCAAATTTAACAAAATTTGGAGTATAATATTTCAATAACCCACAAGTGATTTATATACCAAATTTAACAAAATTTTGTATATAAATCATTTGTAGGTTATTCTACTACGATTCGGGAAAAAGGAACGGGCTATTTTTGCGAAATGGCCAGAAAAAATCGTTATATATAAAAATAAAAGACTACGTGTGCTCAATTATATCAATTAAATTTCTATTTTATATATGATTTTTGACAACAAAAAGAATAAGACTAACCCCATTACTCTAGGACTAGCCGTTCTTGAGATATTCTAGTTTTTTCGCGTTTTCGCTACGCCACCTTTGACAATAAGTTCAGCTATCAAATGAGAACTTAATTTAAGTTTAACGTGCAAATTCAATGTCATTTAAAATACTTATGTTGTGCAGATAAACTCAAATTATCATTGAATAAATAAAGAGAACGAATATGAGTCTGCAGGGAAAGACTTGTGCTGTCCACATCAGAATTTTTAACAATATTACACCAATGATTTATAGAAGTGAACGGGGATTATTTTCAGGCCATTTCGAAAAAAATGTATGATCTATATTTAAAGATCCATCAAATTTTTGTCGAATAAAATGTTCAACAAATTTAAGCTGTGTACCAAATTTTAACTCTCTAGGACGTAGGAAAGTGCATTTAAAATGCCATCAATTAAATTTATCATGAAGAGTTATATAAAATTTAAAAAAAATGAAAAATTGTTATCTACCAAATTTATTTTAAAATATGAAGCCACTCCCATATGCAAAACGTTTAAACAAATGGAGAGATATTTATTATATAATATCTCTCTCTTTTCTTTCTGGAAGATATCCCAAAGTCAGAATTTAATTGAATTTGTTTTTTTCCCTATATTAAATAATTTTTTTAATTAAAAAACTACTTAACATATTTTACTGAATTTTTTTTTATATATTCTATGGGATAATGTGAATATTTCCTAAAAATTTCGAAGCAATTCGTGAATTTTAAATTTACTTAAAAAATGTTTGAAAAATTAGGTCCCATAGGGTTCAATGTATTTCATTTTTTCAACCCGGGTTCAATAAAAAACTAATTGGGTGATATTATTTATTTATATTCCCATAGGTCCTACAGACCGTCTGAACAACATACTAAAATTTCATTTTGATAAACTCATTTTTACGGCAGTTATCGTGCTAACGGACAGACAGACAGACAGACAGACAGACAGACAGACAGACAGACAGAATGAACAAAGTCATAAACACTTTTCAACTTTGTTGTAAAGTGTTAAAAATCTGATGTGGGCAGCACATGACTTTCCCTGCAGACTTGTATTCACGTTCTCTTTATTTAATTAAATTTATTTCACTTTTAATAAAATTTTTGTTCTCATTCGGTAACCGGACTTATTTTCAAAGGTGGCCTAGAGAAAATACGAAAAACTAAAATATCTTGAGAACGGCTAGTCCTAGTGTAATGGGGTTGGTCTTATTCTTTTCGTCGTTAAAAATTAAGTATTAAACGAGCATTTAATGGATATATTTCAGCATACGTAGCTTTTTTATTTTAGATTATGTCGATTTTTGCGGGCCATTTTGCAAAAAAAGGCAGGTTATTTTTTTCCTAAAAATAACTAAAAATAACTAAAATATGGTTCTTAAAATCTAATAAGCACCAGAGTGTCCCACAAATGCGTCATCTACCGAATTTTGTGAAATTCGGTTCATTAGTTTTTCAGTTAGGGTGGATACAAGCTTTTGCGGGTCATTTCGCAAAAAAAAAGGCGGGTTCTTTTATCCCGAATCGTACCCAAAACTAATCAGCCCCAGATTCGCCCACAAGTGACTTACCAAATTTTATGAAATTCGGTCAATTCCTTTTTTAGTTAGAGTGGATACAAAATCTGCACAGACAGACAGACAGACAGATAGACACACACACACAGACAGACAGACAGACACACAGACACACAGACACACACACAGACACACAGACACACACACAGACGTCACGCTAAAAATGGTTTTTTCGTATTCTAGAGGTCTTGAAACGTGTAGATCCGTCGAAAACTCGAGTTGCGATTTTCGACATGATTCCAATACTTTCCCTATACATTACAATGTATTGCAGGGAATGTAAAACACTGATGTGGGCAGCACATGACTTTCCCTGCAGCCTTATATTCACGTTCTATTTATTTAAATTAAATTTAATTAATTTTTAATTCAATTTTCGTTCTCATTTGAAAACTGGACTTATTTTCAAAAATGGTGTAGGAAAAATACGAAAAACTAAAATATTTCGAGAACGGCTAGTCCTAGTGTAATGGGGTTGGTCTTAATCTTTTCTTCGCTAAACATTACGTATTAAACAAGCATTTAATGGCTATATTTGAGCATACGTAGTTCTTAAGTTTAGATTTTGATGATTTTTGCGGGCCATTTTGCAAAAAAAGGCAGGTTATTTTTTTTTAAATTATACCAAAATCTAATCAGCACCAGGGTGGCCTACAAGCAACTTATCTACCAAATTTTGTGAAATTCGGTCCATTAGTTTTTCAGTTAGAGTGGATACAAGCTTTTGCGGGCCATTTCGTAAAAAAAGGCGGGTTCTTTTAACCCGAGTCATACCCAAAACTAATCAGCACCAGATTCGTGCACAAGTGACTTACCTTCCAAATTTTATGAAATTCGGTCAATTAGTTTTTTAGTTAGAGTGGATACAAAATCTGCACAGACAGACAGACAGACACACAGACACACAGACACACAGACAGACGTCACGCTAAAAATAGTTTTTTCGTATTCCAGAGGTCTCGAAACGTGTAGATCCGTCGAAAACTCGAGTTGCGATTTTCGACATGATTCCAATACTTTCCCTATACATTACCATGTA
The DNA here is from genome assembly GCA_951213105.1 of Amaurobius ferox. NCBI lineage: Eukaryota > Metazoa > Arthropoda > Arachnida > Araneae > Amaurobiidae > Amaurobius > Amaurobius ferox. The sequence goes on from OX578148.1 coordinate 34,563,206, forward strand.
TTGCAGGGAAAGTAAAAATCTGATGTGGGCAGCACATGACTTTCCCTGCAGACTTATATCCATGTTCTCTTTATTTTAATTAAATTTATTTCACTTTTAATTCAATTTTCGTTCTCATTCGGTAACCGGGCTTATTTTCAAAGGTGGCGTAGGGAAAGTACGAAAAACTAAAATATCTCGAGAACGGCTAGTCCTAGTGTAATGGGGTTAGTCTTATTCTTTTCGTCGTTAAAAATTACGTATTAAATCAGCATTTAATGGATATACTTGAGTATACCCAGTTCTTTAGTTTAGATTTGGACGATTTTTGCGGGCCATTTTGCAAAAAAAGGCAGGTCATTTTTTTTCGAATCGTACACAAATCTAATCAGCACCAAAGTAACCTACAAGTGACTCATCTACCGAATTTTGTGAAATTCGGTCCATCAGTTTTTCAGTTAGAGTGGATACAAGCTTTTGCGGGCCATTTCGCAAAAAAAGGTGGGTTCTTTTATTCCGAATCGTACCCAAAACTAATCAGCACCAGACTCGCTCACAAGTAACTTACCTACCAAATTTTGTGAAATTCGGCCCATTAGTTTTTTAGTTAGAGTGGATACAAAATCTGCACAGACAGACAGACAGACACACAGACACACAGACACACAGACACACAGACAGACACACAGACACACACACAGACGTCACGCTAAAAATAGTTTTTTCGTATTCTAGAGGTCTCGAAACGTGTAGATCCGTCGAAAACTCGAGTTGTAATTTTCGGCATGATTCCAATACTTTCCCTATACATTACCATGTATTGCAGGGAAAGTAAAAATGGCATCCATCTTTTTTTCCCAGTGTTAAAATCGGGATTTTTAAAGTTCTTTCAAATTTATATCTAGTGTTGCATTCGTCCTAAAACCGCTTTATTTTTGCATATTTTTTGTGGATCTATATTCGGTGCCAACGCATTTACAATATTTTCGAGTTTAAATGATCATCAAACTTTGATTATTTCTACAACGAAACCTAATTTCAATATATACAGAATGTAAACAAGTGATTATAAAATGAGTTGTATAAGAATTGCTGAATTTTTTTCTTGCAAAACTATGTAGCTCTGGACTCTGAAATGAAAGTGATATGAATGAAATATTCGTTACTTTTACATAGAGAGTCAGATGATTTATATTTCGATAACGTCATTTGAATAAAGTTCATTTTTTTATATGAAGTTTTAAGTTTTCAAATATAATAAGTTACTGTAGTACTGTGATAATTTAAACTATATCATAGATGAATGTATCGCATTTTAGAGATGTTTAAATAAAATTGCAGTTCTGTTGGAAAGTGTTTCATAATCAAAGCTTTATGCATGATTGATCTTTCTTGTTTTAAATGTAGTGTGCAAAAAATTAATCCAAATGCAGAAAAATAAAGAGTTTAGGTTGACTAGAAAAAAAAAGAAGCAATAAAAATGTTAGGAGGATAAAAATTAAAACAAACAGATAAAATATTGAATTCAAATCTAAAATTCAGGGACATCAAGACGAAAATAAAAATAAAAATTTTTTAATTTATGCACTTATTGGGGAAGCAGTTAAAATACCAATTTTAATTTTTTTCAGTTATTGGGGAAGGGAGACGTTAAAATATCAATTTCAATTTTTATTATCAATTACGGGAAAAGTAAAAAGAAAAAACAACTAATACATTTTTAAGAGATTCATAAATCCAACCCAAATACAAAGGAAATATCTGATGAGGGCAGGATATGATTTTTTTTATATAATGCAATTCACAGTGCAAAATGACACATACGATTCACGGCGTTTTTAACATCGAATCGAACATTTGGCGCTTTTCCGGATGACAACATGTAAAACTATTTCGAAGTACAAAATTAATTTATATGTCACACTCTAAATGGACAATTATCAATGATGATAGCATCCGGAATAAGCAATATAGTGCATATGATAAAATATTTAAATAATTCATTCATCGAGTTGAAGTCATTTTCGTTAACTTAGAGTCATCTTTGCGATTTTGACGATATTTTCTTCAATCTTAGCCGAAATATAACCAAGTCGCGACATTTCACTAAATGACTCGTCAAGTTCGCAAAATTTATCGCTAAGCGTTTCAGACAAACGGTATTTCTTGTATGTAAATGGCTGTTGGCGAATTGTTAGGTGTCTAAATACAAAACTATTATTCAAAATATATCGTCTCTCGTGAATGGAACGAGCTAGATTGACGAGAATCGTGTTAACAAATTTATCGCATAATATTACTGTCATGTCGCCATTCTGTGCGCCATGACCCTTTTGTGTTTTCCGAGAGAAAAACTCTCTTTTCTCTCTTGTGCCTGTATTGAAAGTTTGCTAAGCCTTGTTCGGATTGCCGTTTGAAAGGAAACGGAGTTTTGTTCGGAACGGTTGGTTTGGAGGAAGAATCCTGTCTCCGTCGGAGTGACGTCGCGTCGCGTGATGAGGCTCTGTTGCCGTGCGCTCGCTTTCCTGCCAATCAGGAAGTGGCTTTTTGGAGAAGTGAGAATTTTCGCTTTTTGCTCCGGGCCTTCTCTGCTAGACTCCGATGAAGTGAAGACGCATTGAATTTTTGTCTTAAAACTTTAAGACAAAGCCTTGACCAAAATGGCTAAAATTCGATGGCCGTACCGTTGTTTCTGTTAAGAAACCGTTTCAAGATCCTTGATGAAGAAGCAGCAGATCCTAAGGAGTTGCACATTTCTTTTTTCAAATTCTAAATTTTATTTTCTTTATTTTAGGAAATTCTGGATGTTTCGTTTTGAGCTGGTAGAAGGCTTTGTTCTCGTGGCAGACATATTGATGATGGTTGATTTGTGCCTCTCTGGTCGAAATGTGGAACATTTTTTTTGGTTCGGATGAACTATCCTGTTTTCCTCTTGTGAAGCCCATTCTGAACATTTTGGATAATTTAGTGAAAATTCTTTAAGTGCACCTCCCGGTACAAGGTAACATATTGAAATAATTCTGGAACTAGGAGTTCCATGGCAGTCTAAATTAAAGATTCAAAACAGGCACATTTATTGTTTAAGTAAATATAATAATAATATCTAATTTTAATTGAGCTGTATGTTTAATAATATTTACAATGATGAGCATATATTGAGAATTGTTGATTATGATATTGAGAAAAAATGCTCTTAATGAAAAGATGAAATACTTACTGAATATTGAAGTGAAAATTTATACTAAGTAATTTGAATAAATATATTTTGTTTGATTGATAAATGTGTTTTCTATCTAGTATCCCTTCATTCTTCCTTCTCACTAGTTACCATCTAGAATTCAATTCTTCTAGACTGGGAAAGTTTTGCATAAATGATAATACCTGGGTTACAAATAATACTAACCAATATGTTGTTTTTTGCTGTGATATTTACGATCACTTTGGTTTTCTGTGTAGCGGAATCTGCTCCCACAAGTTGGTTCTGAAACCGCAACCACATTACATATGAAAAATGAACATATTTCACAATAGTTAATATTTTTTCTAACTTTAAATGATTTCCAATTGTGAATACTTCTCCTTCTAGCTCATAAATTCTTGAAACCGCAGGGCTGATGATTACATATGATTACAGATATAAATTCAGCATCGAATTTCGGTGACGGTTGAGAAGTTCAGTAAAAATTTCCACTTACGGTTGTACAGTTACCTTACACCTTTCTGGTAGGTCGGACGGTCTGGGTTTCAACATCAACAACAACTTACGGTTGTACAGATGCCACGTTCGTATTTTACTTTCTCAGCAATACATTGTAATGTATAGGGAAAGTATTGGAATCATGCCGAAAATCGCAACTCGAGTTTTCGACGGATCTACACTTTTCGAGACCTCTAGAATACGAGAAAACTATTTTTAGAGTGACGTCTGTGTGTGTGTCTGTGTGTCTGTCTGTGTGTGTGTCTGTGTGTCTGTCTGTGTGTCTGTCTGTGCAGATTTTGTATCCACTCTAACTAAAAAAGTAATTGACCGAATTTCATAAAATTTGGTAGGTAAGTCACTTGTGGGCAAATCTGGTGCTTATTTGTTTTGGGTACGATTCGGGATAAAAGAACCCGCTTTTTTTTGCGAAATGGCCCGCAAAAGCTTGTATCCACTCTAGCTGAAAATCTAATGGATCGAATTTCACAAAATTTCGTAGATAAGTTGCTTGTGGGACACTCTGGTGCTGATTAGATTTTGGTACGATTCGGAAAAAAATAACCTGCCCTTTTTTGCAAAATGGCCCGCAAAAATCGACAAAATCTAAAATAAAAAAACTACGTATGCTGAAATATATCCATTAAATGCTTGTTTTATACGGAAATTTTAACGAAGAAAAGAATAAGACTAACCATATTACACTAGGACTAGCCGTTCTCGAGGTATTTTTGTTTTTTTTCATTTTTTCTATACGCCACCTTTGAAAATGAGTCCAGTTACCAAATGAGAACGAAAATTGAATTAATAGTGAATTAAATTTAATTAAAATAAAGAGAATGTGTATATAAGTCTGCAGGGAAAGTTATGTGCTGCCCACATCAGATTTTTTATAAAGAAATTTAAAACCGTATCTATCCGAGAGAATATTCTGTAGCATTTTTGCTTTCCCTTCACTACATGTTAATGTATAGGGAAAGTATTGGAATCATGCCGAATATAACAACTCGAGTTTTCGACGGATCTACACGTTCTCTAGAATACGAAAAAACTATTTTAAACCTCTAGAATACGAAAAAACTATTTTAAACCTCTAGAATACGAAAAAACTATTTTCAGCGTGACGTCTGTGTGTGTGTGTGTGTGTGTCTGTCTGTCTGTCTGTGTGTCTGTCTGTCTGTGCAATGTATCCACTCTAACTAAATAACTACTGGACCGAATTTCATAAAATTTGGTATGTACGTCACGTGGGTGAAACCCTGGTGCTGAATAGTTTTTGGTAGAATTCATAAAAACAATAATTCTTTTTTGCGAAATAGCTCATAAAAATTTCATGTATCCACTCTAGCTAAAATACTAATTGACCAAATTTTATAAAATTTGATAGATAAGTTACTTGTAGGACACTCTGATGCTGATTAGATTTTGGTACGATTCGGAAAAGAACAACCTGCATTCTTTTATGAAATATTATCCCTCAAAAATCGCCAAAATTTAAAAAAAAGGCTACATATGCTGAAATGTATCAATCAAATTCGTGTTTTATACGCAATTTTTGACGAGGAAAAGAATATAACTCACTCCATTATACTTTAGAACTAACCGTTCTCAAGATATTTCAGATTTTTTGCATTTCTGTTACACCGCTATCGGAAAAATGTCCAGTTACCAAATAAAAACCAAAAGTGAATTAAAAATGCAAATTTAGTGTTATTTGGTGCAATTAAACTCAATCTAATGAATTATTAAAGAAATAAAGAAAATATGAATTTGAGTCTGCAGGGAAAGTCATGTGCTGCCCACATCAGATTTTTACTTTCCCTGCAATACATGGTAATGTATAGGGAAAATATTGGAATCATGTCGAAAATCGCAACTCGAGTTTTCGACGGATCTACACGTTTCGAGACCTCTAAAATACAAAAAAACCATTTTTAGCGTGACGTCTGTGTGTGTGTCTGTGTATCTGTGTGTCTGTCTGTGTGTCTGTCTGGGTGTCTGTTTATCTGTCTGTGCAGATTTTGTATCCACTCTAACTAAAAAACTAATACACCGAATTTCACAAAATTCGGTAGGTAAGTCACTTGTAGGCGAGTCTGGTGCTGATTAGTTTTGGGTACTATTCGGGATAAAAGAACCCGCCTTTTTTTTGCGAAATGGCTCGCAAAAGCTTGTATCCACTCTAGCTAAAAAACTAATGAACCGAATTTCACAAAATTCGGTAGATGAGTCACGTATAGGTCACCCTGGTGCTGATTAGAGATTTTGGTACGATTCAGAAAAAAATAACCTACCTTTTTTTGCAGAATGGCCCGCAAAAATTGTCAAAATCTAAACTGAAAAGCTACGTATGCTCAAATATATCCATTAAATGCTTGTCTAATAAGTAATTTTTAACGAAGAAAAGAATAAGACCAACTCCATTACACTAGGACTAGCCGTTCTCGAGATATATTAGATTTTTTCGTATTTTCTCCACGCCACCTTTGAAAATAAGTCCAGTTATCAAATGAGAACGAAAATTGAATTAAAAGTGAATTAAATTTAATTGAAATAAAGAGAACGTGGATATAAGTCTGCAGGGAAAGTCATGTGCTGCCCACATCAGATTTTTAAATTTGTACGAATGTACGAAATAAGTGTAGAAAAGAATATAAAAATGTCTAACAGTTCCATGGAAAAGGAAGTGCGGGTACTTGCCACCGTATGAAGGCTCCTTCAGAAATTCCTTGTTACTATTCAAAACACCAAAAATCTGATGTGGGCAGCACATGACTTTCCCTGCAGATTTATATTCACGTTCTCTTTATATTAATTAAATTTAATTCACTTTTAATTCCATTTTCGTTCTCATTTGACAACTGGACTTATTTTCAAAGATGGCGTAGAGAAAATACGAAAAAACTAAAATATCTCGAGAACGGCTAATCCTAGTGTAATGGGGTTGGTCTTACTCTTTTCTTCGTTAAACATTATGTATTAAATTGAACATTTAATGGATATATTTGAGCATACGTAGTTCTTTATTTTAAATTTTGGCGATTTTTGCGGGCCATTTTGCAAGAAAAGGCAAGTTATTTTTTTCCAAATCGTACCAAAATCTAATCAGCTCAAGCGTGACTCACAAGCAACTTATCTACCAAATTTTGTGAAATTCGGTCTTTTAGATTTTTAGCTAGAGTGGATACAAGCCTTTGCGGGCCATTTCGCAAAAAAAGGCGGGTTCATTTATCCCGAATCGTACCCAAAACTAATCAGCACCAGATCCTCCCACACGTGATATACCTACCAAATTTTATTAAATTCGGTCGATTAGTTTTTTAGTTAGACTGGATACAAAATCTGCACAAACAGACAGACAAACACACAGACACACAGACAGACACATAGACAGACAGACACACAGACACACAGACAGACACACAGACAGACAGACACACAGACAGACAGACACACAGACACACACACAGACGTCCCGCTAAAAATAGTTTTTTCGTATTCTAGAGGTCTTAAAACGTGTAGATCCGTCGAAAACTCGAGTTGCGATTTTCAATATGATTCCAATACTTTCCCTATACATTACCATGTATTGCAGGGAAAGTAAAAAATCTGATGTGGGCAACACATGACTTTCCCTGCAGACTTATATTCAAGTGCTCTTTATTTTAATTACATTTAATTCACTTTTAATTCAATTTTCGTTCTCATTTGATAACTGGTCTTCTTTTCAAAGGTGGCGTAAAGAAAATACGAAGGAACTAAAATATCTCGAGAACGGCTAGTCCTAGTGTAATGGTGTTTATCTTATTCTTTTCTTCGTTGAAAATTACGTATTAAACAAGCATTTAATGGATATATTTGAGGATACGTAGATCTTTATTTTAGATTTTGGCGAGTTTTGCGGGCCATTTTACAATAAAAGGCAGGTTATTTTTTTTCGAATCATACCAAAATCTAATCAGCACCAGGGTATTCCACAAGTGACTTACCAACCAAAATTTGTTTAATTCGGTCCATTAGGTTTTCAGCTAGAGTGGATACAAGCTTTTGCGGGCCATTTCGCAAAAAAAGGCGGGTTCTTTTATCCCGAATCGTACTCAAAACTAATCAGCACTAGATTTGCCCACAAGTGACTTACCTACCAAATTTTATGAAATTCGGTCAATTACTTTTTTAGTTAGAGTGGATACAAAATCTGTACAGACAGACAGACAGACAGACACACAGACAGACAGACAGACACACAGACAGACACACAGACACACAGACACACACACAGACGTCACGCTAAAAATAGTTTTTTCGTATTCCAGAGGTCTCGAAACGTGTAGATCCGTCGAAAACTCGAGTTGCGATTTTCGGCATGATTCCAATACTTTCCCTATACATTACCATGTATTGCAGGGAAAGTAAAATTACTTTCAAAGAGTAATCTTTACTGCGCAAGAAAGTTGATTACCCATTTCGGTGCTAGCTCTATCAACGAAAATGAAAATACGAACCCCAGGCAAAGGTTATATTCCTTTATTAAACCTCCGGGAGAAGCCAATTTATCCACTGATTAGACAGTGCCCTGTTTCACCAAAGAATGTCTTCCAAGATTCGATCCTCTTCAGTTAATTGAAATTTAAAATGCTGCTGTCGCTGCGATGAAGAGGAATTTAGAATGCAATTTGGGAAACCTTCGAAATTCATCGTCTCAATATGTTTGTGAGCTAAAACTGTTCTTCGTTTTAATGGTATTTTATAATACCATATAAGAAAGTTATTTTCGGCGGATTAATGAGTTTGAAGTCTTCTTGATGTTTAAGAGTTTGAAGTTTAAAGTGAAGATTGAAGTATTTTATAAAATAGGTAATGTATCTTGTGAATTACAGATAAATTGAGGAGTTCTATGAAAACTCCAAGTTCGGTAGAATGCCAAATTCAGTGATACCATTGTATCTAATTTGCAGAGTTTGTAAAGAACATTGCTGCTCGAGACGGGGCTTGAACTGTGGATCTTCGCGCTGGCCAGCCGACGTTCTCCAATTCATTTATTGGGACGAATTCCAATTTCTTATTATCGAAATAGACTCTGAATTCGCTTCACTTTAATGTCTGATTGACGTGCAACTGATAATCTGCCGGACCATCTTCTACTGTTTTACTTTCCTTATATACATAATGTATAAGGAAAGTATTGTAACGGGGTCGAAAATTCGAATTCGAGTTTTCGACGGGAAAGCACGTTTCAAGCATCCCTAATCACGAATCGAACATTTTTGAAGTGATGTGTCTGTGTGTGTGTGTGTCAGTGAGTCTGTGGACACGATATCTCACGAACGAAGAGAGCGATTTGAATGAAATTTGGTACAAAAATCACAATCCGTAAATACTGGAAACCTACAGTTTTAAAACACAATCGAATGTTCAGAACCCCCTAAATTTTCGATTGAAATTTTGAAAAAATCATCAAAAAACCAAAACTTTGAATAAAGTTACGCAAATAGACATTCCTTATGTAACTTTTCCTTAGAAAACGATTGACATAAACTTTAGAACGCTAGCATGAACCGTTCTCGAGATATTGCACATTTTTCAAATAAATTTATCAAAAAACCCCATAAATTAAAAAAAAAAACATTAACTGTTAAGAAACATATTCACTTTTCATATGTAATATCATGCGATAAATTGGGTGACATCATTCTCGTGGATCTAATTCGTTCCATTCACGAGAAAAGATACTTTGAGTAATACTTTTTTATTTAAACGCCAATAATCATTTATCCGCTGTAAGAATAACTTATTTTTCCATCCGTAACGCTTGTCGAGATTTTGGCGATGAATTTAGCGGAATGTCTCCTACTTGGCGACATTTTTAAATGTTGCCAAAGTAACGAAAATCTCGCCAAATGGATAAAAATGAGGCTAAGTCAAAGAAAATGACGACTCACTGAAGAAAATTCAATATCTTGGAAAGAATATAAGTATCTACGATAAGAATAACATTTTTTTAACTGTAAAAGTAGTAAATTCATTGTACTATATAAGGAAAGTCATGTGCTGCCCACATCAGATTTTTTACCCCAGGATAGCTTCCAGCGTGTTTATTGGCCTCTCAATTTTAAATAGACGTTCAATATCCTGGTCTCCACCGAATCTGTTGTAGTCTTAATTGGGTCCCCCCTTTCAGACCCCAGAAATCAATGCACTAACCTACAGGGTTCATTGGTGCGAACGACATGGGAAAGAACTTTGCTCTCTTAGACGAGGCTCGAACCGCGGATTTTTCTCCTGGCCAGTCGATTAAGTTACTGGGAGGAAATTTCAAGCTCTATTCTTCGAAGTGGTCTCTGAAAGTTGCTTGCGCGCTATTGAAAATAATTTACTTTCCAGATAAATAAATGAAGACCGATAAATTTAGTCTTATTACTCTGCCGTAATCAAATTGGTGGGTTCCATACTGTTCCATGCTGTTGGTGGGTCCTTCTGTGTCCATGCTAATTCCTAATATTGTTGCATATAACACGTTTTGTTACTTCCATTGCTTATTTCGTCTATTTCATGAACATAACTTAGAGAACCCGAAGCATTTCCATGGATACTGTTATCCGCAATAGGAATATGATTCTAGCACTAAGAATGTCCTCTTTGAAAAAAGAATTCTGTTGGTATGAAGGATAATTTAGATATAATTTCCCGGTTTATTAGAGATGAAAAAGCTGATGTGTTCAATACATAACACTCTCTAAGAAAGTTGAAATTGTCATCGAAAACCAGCAAAAATTGCAGCTTTCTTACAACTCGATGTCACCGAAAATAAATAAACTAGCACTTTTATCAAATGAATTCAACATACTAAATACTTTAAAAATCACTTGATTCGCGTGACAACTTCTAAATTTTTCATTCCAAATTTCATAAAAATCGCCTGATTATTCTAATGACCCCTAAATTAAACATACCAAATATCATAAAAATCACTTGATTCTCGGGGCAATTCCTAAATTAGTTTCAATGTATTTCTGGTTGACATTAATTTCAACCAGAAATTCACTAGAAATTAAAGATATTATTCAAGTAGTGAATACTGCATAAAGATATTATTGATATTATTGACAAAAGATTAATCGATATTATTGAAAGATATTATTGAAGTAGTGAATACAGCATTAGAAATTAAAGATATTATTGAAGTTGTGAATGCTACATTTCTGGCTGATATTAATTTCAACCAGAAATGCAGTCACAAAATGCAGAATTCACTACTTCAATAATATCTTTAATAATATCTTGAGCCGATCTTATGTTTTTGCAAAGACTAGTGCTATTATTTGTCTTTATAATATCCTTGTTACACCACTTTTAGAGCATTGTTCAAGGATCTGGGGCCCGGCATTTTCAACAAATCTGCATTCTCAACAAATATTCTTAACAAATAGAAAAATCTGCATTCTCAAGAAATAGAAATCCTCCGAAATAAACTTTTATGTATTATTACAGAAGGTCGTTTGCACTTTATGAAAGCGATTTTGATAATTAATTTTTATGCATAAAGGGCGTATTTCTTGCGGCGATTTGCTTCTATCTGATAAGCTTGATTCTTGACTATAGCTCTAGTTCGAATTTTCCATGAAAGTAAACTTTTTCTTAGCACCGTCATGTCAATTTTATCCCACTCCTCTTGGGCCGTTTTCCAAAGTCCGTTCAGTGTTCTTGGATGAGGTTTTTCTAAGGCTCGTTTTAACAAACCGAAAGCGCAAAAGTCCATAGGTGATTTTACAGGTATTTCATTAAATGGGATGCATTCTATTCCTGTTTCTGCTTCTTTCTTTGCTAAATATGCGGCAGTTGACTTAGACGTGTGACTAGAGGTTTTGTCCATATGAAGCTCAACTTTATTGATGTCCTTTCCGTATAAGACTGGAATTTCTTCTTCAAAAATTAGTTCTAAAATTTTCTGCTGATAGTAGAGTGAATACATCTTAACTTTACTTGAGACTTTTTTGAGTTTTAATTTACCGTTGTAACAAAATTCTGCAACTATCATTAATTCCTTTGGGAACTATTCTGTACATTGACGAAGCCATTTCGTACGGTCATTTTCGTCAGTAGAGCAATAAAAAAATTGCTCTTTTTTATTACAGTCACTTAAATATACCCATGCCTCATCGAGGGTTACCACAAATTTCCATTTATCAGCAGCTAGGTGTTTTTCATATAATTTTCTACAATTTGTTTTTCTTTCCGCAATATGCTTTGGCAAAAGCAGATGAACTTTATATTTAAACATCTTTTTTAGCTTCAAATCTTTATGAATGATTTTACTTACAGTGCCAGAAGATATTCCCAGTTTCGATACAATGGTTTTTTGAGTTGGGGGATTTTCTTTTAGGATCAGAGACTTCACTTGTTTTATATTTACCCCCGTTCGAACAGTCTTAGGATGCGATTTTGTGGCCATTTTTTCATTTTTACTTTCAGCTGGATATTTTTTCCCTTTCAAATTTAATATATTAAAAATACCTTTCTTTGAAATTCAGTAACCTCGATTTTTACACCGCTTTGCAATTTGTTGATACGAATATTTTTCCTCGGAAAACGCATTTACGTAACCTTCGAGCCATCTATCAATTTCAGGAGCCATTTTCTAATTAAATCTTTCATTCTACATTCCAATCAAAACAAAAGAGTAACAGACGATTATATTGGATATACCAAATCTTTATCTCAAAATGCTAACGAGAAACATAAATACAAAATCGTTTCCATAAAGTGCAAACGACCACTGTAATTATAGAATTTCCGGCTAATACCCATTATATGCGTACTAGTGAAATTAGACAAAAATTAAATTTAATGTCTCTTTAAAACATAAGAAAATGGTTCTGCCTCTTGTTTTATTATAAAGTTTTAAATAATACTATTGAATGTCCAATTTTACTTTTTTGTCTGGAATTCCATATTCCTATTAATAATACTAGAATAAACAAGAAATATCAATCATGCATTATAAAACACGTTCCAACTGAAATGCAATTTTATTTACACATCTGTAAATTGCGATATATTCAGCGTTGATATATTTTAAATTATCACTATATTACAATAATTTATTATATTTGAAAACTTAACTTTGAAAAAATTGAACATTGTTCAAATGACGTCATCGAATTATAAATCGTCTGGCTTTCTATGTAAAAGCAATGAATATTTCAATTACATCACTTTTATTCCAGACTCCAGAGATAAATCATTTTGCGTGGAAAATATTCAGCAATTCTTATATAACTCATCTTACAATCACTTGTTTAAATTCTGCATCCATTGAAATTAGGTTTCGTTGTAGAAATAATCAAAGTTTGATGACCATTTAAACTAAAAAATATTTTAATTGGGTTGGCACAGAATATAGATGCACATAAAATACGCAAAAATAAAGCGGGTTTAGGACGGATGCAACGCTAAATACAAATTTAAAAGAATTTTAAAAATCAATATTTTTACACTAGGAAAAAATGATGGATGCCATATTTTATTTTAAAATGAGTTGTGTGATCTCTTATATATTTTATATATTCTATCTGATATATTTTATCGGATAATTTGAATATTTCCTAAAATTTTCGAAGCAAATTTTGAAATTTAACTTTGCTTAAAATTTTTCTGAAAAATTAGGTCCCATAGGGTCTTCAATGTATTTCACTTTTCAATGTTCAATGTTCTTTTTCAATGTTGGTTCAACCCAAAACTAAATGGATGATATTATTCATTTACATTCTCATATGTTCCACAGACCGTCTCACCAACATACTAAAATTTCATTTTGATAAAATCATTTTTACGGCAGTTATCGTGCTAACGGACAGACAGGCAGAATAAACAAAGCTATAAATACTGTTCAACTATGTTGGAAAGTGTTAAACAACTTTATTTCACAATACTACTGCAAACACAATTACATAAAGCTAGCTTTTCTATTTACAAATGTGTGGATCTCCATAATACCTATTGTACTGATATTGATATTTTTAATATGAGTCCTCCCCATTTTAAACAAGAAAGATCAATCATGCATAAGCATTGATTATGAAACACTTTCCAACTGCATGCAATTTTATTTAAAAATTTCTAAAATGTGATACATTCAGTGGTGATATCTTCTACATTATCACAGTACTACAGAAATTTATTATATTTAAAGGTTTAAAACTGTACCGAAATATAAATCATCTGATTCTCCATGCAAAATCAATGAATATTTCATTCATATAACTTGTAGTCCAGACTCCAGAGCTAAATAATTTTGTGTGAAAAAAAATTCAGCAATTCTTATGTAACTCACCTTACAATAGCTTGAGATATTTGCATTCTGCATAAGTTAAAATTAGGTTTCGTTGAAGAAATAATAAAAGTTTAGGGATCATTTAAAATCATAACTATTGTAATTGCGTAGGCACGGAATTTAGATACACAGATAATACACAGATGCACAGATAATATATATATATATATATGTGTGTGTGTATGTATTCAAAGTATTGGAATCGTGCCGAAGATCGGAACTCGAATTTTCGAAGGATCTACACGTTTTGGGACTTCTAGAACACGAAAAAACTATTTCTAGGAAGACGTCTGTGTATGTAAGGGTATATCTATATGTTTCTGTGTGTCTGTGAAGATATTACATCCACTCTAATTGAAAAACTAATGGATCGAATTTCATAAAATTTGGTAGATATGTTTTTTGTAGGAAACGCTGATGTTCATTAGATTACAGTACGATTCGCAATAAAAGAATCTGCCTTCTTTGCGAAATGGCCGCAGAAATTGCCTTTATCCACTCTAGCTAAAAACTAATAGAAAAAATTTAACAAAATTTGGTGTATAATATTTCAATAACTTACAAGTGATTTATATACAAAATTTAACAATATTTGGTATATAAATCATTTGTAGGTTATTCTAGTACGATTCGGGAAAAAGGAAAGGGCTGTATTTGCGAAATGACCCACAAAAATCGTTAAATATAAAAATAAAAGACTACGTGTGCTCAATTATATCAATTAAATTCCTCTTTTATACGGGATTTTTGACAACAAAAAGAATAAAACTAACCCCATTACTCCAGGACTAGCCGTTCTTGAGATATTCTAGTTTCTTCGCGTTTTCGCTACGCCACCATTGACAATAAGTTCAGCTATCAAATGAGAACCAAATTTAAGTTTAACTTGCAAATTCAATGTCATTTAAAATACTTATGGCTGTTATTTTGTGCAGATAAACTCAAATTATTATTGAAGAAATAAAGAGAACGTGAATATGAGTCTGCAGGAAAAGACATGTGCTGCCCACATCAGAATTTTTAACAATATTACAACAATGATTTATGAGAACATTAGAAGTGAACGGGGATTATTTGCAGGTCATTTCGAAAAAATGTAGAATCTATATTTAAAGGTCCACCAAATTTTTGTAGAATAAAATGTTCATCAAATTTAAGTTGTGTACCAAATTTTAATTCTCTAGGACGTAGGAAAGTGCATTAAAAATGCCATCAAATAAGTATATTATGAAGAGTTATATAAAATTAAAAAAAAAATTGAAAAATTTTTATCTACCAAATTTATTTTAAAATGTGAAGCCTATCTCATATACAAAATAATTAATCTCTTGGAAAGATATTTATTAAATAATATATCTCTCTTTTCTTTCTGGAGGTTATCCCAAAAGTCAGAATTTAATTGAATTTGTTTTTCTCCCTCTATTAAATAATTTTTAATTAAAAAACTACCAAACATATTTTACTGAATTTTTTATTATATATTTTATGGGAAAATGTGAATATTTCCTAAAAATTGCGAAGCAATTTGTGAATTTTAAATTTGCTTAAAAAATGTTTGAAAAATTAGGTCCCATAGGTTCACAGTATTTCATTTTTTCAACCCGGGTTAAAAAAAACTAATTGGGTGATATTATTTATTTATATTCCCATAGGTCCCACAGACCGTCTGAACAACATACTAAAATTTCATTTTGATAAAGTCGTTTTTACGGCAATTATCGTGCTAACGGACGGACAGACAGACAGACAGAACGAAGAAAGTCATAAACACTTTTCAACTATGTTGTAAAGTGTTAAAAAGCCTGTTTTTATGCACTTGACATGTATACTACTTAGTATTCTTGTACTTTATGCTCTGTTCTTTGTATGTTTGTGTGGTTATTGTAACTGGATTTCATCTGCGGTTGCCACGTAAATTAAATAAATAAATAAATAAAATAATTAACAAGAAAGTTCAATCATGCATAAAGCATTCATTATAAAACACTTTCCAACTGGAAACGTAATTTTATTTAAGCGTCTCTAAATTGTGATACATTTAGTGCTGATATTTGTTAACACTTTACAACAAAGTTGAAAAGTGTTTATGACTTTGTTCATTCTGTCTGTCTGTCTGTCTGTATGTCTGTCTGTCTGTCCGTTAGCACGATAACTGCCGTAAAAATGACTTTATCAAAATGAAATTTTAGTATGTTTTTCAGACGGTCTGTGGGACCTATGGGAATATAAATAAATAATATCACGCAATTAGTTTTTTATTGAGCTCGGGTTGAAAAAATGAAATACATTGAACCCTATGGGACCTAATTTTATCAAACATTTTTTAAGTAAACTTAAAATTCACGAATTGCTTCGAAATTGTTAGGAAATATTCACATTATCCCATAGAATATATAAAAAAAAATTCAGTAAAATAAATTTTTAATTAAAAATTATTTAATATAGGGAAAAAAACAAATTCAATTAAATTCTGACTTTGGGATATCCTCCAGAAAGAAAGGAGAGATATATTATATAATTAATATATTTCCAAGTTTTTAATCATTTTGCATATAAGAGAGGCTTCAGGTTTTAAAATAAATTTGGTAGATAACAATTTTTCATTTTTTTTAACACTTTACAACAAAGTTGAAAAGTGTTTATGACTTTGTTCATTCTGTCTGTCTGTCTGTCTGTTTGTCTGTCCGTTAGCACGATAACTGCCGTAAAAATGACTTAATTGAAATGAAATTTTAGTATGTTGTTCAGACGGTCTATAGGACCTATGGGAATATAAATGAATGATATCACCCAATTAGTTTTGGATTGAACCCGAGTTGAAAAAATGGAATACATTGAGCCCTATGGGACCTAATTTTTCAAGCATTTTTTAAGCGTATTTAAAATTCACAAATTGCTTCGAAAATTTTAGGCAATATTCAAATTGTTCCATGAAATATATAAAAAGAAATTCAGCGAAATATATCCAGTTGTTTTTTAAATAAAAATTAAAATAATAATAACACCTCTTATATGAAGCGATCACGTGTCCATGATATGAAACGATCACATGATTCTCTTCAAAATGATATATGGCATCCATCTTGTGTCAAAATCGTGATTTTTAAAGTTCTTTTTAATTCATATTGAGTGTTGTATCCGTCCTAAATATACTTTGTTTTTGCCTAAATTCTGTGCATCTACATACTGAAACAACGCAATGACAATATATTTCAGTTTAAATGCTCTTCCAAATTTGATTATTTCTACTATTAAGCCTATTTTTCACCTATGTAAAATGTAAACAGCAAAATATGTAGAATGAGTTGTATTAGAATCGCTGTAATTCTTTAACACAAAATCATTTAGTCCATGGAGTCTGCTTAGCTGATATGAATGAAATATTCATTGATTTTAGAAAGAGAAGGACGATATTTTTCGATGAAGTTTTCGCATTGAGTTTACTTACTTGTAGCTCAATGGTCTTAATTTTTAAATAAAATAAATTATTATAGTATTGTGATGAATGACATGAATGGGGGAATTATTTATGAATGAAATGTTGCTTTTATAGAGAGAGCCAGGCGTGTTATTTTTTTATGACGTCATTTGAATGAATTTCAGTTGTTTTCGATGAAGTTTTCAAATATTATAAATTATCGTAGTATTATGATAATTCTAAAATTATTACCGAGGAATGTATCACATTTTAGAGATTTTTAAACCTGGCAATTTATACTTTAATGCCGTCATTTGATAGAAGTTAATTTTTTTCGATGAAGGTTTAAGGTGTCAAATATAATAAATTAATGTAGTATTGTGATAAGTTTTAAAATATTACCGAGGAATGTATTGCATTTTAGACATGTTTAAATAAAATTGCATTGAAGTTGGAAAGTGTTTCATAATCAATGAAGCAGGATTGATCTTTCTTGTTTAATTTTATATAACTCTTCATGATATACTTATTTGATGGCATTTTTAATGCACTTTCCTACGTCCTAGAGAGTTAAAATTTGGTACACAGCTTAAATTTGTTGAACATTTTATTCAACAAAAATTTGATGGATCTTTATAGATCATACATTTTTTTCGAAATGGCCTGAAAATAATCCCCGTTCACTTCTATAAATCATTGTTATAATAGTGATAAAAATTCTGATGTGGACAGCACATGTCTTTCGCTGCAGACTCATATTCGTTCTCTTTATTTCTTCAATAATTATTTGAGTTTATCTGCACAAAATAACAACCATAAGTATTTTAAATGACATTGAATTTGCACGTTAAACTTAAATTTGGTTCTCATTTGATAGCTGGACTTATTGTCAAAGGTGGCGTAGCGAAAACGCAAAAAAACTAAATTATCTCAGGAACGGCTAGTCCTAGAGTAATGGGGTTAGTCTTATTCTTTTTGTTGTCAAAAATTACGTATAAAAAAGGAATTTAATTGATATAATTGAGCACACGTAGTCTTTTATTTTCATATATAACGATTTTTGCGGGCCATTTCGCAAAAATAGCCCGTTCCTTTTTTTCGAATCGCATTAGAATAACCTACAAATGATTTATATACAAAATTTTGTTAAATTTGGTATATAAATCACTTGTAGGTTATTGAAATATTATACACCAAATTTTGTTAAATTTGTTCCATTAGTTTTTAGCTAGAGTGGATAAAGGCAATTTCTGCGGCCATTTCGCAAAGAAGGCAGATTCTTTTATTACGAATCGTACTATATTCTAATGAACATCAGGATTTCCCACTTCAAACATACCTATCAAACTGTATGAAGTTCGGTCCATTAGTTTTTCAATTAGAGTGGATGTAATATCCACACAGACACACAGAAACATACACAGATACACCCTTACACACACAGACGTCGTCCTAAAAATAGTTTTTTCGTGTTCTAGAAGTCCCAAAACGTGTAGATCCTTTGAAAATTCGAGTTCCGATTTTCGGCACGATTTCAGTACTTTGAGTACATACACATACACACATATATTATCTGTGCATCTGTGTATTATCTGTGTATCTAAATTCCGTGCCTATGTAATTACAATAGTTGTGATTTTAAATGATCCCTAAACTTTTATTATTTCTTCAACGAAGCCTAATTTTAACAAATAACTCAAGCGATTGTAATATGAATTACATAAGAATTTCTGTATTTTTTTCACACAAAATTATTTAGCTCTGGAGTCTGGAATACAAGTTATAGGAATGAAATATTCATTGATTTTGCATAAAGAATCATATGATTTATATTTCGATACAGTTTTAAATATTTAAGTATAATAAATTACTCTAATACTGTGATAATGTAAAAGATATCACCACTGAATGTATCACATTTTAGAAATTTTTAAATGAAATTACATTTCAGTTGGAAAGTGATTCATAATCAATGCTTATGCATGATTGATCTTTCTTGTTTAAAATATCACTGTAATTTATTATATTTGAAAACTTAAAACTTCAAAAAAGACAATAAAAAAATGCAATGCCAGTAACCATGGTGGTAAAAGTAAGGAGTTAAAACTTCACATTAAGAAAACGCCAATATCGTGTAAAACAATAATTTAGGTGGCGCCGGGATAAGCTGCATTGCATGAATTTCTATGGCGAAAGACCTAATATATTTTTTAAACTGTCAGTTTTGTAAAACTAAATAATTAATGCAATGCAAGTTAGGATAATGTTGAAACAATAACGAATATTCCTACTCATTCAAAATTATTTTATCTTTCCATTTATTTTTATCTCCATAGATTCTGTACTCTATCCTAGTACTATGAAAAAATACTGGTTAATTATACTCATAATTAACTCTTAATTTAAAACTAATCAAAAATACATATACTAAATACTACGCCTTTCTGTTGTGTCAGTTAGCAATAGCAGCCACTTCACTAGCACTAGCGATACCTACATATAATTCTCAAAACATTATGGCATTTTTAAGCATTTCTTCCATAGGAGTTTTATCTCCTTCTTTCTAACTCCATGCTAGTTACACTAAATGAACTTTATTCAAATAACGCCATTGTAATATAAATCGGCTGCCTCTATATGTAAAACAATGAATATTTCATCATTTAAAATAAAAAATATTGTAATTGCGTTGGCTCAGAATTTATATAAACAGATAATACATAAAACAAATCTGATGTGTGCAGCACATGACTTTTCTTATAATAATGCAATGAATTTACTACTTTCACAGTAAAAAATAGATTATATTTATAGTAGATATTTATATTCTTTCCAAGATATTTAATTTTCGTCAATGAGTCGTCATTTTCATTGATTTAGCGGCATTTTTATCCATTTGGCGAGTTTATCGTTAATTTAGCAACATTTAAAAAAGTCGCCAAGTTGGTGACATTTCACCAAATTCGTCGCCAAAATCTCGCCAAGAGTTATGGACGGAGAAGTAAGTTATTCTTACAGCAGATAAATGACTGTTGGCATTCAAATGCAAAAGTATTACTCAAAGTATCTTTTTACATGAATGGAACGAGCTAGATTCACGAGAATGATGTCTACATTCTATTTACATATACTATACATTGAATAAAAAGCAATTACATAAGATATCTACCCCATGCATGCATTTAAACATAAAACTGTTTGACGCGCTATTTTCAAATCCAGACTAAGAACACAATAAATGAAAACTTTGTAAATGCAGCATAAAAAAATACGCATACTGTATTTACAAAGTTTTTCTTTATGGTGATTTGCTGCAGTATTTTTTAAGAGATTATTTAATTGTCCAGAATAAGAAGTTAGCAAAAATTCTTTGCCTTTCTTTGAGAAAGACTTATTGACATAAAAGCTATAAATAAATCTGTATAAATCTCTAATAATACCCAAGACGGCAACGCGGATTGCAATCCAACAGTAAATAGATTTTCCTGGAGAATATTCAAAAACAGCCATTGCGTTAGCTAACCCTTACTAAAAATATACCAAACTACTTATAACTCGATACAGAGAGATAATTTAAAACTTTTAAACATTTGTATGATGGCGCGTGCTCTACAATAAACAAAGCAAAATTGTTATTGGATGGATTTTTGTTACGGAGAAGACGTATGATGTGTGGGGTTAATGTTCGAATTAGCAACCATTTATAGAAAGCTGTTCCCATGAACTTCTTATGCGGTAATCTTGTAATGAACGCATGTATGACGTAGCCAGGGTAGGAATTAAAGAACTGGGGCTCAGAGCACCACGATTTTATGAGAGCGGAATAAGTCAGAAATAAATAAGTTATTTTTCGCTTTATCTAATATAATAAAATAAGATATATGTCTTCTTGTTTATTCCTCTATTCGTCTGTCTGTCGCGTAGCGGAAAATATAAGCGATCCACAGCTGCAATTTTGATAAGCTCCGAAAACATACAGGAGCGATAATTTCAATATTCGAATAAGTTTTTTTAGTTAGATTATATTGAAGCTCCATTTTAAACGATTTTCACACAAATCCGTTTACTAGCGATCGAAAATATTATCATAAAGTTTCCATCTTAATATCATCTAAAAGAATGCTCTTTACAACAAGCTTTGGACTGAATCTGTAAGTGAAACGTTCACATTCAAATTATTTTTTAAACTACATAAAAAAAACGCGTACGAAAAACGCGTCCACTTATTTTTCTTTTCGTTCATCGGAGAATTGAAGATTACACAATTCTCATTTACAAATTTCTTTTTACAAAGTCTTTACGACTTTTGAAACATATAGTCGAATTATTAAAGGTTTTTCTCTGGTTCGGTTACCCCCAAAACTAAAAGGCCTCTTATATTCATCGACTGAAATAATCATTTCGAATTTCATTCGATTTGTTCAATTTCTTTTAGAGATATCATCCCTGCTCTATTGTCATCGTCGCATTTTTTTATTGTCCATGTTTATCCTTTAAAATGTTATGTTGTAACTAAAAGATATGCCCGTCATACAACTTGAATTCTACATTTGCAAATCATTACCTCCCATTTGGCGTCATTTTTACCAATTTGGCGATTGATTTTGAGATTGCTGTAGCGTTTACTGCTCAGTTTGCAGTTTATAATCTTCGGCTTTTTCTTTTCGAAATTTTTCCGAATATTATTGACTTTGACGTGTTAGCCATCTTCCCACTCTTTCTCTCTTTAACTGACGTTTCTTTTTTTTCTAGCCTGTTCATTTGCCATTGGCAAACATATTTGTGAAATAAAATTTGTTTTGAACGCCAAAAACTGGGGTTTTTTTATTCAATATTTTTAAATATAAATTTAAATCTGCTGACACCACTCTAAGGAAAAAATAAGAAGAAAAGAAGACAAAAACGAACAGCATTCAAGCAAACATTTAATTAGCTAAAAGGAATGCTCCGGTTTTTAATATGAACGCTGAATTTAAACAGCAGTGAACGTGGAGTCACGGATGATCGGAAAACTTGAGTGTTCATGTGAAGGGTTATGAAAATGCTTATGGTCTGGGTTAGTATCTAAATTGAAATGTTTAACCTTGATTGAAACACGTTTGGCAACATTTTGTAGCAGCATTACACAGAGATAGATAGATAAGCAGACAGATAAATCAAAGTGTTTATATTATTAATGATTTGTTGTAATTGTTCCATCTGTAATTGTATTTATATCCTTGTATGCTCCTGTAATTACGAGTATCATGTTTAATAATCTCCTTTATAAAATTAATCTTTTATACGATTAACCTGTAATAAGATTAATCTTTTAGGAGGGATTACGTAATCTCATTTCTTTGGATTATTATTTAAGTGCAAATCCACAGACATCAATGAAAATTGGTTGATCTGTACTCAAACGTACTTAAAAAGTGTTAGTTCATCAAAATACGAAAAGTGGATTTTTTTATTTATCAAAATATTTTCCATTTGCACATAACGTCTCTCTACAAATAAAAATTCTGATGTGCGCAGAATATGCCTTTCCTTGCACAGTTTACTTCTTTCAATGCGAAATAATGTAGCGTTTCTTGAATGATATGCAGAGACATCTTCGATAACTTAACAATTTATTAACAAACTTAAATACCTATCTTAGGTTACATAATAAATTAGAATTCACATCCTGCGGCAATACATAGCATATATCCACTACCATAATGATTACCACTACCTCTTTCTCCGTCGGTGTCTCAGTCAATCTCTATCCATTTCACACTCATTTATACTCGCACTTTCTCCAGTTACGGTCCACAGTTACAACTTCACCTGAAGGTTATGTCACAGTTAGTTGAAGGAAAATTATTTCCCAACAAGCCCCCCCCGTAATTTTACTTCTGTTAACAACTTTACAAACATAGATATACAAGTAGAACCATTACATTACATAAAATTCAATGTTTGTTTAAATCTTAACAGTTCATCTTTACTTACAGCTTTAGTTAATATATCTGCTAGATTGTCATTACTCAATACATAAATAAGTTCA
This sequence comes from Amaurobius ferox, assembly GCA_951213105.1. Lineage (NCBI taxonomy): Eukaryota > Metazoa > Arthropoda > Arachnida > Araneae > Amaurobiidae > Amaurobius > Amaurobius ferox. The sequence continues at coordinate 34,586,661 of OX578148.1, forward strand.
AAATTTTGAGATTTTAAGTTCTCATTTATAAAACTTACTTTACGAATAATGTGGTCTGATCTGCTTGAAGTTACTCCGCTTTCACAAATGGAAATCGATTATTTGTTATTACAATAAATTTTACATTCACAAAAGTTTTACTTAAAAGTTCATCAAAAAATAATTGCAATGAAAGCCCCTTTTTCATACAGATTACCAATGCAGATACTTCGGCATCACAAGTAGATAAAGATACAGTGTCCTGCGATTTAGAAGTCCAACTAATTAGATTTGGGCCAAGTTTGTAAAGAAAACCTGCTGTTGACTTCTGATTTGGTTTCTTACATCTCCAATTAGCGTCTGCATATCCTGAAAGATTAAAATCGCCTTTAATGTATACCAATCCTTGGTTTTTAGTTCCTTTCACATATCTAAGAATTCTCTTAACATTTTAAATCAGCAGTCATGTGTATAACTCTTGGATCCTTATTGTACTTTGACAAGGTTGCTAAAGCATAAGCGATGTCTGACCTGGATTTCATTCCGTGGTACAATAATGAACCAATAATTTCTTGATATTTGTGGGGATCACATTTTTCTGAAGTTTCGTAATTGTCAAAGTCCACATTTATGTCCAATGGTGTTGCAATGCTATTACAATCTTGCATTTTAAATCTCTTTAACATTTCATCTACATAAGCTTCTTGTTTGATGATCATTTGATTTTCTTCTACTGAAATTTCTAATCCTAGGATATTTTTCATATTAATGTTTTCCTTTAGTTTAAAATTTTCTTTCAATTTTCTAATTACATAATCTAAAATTTCACCATCAGAATTTATAATTATCAGATCATCGTCATACCTGTTGCTTAGGGAAGTCCAAATTTCCTTGGCAGTATTACAAGTAAGAATCAAGCAAACTTGCATGTCACTTAACGCGCATGTAATAATTCCTCTTGCTTGAGAATCGTATTTCTTCCGCTCAGTTAGTTCTGCTTCCTTTTCTGGTGGATTATCAGTAAGATACAAGCCTAATCCCTTTCCGTCAAGTATACTTTTACGGTGCTTCCAACTATTGAAGTTTTTTCCGTCAAATCTTGGAATTGTTTGCTCCGCCATTTTTTCACAGTAGCGCTTACTACGCACTTTTAATTGAGTGTAAAGACTGGTCCCATAACCCTTTGTAGCGTTTCTTGAATGATATGCAGAGACATCTTCGATAACATAACAATTTATTAACAAACTTAAATACCTATCTTAGGTTACATAATAAATTAGAATTCACATCCTGCGGCAATACATAGCATATATCCACTACCATAATGATTTACTCTCTTTCTCCGTCGGTGTCTCAGTTAATCTCAGTCGCCCCGTAACTATCCATTTCACACTCATTTATACTCGCACTTTCTCCAGTTACGGTCCACAGTTACAACTTCACCTTAAGGTTATGTCACAGTTAGTTGAAGGAAAATTATTTCCCAACAAATAATGATGGAGAAGATCGACGGCACAGTGTTTTCAACGTTGAAACGTATACTGACATTGAATTCTTTTCTGGATGACAACATATTAAAATAATTTTGAAGTACTAAATTCACTCATAAACTTGACAATCGGAAATGTTTATAACGTCTGCTAAGCAATACACCCCATTATGTTAAAATATGTTAATTATGAATTAATCGATTTTTTCTTAACAACAAATTTCTTAACTTTAACGTCATTTCTTCTAATTTGGCACCATATTAAAAAATCTGATGTGGGCAACACATGACTTTCCTTATATAATGCAATGAATTTACAACTTTTACAACTAAAAAAAACGTTATTCTTATAGTAGATACTTATATTCTTTCCATGATATTGAATTTTCTTCAATTAGACGTCATTTTCATTGATTTAACGTCATTTTTATCAATTTGGCGAGATTTTTGTTAATTTGGCAACAATTAAAAATATCGCCAAGTTGGCGACATTCCGTCAAATTCGTTGCCAAAATTTTCGCCAAGCGTTATGAACGGAGAAATAAGTTATTCTTACAGCATATAAATGACTATTGGCGTTCAAATACAAAAATATTACTCAGAGTATCTTTTTTCATGAATGGAACGAGCTAGATCCACGAGAATGATGTCACCAAATTTATCGCATGGTATTACATATGAAAAGTGAACATGTTTCTCAATGGAAAATATATATTTTTTTATTTTATATGACTTTTTCATAATTTTTTTGAAAAATGTGCAATATCTCGAGAACGGTTCATGTTAGCGTTCTAAAATTTATGCCAATCGTTTTCTAATGAAAAATTACATAAGAAATGTCTATTTGCGTAACTTTATTATCGGTTTTGATTTTTAGACGATTTTTTTAAAATTTCATTCGAAAATTTAGGGGGGTTCTGAACATTCGATTGCGTATAAAAACAATAGGCTTCCAGTGTTTACGGATTGTGATTTTTGTACCAAATTTTGTTCGAATCGGTCCATTCGTTCGTCAGTTATCGTCTCCACAGACTCACTGACACACACACACACACACACATACTTTCACACACACACACACACACACACAGTCCAAAAATGTTTGATTCGTGATCAGAGATGCTTGAAACGTGCTCTCCCGTCGAAAACTCGAATTCGAATTTTCGACCCCGTCACAATACTTTCCTTAAACAGTATGTATATAAGGAAAGTAAAAAGTTGCTGACTTGGCAATATTTCGCCAAATTAGTCTTCAAGGTCGCCAAATAAATCATCAAGTGTTACATATTTGATGATACTCATTTTTATGTAATTTTTAGATACATTTATTTGATAAACATGAATATCTAGAGAAAGGTTCAAACTACCTTTCTAAAATTTGTATCAGTCGTTTTAGAATAAAAATTATGTGTAAAATGATTATTTATTTAACATTATTGAATGTCCTGATGTCTTCAAAAATTCAGTCGAAAATTTGGGGGGGAGGTCCGACCGTTCGATCGCGTTTAAAACCAACAGGGTTCCAGTATTCAGGGATCGTAATAATCGTGCCAAATTATGTTCTAAGAACTCCATTCGGTCATGAGATAACGTATCATGAGGCTCAAGGCTGCACACACTAACATATATTACATACACACATACACACATACAGGTAGTCATCACTTCAAAAATGTTTTATTCGGGCTCAGGGATGCTTGAAATTTGCTCTTCCGTCGAAAACTCAAATTCAAATTTTCGACCCCGTTACAATATTTTCCCTACGTATGTAGGGAAAGTAAAAAATATTGCAAAAGAAAAAGTAATTACATTAAAAAATATCTACCAACGCATTTAAACATAAGATTATCTATGTTACGCTATTTTCAAATCCAGATTGAGAAGCTAGCAAACATTGCCTTCCTATATTCGAGATGGACTTCGACATCGAAGAGGCTATAAATAAATCGTTATAAATCTCTAATATAGTAATACCCAGGACGCCAACGCGGATTGCAAAACAAAAGTAAACATATTTTCGTCCAGTATATTCAAAAGCAGCGTTCGCTAACACTTGCTATAACTATACCCAAGTCCATATATAAAGATAATTTTAAAAGTTTACCCATTTGTTTGGTGAGGAAAAGCGAAAGCAAAGTAAAATATTTATCCTATGTATTTTCGTTGCAAAAACGTAGGCTGTGTAAGATGAGGTTAATGTTCGAATTGAAAAACATATCTGTAAAAATCTGATGTGGGCAGCACATGACTTTCTTTATATAATGCGAGGAATTTGCTTATTTACAGTGAAAAAATAATGTATAAGATCCATGGCACAGTGTTTTTAATGTTGATTTGTACATTTGGAGCAATTTCGGATGACAGCATGCTAATTTTGCAATGTTGTCAAAATGTTAGTCAATCTGCGAGGGATATATTCAAGTTCGCGATGTTTCGCTAGATTATTTGCTAAGTTCGCCAAATGTATCGCCAAGCGTTACAGACAAACGGAGATAAGAACATTTCTTATATACTAGAATAGAATGTATGCCCGTTATATGATGGAATTCGAAATTTGCAAAACATTACCTCCTATAATTTTTATCAATTTGACCACATATTTATCACTTTTGCTACATTTTCGTCAATTTGGCAACATTTAAAAAAAATCGCCAAGTTGGTGACATCCAGCCAAATTCGTCGCCAAAATTTTCACCTAACTTTACGGACAGACGGAGAAATGTGTTATTCTTAATAGATTCTTATATTCTTCCCAATATATTGAATTTTAATCAATTAGTCGTCATTTTCATTGAATTACCGTCATTTTTATCAATTTGGCGACATTTTCGTTAATTTGACAACATTAAAAAAGCCAACTTGGCGATATTCCGTCAGATTAGTCCCCAAAATTTCGCCAAGCTTTACCGACAGAGAAATAGGTTATTCTTCTCGTATAGATAAATAACTATTTTCGAATTGTTAGGTGCCAAGATACAAAACTATTGCACAAAGTATCTTCTTTTCTGAATTGAACGAGCTAGATTCACAAGAATGATGTTAACAAATTTATCGCATAATTCAACAGAATAATTTTAATTCGAAATATTTTAATTTGAAATCGCTTGTGTTTTAACTTCCTAAAATGTGAACATAAATCATTTATATTTCTGTGTTTTCATTTGTTTAGCCATGAACGTGTCACTATGTTATTTCATATTCTATTTATAATTATTATAAATAGATTATAAAATATATGCTATTTTATTTATAATTATCTATTTATAATTATTATAAATAGATTATAAAATATATGATATTTTATTTATAATTACCTATTTATAATTATCTATTTATGATTATTATAAATTAATTTATAATTATTATAAAATATATGGTATTTTATTTTATAATCTATTTATAATTATTATGATAATTATGTTATAATTATCTATTTATAATTATCTATATATAATTTTATTTATCTTTATACTTTAGTCTAAAAACAAGAAATATCAATCATGCATAAAGTATTGATTATGAAACACTTTCCAACTTCAATGCAATTTTATATAAACATTTCTAAAATGCGGTACATTCCTCAGGAATATTTCAAAAATTATCACAATACTACATTAATTTATTATATTTGAAAACTTAAACTTCATCGAAAAAAATGAACTTCATTCAAATGACGGCATTGAAATATAAATCCCCTCTGTGTAACAGCAGTAAATTTTTCATTCATACACTTTTATTCCATTCCTTTCATTAATCACATTACTACAATGATTTATTTTACTTATTTTTACATCTCTAAAATGCGATACATTTCTCGGTAATGTTTTTAAAATTATCATGATACTACAATAATTTATTATATTTGAAAACTTCATCAAAAACAAGCGAACTTTATTCAAATGATGTCATCGAAAGATAAATGGGCTCTATGTAAAAACAGCATTTCATTCATAAATTTTTTAAATTCCTTTCATTCATCACAATACTATAATAGTTTATTTTATTTAAAAACTTAAAACCATGGAGATACAAGTAATTTAACTCTATGCTTAATAATTCATCGAAAAAATCGTCTTCTTTGTGTAAAATCACGTGATCTCTCATATAAAGGGTGTAATTATTATTTTAATTTTTATTTAAAAAAACTACTGAATATATTATTATTTTTTTATATATTTTATAGGATAATTTGAATATTTCATAAAACTTTCGAAGGAATTTGTGAATTTTAAATTCGCTTAAAAAATGTTTGAAAAATTAGGTCCCATAGGGTTCAATGTATTTCATTTTTTCAACCCGGGTTTAGTCCAAAACTAATTGTGCGATATTATTAATTTATATTCCCATAGGTCCCACAGACTGTCTGAACAACATACTAAAATTTCATTTAGATAAAGTCATTTTTAAGTCAGTTATCGTGCTAACGGACAGACACATAGACAGACAGACGAACAGACAGATTGACAGACAGACGGACAGACAGATTGACAGACAGAATGAGCAAAGTCATAAACACTTTTCAACTATGTTGTAAAGTGTTAAGAAAGTAAAAATACATTCCATAAGAACAATATTCAGCTACTACGCTCATTAAAATAGGAAAATAAATCCGATGAGCTATTTTCGAACCAGAATAGAACGTTAGTAAGTCTACTTAAGCCTTTTACAGAAGGTGTACTACGACAATGAGAAGGCTAAATAAATAAATTGGTATATATGCATCTACTATGTTACGCAGGGCGCCAATGTGATTGTAAAACCAGAGTCTTAGAAGGATTTTCTATCGATAGAAGACATTCATGTTACATCCTCCGCAATACTTTGTAATGTATATACATTGAGGTCAAAATATATATATATTGGGGTCATAAATTGAAATCAGAGTTTTATATGTCCATTATTATAGAACACGCGTAATTTTTTTTAGTGCTACTTCTGTGTTTATGTCTGTGCAACCTATGTATGTAACGTATGTATTTGGTAGTTAAGCTACTTTATTGTTTATTCTAGTGCTGGTTGGATTTTGGTACAACCTAAAAATAAAGTTGGCCCTATTCCGCAAAAAAAAAAAAAAAAAACCCAGCAAAATTGCTCAATTTTAATGCTCAATTTTCAGTGTTAAAAATAGTTATCTATTTTATTATCGTGCAAATGTATGTTCTAATGTTCTATATTTAGTTCTCTGTTAAACAAAGACATTTGCAAAATACAAAAGTCAGTATTATGCAGATTTTAATTAATTTTTACTTTCCTTATATACATAATGTAAAAGGAAAGTATTGTCACGGAGTCAAAAAATCGAATTCGAGTTTTCAACGGAAAAGTACGCTTCAAGCATCCCTGATCACGAATCAAACATTTTTGAGGTGATGTCTGTGTGTGTGTGTCTGTCAGTGAGTCTGTGGAGACGATATCTCACGAACAAATAGAGCGATTCGAATGAAATTTGGTACAAAAATCACAATCCGTGAATACTGGAAACCTATTGTTTTTAAACGCAATCGAATGTTCAGAACTCCCCTAAATTTTCGAGTGAAATTTTGAAAATATCATCAAAAATCAAAACCTTTAATAAAATTACGCAAATAGCCATTTTTATGTAATTTTTCCCTAGAAAACGATTGACATAAACTTTAGAACGCTAGCATGAACCGTTCTCGAGATATTGCGCATTTTAAAAAGAAATTTGTCAGAAAATCCTATAAATTAAAAAATATATATATTAACTGTTGAGAAACATGTTCACTTTTCATATGTAACATCATGCGACAAATTTGACATCATTCTTGTGGATCTAGCTCGTTCCATTCATGAGGAAATATACTTTGAGTAATACTTTTGTATTTGAACGCCAATAGTTATGTATCTGGTATAAGAAAAACTTATTTCTCCTTCCATAACGCTTGGCGAAATTTTGGCGACGAATTTAGTGAAATGTTGCCAACATGGCGAGTTTTTAAAATGTTGCCAAATTAACGAAAATCTCGACAAAGGGTTACAAATGACACCAATACAATGAAAATGACGACTCATTGACGAAAATTCAATATCTTGGAAATAATATAAGTATGTACTAGAAGAAAAATCTATTCTTTTATTGTAAAAGTAATAAATTCAATGCATTATATAAGGAAAGTCATGTGTTGCCCACATCAGATTTTTTAGTATAAAGACAACAATTACACTGCATGTGTATTGCTATACGTACAAACGGTGCTGCAAAAACCATAGTCTGTCATTTTATTTTAAGTTGTTCATAGTTTTATTTTTGTTCATAATTTCTCTGTTTATGGAGGCTAATTGGATTAATCTTAGTGACCGAGTGCTATCATTTTTGCCCTTCAAACTACAGCAAGAATATACAGACCGTATCTGTTGTAGAAATATCGTTAAGTTCGAACCTCTGAATCGATTTGAGAATCTTACACTATCAACACTTTCTTCAATTTATGCAGCAGGTATTTTTGCATCAATGATAACATAACAGATTGGTTCCTGCGCGTCTGTATCAATCCACTAATTTACAACTGTTTTTGTAATTTTTACTCATCAACATATGCACTATTTACCAGCGGGTAGAGACGCAAGACAGTGCCACAGGACCAAATCTGCTGTATAACCGAGGACGATATAAACGGGGTTCAATGCAGTTTTAAATAGGCGTAAATAATTTAAGTTCTTTTAACCGGAAATTATTGAACATAATAGTTTACAAGTTACCACGAGCCATTCTTACCGATATAAAAATTCTCCTTTATCACTGGAAGAGAGATATCTCTCAAAAGAATGAATAAAATTTAGTATTTTTATTATAATTAATAACAAGACCATTGATGATCAATGAAATCGATTTGTAATAAACCTCTAATTTGTGTCTTTTTCTCACAATATCAAAATTTGTTAATCCGTATAAAGATTCATGAATTAAGTAAATCAGATTTGTTAGAATTTGTTTTGCACGACTTTCGCATTTTTGCATTTATATTTATATATCTTCATGTTTTATTTTATGCTTTATGCATTTTCGTTTCTCTATGCATTTAGGCTTTTAATGATTAAAACTTGTTTCAAATGTAGGTCTGGTTTTTGCAATTAGCATTCCCAGACAGATAGCAGCAAGCCAAAGGTTATAAGGCAAGAATATAAATGCCATCATATACGCAGACTTTATTACTTTTGGTATCATATTAATATGTTGATATTATGGAAAGCTATTTATATAAATTGTTGAGCAAGTTACGTTTCCGTGAGTTACAAGGATTCTTGTTTTTATGATGCCGTATTTGTAATAAAATATGTGGATAAAATTCATAAAACGTTGTGTCTTATATGGAGGAATAAACAATAAATTTATTTCAATGAATCTTTACATAAATTGGCTTCATACAGAGCAAATATGGAACTGCATTGGAAAAAATAACTTTATAGAAGATTCACATCGCGTTCCCGTGGTAGATAACAGCATCCATGGACAGATTTTGGCATATTACGAGCTCATCAGCATACAATAGCCGAAACCTGTAACTCGCGCTCGCTAGCATAAAATAGCCGAAACTTGCAACTTGCGCTGGTCAGCATGAAATAGCCGATACCTGCAACTGGCGGTCGTCAGCATGAAATAGAAGATATCTGCAACTCGTGCTCGTCAGCATGAAATAGCCGATACCTGCAACTCGCTCTCGTTAGCATAAAATAGCCGATAACTACAACTTGCGCTCGTCAGCATGAAATAGCCGAAACCTATAACTCGCGCTCGTCTGCATGAAATAGTCGATATTTAGGGCGCAACAGCCCAGTGGTTAGAGTACGGGGATTGCACTCGGGCGACCTGAGTTCGATATTCCTGCCACTGCCCGAACTGTCGCCGTGTTCACACGAAGCACGATCACGTTAAATATGTAGGTCCGTAAGTTATTCCGAGAAGTTGGTGGTAGGGGGAGTAGGGTACGGCGCCTGTGACTGCATCCCCACTGGGTTCCAGTCTAAACTGGGTGACAATTCCCGGAAGCCCAAACAGATACCTTACACCTTCGGGTAGGTCGGACGGTCTGGGTCGAAGAAGATAAAGACATAGTCGATACCTGCAACTCGCGCTCGTCAGTATGAAATAGCCGATACCAGCAGCAACGCTCTCTCTGTGTATGTGTAGGGAATAATCAAAATTTTTGACAACCGCGAAATTCGGCGCAGAAGTGGTTGAACTCCCGGGACAATTGACCTCTTCGAATTTTTTTTAATTCGAATTAGTTTTCTAGTTATTTTATGTTGAAACGCAAAATTTCACGATTTTCATATAAAGAGATTCCATATGGATGGAAAATATTATCACAAAGTTTCGATCTTCACACTATCGGAAAGAATCTATCGATAAGAACATTATTTTCAACGATTTAGAACTAAATACGTAGGAAAATTTCTTCCATATTTATTTATTTATTTTTAAATACATTGAAATATGCATATTTGAAACTATTTCATTTTTATGTCGTCGTTTCCAAAAATGGAAGATTTGCACAAATCTAACCTTTTTGCATAATACTTTCGTTGGCGATACTTTCGCATGTATTTGATTTACTATTTTAATTTGAAGTTTCTATGAATTTAACAAAAAGTATGAAACATTATTTCCTTCAGTCGTTTCTATGCTTCAAGACGTCACAGCCGTTGGCATATCCGTTGCTATGGGGGGCAGTGTCATATATTATAGAGTCGATCCAATTAGGCGTTTCGGAAATTAGATGACGTAATCTGCACGAAATGTTTTAGATTCTGGTAGATAAATTCTGTTTATATAAACGAAATTTTTTAGTGTGCTTAGTTGTAAAATTGAATCTCGAATTAATTATAGCGCTGTTGTTTTCTCAATGTCACATCTTTCGCACCCCATATCAACTTATCATCAACCTCATATCAACTGATATCAACTTAATATTAAGATTTTCGAATCACCTCCTCACCTCTAATTTTAGGCATTTGACTAATTTTTTCGTATCTCAGCTTCTAATTATGTTAGAGCTTGGTTTTAAAGACTATGCATTTTAGCCTAAGCCAACAAAGGCTGTGTATAAGGTTTGCATGCGCCTTCCACGCTTCCTTAGGACATATTACGCCCGCGCATCAAATTATTTATTTTTTGTTCTAAGTGAAAGTATCGTAAAATCGCTGTTTGGTTTTCGAGAATTAGCTGGACGTTCCGGTATAATTTTAATCAGATATTGTCAGACACATAAATTAAAAACACATAAAAGCAAGCCAAAAACATTTTCAGTTCATTCTTATTTCTGATAGCTACGTGGTACTCGCGGTTGAATATAGAACTGCTGTAGTCAAGTTCTTGTAAATAAAGTTATATTTTATGTATATCTTTCTGATAATGCAATTTTATATCGCCCCTTTGGTACAGGGTGAGTAAAGTCATGTACATCAAAGTTCATTTCACTGCTGGAAGTTCATGAACGTTACTGCTGGTTCCAGCAGGACGGTGCGACTTGCCACATATCAAACAGCACTATCCATCTTTTAATTGCTTTTTTCGGTGAGCTCGTAATTTCCCGGGGATTGTGGCCCCCTCACTCCCCAGATTCATCACCCCTTAATTTCTTCCTATGGGGGTATCTGAAAAATGTGGTTTACGCGAATAATCCACACACGATTGCTGAGCTGAAAACGAACATCAGAACAGCCATTTCAACATCAATACTGCAATGCTCCTCAGGGTCTCACGAATCGGGTAAAACGAACAAGCTTTTGCATTCGCGAAGCAGGACGTCATTTCCAACATTTATTGTTACACCTAAAGTTTGTCTTCTAAAAATAAAAGGTAACATTTCAACTAATCTCTGTAATACTTTACTTTCATTTAAATTCTCATACTGGAACTTTTACGGCAAGTTAAACTCTGATGTGAGCAACTTTAAACTTCCCCTGTATATACTATTAGCATCCACAGCGTAGTTTAAATTTTCGATCCCGCCATATATACATATATGGTAGTATATAGTATACTGTATGCTACCATCATTGTTCTGAACATTATCTTTGTTTTACATAGGAAATAAAGCAATGGAATCATATAATTCGAGTTCTAATCATGAGAATTACTAAAATTTTATCTAGTTCTATGATTCCGTATTCAAGTGTTTCTTATTCAAGTGTTTCATTACAGTGCATAACGACTGCCAAACCGTTTCATTGAATTATGTTTTTACTAAGGTCTGTTCGCAGTGCCAACTCTTCCCCTATCGGTTATTTTTGGAACTAATATTATTTTTGAGTCATTCGTTTTCCTATGTTCTGAAATGCATACCACGCAGATTTGGAGTTCTTATGATCACTGATTTTTTCTCTACAGTGCTCTGAACAGGGATACTTTAATTCTAACCACCCGGTATTTTTCTGAAATTTTTTTACACATTTTATGTAATAATGTTAATATTTCTCAAAAATTTCAAAGCCATGTGAATTTTAACTCCGCCTAAAAAGTGTTTGAAAAATTAGGTCCCATAGGGTTCAATGTATTTCGTATTTTTAACCCGGGTTAAATTCAAAACTGATTGGGTGATATTATTCTTTTACATTCCCATATGCCCCACAGACCGTCTCAATAACAAACTAAAATTTTATTTCGATAAATTCATTTTTACGACAGTAACTAACGGACAGACAGACAGAATGACACAGTTATAAACACGTTTCAACTATGTTGGAACGTGTTAAAAATCATCAACCACGAACTGAATTTTGAGTAACTCCAACAATTAAATGATTGTTCATTGTGGGATGCTGCTTTTATTACTGTATTAGACAAAAAATACATAACACAAAAATATAGTTTTGAAGAGGTGGATATTATTCCCCCCCTCCCTCTAATTATATTTTCCAACGGCGAAATTGACAGGCAAATTGAATTATGTAGACTGTTTCTAAAGTATTAGGCTATCTCCCTTATTTTCATAATTAAGTTATCTTTATCAAAATAATCCAATCATGTCTTTTGTATTAAGTTTTATTCAATTATGCCACAACTCTACTATTCTCCTTATTCTTATTGGGTTAAATTTATTATAATCATTGTTAACGCAAATAATTAATGTCGTTTGTGTATAAAGGAATAATTAATGTCGTTTGTGTATAAAGGATTTTATAAAAGAACAGTTCGCTGGAGAGCGCGGTATTATTTATGCCAGAATTTAATTATAAATTGAAAGCACGTTATGCAAATTCTTAAAATTTACAATATACTTCTACATTTACGATAAGTGCAAGTGAATTAATAGGGGACGAAAAATGAACAGGCAGTTGTTCATTTTCTAACGAGTTAAATTTTTTTTAAAATTTTCAATTTTCTAAAATAAATGGTGGAAAAATGCTAGGTGTTCTCCTGGTTTAAGCTCTCCAACAATTAAATGATTTCCGACATTTATTGATTGGAAAAATCGTAGCTAATTATATTCAATATACACGATTTGTTCTAGAGATATTTGTTCTACAAACATACATCTATATTATACACCAGCTGAAATCTATATCAGCTGAACCAGATATATCAGCTGAAAGAGATTGATATAATAATCAAATAATGAATTACACAGAGATATTTGTTCTACAGACATCAATCTATATCATGCATCAGCTGAAATCTATTTCAGCTGTATCAGCTATATTAGCTGAACGAGATTGATATTCTAACTGCATATCTTCCATTTGTTTTCTTCAGAAATGATAAAAAGTAGGGATGATCTTCAAAAGCGAGTGCAAAACAAATTTATTATCACTATAAACATATCAGGTTTAAAACCTTCCACTATTAATATTCTCATTGTGTACAAATTTTCTATTTTATAAGATAAGGTACAAACATAAAATTGATTGAATTTTTGAAAAATGTGCAAAGCATCATTTCCTAATACTGATCTTAAATTAATGATAGCAAGTCTTTTTAACTGAATAAAATATGACAGAAGTAAATCGAAATTCAGTATAAATTATAGTGAGCTCACTCTAAATCTTTTATATCTATATCTATCTATCTATCTATCTATCTATCTATATATATATATATATATATATATATATATATATATATATATATATATATATATATATATATATATATATATATATATATATATATATATATATATATATATATATATATATATATATATATATATATATATATATATATATAAAATATTATATACAGGGTGCCAACTTATATTCGTTACAACCCCCTTAAGTTCTAAACGGTGAGAGCTTTGACCATAAAGTTGGTGTCTAGGTATAGTAAAAATACTATTCCCTACTCGATGAGACAACTTACAATGCCATCTATTGGCAAATTTTGGAATTAGCGGTCCTATCTCGTAAACGGTGAAAGATACGTGAAAAAAGTCAATTAGAAAGTTGTAGAGCACTCTTGATTTAGTACGAAAAGATACCTTGCGCACATTAATACTCAAAAGAGAATGCAAAAAATGAACATTTGTTTGATTGTGAAACGAAGCGAGAAAAGACCACCTTACGGACTAAATACGAGGGTCTGTTGTGGCTCAAGGCAAACGCACATGATTCGCATTCATGAGGACCATGGTTCTGTCCCCACCGGTTGCATGTTTTACTGAATGTCTCTACAAATCATGAAAACTTTCTGCTGATCTTGCAAAATCTTCTCTCCAAACACACAGCTCAACTCAACCATGTCTGGTATAAAAATCACATGGATTTCATGTATTATACAAATGAGGATGGAACGTCATACCTGTTCACCAGAGACTACTACTATAAAAAGGATGTTTCTGCTGGGTTGTACGTTAAAGCGGAGAGTTATGGCGAAATTTGGCAGTAACGAGTATTGCGAGATGCTGTTAATTTACTGTGAATGTGGGCGTAAGGCAAAATCAGCTGCAAGGCTGTATCGTGAACGTTTCCCTCAAGGCCCGCATCCTACACGGCAGACCAGACCATCTTAAAAGTTGCAAAACGTTTAAGGGAGACGGGCTGCGTGACCAGCCGATCTTGAATTCGTACACCTCGTAATGTAGGACGCAAAGTGCAACCTGAAGATGTCCTAGCATACGCTCTTGTCCATCCTCAGAGCAGCACAAGAAAGATCAGTAAAAATTGTGGCCTCTCAAAAAGCCGCGTCTGAAAAATCCTGAATGAATAAGGTGCTCATCCATACCGATCCACACCTGTGCAGGGATTGCTGCCAAGAGATGCTGAGAGACGTTACACGTGGTGCAACTTTGTGATGAATAACTTAGAGGCCCACCCAACATTCCTGGCAGACATAATATGAACGGATGAGGCATGTTTTTCGAGGAACGGAATGTTTAATAGACAGAACGTTCATATCTGGTCACTGGAAAATCCGAGATATGCCGTCGAAGTTCGACATCAACAACGCTGACCGATTAATGTTTGGTGCGGAATTTTTAATGACAGGCTCATTGGACCAGTATTTTACGAGGGCACGTTAACGGGACAACGGTACTTGCAGCTTCTGAAGGATGTAATAACAGACTTTGTTGAGAATCTACCGTTGCACCAACTCCTAAAAGTATGGTTCCAACATGACGGCGCACTTCCGCATAAGATTTCAAACGTTCAGCAGTACCTAATAGAGACACTCCAGAATGAAGTCATCGGGTATGGTGATTCCGTCGAGTGGCCCCCGCACTCACCTGACTTGACCCCATTGGACTTCGTCTTATGGGGAAACATAAAAGGGCAGGTACATGCGACCCCTCCGCCAACATTGCAGGATCATTGACGACGCATTACTGATGCTTGTGCGTCCGTAACACCTGCCATGTTGTACAATGTGCAGCGAGAAATCCAGTCTAGAGTGCAAATGTGTATAATGGCTCACGGAGAGCATTTTGAGCAATATACTATTGTAAATAAATGATACTGAAGGCAGGGAAGTGTCTGAGTTTCTTTCTTCCACTCTTTATGACACGACAATTTTCGAAATCGTGACCAAACAAATGATCATTTTTTGCATTCTGTTTTGAGTATTAATGTTCGCAAGGTATCTTTTCGTACTAAATCGAGAGTGCTCTACAACTTTCTAATTGACTTTTTTACGTATCTTTCACAGTTTACGAGATAGGACCGCTAATTCCAAAATTTGCCGATAGATGGCGTTATAAGTTGTCTCATCGAGCAGCGCATAGCCTTTTTACACTACCTAGACACCAACTTTATGGCCTAAGCTGTCACCGTTTAGAAGTTAAGGGGGGTGTAACGGATATAAGTGGGCACCCTATATATATATATATACAATTTGCTAAACAACGGTATAATTTTAGAGTCATTTAGATACCATATGCTATCCTGCAACAAATTTTCTGACAGATGTTGCAATTGACTCTCCAGGTTCTTCACTCTCGTAGATGGCCGAAGCTGCAGTCCCATCTGGTCCCACATATGTTCGACGGATGACGAACCTTGGGTCTGAGCAGGCCAATAAAGTGTAGCTACAGGAGGGAAACATTCCTGTGAAACCCTTGATGTGTGCAGACGAGCATCATCTTGTTGGAAAAGTCATGAAAATCAACAGATGAGAATACATGATTTCCGGAAAATAGAGCTGTGCTGCAAGTGTCCATATAACTATTAGTCTCGTATCACTATAAGTAGTGAGAGGTTATTATAAAATATGCCTCCCCAAATCAGCATGTTGTCAATTCATAACAGTCCATGATTTTCTGTCGCGATATCACTGCAAAAGAAGCGGATGTTATTGGAGTGATAATAGCTGGAAGCGTAATGGATGCCGTGAATGCAAAAATGCTTTAAGTAGTCCCATGGCAATGGTAAAAGAACAGACGAGATTCTCACAAGAAATTTCTACATGTATCTTTTTTTTTATTAATGCAAAGGCACATAGATACAAATCTATTGGCCCCCATGTGTCACGCAGTGACGCATGAAGCCAAAGCAGAGCACAACAAAAAGAGAAAACAGAAACACAATAGGAACAAAAATAACAAGAACAAGTAACGAATTAACAAGAGTCCATCAGCATCGACATAAGGGAACGAGCTCTCCAATATCGATCATAGATGTTCTCTCCAGAAATGGTCGTACACTCCCGAAGATGATCTCCGTCCATGTCAGTTATTTGTTTACACAAGATACAATTTGGACTACTAGAAATACCTATGCGGTGTAGGTGCTTAGCCAAACAATCGTGTCCAATTAGAAGTCTAAAAGCCGCTACCGCAATGTTTCGAGGACTGTCAGGGTTGTTATGTATCGAGTCTCCAACTTTTGCCCCTAATTTCCTCCGTCACGTGTGATTTATACAAATAGTTTAATTTATTTTTAATTAATTTAGTTGCCGAGCAAGCCGGAATTTGACGTTCACAAAGTTGAACAATTTTTTTCCCCTTTTTTGCCAAAAAGTCAGCCATTTCATTTCCGTAGATATTACAATGGGTTGGGATCCACTGCAGTACAACTTCAGTACCCCGTTTCCCCAGGGTCTCCAGATCATTTCTACATTTTTCAATACTAGCAGAAACCGGAGTTCCATACTTCGAGATTGCCTGAATAGTGGAAGCAGAATCAGATAATATAACCACATTCTTTATCACTGTTTCTTACCAATAGTTGTTCTGTGGCAGTTACAATTGCCTGCACTTCACCATCAAAATGAGTTGTATTCGGTCCCAAGGTAATGTAGAAAGAGAAAACCTCCGAAAACACTCCAGCCCCTGCATTATTTTCGATTGAAAGACGTGATCCGTCAGTATACACATGATACCACTCAGGTCTTGGGTATCTCGTGTTAATAGTTTCCAATGCATATGCTTTCAATTCTTCCTCACTAGCCTGAGATTTCTTAACATGAGTTTACTCAATTTAAGGTTACTTCTAATTAAGTTTCTTTTAAAAGGCCTAGTTGGCCGAACAAAGGGCAATCAGGCAGATCCAAGTCCTCTCTGTGTTTCAAGACAGTTTGTAAGAATCCCTTTTGAGTTTTTAACACTCTAAGTGTACTATTAACATATTCTCTCCAAAAGGGAATATTAGGAAGACGTATAAGTTTTTCAAAAAGGCAAAGTGCTTTTTCTCGGAATACTTCTTCTAACGGTTTGTTATCTGTCATAAGGTAAAATTGTCCTTATCAAAATTTACCAGTATAGGACTTACCTATGATGCCGACACTAAGGGTGGAGCATGTAAGCTCCCGGTTCTCAAGCTCGGACTACGAACACACAAAACATAAAGAAACACACATGCTTAATTGCTCAATTTATTTTAATATTTTACTTAATAGATATCTATTATATCTGGAGTAACTATGCTATAATTAAATCAATTACTAAAAGACACATAATACTGACAATATTACATTAATAGCTATATATATATTTACACACATAATATCTTTGATTTGAATTTCTTAAAAACAGTTTCCTTTAAACAATCGATAAAGAATAGTTCTTATCGTTCAATATTACGAACTCGTTCATATGGTCTACTCATATGAACTGGTAGTCAATTATTTTAATAATCGTTAAAGGTGTGCCTTCCGTGCTAGTAGTGACAATTGAAAGTTGGTTACCTTTACTCTTTGTTACGTGCATATTCGTGCCATCTCAATGATGTGGGAAAATCGTTGCACTTCGCGTACTTGCGCAGGCTACCATTCTATTGCTCACAATCTACAGACACTTTTTCACAAAAACCAAAAACATGATGCTGACTCGTTCGAAAGTTTTTAGACGACTACCAAAAACTTCAGGTGCGTCTAGGACGCTGTCGAAATTGCATCTGTGGAAAGTTCTAGAACATTCTCGCCAAGCTTTTTCTTTTCACATTGTAGTGTTGTTGTTGATTCGTTGAAGTGAAGAAGGGGATGCGCTGCTTATTTATGTTTGTATTGCCATTGGCTCCCTCCGCAGCATTTAAATAGCTCATTAATTAGGTTGGCATCCGCAATTGGAATTTCGAAATGGCTAGGTTGGCATCCGTAATTGGAATGTAACATGTAATACAAATATTGTGTTACATGATATCCCCCCTTGCAGAGAGAAAATTTCAGCACACGGTAAACATTGCACTGAATACATATGTGTACACATTGCGGCTACTGTGGAAATGTTGCTTTGATCCACTGCACATATATCTGTCACAGAAATGCAGATCACCGCATGTAAGACACACTATATTGTAACATTGCCATACATATATCGGTGCATTACAACCGACATGTCACTAAAATGAAGGCACTCACTGTTCGGAAGATACACCATCGTACTTGGTAACACATATACTGCTGTACATGAAGAAATTATCACTGTTCGGAAGGCACACTATATTGTCACATGGAATTATCACGAGCACGGAAGACACCTTATTGTCACATGGAATTATCATGAGCACGGAAGACACGTTATTGTCACATTGAATTATCATGAGCACGGAAGACACCTTATTGTCACATTGAATTATCATGAGCACGAAAGAATGAGTCACCATCCTGTGACTTAACTTTCAAAGTTCCGGTACTTCAATATTTATATTTTCAATATGTTGCTTAGTACAGTCTATTGTACACTTCAAATGAAGACTATATCATAATTGTTATTTGCATTTCTATTTATATACAAGTTCACAACATTACATTAAAATATACGCAATTCATTACCTTGATTTCTCATTTTCACAGACGTAAATAATTTTTTAGACAATTTTTTAGCTGTATATATTTCTTATTTGTTACAATGAATAACATATTATATATTTTTGTGTGTATAAATCATGACTCTTTTGACCACCATATTTATATCATATTACATCTCGGCCTTTAAAATATCACATATATATCATCAATATATATCAAATGTACTCATTTCGCTCTTCAAAATATTGTGCATCTCACAATACGCACTTTAAATTCCCTCTTCGACTGCCCTTTCGTGTGACACAACTGAGCGTGAGGAAGGGAGAAAAGAAAAAAGAAAAAATTTTGCTTGACCCGTAGCTTTCCTCTGCTCCCCTCAACGCGTTTCTATGGCAACTGCGAATCTGTTGACCCCCACGGCGAGCCTTGAATGAGTGTCTTCATTGTTTGCAGAGCGCAAACTTACGTAAAAGGGATCTTAACTGCCTTTTGCATGTATCGCTAAAGATTTAATCGTTATCGTGTAACTTGGCGGTATCCTCTGGTCAAGCGCGGGCTTTTGACTTTCCGGTGATGAATGTGCGAGCTAACATTGACGTGGCAGGTTTTACGTGTATCCTTTTAAGGAATTTACTTACAGTTATATTTTATGTGTATCATATTATATATTTATTTTACATATGTTGTTATTAATTCTATTTAATTTGATATATATATATATTTTTTATTATTATTATCTTATGACCTTAACACAGATCTGACTGTTGAATTATTATTTTGATTTCATGTACCTCTAATTTATTGGATTTATTTATCCCTTGTTGTAACAACGCGTGATATATTATTTTATGTGTAGTATTATGAATATACCATGCTTTTGTTATGTTATTGATATAACTGACTTTATGTTCCCGTTTCAGCATAACTTTACATATTTATTTATTTAAATATAATTCTTTCATATTTGATTTTATCTGTTATTTCTTTTTTTTTTATTTACTGTGATGTCTAATTAATGCAATAATTTATTAACATACTCAATCATTTATCATTTACATACAAATCAATGTGTTTTCCTAATGTATTTTATTTTTTTATATACCGGCCGGTATTTTTAAATAACTATAATTGCCTGCAATTATAATTTTAAGTTTTGATACATTGATTGTATGCTTACAATAGAAATTTTTTGTATTATTATCGTACTATGCAGGGGAGATTTTCTCCGATGTTTATTTTTAGCCTGGCTATTTATTTTGAAGGTTACTAGCTTTCGCCGTACAATGGCCATATATGGAACTGTTACGCTGACTGTGAAGGCTAGGAAACTACTCTTACTTCTTCACGTTTATTAATCCATTTATGTAATTAACTTTTATTTTGTTTTCCAGATTGCGTGTTTTTGTAAAAGGTCTGTATACACTATTTATGCAATATATATTTATTAATTTACTAATTATTATTTATATCAGCTGTGACTGTTATTTTTGACTTAAAATTTTATTTATTTATTTATTTATGATTTTGCTTTTATTCTGTCAGCTTTTTATGAGGTATTTGATTAATACTTTTATGATTTTGAATATTATATACTTGCGTTTACCATGTTCCATGACTTTATTTTGAATTTTATTAATTATGTTATGCAATTTTTTCAAGACCCGTACAAGAAAAGGAAAAAAAAAGAAAAGATATAATGAATAATTCCATCCCACACATCTTTATCATTGGAATGTCTACCTTGCTCTTAAGCATCTATCATTGGAAGACTTGTATTTTTGATGCCCACTACTGACTGTTACCACCTTTCGTTTTCAAGCAAGACAAATTGTAAGTAAGTGAAATTTAATTATCTCTCTCCTTTTTTCTTCTAACACCTTAGTTTATTTTATTTTAGAACATTGAGGGGTATTGTATGTATTATTTATCACTTCTACATATTTTTTCTGATATTTATTGCTCTATTCATAAAATGTATCCATACATAAATGTTTATTTATTACCTATATTTTTATTTTATACTCATATTTACAAAATCCTCATATTTACAAAAATTTTATCCTCATATTAATTTTACAAATATGTTATCCTCATATTTATTTTACAAAATATATTATCCTCATATTTGTTTTACAAAAAATATTATCCTCATATTTACTTTACAAAATATATTATCCTCATATTTAATTTACAAAAAATATTATCCTCATATTTATTTTATTTTCCCTACGAGTTCGTAGGTCCGAATCTCCCTGCTCTTATCCCCACTTACATAGTATTTGACAATGTCCATTTTTATAACGTAGACTAATTTTTATTTTGTTTGGAAGGGAAAAAACATTTATTTACTATTTTCTTTCACTTCAAAATTTTCCGAGTCTCCGTTTTTATTTTGTTCTCAAACATTTTAATTTCCTGAAATCGTCATTGTATTACATATTATTTATACTTCAGATATCTTTTATTTATTTATTTTTTTTTTTTACGTCCACTGAATTATTTACTTTACTTATATTTTCTAAGATTAAATTTATTTATTTTACTTATATTTTCATATAAATTATTTATCTTTTATCATTGTCCGTTCATTTATTTAATATCTACTTGCATAAAA
Source organism: Amaurobius ferox (assembly GCA_951213105.1). Taxonomy (NCBI): domain Eukaryota; kingdom Metazoa; phylum Arthropoda; class Arachnida; order Araneae; family Amaurobiidae; genus Amaurobius; species Amaurobius ferox. Next base: position 34,608,384 of record OX578148.1, read on the forward strand.
GGGACGGGAATCTAGAACTTTTTAATTTTGCTGTACTTCTACTTGATGAAACGCTGATAATTTTAATAAAATGGGCTGGCGCTAATACTTTTACGTTGTACACGTTGATACTTATTGACAACATTACTGCTAACCAGTCAACCCGCTGATAAACTTTCCTACTGTTATTTTTTTTGTTGCTGTTGTTGCAGAAAAATCCATGATTTAAAAATTCCTATCCGCTGGACTTGCCTTCCTCCAGACAATTTTTTTTTAAGTTTTATTTAATTTTGCGATTTTGTTGACTACCGTGCATTTTGGATAACTATCATGCCTATCCTCACACTAAGTCTTCACTACTACACACTTTTCCTCAACACAACAGTTTTCACAATATACCATACATAATATACAATACACAATACATACTAAAATAACCATATACTTTTGCTGCCCAATGTTTTGCACATATTGTGGCACTATGCTATTTGTAACACACTTGTTGTCTATTTACTTATTTATCACTTAATTTTGAAAGTTGCTCTATCTACATAAATTTTCTATTATTATAATTATATTCATTTTCTTTACATTAACCAAAAATATCTATTTGTAGACTACCTTCCAACTTAATTTTTACATTTACTGTAGACTACCAAAATTATTTCAAAATGCTTTCCAATTTAATTTCAAAATATTGTAGGAAACTAATATATTTTATAATACCATCTAATTTAATTTAAAAATCATTATAGACTGCTACATATCTTGTAGAATGCTTTCCAATTAATTTTACTTTTATTGTAGAATCGTAAAAACCAATTATTGCGGAACAACTTCTAAAATATTCAATAACTATTGTAGAATACCAAAAATTATTTTGCAGAATATCATTTGAATTAATTTTAACATTATTGTATAATATTACACATACTGTAAAACTTTTCCAAATTTTATTTTTGAATTTACTGGCTCTACACCTTGTGCTGCATTTATTTGCATACACTTACTATTTATTTCTGCTCTATAATATTTTAATTTTTCCACTTAATTTAGCAGACAATTTTAAATTTTTTTTTTTTATTTTTTTTTTTTTATATTATTTTGCTTTCGAATACTATTTTTTGCGTGTCCTTAGATTATAACGTCTAGTACTCCCATCATTTGGATTATTGGCGTTATATTCTTTGTTTACATGCGATTGACTTCTGTCAACAGTTCGCCGTGTTTGTTTACTTTGTAAATACTTTTTACGCGGCTCTGCTTTATATAATTTATTCGCGTGAACAACTATCCATTTTTTATTTGGATCGTTCATAGGTGTGATAGCGTAATTATTGTTACGGATCACCTTTACGATGCGATATGGCCCTTGAAATTTTTTTTGTAATGCTGTGGTGGGTCTGAGGTTTTTTAAATAAACAATTTGGCCTTTTAATAATTTCTGCTGTCTAACTCTTCTAAAATTTCTTTCTTGGCGACTTTGGGCTTGAATTTGTTTTCGTTTTGTATATCTATTAATTTTTTCCGCTAAAGTAAGTGCTTCACTGACGTCATTATCGTATTCAGTTTTAGTTAATATCGGACTGTCATCAGGGTCCGCTATTTCCAGATTATTTTCTCCGGGTAATTTCAAATCTCTGGTGAGAAACAAAATAGCGGGACTGTGGTCTATATTTGCGCTGGGTGTTGCATTATGAAATAATTTTACATATGGCAAGACTTTGTGCCAATTAAAAGTTTGGTCAGCCATTGCTGCCAAAGAATTTTTTATTCCCAAGTGGCTTCTTTCTAAAATTGCATTTGAGCTGGGTTTGTAAATTGAAGTATATTTCAATTTTATACCATGTTGCTCTGTGAATTTTTTAAATTCCTCGCTTTTAAATTGCCTCCCATTATCGGTCAGCAGCCACATAGGAACGCCATTTTGTGAAATCCAATTCGTTAGGACCTGTAATACACTCGCAGTTGTAATATTTCTCACGGGTACTGCCTCCAGGAATCTCGAGTAATGGTCTATCATCGTTATGATGTACTCGTGCTGTCCGTTACTTCTCGGTAGCTTCCCTACAATGTCTAATGCCACCGTGTGATTTTGTTGACATGGACGTGGCACATGTTGTAATGGCATAGGTCTTATAGCCTTATTTTTGTAACATAAACATGCATCACATGATGCGCAAAAATTCTTTACATCACTGTATGCCCCTTTCCAGTAATACTTTCTATTCAGAATTTGATATGTTTTTTCTACTCCAAAATGTGGTGTATGAGCTAACTCAATAACTGCGAATTTTAGACTGTGAGGTATTAGAATTCTGTCCTTTTGCATAGGATTTCTGATATTTCTAGCAGTCTTTATCATAATTAATCCTGTATTTACATCTCTATAGTATTTATTTACATATTTTGGCTGTTTAAATTTTGCATTCAGTCCGTTAATAATTTTCTTTATCTCTCTATCTTTTGCTTGCTCTTCTAAAATTTTGGCTATTGTTATCGCGCTGTCATTAGCAATAATGTTATTTATTAATTTAGTCTTAGTTTGTTCAGAAAAAATTTGTCGCGACATAAAATCACTGGGATTATCTTGTCCTTTAATGTATTTTATATCGAAAGAATATTGTTGTAAATTTAATAACCATCTTGCGATTAAATCAGAATTTTGATTTTCTAAGTGTATGTAGTGCGTTAAAGCTTTAGAATCAGTCAATACCGTAAAATGCGTACCACATAAAAAATCTTTGAAATGTATTATAGCGTCGTGAATTGCTAACAGTTCTAGCTTCATGCTCGGATATTTCTTTTCACTGTCTGAAAGTTTCCTGCTATAATACTCGATAGGATGAAAATTTCCGTTCACTGATTGAAGTAAAATTCCTGACGCGGCTACTTTTGAACAATCAGTCGACAAAATGAACGGCTTTGACATATCAGCTGCCCTAACTACCGGTTTCGATAAAATCGCGTTTTGCAATGTTACAAACGCTTCTTCGCATTTCTCCGTCCATATAAATTTTTTATCTTTCTTTGTTAACTCAATTAAAGGATTGCATAGTTCAGAAAAATTTGGTATGATCTGCCTAAAATAATTACATAAACCTAAAAATGATTTTACTTTTTTTACTGTTGTTGGCACAGGGAAATTCGTTATTTTCTGTACATTATCATCTGAAGGTGTTATGCCTTCCTTACTTATCTTAAATCCTAGAAATTTAATGTTCTCTTTACACATTTGTAATTTTGAAGGGTCAATGGTTAAACCAAATTTAGCTAATCTCGAAAATACCGTTTTTAATTTCTCCAACATTTTCTCGAATGAATTTGCGGCAATTACAATATCATCTAAATAAAATTCAATTTTCTGATCTTTTAAATCTCCTAAGCATTTCATCATTAGTAATGAGAAATAGGCTGATGAGTTTTTTGCGCCAAAAGGCATTCTATTAGGGCTATAGGCGGCTTCCTTCGTTACGAATGTGAGTATCGACCCATATTCAGGTTTGATTTTTATCTGAAAAAACGCGGCTTTTAAATCAATTACAGTATATAATTTGTGGCCTGCGATGTTGTGCAGAATGTCGCTAATTTTACCAATATTTACGGGCAGTAATTCAGTAATCTGATTAAGTAGCCTGTAATCTACGGCTAAACGATATTTTTGTTCTTTATTGGCATTATTACTATTAATACTGGCTTTCTTCTTTATCAATAAGCATGGAAACGCATAATTACTTGTAGATTTTTTTATAATTCCAGCTTCACACAATTGTTTGATTTCACCTTCTAGTACAGGTTTTAACATTTTTGGCAAGGGATAAGGTTTACACTGAATTGGGTATTGGTGTAGTAAATTAAATTCCGGTACTATTTCTTCCGTCATTCCCAGCGTTTTGTATGATTTCGAAAATACATCGTAATTTTGTAACAGTAATTTTAGCAATATATGTTTTTCATTTTCTTGTAAGTGATCTAGTTTAAAATCTTGCGGTGTTAATTCCGCTTTTCGTAACGCTGAAATGTCCATTTTTTGTGGATCATTTAAGCTTTCGATATTGTTAATCTGTAAAATTTTATCAGTATCATGTTTCTCTTCATAAATTTCAAACTGCGGTGTTACAGTACCAAATATCATATTTTTATTTAGATGAATCTCTTCTTCTGTTTTGTTTGTTAAAAGAGTAGAAATAAATTTTCTATTATTTACATAATGTAAAGAATGCTCAGCGTGTAAATCTTTTAATGAATTTGTAATATTTAACAATACCTCCTTATCCTCAAAATGGTTTTCATTTAATTTTAATTTTATTGATTTTGTTTCTTTAGGTAGTAATTTAATTTTATGCGCTAAGCTTGCATTTAAGCATTGAATATGTTCAACTCTTGTATAATTATTTTCTGGTTCCTGTGCTTTTTTCTGATTTTTGTCTTGAAATGGTATAGATATGGATTCTTTGACAAACTTTAATATTAATTTATTTGTGTCAATTATGGCATGATGATTTTTGAGAAAATCAAATCCTAAGATTATTTCATAGGGTGTGTTGTTTAATTGTTTAGTTATGAAAAAAGAATTTTTGCATCTTTTGTTTTCAATTTTAAAGCTAAAGCTGATGCATTTTGAAAATTGAATGTTTTCTTTGGTCATAGTCTGTATTTTTACTTGTCTAGATAAATAGTTAATTTTAATTTTATTTTTGATTTTTTGAAAAATGTTATCTGATAATAAAGTGACACTTGCGCCACTATCTATGAGAGCCACTGTTTTTATATTTTCTAAATTAATGTTAATCATTGGCAATGCGTCACTCTGTCCATATGTTGAATTCAGTAAATGTTCATTTAAATTTTGTGCATCCTTATTAATTTTGCTTGCAATTTTATGGGATCTCGAATCCTTATTTGATGCCTTATAACTTTCTGTTTGTCTTTTATTTCGAGGTCCCTTTCTTAGTTTAAATATTCATTATTCTGATATTGCCTATGATTGCTTTCATAATGTGGTCCATTATTCTGATATGATCTTCTTTTATTACTTTGAAATTGTCTGTTATTTCCTGCACGCCGCCGTATTCCCCGGTTATTTATGAAATTACCTCTTCTGAAATTCGCCCTACTATAGTGTGCATAATTATTTTGAATCGTGGGTCTTTGTTGAAAATTGGTAGTTTCTTGACTGCTGTTTTCATTTGTGAATGCCCTTTTTAAATTATTTTGTACTTTTTGCAGCGTAAAACATTCTGACATCCAGTGATTGTTGCGACCGCACGCTATACAGAATTTCTGTGGCGGCTTTTCTGCATTATTTTCAGTTTTTACATGATTTATTTCTACATTCTCAATTATTTTATTTTCTATTTCAATACTATTTATACAATCACTATCTTCCTCCAATGCGGATTCTATCACCTCAGCTATTTTCACTGCTTCGTCAAAGGTTTTCGGGTCATTTTTTTTTATTTCTGTTCTTAAATCTTCTCTGACTATCTGTAAAAATTTGGTGAGTTTAATTTTCTCTGTAATTTTTTTTACATTTGCGTCCATTGTTTCATCTACTTCTAGAAAAATTATCGCCTGGTTTTCGATTTCTTGTGCAAGCTCCTTAATTGTCATATTTGGTAAATGTTTCAGATTGTTAAAATTGTTGTGTTTTTGCACTAATGTTTGTTTCCTTTCAAATTTGTTTTTTAATAACTCCATGAATTTTTCATATGATTTTTCCTTTTGCAGAGCAATATTTTCTGCTAGAAATTGCTGAGCCTTTCCCTTTAATCTTGATTTGACAATTATGATTTTCTCTTGTTCGGACCATGATGTTAACTCCGCTATTTCCTTAAATTGTATGATAAAGAAATTGACATTATTTTCTTTTTGTCCATCAAATGATGGTAACATCTGCATAATTGGCAACGATGTATTTTGCTGCGCTTGATTTGCGGGCATCTGTATCTGGATCGCATTATTTGCCGAACTATCTGTTACTCTGTTATTTATATGTACCTCCTGCTGTATATTATCGATAATTGGAGCATCTTGCCTCGATCTTTTACTTATTTTCCTAGTTTTATTCGGCGCCATGATTTAATACACTGTTATACAATTCTAACTCTATATTAAATATTTATGCTAATACATACATATATATACAATCATATAATACATATTTAAATTATCATTTTCATGCATTTTCTTATCATTCTACTGAGTTATATCTCATTATTAAATTCATTGTTAAATTCAATATTACATTCCGCTTATTATTAAATTCAGTTTTATATTCAAACTCATTATTAAATTTGATATTATATTCAAACTCATTATTAAATTCAATATTATATTCAAACTTATTATTAAATTTAATTTTGCCTTTTACTTATATTTTTTACTTTCTCTTATGAAAATTAATTCTCTCCGAGCTTGACCACATACGGCACCAATTCGCGCGGCGACATCATGTCATAAGGTAAAATTGTCCTTATCAAAATTTACCAGTATAGGACTTACCTATGATGCCGACACTAAGGGTGGAGCATGTAAGCTCCCGGTTCTCAAGCTCGGACTACGAACACACAAAACATAAAGAAACACACATGCTTAATTGCTCAATTTATTTTAATATTTTACTTAATAGATATCTATTATATCTGGAGTAACTATGCTATAATTAAATCAATTACTAAAAGACACATAATACTGACAATATTACATTAATAGCTATATATATATTTACACACATAATATCTTTGATTTGAATTTCTTAAAAACAGTTTCCTTTAAACAATCGATAAAGAATAGTTCTTATCGTTCAATATTACGAACTCGTTCATATGGTCTACTCATATGAACTGGTAGTCAATTATTTTAATAATCGTTAAAGGTGTGCCTTCCGTGCTAGTAGTGACAATTGAAAGTTGGTTACCTTTACTCTTTGTTACGAGCATATTCGTGCCATCTCAATGATGTGGGAAAATCGTTGCACTTCGCGTACTTGCGCAGGCTACCATTCTATTGCTCACAATCTACAGACACTTTTTCACAAAAACCAAAAACATGATGCTGACTCGTTCGAAAGTTTTTAGACGACTACCAAAAACTTCAGGTGCGTCTAGGACGCTGTCGAAATTGCATCTGTGGAAAGTTCTAGAACATTCTCGCCAAGCTTTTTCTTTTCACATTGTAGTGTTGTTGTTGATTCGTTGAAGTGAAGAAGGGGATGCGCTGCTTATTTATGTTTGTATTGCCATTGGCTCCCTCCGCAGCATTTAAATAGCTCATTAACTAGGTTGGCATCCGCAATTGGAATTTCGAAATGGCTAGGTTGGCATCCGTAATTGGAATGTAACATGTAATACAAATATTGTGTTACATTATCTGTTAAAATTTGCATTCTACATGTATCTGGATGGTGAAAAAAAATCAGAAGAGAGATAATGGAAAGAGAAATGATGAAATGATAAAATTAATATTCATTACACGCTTTAGGTACATAATGTTAGGTCATTTTTTACAACTTTACGCATCTTGTTATATGAAGAACTTAAGTTCTAACAAATATTATTTACATTAATATTTTTTACTAAAATTGAACATTTAAAATGTGAAGACTAAATCTGTAGAAACTGCGTTAACTATATCGAGTACGTTAATTATATGTCCTATATAAGTTCATTATATGTCCAATCAATACGCTCAGTATCACATGTAATAAAAAATAACGTTTGTGTAGTACTGCGACATCTTTTAAAATAATCGAACAAATTACATGAAATTCCGTTTGCTGACTTTAATCGATTGCAACAAAAAAAAATCGAACTAGACCTGGTTAATAAGACTATGTTCTAATCTATGTACACTAAGTTCTTTTTCTAGACAAAGCTCTAATTAATGCTATTATTTTCCCACAATATCAAAATTTGTTGACATGTAGGGAAATTCTTATGCTAGTCACACCAGATAAGTTTCTTAGTATTTCCAAAAAATAATTTATTCCATCAATTTACATCAAAATGTAATTAGTTTTAAAACTAACGACTTAATTACGAAATTCTAAAAATTGTAAAATATAAATCAATATAATGCATTTTTTATCATTATTTTCACACTCTTTGTACATCATTTGATTTTTTTATTCCGCATGACAAGATATGAATATAAGATATATCGAGTTTATGAAAATGTTTTCAAATATTCTTCTTCGATACTCCTAAATTAATGATTGCACGTCCTCTTAACTGAATGCAAGGCAAGAGTGAAACAAGATACAGGGCCCCGTGATAAATTACCCCGGATTTGCAGCGTGTGTACATTTTGTTCTCAGAATTAATGAAGAACATTTTGATATATTTGTCAAGAATTAGCCCATCATTTTTCCGGTGCAAGGGCTTGTTTTCTAAAACTTAACATTCATTCGAAACTTAGGAATTGCATCATAAATTATTGTATAGAAATATGAAACTGCGATATTATTTTTGTAGTATATTTATTAATTAATCTGTCAAACATACTAATGTACATAGAACGCATTGGAAAGACATCGAAAATAATATATATATATATATATATATATATATATATATATATATATATATATATATATATATATACATATATATATATATATATATATATATATATATATATATACATATATATATATATATATATATATATATATATATATATATATATATATATATATATATATATATATATATATATCCAAAAGGAAATGTCCAAATCTGAAAATCAAATATGATACAAGAAATAAGAAAAAGAAATAGTACCAAAAATTGGCAGAGGGGGGTTGTGACCCCCTCACCCCGGTTCAGCATGCTTTACGCCATGGCCACACTCCCGGATGCCGGTATCATTCCGCATTGGCAGAGGGGGGGGGTCACAACCCCCCCCCTCTGCCAATTTTTGGTACTATTTCTTTTTCTTATTTCTTGTATCATATTTGATTTTCAGATTTGGACATTTCCTTTTGGATATATATATTGTTCCTTGTTGCGAAGCAGCATGGCGCTTTACTTCATTGTAACTTCGTGTATATGTTTTATGGATTTTGGTTAAAGTTTAGAACAAATAAGATTTTTTTTTAAAATGAAATATATATTTTCAGGATTTGTTATTAAAAATCTGTATTGAAATTTGTAAAAAATTTGATGTATATATATATATATCTATATCTATATCTATATATATATATATATATATATATATATAATTGTGTGTGTGTGTGTGTGTGCGCGCGCTCATGTTTGTAAAATTTGCAGCACCATGAAGGATTCACTCGATTGAGCTGAAACTTACAGCAAATGCAAATTAGGGTGTGCTACGTAAAAGACTGTTTTAGACGGATAAATAGAGAGCTGCAACGGGATGCTAAAATAGTTTAGGGTTGTCTGCTAGAGGGAAACGTATCATGAGAAGTCAGTATGCCTCTACGACAACAGAGGGCGCCATATGAGCAAGTTATGGAGTTTGAACGAGAACGAATGATCGGCTTTCGTGAAGGGAATCTTTCTTATCGTGCAATAGTAACTCATATGGAGAGCATTGTCACAATAGTAACTCATATGGAGAGCATTGTCACAATAGTAACTCATATGGAGAGCATTGCCACAATAGTCATGCGAGTGTGGAAGTATAGTGGATTGAAGAGAACCGGACGAGGAATTCAATAGGAAATAAGGAAACGTGTACTGATAACCTTGAGATCCTTATGAGAAGAAACATATTTCTGTTATTAGTTTTTCTAAAAATTTAAATGTATGAAGTATTAAATAAAGTTATGTGTTGGACTTTAAGTTCACTTCAGTAATAAAAAAACACTTTCGTCTTAGTATCTGAATAAATAGTCAGGAGGCAATCTGTGGTTCGAATCTCTACATGGTGTCACTTACAATGGCGTCCGAACAACTTTGCGGGGTAGATGCATCGAATGGCTTAGATCTGAATTCAACCAAACATTAAAATTTTCCAAAACTGTATTTATGTTAGACATACTTCAACTATAAAATAATAGACAACGTTCCAGATCGTCGACCGTCCAGATGAATATCTGTGGATACAATCCCGTCTGGTAAATGACTTATTTACAGGATTTATCAGATATTTTACACAATGAATAAACTTCACTCTTACACACTCAGAAGACGTCTAAGAAATCCACTGAAAATAACTTTCTTATATAGGGTTATAAAATACCATTCAAAAAATACCAGTGTTAGTTAACAAACTTTTAAGACAATGAATTTCGAAGTTCTCTTTAAATGATGCCTTAAATTCCCCTTCATGGCAACAACACACGTATTTGAAATTTCAATTATCTTAAGAGTATTGAATCATGGAAGACATTCTTCTGTGAAACAGAAAACTGTACAACTAGAGAATAAATTAGTTTACCCTAAAGGTTTAATAAATATTCTAAAGAAATATATACTTTGCCTTAGGTTTACACTTTCAAACCACATTTTTGCTAATGAAGCTTGGCCAGAAATTGGTAATCGATTTTTTGCATAGTAAATAATACTCTTTGTAATTAATTTTTGGAATTTCGAACAATTACTAAACGCGACTGATATACATAAAATAATTAGTTTGGTGTATGGCGGAGAGGCTAGAGGTTATGGAAAAATAAAATTTGAGAGAACTATTACTTGTATTACATGTTACTTTCCCTATAATACATCATATATGTAATGCTCTAATATTGCATCTCTCTCTCTCTCTCTCCCTCTTACTCCCTCTCCTTCTTTCCCCCCCCCCTCTTTCACTCCCTCTCTTTCTGTCTTTTAAATAGATGGTTGCATATGAAATAGGTGTTTCTGCAACATTGAAATAGGTATGTGTGATAATTCTGAAACAAATCGAACGAAGTTTCGTACGATTGTTTATAAAGATGAACGTCAGAGGCTTTTTTTTTTTCAGAGTGAACGTATTAAAATTGCTCCCAAATTTTCGAACTTTTTCCGAAAGTTTAAAATGACGTTTTTAAAAATATTTATGTTGAAAAATGTTGCGCAAATACCTATTTCATATGCAACCATTTATTTAAAATATATAATAAGATTATTACTAGTATGTTAAGTTATGCCATGCTCTAGATATTTGACATTCTGGATCTAAAGTTGAAATTGTCACGAAAAATTTATACATTAACTATTAAGACATGCTTCTCCCATTACTTCTCGCAGTTCTTTTATTATCTCTATTATTATCCCGAATCGTTTTCGAGGTATTGGAAATTTTACTTCACAATACGTGGAGCGTGATATCTCTCAATAATATTGCGCAAATTAAAAAAAAAAAATGATACGATTGTTTCGATTAATTAGCAGCAGATATCGATAGATTTAAAAGTGATAGGACTGGGGTAAGTTCTTCAATTTTTCAAACCTTTTTACTTTCCTTATATAAGGAAAGTATTGTGACGGGGTCAAAAATTCGAATTCGAGTTTTCGAAAATTCGAATTCGAGTTTTCGACGGGAGAGCACGTTTCAAGCATCTCTGATCACGAATCGAACATTTTTGAGGTGATGTCTGTGTGTGTGAAAGTATGTGTATAAGTTTGTGTGTGTGTGTATGTGTCAATGAGTCTGCGGAGACGATATTTCACGAACAAATGGAGCAATTGGAATGAAATTTGGTACAAAAATCACGATCCATGAGTATTGGAAGTCTATTGTTTTAAAACACAATCGAATGCTCAGAACCCTCCTAAATTTTCGAGTGACATTTTGAAAAAATCATTAAAAAATCCAAACCCTTAATAAAGTTACGAAAATAGACATTTCTTATGTAATTTTTCCTTAAAAAACGATTGACATAAATTTCAGAACGCTAACATGAACCGTTCTCGAGATATTGTACATTTTCAAATAAATTTATTAAAAAGTCCCATAAATTAAAAAATATATTAATTGTTAAGAAACATGTTCACTTTTTATATGCAATATCATGCGATAAATTTGGTGACATCATTCTCGTGGATCTAACTCGTTCCATTCACGAGAAAATATACTTTGAGTAATACTTTTGTATTTGAACGCCAATAGTCATTTATTTGCTGTAAGAAAAACTTATTTCTCCTTCCATCCGCTTGGTGAGATTTTGGCGGCGAATTTAGCGGAATGTCGTCAACTTGGCGACATTTTTAAATGTTGTCAAATTAACGAAAATCTCTCCAAATGGATAAAAATGACGCTAAATCAATGAAAATGACGACTAATTCAAGAAAATTCAATGGGCGCGGTAGCCCTGTGGTTAGCGCGCGGAAGTTGCACTCGGTAGGCCCGGGTTCGATTCCCGCCGCTGCCCGAACTGCCGCCGTGTTCACGCGGAGTACGATCACGTCAAACATGTGGGTCCGTAAGTCCTTCCGAGAGGTTGGTGGTAGGGGAAGGAGGGTACGGTCCCTGTGGATGCCTCCCCCGCTGGGTTCCGGTCTAAATTGGGTGGCACTTCCGGGCCGTCCAAACAGATACCTTACACCTTTCTGGTAGGTCGGACGGTCTGGGTCGAAGAAGAAGAAGAAAATTCAATATCTTTGAAAGAATATAAGTATCTACTATAAAAACAACATTTTTTTAACTGTAAAAGTAGTAAATTAATTGCATCAAATAAAGAAAGTCATGTGTTGCCCACATCAGATTTTTCTTTGCCAAAAACCGGAAATGTATTATAAAAAGTCAATTACCTTGAAAAATCTTACGGAAATAGCTATTTTATATGTATTTTATTTATTTAAAAACGACTGTAATTATATAGAGTACGCTAAAATCAGCAGTTTTCGAGACAGTGCAAGTTTTGCATTTAAAAGAGAAAAAACCCCAGAGTAGAAAAACCTCAAATACTATATGCCTCAATAAAAATTATATGGAGTGTGATGCAACTCGACTTTTTCATACCAGAATCCTTTTTCAGTAGTTTTCTGGGGCTTTTTTTCAAATTTTGTAAGAAAATTTTTTGAAAAATATGTATCATGGGGTCCAAATGATTACAATTATAGCGTGTTACCCTTCATTTTAAAGGGCTTGGAAAAAATATTTCGATCGATATTATACTTGAAAATGTACCCCCCGGAGGCGAGTAACTTGCTTCCCGAGGGGAGTGGCAACTGACGTCACGAACAAAAAGATTGCATCACTGCTAATTTACACAACAATGATTAAAACTGTAAAGGTTCGTGATCATGGAGCCGTAAACAAACCCTTTTATGTACGATTATGCAAATTATATCCTATGCTGCTATGTTAAAAAAAATATGAAATTTCAAATGAGTTTCGAAGTTTTTGCTAGAATTTAAAAAATATTAGGTCTAGTTCTAGATTTTTTTTATTACAATGCAGGAAAAAAAAGTTTCGTGAAAATCCATTAATATTTTGTGGCCGCTATTGTGTATACAAGAAATATATCACAGACATACACACAGACAGCTAGACAGGCGGACATTAGTCCAAAAATAATCAAAACGTGTTCAGGAGATCTTAAAATATATATTGGCATTCAAATCTCGAAGCCGAAAATTTTCGTGAAAACGATACATTTCTCAATACTACGTATAAGACAATAAAAATTAAAAACAGCCGTTCTCGAGATATCACACGTTTTGCATCTAAAATAGAAAAAACATTTTAAAAATGGACTATCATCAAATGAGTGGAGGTTTTAAAAATACTTTTAACAAGAAATAAGCCGATCCGGTAGCCTAGCGGTCAGGGGCATGCGTTTCTGTCTGTTCGCTGGATTGCCGGGTTGCGGGTTCGAATCCCGCCAGCGAGCATGGATGTTGTCATGTCGAAGTCAAGTCAGACTTCCGCCCTTCGGGGTGCTTCTATAAAAGTGAAGCTTCAATGTTTCTCCCCTTCGCCATGGGATTCCCTGCGGAATTCTTGTGGACGTGGTGCGCAGGTGCCCCTTCACCACGGGGTAATTAGTAAAAAAACAAGAAATAAATTGGAACTGTTTCAGGAATAATTAAGAGCTGTTTTCGAGAAAATTGGAATTTTACTTTTCACACAGAGAGCACGAAAAGACTCAACAGAATTAAGCGATTTCAATGAAATGTGGTTATGTTTAATTTAATCAGTAACAATTTATATTTAATTGAATTGATAAGTTTATTGAATACGAGATCAAATTATGAGAGAATTTTAATTTTCGTTGTCCCTTAATATTAAATTTCGTTCTTTTGAAGAGAATGAAGTATCAGCTTTTTATTTTTACAGTAAGGTAGAGTTGAACATAACTAAATAAGCTAATAAATAATAATAATCTAAGCAATAATAAGCAATAATAAGCTTTGATAATAAGCTAACAACCGAATAAACCTTCACCTGCTGCTTCAAAATCGGGTTGCGACGCCATAAAAAATTCTCTAACTGTGAGACCAAAAATTGATCTCACACTTTGATGAGACAGTTTTATGAGAATATTTATTGTGTACGAAACATCGAACAATACTTGTAGTCTGGATGGCACCGAGTTTTACAACCCGTGAACCTAAAGAGGTCAGAAAACCATAAATTTAGGGGTGCCATGACAGAGGGCCGAGCTGGCCATTATGAGGATGTGGAATGGTTCCATTGGTTAAAGGATTCACCAATGGAGAAAGTATTTGTTACGTCACATTGAATGCTTCAAATGAAAGCAAAGGGGAAAATGACGCCCCCGAGAAAGAGGAGAGCCACAACCTGTAACCGAGAACGACGAACGATATAACTTGCAAAATACGACTTAAACAGATAACTGAAATCATGACTTGAGTAGATGTGTGCAACGACTGCGACGTTATGGCCTGTCATTATGATAGAACGACAATATTAAAGAAGCAGAGTATTGCGTAGAGGTTCCCAAATAAGGAAGATCTAGGATGTGTTCAGTGCAACCAAATATTTGCAAGCATTATGGTCTATTGCAAAGGCCCAAATTGAAGGTATGTGTTCCTCAAATATCCACAGGTTATTAAATGTGTTAGGTATATGGTTAAGGGTCTCATATGCTATCTCCTCTCACATATGCTATCTTCTTAAATCTATATAAATAAAAATGAAAATCTGTCTGTCTGTCTGTCTGTCTGTTTGTCACACCATCACGGGAGAACGGCTGAACCGAATTTGATGAAATTTCGTGGGTAGCCCAGAAATAGCCCCACTTAAAATTATATCCGTGTTTTGAGTTTCTACGACCAGTGGTTCTCGAGATATTAGTAAAAAACGAAATTTTCGTTTGTCTCATCATCACGGAAAAACGGCTGAACCGAATTTAATGAAATTTGGTGAATAGCCTTGAAATATCCCCCCATAAATTTTGTCCAAGTTTCGAGTTTCTAAGACCTGGAGTTGTCGAGATATTAATGAAAAACGGAACTTTTTCCTAGGAGTTCTACTCCCTAACTCCGTGGTTTATCCAAACGAAAAGCTTGAAAATCGTTTGAAAGTGAATTAAAATTTAATCTCTGAGTTTGATGGGAGATTTTTTGCGTTAATTAGTCACTTTCTGAAAACATGAATTGTTTGAAACATGATTTAAAGGGGAAATCTATCTCCATGGTTCATGGTTTATTTAAAACAAGCTTTTGCGGAACAATGAGAAGTATAGAGAAATCAAAATCGTTATTTAATTTCGCAGTTTATGTTATAAGACATGACATATTTAACATGTTATAAGATTCTATCTTATATCATGTTACTCAGAAACGCAATTACATTAAATCTGTCTGTTATTTTAATAATTATTTTTTCGATTTGAATAATAAATAAATGGATATAAAAATATATTTTAGAAAAGAACGATTTGAATTTAGATAATTATAATCTGATATTTAGAAAAGAAAATCTTATAGCATTTTTGACTGGATAATATCAATTACGGTCTTCAGGTTTAAAAATTATTATTATTTATATTTTCGGGGATTATTGATTCAAGGATTATTGATATTTTCAAGTTATTATGCAATTATTTTATTATGACAAAAATTGTTTAAACTCATATATTGTATGTTGTACGAATCTTCTACAAATACACGTGTATATCTTTTAATCTACGAGAATATAAGTAGTACAGATATATTGACATATGTTTTGATATATATTGGCATATATTGAAATCAATTACGACCTCCTGGTATAAAGAGTACGGATATTATTGATGTTTTCAATTTATTACGTCATCTCTTTTATTTTGGCAAATATTTTTGAGACGCATATTGTAATACGGGTAATCTTCTACTAACACATTGGCATATTTTCTGATCTGCGACAATATAATTAGTACGGGGTTGCATATATTCATTCAATTCCTATTTTTTCTTCTGTAAATTTGCTTACAAAAGGGGGCAGGATGTTTTATTCTTCAGGTCTGATCGTGAAGATAATTTTGCATAGTGAGAACATATATTCTTAAACTTCTCTTTAGGAGCAATAAATTTAATATTTTAACAGAATTTGCACATGATTGCGAACTTTAAGTTTCTTTAAATTATACACTCCGTACGAATAACGGGTGTGCTGTTAGTGGTTAATAAATTTTAACATTTTAGGAGGATATATCATGTTGCTCGGCATCGCAATTAAATTAAATGTGTTTGTTAATGTTTTTATTATTTTTTTTCGATTTAAATAATAAATAAATGGATAAATGGATATAAAAGTATATCTTATGAATGGACGGTTTGATTTTTCTTTTAATTATATTAATTGCTGACTGCGTACATATTAATTGTTTTTTGTTAGGGGATAGTATTGTGATGATATTTCGTCAATTTGTCGCAAAGTGGAACTGTCAGTTCTACAGTCCCACTTGGCGATAAATTTGGCGATTTTTTAAAATGTCGCTAATTTGACGAAACTGTCGCCAAATGTTCCATAGAAATATAACTATTTAGACGATATTTTTTCTACCAATTTATTTGAAGCGAAGGATATCATGTCGCTTAGCAACGGATTTAAATCCAATGTGTTTATGCGGCAGACGATTTTTATTAAATCCTTTCCGATTTGAATAATGAAGATATGTCTATAAAATAAATTTCATTGCCATTTCATTTTGGACTGGATAATATCAATTATACTCTTCAGGTTTAAACATTATTATTATTGATATTTTCCGGAATTATTGATTCAGGGATTATTGATATTTTTAAGTTATTACGCCATTGTTTTATTGCGGCAAAAATTGCTGACACACGCATATTGTACGTTGTACGAGTAATCTTCTAGGAATGCACGGGTATATCTTCTAACCTACAAGAATATAAGTAGTACAGGTATATTGGCATATATTTTGTCATATATTGGCATATATATTGGAATCAAGTACAGTCTTCTGGTATGAAGATTAAGGGGATTAATTATATATTCAATTTATTACGTCGTCTGTTGTATTTTACCAAAAAACATTTGAGACTCATATTGTAATACGGGTAATCTTCTACTAATAATCGGACATTATAAGTAGTACGTGTATATCTTCCCATATAATTTTAGCACTTTAATTTTGACATATATTGGAATAAATGACTGTCTTCAGATTTAAAGATTACGGGTTTATTGGTATTTTCAATTTAGACATGTAATCTACTAATACAGGTTATATTTTCTAATATTCGCATATATAATTAGTACGGGTCCCATACAATTTTAACGCTTTTATTTTGCATATATTGATTCAATTCCATATTTTTTTTTATATTTGCTTACATAAGGGGTTCAAGATGTTTTATTCTTCAGATATGTCCATGAAGATAATTTTATATAGCGAGAACAGAGATTCTTAAACTTCTTTTTAGGAGCATTATATTAAATATTTTAACAGAATATTTTGATTAAACATGTCATTTAGTATACTATAAGAATTTGGGCATGATTATGAATTTCAAGTTTCTTTATATTATATACTAGCCGCCTTTGGCGACCAGCCTGTTCGCTACCCTTGAAAATTCTGACCGTGGCAAATTCTAACCGTGGCACACTCGCTGGCGCGACCTACCAGAAGGAACGACCTACCAGGAAGTGCCACCCAATTTAGACAGGAACTCAGTGGGGGAGGCATCCACAGGGACCGTACCCTCCTTCCCCTACCACCAACCTCTCGGAAGGACTTACGGTCCCGCATGTTTAACGTGATCGTACTCCGCCTGAACACGGCGGCAGTTTTGGCAGTGGCGGGAATCGAACCCGGACCTACCTAGTGCAAATCCCGCGCGCTAACCACTGGGCTACCGCGCCCTCCGCGACAATCTCCATAACCTTCTTTTTATTCACCCAATTTAGACCGGAACCCAGTAGGGGAGGCATCCACAGGGTCCGTACCCTCCTTCCTCTACCAACAACCTCTCGGAAGGACTTACGGATCCACATGTTTAACGTGATCGTACTCCGCGTGAAAATGGCAGCAGTTTTGGCAGTGGCGGCAATCGAACCCTAGCCTACCGAGTGCAATTCCCGCGCGCCAACCACTGGGCTACCGCGCCCTCCGCGACAATCTCCATAACCTTCTTTTTATTCACCCAATTTAGACCGGAACCCAGTGGGAAAGTCATCCACAGGGTGCGTACCCTCCTTCCTCTACCACCAACCTCTCGGAAGGACTTACGGACCCACATGTTTAACGTGATCGTACTCCGCGTGAACACGGCAGCAGTTTTGTCAGTGGAGGGAATCGAACCCGGGCCTACCGAGTGAAATTCCCGCACGCTAACCACTGGGCTACCGCGCCCTCCGCGACAATCTCCATAACTTTCTTTTTATTCACCCAATTTGGACCAGGACCCAGTGGGGGAGGCATCCACAGAGACCGTACCCTCCTTTCCCTGCCACCAACCTCTCGGAAGGAATTATCGACCCATATGTTTAAGGTGATCGTACTCCGCATCTGTGGCGGGAATCGAACCCAGGCCTACCGAGTGCAATTCTCGCGCGCTAACGTCCCGCGCGCTAATTTAAATTTATAACGACCATATGCTAGGCTCTTAATTCCACCATCCTCGTTCCATCGTTCCATCATTTAAAATAGCCATAAAATTAAAATATCCATTTAAAATATCTATAAATTAAAATATCCATAAATTAAAATATCCATTTAAAATAAAAAAATCAACCATATCGTTCCACCAATCCATAAATATAATAATTTCAAATACATCACCACAATTCAAACCACCATAATTCAATCATTTAAATTATTTAAAATATCCATTTAAAAATATCCATTTAAAATATCATATAAATATAATAATTTCGCCCGATGTATACAACACTTATGCTCGTAATTCAGTTAAAACCGAAAGCGCGGTCTCCATGGAGACGGGGAAGAAACTAATGCGGATGGGGGGAAAATCCAGTTGAGGAACTGAGCCGGTAGCCGACAAATTTAAAATCATGGCGTCTTTAAAATTGCCATCCTGAAGGCAATTTTCATTATTTCTGGACCAGATTGGACTTGTAAGAATGCCAGATGTTTGACCTTTCTGAAAATGTAAATTATTAGTCGAAATTATGAGTACTTTTCACGATGCGAGAATTTAAAAACCAAAAATCGTTTTCTTGAGCAAAAAGTGACTTTTGTTTTAAAATCTTTAAAAAATATTAGAAATCGAAATTCAGATTTGAAATTGATATATTTTTACTCGAAATTCTCTGCTCTTTCCGATGGTGTAATTTGTTTTTTTCTACGATGTCTGGATCGTGGAGAAAAAAGGGCAAAAAGGGCAAAAAACGGTCGAAATCGCATAAAACATTAAATAAATAAAAAAATAATTAAAATTTTAAAAATCGGTTTTCACGTGTCCCCTTCCCTCCCCCCCGGGTCTCCGATTGCCAAATTTCGTAGCTCTCCGACGCGCGGTCGCGAAACGTATAGTGTATAAGACAGACACACAGACAGACATTGCCTTTTATTATATAGACTCCGTACGAGGAACGGGTATGCTGCTAGTCTATATAAATAAAAATAAAAATCTGTCTGTCTGTTTGTCCCATCATCACAGAAGAACGGCTGAATAGAATTTGATGAAATTTTGTGGGTAGCTCAGAAATAGCCCCACTTAAAATTTAGTCCGTGTTTTGAGTTTTTTCGACTAGTGGTTCTCGAGATATTAGTAAAAAACGAAATTTTCGTTTGTCTCATCATCACGGAAAAATGGCTGAACCGAATTTAATGAAAGTTTGTGGATAGCCTTGAAATAGCCCCCCATAAATTTTGTCCAAGTTTTGAGTTTCTAAGACCAGGAGTTGTCGAGGTATTATTGAAAAACGGAACTTTTTCTTAGGAGATCTACTCTCCAACTCCGTGGTTTATCCAAACGGAAAGGATGAAAATCGTTTGTTTAAAACGCCAAAATGAAATAAAACTTTATTTCCGAGTTTAGTACAGGATTTTTGCATTAATTAGTCACTATAGGAAAGCATGAATTGTTTGAAACATGAATTTAAAAGGAAAAATCTACCTCCATGGTTCATCTTTCACAAATTTTTACTCAACGATGAAAAGTATAAAGAAATCAAAATGGCTATTTAATTTCACATTTTATGAGGAAGATTCTATCTTATATCATGTTGTTCGGCAATGGAATGAAATTAAATGTGTTGGTAATATTTATTATTATTTTTTCTATTTGTATAATAAATAAATGGATGTAAAAATATATTTTATAAATGAAAGGTTTGATTGTTATTTTAATTATATATATTGCGCACTGCGTACGTCACTTTCATTTATTTAAGCAAAGAGGTTTCAAGCTCATATATTGTGTTTAGCTAATAAACTCATATATTGTGTTTACCCAATAAATTCATTTAGCCGATTGTTGAAGCAGAAAAAGAGTAGAACGGGTGTATGTATCTTCTAATACAATTTTAGTGTTTTCATTTAGTATATACAAAAGGGATCAGGATATTTTATTCTTCAGATCTGCAAATTCAGAGCTACGAATTTAGCGGAATATCTCTAAATAACTTGGCAACTTTTCTTAAACTTTATCAAATTAGTGGAAATGTCTCCAAATTGATAAAAATGGCGCAAATCAATCAATGAAATTAAATTTGTTTTTTTAGAATAGAGTACTGATATGATGTTTCTGTAGCATTTGTCGGTCAGTTCATCCATCCTACTTAGTAACACATTGAAGAAATTTTTTTAATATCACCAAATTGGTAAAAATATTTTTAAATCCATAAAAATATCATGAAATTGATAAAATCGCGCTTACTAAATGAAATTAATTGTGTTTTGTTAGGGGATAGTATTGTGATAATGTTTCGTCAATTTGTCGCAAAATGGGACTATCAGTTCTACAGTCCCACTTGGCGATAAATTTGGCGATTTTTTAAGTTATCGCTAAATTGATGAAAATGTCGCCAAACCTTCCATGGATATTGCATTATTCAGATGATATGATTTCTATCAATTTATTTGAAGCAAATGATATCATGTCGCTTAGCAACGGATTCAATATGTTATGCGGCATACGATTTTTATTAAATCTTTTCCGATTTGAATAACAAAAATATGTATATAAAATAAATTTCATTGACATTGCATTTTTGACTGGATCAATTACGGTCTTCAGATTTAAACATCATTATTATTGGTATTTTCGGGGACTGTTGATTCAGGGATTATTGATATTTTCAAATTATTATGGAATTGTTTTATTATGACGAAAATTTTTGAAACTCATATATAGTACGTTGTACGAGTAATCTTCTACAAATGCATGGGTATATCTTCTAATCTACGAAAATATAAGTAGTACAGGTATATTGGCATATATTTTGATATATATTGGCATATATTGGAATCAATTACGACCTTCTGGTATTAAGATTACGGGGATTTTTGATACTTTCAATTTATTACGTCATCTTTTTTATTTTGACAAATATTTTTGAGACTCATATTGCAATACGGGTAAGCTTCTACTAACACACTGGCATATTTTCTAATCTGCGACAATATAAGTAGTACGGGGTTGCATAAATTGATTCAATTTTTTTTTTGTAAATTTACTTACAAACGGGGCCAGGATGTTTTATTCTTCAGATCTGTCCGTGAATATAATTTTGCATAGTGAGAACAGATATTCTTAAACTTCTCTTTATGAGCAATAAATTTAATATTTTAACAGAATTTGCACGTAATTGCGAATTATAAATTTCTTCATATTATATACTCCGTACGAAGAACGGGTATGCTGCTAGTAATTAATAAGCACGTAATTATCGTAATTGATTTTAATAAGTATTTTATGTTCTTAATAAATGTTTTTGTTAAAGTTAAATTGGTGCAATCCTTTTGGTAAAATATTAATTAATAATTCCTTTACAGGACTCACTCAGAGGTTAAATAATTGGAGGGTTTATAGCGGCACAATAAAGCAATGTATGATTTAGTAAATGAGTTCACTATGTATGAATTAACGACGATGTCAATCTTGATGAATTTAATATTTAAAAGTACAACTTCAAGTTATCTTTTCCATTTGCGCACCACACTAACAGTTGGCGTGAGACTTAAATGCTAGGATATACTGAGCTACTGGGACGATAGAATGCTAATCTACAATGTAGACGGACCCTACATATGCATATGAGGTGGTTAAGCATGCAGATCATGGCTTGTTCGCTTTATACAAGGAAAGCAAATTGGTTTTGAACGATCATTTTCAACACTTTCCAACATAGCACAAAAGTGTTTTTGACTTTGGTCATTCTGTCTATCTGTCCGTTCACACGATAACTGCCGTAAAAATGACTTCATCAGAATGAAATTTTAGTATGTTGGTCTGTGGGAATGAAAATGAATAATATCACCGAAATAATTTCGGATTTAACGCGGGTTGAAAAAATGAAATTCATTGAACCCTATAAGGCATAATTTTTTAAACATTTTTTTAAACAAAGTTAAAATTCACAAATAATCACTTAAAATCACTTCGAAAATTTTAGGAACTATTCAAATTATCACATAAAACGTATAAAAAAATTTGTTGAGTAGTTTTTTTAAATAAAAATTGAAATAATAATTACACCCATGCTATATGAAGAGATCACATGATTCATTGCCAAATAAAATATGGCATCCATTATTTTTACGCTATGTAAAAATCGTGATTTTTAATGATCGTTTAAATTTATATTTAGTGCTGCATTCGTTTTAAAACCGCTTTACTTTTGCGTATTATCTGTGTATCTAAATTCTGTGCCAACGCAATTACAATATTTTTAATTTTAAATGATCACTAAACTTTGATTATTTCGACAAGCCTAATTTTAACTTATGCAGAATGTAAACAAATCAAGCGATTGTCAGGCGAGTTGTATAAGAAATGCTGAATTTTTTTAAGCAAACTATTTACGTCATTTGAATAAAGTTCATTTTGTGTAACTAGAATTGTGTTTTTCAATAAAATTTTAAGTTTCCAAGTATAATAAATTATTGTAGTACTGTAATGATTTTAAAAATATCAACGCTGAATGTATCACATTTCAGAGATGTTTAAATAAAATTGCATTTCAGTTCGAAAGTGTTTCATAATCAATGTTTTATGCAAAATTGATCCTTCTTGTTTTATCATTTTATTTGCGCAGTCATGTACGTTGCGTGTGCTTTACTGGTGGCAATAATTTCACCGTACTATTGTTGTTATGATTTTTTTCCCTTGAAAAATTCATTTCTCAGGATTTGCTGTAAATAAAACTCAGATGATGACGTATATGGAATGATTTCCACTTGAAGTCATTTTACACGTCCCGGACTGATATAAATTCAGTATTAAATTTGAGAGGGTTTGGGAGATTCATGAAGGATTTCCACTTCTGGTTCTGAAGATGTCACTCGAGTTTTTGGTTTTTTTTTTCGTATGATTGTTTTTAATAAGTGTATTGAAAACTATAAAAATGCTTAGTAGTTCCATCGGAAAAAGAAGTACTTGCTGCCATATGAAGGCTCATGTATCAATTTATAGTTTGTGATATTAGAGTAGTACTATCTGAATGCCCGTTGAAAATCAACGGTTTCACAATAAGCAACCCTCAAATGAAGTAAGTTTTTGAATAATTCGGGATTCACATTTATTTGGCAAATCAAACATTTGTGTTTGCGGCACCCCCTAAAGTAGAAAATATCGGAAAACTGAAGTTACACATGCTCTTCCATTCGAGCTATCTAGCCGAACACCAAATTTGAAGCCTCTATTGCTTCTCGAAGCATGGTTTCTCGTCAGTTCACCTTTCGAACGTTTTTCTCTGGAGCACTCTCTTAAACGAACATTTGTGAAAAACTCCTTTGTGTTGGGTATTTGCATTAAATGATTAGCCAGTATACCAAATTTCAGGCTTCTATTAAATTTTAAAGCAGACGTTTCTCATTTTTTCCGTAAATCGAACATTTCGATGCTCCCCCCCCCCCTAGAGTAGCAAATATTGAAAATCTGAAATTGCACACTTTCTTCCTATCGAACGGTTTACACATACACTAAATTTGAAGTCTCTATCTCTTCGCAAAGCATGCTTTACTAATATTCCACTTTTCGAACGTTTTGGTGTAGAGCACCCCCCCCCCCCTCTCTACAGAACATTTTTGAAAAATTCGATTTTTCCCGGGGTTTTTATCAAACGATCAACCCTTGTACTAAATTGCAAGTCTCTATCTATTCGGGAAGTGCTTAAAAAGTGAGACAGACAGACGGACAGACAGACAGACGGACATTTTGCAATTAGTATATATAATTGTTTACTTTATTAAGGGCGAGCGAAGCGAAGTCTATTCTCCCTTTCCAACGAAGCGAAATCAACATTTGCCTGAATTTTGTTATCCCTATTCCTAGAAAACTATGATAGGTTAGAAGATAAAATGGCACACAGATTTGCAGAATCACAATTTCAATTATTAAATCGAACTATAATATGGTGAAACTCCCATTCGTACACCGCGCATGCTCATTACGCTTCGTACAAATAACAAGTCAACAACAACTTTTAAACAGCTAATCAAAGCTTGTGCACTTGCATGCATTGTGATGGAAACGTGCTCCTGAATCTTAAATAAGTTTTTGCTATTTAAACGAGTGGCTTTGATGTCATTGTATTCTAATCTGTTCTCGTTTTAATATTCAAATTCTAAAAAAAAATATATGTTATTTTGTATTAGAATTCCCAAGTACTGAAATTAATTTTTTATATTCCTAATTTTATAATTATTTGTTAAAGTTTTAATTCGAAGTCTCTCACTGCTCCCATACTTCGTATGCGCGAGTTCAGACAAAGCCTGGACGTTTTTTGTTCATTTACAAAACAATTCGCACATTTTAAATCTCAAATGAAATTATGCGCAAACGAAGCGTCTAATTAATCCATGGAGACTAATTTTTCTCGCATATAGTTAGAAAATACCATTTTTACGAAGAACACTTTTAGTTAACAAATGTCTTGAGTTCGAAAGTTTTCAGAAATGGCACTTTGAATTTCCCTTCATCAAAACATGCAGCAAAACAACTGAAAATCCAATTAAATGGAAATGGTTTAGGGAATTCTGAAGTACAGCAGGGTATTGTTGAGTTTGAGAGGATTCAATTGTTTATATCCCAAGTTTATTAATAAAAGGTCAAATTTAATCAAAATTGTGTCTTGTGTTTGAAGTTTCGAGTTAAATTTCCGAATATAAAACTCGTTCAGATATTAGTGATCCATTGTATAGGAATACCCTTCAGACGATTTAATTAAGCGCCAATAAAATATAATGTGGGCAGAAAATGATCCTTTCCATAACGCAATGGCTTTATTTTTCTCACAGCGAGAAAAAGATATGCAAGATCCATGGCCCAATGTTTTTGGCGTTGAATTGCACATTAACTTTGGTCATTTTTCACGATGGCAACCTCTAAATCTGTTTTAAAGTATCTGTTTCAAATAAACTTATATCTAACTTGATAATGATCACTTGAAGATCAGAATGGTGTACATGATCGCTTGAAGACTACGATGGCTTCCATGATCACTTGAAGACCATGATTGCTTCCATGATCGATTGAAGACGGGAAAAAGCAGTGCGCTGCATTTTTGAAAAGCATTACATTTTATTTTATTTTTCATTAGAATATGAAAGAAACAAACATTTGAACCCTAGCATGAACCGTTCACGAGATATTGTACTTTTTCAAATAAATTTATCAAAAAATTACTTAAAATTGAAATATAAAAAGTATCATCCAATAGGTTTACTCTTCATTTTCAATATTATCGAACAAATTTGGTTAACATTATTCTCAAGGACATAGTTCGTTCCATTCAAGAGAGAAGACACTTTTTGTAATAGTTTTATATTTTGACACCCAAAAATTCGTCAATACCCATTTATTTTATAAGATATAAATTAAATGTTAGTAGCATTTTGATGAGAAGATTGCACGTGAGTATAAATAAGTCATTCCGCAACACCGCAACAGAGGTAGGGCGAACACTATCCCAACACCAGGCGCTGTATCGATATAGAGAAACCTCAGTTTTTCCATCGATTTAGAGAAGCCGCAGCGTCTCCATCGATATAAAGGAGCCACAACCCCTCCATCGATATAGCGAAGCCGCGGCGTTTTCATCGATATAAAGGAACCACAACACCTCCATCGATATAGAGGAGATGCAGCATCTCCACCGATTTAGAGGAGCCACAGTGCCTCCATCGATTTAGAGGAGCCGCAGCGCTTCCATCGATATAAAGAAGTCACAGAGCCTCTATCGATTTAGAGAAGCCGCAACGCTTCCATCGATGTAAAGAAGCCAGAGCGCCTCCATAGATATGGTATATAAAAGAGAAACAGTCAAATTTACTTCGCACTAGGCGCCAAAGACAGATGCTGAGGCTCTGATCTTTGAACTATAGTACTGATTAGTTGCCATAAGGGCCCAATTTCAATTTGCGTGGTGTTAATTTAATGACAGAAACGTGCTGTAGATCTTATCCACCATAATTTCGCTGTGAAAGTAAGTCTTTGCATTACGCATGGAACGTCACGTGCTTACCTCATTATATTTCTTGTTAAAGAGACAAAACAAACTGATGTATTTAAAAGTTTGCAAGAGGACAAACAGGTCACAGTGTTCGCCTAATAATTATAGTGATGATAAATTTTTAGGGTTAATTGGTCATTATCTCTGTAAAAAAACATAAAAGCTAATTAAAATGAAAAATGCTTTAGTTTTTTAGATAAGTTATCTCCAGTTCGAGACCTACAATTATGTCGAAAACAAATCGGAGACTTTAATATGGGATGGGGTAATAAATTATTGCTTAAAAAATCAATTTAGGACCGTAACCGACATCTTCGAAGGTAATAGAGTTTTTGAAATCTCGAACATTTTATTACTTATATGAAATACCTCAAAGTAACTACAAGTCTTCCAGTTGGTGATATTTCACTAGATGTGTCACCAAATTTGCGTCCGTAGCGTGGTAGACAGAGAGACTGAGATGCCAGGTACATAGGATGTGCCTCTATTACTTTCCCTGTATTACATGGTAATGTATAGGGAAAGTATTGGAATCATGCCGAAAATCACAACTCGAGTTTTCGACGGATCTACACGTTTCGAGACCTCTAGAATACGAAAAAACCATTTTCAGCGTGACGTCTGTGTATGTGCCTGTGTGTCTGTCTGTGTGTGTACCTGTGCAATGTATGTATCCACTCTAACTTAAAAACTAATAGACCGAATTTCATGAAATTTGGTAGGTAAGTCACTTGGGTATGGCCCTGGTGCTGATTAGTTTTCGGTATGATTCCTAAAACCAAACACGGCTTTTTTTGCGAAATGGGGCCGTAAAAATTTCATGTATCCACTTTAGCTAAAATACTAATTGACCAAATTTCACAAAATTTGGTAGATAAGTTACTTGTGGGATACTCTGGTGCTGATTAGATTTTGATATTATTCGGAAAAGAACAACCAGCCTTTTTTTGCGAAATGGCCCTCAAAAATCGCCAAAATCTAAAATAAAAAACTACTTATGCTCAAGTATATCCATTAAATACTTGTTTTATAAGTAATTTTTTGATGAGGAAAAGAATAAGAACAACAACTCTGTTACTCTAGGACTAACCGTTCTCGAGATATTTGAGATTTTTCGCATTTAGTTATGCCGCTTTTGGGAAAATGTCCAATTGCCAAATAGAAACAGAAATTAAATTAAAAATGAAAATTTAGTGCTATTTTGTGCAATTAAACTCAATTTATTTAACTTTTAAAGAAATAAATAATGAATTTAAGTCTGCAGGGAAAGTCATGTTCTGCCCACATCAGATTTTTTTTTATTGTAACTGTCTGATTTACGCTATCTTGATGGCTATCCTTAGCCGTAAACTTCAAGCATAGCAAGAAAGCATCATAACTGTTCCCACGGGCAGGAGGAGGGTAGACTATATATTTCTCGACTTTTTGTTCTATCGCTCCAATTTAAACAATCTTTGCGTATGTCGGAAACATTGACCTGTCGGCGCAACCGAGTTTATACATTTCTTCTTCTATTCTTCCAATTCAGTTTCAGCACTATTGCTTTGTGTCGTAATCTTGGAGCATTATCTATTTTTTCCATATATGGTGCCAAAATCTAATCAGCACCAGGGTAATGTACACTTTAAGACAAAAAAATGGACTCACCTCGTAAAATAATCCGATAGTAATGAAACTTTACATGCAAACACCTTTCGACCGCAATGATGCAAATGATCAAAACTCGCAGCCAATGAATGAATAGTCGGAACTACATCCTATTGAAATTGAGCACAATGGTGGTGTATATAAGGGGCGAACCTCGCTTTCAGGAACAAAATGTGCAGTGGATTTCGATTGCGTTTACGCACCTTGATCGTAACAGTTCCTCGCCGGCGAATTCGCGGCCACTGCGAGCATATGAAGGAGTTTGAAAGAGGGCGTGCGGTCGGACTGCATGAGGCTGGATGGGCACAGCGACGAATCGCTCGGCATTTGGATAGGAACGATACAGAAATTAGATGATGTTGTCAGGAATGGATCCGGAATGGCAGATTTCAGCGGCAAGAGGTCAGCGGACGGCCTAGAGCGACAGAACGGAAAGATAGAGAAATTGTCAGAGCAGCTGTGACAGCACGAGATTCGTCATTATGAAACATCCAACGTGTGACACACATGGGTGTGACCACCCGGACCATTAATAAATGACTACGGGAGAGGAATCTATACTTGCGGTGTCCATTACGCGGCCTACCACTAACGCCGCCTACCACTTCAGCCGGATAACTTTGTTCACTGGTGGATATATATATTACACATACACACACACATATACAGAGACAGATAAATACAGAGAGGGGAGAGGCGATACACTTCACGATTAAAAAAGGAATTTGTAAGCTAGAATTCTTGAAACATAGACATTTGAAAGAAACTAAAGTTATATTTTCGACTCATACTTTTCCAATACATTAATTTTGGGATTTGTACATAGAACACACAGGACAGACAAACAGACATTCAATTTTTATATAATATGCGTAAGTCTTTATCACAAAGACTAACACTATTTTATACACAATATATGCACATATACACAATTTGATATCCTTTCACTGCCGATAATTAAAACTGGTTATCAGCAACTTTCATTAAGCGTGTAGATGTCACGTTTAACGACCACTAGCGTGGTTAAAATGGTTTATATATATATATATATATATATATATATATATATATATAATTTAAAATCAATTTTAAAATTACATACAGCTTGAAAAAATCTATTAAAATTCATTAAGTACTATATTTACAATTGTGAAGAATATGCGCTTATTGCTGCAAACACACTCCACAAAATTATATAAACTCAAAAGACAATAACCCTGAAAACCTTACTATCATGATGAAAACAAGAACGAAAGGAAAACATACGGGCTAGGTGCAATAAAATGGAAAATGAGGGATAGTGACCTCATTTAAGTCCCGGTTACCATCCGGCTGCGCGGTCGCGACACCACTCCCGGAAGCCTGCACGCATCCGTAGTTAACCTCATTGTGACCACGAATAATGAACATGAAAGATCCAAAAGTCAAAAGTATCAAAATTCAAATTTTCAAAGTATAAAATCTCGAAGTGAAAAGTCAAATCCCTGTCACTCGAAAATTATTTAATAAATCTGATCATCAATTCTAAAAAACCATTTATATTTACTTTCACGACTCATATAAAACATTAAAAACATATATACAATAAAATCGGCATTATAAATTTACAATAAAATCGGCATTACCGCTCCATATAGTCATTACTAATATGCCGATGCAATAATGCCGATTTTATTGTATATATGTTTTTAATGTTTTATATGAGTCGTGAAAGTAAATATAAATGGTTTTTTAGAATTGATGATCAGATTTATTAAATAATTTTCGAGTGACAGGGATTTGACTTTTCACTTCGAGATTTTATACTTTGAAAATTTGAATTTTGATACTTTTGACTTTTGGATCTTTCATGTTCATTATTCGTGGTCACAATGAGGTTAACTACGGATGCGTGCAGGCTTCCGGGAGTTGTGTCGCGACCGCGCAGCCGGATGGTAACCGGGACTTAAATGAGGTCACTATCCCTCATTGGCCATTTTATTGCACCTAGCCCGTATGTTTTCCTTTCGTTCTTGTTTTCATCATGATAGTAAGGTTTTCAGGGTTATTGTCTTTTGAGTTTATATATATATATATATATATATATAAAGAAATACAATCCCAAAAATCATATCCCTTCCGCTTTGTACAGCACTATTATGATGTTTTTTGCAGAAATTATAGTGATAAAAATTATGTTAATTTATCCGACATCATACAATACAACTCAACTCTTACCTAGGATTATCTGATTGATGCACATCCAGATGGCTCTATAAGTTAGACGCGACTTTTTTATGTATGCTTTCCTATTCGAAGTTTATACGCTTTATGCAACTCTTCCATGATTCTCGTCTTGCTGGTTAGTAAAATTTCCAATTTTTGTTATTTTGATCATTCTTATGTTGTCTGGGATTCGGCCATTTTTTTCCCACGGGCATGATCGATTGTTGTTTCGGGCGTGCAGAGTCTCTGGGAGCGTTTTCATGAAGTCAAAGCTAGCTTCTAACCAGGAAATAGGGGTCGCAATCCCCCTTGACCTTTCTGCAACCCTGTAAACCCAATCATTCCACCTATATATTTTCTTTTTTCATGTCACAGACTTAAACTTTAATGACGAATCAAAACAAAATACTAAAATAAATGAATATTGCACCTTGAATTTTACTAATTCTGTATTAAATAATCTGAAGATAAATAATTTTTTAAAATCGGTTTCCAATTACTTTCCAGTCAAACATGTAAATCCTAAAATTGCTTATAAATATGATAAACCGCTAGGACGTTATATTTTCAACTATAATCAAATTGCCAAATCAGTAAGATATTAATCAAAACTATGAATTGGATAAAGAGTCATATTGCCACTGTCATTTAGAAAAATACAAAGACTTCGTAGATAAACACCATGGGCATGTTATAACGGGAAATCTAAATATTATTAATTATGATGCACTAAGATCACTGATGTTACTGGGTACTAAGTACCGTATACCTACTAAATTTAAACATAAATTAATATGTAAAGGTTTATTTCTTGACTTAAATAAATTTATCTATAAAATCAGTTATAAATATCAAATCCCTGTAGAAGCCTTTAAACCTTGGAGAGTCTTAATAGAGCAATACTTAAATCATTATATATATAATCAGAAAATTAATAATTCATATAAACTTAATTCAATTAAAAATGATATTAAAGAAATACAAAATGATTTTGTCATTACATATGTCGATAAGGCAAGTGGAAACTACTCAATTATATGTAAATATTATTATAAAAATACCCTTCAGTCACACTTAATAATCATATCTATAATTTACATAAAACTAACCTTAAAATCTTATACAATAGAATATCAGCCAAATATAAGCAAATCCATCTAAAAAATAGTTGTAATAACATTCCATATATTGTATTAGTACCCAAGTTTCATAAATCCCCTGTTGCTTTTCGAACCATTACCAGTGGGCATAATTCTTACATTACTAATGCTGGAAAATTATTATTAAAGATATTACATGAAGTATCCTCGTCAGATGAAATCTCAAATAATTGTCATATTGTAAAAAACAGTTTTGAAGTAGTTAAGAAATTGAAAACTCTTACTAATATTCGTAGTATTTATACCTTTGATTTCAAAGACTTGTTTAATAATATCAATATAGATGATCTGTATAGAATTATTTTAGGAATTTTTGAAAAATATAATATCAACCTAAAATATTCAAATTTTCTTTTTAAAAAATTACTTAACTTCACTCTTTATGAGAATTATATTCAACATGGTGGTACTATTTTTAAACAACAGGTTGGTATCCCACAAGGGGGGTATGCCTCATCATTGTTAGCTAATCTGTATTTATTCTTCTATGAAAAAAACATTAATCCAAGCTTGCATAATATGCACATGTTTAGATATTTAGATGACATTTTATGTGTATCCCCAAATAATAATATCCCTATAGTATTAAACTTTTATCCAAAAAATTTACAATTAAATGCAAGTAA